>OY728127.1:0-2500000 GCA_963277665.1 Viscum album
GGGGGGGGGGAGGTGTGGGCTGTCTAGGGAGGGGGTGGGTTGTCCACTCCAAAAATCAACAAAAAATAGGAATCAAATATAACCAATGTATAATTGCATTCACACGTTAAGGCTTTTCATGATGTTCCACAACAACAATTACTCTTACCATCCATGAAGAAGTGATCTCTGTAATGAAATCTCACTCAAGTTCATATCCACTATCCATATTGGTCTCCTAAAATTTTAACATTGGTTCAACTCCATATCACATTATGATATAACAAGTCTCATACTCCTATGAGTAGTGTCCCATCGAAACATGGCTCATAAAATCTGGTCCATGTATGATATTTGGTGATGTGTTTAAAATTGGGTATGTTGTGATTTATATGTATGATATTCATGGTTTACAACAACTATTTTCTCGGTCATCTATATTAGGATTTAAATCATGCTACATTTGGATAAATATTGGATTTTATGACCCTAGTTTGTGGGTGGACTCCCCCACCCCATGGAAATCCCCCTGCCCCCATGGATAACCCCCCAGACCTGGACACCCGCACCCCCAGGACAACCCTACCACCCACATGTACTGCCCTCCCACCCCCCGTGGACAGACCGCCCATCCCCTATGGACAGCCCGCCCACCCCCTGGACACCTTGTACCCCCTTGGACGGCCAGCCACCCCCATGGACAACCCTCCCACCCCCATGGACTCCCCTCCCTCATGAACAGCCCCCACCCCCAAGGACAACCCCCCTTATGGACTGCCCTCCCTCACCCTGGATACCTCATAACCCCTGGACAACGCCGCCACCTTCGTGGACAGCCCGCCCACCCAACCCGTACCCCCCTAGAAAGCACTGTCACCCCACTGGACAGCCCGCCCACCCCCTGGACACCTCGTACCCCCTGGATCACCCCTAGCCCATAGAAATCCCCGCCAGCCCTATAAAAACATGATCCCACAAGATATCACCCCCCTGTGGACATCCCATCTAAGCCCAAACACCCCTCCCCTTCCAGAAACCCGCCCACCACCCCCTCTTGAACCCTCCTATCCCCCCGGACACCCCCACACCCTGGAAGGCCCCAACCCTAGACACCACAACCCCACTGGATAGCCCCACCACCCCCGGGACACCCCGTACCCCCAGGAAAACCCCACCACCCACACTAACCCCTAGATAGCTGACCCACCCCCTAGACACCTCATCCCCCTTGGTAGGCCCCGCCCCTGGGAAGTCCCCAACCCCCATGGACACCCCCGACCACCCTGGATAGCCCCACCACACCCGTGGACTGCCCGCCCACCACCAAGAAAACCCATACCCCCATGGACAACCCCACCCCCATGGACAGCCTGGCCACCATTTGGACACCCGCCCACCACCCCCCAGACACCCCCATCCACCCGAATTCCCCCACCCCTAGAAATCCCCCACCCCATTGACAACCCATCCCCACTGGACAGCCCCACCACCCCCATGGACACCTCGACCACCACCCTGTGGAAAGCCCGCCCACACCCCGGAACTGTCCGCCCACCCTAGGACACCCCGTACCCCCTAGACTGCACCACCAAACCCATGGACATCCCACCCACCCCCTGGACTCCTCGTACCCCCTTGACACCCCACTGATTCCCCTTGAATCGTTGTACCCCCCTTGGACACCCCCCCCCCCCCACTGCACACACACACACACCTAGAAGTCCCCCACCCCCTGGACACCACCAAACTGCCTGGACAACTTCTCCACCCCCGTGGATACCCCTCCCACCCCCTAGACAACCCGTACCCCCTAGACAGCCCCAACCCCTGTGGTCAACCCACCCACCTAGACACCTAGACCACCCCTAGATAGCCCCCATCCCCGGACACCTCCAACCCCCCTAGAAAGCCCCACCACTCCCCCTAGACACTCCAAACCCCTGGACACCCCCAAACCCTTGGGAAATGGATGTGATCACTCAAATTATCCACTAAAATATAAAATTTCTTTGATCTAAAATTTGGTTACTCATGAATAATTCTACTCCACAAGTGTACATGATATTGCACACTCATGTAAAGTTCTTCAAATATATTTTGTTAAAAATATATTATTTTTTGTCTTTTATATTTTTATTCTCATATAGAGTAGTGTGTCAATTATGGATTCATATAATGTTAACAATTCTCCTTTAATTAAATATATTTTCGTTGAAACTTCAATCATATTGAATTTCTTTTGACGATATGTCTTATAAATTTTTTTCTACAGAATGGATTGAAGTTTGATGAATGAATCCAATTAGATCTCAAGAGATTTTAAAAACAATTAGGAGAGATTTTTAGATTTTACATTTCAAAATTCTTCAGATAGTGGTCACATAAATTTCCCATGTTTCAAGTGTATTGTAATTCCTTGGTTGAGATGTGAAGAAGACAACTACCACATAATGAAATATGGTTTTCAAGAAATATTCATTGTGTGGTATCACAATGGGGAAAATGACATCTCAAATTACTGATGATACAAATGAGAGGACTGGATTGGAGAATTTGTTATTTGACCGATTTCTGTTTATTCATCATCATGAAAAACAACAGATTCTGACCCAAGAAGATTTCGACATGATCACATATGATACGTCTAATGAAAATTATGATCTTGTTAGGGTGAAAAAATTGAATGATGTTGCCATGACTACATTATATCGGCAATGCGGTAAATTTAAAACGATGTAATTTTTAATCTAATTGTTTCATGGGAAAACATTGTATGGGATTTCTAATAATTCCATTGATTACATTCTTATCTTCTTGAAGGAATTACTTACAGATGATGCAGTCTCCAGAATCTCTTTATGTCTGATGAAATATCAATAAAAATGTAAGGGCATGATACCGAGAGAAAGAAGACTAAGGATGAGTTGGATTACTATGAAGATGGATTTCCATGTCAAATATTTGATGTTCGATTTTTGGATTTTGCAGCTGATGTGCATACTGTGAGGTTGGGTCTTTCATGTGATGGTTTTAATCCGTTTGGGTAGATGATTACGTCGCACAAAACATAGCGAATTTTAATACACATTTATAATCTTCCCCCATAGGTGTGTATTAAAAGACCTTTCACTTTCATGAGTATACTCATATCTGGCCCTTATGATCCCAGAAATGATACAGACGTATACATGCATCCTTAAATAAATGAGTTGAATCTTCTTTGGGATGGGGGTGTGAAAACATATGATGCATGTTTGAAAGACATATTTCAGATGCGGGTTGCGCTTATGTGGACGATCATTGATTTTTCTGATTATGAAATGATGTATCGATGGAGCATGAAGGGAAAATTATCATGTACTGTTTTTATGAGGAATACACGATCCAGAACACCAAAACATCATTGTGGATTTAGTTTCATAGGACATCAATGATTCTTGACAATGGACCATCAATATAGAAATAATCGTCGAAGATTTGAAAATACCATAGAGAATGATGATCCACCTAAGGGTATGTCTGGAATTGATGTGCTTAGTGAATTGAAATATTTTAGTTTTTCATATGAGAAGGGTCAAATGAAATCTAGAAATAGAAAGAATGCTTCCATTTAAACTTGTTAAAATTGGAAGAAGAGAAGTATCATCTTTGATTTTATTTATCGGTCAACCAATTTGTAACGTCATTGTTTAGACATAATGGAGATTGAAAAAAAGTATGTGAAATTTTTATTTCGATTCATCTAAATGTTAAGGTAAAGACAAAAGATTATTAACGATCTCGACATGACTTGGTGGATTGGAGAATCAGATCGGAATTACATCTTGTGCGTATTAGTGAAAATAAATGGCAACTTCCATGTTCTACTTGTGTGATGACACCAACAGAAAAAATAAATAAATTTCTGGAAGTACTAGAGACTATTAAAATTCCAGATTGCTATTCAAGAAACATATCAAAACGGGTCGGGAAAAGAGAGTTGACGATAAAATCATTGAAGACTCATGATTATCACATCATTCTGCATGAGTTGATTCCAATAGAAAATCTTCATCTTTTTTCCAATAATATAGAGGTGGAAATTTTTCGGTTGTGTCATTTTTTTGGAAATATTAGTTCTAAGAATTCATCCAAGTCTTTCTTGAAAAAAAAGTTGGCATATGCACCATTAATTTTGGGGGAGTTAGAGAAAATATCTCTTCCATCATTTTTCAAATGAATGTTCCATCTAACAATCCTTATTCCAACAAGAATAATTCTCATAGGACCTATTTATTTTCATTGGATGTATCCAACTAAAATAAATATGTAAACATTAAAGTCTTATGTCAGTAACAGGAATCATCCAGAAGGTTCTATTGTGAATGGTTACTTGGCCCAAGAATGTATGTATTTCTACTCTATGTATTTGTCTGATCATACTACAATAAAAAACATAAGAATGAGAAAATAATAAGAACAGTATGAGAAAAATTGAACCCATTTCCCATCACTTCCTCAAACAGGAAGAATTCTTGGATCATATACATTGATGACATTAATCCTTGAAAAGTGAGAGATGGTAGATTGCATTGTTTTTTTCCACTGTGACTTGTTTGATGAATAAATTTTGTAAGTAAATTGAATATTTATATCATATATCATATATATATATATATATATCTAACTATTCCTATTTTTATCTACATGGAGAAATAAGTGATGATAAATATAACGCATTGTTCTTTATCTTTGAGATGGAGGGAGACTTTTCATAGAAATTATTTTTTTTTCTAGGTTAAAATTGAAGGTAATAATATTAATGTTTATGATAATTTAAAAAATAATTAATTAAGTTTAATATTGATTTATATTTCACATATTGGCTTTGCCTACTGACCTAGTCTCTGAGGAAATAAGAGCTTTGGCTTTTAGTCCTAATACCATGGTTCATGACTGTAAATCAATTGTTATCATTGGGTACATATTTATTATCACTGACTGAAAAAAGAACATGATAACAAAACATAATGGTGTTATCGTTAGTGCCACAATAGACTGTTATTCTTGTGCATCAGATAGTAAACCTAGATGTTAAAATTTGGGTTATTATGGAGTCGTTGAATAAATAATAATATTGGATTACTATTCTCATGGATGAGTCACGCTGATGAAATGTAAGTGGTTTGATTCGATGATGAGGAATAATAAATTTATTGATGACTGTGGATTTAGAGTAATTGATATGACTCACACTCTTGCTACCGACAAACCATATGTATTGGCATCAATGGTGAAACAAATTTTTTAAGTCAAAGACCATTGTCGACCTGAATTTGCTGTCATTATTTAATTAATTCCAAGATATATTTTTGATTATGGTGATGATGGAATTGACACCATCTCTACTGCCATTATAAACGATATATTTATTACTTCTGCTGACACCAATTTCTCAATTGGTAGAGTTGACTGTGAACATGAAGTTGTGATGGGAAATATATAAAATCATACATTCATTTTATCAATTCTTTTGGTTTACCTCAACTTGGGCTTTTACGGTTGGTACTATTCAAATTTATTTAATATTGATTACCAATATGTTGTCTCCGAATTGACCGTTATGTGAATTTTTAGTGTTTATTGGTGGCAATTTTATTTGAATTTCATTTTCTAATTTGGAATTGAACTGTATTCAAACCTATGAAACCCAAATTTCTATCTTGGTGAACTTTTCAATGCATCAACTTTTATTTTTATAATATTTTTATGACTCTAAGACCTATATTTAACATTTTAACTAGAAATGAACATGATTGTTTGTATTCTTCTTCAAAACAAGTATTGAAAACTGAATCATCTACCTGAGCTAATGAAATTAACATTTTCCTTAGTTTTGACAACAACTTTACCACTTATGAATTTGGTAGAATCAATGTTCCATGATTTTAATAGACTGATGACAATTAGTCGATAACAATCATACTAAAAATTAAATTTCTTTATCACATCTTGTACGATTTATTGACTTTATTATATATTTTTTCAAGCTCACCTAAAACAATGGTTAGTTAAATTATCCATGAATCCCTATATTCCCTCTCAATTATTTTTTTTGGGTTACACATTAGTTATCCTTTTGAATTTAATTTCATTTTTGTTTACAAAAGAAATAAATGAAACTAATTGAATAGAGTTGACGAAAACAGATTATGGACAACAATCATCTCATGACTGAGCTGGACATTCCACCACAAGTTCCTGCAGTGTGTATTTTATTTCAAATATATATATATATATATATATATATATAATATAGAATGTCATGTGATTAATTTTTTTATACATTTTGCAGGATCCATCTATTATGCGACAATTATTTGATGAGAAGTATAGTAGTGGTCATAGTACTCATGGTTTTTATATGGGGGGGGGGGTACGAGAGCTAGGTGATCTGGTCGGCGTACCCGATTGGACCCAACCCCTCCCACTAACTTGCCATCTATCACATATGCTGATCCCTATGTGTCATTAGGGACACACATGATATTTATGCCTCACATTTTTTCAACACTATTTACATCTGAGCCTCGTCACCCATTTCTACCATATCCAATAATGATTCCCACTACCCATCAAATATTCGTCCAGCCATCCCTGTCATATTATTTTACTTCTGATTCCTTCTATCTGAGAAATTATATTCCATCTTTTTCGACTCCTACTCTACCAGAGCCTGTTTCTGCTGAGCATACATTGGGACCCACTACATCTTTACTGGGTGTTCCTTCTGTTTCTGTGGATTCAGTAGAACCCATTGATCATTCTACCCTAGGTATACTTGTATATCCCTAACAAATTATTACACCATTATTTATTTTCATTATAACATGTATTGATAAAATAGATTTTTTTCAATCATAAAAGATACATATAATGATTGGAGGTAGGGGCGGGGAAGTACATGCATGTGTGTGTTGTGGAACCGCTGCATGCATGAATTAATATATTGGTGTCAACTACAGTTTAATTTCCCCAATGGTGAGGGTGCACAGCCAGCATGTCTAAAGGATGTAGGCAGGCTTTAGAGAGCTTATAAGCATGATTTGTACATTGGCTGGCGTGCTAGAGTGGGCACAGAGTTTGAGACAGTCCCTATCATGGATGATTGTCTATTAGAACAATAAGAACAGATGATTACCTAATGTAAGACTATCCAATTTATGATTTTAATCAAATTTGAGGTATTTAAATTAAAATTTTCATGTTTTTTTGATCATACATATTATTGAATTTTATTTAGGATTCATCTAGATGAAATAAATAATATATTGATTCTATGAAATACTTACACACATTAGGGATGTACTATGATGTCAGATCTTTAGAGGTAGCATGTATGACAATTTATAATCTTTATTTATGACTTTCACTTTCTATTGATTTCTCCATAATTTATTCGACTGCTAAAGTTGTTATATAAATTTGTTAAAGCGAGTAATTTTAATGTGGTATCTTTTTTTAATTATGGTTTCCTATATTCAATGT
Source organism: Viscum album (assembly GCA_963277665.1). Lineage (NCBI taxonomy): Eukaryota > Viridiplantae > Streptophyta > Magnoliopsida > Santalales > Viscaceae > Viscum > Viscum album. The sequence goes on from OY728127.1 coordinate 7,507, forward strand.
CATCATAGAGGCATAAATTGAATATAGAAGGACCTGTTCCTTTCGAAAAATTGTTTTCCTCAAGTAGAAAGAAGAAATATGGAAGTGCAGTTAATGAACCGACTCTGCAACAAATTGTACGTTTTACATTGTAGATTTAAAATTTTTCTCAATTTTGTAACTTAATTATCTATTTATATTTGTAATAGGCCGCTTTAGATCTGTTTGATGCCCAGGAACTAGAAAATTTTGGGCCAAATGATCACTTACATCAGGATTTTGGAGATGAGCACCCTAGAAGAGTACGCTGCTGACATGGGAAGGGTATAGTTCTGGCGAGGTATTGGACCTTCTCAAGTAGGATTTATAGTGACAACGAGTTGTAGTAGGTTAAGGAATAACCAGAACAGGCTGAAAAAGGGACACATAGATGGAAGAACAACCTGCTAGGGTAAACACTGCATTTATGAAACTGAAGCATGTTTTACGTCCTACACTTCCACAAGAGACCCGAAATTCTAGTGATTAATATACGTTATCGATGAATTATATATATGGTGTACTAGGTGGAAGTTCTAGTGGAGTATGAGATGATGGAATGGAGGAGCTGGAGGAGGAGAAGGAGGAGTAGGGCGAGGAGGAGGCCATGGTGGAGGCGGAGGGAAAGGAGGAGGACGAGGCAGGGGAGGAGGGCGATGAGGAGGCTGAGGCTGAGTACGAGGGTGAGGAGGAGGGCAGGGATGATGATGGGGACGTCATTAAGGACGAGGGTATGGGTGATGATGATGGAGATGATATTTATGGCGGTGTGGGATAGAATGATACGTTATGTATTTTACTGATTATACTGACCATTGATGTTTATTGATTTGTTTTTCTTGAATATATGTGTGATTAGGTAGGTCACATTATATGTAATTTTTTCTATAACTAATAAAATAGGACTATATGATTTGTTCTGACTGATTCACCACTCTCTTATACATCCCCCCACCCCAACCACCTAGACACCCCGTACCCCCCTAGAGAGCCCCGACACCCCCGTGGACTGCCGTCCCACCTCTGTGGACAACCCACCCAACCCCCTAGACAACCCATGATAAGGTCAGGTTCTTACACACTGAGAGGGGGTGGGGAAAAATCAATGATATGTTTTTCATAAAATTATCATTTTTATTGAAGCAATATATGCCTCATGATAACGAATTATCACTTTTCTAAAAACAAGTAAGTTCACAGTTCCAGATGAACTAAATTTTTGAAATTGTTTACTAGACAATAAGAATAGTTACATCCATGTTATGGTTTTGAAATAATCCAATACCAAACAATCCACAAGAAAAAAAATCCTTTAGTGTGGATAAAATCATGTTTGATATACACTTAAAGTTATGTATCTATATGATAAATAAAACAATTCATGTGATTATTATAGAATAATCATGTTACAAATGTTTGTGTAACTTCTTCCGAACCATTCATGAATTTATTAAAATCATGTTACTCTTATTTTTTTTATCTTTCACTTTTGATAACTCTCGAAAGTATTATTCACTCTCGTAGACAGACTGACCACCCCCCGGGACTCCCCCTACCCCTATGGACAGCTCATCCAACCCCGTGGAAAGCCCACCCACACCTTGGACACCCCAATCCCCCTTGACACCCCCACCCCCTAAACACCCCACCCCCTGGAAAGCCCCTCCAACCACCTAGACAACCCCCATCCCCTGGACACCCCTATGGACAGCCCCAACCCCCCAGTCCCCACACCGCCCCCCTAAACCCCCCCCCCCCAAAACCACCCCCACCCCCTAGCGCCCCCCCTGGAAAGCCCCCACCACCCTTGACAGCCCCCCCCCCCCAACACACACACCCCCCCTCGACCCCTTTACCCCCTGGATAGCCCCGCCACACCCTTGGACACCCCGCCCAAACCCTGGATAGCCCTTCCTCTGGTGGACAGCTTCCCCACCCCTTGGACACCTCGTACCCCCTGGACAGCCCCGCCCACCCCCTGGACACCCCATAACCTCCATGGAGAGCCCCACCCAGACCTGTGGATAGCCCCCTCCCACTCCCGTGGACAACCCCACCAACCCCCTAGACAACCCCACCCACCCCCCTGGACAGCCCCCCACCCCAGGGACATCCCCACCCACCCCCTGGACAAACCTACCACCCCTTTGGACATCCTGCCCACATCCTTGGACACCTTGTACCTCCTGGACAGCCCCACCCACCCCCTAGACAACCCCACGATCCCCTTGGACCGCCCCACCCCCAATAATTCCCCCACCCTTGGAAATCCCCCACCCCCATGGACACAACCACAACCCCCTTGGAGAGCCCCCATCCCCGGAACCACACCCACCCCCATGAACACCACCCCACCCCTGGAAACCACCCCACCCCATGGACACCCCATGTACACCCCCCTGGACACAACCCCACCCCCCAAGACACCCCCATAACAACCCATATGCTTTCTGGATAGCCCCGCCCACCCCCTAGACTCCCCATACCCCTTGGAAATCCCCAAACCCTATGGAGATCCCCACCCACACACTATACATCCCCGCGCACACCGTGGACACGCCCCCACCCCCCCCCCATAGACAACCCGCCCACCCACTTGGACACCCCGTACCCCTTGGACACTCCCCCCCCACAGATATCCCCCACCCCCATGTATAGTCTCTCCCACCCCTAGACACCCCGACCACCTGGATAGTCCCACCACCCCTGTGGACCACCCTCCCACCACCCTGGACATCCCCCCGCTCCCCTGGACACTGCCCACTCGCCTGGATACCGCCCCACACCCACCCCCCACGGATCCCAACCCCCAGACCGCCCCCACCCCCTAGGCACCACCCCACCGTTGGACACCCCCACCCCCCTTGAAAACCCCCAACCCCCTGGACACCACCCCACCCCCTTAACACCCCCATGGATAGCCCCCCCTAGACACCACCCCATCCATGGTACACCCCCCATGGACAACCCCCCATGCCACCTCCCTTGATTGGACCCACCCCCTAGACACCCCCACCACCCGGGACTACCCCCACCACCACCAGACACCCCCATCCCCCTAGACACCCCCTCCCCTCTGGACACCCCTACCCCCCTTGGACAGCGACCACAAACCCCTGAACAACCCCCAACCCTCTGAATTTGGAATTCAATTCTTTCTGTGTTTAATTATGTTATGAATTATGTGTTAATGGTGTATGAATATACTTGTTGTTTTTGTATACTTGGTGTAATTACCTTATGAATTATGTGTTAATTTGGTATGTGTGTATAGGGTAATTAAATTGAGAAGTGGAGGTATTTAGATTTATGTCTAAATTATGTGTTGGATGAATTCTATATGAATTCATTCAGAATTATATGTTTGGTATGTATTATGGAGGCATACTTATTATTGTTGTATTGTGTTACTTGTTGTGTGTGTATTTATTATGAAGGTATTTTGTGTGTGAATTTTCAAGAAATTTGCAGCTGTACAGGGGGATTTTCTACTACACTGGGGTTTCTACACCTGCACAGGGGGAGTATAGCAATTCGTCTTGCTATAGGTACAATGGATATGCCAACAGTTTTAAACCATTGGCATAGATAATTTCATTTGAGTTTTATCAACAGTTTTTAGAAAACCCTTGGTAATTTTCTATACCAACAGTTCTATAATCCTTTGGTATAGAGATACTTCATGCTATTTCTCACAGTTTTAAACCATTGGAAAACATATATACCAACAGTTTACTGAAACCATTGGTATATACTAATTTTTTCAGACATATCCCGACAGTTCTCATTGAAATGTTTAGATATGTCTATCCCTGCGGCTCAAGACCCAACTGTTTGGACAACTGTTGGTATAGTTTATACCAATGATTTTCCCGCCTTTATCAACGGATTTAAATCGTTGGTAAAGATAAAATTTCAAGTAATTTTAGTAATGATTCATTGTGTTCTGAAGCCTATGCGAATAAGAGGGTCATTTAAAATGGTATCAATTTGTTCGATCCAAATGGTTGTTGAGAAATGGGGAATAATATTGTTCCTTTCATTGTAGAACAATTAGTCATTATGTTTCTTGGTCTTGGAGTTGAAATCAATTATTATGTATTACGTGGATTGTGATATTATGAAAGAGTTGGATTGTAGGGATGTGAAATGTGTTGAATAAAAACATGGTTCTAACCATTTTATTCTGAACATCAAGATACTAAGGTGTTCGATACATTATTGTTCCAGATAAACATATTGCATATTGGAGTCTCATTGTCAAAGGTCCAACCAATGAGAAGATAATGATATGCATTGTAGAGAAATGACTTCCAAATAGGATTAAATATTTCATTTTTTGTAATAATTTTTGATGTTGTTAAAAGATGGGGATTTTTTAAAAATGTTTTCTTTTCTACTGAATGATTTTTAAAATAGTATGGTTAATGAATTTTGAATATTTTTAATTTTAAAATGACGGAATGGATTTTTCAGAAATGGATATAGTTGGAAAATATTGTTTTTGAAAAGAAAATTACTATAGTTGATGGGATAGAATTTGATATTCAATGCCTTTTTTGGGAAAGAGTGAGTCTTATCGAGTATTTTTTCTATACCAAAAATGGAACCCAAGAGATGACATAGAAACCACCAGTAGGAAGCTACGAAGAATGTTGTTTCACCTAAGCCAAATGTAAACACTAAGATTTCATGGATTATCATCCAAGTATTTCAGAATGTCAACATAGGGAACCGAAGGGAAGTGCCAACACATGTAGATCATTCAATCCAGTTCATGAAGTAAAATCCACCCTTTTATGAGGTGATTTTGAACCCAAAATCCAGAGGTGCGGCTTAATAAGATAAATCATTTCTCTGATTTTATTGGCACTCCTGTGGAGTGTAAATTTAAAATAGTAATGTATATGCATGGGGATCATAAACAATAGTTTTGGAAAATTTAGGTTCATGATAAACTAGATCATAGTCTACGTTGGGATGATTTTTAGTATTTTATTAAGATAAATTCTATCCATACACATTCGGGACCTAGAGAACAATAGAATTATTCATCCTAAAAGAGGAAAATAACCTTGTCATATAGTCTGAATCTATTTTGTGTACTTTGCATATGAATTTGTAGTGAGTGTGGACTTGAATTCATACTTATTTAAATCAGCTCTGTGGATATAGATCCAATCAACGACTATGGAGATTTTTATTAAGAATTGTACATGGATTGTAAACAGAGTGACAATGGATCAACGTGATATATAAGAGACTATGGGATGAGGATGTTATGTAATACCTGTGGTAAATGGTGGGAACATGATTTGTGAGAGAAAAAGGAATAGGGACACCCATATTTAATGTGGGAGTGGAAATCAGAATATAACCATTGAATCATGAAACCTTACTCCGTAACCTAAGAGCATAGAAGTCTATTTCCAATGTGGTTATCTTAACCATATTATGAGAGACTATATGACACAACAAAGAGAATTACATAACTACAAGAAGATGAAGAATATTTAGCACTATCATCATAGTTTTCTGTGGTCAGGTGCTTGAGACACTTCTCCGGTGTCGCAAGAATTAAATGCTTCAATGGTTTGAGGATCGCTGAACCAGACTAGTCATCAAAATATGGCTAGCCATGGTGATTCTAGGAACACCAAGATTCCTCAGTAAGGGAAATCGTATCAAGGCAACAAGGATTATCATTGAAGAACAAAGCTATTGTATGGATATGAGTATCTGACTGGGAATGATCATACTGGACTATTAATAGTGAGAGATATGATTCATATTGAATTCTACCCTTATTCAAGTGGGATTGGATATGGTTTCATGAAATTCCTTCATTGGTTCCCATGTTTTTTATTTGATATGTTTAAAACAAGCGATTATACACTCCTTTTTAAAAAATAAAACTTTTTTTGATAAAAGAGAATGTTGAGGCTTTGTGGGTAGAGAATGTTCTATAACCATTGAAGGAGTTGAGCTGATGTGGGATTTATCAGTGTTGGATATCGATTTCATTGATGTAATCCTAGGTATGTATTGGTTGGAAATTCTTGATAGTAACATTGATTTTTATAGAAAAAAAGTTAGTTCTACAACCGAGGATAGCATTGAGCATCCCTTCATAGGAAAAATGGATTGAAAAGATAGGTTCAACAAGTAATTTGGAACTACAAATGGTAATAACCTCTAATTAGTTGGTGTTGTTGACCTTGACATCGATAGTATAGATCATGGATATTAGTTTTCCAATAGTTTCGGTCAATTTCCTGATTTCATTCAAATGATAATCATATGGTTAGCACCTATAAGGGTTATAGAGTTTATGATTGGCCTCCTCCCTGGTACCCATCATATTTTCCTTCCATCTTATAGGATGGAAAAAATATAGCTATGAAAATTGAATGTAAAGTTGGAAGAGCTATAAAGAAGGGTTTCATTTGGTGGAGCATGTCTCTGTGGGTAGCACCAATAATTTTCATGAAGAAAGAACATATTACTCTAAGGCTGTGTGTAGATTATCATAAGCTTAATCATGTTATGATATAAAATAAATATCCACATTTATGTATTGATGATCTGTTTGATCATTATGGGGGAGCCCATAGGATCTCTATAATTGAAATGTTATCATGATATCTCCAATTGAGAGTATGGAATCATGATATTCTAAAGATAGCTTTTAGAAGTAGATATGGACACTATTAATAAGTAGTCATGATTTTTGGTCTTAGTAATTCACCAAAAGGACTTTATGGAATTGATAAATCAGATATTCTAGATATATTTGGATTCTTTTGTTGTGGTGTTTGTGGATGATATATTATTGTATTTAAGGACAAGAGATGATCAGGATAAACACTTGACGATAGTGTTACAAATCTTGATAGATCATTGTTTGTAATCCAAATTGTCAAAGGGTGATTTTTGGATACATAAGGTATGTCTTCTTAGCCATGTAATTTTTGGAGAAGATGTTTCTATGGATCCAGAGATGATAGAATATGTTATCTCATGGAAACCACGAAAGAATGGATTTGAGATATGACGCTTTTTTAATTTTGATGATTATTAACATATAAATTTTCATGAATTCTCATGACTACCCTCACCAATGACATACTTGAAAAATAATAAAGCTCCATTAAAATAGTATAATGAATTAAAAAAATTCTTTCTAAGAGCTAAATGTTCATATTATATCATCACTAATAATTATTTTTCTATAATCATTATAGAAGAATATGGTTTTTTAGGATACTAAGGGATCTGGGTTGGGATGTTTTCTCATTCACAGAGATCATGTTGTTTCTTATTGTTCAACGAATTTGAGAGTGCATGATAATAATTACCCAATACTCTTTTTGGAGTTAGTTATGGTCATACATTCATTGAATACAATCCATAATTATATCTTTGATTGAAAATTTACTATGTTCTGGGATTATCAGAGCATGAAACATATTTTCTCACTTTGAGATTTTTATCTCAAGTAATGAAGATGGATGGAGTATCTCCAAATTTATGACATTGAATTGATGTACACACTAGGAAAATGTAATTTGGTGGATGATCTATTATGTTTAAATAAATAGGTGCATTTGAAAAAATGAAGCATTAGAAGTGTGTATGTTGTGTTGGTCCTAGCTGAAAAACATGTGAAATATAAAGACCGAGGTGATGTTTCTGTATTTGTTTCTATTTCTCGGGTTCCTATTTCTGTTAAGATGGTTTTAGAGGAACAAACATATGATACAAAATTATTTTTTGTGAGTTCAAAACTGAATGGTTAGGAGAACATTGAGGACTGGAAAATTCATGGGAGTGGGGTGTTTTGGTTCAGAGATTGGTTGTGTTTACCTAAGTATTTTTTAGAACAACATATTCATGCTTACCACCATTCTAAATAGGGTATACATCCAAGTAAACATAATATGGGTATGGAGTTGAAAGCACAGTTTTTGTGGGTTCATATGAAATAAAAAAGTGGATGATTTTGTTTCAGGGTGGTTAACTTTTTTATTATGTTTAGGAAGAACATCCACGAAAATAAAATTTATGTTTCTACATTTACCTATTTATGTGAGGAAATGGGAGCAGATAGACATGAATTTTTTTTAAATGCCTCCTAGGAATGGTTTGGAAACATGATATCATATGGGTGATAGTGATTTTCTCATGGAGTAGCTCATTTCATCCCTATTCATGAAACTCATACGATATAGGATCCTTCCGAAATCAATATCCAGGATTTGGTAGAGAGACATGGTGTACCAATTTCAATCGTGTCAGATAGGGATATGAGGTTTACATCTCATTTCAGGAAATCCTTACAGATATCACATTTGATATAGTTGACTATGAGTACAGTGTATCATCCTTAGATAGATGAAAAATCAGAATGGACAATACAAACATTAGTGGATATGTTGAGGGCCTGCGTAATGGATTTTTATGTCTCATGGGAAGATAATATAGCCTTCATAGAGTTCTCATATAATAATAGTTAGTAGGAATCAAAAAATATGGCTCATTTTAATGGTCTGTATGGGCATATTTGTTGTTCTCCATTTTGTTGGGTGTAAATAGACGAGACTTCTGTAATTGGATTGATCAATATCACAGAAATTATGGAGAACATTTATTTTATCATAAAGTGGATGTAGATGGCTTAGAGACATCAAAAATAGTATACATATCATCATTGATGTCTGTTTTCATTCACGGTGAGTGATCATGTGTTCTTATTCATTTCTACAGGGCTTTGACGTCGTCATTTTGGGAACCAGGGAAATATAGCCACTCAATACATTATCCCCTTTTAGATAAAATAACATGTTTGAGGGGTGGTATATCAGTTTTAATTTCCCCCACAATTTAGTTTGGATCATAAAGTGTTCCAAGAATCTCAGTTGAAAAAGTAGCATCCTCATCATGACCATATGATCAGATGGGATCCTATTGACCTAGATCTGGATGCTTTATTGGTATATATCCTGGTGTGGATTGTGGATAGGTATGATAATGTTTTGTGTGGAAAACGAATCAGTCAATTATGGGGTTTGTGGAAAAAATTTCAAATTCAAGAAGAGACATGATAACAGAAGATTGAATAGAAACAATACTGGTTAGAACTCTTTTTGGGAAAGGGTACATTTCTACTTTCTGGGGATAGAATATCCAATGGTGTGGAGAATTTAGAACATTCTATTTCTAGTATATAACCTTTTCATTTCCTTTTTATGTAAAAAAATTAAATGGGTGATTTTTGGGAGTGTTTGGGGATCATTCATGTTGTTTTTTGGACTAAAGGGGAAGTGCACAAACTACACATGGTATGTCTAAACAGTGCAGAAATCGTAGGAGAAAGCATGAATTTCAGTAGAAATTGGATAGTTTCTATGTCATAGTGAGCACACGGTTAGGGAGACCAAGTGAGAAGGACAAGTTAAGGTATTACTCTAATATAGGTAACACATAGATAGCATATGTTTTGTCTAACTGTGCAAACTAACCATGCACGTGGTTAACGTGAGAACCTAAAAAAGTTTTCTAAAACGTTTTTTACTCTATTGGCTTTATATTCATCATATAAAGCCCTTATTTGAGATTTTTCTTCACTGATGGTTTATGAAACACTCTAATGTGAATTGAGATCAGTCCAGATCCTTCATTTGGGGTTTATAAGCATGATTCCTGAGGTATGTCATCATTCGACTTCATTATTTTCACCTTTTTAGATCTACTTAGATATAATTATCCCCTCCCATAGTTTCTCAGATCCATGTCCGTTATAGGTATATCTATGTTTTTTTATTCCTAATTAGTTTATATTTATTATTGATATTTTTTGGAGAATCGACCTACTGTAGTTTCATAGAAAATCAACACAGTTTCTAGAGTCTTCATCATCAGTTTTTAGTTTTGACTATGGTGATAGAGGTAGGTGGATTCTATATTGACTCCCCTTAGTATAACCGATTTTTCTGAATTCATATTTATTATCTTATGATTAATTGATTTTTAATTCCATTTTTGAGAATTTTTGGAAACCCCCTTTAATGACAATTCAGTAAAATTTGGAAAGTTGGAAAATTGGGTTCTTGGGAATGTGATTTCGTTCATTGATTTGAAATATAGAATTTAAATTGAGGATTTTTTGGAATTGTCTCACATTGGTTTCATTAAAATGTTTTTAATGACTGGATGTTTTTAATTGAAATTAAATGGTTAGTTTGAATTACATTTCCTCATGATTTTCAATAAAATATCTAGTTTATTTAATTCGATGAACACATATAGATTTGGAAGGTGTTCGACATGGGTTACGGTGTGTGTTCATATGAATTGGAATGGATAAAAGGCATGAAATATCCCAATCAAATGGTTTGGATGAATATTAGAATTAATTAACCGCATCAAATTGGTCAACTATGTGAATCCTTAGTAGAAGGATAACAAACCACTCTCCAGTATTGGGAGTTCAGGTTGCATGAATGGTTTTGTGTATTGTAAAGAGGAATGGAATGTCAAGGCCAATATGATATTGATAATTGGTTTTAATTCCTTGTTTGGTATTTATGATGGAAATTTAATTTTCTAGAAAATTGGTTTAACTACCACATGATTACATTTGGTTTTAAATGGTTTTGAGAATTTTTTATATTTATTTATAAACTATGTTTGGAAATTTATATATATAAAATGATTTATATAAATGTTTCATAACATTATATCAAAGTGGATTGAGGGGGTACTTCATTAGGTAAACCTACTGATATTTATTGTCACCCCTACTTTGTAACATTTGTTATTTTTTCTGATACTGTCTTTGGGACATGGATAAAGGCAATGTGTCAAACATCTTCAGCACCACCTCATGATACATGGGATGTTTGGATATGTCAAATCATAGAGCTTGTGGAGCATGGAGTCCTGTTATCATCATGTAGTTTTTTTGGTTATATTCTTCTATTTTCATTGATTGTAGTTTTCCTTCCACTTTGGTATGTTTGGTTTAGTTTGGCTTAAAAAAGAAGTAGTTGATTTTTCATTCTTAGTTCTTGAATTATATGGTATTTAGTTAGTTATGTTTTTTTGGTTAGTGATTTTATTATTAAAGGGTAAATTGTCCCACACTTGTGTTGTAACCCTTCAGAATTTATTTCCAACCTTTGGGATCATGGGGATGTCACTTATGTTCAAGTAATGATTCATTTTATTCTCATGCCAATACGAATACGTGGGTCAATACAAATAACATTCCCTTAAATTTCAGTTGAACTAGTGAAACTTCTCAGGATAACCCATTGACACATATTTGAGATATGCATGATATTAATCCCATTAAGATAATATGAAAATCATAACATAGTTTCAATTAGTACATCTAAGTAAATATTTATATCATGTTGAAATATAATGTATTTTATCATAATCATGAAAATTTATACATGGAATATGGTGATAAAATCATGGAATCCAAATATAGTAGAAATAATATTATATATGACACCATAAGAATATTTCAATGATAAATGATGAGAAATAATAACATATTATTCTTAGGATAACCATCCCTTTACCTTTCATGGTATCACATGGGACAAAAACATTACCTAATGAACTATAGGACTATGTTATTTCATGTACCACCATTCACATTCATAATATGTAAAAAAAATTAAATATTATGGCCAAAGTCTCATTTTATTTTTAATGAAAACACCTCTTTTGACTGGGTAGAGGGAGACCTATTACATACCCCGAAGGCCCATGGCCATGTGTGCGGAATACTGGGCTCTAAAGCCCGTTTTTTCGCCCGACGGACCCTTCTATGAATAATACTTCTACATTACCTTGACTGCTACAGTACCACCACCACTACAGTTCGCATTACAGTGCCTTTTCCACTACAGTGCCACCACTGCAATAGTTCTTCAACTATAATAGAACTGCTATAGTGTCCTACAACATTTCCATGCTATAGTGATGATATAGTCTCGGTAATTTTTCCCTTCCCAGATTGAATCATAAGTCATTTGAATTCCAAGTAGCAGCTTGTACCACATGGGTATAAGCTCATTGGTATTCATAATATAAACCAAAATTTGGGTCCCTCACATATAATTGACCATCCACCATCAATTTTATCCAAATGATAACTGTGTGTGGGTAATACATATGTATGAGAAAATTAAATTAATGATAGGTTCTATTAGGGGAAAACCAGAGAGAGGATGTTTTGAAAGGTATCTATAATATAAAATATTGGTAGAGAAAATCATGGGATAATTTTCGAAACATAATGGTTATACATAAAAGATTATGTATGTTATTATTGAAAGTTAATGGGGGTCTCTCAATACATGGGAATATGAATGATGGTTATTTTATGTGTAGAAATATTTGTTTTCATGAACAATTAAAAAAATGTTTAATACAAAGAAAATACATAAATAAATATGAAGATAATGATAATCTCCTACCTTGAGAGGGTTCCTCTAAAATAATTTGAGGGACATCTTATGTTCTATAGAACACATTATTAGGACTTAAGAGTGTAAGAGAGAGAGAGAGAGGAATAAATTGAAAAACAAGATTTTTGTGTAGAGGAAGGTGGTGTTTTGTAGGTTTTTAGGGAATGAGAAGGGAATCATTTTTTGAAATTTTAAATTCATGTTTTTAACCTGATGTAAACAAATCCTCAGAAACATATCCTTTCCTATGTGCTTTCCCATCAATTCTACCAAAGTGGAGTGGTTTTCAATATTTTCTTATATTAATTATAGAATTCATTAACAAATAACATACATGATGTAGAAGGGATTCATATTAATAATGAATGGTTTTCAAAACCATAAAATATAATATATGTTTTGAAGGAATCATTATAAGTTTATGAATTTAATAAAATACCATTTAAATAATTATTTTAATGGGGAATATATAATTTTTCATAGTTGAATTTGGTTGTACTTACAATTGGACATTAGGTTTATTATGATTTCATACGAAATAAAATAGAATTGTACCATATTTAATTATTTTAGAAAATAACTATGTCATAATAGTATAAATCATTCACCACTGGGTATTTCTAATATGTGGATTTCAAAAATTATAATTATTTTACCCAAAAACTTTTTTAAATATTTTAGTTTACCCATTTAAATTAAAATCATTATATATTGAAAAATATATTTTTTATGAAAAATTAAAATTTCCATCCATTATAAAAAATATATGGGGATTCATTAAATAATATTATCATTTATATTTTAAAAATAGGTATATAAAAATACTACATTATTAAAATAATAGTTTTTTAAAACAATTAGATTTATCAAAAAATATTCTGTATATGAAACTATAAATATTTCAATAAAATACAATTTTATTTTCTATGTATTACAATATAATATTTATCAATCTTAAAATGTAATAATTTATGTAATGCAATTATGAAAATTGGTAAATGTAACAAATATTTTATTTAAAGTAAAATAAATCAATTTTAACTAATATGGTCAAGATATGTAACCATAATCACAACAGTCTATGCCCTAAAGGTATAGTGTGTGATTGGGGATCATTACCAGGGTGGTATGGTGAATATTGGTTGGGATGTCGTAAATTTATGATTTAATATATCACTTATATTGTTTCAATCATGATTAAGTATATTAAACTCATGTTGGTCTGGGTCATGGGTGAATCTGAGTGACGACATATCTTTATTATACTTAGAATAAAAGGATTTAGAGTGTATGATCCTACTATTTAAGGATTCCACTAATTCATATTATACCAATTATATATTATCAATACCCTTAAAAATATCTAAAACTAATGGTCACATGACAAAAAATATATTATTAACAGTTATGATTCATAATTTTCATTTAACCATGTCCGATAATTATGTTTATATTATAATAACTATCATAAATTGAAAATGAAATTATTTATATTCTCTCTATACCTAGATTAACTAATAAGATAATTTATTCTTTAAAATTAATTTTCATTGAATATTTTTTCGGGTTTCCACATAATGGATGATAAAATAAGGTTTATGTGAAATATAATAATAATCTTCCTCTTACTAAACAAAACTATCAGATATGATCACATAGTCTATAGCTACCACTGAGAATCCTAAGGTGAGTAGTAGAGGGAGTGCACCACTACAATCCCCATTAATTAATTCATGTGTTTCCACTGGATAGGTACTAGATTTCACATTGGAACTCCAATATTCTTGCATTCCACAAATCAACTAGTGGATTTTTATAGCTACCTTTTAGAGTAGTATTGGTTCCCCTTATTCAAAAACCAAATTATAGATTTTATAACCTCAAAATAGTTTCCATAACACAATAAAAAATAATAAAATGATAAAAAAATGTTTGTAAAATGCTATAAGGAAGGATAATACAATTCATCCCAACATAATAATTACAATCCATAAAAAGTGACCAAGAGTAAGGATTATCAAGAATTGAGAAGTCGTCTTTCGAATCATTGATGATTATTTCTCCATAGTCCCATGGTAATATGATCATTGAAACCAGATAAAAATTGATTGACAAAGAATACTTCCCACAAAGAATATTCATCTATGTTTCAGTGATCTCCACATTTTGTTCTACAAGAAAAATATCTTCTTATAACTCTACTAAATCTAAAATGTGAACATAATGATTATGTAGATGTAAATATTTAATTGATATATGATGAAAATATTAGGAATACTCATCAAATAGAATGGTAAATTCAATCGACATGAATCCATTACAAAAATATTAGTTATATAAAATGGTCTGAAAATTTGTAGAGACAAGCTTGCATTTATAGAAACATGATAGTGACAGAAATGAGAAGAAATTTTGAAAAAAGAATTGTTTACCAATATAAATCACAAATGGATAAAAAACTCCAAGTAATATTTTTGAAGAATTTTAATTCTAACCAATCATTTATGTTTATCTTGAATCTAAAAAAATATATTTATAATGATACTTAGTACCATGAGAGAGAAATCACCCACCTCTTTGCATGAAAGAGGCGACCTTCACGGGAGACCATACAATCCATCAAAATGATCCATTGAGATATATTACAATTAAATTTTATTATAAATAATATAAAAGATTCTTAGATGTCTTTCCAAAGATCCTACAAAATATAATATGAGGTTATAGATTATATCCTGTAGAATATGAATAATGTCTTTCATTCGACCATCCTACTATAGATGATCTGTTGTTAACAATGTACTTTGATTCCCCTACCCCAGTTGAGGATTTCTCCAAAATCAAGTATTAAACAATGGATTATTTTTATAGAAAGTGGAAGAGGTGACCACAAGAATCCATATTATTTTCAATATGTATAATATATAACATTAACCATGGTGGTATCTATAATCGGAATAAAATTTTCTGATTTCATCAAAAAATCAATTACCTAAAATAAAATATTACATTTCTAGGGAGTCTACAGAAATAAGACGATGAATTCCTTATAAAAATCATACCATTTCCATACCTACATTAAAAGAGGATAATGAGAACTAGAAATCCTTTGGTGTTTCAACGTTATATGCAGATAGGTTAAATCATAAGACAAATAATATGTACTATCAAACATTATACATGGACACCATAATTACAACCACATTTCAAAATACATCATAGTTTAACAATGATGAATGGACAATAATGTACAATGATATAAACAACAATAAATTTTTCATAGATAGATGAATGATGAAATCATTTTGAATGTAATTAATTTCATCAGAGATGAGTGGCCAAACATGAATAGTATCCCCATATAAGGACTCCTCAATTAATTTTAACTCATTATTTAAATTGTGTCCTAGATTAATCATTTATAGATGATATGATCAAAACTAAACATGGATAAAAACCATACCATAAGCATTATCCAATAATTCTTGATGTAATAAAGGGGAAAGTTCTTTATGATTCTACATGAATTTTTCTTCTATGACCTCTAAAGAAGGAAAATTACTACATAGAGCATCAGTAAAGTTATTCCCCATCATAGGAGTGTAACTAATGTTATTGTAAAATATTAGGATGTACTCCACCCATTTCCTCAGTATTATTACTAGGCCATTCTAAAAGAAGATATGACTCAATATCTAATAATACAAACACAAGAACAACCTCTATCTAAAATGATTATGTCAGTAACACTAATAAGGATAAATTATAGTGGTGGTATCCAAGCCATGAGTTGAATAATTATTCCCATTTTTAATAAGATTATAAAAAAATTATTATAAAAGATGATCATCCTACAAAATCCCAAATCCGAGACTAGCTCAAAATAAAACAAAAAAAATCTTAATTTCTATAATTAGTTTATAAAATTGATCAAAATAGAAGACAATATCAGACATTGTTTTAGATCATAAAAACAGTCCATTCACATTACATACCATGATATTTTCTCCCTTTTCATGCTAATATTAATGATCGTCCATGATATCTGCATCAAAATGTTTTACCAACCATTGGTTTGAAGTTGACAGACCTAGGAAGTCATATAATATAAAATAAACTCAATAGTTCATCCAATGATTGCAATTACTTTATATTTTTAGGGGAAACATTAACTATATGTTGAAAAATCTCATTCACCAAGAACATTACCTCTTATTTGCAAGTGTTTAATTTTGATATCTTTTCAAAAAAGGAGGTGAATCCTCAATATTACCATTACTGTGTTATTGTTTTACACATGTTTTTATTGAATTTATGAATAAATGATAATATTATCCAGGAATATCACACCAAACATATCAGGATACTGGTCTAATATTTTCATTATCTAATCTATAAAAAAATTGGATAATTAGTTTGGAAAAAACAATATAAAATATCCCAAGGTGATAGAACATCTCATGATTTTTTTCATTTGGATATCTAATTAATTAAATATAATATGATGATAACCGAAATAGAGATTAATTATAGAAAAACGCGTATCCCCCATTAACCAATCAAATAAGTCGTCCACATTGGTCAACAAATATTTGTTCAAAACAATATCCCCATTCATATATGAAATTACCCATATATAATAATAGAACCATATTTCTTACTTTAAAAATAACACAGTGAATCCCATGTGGAAAAATTGAGAAAAACATCCCTCTTCT
The DNA here is from genome assembly GCA_963277665.1 of Viscum album. NCBI lineage: Eukaryota > Viridiplantae > Streptophyta > Magnoliopsida > Santalales > Viscaceae > Viscum > Viscum album. The sequence continues at coordinate 24,728 of OY728127.1, forward strand.
ACCAGAATATCTAAATAGAATATAAATTCTTCAAACTCAGAATTTTACTTATGATAATTTTTAGAGAGTTTAGTTGTGTACCATGAACTAGATAGATAGAGAAATAAACAACCATTTATATAGGTTTATTCGAAAAACATTAGTCAAAATGTAATAAATATACCAAAAAATTGATGATTATATGAAAAGATACATCATGAGGATCATCCATAATAAAAAAATAGATTCTATTTATTAAAGAAATATTATTCTACATGGAATGATATAATATCCCAATCTATTGGAAATACTTAAGAGATATCATCATCAACAATTATTTAATCATTCCAAAGATAAAATTCAATCACAAATCAGTGCATGATCAATATATCTATGAAAATTATGAGCTCTAAAATATAATAATCAAGGAACAAAAAGTCCAAAAATAACACAACATCATATATTAAAAGTGAACTTCCAATAAAATTATTCCCATGCTCGTAAATTTTTCCATGTTCCTTTTCTAAATATATTAAATACATCATGATGTCCATAAGATGATTCATCCTATGCATAAAATAAAAATACATCAAATATAATGAGTGATAAGTCCAAAAAAGGTAGATTCTAAAAAGGATAAAATAAAAAAGGCTCCAATCACTGTAGTCAGCCATGTATCGTCTTCCAGAAGTAGCTCCGCTAGTACATTAAGTCTATTTATTCTTAAGGCCTATTGATGGATCCATGTTTAATTTTATTCCTCTAACAACGTCATAGTTACATTTGTAATTGATGATCCTAAATCCTAATAGTGTATAAACAAATCTAGGATAAATATTTTAATATTCCCTCAATGATCATGAGAATATTGGAACTTCATAGGAATGTGGATGGATCTTCAGGAATTTCCCAAATCTCTAGAGTTGTATAATTTCAATTGTACACTACTATCTATCTACTAATGGAGTATTAAATACCTTCTACTAAGAAATATGTCCACAAATATCATGACTACTATGACAACCCTCCTTTTATTACAAACATAAACATGATTTATTACATGAAACATCACTTGATACAACAATAATATTGAGAGGTTTAGTGTCTTTGGGGCTTAAGATAATTACATAATAACATAAAACATTAAATACAGCATCTTTATTGAAAACTTCCTTTAAATGACCACTACATTCCCTCGTACAAAGCATTTCGTGGGATAACCTGAGGACATGCATACGAAAAGGGTGAGCTATAATGCCCAGTAAGGGAGTACACATGGAATAACATGAGGAGTACAATAAATGTTAGACAATAATCATATAAATAGAGCATAAGAGAGACATGAATATAAAGGCATGATAAAGCATGATAATCATAACATGGAAATGTGGCAACAACACTTAACATGGAATTAGCATGAGCCAAGGCTCATTGCACATGGAGCAGGAGTAAATCCTCATTGCACATGAAGCATGAGTAAACCCTCATTGTAATTCAATTAGCATGAGTCAACACTCATTTCACAAGACGTATCAAGATACTATACTTTACCCAATGCATTGGAGCGCTATAAGGGCACACCAATCATAAACATTTCATTTCATGCATAAGTGTGCCACATGGATCATAAAACATGGATACATAAAACACAATCATTTATTCCACGATAATGGAATGTGGAATTCATACGTGAAACATTATAATCAATAATTAAATGTGCATAAATTTGAATACCCTTGATGGATAAATGGGCATGGTATTCACTACACAATGGCATTGGCTTAGAAAATCGGTGCAATTTCTGCAGCGCAACGACGTGACATAAGAATTCATAAAAGTGGTTGATGAGAGAGAAAGGGGTTCTTCATCATATTTACTTGTAATTGACAGTAATTAGGTCATATAGATACATGTCCCAATAATTGAAATGGAATTTAGATTCATGATACAAAAGTATTTCTTGAATTTAAAAGAGGAGAGAGAAGTTCCTTTCAGAATTTTGTCACAACAACGGGTATACATGGAAGGAATTTAATGAGAGATAAAGGGTCTCCCATCATTCAAACATAAAGAGGAAACTATGAGGGAGGAGAAAAACCATACCCCAAAATTTATAATCTAAATTAAAAGGGCAAAAGAACTTACGGAAAATTGGACAAAAATTAGAAAGAAAAAAACCCTTACTTGGAAGTGTGCATCCAAAGGCTAGAGAGAGGCTTGTGAGAGGCTTACTGGGAGCTTGGGGAACCTTGGGAGGATTCTAGAGAGAGTAGGGAAGAGGTTGGATGAACTGCAAAGGCTATGAGTGGGGAGGAAGTTGGAGCTTGGGTGGTTTTATATAGGAAAAGTGAGGGAATTCTTTATTATTTAGGTTCGGGACCCCTTATAAAAAATTAATCCAAACCACAAACCATCTCATGGTTTTTGCCGATGTTTTTTTGGAAAGGGGAAGAGGAAAAAAAGATTTTTTAAGGCCAAAGTCCGAACTTCTTAAAATATTAGGGCTGCTTATGTGGAGGTGAGTCACACTCCTAAGGAAATTTATTTAAAAAGGCAAGGTGTTGAATAAGTTTTTAGGGGTCCATTAATGCTTTGAGAAGTAAGTCAAAAAAACCCAAAATCACATTATTTTATTTTTAAAAAATATAATGGCATAATATAGAGATTATAGTATTTTATTACATCACTATTTGGTCATTACGATGTCCTAAAACACATTATATATTTAAACGGTATTTAATTTTTACCCAAAAATATGGCAGTCTTAGAAAATAATGAAAAATTCACCATTGGATAATTTCAACGTCCTGATTCGTGAAATAAAATTTATTTTATCTAAATAATTTTCTATATATTTTAATTTTAACTTTTAAAATAAAAACTGACATTTATCGAAAATTCACGGGTTTTGGCAAAAATGGCTTTCAAACCTTAATAAAAATTATAACTGCATTCATAAAATTATAAGATCATTTCTATTTAATAAAAATTAATTTAATAATAATATTATTATTTTATTAAAATATTATTTAATTGTTAAATCCCTTAATTTAACAAAATATAATTCTTAATTAAATAATAACTAAATTCACTATTTGTACTTTAAAAACTATTTACAATGTATCAATAATGAAAAGAAATTAAATTCAGTATTATATAAAAAAAATAATGTACATGAACATAGTACTATCTATTAGTTACATAACCCCTTAAAATAGCCTCATAAGACTTAAGGGTAAGGTGTGCGATGGTGACAGACTCTTGGGGTGGCTCAGATAACATCACTCGAGTGGTAATTTATATTAACTACCACTTTTCTCGTAGAAGGTCTCGTTCGAGCTTGACATGATGAAGTTCATCTTGGGCTTGGTTAAGAGCGAAGCCCATGGATGCCACCTCTTTTTCGAGCTCCGAAAAATGGGCTTCGTATGGGGAAATTCTACTGGATGAGGCCATCACATCCATTGTCTAAGTAAAATTGGATGTGTTAAAGCCCTATATTTATACTAATCATGTGATCACTGTTCAACAGTTATATTAGCAATGGTAAAAATTCGTAACATAAAACCAAAGAAGTTGACATTTTATAAAAACATTTTATATAGAGAGACATTTAATAAGATCAAGATGGATTTTCCATTAATGATACTTTGGGTCGTTACAATATACCCCCCTTATGAAATTTTTCCCTCAAAATTTTCCTTTTCCCACACTAAAACAAATCTGGGTAACTCAGCTTCATCATTTCCTCCGATTGCCAAGTTGCTTCTTAAATCTTGTGGTTTTTCCAAAGCACCTTGACGAGGGGCATTGTTTTATTTCGTAGAACTTTTTCTCTTCGATCTAAGATCTTCACTGGTTGCACCTCATAAGAATGATCGTCTTCCAATTGTACCACCTCAGAAGAGAGTACATGTGAAGGGTCTGGTATGTACTTCCTTAAGAGGGATACATGAAATACATTATGTACTTTGGCTATAGTAGGAAGAAGTGATTGTTGATAGGCCACAGCCCTGACACGATCAAGAATCTTGAAGGGGCCGATGTACCTTGGACTTAACTTCCCCTTATTTCCAAACCTCATGACCTTCTCCCATGGAGATATGCGTAGAAACACCATGACTCCAACTTTAAACTCAAGGTCCCGTCGATGGTTATCCGCATAACTCTTCTGTCGACTCTGGGCTACCTTGATATGCTGTTGAATGGTTTTCACCTTCTCCACAATTTCTTCGACCATTTCTGGTCCAAGCAGCTTACGTTCACCGAACTCATCCAAACATTCCGATGTTCTGCACCTTTTCCCATATAGGTCTTTATATGGTTCCATTTGAATGCTTTAGTGGAAAATGTTATTATAACAAAACTCAACCAGAGGAAGATTTTGATCCCATCCTCCCTTAATGTCCATTGAGCACACTCTCATAATATCTTCAAATGTTTGGATAGTCTACTCAGATTGGCCATCAGTTTGAGGATGATAGGTCGTACTGAAGTTCAGTTCAGTATTCAGATCATTTTGAAGACTCTTCCTAAACATAGAGGTGAATCTTGGATCTTGGTCAGACACAATAGATAGTGTTACTCCATGAAAACTTACCACTTTCTTGAGATATATCTATGCTAGTTGACCCAAAGAGAAATCCTCCCGAATAGCAATGAAGTGTGCAGTCTTTGTAAGATGATCCACAACAACCCAAATTTCATTGTTGCCTTTGGATGTCCTTGGACGTTCGGTGACAAATTCCATGGTGATGTTCTCCCTTTTCCATTCGGGTATGGGAAATTGTTGCATCATCTCCTTAGACTTCTGCCTCTCTTCCTTCACTTGCTAACTCACTAGGAACTTTGATGTATATTCAGTGATCTCCTTCTTCATATTATCCCACCAAAAGTTTTTCGGCGATATCGATACATATTTGTTCTCCCTAGGTGAATAGAGAAATTTGAACTATGTGCATCATCCAAAAGTTCCTCCTTCAGCTCCAGACATGATAGAACACACAGTCTTTTCCCAAACCGCACAATTCCTTCTTCATTAAAATTAAACCCTGAGGATTTCCCCTTTTTGATAGCTTACAATTTTTCTTGAATTCCCACATTATCCATTTGATCATCCTTTAACCATTACAAAAGATATGGCTGAGCATTCATTTGGGAAAGGATTGATGATGTTCCCTTCATTATGATTCCCACATCCATCTTTATCATGTCTAAGAAGATTGGATCCTTCTCAGTTCTCATCATTGATAAAATCTCTGGATCCTTTCCACTTAGGGCATCTGCCACCTTGTGTGCTTTCCCAGGGTGGTAATGTATTGAATAGTAATAATCCTTGATGAGATCTATCCATCTTATCTAGCGCATATTAATCTCTTTCTGTGTGAAAATATATTTAAGACTCTTGTGGTCAATATATATCTCACATTTCTCCCCATAGAGATAATGTTGCCAGATTTTCAAGGCAAATCTCACCGCCTCCAACTCCAGATCATGTATTGGATATTTTCGCTCATGTATTTTCAACTGACATGAGGCATAAGATATCACATTATCATTCTGCATAAGCACACATCCTAATCCCTTCTCCGAAACATCACTGAATACCACAAAAAGTTCCCCACTTGTGGGTAAAGTGAGCACGAGCACAGTGTTAAGCCTTCTTTTCAACTTCATGAAGCCTTCATCGCATTCATCACTAAAAGAAAACATTACTCCCTTTTGAGTTATCTTGGTAAGAGGGTTGGACAATCGTGAGAAATTTCTCACAAATCGTCAATAATATCCAGCTAACCCCAAGATGTTATGGATATCTGTTACCGATGTTGGCCTCAGACATCCCTCAATTGCATCTGTTTTGGAGGGGTCCATAGATATCCCATTGTTTGTGATGATATGGCCCAAGAATGAGACCTACTTCAACCAGAACTCACACTTGAAATACTTTTCAAAGATCTTATCCTAGCGCAAAGTCTCTAGTACAGTTTTTAAATGCTCCTCATGGTCCTCCATGGTTTTGGATTTTATTAGAATATCATCTATAAAGTCTACCAAAAATTTGTCAAGGTAATATCTAAAGACTCTATTCATCAAGTCCATGAATATTTTTGGAGCATTGGTGAGTCCGAAAGGAATTACTATGAATTCATAGTGCCTGTATCTTCTACGAAAAGCATTCTTGGGGACATCTTTCTTCTTCACCCTTACTTGATAATATCCCGACCACAAATCCACCTTGGAGAAGTATTGTGCTCCACGTAGCTGATCAGACATGTCATCTATTCTTGGGAGAGGATACTTGTTCTTTATCGTTATTTTGTTAAGTTCATTATAATAGATGCAAAGCCTTATTGACCAATCCTTCCTCTTGACGAAGAGGACTGGTGCACCCCATGGTGAAGCAATTAGGCCTATAAAACCTTTATCCAGATTCTCCTGTAGTTGTTTCTTCATCTTTTCAAGCTCTACAAAAGCCATTCTATATGGATTCTTGGATATTTGTAGCACCCCAGGTATAAGTTCAATTGAGAAATTAGCATCTCTTCTAGGAGGAAGACTAGGCAGTTCCTCGGGAAACACTTCAGCAAATTCCCTCACAATGGGCATTTCTTCAGGATGGTTTCTTCCTTGGACTCAATAATCTAAGCCAGATATGCATGATAATAGGTTTGTAATATCTATTCTTGAGATGATGGACCTAAAAGAGATTCATCTTCATCCTGACACTTGTAAAGAATTGGGGGATGATTCTCCATATGGAGTCTGATTTCCCTCTCCCGACAATTTATTTTGGCTGTATATAAGGAAAGCCAATCCATGCCAAGAATTGCATCAAATTCCACCAGAGGGAGTATGATGAGGTTCTCTGGGAAATTCAATCCACATATTATAACCGGGGAGGACTTATATTCATTGGATGCAATGATTTCCCCATTTTTCGTACTCACCAACATCATTACTTCCATGATTTGTGGTGGTGCTGGGATTGTTCTATTAAACTTTCGAGATATAAAAGAATGCATAGAACCTGAATAAAAAAGTACGTTCTCTATTCTTGAATGAATAACAAGTGTACCTGTCACCACTTAGTTTTTGGGGTTCACTTCGACAGAAGTGATGGAAAAAGCTCTTCCTTGCTGCCTTGGAGGTTTTTGGTTGTCTCTGAAAACCCTTGGATTAGGGCACTGATTTGAAAAATGACCCGGTTATTTGCATTTGTAGCATTTAACAACGCGTTTTGGTTGTAATGGAGCATTCCTCTCCTCTATAGCAGCCGCATGTCTTTCTTAATGATAGTTAACAGCTAGGTTCCCTTCTCTTCCACACCTGAAGAATTTCCTAGTCCTCTTAAGGCAATTTCCAGGGTGCTTCTTTCTGCACTTTTGTCAAGTGGGGTGCTGGATCTTCTTAGCACCGTTGGATTTATCCATCGACCAACCAGCATTGATTTCCACCTTACACTTCGTATCCCCATGATACCCCAGTGATTCTCCGATATCCATTTCGACCTTGAGGTCACATCGGATAATTGCCTCATAGCTGTCGAAGTCATGGATCACTAATGCTTTCCGCAGGCTAGGATTCAGCCAACCAAAGAAGCGGTAAACCTTGCATATGGGGGTAACGACAAAGCCGGAAGCGTATCGTGAAATCCTTGTGATGTTTTCCTCATACGCTCCAACAGATTCTTCGTCTTTTTTCTTGAGTGAAAGGTAGTCCATTTCCATCTTAAGCCGGAGGGTGTGCGAGAAATATTTATCAAAAAACTTCTTCCGGAAATCCTTCAATTACAAAGCCTCGATCTCCTCCTCATGCTTCATATTTTTTATCAAATTCCACCATTGATCAGCTTCACCCTCCATACAATAAGCTTCCAGGAGAACCTTCTCTTGTTCAGAACATTGTAGGATGGAGAATATCTTTTCAATGGAGTTGATCCATTGTTTAGTGATCGTGGGATCAGATGATCCACTAAAAGTAGGAGGCCTTTGTCTAATGAAGCTCTCGATAGTGACTTTTTATTTATTAGGGGGGGGGGGTTGAAAATTCTTCTTGGCCTGTTATTATATTCAACACTGTAGTTAGCTGAGAGAGAATCATGACATAGTTCTCGATTCCCGCTCCCATTGGATTTGGCATCTCATTAGAACAGTCATCACACTGATCTTTACAATGGTTGTTAGCCTGAGTCCTCCTATTACCGGCCATTGGATGGAATAAAAATAATGTTAGGGGTAACACATAAAGGGTAATCCAAAAACAAAAGTTGATGACTCGTAAATAAACATGTATTTCCTTAACTCATGAGCCTATAGGCTTCAATCTAGGCTTTTCATGATCTACTTTCTAACATATATTCTTAGGGGCATTTTTTTTAATTCCCTTTATAAGGGTACATACTATGCTTTTGAATTTATCAAAACATATCCCCCGGGAGTTTCATAACCAAGAGTGCAGCAAGTCCCATTGTCGTGCACCAGTTCCAATTCGAGTCTAGCTCAAAGCGGTGTTTTCGGGTTTTACCCCAAGGATAGATCTGTGTCAGAGCCGCCTCTACCTGCTCGTATCCAGAGAGGGATGTATTTGTTTGATAAACAAATTACTCAGAACTTAAAAAAACTTAGGGATGTGTTTATTATACTTAGCCTTGTCTCTAAGGCTTTACAAGGGTGTCCTAATCCCAATAATAACTAAACCTATCCTCTGATACCAACTATGAAAACCCTGATGTTATTACAAACTTAAACATGATTTATTACATAAAACATCACTTTATAAAATAAGAATACCGAGAGGTTTAGTGTGTTTGGGGCTTAGTATCATTACATAATAACTTAAAACATGAAATACAACATCTTTATTGAGAATGTCCTTTACATGACCACTACATTCCCATGTACTTAGCATTGAATCGGATAACCTGAGGACATGCATAAGAAAAGGGTGATCTATAAACCCAGTAAGGGATTACACATGGAATAACATGAGGAGTAAAATACATGTTAGGAAATAGGCATATCAATAGAGCATAAGAGAAACATGAACATAAAGGCATGATAAATCTCGATACTCATAACATGGAAATGTGGCAACAACACTTAACATGGAATTAGCATGAGCCGAGGCTAATTGCACATGGAGCATGAGTAAATCCTCATTGCACATGAAGCACGATTAAATCCTCGTTGCACTTGAATTAGCATGATTCAACACTCATTCCGCATTACGTATCATGATACTATACTTTACCCAATGCATTGGAGCTCTATAAGGGCGCACACTTCTTAAACATTTCATTTCATGCATAAGTGTGCCACATGGATAATAAAACATGGATTCATAAAACATAATAATTTATTCCACGATAATGGAATGTGTAATTAATACATGAAACTTTATAATAAATAATTAAATGTGCATAAATGTGAATACCATTGATGGAGAAATGGGCACGGTATTCACTACACAATGGAATTGGCTTTGAAAATCGGTGAAATTTTGGCAGGGTAACGGCGTGACATAAGAATTCATAAATGAAGTTTATGAGAGAGAAAGGGGTTACTCATAATATTTACATGTAATGGACAGTAATGAGGTCATATAGATACATTTCCCATCAATTGAAATGGAATTTATATTCTTGATACAAAAGTATTGCTTGAATTTAAAAGAGGAGAGAGAAGTTCCTTTAAGAATTTCAGCATAGTAACGGGTGTACATGGGAGGCATATAACGAAAGAGAAAGGGTCTCCCATAATTCAAACATAAAGAGGGAAGTATGATGGAGGATAGAGACCATAACCCAATATTTATAATTGTAATTAAAAGGGAAAATCAACTTAAATAAAATTGGACAAAAATGAGAAAGGAAGAAAAACCCTTACTTGGAAGTGTGCTTCCAATGGCTAGAGAGAGGCTTGGGAGAGGCTTATAGGGAACTGGGGCACCATTGGAGGATTATAGAGAGAGTAGGTAAGAGTTTGGACGAACTCAAAAGGATTTTAGTGGGGAGGAAGTGGGAGATTCAGTGAGTTTATATAGAAAAGGTGAGAGAATTCTTTATTATTTACGTTTGGGACCCCTTATATTGAATTAACCCAAACCACAAACCATCCCATGGTTTTTTCCCTTGGTTTTTTGGAAAAGGGGAGTGTAAAACAATATTTTATAAGGCCAAAGTCCGATCTTCTTAAAATATTGGGGTTGCTTATGTGGAGGTGAGTCACACTCCCATGGAAATTAATTTGAAAAGGCATGATGTTGAATAAGTTTTGAGGGGTCCATTAATGCTTTGAAAAGTAAGTCAAACAAACCCAAAATCACATTATTTTAATGTTAAAACATATATTTTCCGAACATAAAGATTATAGTATTTTATTACATCACTATTTGGTCATTATGATGTCATAAAACACATTATATATTTAAAGAGTATTTAATTTTTACCCAAAAATTTGATTGTCTCAGAAAATTATGAAAAATTAACCGTTGGATAATTTCGACGTCCTGATTCCATAAATAACATTTATTTTATCTAAATAATTTCTTAAATATGTTAATTTTCACTTTTAAAATAATAACCTACATTTATCGAAAATTCACGGGATTTGACAAAAATGGCTTTCAAACCTTAATAAAAATTATAACTGCATTCATAAAATTATAAGATCATTTATATTTAATAAAAAATAATTTAATAATAATATTATTATTTTATTAAAATATTTTTTAATTCAAAAATCCCATAATTTAATAAAATATAATTCTTAATTAAATAATAACTAAAAACACTATTTGTACTTTAAAAACTATTTACAATGTATCAATAATGAAAAGAAATTATATTCATTATTATATACAAAAATAATGTACATGAACATAGTACAATCTATTAGATACATAACCCCTTAAAACAGCTGCATAAGACCTATGGGTATGGTGTGCAAGGGTGAAAAACTCTTGGGGTGGCTCGGATAACATCGCTCGAGTTGTAATTTCAATTAACTTCCACTTTTCCCATAGACGATCTCGTTCGAGTTTGACATGATGAAGCTCAGCTTGGGTTTGGTCAAGAGCGAATCCCATGGATGCTACATCTTTTCCGAGCTCCGAAAAAATGGGCTTTGTATGGGGAAATTATACTAGATAAGGCCATCGCTTCCTTTTTGTAAGTAAAATTGGATGTGTTAAAGCCCTATATTTATACTAATCATGTGATCACTGTTCAACGACTATATTAGCAACGGTAAAAATTTTTAACATAAAACCAAAGAAGTTGACATTTTATAAAAACAAATTATAAGAAGAGACATTTAATAAGATCAAGAGGTATTTTCCATTAATGAAACATTGGGTCTTTACAACTACCACATAATTTTCCCTTAATTCCATTATATCAAATAGATTATCCACAAGTTGAAAAGAATATACAAACTAATATATGAAACCATCCATTAAAATATATACCAAAAAATACATATTGACCACTTCTGCTTATGTGGTGAGATAAAATATATACACCTACAAGTGGATGTCATTTTGAAAGCCTCAAAATAATTCTATATCTTTCATCATATTATTCACTACTACATCTTGATAGAAACAAACCAACATAAAAAAATGGTTTGTATGCATCACATTTAAATTATATCTCTAATAAAAGGATATAATCAACATAGAATTATCCATCATTATGTATTATGAGAAAAATAATGAAATAAAATGATATTGATGTATTTACACTCTATGAAAATGTGGTTGTTCACCTATACCATATTTTCAAACCACCACATTCTAGTACTATCAATCTCAAATGTTCCACACAAATCTATTATAGATTAATAAGTATTCATGAAGTAAAAAACCTGTTTAAAATTATCCAACCACATCCCCCACCTCTGATGGATTATTAGTTCAATTAAAATACTGGGACTTCATTAATAGGAACACTTATGTGTGGTACATATATTATAGTTTAACCTTGTTACCTGGTTATTTAAAAGGAACGATTTCTAATATGTGAAATGAAAATATTTCATGATAACTTCGATGGGATTCATATAATGGGGTGGCTTCTAATGGTGATAAATTCTCAATACATCTACCCAATTACAAAATTAAATATATCTTATATGAATAATTCTATATATAAAAAAAAGAAAATGATTTGTAAAATGGAACAATTTTAGGTTAAACTCACAATAAAATATCAATTAATTGTGATATAGATTACAAATAAACACATAAAAACACAACCCAATCTACCATAATTATTTAATGATAGTTATGATGAGAGATGGACATATAATCACTCAAATCGAACACCATGAGTCCTAATAGAACATTATATTTTCTTCCAATATCCTGTGATTCAAAGGATCTGACCTCAACCTTGATCTGATACCGAATTACAGTAAACTAGCAAAGAAAATCCCTCCATCTTGGATCAAAATAGGATCCTCAAACACCTAATTTGAATTCCAAATTCTCATGATCAAGATACATGCAGTCAAGAATCCATCAATGATTATATGAAAAAATTTACAAGCACAAAAACACAAACAAAATAGGGGAACTCATACTACTAACATATACTATATGCGATATATGTTAAAAATACCACAATGTCCCCACCAAGAACTCTTTCCCATATAGATTTAACCTCTCCACCGTGGTACACCACAATTTCATAATCATAATTATAAAAAAGTTGAACAACCCCTAAATGAGTGTGTAGGGACTGAGAAAAAACCATAGTATGATCCCACAAAAGTGTTAAAAAAGTATACTTTTTCAACTAATCCAAATATTTTAAAAAATATAATAAATGGAGTGATATAGTAGATATCATATCAATATAATAGTATGATAAACTGTTCCCTCTTTTAAACATTTCTAATACCAAAGTACATACAATACAGTTTCAAAGATCTTTTAAAATAGTCCATTTTACATTTATCAGTGCATGAATTATATATCATGTCAACGTCAAAATGAGAAAAAAAAATAATGATCAAATTATGTATAAAACATGTAAAGGATAGCTAGATAACACATAAATAAATAATAAATCAAGAACAGTAAACAATATATTATCCCATAGAATATTTTAACTGATGTAGTAGTGGAATCTCCCCTGAGTGAACCCTCTATGGTGTAAGAATCAAGTCCTTGGGACAACAAGGACAATGGAACAAAGGACACCACATGAGGGAACCCCTTATAGAAATATTGATAATGACCAATATAAATTCCCCCTATATGGTACCCAAGTATCTAATCTAATTCATATGACAAATAAAATTGCATTTCAATGATCTGATGATATTTCATAATGAAATTCAAAAAAATATTTTCATTGTCTTTTATCATTCAAGTTAAATATTAAAAGAAATTTCATAGCACTTTTAGAACCATCATTTTTACAATCATTCAAAGAGAAACACCATATTTAAATGGAAAATATTTAAATAATAACATCAAATATACTTATAATAATAATAATAATATTATTTTATAAATCCATTTATAAATACATGATTAAAAATGGTTCTCAAAAAATTGGCCAGACGAAGAACTCCAACGTCACTCATGGGTCACACACCAACCACAATACGATCTACACGTATGATATAAAGGGACCAATATAGAAATATTGAAGATTCATTGAGAATTTATTCTCACATATTAGAATTGATTTTAAATAATAATATTCTCAATGGAGAGAATAAATCATCAATAATATAGAGTCTAGACGTGGCATAGAAAAATATACAAGAAAACTAATTTTTTTTAAATAAATTCTTGAAAAATATATTTGGGATCAGTATATTTGATAAATTGATCAACATATTTCATTATGAAAACCAATAATGACATATAATTCTACAAAAAAATGGAATAAACATGTTGTATTCCATAAACATTTCATGTAAGGAAACAACCGATTCACTGGAGATTAACAAACCATGCAATAGTGATCGAGAGAAAAATCTTAACATAGAGAAACCCTACATTAATTCCAAGAGAATTAAGCTAAATGGGATGGTTTAGTGGTTAAATTATCAGGTTTCATGGGTATAGGGGACTAATTCACCCCTTAATAAACTGCACATTACCGATGCCACTCGGTAGATACTTGTATGAACCTAATAACTAGTGGTTTCCGGAAGAGAAAGTGTAACATTTAAAGTCCTACTAGTTGTATGGTTGATTTTGAAATGAAATCATGTCATATAGTATTCCTTTATATTTTTAGTGACCATCTACAACCACCATTTTGTACATATATGGTTTTCCCCACCTCCGAATGGTAACTTCCAGAATTTATAACCACTACGCTTGATAAAGAACTACTAAAATAAGGTTAAAATAAAAAAAATAAAACATGTTAGTAAGGATGATGATAAAATTTCTATACTTATGAAAAAATAATTTTAACAGTAGGCATGTAACACATAATTTTTTTGAGAAAATTATACTTTTACTGTTTGAAAATAATGTTTATGATAAAATTATTATTATTTGATTATTATGGAATAATTTTTTTAAAATAACCCATCTAAGAGTTATGTTGATTAAAAAATCCATTAAATAAATTCATCATTTTGAATATTTAGATAAATAAAACAAACAAAAAATAGCTTTTACTCAAGTAAATTATTTCTTATATTTCCCAAATATAATCCATGTTTTTTATAAATTCATAATTGTATTTATAAATGATGGACTCATCTTTATATAATATATTATTTATTAAAAATGGATCGATAAATATAAAAAATCATTCTTATGTCATAAAAATTTCAAAAAAGTTAAAATATATGGGAAATAATTGTTTTCCATTATTCACGCAAAAAACATGCCATTTTGAAAAATAATAGAAATTCATCCTATGAAAATTTTTACAGGATTTATTCAAAATTGAATATAACTCTATAATATTAAAATTTTAAAATTGAAATATTTTTTTTAAATTAATATAAAATTATTATGAAAAAACTATTTTTATTGAATGGGTGTTTTTATGTGCTATTAATATTATTTCATATAAATTTCTTATTTCATGAAGTTCAATAAATCAGTTAATTTATAGTGATATTTTAATAGGTGCTAAATTAATTTATTTTTAAAAAATTTAACAAAGATATAAAATGGTTTTTCCCAAAAGAACATTACATTATAATATTAAATGAAACTTATTATTTATTCTTTTAATGAAAAAAATTGAGTAATAAAATTTTATATACTAGTGGGATTATTTTTATTTCAATATTCATAATAATATTTCTCTAATACATTTGAAGTAATTTTAGTTTCAGTTTTATATGAATGGAGATATTGAATGTAATACCGCGAGAATTTATGAAAAATATTCTTTTAATTTCATTGAAGTCTTTTATTATACAGCACAGCAAGTTTAGCTTGTACTATACACAACATTGTATTAGCTTGCAGTATACGCAACGCTATTCTTGGATCGTGTTACACACAATTTTATGTTCGTTTTATAATAGTCATTCTACGCAACATTGAGTGTGTGTCTACATATATATATATATATATATTCAATGTATAAATGAAATATGGTTGGATTCTGTTATACGAAACAACGAAGGATTCTTGCACAATACGCAACCCTGACTTGGCTTGTATTACATCGTGACCTTCTTCGATAGCCTGTGTTGTATGCAATACATGGTTTTACTAAACAACGATATGTTATTATAATATTATTATGAACCAGCCGTTATGAATAGTATTAACAATATTTTGAATTTTATAACATTATTATGCATCCTACACATTTTCTAGAACATGGTATAAGAACAAAATAATTTTTTCGGGTAAAATAAGTATTTTTAAAAAAATGCAGTTTTGCCCCCTTTTGATGGCGCACCCACATTAAATCTAGTTTTTGACATGTTTATAAGTTAACTTTTACAAAATAAAATTATTATTTGGAATCAGGATATAAAATTTTACCTTGGATAAATTTTTCATATTATTCTAATAACATTCATATTTTAACGAATAGTAAAAACACACTATATTTTAATTAAAAACAACTTTTTTCATCGTAATAACTTATGTGGTTAAATAATAATATTTAATGGTTTAAAAGTATAAATAGAATATATTTTTACCATTTAATATAATGTATGTCATTAGCCTTGATTTTACATTGAATTCGCATGTTAAATAAATTCGATCTTTCGCAATGCTTTAAACAAAAACCTGTTTTCTTTCAACAACGAGATTAATTTTAATTTAATTTCTGAAACTTCTGTGTATTGAATTTGGAAAAATGGATTCCATATTTGGAATCAGTGGGTATAAATTAATTTAATAGACTACTTTTTATTTTTGGGCTTTATGAATAGTAACAACGGTAAATTTTATTTACCATAGTAAAAGGTAAATTGGGTAATTAAGGGTAAATATAATATTATATAAATTATCATAATACTTGTCTTAATAAAATTGGATGATTATAATTTTACCTATGTCATATTTGGGTCAAAAATAAATCCATTATAACCCACATGGAGGTGACTATGACCTTTAGTTTATTTTATTTAATGGAAAGTGAAATATGCCTCACTCAACTTTAATAATTAAAGTATTTTTAATATAAGTTTATACAGAATATAAATTAGGTTATAAATACTAACTTGAAATATAGAATATTTTTCTTTGTCATGGTAATTTATTTGTAATTTTTAAGAGTTATTTAATTACCTCATTATCTTATACATTAATGATGCAGAAATTATTTATTTAGTGAAAAATCAATAATATAGTTTTTATTGAAATATTAATACATATCAAAATGCCCCAAAATCTTCACAAAACTTATTATTAGTGTATATATAAACCCTAATCATCCAATGGCCGAATATTTGACCATTTTTATCCTTATTAAGGTAATTATGACACTTATATTATTTTATTTTAAATGATTCCAAAGTTGTCACCTTCATAATTTAATAAATATAACAATTTAACTATTGTGATTTTAAGATGATATATTATAGTAAAAGTATTATTGTGAAAGGAAATAGATTTATATTCATCATAGGATTTTGTTTTTAATTTTTATGCAACAAATAATTATATTATATAATTATACAAAAATGATGTAATAATTATTTTTATAAGAGATAAACCAAATAAATGGTTTTAAAAATAATAAAATAAATAATATATGAGCTATTTAATGTGATCCACTACTTTTATAGATACATATGACCTTATATAAATATATTAAATCTTTTAGTTCGAACATATCTTCTGCATATAATTTATTTAAATTCAAATAAATGAATAGTGTCAAAATTGACACTATTGTTATTTTATAAAAATAACATATTATAAAATTGTTTAAAAATCACAAAAATATTTAAAAATTATAAATTTAAATTTATATGGTATAAAATGTTATAAAGTACCCAATTATGGACAATTCACAAAAAATAAGTAATTATTTGGTATAATGTAAAATTTAGAATGTCATTACCACAAATAAAATTAAATTGATTAAGTAAGGATAAATCAAGTTGATAATGTTTAAAATAAATTCATAACATGTCTAAATTTTATTGGTTGATAATATTACAACCCTATCTCTTATAATATTCGAATATGAGTCATTTTTGGTGGTTTTTATGTGGGGTTATATTTATTATGAATTAATATTTTTAAGATTTCCAAAGGTGCCCCTCCCCTCCCTTATAAAAGGGCACCTCCTCCCTCTCTTCCACACACCAATTTGAGAATTCAATATTGGCCAAACCCTGACTAATTATCTTCTACACTTCCCTAGAAACATCCTAGAGTTCCTGGTATTCTTCAAAGACCAATTTTAGTGCCCTAAGAGGTGGTCTCAAAGAGGCGCTTCAAAGAAGAGGTAATGTTCGTTACTGATACTTTCAACTTTATTTCTTCTTCCACTTATTCTTATTTAGTTGTTTCATTATGAAGTAATAACATAAGTATCACTAATATACTGATATGTTATTATAAGTATGAAACAACCCAATTTCACCATTTATCCATCCTACGGAAAACGATATCACCGCACATGCGTACGTACAGAATACCGTCTCCACGCCGTGGTGTAATCTATTTTCCCACACCACCTTACTTGGATGGGTATAATGGTGTAAATAATGACTATATATGATTATTGTAAATTTATATTGATTCTTAAATATTATACATACACTTCAATACCATTCCACGATCATGGGAATGATATCATCGCTCGTGCGTATGTACGGACCACCGTCTCCACAACGCGATGAGATTCATTCTCACTGATTAACCATTCACGAATGATTATAAAGTATATATAATAATTAATCATGAAATATATGACATAATAATGATACTTTATTTATATATATATATATATATGTATTTCATCTACATAATTCCATTCAATTCAATAAGGAAACGAAAACAACGTTCATGCGTACGTACGGCCTACCGTCTCCATGAACGGTGTATTTCTTTCCATTTATCGATATATATATATATATATATATATATTCTGAATATATATTATATATAAATCATGTTTTACATTCTGAATGTAATTAACCATGATCTAAGTAATCAAATGAATAATTACAAGTTAAAACACGAACGACAAATGAAACGATTTTACCCAAAACGCTACATTAACATTAATTTACAATAGAATGGGTAATATAAAGTCATAAGTGAACCATATATGATATCATAACAAAGAATATGATTCTGTAATAAGTTAATGACATTATTTATATCATTATATAGGAGGTTCGGATCCATACGAAGCATATCAGGCCTAAGTTAAGGGATAATTGGGAAAATATCATTTTTATCTGAGATTGCTTATTCGTAAGTATTTACTAGGGTTATTTCTATCATCCATGTACATGTTTTATAAAAGTGTTTTCATGTATGTTTAAAGACCTTTTTACCCATTATTGACTTTTACTACATGGTACGTACGGAATATTTCTTTTGTTTACGTTACGAGATACTTTTTGACTTTTCTGGAAAAAGTACGAGAAGAATGTTTTTTTGACTTATACGGCACGAACATATTTTTAGGGTTTTATAAAGCCTTATTTTCATGAAGATTACTCCAAAATATATCATGACTATTTCCAACAAAATCTCTATCTTTTAAAAATGCATGACATTTTGTGAAAATAAAATTATTTTAAAGAATAAAAGATATTTTCCTCAAGATTTCATTTCAAGTGTTTTATCAAAACCATTTTCCATCTAAGATGACATTATTTCCTAAGTGCATGTTTCAAGTTTAATTTCTCTATTATTTACATGGTTCAATTTTATTATGAGAAATGTCCGTTTTTTTATATGGATTATGAAATATTGGGATGATGTTTATGAAACCCATTTTATTCTTTGGGTTATGATTAATGATTTAAGTTTATTTTGTGGCACAAGTAAGAATGATTTCATTATGAGATGGGTGGGACCAATATCTCCATACAATGTATTGCGTAAAGATTTATATCTCATGAGATAGACATGGATGGAACGGCAAGTTAAACCGGTTCAGTAATACAGGACTGGAACGAGGAGTGAACTCGATTCAGAAAGGGACTTTGTCCACTAAGATGGTCTTGGCCGCAATGCCTTGGCTACTATGGAAATCATTACATGTGCCTAATGGATGCCACAATTACATGTTTTATTCCCATGCTATTTTATCATGATTATGTTCCATTATGATCTATGCCTTATGTACTTCCATGTTTTATGTCGTTGCTCACGATTTTTAATGTTCATGGTTTTTTTTAAGTTCAAATGTATATGGAATGTTTTATTTTATCCATGATTACCCTTACTGAGAATTTGAGCTCACCATTTTTATGTCTTCTTTTCCCACATAACTAAAAGAAAGATTTTAGGTAAGGAAACAAAAATGGGATGATATTTATGGGATATGTTGAAGATCTTTCACCACGATTAGAAGATTATGTTCCATGTTTCCAATGACACTAAACTATTATGGTTCTTGTGTGTATGTTTTTGTTATGTGCTGAGTATTCTGAAAAAGTAATGTAATGTCTATGTACGTCAAGATTAGGGTCTCTATAGTTGGTATCAGAGGCAAAGGTTTAGTCAACCGTTGGAAACTAGGATGCGATAACGTTAGTGAGATCCCTAGAGATATTTCTAAAGTATGTCTAGGGATGTCCCTAAGGATAAGTATACATATAGGATATAGTCCTAGAACTACGGTAATGATCATAAAATTTAACCTAAGATGTATGATATTGAAGGTACTCCCCCTTTATTATGATTTTTTCCTCTCACACTATTCTTTTTGGATTTTAGAAAGTGGTTGGAAACAAGATGATTCACGATAATGAAGGATATGATGGACAATGGAATGATATTCTTAATGAGAAACCAAATGAAATGGGATTTGGAAGTCCAAACATCATTATTTTTCCAAATCAGCAATCTCATAATATGATCAATAAACTCAAATTTGGTAAGTTTCCTGACTTGGCTAATAAGTGAAAGAGGGAGTTTCATGATGATCATAGAGGAAAGAAAGTTCAATTTCCCCTATGTAAATCACGCGGGAAGAGGCATCAATGAGAATGTTTCAAAGGAACTAGAAGATGGTTTGGGTTTGGAAAATAAGGACACAAATCCAGTAAGTTCAAAGGAAAAGGTTTTGTTTACACCAGGGATGAGGATAATGGTATTTCTATGACATCAACAATGGTTAAATGTTTTAAATGTGGAATGTACGTGCATTATGAAAACCAATTCCATAAGGGAAAGTCTCGTGATTATAATCAGTATGGTCATATGGGTAGTATTTTTGTTGATGATGATGAGGAGACTACAAATGATATGTGAGATGAAATAATTGTTGAATCTCGGTCAATGGATTAATAAGGTAGTGGAATGATTACATGTTTATCAAGTGTAATGATGTATAAGTAATCTCATGGTACTATGGAATAAAGAGAAATCTAAGGATTGTTACACTGTTGTCTTTCCTTATGTTTTGAAAGTGTAAGATGAATGGTACCAGTAACCATGAAGGGTTATTCAAATATTTTTGGAAGTTAGATGATATGCGCATAATGAAGGGATAAGGAGAAAATTAAATGCTTGATATTATTCATGAGCTCATGAATGATATAAGGATAAGGTTATATCATGGTTTGAGTATATAGAATTTCTGGATTTTGGTATGTGGAAAGAGTTAAATTTTAATAGCACTCATGTTTTCACTAAGATTCAATGGGTATTAATTTTTCAAGAGAATACATGATTAAGGCATTCGAATGTTTGTAATGTGACCAAAAAGACATATCTCATGATATATGGGGATCAATGATGGTATTAACATGATTTTTATATGAACTCTTTGGTTATCTTTTTCACTATAATATGATATTTGACAGAAGTATTTTGGATAAGCCTAAAGATTGGAATGGATTATGTTGCACTTAAGTTATTATTGTTTATGGATTGAAATTTTTCGATATTATTGATGGAAACTTATAATAATTTATTTTTAGAAAAAAAAGGACAACCTCCAGGACGGGCGACATCCCATTGCATCGGACAAGGCTGTGGGAATCGAACCCACAACGGAAGTGCGACTGGCCTTTATCTCCTACCACTGGCCTACATGAAGTCCCTGGTTAAAATAATCTAGTTTTATTTTATTAAGCAGTATGATATATTAAGTATAAGTTCATTTTTGGAACCGTATATGATTAACCTCACCATAGATGGACTTATGTATTTTTTGATAACTTTTCTAACCTTTTTTTAGACAGATGGAATGACGCATCATTCTATCACATGATCTGCTAACACATCATGAATAAGAAATTCAACCTCATTTCTTTAAGGGATGAAGTGGAAATTGTTAATTTCACGAACAATAGTGTGACTGTACCAAAATCATGTAAGTATTTATTTAAATTCATCAACTTTAGAGAAATGATCTTGAAAACCAAAAATGTTGTCTTAGTGACTTAATATCCGATGAATCAGATGGTACCTTAGATCATCACAAATCTACGGCTTTGTGATTGTTGGATTTTTCATAGCCATATCCTCTACCACTCTCCATCAGAACATGAAGGTTAGATTTTTCTTCCATATCCATATTTTCACCTATGTTATCCTATATGGAAACCCAATGATGAGTTACTTTGGGTAATCGTTGCATTTCATAGATTAGTTTTTAAAATTAAGTTTTAGTATTCCTTTTTATGATGTGGGTTTCTATGAATAGTAAACGATTTATAACCCCGATAAATTTCAAGGGAGAAATTCATTTTAAGGGGGTAGAATGTAACACCCTGAGATTTTATGAAAAATATTCTTTTAATTTCATTGATTTCTTCTATTATACAGTACAACACGTATTGTGTGTACTATACACAACACCGTATTAGCTTGCAGTATACACAACGCTATTCTTGGATCGTGTTACACACAATTTCTTGTTGGTTTTATAATAGTCATTCTACGCAACATTTAGTGTATATATATATATATTCAATGAATAAATGAAATATGGTTTGATTCTGTTATATGAAAAAATGACGGATTCTTGCACAATATGCAACCTTGACTTGGCTTGCATTACATCGCGACCTTCTTCGATAGTGTGTGTTGTACGCAATACCGGGTTCTACTAAACAACGATATGTTATTATAATATTATTATGAACTAGACAATATGAATCGTATTAATAATATTTTGAATTTTATAACATTATTATTCATCTTACACATTTTATAGAACATGGTATAAGAACAGAATAAATTTTTCGGGTAAAATAAGTATTTTTCAAAAAAAATGCAGTTTTGCCACCTTTTGATGGCGCAACCACTTTAAATATAGTTTTTGACATGTTTATAAGTTCAATTTTACAAAATAAAATTATTATTTTGAATCAGGATATAACATTTTACCTTGGATAAATTTTTCTTATTATTCTGATAACTTTCATATTTTAATGAATAGTAAAAACACGCTATATTTTAATTAAAAACAACTTTTTTCATAGTAATAACATATGTGGTTAAATAATAATATTTAATGGTTTTAAAGAATAAATAGAATATATTTTTACCATTTAATATAATGTATGTCATTATCCTTGATTTTACATTGAATTCGTAGGTTAAATAATTTCAATCTTTTGCAATTTTTTTTTAAAAAAACCCGTTTTATTTCGACAACGGGATTAATTTTAATTAAATTTCTGAAACTCCTGTGTATTTAATTTGGAAAAATGGATTCCATATTTATAATCATTGGGTCCATATTATATTAATAGGCTACTTTTTATTTTTGGGCTTTATGAATAGTAACTACGGTAAATTTTATTTACCATAGTAAAAGGTAAATTGGGTAATTAAGGGTAAATATAAAATTATAAAATTATTCCAATACCTGTCTTAATACAATGGGATGATTATAATTTGTCCTAAGTCATATTTGGGTCGAAAAGGAATCTATTAGAACCCACTTGGAGGTGATTAAGACCTTTAGTTTATTTTATTTAAATGAATGCGAAATATGTCTCACTCAACTTTAATAATTAAAGTATTTTTAATATAAGTTTATACAGAATATAAATTCGGTTATAAATACTCATTTGAAAGATAAAATTCTTTTCTTTGTCATGGTAATTTATTTTTTATTTTTAAGAGTTATTTAATTACCTTATTATCTTATACATTAATGATGCAAAAATTATTTATTTAGTGAAAAATCAATAATATAGTTTTTATTGAAATATTAATTCATATCAAAAGGCACAAAAATCTGATGAAAACTTATTATTAGTGTATATATAAACCCCAATCATCCCATGGCCGAATTTTTGACCATTTGTATACTTATTAAGTTGATTATGACCCTTATATTATATTATTTTAAATGATTCCAAAGTTGTCACCTTCATAATTTAATAAATATAATAATTTAACTATTGTGATTTTAAGATGATAAATTAGAGTAAAATTATTATTGTTAAAGTTAATATATTTATATTCATCATAGGATTTTATTTTTAATTTTTATGAAAAAAATATTTATATTAAATAATTACAAAAAAAATTTGTAGTAATTATTTTATTAAGAGATAAACCAAATAAATGGTTTTAAAAATAATAAAATAAATATTATTTGAACTATTTAATGTGATCCACTAATTTTCTAGATACATATGAAATTTTATGAATCTATTAAAGCTTTTATTTCGAACATATATTCTGTATATAATTTATTTAAATTCAAATAAATGAATAGTGTCAAAATTGACACTATTGTTATTTTATAAAAATAAAATATTATAAAATTGTTTAAAAATCACAAAAATATTTAAAAATTATAAATTTAAATTTATATGGTCTAAAATTTTTTAAGTACCCAATTATGGAAAATTCATAACAAATAAGTAATTATTTGTTATAATTTAAAATTTAGAATGTTATTAACACAAATAAAATTAAATTGACTAAATAAGGATAAATCAATTTGATAATGTTTAAAATAAATTCTTAACATGTCTTAATTTTATTGTATGATGATATTACAACCCTATATCATCTAATATTCTAATATGAGTCATTTTTGGAGGTTTTTATGTGGGGATAGATTTATTAAAAATTAATATTTTTAAGATTTCAAAAGGTGCCCCTGCCCTCCCTTATAAAAGGGCACCTCATCTCTCTCTTCCACACACCAATTTGAGACATCAAGATCGGCCAACCCCTGCCAAATTCTCTTCTTCACTTCCCTATAAACATCCTATAGGACCTCATCTTCTTCAAAGACCAATTTTAGTGCCCTAAGAGGTGGTCTCAAAGAGGCGCTTCAAAGAAGAGGTAATGTTCGTTACCGATTATTTCAACTTTATTTCTTCTTCCACTTATTCTTATTTAGTTTTTTCATTATGAAGTAATAACATCAGTATCAATAATATACTGATATGTTATTATATGTATGAAACTACCCTATTTCACCATTTATCTATCCTACGGAAAACGAAATCACCGCGCGTGCGTACGTACAGAATACCGTCTCCACGTTGTAGTGTAATCTATTTTCCACCACCACCTTACTTGGATGGGTATAATGGTGTAAATAATTACTATATATTATTATTTTAAAGTGATATTGATTCTTAAATATTATACATACACTTAAATACAATTCCACGATCGTGGGAATGATATCATAGCTGGTGCGTATGTACGGACTACCGTCTCCACGACGTGATGAGATTCATTCTCAATGATTAACCATTCATGACTGATTATAAAGTATATATAATAAGTAATCATGAAATATATAAAATAATAATGATACTCTATTTATGTATATATATATTTATTTCATCTACTTAATTCCATTCAATTCAATAAGGTAACAAAAACAGCGTTCATGCATACGTACGACCTACCGTCTCCATGAACGGTGGATTTCTTTCCATTTATCGATATATTATATATATCTATATTCTGAAAATATATTATATACAAATCATGTTTTAATTTCTTAATGTAATTAACCATGATCTATGTAATCATATGAATAATTACATGTTAAAACACGAACGACAAATGAAACGATTTTACCCACAACGCTACTTTAACATTATTTTACAAAAGAATGGGTAATATAAAGTCATAAGTGAACCATATATGATATCATAACAATGAATATAATTCTGTAATAAGTAAATTAAATTATTTAAATCATTATACAGGAGTTTTGGATCCATACGAAGCATATCAGACCTAAGGTAAGGGATAATTGTGGAAATCTCATTTTTATCTGAGATTGCTTATTCGTAAGTATTTACTGGGGTTATTTCTATCATCCATGTCCATGTTTTATAAAAGTGTATTCATGTATGTTTAAAGAAGTTTTTACCCATTTTGACTTTTACTACATGGTATGTAAGGAATCTTTCTTTTGTTTATGTTACGAGGTACTTTTTGACTTTTCCGGCAAATGTACGAGAAGAATGTTTTTTTGACTTATACGGCACGAACGGATTTTTAAGGTTTTATAAAGCCTTATTTTAATGAAGATTCGTCCAAAATAATTCAGGACTATTTACAAAAAAATCTATCTCTTTTAAAAATTCATGACATTTTGTGAAAAGAAAATGATTTTAAAGAAGAAAGGATATTTTCATCAAAAATTCATTTCAAGTGTTTTATGAAAACCATTTTCCATCTAAGATGACATTATTTCATAAGTGTATGTTTCAAGTTTAATTTCCTAATGATTTACATGGTTCAATTTTATTATGATTAAATGTCCATTTGTTTTATATGGATTATGAAATGGTGGGATGATGTTTATGAATCCCATTTTATTCTTTGGGTTATGATGAATGTTTTAAGTTTATTTTGTGGCACATGTAAGAATGATTTCATTATGAGATGGGTGAGACCTATATCTCCCTCCAATGAATTGGTTAAAGATTTATATCTCATTAGATAGACATGTCTGGAACAACAAGATAAACCGGTTTAGTAATACAGGACTGGAACGAAGAGTGAACTCGATTCAGAAAGGGACTTTGTCCACTAAGATGGTCTTGGCAGCAATTCCTTGGCTATTATGGAAATCATTACATGTGCTTAATGGATTCCACAATTACATGTTTTATTCCCATGCTATTTTATCATGATTTATGTTCCATTATGATCTATGCCTTACGTACTTCCATTTTTTATGTCATTGCCCATGATTTTTAATGTTCATGTTTTTTTAAGTTCAAATGTATATGGTATGATTTATTTTATCCATGATTACCCTTACTGAGCATTTGAGCTCACCCTTTTTATGTTTTCTTTTCCCCCAGGACTAAAAGAATGATTTTAGGTAAGGAAACAAAAATGGGAAGATCTTTATGGGAGATGTTGAAGATCTTTCACCATTATTAGAAGATTACGTTCCACGTTTCCAAAGATACTAAACTATTATGGTCCTTGTGTGTCTGTTTTTGTTATGTACTAAGTATTCCGCAAAATTAATGTATTGTCTATGAACGTCAAGCTTCGGGTCTCTACATTGAAAATATAAACATTTAACAATATATAATATCTTAGAATATATTGGCTTTAAAAAATTATGAAACAAATATTTTTCCCAAATATCATGGCCATAATAATATCGATTTTCCCTTCCATATATTGATATAATCATCCATTCATATTTGGTATCAGAATACATATAAGTAATATATTTTTCTAAAAAATATCACATTCAACCATGCAATGATGAATGATCATAGTTTTTCTGAATAGTGGATTATTAATTCTTTTAATTAACATAATGTTTATGTTATGATGCAATGTAAAAATCAAAATCACATAAAACTCATATAAATAAGAGTTAATTTAATACCAGAGGTTTTTATGAATCTTATTGTTTCTATAAAATATTGATTTTTAATTCTAAAAAATAATTTTTTCATAGTAATTTTATTTTAATGGTAAAAAACCATTCATCATATGTATAAAACTAACAACACATTATTCATTCATCATTTCTCATTAGAAAAAGGACAAGAAACTAAATATTATAAATCATGGATGATATCATACCATGAAATTTTAAAAATTAAATTTCTTAAACAAACTAAAAAGAGTAATATTTTTAGAAATAGAGTCTCCCATGAACCGCCATAAATTTTATGATCCACACTTTTTATATAAAAACAAATAATTATAAATAATTACATGAATGAATAATTCATGTAGTGATAACTAAAATGAAACCGTTGGAAATGAGACATTAACATAGAAAAGTTTAGTATGTTTGGATATTTAGGAATGAAATTTGGTCATTGAATTTTTCTTGTGGACATATACCCAATATATTCATTGATATTGTGTGCAATTACATTGTAATAATAAAACACTATTACTAACAAAATAGAAAATATATATTAAATTACTATATATATTCTTAAGCATCATGTATAAATAGTAATAATTTTATTATTTTAATATGATCTGATGTATATATAAAATATAATGAAATATTTTAACACCAATGGAGTACTAAATTTTAATTTTTAAATATGAATTAATTATTTTTATAATATTTTTCTTAGATGATTTATTATAAATATACTTTTATAATGAACTTATTGTTTATTAGTTAATATTTTATCATAATAGATTAGTTTTAATTAATTTTAAATATTATTATATATGAACAAATATATAATAACATCATATAAATTATAAATTTATATAAAATTATAATAAGAACACCAAATGTTTAAAATCACTATTTTATAATAACATGTTTTATTCCACTATTTTTTATTTTCATTGGAACGATAAGAATATAAATTGTAGAATAACCATTAGTTAAAATGATTAAAATTTTGAATTTTGACTTTCAAAAGATTATTATTATGAAATTTTCATACATTATATAAAAAATGAATATTTAGGGGAACCGTAAAATATGTCATTTATACTAATAATATAAATTTTCTCTCAAATTTATTATATAAATATTTATAATAAATTTCGGAAAATTTTTAATTAAAAGGATATATTTTTAATTGAAATTAATTATTTTTAATGATCTATTATTGATGATAACATATTACTAATATTTGTTAACTCATGTAATATTTTTGACAATGTTTTTAATACATTATTTATTTATTATACTGAAATTAAAATTTAACACTTTGGAAATGTATATAGTGAAAGTGGATTTAATAATTAGAATTATTAGGGCCAAATATTTTAGTAGTTAATTCTTCATTCATAGAAATAGTGAATAATTAAGATTAATAAAAAAAGGTATCAATGTGGAATCTTAAATGGGGAAATCATAATTCAATGTATAAATGGTACGAAATATGTACAAATAAGTTTTTACTTCAATTTTCATGATTTTATCAACATTATATAATCCTCCTTCTAATTATTTTCAATTTTTAGATCCACATGCCATGTTTATAATATGACACCATTATATTAATTTTTAATTGTTAAAAAAACTCTATTCTCATCACTTATAAAAGTGGCCTCTCACAACCTCTTCTATTCCAGTATAAAATTACTTTTCTCCAAAATAACTACCATATATCCTCACCATATCACACTATTCAACTATCAGATCCTTTTTCACATGGTATTATCCTAATACCTTTGATTCAAGGGAATCTTTTAAGAGAATCACAATGTTTTCATAAAATGTACAATATTTTCCCAAAAATCATTTATTTTAATATTTCAATTTCAAACATACAATTTCATAATAATAAAATATGAATTAAATAATTTTATTGTAATTATTAGTTTTATATTTTTGCAATATACATTTAAATAACTCTTTTGTTCGACTTAAAAAATGTGAATCGGGATTGTGTGTGGACTACCACCTCCATAAACAAACGAGTTCATTTTCGGTTATTAAATTTGGAGGATTATTATATATATGGGTTTAAATAATTGGTATTAGTTTAATTTTTTTCATATAATTCTATAATACGAATAATAATATAATATAAATTAAATGATATAAAGTCATTCATTATAATATTAGTCTCCTTATAGAAACAAACAATGGGGAAAATAATCTATAGAATTATTTAATATCGATAAATTCATAAAAAAAATATTTATAATTACAATATATCACACAAAAAATATATAATTTTTATAATGTTTTATTGATATTTAAAATTAATAAGGTTATAATCATTTAATAATGCTGGTATGTTCTTGTCTGGGATTGTTTGACCACTTAATTTGTCAATACTAGAAAATTATTTCATGGAATCCGGTAAAAACAAATATTGTTATTATTATGTGATTAATATATTTAATCAATTAATTTTTTGGTGTTGTGATGGTTATATAAATCATAAAAAACCATTATTCAGATAAAAACAACAGAAAAAATACTCACTGAAAATATAAACTCTTTGGATAAAGAATAATTCACTCAAGAACGAAAATTTAAATTGATATATTTTAATTAATATTATTAAATATTAAGATTAATGTTTTTTGAATTATTAACATTTGATGGAGAAAAATATCAACACCCCTCATATTAAAGATATATAATCCACTAGAATTATAAATACCTAATATTTGAAAAGATGTAAAAACTATATATATATATATATGTGTGTGTGAGTGTGTTTTTGTATTGAATAATTATCAATGGGGAGTATAAATATTTATAGATATTAATACTATTCATTGGTACTTAATTAATTAATAATATTTTATTATTCATGATGTTTGGTAAAAGTTGAAAAAAATTTGATGAAAAAGGAAGCAGTTTTCATCATAGTAACCCTTCTTTTATTAATTATTTGATATTAAAAAATTAATTTGTAATTTTATCCACTACAACATGAATTATATAATATGAAATTATTTTTTAATATAGAAAATTAAATCCATCTAATTCACATCACTATAGTGGGCTATGATTAATATATTAACTAATAAATAAGAATTTTGCGTAACTCAATCTTCATTTTTGGGTTATAATGGTTCTCCCAGACATTTATCTTTAATTTCATATTATTTTAAAAAAAAATATATTGGGAGATAACTTTTATCAAAAACAATCCCGATTTATGTGTTCCATTACATCTTGAAAATATAATAATATGATGAATAAATAGAATCCTCTAAAATAATTGTTTTCCATATTGGTCCCTAAATTACCTTAACACTATTTTTGTACATTATAATTATAATCCTAACTATTAGTTCACTCATTTTAATTTTTTATTTTCTTCATCCTCTTTTTAAAATATATTTACTATACTATTTTTGACTTTGTATTTCAACATTTTTATTTTAAATGAGAAAACATTCCATCACATTAAAATCAACTGTTTTATCCTCTACAACACATAAATTTTAAATAACCTTTAAATATTTTCAATCATTATCAATGGAATATATTTTTTTAGAAATAAAAACATTCAAACTTTTTTCCCTTCAACATTAAAAAAATTATTTTAATTTTGACTACAACACATTTTATTGAGTCTGATTAAAGTGTTTTTTGAAAACCTCAATATCCATTTCACCACAACAATACTCATTATCTTTAACTTATTTATAATTATCAATTTTTCGATGGATCATCCTATAAATGGGGATATGAAATACCAAACAATGGTTGTTTAATTCTAGGTGTTAATCATTTAAATAATCGGGGTCAATTTGGGTGACATGATCTTGAAGAGTTGAATGTTTCATTTTTAATCTCCATGGGTTATTTATGATGTGATGAATGAAAAATATATTCACTTCAATGGATTATTATTATATTTTAATTTATTTTTACAATTTAAAACATATTTTTATAGATCATGATGTGGGGGAGGTCCTATATATCCCTCTAGTGGGTTAGTTAAGGGTTAGTATCTCATGATATAATGATTTTCTTCATCAATAAAACTACAATTTAGCTATAATCACATCGTTTTACATGGGTATAAATATTGTTTAGCTATAATAATGATGTTTTTCATGGGTATTTTATTTGTTTATCCATGATCATAAGGTCTTTGTTTGGTATAAGTATAGTTAAGCTATGGTAAAAATGTTATTCATGGGTATATGCATATTTAAGAAATGGTCACAAGTATATGAATAGACAAAAATATGCTTAATATATGTTTCACATGATATATTTTCTTATGAATATGTTTATGCCCAACTATTACACATATTCATATACTTATGTTTTGTTATCATGGATTCTATATATTGACTAATTTTTCAACACTGTTTTGATTCACATATTTTGTTATTCTAATCTTTATGACATGACTCATGATTAATGTTCAATAATTTTTTATGTGTAAAATTTTTATGAATATTGATTTTACATGTTTGATAATTTTATTCTCACTTGTGCTCATTTATTTTTATCACATAATGTTACCATTATAGGGAATATTATCTCAATTCTTTGATTTTCTAGCATCCCTTAGGTTATTGAGATCAGTAAAACTTTTGAGAATCCATGAAGGGATCTAGTGTGGTCATATTATGATGAAATCTTCACAAGATTAGAAATATATGTTGCACATGTAATTTTTTCATCATTAATATAACCTGATGTTATTGGGATTGTGCCATTATTTGTTAGATAAAATTTTTTAATTATAGAAATGATGAAAAAAATTATGTGATTATATTGGGACTCAATAGTTAATAAAACATAGATGAATAATTATTCCCAAAATCATGAAGACTATTATTATTTTTATGATTTAATAATGATACCATGTGGTATTTTTATTTTAATATATAATAGTTTTCAATAACCTACATTACATAAAACATCCAAAAATATTGAGTGAGATTAAATGTATCAATAACATCATAATTTTATCTATCATATTCAATTTCAATCATTGCATATGATATAATTTATTCTACTAGAATTGGTAAATGAGGATATAGATTGAATATATCATCCCAGTGTTTAGTAATATTATTTTTATAATACTATACACATTATTATTTATTGATTTTGAAAAATAATTTTGGATTATGATGGTTAATCGATCAAACTATTTCATTAGTTTTCCATCCCATTTATCATCTGAATTCATGTTATTGATTACCTTGTCCTCTATACTCGAAAAAAATGTTCCAAGGAGATAGACACCCCTATAGTTTGTCCAACATTTTTTTAAGTAGAGTGATGAACATATTCTCATATATATATATATATATTATCATATGATTTTTCATGGAAATCCATTTTTTTATATTATCCTCAAAACTGTGATATAAATTTGATTACACAATTTATGCTTCCATAATATGTTCACATGAAATAATGCTTTCATATATTACAAAATACATTATAGCCCATAATTTTCAGAGACCCAACTTAAAAAAAATAATTATATAATCAATACTACATTAATAATTAGTGATAAAAGTAGAGGAACAAATTTAATGCCTAGTGATGTTTTTATCATTTGGATTAATGTATCAATCTACACTTTTCAACTCATGTATTCCACCCCATTTTTTGAAAATATTGAGAAAATATTTACTGAACAATGGTTATTTTATTATGACCATTTTATGAAATTTATTTTCTCTTCTGGCCTCATTTTCATGATTTTATTTCACTATTGATAATTTTATCATTCCAAAGTAAATAAATATATATTTTTTCATTATTTGAGCATTAGAGAATATAAAATAGATATTCTACTAAATTGTTACATTACATAGCAATTTGGGGATCATATGACCCATTGAAGGTCAGAGGTTATTTATTCTTAGAATGATATATTTGAAGGGGAAAATTCCATGGTACATTTTAGACTACTATCTAGTTTATTTATTACTCAAAATTTATTAAATCATCTTCATGAATGATTGAAATCAATTTTTTATCTTATTAGTTTGTTTTTTTAGAAAATCTAATTTTATTTTATTACACCCATTTCATACTTTGTTTCTTCGAGATATATCTTTTTCATTAACGGGAAGAATTTTTAAATTGAAAAATAAATAAATATAATGAAAATTAAAATCCATGAATAAATAGAACATAACTAAAATATATAGAAAAATTTATGAGTATCATGGATTCAATATAGGTTATCCATTTTCAGCACATAAAAAAATTTTCTATCTGAACTAATATTATATATAAATCTTTAATAATGATTCATAATGTGTTTGTGAATTAACAATACTATATACCTGGAGAGTTACTATTAAATTTTTTCCTCTTATGTCACTCATCTTACACCGAGTAATGATATTCCTGATACTCAGACAACACTTTTTTAGGGTGATGACATAAAGGTAAATCTATCCCCTAATCATAACCACATTATAATATAAAAATAGGAAGCAATTACTAAGAAACCACCCAATCACTACATTTCACAATCATAAATATGTTTTCCAATACATATAATTATTCATACAAGTTTATATAATGTTATCTTAACATCATCCTTTAATGAAAAAATATAATCCCGAAAATATTTAATCCATGATATAATAAAAAAAATTATTCCCTTGACCTACACTCCTAAATCAGGTGTTAATTGAACTTTCATCAGACACTTTATTTGATAAAAAAAATTTGATCCAATATAAAGAAAAATTGTGTTGATTCATTACCAAATTTTAAGCATTAAATGTAATATATAATCAAAATAACTTAAGAATTTATGGTTTTTTATCTATGAAGATATTATACATAATAATAATATAATATAAATGTTCTGAGTATTTATAAATAAATAGTCTATTGAAGATTCTATTTTAGAGTTATCGTATGGTATACTCTTCATCAAATCTTATATAATAGGAATATAATAAGATCAAATGCACAATGTGGAGAAATTATGTCATTATGTCATTAGATGTTATATGATCAGAATATGGGAAAACATTATCGAGTGACAGATATAAAAATAAAATGAATATACGACATTAAGAGTAGATCATATGTTATAATAAATTTAAATTGAATATGAAATTAATAAACATATACAATAAAAAATAGGGATGAAACATATGAAAATAATCGTAATCTATATAGTAAAAGATAACCATATAATGATGGAATGTGGAATAATCAGATGAATAAGATTTCATAACATTATAAACAAAAATAAATAATAATGTACATTCACAATGTAACAAATCAACCCAAACCGGAATGTTCAATCTAATGTTTCTTTTACCACATGTGATCCTCCTCATGTGTTAGATGCTACTGAAATGTAGAAATGGTAAGAGTTCATTAATTGTTAGACTACACCATTAGTAACATATCTTGGAAGAAATATTAATCTTGAAAGTAATTTATATATAATTATAGTAGATATAAAAATATAATGATGACATACATGTTATAAAAATAAATATTTTCCAAAAATGAAATCAATAACAGAATATTATGTGAAATTAAATAATTAAATGAGATAGTGCTCTATTGTAGTCTATCATATCATTGTAGTAACCCCATACACCCATACACATCCATCCACCATAGAGTCCTTTCCCTTCATTAGATGTGTAATAATAAAATCTATAATAACAATAATTATCTAATATATATTGTGACTAAATGAATAATTTGGATACCACCAATTCATAAATAATAAAAATTGATCCTGGATATGAAATATATTCCAGGATAAAAAAAATTCAAAACAAAAAACGATTTATTTCATTACCAAGGGGGTTTGTGCAATCCAAGACACCACAAACAGCCAATTGTACCAACATTGGATCAATTCTACATGGATAATCACAAAATGTTATGTTGATAAAGAAAAATAAATGAGGATCATAATTTATCTCCCCATGGTATTAAGGCATCCTTCCAAACTAGGAATCTTGGTCTCAATATCTCGGATCTGTTATGGGTTATGCCACGAGACCATCATATGTAATATATGCCTTGGGTTAGGTCACATGATGGTTATACAACTAACACAACTCCTTAGTCTAGGATAATAGACAGTCATTACCCTACTCGGTTCTTAGATCCATCATCATCATCATCGCCATAATTTATTTGTAGTCTCCCTCTAATAGATAAACAATAGAAGACATCCCAACTATCTCAAGTACTAATTACAACCTCATAGGCTTGGTAATAGATATAAATTGTAATACTTACATGGTATGAGAATAATATAATAATGAAAATATAGTAGAAAACATAAAAACATGTGATCATAATAAAACATGAAAACCAGATACTCATTCAATTTTAATGGATGAAAATTTCAGAGTAGATATCATTGGCTACACACACACCCATAAGAGATTAAAATAATTAGTGATTATAAATTATGTTAAAAAATAAATTATAACAATGTAACATGTGTAACAAAAAAAACAATAGGTAAGGAAAATTCCTCATCAAAGTCATCATTTTCAATGTAAAATATAACCCACAACGCGTTGGGTTGAAAACCAGAGTGGAAACCTCTATAACCAAGAAAACAACCTCACATGCTCTATTATTGTAGTTTTCTAAAAATAATTTTTTGAATGTTAACTCAATATTATTATTTCACAAGCATAAATAAAATCCAACCATGTGTCATATTTTTTGGCAATGTGATTGATCATTGATTCTTGCATGATGTTGAATTTTAGAGAACCTAAATATTTCACA
Organism: Viscum album; assembly: GCA_963277665.1. NCBI lineage: Eukaryota > Viridiplantae > Streptophyta > Magnoliopsida > Santalales > Viscaceae > Viscum > Viscum album. The sequence goes on from OY728127.1 coordinate 60,933, forward strand.
TCAATTTTGGATGATAACATGCAAGGAATGGTTCACTCCATGATTTGAAAATCCCTTATAACACCTAAAATTTACAAATTTACTATTTATTAATAAATATTTTTTACTAGATTATACTAGATCCTATATTTTCATTGTATATAATTATTGTTCGGAATTTTCATATTTAACCATTCATAAGTTTTAATAAATTTTAGTTTGATAATTCATTTCCAATACTTGTTTATAAAAATTTATAAATATCCTTATATAATTAACGTAATTTAAAACTAATAATTTTTAATAAAATTTCCATTGATATTTTTATGTATTTATGTGTTGAAAATTCAAAATAATTATCCACTTATAAATCAAAAAAATTATATATTTATAATTTATCATAAACAATAGTTCTATATTTTGATGTAATTATCTTATGATAAATAATTAATATTTAAATTGGATAATCTTATTTAATTAAAAATTTATAATTTGTCAAAAATTACTGTTTGACAATTTTTTTTTCAACCTATATCAAATGAGTCCAATTTTATAGAATTTATATTATAGGGATAAAAACTAAAAAAACAGATAATGACCATATACATTGTGCATTGGGGAAAAATAAGAGATATTGGATTCATGGAATTTGATAATTTGATATAAATAATTCAATAAAGACTCTCTGATCATATAGAAGAGAGATTTGGAATTTCTTGAAAATAGTTGGATCAACCAATAAAGAATTTAATGTGGATCCACTATTTTTGAACAACAAATTACATTTGTGTTTATAATATCCAAAACCACCATTATATTTTATAAATGAACTTAAAATTGACAATGGTATGTTTAATTTAATAACATTAAGTAATAGAAAATTTAGACATATAACACATATTGATTTATAAGGTTTTTGCATTGAATGGAAAATAGAAAATAGAGGATCCATTGTTTGTGAGGAGAAATTAAAAAAGAGAAATAAAAGTAAAATGGAAATAAGCAAAAAAACAAAAAAATTCCATTAATAACCATTCATTCATTTAACAAAACACATTACACACACAATGGTTTTACATTAATCGCGTAAAAACTGCATTCCAAATTTTATGGACATCTTATATACTCATTTTGATACATCATTCATGAGAAATTCCATTATTTATGAATGTCTACATGGACATGATATAATATTTTATAATTTTTATTATATCAATACTGGGGTTCTATGGTCCTTAGTATTCTATATTTTCTCTATACCTCTCTACAAGAGGATTCCATTAAATATTTCGATGTGTATATTTATAAAAATAGATGATATACCATTAATTAGATTTTACAGTTATGTAATTCGACAGAAACCCAAGTAAGGATTTATTATTGAAAAATTTACATTTCAAAAAATATAATTATAAATTTGAAACACATGGAGGTTTTATTGTTATTGAATAATTATGATAGTAATATTCTTCACATGTATTGGATTATCATCCCAATAAAATATATATTGCTCCATTATTTGGACAACTATGGCTATATAGCTTGAATATATGATTCCTACTACCATTTCACATCCAAGATCCTAGAATTATTCCACCAGACCTAGTTTTGGTGTACCATATTCCCCTGTTGAAATTTATTACACTGGTATTCGATATGTACTATACATCCCTCACATAATACATCTTGATGAAACTCAACATCCATGTGTTCTATAACATGTGAGGGATCATTTGTGTAACATAGAATTTGAGAATCATGGAATAAATCACATTTTTATCAATGACATGGAGGAAGGTATTTAAGGTACACCACTATCATAACTCGCATTGTGATCATAAATTCTATTTCAAAATGTAGTTCTAGCCTTCTTTCAGACCCTAGACGTTGATGAGATAAATATAGAGTAATTATTCAGAAAACTATATCTCCCTTATATAACCAAAAATGGTATCCCCCTATGTTTTAATATTATCGATTCTATAACTTAATGGTAATAAACCATTAATGAAATAGTTTCACTAGGTATAATTTCTCCTAAATTAAACTAATCCCCACAACCATTGCCTCACCAACACCATGAAAACATTTTTATGAATGACATGGCCTCACATAAAGATAAAACTATTTCGATATATGAATTAATTCTTTGTATATGATGTTTTATACAAACTCAATCAAGTTTTGGTGATCATCCAATGATCTACCAATGTTTAGAATGGAAGCTTAAAGAATATCCAATAATATTTGAAAAGAATTCACGGATTGTCCATCTATTTTAGGATGTTAAATTTTGATCTATCTCTACTAAGACCCTATGTAATTCTATAATCCGTGAATGAAGTGTGATTTGAAACCTACATCAAAATCTTTTAAAATTATCAAGGATAATATAAATAATATTACAACAATATGGATATATGTCCTTCCTAAAATGTGAACTGTTTGTGTTTCTCACATCGGTAATAAGTGAGTGACCCTCACTAGTCATTCAATAATTACATAGATATATTCATGACTCCACATGGTCAAATATATATCTATAAAAAATTACATCATTACATCCCCCCACATCTATATGGGAAATATAAGTGGTTGGAGAAACCCACTATATTGTTTGTACTCATATATCACTCAATAATTGGTTAAGAGTATGGAAATGAATCCCACGATGTTCCTATCTATGAATGGCTTTTGATACTATAATCAATAGTCATTGTACATCATCATCACCCCAAGATGTACCACCCCTCTAGAGGAAATGAAATCTCACACTATATCATCTATGATGGATGTATGGAATTATACTATCCCATATACCATGATCAAATAATCATAATCCATCTTCTAACTATGAAATGGGTCCCCAAAACATTCTATTCTCCCATTAAAACCTACATTGGGTTTTACACATGCACTATATTCTATGGCTCCACATGTGAGGATTTGGACACTAAGGATTAATATGTCATCGATACCTAAACCTATATAGCACCATTGATCATGTAAGGATAAATATATTCAAAATCTAGTGCTCATTGGATGTATTGTCGCCATAATCCAAATAAAACTAATTCCAACATCCTGAATCATACACAATGATATTTTTGTTCTCCTGTATATAACACATCACAATTTGTAATGATTCAGATTTATATCCTATTACTTTAAAATTATATTTAGGTTTCTCTAGGTGATGAAGTAACATATTACTTTTTAGTCTGTGAACACAACAAACCTCTCTACTTGAAGACAGTCCCAATGAAAATTCATTTGGTGAACAATTAATTTTACCTATCTGTTATTTTTATGGTATTTATACTTATGGTGTTGTAATTTTCTTGACTAATATCATATTACATGATCCTAATGAATATATATTTCTCCTAAACCAATTCATGATGCATTATAGTATATAGAATATATGATTCACCGGTCAGGCTATACTAGCATTGGATTGGGGGTCATCCAATTTTTCATGATAACAAATTACTACATTCACAATTTTGAACATTGAACATCAAAAACTTTTTCATTAACATAGTCATGGGTGATAATAATATGGTTAAGTACCTGGAGAAATTATAGTAATACCCTAATAACCCCCTAAGTAATAGGGATATCGATCACACTTCAAATATGTATCTAGGAAATCATTTTATCCAAAATATTTTGGTCCATAAACATTAATTTCTCAAAAACCTCAATTATTAGTACCATAACATCCTAAATATGGAATGCTCACTTTATCAATTTGTCATAATTTCATTATGCATGAAGAATACACATGGTTATCTTGAGGTGTCAAAAATGTTGATATGTAGTCCGTGATTAGATGGTGGTGTTATCAGTGGGAACAATAATAATTAAGTCAATGTTTGTGTGGAAAATACTATTAGTGATATAAATGAAAACCAAATAACTTTTTGTTTGGAATGAATGGAAACACATAACAATCATACAACCCAAACAAGATATGAAATATTTCCTATGGAATGTACACTACAGTAGCTCAAAACTGGGGATAGTTTAATGGATGATAAATCACAATGAAGCAGCTAAATCCAAAAGAAACATCTATAATAGGAAATGTAAAAAAAATTTCACCATAAATAGTTTTATCTTCTGATATTAAATAGAATTTGTAAGTAAAACTTCCTACTTTTTTAACAAAATAGGCTCCCCCATATAGAAGTACCTGACATGGTAAATCCCTTCTTCTCTATGTCATTTTCCTTATTCATGATCTCCTTCATCATGGATGGTTCTTAATGATAACAATGTATTGAAATGTTATAAACACAAAATATTTGTTCTTCCTCATCTTTGAATTCAAATCCAACAGTGCATGTAGTATATCAATTATAATTATTATGATTTTAACATATTAAAATATATTATAATGGGCTTCTATTCCCTAAAAGGATTGATAATTCAAAAGAAGAATTTTATGGTATATTTATCCAAAATTCTATAATCATGATTTTAGGATAGGCTCTATGAAATAATATTCTTGTTGAATAAGTCTTGCTACATAAACCACAAATTAAGTATGCCATCATTTTCATCAGCATTCTCCAATATATCGAATTTTAATTCTTATATGTCCTTCCATATTAGAGTATTCCATCCAAAATTATTAGTAGTCCCATGAGGCTATATTGAGGTAGTATCTTATATGAATAAATGAACACTTTTTTTGACACCCCATTACATTTATAAGATATTTTTAGAATAGATTTAATTTCATTAATGTATTTCATTACATGCAACACTAACTTTTCTTGCATTATATGAAAAAATAATTTTCAATGATATATCTATTTATAGTTGTACATATTTAAAAAAGAAAATTATAACATAGTTTTTGGAATGACATGCATGATCATGATGAAAAAAATTATGATATTATGATTTATATATAAATATTTGAACAATTAATTAGTTATTGTTTGTAAAAAAATGGTTATGCTTTTCTGAAAAATTATTTAAACATGAAAAATTGTGTTTTATACAACGAAATTAAAAAATCAACCTTTTTTGATAATATTAAAGATATATATATAAATATTTTATATTTTATTTCTATTATTAGTTTTCAATATTTTATAGACATGATATAAGAACAAATCCAATTTTATATATAAAAGATGTATTTTTCTAAAAAATAATTTTTCCATAAATTTAATGGAGACCTCATTTAAAATATAACATTGACACTTTAATAATATTAATATGAAAAAATAAAATTTTTATTCAAAATACATATATAAAATTTTACTTTGGTTATATTTTTTGTATTTACCTAAATGTTTCAGTTTTTTATGAATAATTAAAAAAATAGAAATTTAATTGAAAATATATTATCCATAAAAATAATTTATAGTGTATAATTATATATTTTACTTATTTTAAAGAATAATTAGATCAAATTTTATCATTTAATCTAATTTGGGTCATTGGAATCAATTCCACATTGATTTGGGATCAACAATATTGTCAATCTTTTTAGTGTTTTCACACTAAAAACTTATTTTTTCATTCCATCAATGGGATAAATATTAAATTAAATTCATCAATTAAAATTTTTTCAATAATGAAAAATATATTTTTATTCTTTGGGATCATATGTTCAAAATTTATTAAATTTATTCCTTTTATTTTTGGACAATATGAATTGAACTGTTAGTAATTATTATTACAACGATTAAGGGTAAATCAGGTAATCCTGGGAGGAAATAATATTATAAATAATATAAAACTACCCTAAAATATACCCAAATTTTATTGGATGAATTTAATTCTACAGTTTACAGATAATTATAATAATATAACAAAATAATGGACACATTTCTAGGTAAATGACATAAATATTAAAAAACTAAAAGGGAGTGACAAAATGTCACACAATTACCTCTAAAATGTATTATATTTTTTATATGGTGTAATATAGAATATATGCTAGACTATATATTATGTAATAAAAAATAAAATTTTTATCATCCTCATAACAATTTATTTTTTAATTCTATTGAAAAAATAATTATCATAAATAACTATAAAATGATGATGGAGTTATTATAGAATTAATTCATAAATAATGTAAATCATATTTGAAATATAAAAATAAATATTATTTAATTAATTAAGTTGATACATGAATTTAAAGTGATTTTATAAAACATTAGGGTTATTTTATGTGAATTTGGTCGAAGTTATCTTCTAGTATATATTTTCTGAAAGTAATTATTCTCAATAGTTTTAAATTTTACCCTTGAGATATTTTATGAAAAAATATTTTACCAAATTATATAAATTTTTTAAAAATATCAAATAATGAAAAGTGGATGATATATGTTTTAAAATAACATAAAATCAATATTTATGGTACAATTGGACCTTTATATATATAAATTACATCCATTTAATATTAAAACCATTATTACCAATGTTAAAATTAAAATTCCACAACATAGTGTTAATCAAAATAGTAAGGTTTAAAATAACATAAAAACATATATATAAATATTGGTTAATTTTATTGCATTCGTATAATATCATGTATTCAAATAAATATAATTTTTCAGTCATTAGTATTGATAGTTATTTTATTATATATTTATCTTTTTTGAAATTCCAAAATCACCTCTCCCCTCCCTTATAAAAATGATATTATCATTATATTCTATACACACTAAAAAGATTTTCTAGATTGGATAAAAATATGACTAAATATACTTAAAACATACATAACATTATCTTATATGTAATAGATATTAATGAAAGTCACCCAATAGAGTCATTTTTTGAAAATAAAAGTGAGCATCCCAAAGAAGATGTAATGTTCAACAACGAACATTTTTTTCACATCATCCATAAACCCATTAAATATTTTTTATTTTTTATTTTATAATATCCAAAGTTTCCTAAATATAGTATTATTATATAATATTTAGCAGTAGAACTATAATAAAACTAAATTCTATCTAGTGGGTAACAAACATTATTTTCTTGTTTATGTTGAATTACCACATCACGAAATGACGTTGTTCATTTTTTTCTATTACCTCCTCTCATGGTTATAAATTGTGATGTAAACCCTATTTTAAAATTATATATATGGTATTTTTGATTTATATAATATTTTATAATTTGTATATAAAACATACCTTCATTATATCCATTTTTAGAAATATGATAACATTGTTAGTGGATGTGTAGACTACCGCCTCCTAAAAATGATGTGATTAGTTCACAATCTAAATGGAATGTATTAATGATAGGTTTAGTAATTTTTTTGATATATATAAATTACTAATTCTAATATAATTATTAAATACATATATTTACATATACTTAATTTTTGTTCTTTTTTCAAATAGATAATTAAAAGGAATCAATGTTCATTCGTACGTACATACTAACTTCTCCATGAACGGTGTATTGAATTTAATATTTATATTTTTATATATTTTTGAAAATATTTATATAGTGAATATATATGATATTTATATTTTGTTATAAATTTATTTAATAAGTAAATAATTATCGTTGTGTGATGATCAAGAATAACAATTCAAAATGTATATGAAAAACAAGCCGACGTTGCCAGAACCATGACACTAACATTGAATGGTTAATAAACAAGTATTTAAAGGTCCTATGTAAATAATATATGGTATAATTTAATTCAATATGGATCTTTACAAAATGTATAATTTAAATAAATTTATTATAAATCATTTTTTAACATGTACGATGATATTCAAGACACACGGTCAGAGAATTTTATCTCACTCGGTATTTTTGTGAGACACATGTCTTATTCACCACTCACTTAAGTAGTGAGTTGTATATACATCCCTTTGAAATGTTAAATAATTAAGTTAATTTAATTAATTATTAAAAATTATTAAATTTATGTTATTCATTCATATACATCCTAAGTAGTAAGGGAGTTTTGTCCCACATTATTTTCTGTGAGAAACATGCCTTATGTATTATTTGTTTCCTCTACACGGTGTATATTCTATGAATGAATTTATTTTATAATCCATATCTAGAATATTATATTATTTTAATATTAATTTTTTTTAAAATAATTTATGAGGCCTCAGATTCAAATTATTGTAATGTGGTAAGTGTTATTTCCCATTCTCATTATTATTCGGGATTGTTTATAATTAAGTCTCTACTGGGGAACACTTTTCACCCACATCAATATTTTAAAAAATGTTAAAAATGATTTTTACTATTACCAATATGTTTTAAAAAATATCTTCATGATCAAATCTTTATAAAACTTTTGTCGTGAAATATTTATTTTCATTTTCTTAATATGGTATATAATAATTTTTTCAACAAAAATATAGAAGTAATTATTTTGAACTTATATTGAACGAATTGATTTTTTCACTTTGATGATGCCTTAATAACATGAATAGTCCATTATAATAATTTTTTTTCTTTTCAAACATAGAAATTTTTAAGAAAATGAGATTTTTTCAATACATGAAACATATTTTCCACAAGAACTAATTTAAATAAACTCTGAATCTGTTTTTCATATATGATAAAATTATTTGAAGATAATTATTTGTTAATAGGGATATATTTTTCATGTATTAAATAAATATTATTCACATTAATGGTTAATTTTTATGATGGAATGATATTTATGAAACCCATTTCATTTACCTGGGTTACGTTATGATATAATGATGTTTATGAAACCCATTTTATTCCATGTTTTCTGAAATAATGAATGATTAATAATGATATGACGAACATATGCATGGATTTAATTATTTGAATGGAGGGACCAATATCTTCCTCAAATTAATTCGGTAAATATTTATGTCTCATGATATAATGATGTAAAAAAGTCAATGTTCTTGATCCACTCTAAAATATATGTAAACATGTTACTGAATTAGAAGATGGGGAAACCAGATCCATTATGGGATGATTAGGAAACCCAACCACATAAAAAGAAAAAACCATGATTGTGGATGGTGTTGTGGCCTCCCTAGTTGGTGTATTCCCCATGATGATCCATATTATATTTGGGACACATTCCTTGACTTATAGGGAATTATATTTCATTTTTATGAGCCTGCGACAAATTCCATGTCCTATTCCAATTTAATTATTTCATATTTTATGACATTTATTTCTTCATGATTCATTTCTTATTATGTACCTCTATTTATACCATGAATCATTTATATGATCTTTGATATGAAAGGTATGATTTTCTAATGTTATGCTCATGCTCCCAAACCCTTCTATTTCTGATTTTCCCTACGTATCTCCCTTATTCAACCGTACCTGGCTTTTGAGATCACCCTTTATTATACCTCTTTTCCCCATAATATGAATAATGGTATAATGTTTTATATGTTAAAAATGGTCATTGTTTTGAATAAATAGTTGTTATAAGATATTGATGTGTTATGAATTGGTTGTTTATCTTTGAATGTTTCAAATGGCACTAAACTAATATGCTCTTCGCCCATATTTTATTATAATTTTTGAAATGTTCTGAAAAAATGATTTAATTTAACTATATAGTAATCTGAGGTCATTTTATTTTGTATCAGAGAGATGGTCTAGTAAACCTGTAGAATGTCATATTTGAATAATTTATTATGATTTCTAGAGACATTTCTAAGGATATATATAAGGATGTCTCGATGAATAATCATATGTTTATTTTAAAATTATATATTTTTCATAATAATAATGAATAAACTATGATTAATAATATTGTTACATAGATTGAAAATTTATATGTAATTTCCCTTCGTAGTTATGTTCAGCCAAAATTATTAGTGTTCCTCACACTATGATTTCTTCTTGTAATTAATGGCTTGAACCAAAATAAATCATGTTAATAGATAATGTAAATAAAATTTAAATGAAATACCTACTATTTAGTAGAATTTTATGGGGGAAGGAATAATAAATATTTTTGTTATACTCACAGAACATTCACATGTTTGGATTAATGGGACACTGCAAAATTAAAAATGGATAGAAGAAAATTTTGATGATTCCTTCATGTTGAACCGTCCACCTTATGCTTATGTACCTTCTAATCAAATAGTGCAGGAGTAATAAATCAGAACCAGTGAATTTTTTTTTCTCCACTTTAAATATAATGAAAATTTTATTTTGTCTATCTACCTCATGGAATGTGAGGAAAATAAATTATATAATCTTATCATGTATATGAGGCTATAGGATAAAATTGACTGTATTGAATGGGAAGAGTAAATGAACGTATTTTTTTAATAATTAATTTACACATATTATTGAATATGAATATGTAAATGTAATTACTTGAGTTAATGGAAAAGGATGATAAATTTTTTGGATACTATGATGAAAATTTTACAAGACTTGTGTGGTGTGATTTTAGCATTATCATCCAACCAAAATGCATTGTTGATCGATTTTTTAGTGGCACAAAATAGATTATCTGAAGGGAATTAGTTATATGGAACATTTTTATTTATTCATAAATCATCCAATAAACCATCAATATGAGAATGGAGATAATATTTACATCTCAATGTATAGTTTTTTAAAATAAAATTAATATGGTGTTTAATGAAAATTAAAAAAACCCTAGAGAAATGGATATTTGTTTTCCTTTATGTTCAATGTGTGGGAATAAGCATGGTGAAATTTTTTTAAGGTTATTGGTACATGTTTCAAGTGTGTAATGGTATGTCATAGGGAAAATGAACACTAATTTAATTGTAAGAAGTTGTATAATGATTCGAATAGAGAGAAGGTTATGCATAATGAATGCCCCACACATCAATGATTTATTTGTAACAAAAATATGGATTATTCTAATAAATTCACAAATCCAAGGGATAACGATTGCAATCATCATCATGATCATTTTATAACCAATGAAAAAGTCAAATCTTATGTGATCACTATTGAATATGTAAAGTATGACAATAATGTTGTTTAATGATTGAGTATTTATGTGGTGTAATTCTAGAATAATTTTTTAAAAGAACTTATATGGTATTATGGAATAATGAAACATCTATTAATTGGTTCAATTTAGTATTTTAATAAGTATTTAATAGCATATGGTGAATGATACCAGTCACCTTGAAAATTTGTTGAGGCAGCATGGTGACATATTTGTAAAATATTTGATTAAGGGAAGGAAGACCCTTACTATCTGGCAGATGTTGGGATAACAAAATAACTAGATTATTTATGGTGATAATATAATTGGGATTATATTGATTAACATATGGATTATAATTTGACATGTTAGTTAATGATATCATTGATTGATTTTATTTAATTTATGGATTTATGCAAGGAGGAAGGAGTAATTTGTTGAAAGATTGAATGTTTTCATAATGGTTTAATTGTAATTATAGTTATATCCATGTTTTAAAGAGTGAAACATGATAGTATTCACTTGTTTGGTATGTGACATACACTAGATACATTATGATACATGGGGGGGTAATGCTATGTTTTTTGAGATATTAAGGGACCTTATTTCTAATGTTTTGGACATCAATCATTTAGATGGTCTATAAGGTTATCAATTGATGGAACTATTCTTATTAAAATATAGATGTTGTTTTAGATATTAAAGGTTCTAACCTTTTTTTTCATAATAAATAGTGGTAAAAATAATGATATATTAGATTCAGTGACCATGGACAATCTTTTTTCTACTTTGATTACATAAATATTTTATCAATTCAATATTTATTTTAAATTTAGTGTATATTTATTTGTTTTTTTCATGACTCTAATGTAATAATTTCATCCATTAAAAATCACATTGATATATTCATAGTAGTTCCCCACAATGATGGGAACCCTAACGTTCTATGATGATATTATCAAATAATGGTATATGGTGGGATAACATACTATGATGAAACACAAAGTACATGGAATTTTAGGTGAATGAACTTATAAATAGATGATGATTATTCTCATAATGTTTCCACTTAGTAATCTCTATGTTTGTAGATTATAAGAATAGGACCACAAATAAGAATTTAATTTTTTTGGTTTCAACAGATATTCTAATATACAAGCATATTAGATTTTCCATAGACATTAATATAATATTTAATGCATGTTAAAACTCACATAATCAGACGTATTTTATAAACCATGAAGATAATGGTTCATGGTGAACACAAATATGTTGGGTGCATCATGAGTGACAAGTTATTAATGAATAATTAAAGAATGGATTTGTCCCTTATATCTTTCTAGAAGCTTATATCTCAACCATTCCCTTGGAAAACGATGTTTCATTAAAATCCATGGCCATGATGCGAAAAAAGTTTTATTTCAGATAGTCATTGTAAAAGATATCGATCATAAAGGATGGAGACATAGATTTGAAACCTACTCTATAACATATTGTGAAAAATGGATTATATTACACAGTGAGTCTTCTTACGTGGTTTTCAATTTTGAACCATGAAGTTATTTCTCTTGGTACCTTGAATCGTTGCTAAATAGTAATCATGGACATTAGGAAACCACGCCAAACGGAAACTAGAATGAATCTTAGTGGGTTAAAAACTATGTTATTCCACTTAACATCATTAAATTTAATTTTTATTTAATTTTTGGAATAAATATTATTCTCATGTCTGAGTAATACTTGTATTCATATTAAATTGAATACATAAATTAAATAAATATTTATTTTTTAGCATGTAAACAAAATCATTATTTTTTATAATGAATATATTAATATATATTTATTCATTATACATCCAATAAAATATTTATTCTTTAATATAATATTTATTATTTAATTTTAAAAAAATTGGAAGGGTTTGTACAGAAAAAGGCCAAGTCTAGTGGAAAACTTTAATTAATAATACTGTAACATAATATTTTTTATTGTGAAGGTCGGTGTGCACAATGAAATAGTAATAATATAATAAATTTTTAAATAGATTGTGGTATGATAATGGTAATAAATGTTATATAATGTCTGGTATTTAATTAAATACTATTTTAACTTATTTTCTAACTCTATAAAAAGATGACTATGTATATTTTGTAGTGTATCCAAAATTTAGATTAGATAATTTTTTAGCATCATGAATTCTCCCTTAAATATTCCTTCCACCAACCCCAAAATAATGAGACGTTTAATTGGTATATCTTATATATCAATGAATGAGTGATTAAAAATGAATGATGTTATAAATTTTACTTAGCATGCTAGCACTCGAAGATAAAGTGACTTTTCTCGGAGATGATAGGAGTATAAGTGGACCACCTCACGTAGGATTCGGCACATGGATCCCAACAGTGTAGTGAAGGTAATTCAAAAAAGTATTTTTAGATGATCAGTATTCACCAATGAAGAAATTTCCTTAGGATAACTATTTATTTCATTAAATTTTATGTAAATTAATATGTCCAATATCTTGGTGTGTGACTTGGATATACAAAAACACTTATATGGCATGTAGCTACATGTACATGACGTATGGTCTCAAATTAAAGGAAAAAAATAAAAATACATGAAATTTGAAAATTTATGCATTAAAACATTATTGTACTGATTAGAACGCTATTGTGTATTTAAAAACTATATAATGGATTTATGTAATTTTAAATTATCAATAATTTTTTTAATCAATATGAAATTATTATTTTCATAATTTGATTTACATGATTGTCACTAATGAAATATATCTCCAAAAAATATTGGATGATCATTAAGATGAAAGGAAATTTTTTAATTATTTAATTAATGCAATCGAGTTTATCATAAATAATAATAAAAACTAATGAAAAAAAACTTTATCCATTTAATTTTGTGTATTTATTTCTTGTATGACTTTCCATGAGCTTGTTGAAGACCATTTAATGTGTTGGATGTTGTAATTTATTTTATATCATGAGTTTTTAATTATTTCATATTAAATTAAATGATGGAATGTGAGTCATATCTCCCAACATTATAATGTAGGATCTGCGTTTCTAACGATATTTATGTAACCCCCTTTAACTGATCATTTGGTTCCCCTCAACTTCATGTGAGTAATTGATATTTTTAATTAATAGAGAATCATATTATTCATGACGATAGTTCTAGATGGAAATATATGGATTCCAAACCAGGTGAGACATAAGTGGACATGAGGAATGTTTTAACTCATTCCAAGAGAATAAATAAGCTTAATTTTCCCTAGGTAAAATGTTTAATTAATGTACACTTCATAAATAAAAATTCAGCTAAAGATCATGAAATGATTATTTGATCAATTATTTATTTCTATCTATGAAATTATTTATCCTATGGATTCAAGACAGTGATCACATCATTAAATTATTTATGTTAAAAGTTTTGAAATTAAATAAATGAATCATCCACAAAAGTTTTATCCATCATGGTTAATTAATTAGGTAACAATGGCTTAATATTAATAGAATTCATCAAGTATAAAATAAGAAAAAAAAATTAATTATAAATTAAAATTCATTAATTAAAAATTAAACCATATGATTCCTTCCATTACATTATTAAGAATGAAACCATATAACTATGTTTAGTAAATGTCCAAAGTCTAGAGATTTACTTTTATATGGGAGTTCAGATGAGGGTTTTATGTAGAATTATCAATAATTTTATTGATTTTAATGGCCATGGTTTATTGAATAAAAAATTGTTTGAAATTATTGACGAAATCATTATCATGAAATCAGGATAGGTGAATCCACTCAACATATCAAGGAGGTTAAAGTCCACCAATGAAAAAACCGCATACCAAATTAGATTATTATCGTTTTCATGCCCAATGTCTAGATCATTATTAAATTTAATGGTGTTCCTTTAGACTATAATTTTAATGAATCATGACATTCTGAGTTCATTGGTGAGTGCTATTGAGACATGGTAAATTAGTGGGAATTAAAAAAATGGAATTAATTAATTATATATCACTTATTTTTTAATCATGAAATGTAATAATAATATAATATATTTAATTTTATAATAAAATAAAATTTTCATCATCCACACTATCCCTATGATAAATAATGGGGAAATATAACATCTTAAATGGAAGTAACTTTCTAGAATAGTTTAGATGCCTTCAGTTATGATACGTCTTGAACTGAAATCTTACTTCCTATAATCATCAATGCATAATTTTCTTATTAATGTTCCGAGAGATGAGTTATACCATATCTATGAAAAAAATTTAATGTCATTGTTGAAGTTCGGTGGGTGATTCTTGCAGCGATTTTCAATAAACTAATGATGTCTCACAAAAACATGGATGTGTATAGAATGCTGGAGCACCTACATTTTCATCAACATGAGAAAACTATATATGAACAATTTTAGAGTTTCAAGATACTCTTTCAGGGAAATATTGTATAGGGAACCCTAGATAGAGTTTATGTAGTCAAGAACATTGGCTAAAATTAGTGATTACCAGTTATAGGTTTTAAAATACCTCATGATATTGGAACATTCATCATTCTAGTATCACACCCTCATATCCTATTGATAATTTTAGTGAATATTGATATGATCCACATTGAGATATCACTTCTATATATTCATATATCTTGTCTCTATGTAGATAAGCATACAATCTGTGAAAAGTGTTTCATACATATGGTGAAAAAATTGAAAGTGAAGGAAAATAGATTTTATCCCAAAGCTTCATCACACCATTCCGAGAAGTGGAAGATCAATGGAAAATCAAGTGAAAATAATGATATATATTTTATACATGGTAGGAAGGGACATTAGAAGACAATTTTCCACCTTCCAAAGAATTAGGGGGATGCATTAGTTTCATTTTTATCGATAAAAATTTATCTATTTCTAAAAATTTTGTTATAGATACATCTCTTATTCTCAAATATCTATCAAAATACTGGAATAAAGTAGATTTAGATATATTAAATTATGAGAGGTATATCATCTAATAGACAATGGTTCTAAACATTCTGTTATAACTATTGAGGAATACCTCGTTACATTTCCCACAAGATTTTTTTTATTTTAAAGGGTTTTTATTGTTTTCCTTCAGTTACTAAAAAATTATTCCAAAATTCATACTTGATAAGGATGGATTTATTTTTAAATTTGGGAGAAAGTGTATCTTATTTTATATTAATAACATTCGTTATGTTTATGAACATTTAAATAACATTCACTGTATGTTTAATTTCATGACCCCAATAATGGAGATTCATAATGATGTAGCATCACATGACTTATTTCACACCCATGTTTTGAATCATAAGCTAGGTCATTTAAATGAATAGTTCTTGATAATATGACTTCATTATGGATATTTATATTGATTTAAACTAAATCCACGTGGTTTATGTCATATATTTCTATAAGTAAAAATTACCAAATACCCATTTAATGAAAAATGTGATTGGAAAATGGAGTTTCTTGAATTATTTTGTACTAATGTGTGTTGACCATTTCATATCAAAGTAGGGGGTAGGTACAAATATTATATAAAATTTATTGATGATCATTGTGTATATGGATATGTCTACAAAATGAGGTATAAGTTAGATTATTTTAAAAAATTCATTGAGTAAATGAATGATGTTGAGAACTAGCAGGGTAATAATATTATGAATCTTCGCTCAGGATGTGGTTTGAGAATATCAATATCAAGACATCACTGATTTCTTTAAGGGTGTTATGGATTTTATCCTAAAACAATCCCTCATATATGAATTAGTATAATGGTGTAAGAGAATGGATGAACCAAAAATTTTCGGACAAGGGTAGATCGATGAAGAGTCAATAAAGTCAACCATTATTTTTTTGGGGATATGAGTTACAAAAAATAGTATATGTACTAAACCGTGTGCGAAAAAATGAAATAGATGATCTACCATTCCTGTTATGGAATGGAATGAATCCAGTGAAATATTAAAACATGTTTGTGGTTGTGAAGTAGTTGTTATGGCCTCTTTAGTTATCATGGTTTCACCTTGAGGAACAACATTAATCATTTTGGGATACCCCAATGAAATAAAGGGATACTACATAAAAACAATTCATAAAAAAGGATGGAGTTGAAAGACATCCCATATTTCATGGGGAGGATATTTTCTCTATAATAGAATGTTGGAGAAAGATATAATTTTATGAAGTCCATGATCAATTTACTCAAGTGATGGAATAGGAAAAAAAATAACAAAACCCCATGGAAGAAGAAATTGTTTAAGAGGAAAAATTACATCTTAGGATTACTAAAGAGGCTAGATATCAAATCTGAAATGGTTTTATAGTCACTAATGATTGTGAATCATTATTAGTTGATAATAATGATCCTATATATTATGAGGAATCATTATGTGGCATAGATGTTTCCCAGTGGAAAGAATCCATGAATTCTGAAATGGATTCCATGTACCAAAACCATGTTGGGATATTGGTAGACCCTATATTAGATGTAATGAATATTAGCTGAAAATGGGTATTCAAGAATAAACTATACATGGGTGGAAAATTTAGAACCTAAAAAGTGTGATTGGTTGCAAAAGATTTTAAAAATCAACAAGGAATTCAGTATAATGAATCCTTTTATCCAGTTACAATGATGAAATCCATCAGAAATCTACTTTCCAGTATAGTTATCCATGATTATGAGATTTTTAAAATGTTTTTAGAAAATTAATTTCATAATTCAATCCCAAAAGAATATGTTTATATGACACAACCCGATGTGTTTGTGACTCCAAAGGATTCCAGTAATGTTTGATAGTTGAAAAGATCCACATATGGTTTGAACAACACATCATGGTCTCGAAACATTTATTTTCAGGAGGGAAAAATAGAATTTGGTATCATAAAGATCTAATGTGACGTGTTATTCTATTAACAGTTTTGGTGGGTGTACATTCATTTTCCTAATAGTATATTATTTTAACATATTACATATTGGAAATAAAAAACAAGGCTCATATACTTTTATGTAGTGGATGAATAAATGCTTCTATATGATGAACTTAGGCGGCTCAACATATTTTTTTGGTAACATGGTGTTTCATTATAAATCCAATAGGATTCTCATTCTAGATAAAAGTATATAAATTGAAAATATACTAAAGATATTTATTATTGAATAATCAAAGAAGGGACTATTTACAGGGTTTCATTTTATTCATTATTCTAGGAAATGATGTCCTTAGACACATGGGGAAAAAATATAAAGAAAAGGATTTCATATGAATCAAAATTTGGTTCAGTCTTGTATGTCATGCTATATATTATTCTAGATTTCACATATGAAATAAGTGACTTTGGAATATATCTATATGATCTAAGTGACCTTTAATCGATTCCAGTCATTACAATCCTTATGTATCTAAGGCATACAAAGGATATGTTCTTGGTAATTTGAGGATATGAGGATCTAGTCCTTAGAGGATATGTATATTCTTGTTTTCAAACAGATCATGATGAAATAAAGTAAAAAATTGGACACATATTCAATATGATTGGAGGTGTTGTGTGGTGAATGGGATCAAAGAATGCATTCATTGCAGATTTTAGAGAATATTTCGTGTATATTTTGACTTCCGATGCACCTAAAGAAGAAGTATGGATGCTAAAATATGTCCAATTGTTTTTCATGGTACATAGTAGTAAAGGTTTTATCACATTATATTGTTATAATACTACAACAGTGTCTCTTGTAAATGATCCAAGGTCGCAGTGGTGGATGATACACACACTATAGATGTATCATCTCATAATGCATTTTTCATAGAGAGATGATGTGGAAGCCAATATTAGTTCCAAAAAATAAAAAATGGTTGACCCCATGAATAATACCTTGACTGAGTAAAAACATGACTATCACATGAGGTCTAGAAAACTAATGGTCATAGGTAGTTTTCTCCAGTCCATGTAAGAGTTTGTTGTAGTTTGTTTCATACGACCAATTGATTGTAATTTTTTTAAAAAATATTTATTTTATTTAATATTAATCAAACTAATTATTATATATTTTTTGTTTTTCATCGTGAATCTTATATAATAATTTCATATAGTAAAAATTTCATGGATAAGGTTATAGATGTTCCCAAAAATGACGAGAACCCTAATATAAAATTATGATATTCTAAAATAATGTTCTGTGGATGGATAACATTCTATGATGGGACACATAATACATTAACATTCAGGTGTGGGTACCAAAATTTATATAAGGCTTCTGCTCATGATGTTTGCACATGAAATCTCTAAGATGAGAGATTATGAAAATAATCCTACTAGTATAAATTTAACAAGTTTTTGTGTCATTTAATAATACAATCTATTAGTGTATATGATATCCCTTAAAATTTTTCTTATTTTTAATGCATGTTACAACTCACGGATGTTGATTTATTTTGTAAACCATGACGATAATATTTCATGGTGAAGATGGAAACGTTGGGTTCGTCATAGGGGACATGTCCTTAATGAGTAATTCAAAAATAGATTGTATCCCTTACATCATTAGGGAAGCCAATATCATAGTAATTTGATTAGATTAGAACCACCACATTAAAATACATGGCATAGTGTAATGACTTGTTTATTTGAATGAATTAGAGAAATACATATCTCGGGTATAGTTTGTTGAAATAGATGTGCAACATATCAGATAATATTTTTTGAAAAATGAATTATATTAAATAGTGAGCATTCAAATGTGGTTATCAACATTTGTAAATTATGATATTTCTCTTAGGTTATTTGACCAATTTCTAGACATTAATCTTAGACTTTATGAAAGTCAACAAATTCCAAAATGAATGATTCCAAGAGGGTCAAAAACAATGTGGATATAGTGTTCATGATTAAATTATATATTATTTTAATTAATGGCATGAATAATATTCCCTGAATCATAGAATAATTTTATTCATGTTATATTGATCACATAAATAAAATAGATAATTAGTTTTCCAAAATATGAATAAAATATTTATTTTATTTACTGAATATTTTAATAAAATTTTATTCACTATATATTGAATAAAATATTTTTTTTTTCAATAATGTAAGGAGGAGTTCGAATGGACCAATACTGAGTCTCGTGAAAAATATTAAATAAGAAGACAATTACAATATACTTGTTATTGAGAAAACTTATTTCACACAAAAAAATTGTAATAATATATGAATTATTATGTGTAATGGGGTTTATTAGTTTTAATAAATGTTATTTAATATCTGGTATGCAATTAAATGATAATTTTAACTTAAATCCCGACTCTATAGAAAATTACCATGTCTATTGTGTACAATGTAAAAATTGAGAATATAGAATTTTTGTAAACCAAAAATTCTCTCTCAACTCATTCTTATCCCTCCCTCTAGTTAATGAGATGTTTATGATGGATTAACTCGATACTGAATAATGAGAAATCAATAAAAAATAGCACAATACATTCAGCTTTCCACACTAGCACTTGGAGATCAAGTATTGTTTCTTAGAGATCATACAAGCATGTGTGGATCACTACAAGAGGGGTTCTATCCTCAGATCCTCAAAGCACAATAAAGGATATCCGAAATAGACTTTTTTGAAGATCAAAATTCACTAAAAAAGTAATTTACTAATCCCATGTATTTATTTTTTCAAATATTAAATATATTAATAATAAATTTTACGTGTAAGATCCTTACTCGCAGAATACAGAATGGATTATTAAAATAAATTTTAATAGATTACCCACCATTTTATAATTCTTCTAATCCCAGAACCATTATTACATTTCATCCCATATGTTCCTTATGATCCAATACTTTTTATGTATTAAAATGAGAAAATCATTAATTATTTGAGTAAGAGAATAAAGAAAAAATTGATCAAGGCACAACCATGTAGTGAGATTTTACATATGAGATTTCATCATGTATGTAAATTATCTCAATGATTTTTTAAATATAATTTTATCCTCTTATCGAAAATTAGGATGATAGTAATAACCTTATTTAGGAAAATTTGATATATGGCTCTATTGTCATTATCCAAATCATGAATATTTTATCTATCACACTCCATTAGAACTAGATAGTCATATTTCTCTTCCATGTTCATGTTTTATCATTATAATTTTTATATACTCTATGGAAATATTGTAATGATTTACTTTTTTTTCCAACAATAATTCTAAATTTCTGTTTTCAGAAGGATTTTTTATTATTAATTTTTATGATATGAGTTTTAAAGAATAAAACATTAAATTATAAAGCCTGTAATAACTTATGAAATTTTGAGGGAGAAATTCATTTAAATGGTGGAATAATTAAACACCCTGATATTTAAATAAGTAATCTATTTTTAAAATTATTTAATTTCTTCTATGTATTTTATTACATGAAACATTAGATTATTTTACCTTATATGAAACAATGAGTTTCTACGAATTTTTATTATTATTACTCCTATTTAGGAAAGACAATTAAAAACTAGATTCTAGAATGGAAGGTCTGACTAGAATTAAATAAATTATTAAATTATTTTTTACAAATAAATTTTTGACTAATTAAAAAGTAAACAATTTTTTAAAATAATGAGAAATTTTTATCAAAAATATCAAAAATATGAAAATGTGGATTTTTTACCAATATATAATAAACACACTTTTGGAATTTTATTAATGATATAAAAAAATAATAAAATAAATATATATAATAATCAATATAATGATTAACATTCAACTATTGTGTGTTCTATACCGAATATAAGTATAAATCTAATTTTATGGACAAATAATTATTTTTTCTAATTTTTTTGGTCTTTTAATTTTTATCCATTTTAAGTATTATTTAATTTATTTTATAAATCTTATAAGTAAAAATAAACACATTCATAGAAATTTGGACTTCCAAATTTAATTTTGATGAATGTTTGGTATTTTTCATATAATGTTATGGTTTTGATGAATAATGAAAAATAATAAATTTAAATTGAAAACTAATTTTTTCTTTTAAATAATTTACACTGATTAATTAAATATTTCATTTGTTTTAATGTATAAATAGATATTTTTTTCTCACATAATTCTATTTCAGTCATTGTAATAAAATTAACATTGAATGTGATATAAAAATATGTCAATCTTTTTGATGTGTTCTCTTTAAAAACTCATTTTCTCATTCCCGTAATGAGTTTAATTTTAAATTATTTTTAACAATTTTTTTTTGTAATGTTGAAAAATTATTTCCATATTTGTAATCAAAATTTCAAAATTAATAAGTAGTTCCCTTTTATTTTTTTACAATAAGAATAGTTAATATAATAATTTTTATTATCATGGTTGAGGGTAAATTGGGTAATTAAGGGGGGAAATAATATTATAAATTTTATAAAAATACTATAACACATTCCCAAATGTTATTTTAGTATGTTAATTATACCATTTAAGCATAATTGTATAAATTGAATATTTTAATAGAATCTTGTCTTGGAAAAGGACTTAAATATTATTAAACTCAAAGGTATTGAAAAAATTCCATACTCTAACATTTAATATTTATACTATTTATAATATTATATTTAATAGAACATATTATTGACTAAATATATAATATTGAATCATAAAATGTATATCCAAATCTAGGAACTTTATTATTAAATTTTAGTGAAGAAATAATAATAATAATAAACTACAAAATGATAAGGGAATAATTATTCAATTAATAAATCAAATAATTTAATAAATTTATTAAAATAAATTATAAAATTACTTATTTAAAGTTATTCACAAATTTATTAGTTAATATGAATTTCTAGGTTTATATTAATTGAATTGGTTTGATTTAATCCTTCTAGATTGATTTTTGTAAAGACAATTTTATGAATACTATAAAAATTGATTCTTATGATATATAATGATGATAATATATTAGTATATTATTTAAAAGTTATAAAAATATTTGAATTAGTATAATGGGATGATGTTATTTTAAAATTTAAACTTTTTATAAAAATAACATCATCTTAATTATAAAAACATTATTATAATTTTAAAAATTAAAGTGGATTTACTAAGTGTTATTAGAAATGATAAGGTTTGAAATATAACAAAAATATACCTAAAATATATTAGTGGATGATATTAAATCCTCTTCTTATCATGTATTCTAATAAATTTATCTTTTAAGGTATTTTTTGTAATATTTATTTAATTATAAATTAATATTTTGTTAAGTTCTAAAAGATCCCATGCTCTCTCCTATTAAAAGTCAATTTTATTCTATTCTCTATACACTTTATAACCATTTTTGTTCAGCAATATATATCTGAAATATACTCCCAACATCCCTAACATCATTATAGAATCCTTACATTGGGTGTAAAGTCATCCAATGTGGTCCTACTATGAAAATAAAAAGGTGATACCCAAATAAAAGAATGTTTTCATCAACAAACATTTTTTTTACTTCTTCTATGAATTTGTTCAATTATTTTATTTCATGTTAATATAATAAATTTAGTGTATTCAATTTTCTGGGGGCAATTTGGTAATATTTTATTGACCTACACTGACACAAACATCTATCTAAAGGGTAATGAACATACCATTCCAGAGTACGGTGAATTACCAACCCACGAAATGATGTCGTTGGTTTTTTTATTTACCAACTGTCATGGTAGATAATTATAATTAAAAATATATTTTTATATAATATATTTGTTTTTTATGATTTATTTATTCTTCTATAGTTATTATATAAAATACACATTCATGTTTCCATTTTTGAATGTACGATAACATCGTTTGTACATGTGTGGAACACCACCTCTTCATAGCGATGCGAATCATTCATACTCTACATGTAAACATTTCATGAAGGTTTTAGTATATTTTTAAGATATATATGAACTAAAAATTTTATTATAATTATTACATACACCTATATACAATTATAAATTTATTTCATTTACTTTTGTTTATTGAAAATGATAAATAAAAAGAAATAGTGTTCATTTGTACGTATGCCCTACCGTATGCACGAACAATGTATTCCATTTCATATTTATATTGCTTATATATTATTATAAATATTTATATAGTGAATATATATAATATTTATATCATGATGAAAATTCTTTAAACAAGTAAATCATTATATATGTATGATTATCAAAAATACTATGCCAAAACATATATGAAAAAAACCGATAATACTTGAAACATACAACTAACAACAAATGATAAATATGTTTGTAATAAATGTACATAATTAAATAATATACGGTTATATGTAATTGAATATATTTATTTACTAAATATATAGTGAAACTATAATTTTTTTTACATGAGGATTGAATGAGTGTGAAAAAAGTCAAGACATAAGGCAAAGGAATTTTGTCTCACCTTTCATTTCCGTGAGATACATGTTATATTCAACAAAACCACTATTTTTCAGTGTATATACATTCCTATGAAATTTTATATCCTTAATATAATTTATTTAATGATATTGAATGATTTATTTTATGTTATTCATTTGTATACGATTATTCTAATAGTACTCTTGCAGTAATGGATTTGGACCTCACCTTTATTTCTTTGGGGCACCTACCATAGAAACTATTTCAATATTATATGTTGTTCTTGTACATCCCATTAATTTATTTTTTGAGCCATATCTTCAATATTATGGTATTTTCATATTCATATATTTTTCTTTCTTTTATGTGGAATATAATTCTTTTGATTATAATCCCATATGGGTTATTTCACAATCTCATTATTATTTCAGATTGTCAATGTTTATGTCTATACTCGTGAGCAATTTTCATCAATGTGCATTTTCATAAAAACAAAATACTTTATAAATGTTTTATAGTATTATTCTACAATTTCATAATTATTTTTACCCATGTAAAACTATTTTGAATATTGTTTGTAAGAAATTATTTTTCCATTTTCCAAATGTGGAACCTTATGAATTTTTCAAAAAAAATATGGAAGGATTGTTTTTTATCGTGTACATTGTGAATTTATTTTTCATCATTCATGATGTGATAATACCTTGAATATTCCATTACAATATTAGAATGTTTTTTTAAATAAAATAGTTTCTTTTAATTTTCAGCAGAATTTTAGGAAAATAAAACATTTTCCGAAATGATATTGTATTTTATTCAAGATTTATATTCATGTGAACTATTTAAAATATTTTCCTTTGACTATAACTTTATTGGATGTTACATATAATTTAATATGGATATATTTTTGAAAGATACTATCCCTATTATTCATATGATTGATTAATGTTTATGATGAAATGAAATTTCTGAATCCAATTACATTTTCATTTGTTACACGACGACAGGATGATTATTATGAAACCCAGTTCATACCATGGTTTATGATATGAATAATGATTCATTTTTATTTGGGACACATACCTAGTTCATACCTAGTTCATACCTAGTTCATTTATCAATTTAATTATGTGATGGGTGGGACACATATCTCCCTCAAATTCATTGGGTAAATATTTATGTCTCTAGAGATAATGACGGAAACTAGTCCACAGACTTGTTCCACTATGGATGATGGGGAAACGAGATCCATTGTGAAAAGGTAGGGAATCCTAATCCATTATAAGAATATTGGGGAACCTGAACTCTTAAAAGGAAAGGAACACAATTTGGGGATGGTTGGGTGTCCCACTCAGTAGGTGTAGTCCCCATGAAGTGCCCTATTATTTTCCTTGAAATGTACCTTAACATTAAGGGAACAATATTACATGTTTATGTATCTACCAAAAATTCAATGTGTTTTTACTATGTTATAATTTTTGGTAAAATATTCATGAATTTTATATTATTCTTATCTTATTAACATCCATTATTTATTCCATGACACAATTATATGATCTTTGATATGCATGGAATTATTTTTAAATGTTTTATCATGTTCACGTAACATTATGTTTTTGATTTCCATTATGTATATCCCTTGATTATCCTTACAATGAATCCAAATTCATCCATTATTATATTTATTTTCCAAATGGTGATAAGAAATGTACTATGATTGATATGAAAAAAGCATTCTAGTTATGATGAAATAGGCCAATAAATCAGTATATGTGTTATGACCAAGTTGGTTATGTGTCCGTGTTTCAAAAGGAACAAAAAAAACATGGTACATTGGAATATTTTTATGTCATGTATGAAATAGTTTGAACAAATAATGAAATTTCAATGTATCAAAATCTAGGGTCATTATACATATGTAATGAATGATGCATAATGATAAACCCTAATTAGACTATGGGATCACACAATGTTCTCTTATGAGTCTACCATTAATTCCAAGTATTAACATCCAAGAACTAACCATTTTTATCATCCCCATACTTTATTCAAATTCATTTAATATATAGAAAAAAATCATTAATTTTTAAAAAATTAATGCTAATTGAGATATACAACATCAACTTTTAAAGAATTATATATCAACAAAAATATAAACTATAAAAATTCATAATTTATGGAAATAAATAATGAACTAAATCCATCATAAAAACAATTATATATATGGAAGGTGAAAATATGTGTTAAATAATACTTCATGGAATCACATAAAGTCTCAAATAAATAGTGGTAACAATCCCATACATGTTAACATAGAGGTCCATTAAACTTGTATCGGCAAGAAATATAGAATCTCTCCTACCTATGTCCAAAATATATCTCAAATAAACCATTTCCCATGTTAGGAAAAATAAATGAAGAATTATGATACAGTAAAAACATTTTAAATAACATCATTCCAAATCTACAAGTTTTATATGAAGGGTCACATGACCGTAAGAAAGCCACTCAATATTCAATTTTTGGTCATCTGGTTGAAAATGTCTATCCATATATTGTGATTATATACCATAAGTATAATGAAACAAAAAAATAACAAACAAAAAATGTACATAAAATAACTGTATATAAGTCTAATGATTTAATAAATTAAATAAAATAATGAGGCACCCAAAGTGTTTAGATAAACTAGAGTAATTAGAATAGATCTGTAAATAAAGGAAACATATATCCTTCAGTATATATAATATTCTGATATAAACTAAACACTACTGTGTTCATCTTCCCACAATAGGGTCGTTTACCATCATTTGATCTCTAGTCATTAAATGTACATGCACCCATAAACGACTGAGTAGTGTTTGAGTATAATAATCAATATAGCTGAAAATTTAATTTGTAAATAATTTAGTCTCGTATCATATGATTATGAAATCATTATTATAAAAAAATTAATGGATATGAACACATATTTCTATTATAGGATTTGTGTGCTAACAATTCCTCCAAAATACCATTGATGTACCTACTCCAATTCCACAATGAAAGGATCATCTGGGAAATATAATGGGATCAATAGTTAGATATTTATATTATAATACATCATCCATTAGTCTCAAGGAATCATGTTGGATATGAACCCCAGATAGGTATATGACAACTCATTTATGGTTAATACCCTTGTTAAATAATTCCATATATATTCCTCAGGTCAATTAACATGCTTTGATGCCCCTAATTGATTTACTCAGGACATGCCTCTGGATTATCATTCCCCTTCCATATTCATAGGATCATCATCAACATTTTCACCATCCATATAAAATCCCCCTATAAGGGATAATAAACAAATAATTACCCACTTATTTTATGATCTAATAATAGTATCCAAATGATGGAAACATATATTTATAGAAAATATAAATGGAAGAAATCACCATGAGAACGTTATAGAAACAAGTAACAAAATGGGATTATAATAATTCAGGAAAAAAATAATTTATAATAATATTAATGTAAACTAATATCATATCAGGTCTCACAGGATCTAAAAAACTCTTACATGTGATCAAAATCTAGAATGACTACAAATTTTGAAAAAACAAAAAATACAAAATAAATATTGTGTATCAAAATCCCTTTGAGTTAAGTATCATCCATCATCCAGTTTAGTGAACATAATTGTAATGTCAATGCACCATATATGGATCAAATTATGATGTTGAAACCACTATAACCAACAATACATCCTCTTATTTTTCATTATAATAGTTGGAAACATGATAAAACAAGTTTATCATCGTGGTTTCATAGATAAAAATACTTCTATCATATTTTCAAAATAAATAAATGTCATATGAAATGATACTTCCTATATCATTGATAATTTTTAAATTATAACATTGGGTGATTCATATGGTCATGTTATTCTTCTCAAAAATAATAATAAAACAACATTTGATATCAAAATTGAAGAATTTATAGAGAACATTTTTTGTTGTTTGTAATTGTTATTATTTAATAAAACTATATTATTATCAAAGTCAATTTTTAAAGTGAACCAATAATAATTTTTCATAAATTATAACTTTTCAATTCGATTTAATTATTTTTTAATATTCTATAATAATAATTCTTAGAAAAATTTGCATATTTATATTTGTTAATTTTTAATTAATTATATATTTATAATATTTCGTAAATTATCATTTGAAAATTTGATGTAGTAATCCATTGATGATTCATTATAATTATCCTTAAATAAGAGATCAAAATAAATGTTTATTACATTTCATAAATTTTCCTTTTATAAATATTTGTATTTATATTCTGATGACTATTTATTATTACCTTTAATTAATCGTACATAATTATCCTTTGATATTCTATTCACTAATTATTCATAGAATTTTTTTATCAAAATGTTTCATAATCAAATTTTTTATTTTGAATTATGATATAGGAAAAATAATTTAATGAATAAAAACAAATAAAATCCTTAAAATTCCATAAGTGCAACATATAGAGTGAAAATTAAGGTTAATAGGGCACATGAAATTGGAAAATATGATTAAACTGGTTCGATAAAGACTTGGTGATCACAAAATTGGATAACATGGGGTCGCATGGACTCAACATGATATGAAATATGGAATATCGTGTGTAAAACTATATTACAACACTAAAACACATATGAATTAATCATTTTTAGGAAAACTGATATAATATACAATTCAATTATATATTGATTGTAGAGTGCCTAATTTTATCTAATTTGGCCAATGAGAATTTAAATTGTTTAAAAGGAGGGATTCATAATGTTTTTAAATTAATGGACATGATAAAAAGGAGGTAACATCATATGTTAGAAATTAAGTAAGAAAATAATAATAATAATAATAAATGAAATTATAGAAGAACACGAAATGATATATGACCAAAAATCTGATGTGATTAATGGATATTTTACAAAAATTGTAAAATCCCAATTCTAGATTAAATTATGCTATCATATTTAAATATTGAAACAAAATTTAGGTGATATTATTTTATTTTAGGGAATGATCACACAAGTGAAATAATATATTAACTATATAAATTATATTAAAAATTGGGAACTAAATGAAAAATAATTATGTTCCCACTCATTTCCAAAACTGATAAACATTTTATAGAAATTTACAATATTGTGGAAGGAAAAATAGATTAATTAAAATAAAATTTCATTTACTCATATGTAAATCCCTAAATTCCCATTCCTGTTTATAATAATTAAATAATTATGGTTTGAAATAATATTATTTATATAGTTAAAAAGATGGTTTTTATCATTTAAAATAGAATATATTACACAAAATTTGTTAAGTATATCATTACTAAAATTACACACCTGAAAAAAAAATTTGTGTGTATACAATTACCAAATTTATGATGAAGCACAATCTTATTATAATGTCATAACCATACTTATAACATTATAAATAATCATTATCTAATGATATATTAAACATAACGCAGTTAATTATAGGGACATATAGGACACCACTAATCATATAGAGATAAACAATACATATTATTTGCATAATAAAATTTAAATATTCATATTAAAACATCAACTAATTATAATATGAAATGATTAAGTTTATTATAAAACATGAATTGAATATATTATAATCCATCCACTAGATGATTTTGGAAGTTATTTAAAGTAAATGGCACTATGTAATCTTGGAATCATTGATAAATAATGTTATAGTTGAAATAATCCTTTCTAAGATGATAACATTGAATGTAATAATATAATAATAGATCAAAAATTGTATTATTTAATATTAAAAGATTAATCATAAAGGAGAAATATACAATAATAGAATTTAGAGGGTAATTCATTAATTTTTTCCAATATAGTAATTTTTTTTGAGATAATGTTGAATATTGTAAGAATATAAAAAAAATATAAAACAACACTAACATTTTAATAATAGAAGAATTTATATGTCACAATAAATATTAATTTTCATATTGTTATGGATGAATTCATTTTAAAACAATAAATTTGTAAAAATAAACTTATATTATATATTAAATAAATTATAAAGGATATCTAATAAAAATTTGTATTAAAAGATAAATCATAAATTCTTGATATGAAAAATATACCTTTCAGTTTTTTAAAATTCAATTATTCAAAGTCAATATCATACAAAATGAAACAAAACTACTTTTTAAAATTAGTAATGTGAAATAAAAATTCCACCATTTTTATAATTTATTTTAACTTTTGGGTAATAATAGAGAATAATAGTGGGTATAAAATAAATTATTTGGAACAAAAGAAACTTACATGGGATGGGTAAGAATTATTTTCAATAACATTAAACTTTTTGTGAAAATTATATTCATCATGGATTTTTATTTGAGTATAAAAATTCATATTTTTACAGAAATAATGAGAAGATATAGAATAATAATTTTTTATTTTTATGTTTCCCAATCATTGATAGAATAAATTCCAAAAAAGTAATCTTCACTAGTCAACATATATTTTGAGTTATCAATATCTTTTCCCACATATGTATCAGAAAAATTAAAATCTATATCATAGGGAACATGGGATGGAATTTTAGATACATTTAATTTCATTAATATTATATTAATAAAATTATAATGTAATGATTATAAACCATTAATGAATAATGTCGTGGTGGAAATGGAATATGCCTCATAGAAATAAATATTAAACAAGAAAGTACCGTATAGATATCATAATTTATAATGAATGTAAAAAGTAAAAATTGGATTACATAATTTAAATTTAAATTATCCTAGAAAAAAATTAAACATTTACAACCAAAGGGAATCAAAAACAACTTATAAGAATAATTATGAATAATAATAATGAAGTATCAATATGTGAAAATGATGTTAAAAAAATTATTACATTAATTCATGATTTATAGAAATTTTTATTAACATATGGTTTTAAAGTTTAACTTAATTGCCTATTTTATAATCTTGTTGAATCAACTTACACATATATAAACAATATTTTTAAAAAATATATTATGTACTTATATTTTTTTCGTCATAAGTTTGTTATAAGATCTAATTTTTTATTTAGTACTTGTTTTGTAATGGTGGTGTCCGTTGTTATTCATAGAATAAAATTAAATATTTTTTATGATCATTATAGTTACTAAGTTAGATTTTTTATAATAATTTATAATGTTTTAATTTCAATTCATAATTATTATAGTTATAATTAATGAATAAAAGTTTGGTAATGTTCTTATTTGGGTAATTTTAACAAATGTGAGGCGGTATCTAAATCATATTATAGATAATTTTATTAAAATTTCTAGATAAAAATTATTCTTATTTACTTTTTTTTAATAAAACTATTATTGATTTCTCCTTAGTTATCCATGATATTAATTTACAGAATTATTCATGTATGTAGTTTAACCGGCCAAAACAAGAATACTATATAAACAGTTGGTGAGTAAGGTTAACTAAATTATTATTTATTCACAAGGACTTATTATAAATGATTAATGATAATATATATATTTTCATAAAATTGGTTTTTAATTATCAGTTATTTTTATAGATAGAAAAATACTATAGTGAAAAACAAAATACATATCTTTCCTAGAGAACATAGTCTTAACTGAATCTTGAGTGATGCGTTTATTTTATATTAGTAGAGATACAGATAGTTAAGGGATACTAATATAGTAATATTAATAATTTCATTAATTTCGTGTTAATTTATTAAATATATTTTTATGAGAATCCATGTAAGGTGATGATGAAAAAAATTATAGCATGCAACTCATGGATGTCATGGGCCACAAGGACACATAATGACATCTTCATTTTCAAAATTTTCTTATTGGGAGGAAGAAATTTCACATTAAACTAATATTAAAAAAATATATTTATTATATAAAAGTTTCTTTTTAACATTGATTATTAATAGATGATTGTTGTTATAGAAGAATCATTTAATAAAGAGAGATCAGTAGAGAAACGTATCTCTCATTTTTTATGTCCTCCTTTAGTAATCCCTTACGTATCCATAGTGTTGTATTTTGGAATGTAAAAGGTTTATATATCTTGAGAATATATTGTATGGAATACTAGGGTAGATTTTTTTCTAGGAAAGTCTCTAGAACGTGTCGAGAGATAGGGTGACAATGAGGTCTATTTGCTGGTGAAGGGAATGATATTTTTTAAATATAACAACTTAACAGAAATGGATAAACTATTTCACATGTTAACTAGAGGGAAAGTGAAAAATAATGTCGTGAGGGGTGATTTAAGTTATGAAAACATTGAAAAATAATTTTAATACATTTTCTAGACTTCATTATTAATATTTTTACTCATAGCTTTTTCAATTTTACCATTTTTGGATATTACCGTGGTAAATTAATTATATATATTTGTAAATTATTAACTAAAAAAATTGGGATTTATTTGATTATATGGGCCTATTAATTAAAAATAAGAAATTAATTTAGTGGAAACATATTCATTTGAAAAAAAATACTTATTTCATTCACACAAGCAACGTGTAAAAACTACTTTTTAGAAAAAGGGTGTTTTTAAGAATTAAAATTATGATTATTTTTAAATAATAAATAATATTTATTTATATGAAATAAATTTTTACTTATTAACCCATTGAGAATTAATCTTTGTTTAAATTAATTTAAAAAAATTTATTCCTAATGTTTATATGTTAAAATGAATCAAACCTGAAATACTTTTTGGAATAAAATATTATATATAAATCAAATATGTAAAACATGGGTTTTATAATTTTCACATTTTATTTTTAGATAAAATATTTTAAATGAAAAATCAATATTTATTATATAAATAATATTTCAAAAAATATAAAATCTTTATTGAGATAATAAATTTTCATAAATATGAGTATATTTTCAAATTCACTATTATTATCTATTCATAGAAAATTCAAACATTTCATAAAAATATCAGAAATTTTTTATAATATAGTCATTATATTTTTAATTAATAAATTAATAAAATAGTTTGTAATAAAAATTATAAGTTTTTATAGTAGGTTTTAAATGAGAATGTAATATATTAATGAAAATATATTTTTCTTCAGATCACTATTTTAATGGACCATATATTATTCCAAATAAATATATAGTCTATATAATCATGAAATACTATTTAAAATATTATAATAATTATTAATCGTTAAATTTAATTTATTATGATTTAATTCAAAAACATTACAAATTTTTTTGGCATAGAAAAATCCATTTTAATATTAAATCATATTAATATTTTATCCTTTAAATGAAAGAAGTTATAGTTATGTAAGATCAATATATTTTTATTCAGATAAATTTGTTATATAATATTCATAATAACATTAATATTACATCCCAAGGATCATTTTAGTTTCATAATTAACCTCAATTATGATATTATGAAATTTATTCGAAAATCTTAGTGTGCTGCCATATTTAAATTATCAAAAATAAAAATAGTCACAATAATACGGTTTTAGAACACATTTTTAGAGGTATTTATTGGAGATAAAATATTAATAAAAACCTATAAAATATAATATTTTCATATGATTTAAAAATGAATTAAAATTTTAATGTTCTAAATATATATGTGCCTATTTTAAATTTTCTTCTAGAAAAATAGTTCATTAATATTTAATTTTTTCAGAATTATTTTAGATATATAAATATTTGTTATTATTGAAATTTTAATAGTGAATGATCATCACAAAATGTTGGTTTTTTACATTGAATTTAAAATCCAATTTGATGTTGATGTTTTTAATTTTACACATCAAAACAATGTAACAATAAATATATTTTTTCTATGAAATATTGTTATTTACATTGTTATACTTATTTCCAATGGAATATTAATTAAATATTAATTTATAATTTTCATAGTAGTGGAATGTTTTCAAATTTGGATTATTTTAATATGACATAAATCAATGAAATAATATTACATTATAGAAATTAATTTTTTGACTTTCTAATACAATGAAATGTAAATCTATGAACTAGATTATAAAATTCATTTCAATTAATGAATGATATATATCATATATTAATTTAGAATGAAGGATATAATATTTTTCATTTGGATAGTAAAATGTTTGCATAAATGAAAAATATTTTATTATTATTTTGGTGAATTATAGTATAATGCTAGAGTCCCTATGAAATAATTTGTACATCTCATCTTAAAATATTCAATATCTTATAAAATATTTTATATGAATAAATGTGGAATCTAACTCTAAAGTAGTAGAAATAATTAATATTGAATTAAATATATTTTTTATAAATACTTTTAGGTGTTATGAATTAAGAAAATTCAATTTTGATAATTAAAATTTTGTAATTTTTTATATTTTGTATCTCAAAAAAGTGAATCAAGCAGAAGATTTTTTTAAATATATAAAAACATTTAATAGACTACCGAAATTCAATAATTATCTAGAGAAGATACTATGTACATGACCTTTTAAATACATACATTACCAATTTATTAGCACAGTAAATAAAATTATAGAGCTTCACCGACATTATAAGAATTCAATAAACCAATGTTAATGAAAGGTCAAAATAAACACCCATAGAAATTGATTCGATAAAACTCAAGGAGTAGAATTTTCCTTTTTTATGACAAGTAGATATATTAAATTTTTTATATAATCAATAGGATTAATAGTATAAAATTAGATATAATGTATAATTATGAATTAAGAAATTAAATGAAACCAATTAAATTTTTAATTTTTGTTATTCTGAAGGAAATATCATATTCCCAAAATGTTTACAGAAAAATTCATACTGAAAATATAAACATGGGATGAGATATATTATTTGGATGAAATAATTGACCCATTCCCATGATTTACTGATAACTCAAGATCCATATTTTATGTTGATACTGTAATTATTCACATAAACATAGTTGATATAAAATAAGCATTTAACCACACTTGGATATGAAATTTGATTTTAAACAATATATGATCATATTGAAATTTAATCATAGATTCTAGATCATATATGATAATTCATATAATATATATTTAGTGACCACAATATTCAAACTACTAATCAAAAATGTGAATGAATAACATTTAAGAGATGAAATAGAAATGAAATTTATTATTTATCTTATAAGTTTCTAGGATTCAATCTAATTTTCCCTTGTTCTATTTGCAAAAAAAAATTTATGGGATGTTATTTTTCACATATTAACAGTTCATACAGATATTGTGAATTTGGAATTATAGATATTATAGGAGTTTCAAATAATGTTTTAATTAATACCCATAGTCATGCACAAGGAAATGATCGAGTATTGCTTAATGCACCATTTTTTGTGTTATTACCCTTGTGTACATCTATTCCAGAGCCACATCTAGTTATATTATCCAAACATGTATATTGATTCTTAAAAACTGCTAACTCTATACTTTACCAATTTTTTGCTATTTCTAACAATGCTTAGTCTAATTCTAATAGATTATTCTAGAGTTTCATAATCAAAATTCCAAAAAATAATTTTTTTTATCTTATTCCAATTATAAAAAACTAAATCTTTAAATAAAATTCTATATAGATTACGTATTAATTTTCCATGTATGAAAACAATAGATCCTGGGGATAGTTTATTTTAGAAATTAGTAACATATAATTTCCACATGAAATAGAGATAGAATGGTATTATAAAATATATATACATAATGTACCAATAATTCCATTATTCTTCTAAAACTGTTTGGGTTAACATGTGAATGTATTTAAAAAATAAGCGAGACAAGAATCATAGTAGGGTATAAAAAATATAATACGGTTAATGATTAAATAGTATCCAACATGCATATCAATGTAGCATAAGAGCGGTGAAAATCATAATAAGGAACAATTAGGCATGATATAACATGATAATATTAAAGCATCGTTGGAATATAGACAAAAAAAATGAAATTATAAACATAAATCAAGGATAAAATCCAAGAAAACAAAATATATACATATTAGGGTAATATCTCATTAAAAATACAGAGAATAAAAAAGATTCATACATTACCCAATTCATTTGAGGAATATATATAATTTTGGGACAACACATATTGTTCATTTCATGTACAAGGAATAATGTTCCAAATGGATCATTAAGCATAGGAAAATATATAATCACGTTTAATCCCATGTTGGAGTATGGGATACATACAAGGAAATACCAAATAAATGATATTATGGTTCATATAGTTGGATAAACAGTAGTAGAAAAGTGGATGGTTATTGAGTACAAAAGTTTTGGTCTTGAAAATTCTTAAGATGGTTTTAGATGCACAATAATGGTAGATAATGTTTCATAGAAGGGATCGAAGAGAATTAAATATTTAACACATTTTCTATAAACCACATATTTAATATGAGGGATATGTATGCATATAAAAAAATATGAGTAATTTCTTATTAAATGCTTATTATGAATAATGTAATTGAATTAAGATGAGACGGAGAGGATTCCTGACATTACGAGGGAACATAAAAAATAATTAAGGGAGATTCTTAAGAAAATTGTGAAACCTTAGGAGTCCTCTCTATAGACTTTTCTAGAGTAACAATGTGATATATGGGGTTTTAGAGAAGATTGATGGGATTTTTGTGGGATTATTTAGGAAAATGTTGGATATTTATTTTATTAATTTCAAAATAATGGTTTAGGTCTCTATTTGATAAAGATCTGTAAACAATAATTTTTTTCCCATGGATTATTCCAAATAAAAGTGTTTTATATTATGTTTCATGTTTAATAACATATATATTTAATATAAAACATCTGATGTTGTGAAAGTAGGTCATGTTTACAAAGAATTGATTTTAAAACCATAAAACATAATATAATTTTTTAGGATTAATTATGGGTTTATAAAATTAATAAAATAAATTATATCATGATTATTTTTAAGGGTAAAGATGTGTATGGTGTTTGATACCTTTTATTGAATATATTTCATAACTTTTAGTCCTTATGATGTCATATTAAATACAGTGTATTTTTTTCGTATTGAATTTTAGATTTAAAATTTTATTATCATTAAAAATAATAAAAACCCACAAATGTATAATTCCAATGAGTTGATTTAAAAAATAATATTCATTTTATCCAAATAATTATTTAAATATTTTAATTAAATATTTTAAATAAAATAATAATATATTAGAAATTATGGTTGTGTTGACTGTAACAGTTTTGTGACCCTTATAAAAATTATATTTTACAACATAAAATGATATTTTCATTTATAAATAAAAACTAATAGTTAATTATAATATTTTATTAAAAATAAAATCATTTTATAAATTCACAAATTCACCCAAATTTCTATCTTTATTGAAATTATATATTTCCTAAAAAATATTATTTTTTGCTACATCGTATTTGAATAAATTTTTTATCAAATACTTTATTTAATCATATAAAAGGTAATATTATAAAGGGATTAATATAATTATATTTTCATTAATATAAAATATAAATATTCATAATTTTAGGTTCTTGATAAATATCTTTTTATTAGAAAAGTCAATTTACAATTAGTATGGCATGCGATGGTGATATTTTCATGGGATGGTTTGACATACATGGTTTGGGTTCTGATCATGATGATCTTGTAATTATCTCATAAATAGATTCTTCTGTGATTTAATTTTATAATAACATATTTAAATTTATAAATAGAAAATACTGATGATTCTATATCCCACCAAATCACATATAAATTTCCATTATATGGTATGATCCAACTGGTTGAGGCCATTTTTCTATTTTCTATGTCAATTAGATATTATTATATATCTTGATATATATTAAAATAATTTCACTATATAAAACAAATTATTTTCTATGATTTGATCAATAAAAATTATTAAAATGGATTTTATAAAATGTATAATTGACCAAAATTTCTAAATTTGACCCTGCGTTTTATATAGCCTCATTACATAGTGATGTATTTATTCATTCAAAAGTGAATTTAATTTACCAACATTTTGGCCAATAAAGTTATATATTTTCCAAAAATAACATAATTAAAATCAGACATATGTGTAACATAAGATAATAAAATATTCAACCTATTAGAATCAACATAAAAGTATTGGTTTCATAATCACTTCATTATAGAATTACTCATTTAAAATAAATAGATATCATATTCTTTTAATTAATTATTTAGTGCATATATAATGGAATATGATTGGGTTTCATAAACCTATTTTCGTAATAAAAATTTACAACAAATTAAAATAATAATGATGGTGCAATTGGATCATATCCCTAGGAAATATTATGTAGAATTAAATGATCTCATTGAAGGGAAATTATTTGTAATATTCACTCTAATCATTTCATGGGGAAAATGTCACATAGATTTGAAATACCATTTTTAAAATATAAAAATCATCTATGTATTGAATAAAACATTTTATTTTAATGTTTCAATGGAATAGTAAAACGTACTCATTAAATCATTGAGTGGTCACGATGGTGTAAAATACAACTCTTTCCATACTTGTTAATATGAAAGAATCCTGTCACATATTTTGTAAGAATTCAAAATATCCTTATGTAGAAAAATAAATCAATATTAATTCCCATAATTTTTTGAAAATATAAATATGGTAAACAAGTTTTTTTAATAAAATTTTTAATATTATAAATTTATTTTAAATTATTTTCTAAAAAAATTAAATTAAGGAAAAACTGCTTTCGATTGAAGAGAGAAATAATGATCAATTTCCTTAAAAACAGTAGTCCTGAAACAATAGTACATAGTGAGGAGAAAATTAATAGCCAACATTTTCCCATGAGATAACCATAGATGAAAAATTTTATTTTGTTCTATGAGATTTATAACATAATTTTTTATCATTATAATCCTAATAATAATCAATCCCTATAATCCAATAGATTATATCCTAAAACCCATACTACGTTGGAATGAATTCAATTGTACAACACATGAAAGAAAGAAAAATATATGGATATTTATATCCCCATAATTTAGTGATATGAGTCAAAATATACATTCATCGGATGTATATACACCATAAAAAGAAAAATGATGTTAATATGTCATTCACCCTATGAATATAAATTTGGGAAAAACCCCCTTACAACAAGTCTCCAAATTCATCATGCTTGTTCAAAGAATTATTTTAATACATATTATTTTTTTATTAATTTATTATCTAAACATAATCATATATATCATATCATTTATGATTTTCCAATTACCATTTATTAACAATTTATTAAAAAATCCTTCTTAAATTAATGTTTGATGTAATAACTCATCTGTTTTCTTGTATTTATTAGTTTGGCATGTTATGTTAATTTAAATTGATCTTGGTATAATCATGTACAAAATTATTACAGTGATACAAATAAGATTTTAAATCATTATATATATATATATATATATTCCTATTAGCCCATTAGTGATAGAGATTCAATATGAGTTACACCATTAATGGATATGGTGGGTCATACATATGAATAAACGTTGATGAATTTTCTTTATATATTGAACGAAATAAATGTAATGTTAACAAAAACTATTTGGAATCATTTTTACATTAATGATATTAGATATAATCATTTAATAGTTCCTTTATACAATCAATGACAATATAAAATGACAAAAGGCATTACAACGCTTATTAGAGGTGGTAGTCCACATGTATGCACAAGTGTTTTTATTATTTTTCAATAGACGGGTAGGTAAGAAGGTAGTTATTATATTATAATTAATAGAGTATATATATGTCACTAATATCATATAAAAAATTATATATATTAATTTTTCATTCTTGATGGGAGGTTATGACAAACGAATTACATTGGATTGTGAGGCGCTTGTCCTCCATATAAATAATGAAATGTTTTATTTCCCAATTTATGGAAGAGGATATAGTAGCGTGTAATGGATTTTTGTATAAAATTTCTACTACAATTTCTTTTTTGAAGGGAGAATGCATATAAATTGGGGTGTGGTTCTATAATTCAGAGAGACGATAAACATGTAATTTTAGAAATGAGAATGGATTAACAACATTTGAATCATGCTAAAAGGATCCCAAGATGATCATTATCAATCCATAAACGATTAATTGTTGATAAAAGTAAAAAAGGGGTATTTGGATTATTTTTTATGGAATAATACTACTTATCTTTTTAGTTTAACCCCATATTAGACAATGTTTCACTATATTCGATGTAATTAATTTTCTCTATTGATACCATTAACAAGGAAAAAAAGTTATGTTTATTTATTATATAATATTAATTATGATAATTAAAAATATGGAATTTATTTTTCATATTCCATTTAGAATGTTTTAAAAGATTAATTTCATATTATACTAAAAGACATGATAAAAAATTGTTTGAAATCAATAAAATTTTCACATGTATAGATCTGTTTAATATGAATAGTCAACTTGAATTTAATTCATGTAAAATAAATTTGATTAATAATAACATTGTTTTACACATTTTTCTTTGTATTAAATTTTACATAATATAAGTCTTTGAAAAATAATTAAATGGAATGGAAATTTTTAATGAAAATAATTAATTTTCCCAATTCTTCACAAAAATAATATTTCTGAAAATTATATAATATTCACCAAAAGTAAAAAATAAAATTATGAATCTAAAAAATATTCTAAATTTATTAAATGCGCTTTCTTAAAATATTTGTTTTTTAATGTTTTTTTAATTTACCTAATATTAATCTAGTACATAATTAATCTAAAAATAAAATTACCTTGTAAAATAAATCTCAAATCTCAAATTTGACAAGACATGTAAGTGATTTTTTCCTAATGCGTAATAAATTTAAAATTATTATAATTCTATACAATAACTATATATACTTAAAAAAATCTATATTATTCAATTATATCTTTTTAACAATATTTTATTTGAAATTCTTTATTAAAATATTTTTTTTATGATTATTAATTGTTTCTATTTTCATACAATTTCCGATTTGGTTGTTTCAGTATGATGATATGTCTCATGGTTCCATCACATCTAGAATTCGAATATTTATATAAATAATATATATATACACATTATATAAATATTTTAAATATACCAAGAATGGTTGATGTGAAAAATGAATCACATCGTCCCATAGAGTTGGTAGTCTGTACGAGAACATGAGAGACACTAACCAAATTTAACTGAATTTTGTGTTATAAGATAAATGATATATTATATTTGTAGAATTTTACTATTAATATATATATATATAATATATTTATTATTTTTATCTTTGTATAAATAAAAGCAATCTGGTGATGAAAAATGAATTTCACAACAATGTCGAAACGTATGGCCGTATATATGAACATGAAATGTATATATTTT
Organism: Viscum album; assembly: GCA_963277665.1. NCBI lineage: Eukaryota > Viridiplantae > Streptophyta > Magnoliopsida > Santalales > Viscaceae > Viscum > Viscum album. The sequence continues at coordinate 102,761 of OY728127.1, forward strand.
ATATAGGGAAAGAGGAATGAATGGAATGGTTGTGACATAAAAAAAATAAAAATTTAACTGTATATTTATTATAATGGGGTTTTTATATTAGTTTTGTTAGGAAAATATTTGGTGGAATTAGGAGAACAATGATACTTTGAAGGAGGCTGTAAAGATAATTATTTTTTTTAGACAGCCTATTTCATATACCATATTCTATATTAGGATAATAATATTACTTAAGATAACATATTATAATTTTTAATTATTTATTTTACAATTTATGAGTGTCTTTAAGTGTGGATAATAGAATAGACATGGTTTCCTTTAATCATATAGTGAGAGGGAACACTGGGAATATTTCAAATGATTAATCAGTATTAATGTGTTACCAAAGTAAAATTATAGAAAATTTGGTCATATTCATATAATAGATAATATATGGTTTTAATATAATAATAAACTAGGATTTAGACATGAATTTATGTCATTATTACTTTTATTATTTTAGTATGAGCATATTTACCCCCTTTGAATCTTATCCTGGTGACATACTTCTTTATTCAAAATTTAATACTCATATTGAAAATATTTTAATGTCCCTAAATTAAAATTTTTAAACATTCAAATTAAAAATTTCTAGTCCATTTTATAATATTTTAATTAAATAATTGGGAAAAATTAAGTTTAAATGAATCCCAAAAAAACGTGGGGAAATATAGTTTTCCTTAAACATGCACGTCACAAATAAAAATGAATTTTTATAAAAATTAAGAAAAAATATTATTACAATGATATTATTTAGATAATATTAAACTGAATGTGGTTAATATTTCATAAAAAACCGAATCCAAATGTAAGATTATAAATAATTTATTAATATAAAAAATAAAATAAAAATTTAATGAGATAAAATCATAGCATAGATTTGTAAAATGATTATAATATATTTCAATGTTAAAATGTTCATTATTGAAATATTTTTATTAATAATTAAATATATAAATGGTTTATCAAATATGTATCATAAATCATTAATTTATTCTAATCCATTATAATTTCATAAATGTGATAGTTTAATAAAACATTTATTTTTCCCTATATACATAAAAATCAACTAATTATAGTAAATTAAAAAATTCAACCTAAATCAATTATAAATTTAATATTTTTAAAATTATATCTATTTTATAAAATAATAATTATAAAATAAAAAGAAATTTCTTATAATATCAATAGAAAATCCGAAAATACCATTTATTTTCTAGAAAATGTATTTATATGGAATAAATTAACATTAATGAAAATTGAGAAGAAATCCATTATGAATTAGTAAATAAGCTTTCATTTTATAATCATATTCTAAAAAATATTAAAATTATGTTACACCTATTCATTCCAACCAAACCAATTAAATTTTTATTAAATCCAAATTCAATTAATGTTTTTTGATTTTTTTTTAAAATATAGTGTTCATGTGATCGATGCCATCGACTTTACAATAATTTTAAATGTTTTTTTAAAAATTAGGCAGATTTAATTCTTCCTCATTAATGAATCATCTTACATCCTTTTTTAATTATTCATCATTAAATTCAATATAGCATATTTATAAAAGTGAGTATTGATTTTATCCTGAAATTAATTTTATAGGTTATAATTCGGAAACATATTATTCTTGATATTTGATAGGTTTCGTTGATGAAAATCATTTTTTAAAAGTTAACTTATAATTTTGGTGTTATATATATTATCGTATTTGCTTATTTTTTTCAAATGTTTCATAATTTTTATAAACTATTTTACCATTTGATATAAAATATATATAATTCATTTCCTCCCATTACATTAGCATGATTACATACTTTGATAAGAATAAACATGATCATGGGGGATCTTTCATTCCTAAAGAACTATAATAAGAGTTAATGGGATTGTGATATCAACTACCTAAAACTATTCAATATAATATGAATGAATTTTTAACCAATTATACCTCTTATTTATAAACATTTAGTAAAATAAAAAAATTGTTTTCTTTGTAAAAATAATTTTCAATTATGTAAACAATAAAAAAAGGAGTAATCCCTAAAATCTCAACAATCAAAAAATATTTTTCATATTATTCATTGAAACATAAATATTATATAATATACACAACCAAATTAAAATACATCATAACAAAAAATTCTAATAAATTTGATATAATTACCATTAATTAAATAAATATATTTCCCATAATGTTTATATATGATATTGAAGGTATTCCTTGTCTTAAAAAATAGTGAAATATTCCATAAATAGTTATAATATTCCTATGAAAATAATAATTCTACTTCAAAGACATAGAAGATAAATTTATCACATATAATTTCTACGGTACGTGTCCAACCAATTATTCAAATATGAATCTCCTGATTATGCTTTCATTTTTATTATACTAATATAATATAAAAAACACAATAATGAAATTATTATGGTAATAGTTAAATTTTTGAGATATGGTTTGAATGGTTTGATACAACCTTATAATTAATGAAATATATATCTGTGATTTCCTTCTATTCATTTAATTAATGATATATGTGTCCCTTATCACTAAACTGATCCTAAACATGAACACCCTTTAATAATTTACAAAGTTACTTAATTCTATAAGAATCCCATGTTTTATTTTTAATACATCCCCTTTTCCCATTTTCATTATTTCATTTTCCAGGGATTTTTTAGCCATTTTATTATTTTTGTTTACATAAAAAATAAAAAACATATTTAATTCTATTTTATAAATAAGGTAACATGATACTATATCATCATATATAGAAAATGTTTGAGAAAATTAATCCATTCGAAGGCTCAGAATAATCCCATTAATGAATGTGTTAATCATACATCCAATGTTATATATAATTCTATGTAATTCCATGAAAATAAAAATATATTACCACATAGTAAAAAAAATTATTCATTTATATTCATAAATTTAATGAGTTTACTCTCAATTTAGCATCATTCCTACAATGTTATATATTTCTAATAAAAATATCACCAAAAAATTATTTACTCCACACATTTTATTTTTTCACTATAATCAATATTTTTTCACTAACCACCACTGATCACCATTTCCCTTAGATAAATATGATTTATGAATAAATATTTCCATTTAATTTAATAAAAATTCCAAAAAAACGCATTAATGGTCCATAAAGAATGTTCTAGTTTCTACTTAAATAGTAATTCAACCCAAATACAACGGATTCTATCACATGAATTTATTCAATATAAGTGAATGTTTATATGGAAAAATTCATACTCTTTATTGGTGAGGTTATTTGTTATAACCTATGTAATATTCTAAAATATATCCATGATATTCATTGGCCCCACACCTGATTCATTGACATGCTCATAGGGGGAATCCCTACATTAACTTTGGGTGTTGACATGTTTTCCCTTCCTTCACCTAAACATTATCTCAACCTATCAAAACACACTGAATTATATCATAATCATAATTATTATAGAGATAGTGTGTTAAAATAAATATCTTGGAAAAATTTACTCATTATCGTAAAGGAATAACTTGACTCTAATTTCAGCTATGTTTATATAAATAATTGTTCCCATGGAACCATTTAAACTTTCACTAAAACAAACTATATCAACCAAATCGTATGAGATATAGTTGAATCTTACCAATTAGAGTGACATATGATATATTCAATCACACCACCAAATATAAATCATAATAATAGTCTTGTAAAAATAGATACAAACATGATTCCGATATTAAAATAGAAATAAAATAAAAACATAAAATAAAATGTTATTGTATTATTTAAGTCATTCATATAACCTTCAACATATACATTTGAAAGGGGGACAAAATAATGGTGAATGTAAATTCTCATTAAGGGTAACATAAAATTTAAATTATTATGAGTAAATTATGAATAATTTTTTAAACAGTATATCATAAAGAAATTTTATTCATCCATCAACTTGATTTTAGGGAAAACCCATACCTAAATCAACATAATAACCACATGGATATTAGAAGATTATTCTATAAATAAGGGAAGATATATATCTAAAAATTATTGGTCATGGCCTCTTGATGAACATATCATTAATCTTACCAAAATTTCATATCCTCCATAAATATACTCATTCAATTAAGGCCTCTCAATTAACTTATTATTTTTATAAGGGCCCAAAAATAGTTAATTGTGAAGTATAATAACATGATCTTCCAGCCATAATGTATGCATCATGGGACAATTATTTTTCCATAGAATCAATAGATACATTTAGGGGTGATCATTAACTTGTACCCACCCATCATGTTCTTATCCTATTAATTTTTTAAATTTTGAATGATTAAAACAATTATTTCTAAAAATAATTTTGTAGCCAGTGGTCAGCAATATTAAATCATAAATATAGAAAAACTATTTTCCCCTAATAAATTAGATAACCTTCTTCAGAATAGTCCTTCAAATAATTCAATATATAGAAATTATATATGGTTAAATAATTATCAATGTAATATAAAAGAATATTAATTAATCAATGATATTAATAATATGGAAATGGAGGATAAAAATAATGTCCAATGAACAATGGAGAGTGATGGAGATAATGATCATTAAAATGTTAATGATGAAATAAATAATGAATAATCAATAAAAAATAATGTGAGATTATAGATTCTTCATAATGGAATTATTTAATGGAAAGACAATAATTTATAATGGAAAATATAATCAATACCTAAAAATGATTTATTTATAACATCATGTAAGCGTGGTGTTGAAAATAACATTTAAAAATATCATTTACTCCCTTATTAAATAAAATCATTATTATTTTATATATATTAATTAAAAAAATATTATAGTACATATAAAATAATTTTATTTTAATGAAATCATGTAAAATATTAATGGAGTAATAATTATAAATAGTAGTCAGGATGGCAGGTAAATTTAATCACGCTATGTTTCATAAAACAATGATTCCTTTCAAACATTTGCAAAAAGTACCCAGACTGGAAAATGGCCAGCGTATTACATTTAGGAAATTTTTTAGAAGAAAATGGAAAAAATAATAAATCCTCTTAGAATATTAAAATATCTCTCAAAATTATTTTAATGAAGATGATGAAATTGATTGAAAATTGTTTTAAGGAAATCATCAATGAAATAAAATTAAATGAAATTCTGCAAAGCATAACTCAATTGATAATTATCGGTCCAATAATAGTGGAAACATAAATTTAACAGATAAAAAAATATAACAAGATAATAATAAAAGATATTGGGTTTTAGATGATAGAATCATATATTTTCCCCAATGTAAATCTATACGTATTCAATCCTGATATAGAATGATATTGTTAATGAAATCTGTTACCTCAAGATTAACATGCCTTCCAAGAGATTAAAACCGTATTTATAGTTAATATATATATATATATATTAAATTAATAATAGAACCATATACATAGTAATATGATAATAAATTATAAAATTTTAACATTTCAAGAAAATGTTACTAATAATATCTTATTAAAAGCATTGTTCCAATTTGTAAATTGTAATTTTTTTAATGAATGGTTGGATTTTTCATTTTATATCATTGAATAATTTTCATTATTACATACTACCTATATATTTAATCATGATATAAATATATTATTATATCATTATATAAAAATTTATAATCATCCATGAGAGGAAGAATAGAGAAATGAATCAAATCACTTTATTTATGTGGTTATCCAGAGGTATAAACAAGTGACACTTTCATTTTATTAAAAAGGAAGGGAATGAAGACAAATGATATTTTATATATATAGAAATAATTTATTTTATTAATATATATATACATTAATATTTGTTATATATCAATAAAATAAAAATAACCTATTGATGAATAATAATGTATATCGCAATGTGGAGATGGAATGAAATATATATGCATAAGCAATGTATTCATTTTGAATAGGATTCAATGGAGGTGAATAATTGATATAAAATATTAATCATTACACCTCAACATATTTTTGATATTTTAGTAGTTAATATATAATTAGTACCACATATTTATAGGATGTAAGAGAATAATGAATCATTGAATTAGTTTATAAGGATGATTAACTCTCCTATAACAGACCTCCTTTAAAATTAAACGTAATATTTAATTGGATGTTATTGTCATAAAAAATAACTTTATGGCATGTGGAATGATTATAAAAAATTATAAGGGAAGAGATTTTCTATGATACGAGGCTCCTGATTCTTGGAGAGGAGAAGACATGTGGTGTTATTTTACTAGTGGGGGAGAAGATACCCATGGAATTTTTCAAATGAATAAAATATATTATATTCAAAACATGAGAAATGAATCCAAAGTGAATCATAATATAATAAAAATTGTTATATAATCTTTTTATGAAAATTAAGTACAACTAAAAAATTTTCATTCATCATTTTATCCCATTTCATATTAGTATTAACCATTTAAACATTATTTAACTATTATATTGGTAACTAATATAATTAACCGTGTTATTGTTAATAATAAAAAAATTGAAAGTTTCATATTAATTAAAATTTTAAATTATGATTCAAAAATTGTATTTCATTCGATTAAATTTATTTTTTATATTTTTTTGATTGTTTATTTAATTACAAATTTGTAAAATGTGAAAAAATCATATTTCCAAAAAATAAATTATAAACATTAAAACCATTTTATAAGGAAAAAATACATTTCCTATAATGGTATTAATTTTATTATATTGATAATAGGGGACTTACATGTATTACCCAAGAAACTAAGGAATAAAGTATTCCTAAAAATTCCTACCAAAAATAAGAAAGCATGTTTTTTTTAATTTTCACAAAATACACTACATAGATTTCAAAAGTGTTAAGCATAATGTTTTATGATTAATAAAATTTATTTAAAATATTTATATTAATTATTAAATATATATTTTTATGGAAAAATGTTCCATAAGCTACCATATTATTCTTTTAAAAATTAAATTAAATAATAATGATAATTTTGGAAAATCGTTTTTTTACTATTCACTTAAAACTAAAATATTTAAAAGGAATTGGAAAAAATATTAAAAATTCTTTCATGAAATATTTAATTGAAAAATAAATTCCATTTTTTTATATTCAAACTCTAAAAATGGAAAAAATTAATTATACTATATACAGAAAAATTAAAATAAATAATGTTTTTGAGGAAAATCTATTTATGAGGCATACAATAAATTTTCTAAAAAATGGATTAATTATATTTTATTCATTAATAAAAACATTTTCATTATATTATACCATTATATATTAACTTTTGAATGTGTTTTTGCTATTTATACCATTCTCCCTATAACATAATGAAAAATAGAACAGAAGATAGAGTTGGAATGAAAATAATAAAACATAAATACTCTAAAATAACAAGATAATGTCCTCCACAAAATTATTTTCTATAATTTATTAATTTTATAATTTTTTATAAGGAAAATAAGACATAATAATAATGGACATGAAAAAAATAAATAGTTGGGAAACAATATCGTGATTAGTTGTATTCATCATCATGAATGTAGACTTGATCCCATGCAGGATCATAAAAATTTTCATTGAACAAGTGATAATGGTTAAAATTCACTATTAAAGGTGATCCATTTTTTGATTCATTAAAATTAGTGAGAAAAGAAAGGTGAAAATGTGTAAAAAATTATATTCCCAAGGATTAAAAATGAAAGTTACACGGAATGATTCTTCATTTTGGATTTGTAAAACAAAATTTTATATCATTAATTTATATATATATTGAGAGTCCATTAATAATGAAAAAGAATGATTTCATCATATATAGTATAAATATTTTATAATACTTTTTTTCTAATATCATCTATCTACATTAGAAAAAAATTGGTTTAATGTTTCAAGAAAAATTCTTGTTACATACCACAAAATCCAGATAATCTATATTATCAAGGTTAACATGAAGTTGAATGTTGTTACCATATACTAATATTTGGTATTAATTTCCAATTATGGATGAAATAGTAAATTTTTTGTCACATTTTTCATTAGTTATCTTCACAGCCTAGGATTTTTTTGGGTGCATTGTTTTTTAATGAATTTATTTGATTTTTCTATATGATAGTTCATCAATTTCACTTTTTTGGGTGATAGTCTGTATAAAATTGATAATTGGATATATATTATTATTTGGAAAAATTATAGTGATATAAGAAAAAATATGGTGACTTTATTAGAGAATATAATTATTTGGGTGTAATATTAGAGATTTTATCGCATAATATGAAAAACAATTCCAGTAATATTTCGTGTGGGTATTTTCATTTATATATATTGTCACATATTATATAAAATTATTTATATAAGAAAATAAAATATGATTGTAACTACCTGGATATTCCATGTAAATGTTTTCAATTATATGGGTATTTTACGAGTCCACGAAAATTGACGGAGCGTGATTTCAAGGCCCGGTGTGCCCAGAAAAAATTTCAGAGCTTTTTTCAAGTTTGTTAAGTAAACATTCAAGTAGTTATTTGTAACTTTTGAACCGTTGGTATGAATTGAAATCTAAGGTCACCACTGAACTCGCAACGCCAGTATTTGCTTAAAGGGGCCTTCACCTCGACCACAGTAGGTTAAGGGTGAAAGATAGAATTTTTCTTTTTCATGGAAATGGACATAAAATAAAATAAAATTTCAATTTATTTTTCTTATTATTGAAACCTCCCATGTTGATGGTTTAAATGTCTGGACCACCTGAACTAAAACCTCCAACATGTGTGTTATTGAGGTGGGGACCACTGACCATAAAACCACCAATTTAAATTTAGAGGCTGGGACCACCCAAACACCCTTTAATGAGAGAAAACCTCTCCATTCCCCTAATTTATATTTTTCTAACACTATTCATTAATCTGGCCAATTAATTTTTCCAATGTGGTTCAATTAAATGAGCCAATTACTTATTCCAACGTTCCAAATTAATTAATCTAATTATTTTAACTATATTTTCACCTCTTAGTTTGGGAGGATTTTAGGTTGGCAAAGAAGTTCCATGGTGGGGAAAGTCCTTCAACGAAGTACACCATCGAAAAAAGTTCTTCAGAAATCAAGGAAGAGGATGACGTATGAGCCCGACGTCGAATCACGGTTTTAGATGTGACAATCTTTGGCACCCTCTTCACCTTTTTTGACTTATTTCATGCGCAAACGTCTACAATCCTTCAAGTTAGGGTTTCTATTAGGTGTGATTATGGATTCCCATGTTCTTCCCCTCTAAATAAAGAATGGGGATCAACTAACTTACAAGTTGATTCGCTGATGATTTATTTTTCTGTAGGTTTGGGAATAATCATTTCCAGGGATTGTAGAGTTTGAAATTCTTTATTCAATGTTTTTGTTGAGTCGATATCTACCGCTCTAATACGGAGGGTGTGGGCCAAACCAACCTAGACCGACCCCTCCTATGTTATTCATGAATGGTGTGTTCTTCGCCATGGAAAAAGGCAGCTTTGTGCCATGGTGATGAATGGTTGTGGTCGCTGGCACACAACCACCTATGATGAAGGCGATGACCCTACGACTCCTTGCAGACCCACAGCCTCTACGGCCTCTGCCGCACCACACCCTCACCTGACCCCACACCCCGCAGCCCCACTGCTCTGCAGCCACGCACCGACACCGCGGCCTCCTCCGCACCGTGGGCTCACGTCGACCCCGTGTCTCAGGACCCTCTACGCCGCCCCGCGGCGTCGACACCTCACAGCCCTCTGCACCGCCCCGCTGTCCTGCGACCCCACGACCCCTGCGGCCCCCGCGACTCCCAGGGCCTTCACGGCCTACGCAGACTCTGCACTGCCCCGCAACACCCAGGATGAGCCGCCAGGCTGGACATCCCACCGCGGGCCAGGCCACCCAGCGTGGGTTGATCTAAGTCAACCTAAACTGGGTCAGCCCAGGCCGGGTCGGGTCGGGTCTGCCCGACTGTGTCGGATCAGACCCAGACTCACTTCGACTCATTTACGCTCTTTTATCCATAACATTGGCACCAATAATCTATTTGAAAAACCTTCAACGACACTATAAACCATGGAGCGGGGCATTCCCATTGGTATTCCCCAATAGAGTTTTGGATAAAGTTGGGGAACGGTCGGGTTGGATCCAGAACGAATCTAACCGGGCCCTCAGGACTAAAAGGCTAATAACATACAAATCGGGTGTCTGATTGCCTCACCGTCTATACCATTGATACCCTTATGACTTGGAGGACATTTGGGATACTTCATCCTGAGACATCATGGCTGTTGGAGTATCGAAATTTTTCTTGAGGAACGGACTCTCCCAGAGACAAGAAAGCCTAGTGTAGGGACCCAGTAGCTGGGTGCGACGTGAACAATGATTAGTGAACATGTCTGGGATAGTGATGAGCGATCTTATGCTGGTCAACACCTAGCAATCTTGTGTGGGTCAGCACCGATCAATCCTGTGTGGGTCAGCACTAAGCGATCCTGTGTGGGTCAGCACCGAGCGATCATGTTTGGGTCAGCACCTAGCAATCCTTTGTGGGTCAGTACTAAGAAATCCTATGTGGGTGGGAAGTAGAGCCTCATAAGCAAGTATGATGATTCATTCTTTACATTTAATCATATCTACTACTGAACCTAAGAAATATCTAGTGTGAGCTGAGTTCGTACCTGTGTGGTACTTTTTTTGGTGGTAATTCTATGGTGGTATTCTTCTGTGTGGGGTACCTGTGTGGTGCTTACCTTCGTGGTATACCTTCCTCTATGGAATAGTTGAGATTTTGGATTTTGGTTTGGACCCAACGATTCCTCATTTTTGAGACCGGTATACTTGGTAACGTAGGTATATATATGGGAATACACATAAGTAGAGTTGTCCATTTCTTTCATGCATTGTGGTTTATCTGTTGTTGATTTTGTGAGAGCTTGAAGGTCTGAGGGTCCCTACAGAGTATAATTGTACTCACCACTGCTTGGGCAATGCATGCATGCTGTTGAGTTTGGTGAAGATGATGGACATCTATGACTGAGGACGAGAGTACACAGGACTGGAGGTATCAAGGAGGTGGATCATAGACAAGGCATACCACAGAGATGACTGATCGAGAGCTCTACCCACCCTTCAGGTATGATCCTTGGTGGGTGCTTATAGGAGCTATTCCAGTTTACTTGTAATTTCAATTTCATGTACTTCCCAGTTGGGCTTGTATTCTATCCCCTTTACATATTGTACTCACTCTGTTTACTATTCAGTTTACTTGAGTTCATATCATGTTGTGTTCTTGGTTGCATGTGTTTATAGGTTTTAAAGGCAATGGATTCCCATTTATAGGGAATACTCCTTCGGTGCTAGTCAACAGACCCTAGTCTATGGAAGGCATGTTAGGGGTAGTCATGGCACGAGCCCTGGGATATGGTTCATGAAAAATTGGTATCATAGGAGTCAGTTCTACCGTAGAACGTAGGACTTTGATCATTATTTTATCGGAAATAGTGTTAAGTGTAGTGAGTGTGGTTATTAGTTTAGGGAATCATCTGTTGGTGCGACGACCGACGTATCCATACACCAGGACCCTAACTTTTGATTTCTGACTCAGTGCATGAAAGCACTGATTGCATGTGTGTGTGTGTTTTTTCAAGAGTTTTCATTGTGATATCTTTGATCCAACTCACCAGTTATAACTTATTGACCGTGGCACATCTATTTCTTTTCAGGATGCCTCCACGTAGACAACCATGTTGGGTTCTGAAAGTAGTACTCACTGATAGACAACTGAGCGAAGAGGCCTCAGTGTAGGGCCCTCTTCTAGTAGAGGCACTAGCGGAGGCACCAGAGGCACCATTACCCATTCCGGAAATCGATTCAACTTGCCCCAACAACAGAGGGTGTGTGCCACTTGAGCACGTTGCACATGTTCCAGCACTAGAGGCCACCCAGGTTCAGGGGAGAGACGGACCCATAGGCTATTGAGGATTGGCTGGAGGTCGTGCTGAGTGTCTTCTGACTCCTAGGGACACTAGATGATATCATGGTGATCATAGCCACTAGTATTCTACAAGAAGAAGTAGAAAGATGGGGGAGCTTGATGATCCCAGATCAAGATGAAGTGACACTTCTCTGGGCAGATATCGAGAGACTGATTCTTGCAGAGTTTTTTCCCAGCGACTCTTCACATAGTGCTAATTCAGGAGCTATATCATCTACAGTAGGGCATGAAGACTGTGGGTAGTGTTACGCATGCGGAAGGTAGGGTCACGTAACTCATGACTCTCTGACCCGCCATACGGATGATCAGCTGACGGTCGAAAGACCACCCAGGAAGAGATAGAGGTTTGACCAAGGAGTTCTGCATCGACCAGGCAGAAATGACAGAGGAGCTGGTCGTGCAACTGGTGGTGGGTGATTATTCGAGATGTTACCGCCGCCACCACCACCTGGTGGTCCACCCCGACCATAGGGAGTAGGTGGACAGGGGCGAGCTCAGCTCCAGCCAGCTGAGGCCTGTGATCACGGAGCTTCAAAGATGATACGAGGTATGATCTATTTTTAATCCACCTTATATATAGTACTTATAGTCTCAGGCTCCAAACATTATTTTATTTACACTACCGTCGTTCAGAGCTTGAGGATTTCTATGGGGCCTTTGTCTCAATCCTTATGGCCACCTGTCGTCCAGTTCATTTGGCCGAAGTGGCCCGCGAAACATGGGCCACGGTCCACTGCAGCATAGTGCCGAGAGGCGCCGCGGTCTTCCTATCATGCCAGCCATGGCCGACCGGTTCTTCCGCAGAACACCGCCCTCATGGCGCTGCGGTTCCTTCAGCCCGACCCGCTTTATATATGATAGTGAAGGTATTCCTTGTCTTAAAAAATAGTGAAATATTTCATAAATAGTGATAATATTCCTATGAAAATAATAATTCTACTTCAAAGACACACAAGATAAATTTCTCACATATAATTTCTATGGTACGTTCCCAACCAATTATTCAAATATGAATCTCCTGATTATGTTTTCATTTTTATTATACTAATATAATATAAAAAACAAAATAATGAAATTATTATGGTAATAGTTGAATTTTTGTGATATGGTTTGAATGGTTGGATACAACCTTATAATTAATGAAATATATATTTGTGATTTCCTTCTTTTAATTTCCTTAATGAGATATGTGTCCCTTATCACTAAACTGATCCTAAACATGAACACCCTTTAATAATTTACAAATATACTTAATTTTATAAGAATCCCATGTTTTATTTTTTATACATCCCCTTTTCCCATTTTCATTATTTCATTTTCCATGGATTTTTTAGTCATTTTATTATTTTTATTTACATAAAAATTAAAAAACATATTTAATTCTATTTTATAAATAAAGTAACATGATACGATATCGTCATATATAGAAAATGTTTGAGGAAATTAATCCATTAGAAGGCTCAGAATAATCCCATTAATGAATGTGTTAATCATACATCCAATGTTATATATAAGTCTATGTAATTCCATGAAAATAAAAAAATATTTCCACATAGTATAAATTTTTTTATTCATTTATATTCATCAATTTAATATCTCAATTTATCATCATTCCTGCAATGTTATGTATTTCTAATAAAAATATCACCAAAAAATTATTTACTCCACACATTTTATTTTTTCACTATCATCAATATTTTTTTCACTAACCACCACTGATCACCATTTACCTTAGATAAATATAATTTATGAATAAATATTTCTATTTAATTTAATAAAAATTCTAAAAAAACGCATTATTGTTCCATAAAGAATATTCTAGTTTCTACTTAATTACTAATTCAACCCAAATGCAATGGATTCTATCACATGAATTGATTCAATATAAGTGAATGTTTATAAGGAAAAATTCTTACTCTTTATTGGTGAGGTTATTTGTTATAATCTATGTAATATTCTAAAATATAGCCATGATATTCGTTGGCCCCACACCTGATTCATTGACATGCTCATAGGGGGAATCCCTACATTAACATTGGGTGTTGACATGTTTTCCCTTCCTTCACCTAAACATTATCTCAACCTATCAAAACACACTGAATTAGCTCATAATCATCATTAATATAGAGATAGAGTGTTAAAATAAATATCATGGAAAAATTTACTCATTATCGTAAAGGAATAACTTGACTCTAATTTCAGCTATGTTTATATAAATAATTGTTCCCAATGAACCATTTAAACTTTAACTAAAACAAACTATAACAACCAAATCATATGAGATATAGTTGAATCTTACCAATTAGAGTGACATATGATATAGTAAATCACACCACCAAATATAAATCATAATAATAGTCTTGTAAAAATAGATACAAACATGATTCTGATAATAAAATAGAAATAAATTAAAAACATAAAATAAAATGTTACTGTATTATTAAATACATTCATATAACCGTCAACATATACATTGGAAAGGGAAACAAAATAATGGTGAATGTAAATTCTCATTAAGGGTAACATAAAATTGATATTATTATGAGTAAATGATGAATAATTTTTTAAAAAGTAGATCATAAAGAAATTTTATTCAGCCATCAACTAGATTTTAGGGAAAACCCATACCAAAATCAACATAATAACCACATGGATATTAGAAGATTATTCTATAAATAAGTGAAGATATATAACTAAAAATTAATGGTCATGGCCTCTTGATGAACATATCATTAATCTTACCAAAATTTCCTATCCTCTATAAATATTCTCATTCATTTAAGGCCTCTCAATTAACTTATTATTTTTATAAGGGCCCAAAAATAGTTAATTGTGAAGTATAATAACATGATCTTCCAGCCATAATGTATGAATCATGGGAGAATTATTTTTCCATAAAATCAATATATACATTGAGGGGTTATCATTAACTTGGCCCCACCCATCATGTGCTTATCCAATTAATTTTTTCAATTTTGAATGATTAAAAAAATTATTTCTAAAAATAATTTAGTAGCCAGTGGTCATCAATATTAAATCATAAATATAGAAAAACTATTTTCCCCAAATAAATTAGATAACATTCTTAAGAATAGTCCTTCAAATAATTCAATATATAGAAATTATATATGGTTAAATAATTATCATTGTAATATAAAGGAATATGAATTAATCAATGATATTAATAATATGGAAATGGAGGATAAAAATAATGTCCAATCAACAATGGAGAGTGATTGAGATAATGATCATTAAAATGTTAATGATGAAATAAATAATGAATAATCAATAAAAAATAATCTGTGATTATAGATTCTTCATAATGGAATTATTTAATGGAAAGAAAATAATTTATAATGGAAAATATAATCAATACCTAAAAATGATTTATTTATAACATCATGTAAGTGTGGTGTTGAAAATAACATTTAAAAATATAATTTACTCCATTATTAAATAAAATCATTATTATTTTATATATATTAATTAAAAAAATATAATAGTACTTAGAAAATAATTTTATTTTAATGAAATCATGTAAAATATTAATGGAGTAATCATTATAAATAGTAGTCAGGATAGCAGGTAAATTTAATCATGCTATGTTTCATTAAACAATGATTCCTTTCAAACATTTGGAAAAATTACCTAGACTGGAAAATGGCCAGCGTATTATATTTAGGAAATTTTTTAGAAAAAAATGGAAAAAATAACAAATCCTCTTAGAATATTAAAATATCTCTCAAAATTATTTTAATGAAGATGATGAAATTGATGGAAAATTGTTTTAAGGAAATCATCAATGAAATAAAATTAAATAAAATTCTACAAGCATAACTCAATTGATAATTATCGGTCCAATAATAGTGGAAACATAAATTTAACAGATAAAAAAAATATAACAAGATAATAATAAAATATATCGGTTTTTAGATGATAGAATCATATAATTTCCCCAATGTAAATCTATATGTATTCAATCCTGATATATAATGATATTGTTAATGACATCTGTTACCTCAAGATTAGCATGCCTTCCAAGAGATTAAAACCTTATTTATAGTTAATATATATTTATATACATATATATATATATATATTAAATTAATAATAGAACCATATACATAGTAATATGATACTAAATTATAAAATTTTAACATTTCAAGAAAATGTTACTAATAATATCTTATTAAAAGCATTATTCCAATGTGTAAATTGTATTTTTTTTAACGAATGGTTGGATTTTTCATTTTATATCATTGAATAATTTTTATTATTCCATACTACCTATATATTTAATCATGATATAAATATATTATTATATCATTATATAAAAATTTATAATCATCCAAGAGAGGAAGAATAGAGAAATGAATCAAATCACTTTATTTATGTGGCTATCTAGAGGTATGAACAAGTGACACTTTCATTTCATTAAAAAGGAAGGGAATGAAGAAAAATTATATTTTATATATATAGAAATAATTTTTCTTATTAATATATATATACATTAATATTTGTTATATATCAAAAAAATAAAAACAACCGATTGATGAATAATAATGTATATCGCAATGTGGAGATGGAATGATATATATATGCATAAGCAATGTATTCATTTTGAATAGGATTAAATGGAGGTGAATAATTGATATAAAATATTAATCATTACACATCCGCATATTTTTGATATTTTAGTAGTTAATATATAATTAGTACCACATATTTATAGGATGTAAGAGAATAATGAATCATTGAATTAGTTTATAAGGACGATTAACTCTCCTATATCAGACCTCCTTTAAAATTAAACGTAATATTTAATAGGATGTTATTGTCATAAAAAATAACTTTATGTCATGTGGAATGATTTTAAAAATTTATATGGGAAGAGATTTTCTATGATACGAGGCTCCTGATTCTTGGAGAAGAGAAGACATGTGGTGTTATTTTACTAGTGGGGGAGAAGATACCCACGGAATTTTTCAAATGAATAAAATAGATTATATTAAAAACATGATAAATGAATCCAAAGTGAATCATAATATAATAAAAATTGTTATATAATATTTTTATGAAAATTATGTACGACTAAAAAATTTTCATTCATCATTTTAACCCATTTCATATTAGTATTAACCATTTAAACATTATTTAACTATTATATTGGTAACTAATATTATTAACCGTGTTATTATTAATAACAAAAAATTGAAAGTTTCATATTACTTAAAATTTGAAATTATGATTCAAAAATTGTATTTCATTCGATTAAATTTATTTTTTATATTTTTTTGAATGTTTATTTAATTACAAATTTGTAAAATGTGTAAAATCATATTTCAAAAAAATAAATTATAAACATTAAAACCATTTTATAAGGAAAACATACATTTCCTCTAATGGTATTAATTTTATTATATTGATAATCAGGGACTTACATGTATTCCCCAACAAAATAAGGAATAACATATTCCTAAAAATTCATACCAAACATATGAAATCTTGTTTTTTTTAATTTTAACAAAATACACTACATAGATTTCAAAAGTGTTAAACATAATGTTTTACGATTAATAACATTTATTTAAAATATTTATATTAATTATTAAATATATATTTTTATGGAAAAAATGTTCCATAAGCTACCATATTATTCTTTTAAAAATTAAATTAAATAGTAATGATAATTTTGGAAAATCATTTTTTTACTATTCACTTAAAACTAAAATATTTAAAAGGAATTGGAAAAAATATTAAAAATTCTTTCATGAAATATTTAATTGAAAAATAAATTCCATTCTTTTATATTCAAACTCTAATAATGGAATAAATTAATTATACTATATACAGAAAAATTAAAATAAATAATGTTTTTGAGGAAAATCTATTTATGAGGCATACAATAAATTTTCTAAAAAATGGATTAATTATATTTTATTCATTAATAGAAACATTTTCATTTTATTATACCATTATATATAAATTGTTTAATGTATTTTGTCTATTTATACCATTCTCCCTGTAACATATCAAAAAATAGAACAGAAGATAGAGTTGGAATGAAAATAATAAGACATAAATACTCTAAAATAACAAGATAATTTCATACACAAAATTTTTTTCTATAATTTATTCATTTTATAATTTTTTATAAGGAAAATAAGACTTATTGATAATGGAGATGAAAAAAATAAATAGTTGGGAAACAATATCGTGATTAGTTGTATTCATCATCATGAATGTAGACTTGCTCCCATGCAGGATCATAAAAATTTTCATTGAACAAGTGATAATGGTTAGAATTCACTATTAAAGGTGATTCATATTTTGATTCATTAAAATTAGTTAGAAAAGAAAGGGGAAAATGTGTAAAAAATTATATTCCCAAGGATTAAAAATTAAAGTTACATGGATTGATTCTTAATTTTGGATTTGTAAAACAAAATTTTATATAATTAATTTATATATATATTGAGAGTCCATTAATAATGAAAAATAATCATTTCATCATATATAGTATAAATATTTTATAATACTTTTTTTCTAATATCATCTATCTACGTTAGAAAAAAATTGGTTTAATGTCTCAAGAAAAATTCTGGTTACATACCACAAAATCCAGATAATCTATATTATCAAGGTTAACATGAAGTTGAATGTTGTTACCATATGCTAATATTTGGTATTACTTTCCAATTAAGGATGAAATAGTAATTGATTTGTCACATTTTTCATTAGTAATCTTCACACTCTAGGATTTTTTTGGGTGCATTGTTTTTTAATGAATTTATTTGATTTGTCTATATGATAGTTCATAAATTTCACTTTTTTGGGTGATAGTATGTATAAAATTGATAATTGGATATATATTATTATTGGAAAAAATTATAATGTTAGAAGAAAAAAGAGGGTGACTTTATTAGAGAATATAATTATTTGGGTGTAATATTAGAGATTTTATCCCATAATATGAAAAAAAATTCCATTAATAGTTCATGTGGGTATTTTAATTTATATATATTGTCACGTATTATATAAAATTATTTATATAAGAAAATAAAATATGATTGTAACTACCTGGAAATTCCATGTAAATGTTTTCAATTATATGGGAATTTTACGAGTCCACGAAAATTAATGGAGCGTGATTTCAAGGCCCGGTGTGCCCAGAATGAATTTCAAAGCTTTTTTCAGGTTTGTTAAGTAAAAATTCGAGTAGTTATTTGTAACTTTTGAACCGGTGGTCAGAATTGAAATCTGAGGTCACCATTGAACTTGCAACGCCAGTATTTGCTTAAAGGGGCCTTCACCTCGACCGCAGTAGGTCAAGGGTGAAAGATAGAATTTTTCTTTGTCATGGAAATAGACATAAAATAAAATAAAATTTTATTTCATTTTTCTTATTTTTGAAACCTCCCATGTGGATGGTTTAAATGTGGGGACCACCTGAACTAAAACCTCCAACATGTGTGTTATTGAGGTGGGGACCACGGACCATACAACCACCTATTTAAATTTAGAGGTTGGGACCACCCAAACACCCTTTAATGAGAGAAAACCTCTCCATTCCCCTAATTTATATTTTTCTAACACCATTCATTAATCTGGCCAATTAATTTTTCCAATGTGGTTCAATTAAATGAGCCAATTACTTATTCCAACGTTCCAACATAATTAATGTAATTATTTTAACTATATTTTCACCTCTTAGTTTGGGAGGATTTTAGGTTGGAAAGGAAGTTTCATGGTTGGGAATGTCCTCCAACGAAGTACACCATTGAAAAAAGTTCTTCAGAAATCAAGGAAGAGGATGACGTATGAGTCCGACGTCGAATCGCGGTTTTAGATGTGACAATCTTTGGCAACCTCTTCACCTTCTTTGACTTCTTTCTCGCGCCAACGTCTACAAGACTTCAAGTTAGGGTTTCCATTAGGTGTGATTATGGATTCCCCTGTTCTTCCCCTCTAAATAAAGAATGGGGATCAACTCACTTACAAGTTGATTCGCAGATGATTTCTTTTTTTGTAGGTTTGGGAATAAACATTTCCAGGGATTGTAGAGTTTGACATTCTTTATTCAATGTTTATGTTGAGTCGCTTTCTACCGCTCTAATACGGAGGGTGTGGGCCAAACCAACCTAGACCAACCCCTCTTATGTTATTCCTGAATGGTGTGTTCTTCGCGATGGAAGAAGGTGGCTTTGTGCCATGGTGATGAACGGTTGCGGTGGCTGGAACACAACCAGCTGTGATGAAGGTGACGAACCTACGACTCCTCGCAGACTCACAGCCTCTACGACCTCTACTGAACCACACCCTCACCCGACCCCACACCCCGCAGCCCCACTGCTCTGCAGCCACGCACCGACACCGTGGCCTCCTCCGCACCGTGGGCCCACGTCGACCCCGTGTCTCAGGACCCTCTGCGCCACCCCGGGGCGTTGACACCTCATAGCCCTCTGCGCCGCCCCGCTGTCCCGTGACCCACGACCCCTGCGGCCCCCGTGAATCCAAGGGCCTTCACGGCATTCGCGTCCTACGCAGACTCTGCACTACCCCGCACCACCCAAGCTGTGCCGCCAGGCTGGACAGCCCAGTGTGGGCCATGCCACCCAGCGTGGGTTGATCTAAGTCAACCTAAATTGGGTCAGCCCAGGCCGGGTCGGGTCGGGTCTGCCCGACTGTGTCAGATCAGACCCCGACCCACTTCGACACATTTACGCTCTTTTGGCCATAACATTGGCACCAATAATCTATTTGAAAAACCTTCAACGACACTGTAAACCATGGAGCAGGGCAGTCCCATTTGTATTCCCCAATAGAGTTTTGGATAAAGTTGGGGAACGGTCGAGTTGGATCCAGAACGAATCTAACCGGGCCCTCAGGACTAAAAGGATAATAACATGCAGATCTGACGTCCGATTATCGTACCGTTTATACCATTGATACCCTTATGACTTAGATTACATTTGGGATACTTATTCGTGAGACATCATGGCTGTTGGAGTATCGAAATGTTGCTTGAGGAACAGACTCTCTCAGAGACGAGAAATCCTAGTGCAGGAACCCAGTAGCTGGGTGCGACGTGAACAATGAATAGTGATCATGTCTGGGATAGTGATGAGCTATCTTATGCGGGTCAGCACCTAGGAATCTTGTGTGGGTCAGCACCGAGCAATCCTATGTGGGTCAGCACTGAGCGATCCTGTGTGGGTCAGCACCGAGCGATCATGTTTGGGTTAGCACCTAGCAATCCTTTGTGGGTCAGCACTAAGCATTCCTGTGTGGGTGGGAAGTAGAGCCTCATAAGCGAGTATGCTGATTCATTCTTTATATTTAATCATCTCTACTACTGAACCTAAGAAATATCTAGTGTGAGCTGAGTTCGTACCTGTGTGGTACTTTTTTTGGTGGTAATACTATGGTGGTATTCTTCTGTGTGGGGTACCTATGTGGTTCTTACCTTCGTGGTATTCCATTTTCTATGGAATAGTTGAGATTTGGGATTTTGGTTTGGACCCAATGATTCCTCCTGTTTGAGACCGGTATACTTGGTAACGTAGGTATATGTATGGGAATACACCCAAGTAGAGTTGTCTATTTCTTTCATGCATTGTGGTTTATCCGTTGTTGATTTTGTGAGAGCTTGAAGGTATGAGGGTCCCTACAGAGTATCATTGTACTCACCAATGCATGGGCAATGCATGCATGCTGTTGAGTTTGGTAACGATGATGGACATCGCTGACTGAGGACGAGAGTACACAGGACTAGAGGAATCATGGAGGTAGATCATAGACAAGGCATACCACTGAGACGACTGATCGGGAGCTCTACCCACCCTTCAAGTAGGATCCTTATTGGGTGCTCATAGGAGCTGTTCCAGTTTACTTGTAATTTCAATTTCATGTACTTCCCAGTTGGTCTTGTATTCTGTCCCCTTTACATATTGTACTCACTCTGTTTACTATTCAGTTTACTTGAGTTCATATCATGTTGTGTTCTTGGTTGCATGTGTTTATAGGTTATAAAGGCAATGCCTTCCCATTTATAGGGAATACTCATTCGTTGCTAGTCACCAGACCCTAGTATATGGAAGGCGTGTTTGGGGTAGTCATGGAACGGGCCCCGAGAGACGGTTCATGAAATATTGGTATCATAGGAGTCAGTTCTACCGTACAACGTAGGACTTTGATCATTATTTTATCGGAAATAGTGTTAAGTGTAGTGAGTGTGGTTATTAGTTTAGGGAATCATCTGTTGGTGCGGCGACCGACGTATCCATACACCAGGACCCTAACTTTTGATTTCTGACTCAGTGCATGAAATCATTGATTGAATGTGTGTGTGTGTGTGTGTTTTCAAGAGTTTTCATTTTGATCTCTTTGAGCCAGCTCACCAATTATAACTTATTGACCACGTCACATCTGTTTATTTTTAGGATGCCTCCACGTAGACAACCATGTTGGGTTTTGGAAGTAGTACGCACTGATAGCCAACTGAGCAACGAGGCCTCAGTGGAGGGCCCTCTTCTAGTAGAGGCACTAGCGGAGGCACCGGCGGTACATTACCCATTTCGGCCACCGATTCAACTAGCCCCAAAAGTAGAGGGTGTGTGCCGCTTGATCGCGTTGCACATGTTACAGCGCCAGAGGCCACCCAGGTTCAGGGGAGAGACGGACCCATAGGCTGCTGAGGATTGGCTGGAGGCCGTGGTGAGAGTCTTCCGACTCATAGGGACACTAGCTGATATCATGTTGATCCTAGCCACCAGTATTCTACAGGAAGAAGCAGGCAGATGGTGGAGCTTGATGCTCCCAGATCACGATGAAGTGACACTTCTCTGGGCAGATATCGAGATACTGATTCATGTAGAGTTTTTTCCCAGTGACTCTTCGCATAGTGAGAATTCAGGAGTTATATCATCTACAGCATGGCATGAAGACTGTGGCTTAGTAATCATCGAGGTTCACTGAACTCTCACGGTACACCACTAATATGGTGCAGGACCAATTCGTCATGGCCCAGACCCTCGAGCAGGGAATCAGGAAAGAGAACAGGGCTTCGATGATTTCTTTGATCATCCTGACACAGGCAGGAGTGGTTGAGAGAGCCCTCTTAGTGGATAGTTTTCTTGCTGAACAGTCACCAGCAGTGATACCCACTACCTGTCATCACGTAGCGGTGTCTTCTACAGCTGGTAGCAGATAGATGAAACAAGCGGTCCAAGATGACCAGAAATAGAGGTGGACGACCACAGGATTCAGGATCGGTTTTGTGAGGAACCCGAGGCAGAGCCAGTAATGCCAGGTGCGGGTAGTGTTACGCATGCGGAAGGCAGGGTGACGTGACTCATGACTGTCTGACCCGCCATACGGATGATCAGCTGATGGTTGAAAGACCACCCAGGAAGAGACATAGGTTTGACCAAGGAGTTCTGCATCGACCAGGCAGAAATGACAGAGGAGCTGGTCGTGAAACTAGTGGTGTGTGATTATTCGAGATTTTATCACCGCCACCACCACCTGGTGGTCCACCCCGACCACAGGGAGCAGGTGGACATGGGCGAGCTCAGCTCCAGCCAGCTGAGGCCTGTGATCACAGAGCTTCAAAGATGATACGAGGTATGATCTGTTTTTAATCCACCTTAGATATAGTACTTATAGTAATAGGCTCTAAACATTCTTCTATTTCCACTACCCTCGTTCAGAGCTCGAGGATTTCGATGGGGCCTTTGTCTCAATCCTTATGGCCACCTGCCGTGCAGTTCATTTGGCCGATGTGGCCCGTGAAACACGGGCCACGGTCCACTGCAGCACAGTGCCAAGAGGCGCCGCAGTCTTCCTATCATTCCATCCATGGCCGGCCGGTTCTTCCACAGCACTCCGCCCCCGTGGCGCCGCGGTTCCCTCGGCCCGGCCCGCTTTAGCCGTCTGGTTCTTCTTTGGCTGGGCGGCCCACATTTGCGTGTCACGATCTTTCCATCTCCACACGACACCCGGTGCAACGTTCCTCTTCAGGCCGAGGCATGACCACTATTTCCTCTGCCGCCTATAGTTGTTACCAGCCCCGATCATCACCGTCAAATAAACTAGAGAAAATTCGGAGGTTCTTCGGTCCGTGTTTTTTCGGCCCGTGCCCTCCACGTTCGGCGATTTCAAAGGTTGATGACTTTCATTTGAATTCATCAACGTCAAGGGTATAATTTCATTAAACGTAAATTATAAAACCCCCCTACCTGGATTATGACATTGCACGTCATCGAGCCATGAAAAGAGGATTCGAAGACGATGTTAGGGTGCATCTGAGGAGGAAGCATAGTCGACGTTCCTTGCGGGTGATGTCTTCTCCCATGTCACTAAGGAAGAGTAAATGATGAATTTTTTTTGAGGAGACAATTTCGTTCTTCGTGTTGTTCATGTTCCTTGCTGGATGAACAACCCCCCTCATCTTCTTAGATCTACCAAAATATCCCCCACCAATATTATCCAACCAAAATAATAATAAGGCCCTCCCATAATATAACATTGCCATGTATTTTCATATTAATTCAAAATGTAAATAGAAAAATAAGGGTTCAAAACCCATTGGGAGAATGTACTGTAGCATTGCTGTAGCCGTACTGTAGTGGTACTGTAGCAGTGATGATACTATTGATCGGCGGGTACTATAGCGGTGGCAGGGCACTGTTGCGGCGGCGGTACTGTGCGGGTACTGTACCAGCTGGGTTATCATTCACAGTATAGGGATTTGGTAAATGATTTGGGCCTATGGGTTATGTAATGTGGTTCATGCCCACTGGGCCTTCAGGCTATGTAATGGGTCTCCCTCTACCTAGTTAAAAGAGGTCTTTTCTTTCCTTTACTAATATAAATGAGGCTTCAGCCCCAACCTTTTAAAAACAATTAATGGATGGGAGATGGAGAGGCTCCACATTTAAGTTGAAGTCCAAAGGTTTAAAGTGGGTTGTAAAAAATTAAATAAAGGGGAGTGTTAATGGGGAGTTAAAGTAAGATGAACGGATTAGGGATTGTGTGGGCCCCACCACACTAATTCCTCTCATGGGAGGTTATGTGGGTGTGGGCCCCACCAATAACTCCCCATTAAAGTAATTAACCAACATCTTTAAATAAAATTGTGTGCTACAATTTTATTTATTTTATTCTAAAACCCAAAAATTAACTCTCAACCCACATAAAATGTAACTTCGGTAAAGGTTCCCTTAAGCGAATACAGGTGATGCGAGTTGATTGGTGTCCGCGGTTTTCAATTCCGAGCACCAGAACAAAAGATAGAAAAACCAACACGTACGTTTACTAAACGTACCTGAACAATACTTCATAAATTGATTCCGGGCACACTGGGCCTCGAAATTAGGTGACGTCAGAAACTGCAGACTCGTAAAATTCTAAAGAATTATGAAACAAATTTCCTTGAAATTTCTGTGTCTTTAAATTACAACCACATCAGGGCTTTACGTCCCTGTAAAGATACAACACATACTAGGGAAAAACAAATGGGGGTACTGAACACACATCTGAGCCTCCCGCTCCCATGTGTTTTCCTAGAGGATCTCGTGTTGCCAGTGAATGCACACTAGAGGAACTGACCTCCTATGTAGGACCCGCTCCTGTCAATCCTCAATATCCACCGGGACCTCTGTGAATTTCACCCCATCATCTATGTCCAACACCTCATGGAAGATGATGTGGGATGGGTTGTGCACATATTTCCTCAGCTGAGATACGTGGAAGACATCATACACCCGGTGCAATTGAGGTGGATGGGCCAAGAGGTAAGCCACCACACCTACTCTGCTGATGAATTCGATGAGTGACTGCAAATAGGTTGCACCATCCTTATCTAAAAATGATATCAGCAATGCTGCCAGCTGCTCTATCACCTCTCCTTACAGGTGAGTGCCTGAACTTCTGCTGAGGGCATCCACTACTACATTCCCCTTCCCAGCAGTATAGACTATCTCAAAGTCTTAGTCCTAGAGGAACTCAAGCCATCACCGTTGTCTCATGTTCAGGCCTTTTTGAGAGAAGATTCACTTGAGACTATTTATATTAGAGTAAAACGTAAACTGTTTTCTCAATAAATTATGGTTGAGATAGCCCAATTTAAAAGGTCACATATAGACTCTTCTTTGTCTATGATCTATAAGATATTCTATGATTTCTCCTCTACCTAAAAGAGAAATCTGGTCTCATCCCCTGGTTGAACCACGTCCTTTTTTTAATACAGTCAATCCTGACATTAACGGTACTAATCCATGCCATGGATGACGTTGTAAGGCCTCGACGCTACTACTATGAGATGCAACCATTACTATAGCCTCCAAGGGTTTAGTCACACTATCGGCATTAGTGTGTGGTCACTAGGTCTACTCCAGTAGAAATCTCCAACGTGTGGGTAAATTCAACAGTTTTAACCGGAACCTCTTAGTATTAACCACACAAAAGGCCGGAAAGAAAACATCACAAATCAAAGTGTCTTTTATTACTGCAGCTCAAGTTACAAAGACACATAACAACCATAAACAAAAAAAATAAGGCAGCTAGAAGCACTACGAACAACGGCCTCTATGCTTGGAACTAGTCCCTCTCTTCTCCACCTGCTTCCGGAGCTCCATAGTCGTATGATTCAGCTGCCTGGTGTTGTGCTCTCCCATGTCCACCCGTTCCCTACAGTCTGGTGGACCTCCAGGTGGGGGTGGTGGAAACACCTCGAAGCATCGTCCACCACCAGGTACATAGCCAGCTCCTCCACCCTAGTCTCCTACTCCTTACGGTCTACCTTGTTCGAACCTATACCTCTTCCTGGGAGGTCCTTCATTTATCTGCTGATCGTCTATATGGGGGGTCGGATAGTCACATGCCATGTGGCCAAGCCCACCACATGAGTAACAGTGTCCGCTCCTGGTAAGTCATTCTCCACCACGTGTGCCTCGCAGACACGATCCTAAGTCATACGGTCGACCACCAGTGGGTCTTGTCGTCCTGGACCTCTACATCATCTGTCTACTACCAGCTGTAGAATTATTCGATGCATGCCGACTAGTAGTGGGTTCCGCTACTGGAGATTTCTCGGTTAGGAAACTCTCCTCTAGGATGGATCTCTCCAAAACCCCGATCAACGTCGGGATGCTATGAGAAACAACTGAAACTATAATCTCTCGCCTGATCCCCTGATCGAAGGTCTGAGGACTAAAGAATGCGTCTCGTAGAATATCTATAGTATATCGTGAGAGGTCTGTGAACCTCACTGAGTACTGTGATGCTGTCATACTGCCCTTCTGCATATGTTGTAGCTCCTGTATATGCACTGAACGAATGGTGGATGGTAAAAACACTGCTCGGAACATGATCTCGAGGTGTGCCCATAGAAGTGTCACCTCTTCGTGCATCTGGAGCATTAGGCTCCACCATCTTCCTGTTGCTGCCTGAAGGAGGATGGTAGAAATGATCACCATAAAGTCTTCTAGTATTCCTACCAGTCTGAAGACTCTCGCAATAGCCTCTAGCAAATCCTCACCCACCTGTGGGTCTCTCTCTCCCAGGAACCTGGTTAACCTCTGGTGCTGGAACTCATGCAGCGCGCTCAAGCGGCGTGTATCGCCTGCTGCTGGGGATGGTGTCATCAGTCTCTCAACGAGAAGTGGTAGCGATGGTTCCTCCGTTGGTGCCTCAACTAGAAGTGGGCCATGTTCTGAGGCCTCGCCGATCGGTGGCCTGTCAGTACGTACAACTCTCGGGGCCCAAGATGGTCGTCCGCGTGGAGGCATCCTGAATGAAACAGATGATACACAGTCAAAGATTATACCGGGTGGGACGAACTGGTTTTGAGATGACTTAAATAAACATTTGAAAACACACATGCATTCAGTGTTTTCATGCATTGAGTCGGAAATCAGAAGTCAGGGTCTTGGTGTACGGATATGTCGGATGCCCGCACCAACACTGGACTCCCTAAACTGAAACCAAACTTAGTACCCTTAACACTATTGCTTCACAGAAAAAAATATCAGATTCCTAGTTATGCGGTATAACCGACTTCCTCTGATACCAATTTGTCACGACCCATCCCCCATGGCCCATATCGTGACTACCCCAAGCCCGCCTTCCATAGGCCAGTTGCTGGATACTAGCACCAAAGGCGTAATTCCCTAAAAACTGGGAAGGCATTGCCTTTATAAAACGTAACAAACACTAACAGAGTACAATCAGAAGAAAACACTAAGAAAATATGTATAACAGTTGTGCAGAACATACAAAGGGGCCGGAAATACAAGACCAAAAAAAGGTAAAACTACAACTGATGAGAGTACAACTGAAAAATACAAATAGCTGATAGGTGGAAGCAGCTCCTGGATCGTCCTCTAGGATCGTCCTCCGGGTTCTTACCTGAAGGGTAGGTATAGATGTCCTCCTCAGCACTCTACATCTATCGGTCCACTCCGTGTGTCATCCCACCAGGTGTACACATCCGGGTACCATCCAGTCCTTGCGCTCTCGGCCTTCATCAGTGATGTTCGTCATCTACATCCAACACAATGAGGTGCGGGAAAAGCCTGTGTTGGGGTGAGTATTACAATACTTAATAGGGACCCTGAGACCCTCAATCTCTCACAAATCGAAAAAGGATAAACCACAAAGTAGGATTTCAACGGATAACCATTACTAATGTATATTAATATACATATTCCTATGTTATCAAGTAACCCATCTCAATCATGAGGAAAACACAAAGGTCATTGGATTAGCTCAAACCAGGATTTTTATTCATGATGTCGAAACCACGGCTGTTGGACAACTCCTCCGTTGAGTACAGTGGGCCGACCGCAACAACCAAGCGCTTCCCAAAAACCTTGGACTACTGAATTAATCCACCTGTCAAGTACTATGGGCCCGCTACTACAACAAAGCGCTTCCCACCATGGGTCTACCGCTACAACCAAGTGATCCCCCTCATAGCCTACATAGGTACTCTTTCTGTCGAGTACCGTGAGTATGACACTAATACTAAGCACTCCTCTGCCGTGGGTCTGCTGCTACAACCATTTTCTCCCCACTAGGCCATCCTAATCACTCCAAGTTGAATAATCAGTAGTCGTCAAGTCTCATCCAGCTACTTGGCCTCTCCAATCTAATCGATCGTCACCGGGAGGGTCCGATCCATGAGCCTCAAGCTGATACTCCAAGTGTAACGAAGTCTCATGTAGAAGTATCACAAAGGAATCCCTCATCATAGGGGTCTCAACGCAATAGCCTACGCGTCAATCAGACGCCCGGTCTGTGAGTTATTGGCTTTTCTGTTCCAGGGGCCCGGTTGGTTTTTAAGCTAAATGGAACCCAACAATACTCCAATATCATCTGAATCACAAGGGGAGTGTTCCAAAAAGAACCATCTCAAAAAAAGGAAACCAACGTAGTTGATGGTACGTCAATCAGAGGTATGATCCTTAAGTTATAAGCGTTTCCACTCTAAGGGCCTGGATGGTTTCGGTTTCGAACCAACCTGGCCATTTTTTCCCAATGTCGTCCATAACTCACTTAGAGCATCATAAAAGGGATGCCTCGTCATAAGGGTCCTGGTGCCATAGACGGTGTGTCGATTAGACGCATGGTCGTGAAGTTATTAACATTTCAGTGAAACAGGCCCGGCCCGTCAAGCCCAGTGGGCTGGTGGGTCGGCCCGACCCGGTGAAGCCCACTGCCCAGCCCGAGGGGAGTAGCCCGGTGGGGCGCGACTCGGCTCGGCTGACCGCGGCTCAGCCCGGATGGCGGAGAGGCTTGGCCTGGGTTGCTGAGAGCTGGGGGGCCCTGGTCTCCCGAACCAGAGGTGCCAACGGGCGCCGCCCTCCTGTCCGGACGGCGGAATCCTGCCAGTCTTCTTGGTGCGAGTGGCCCGCCGATGACGGCCACTGTTCCCCATGCGCGGAGCCCCGGTGCTACATGGTCTTCACAGCCATGCCGACCGCCTGCCAGATCGTTCATCCGCCGAAGCGGCCTGCGGAACGTGGGCCGCAGTCCTCCACAGCACAACGCCACGAGGCGCCACGATCATCCTATCCGGCCTTCCACGACCGGCTGTTTCTTCCACAGTGAAACTCCCTCATGGCGCCGCAGTTCTTTTGGCCCGGCTGGCATTAGTCAGCTGGTTCTTCTTCGGATGAGAGGCCCATGGTTGTGGGCCATGGACTTTCCCTCTACGTGCGACTACTAGTGTAACGGTCCTCTTCGGGCCGGTGCATGGCTACCATTGTCGTCGCCGCCTATAGTTGTTGTCGGCCTCGATCATCGCCATTAAATATACAAGAGAAAATCCGGAGGGTCATCGGGCCGTGTTTGTTCAGCCCACACCCTACGCGTTAAGCGATATCAAAGTCCGAAGTCTTTCACTTGCATTCATCAACATTAAGGGTATAATTTTATTAAACTAAAATTATACAAACCCCCTACCTCGATTATGACGTTGCACGTCGTCGAGTCGGGAAAAGAGGATTCGAAGATGATGTAAGGGTGTGTCTGAGGAGGAAGCGTAGTTACATTCCTCACGGGTGATGTCTTCTACCTTGTTGCGGAGGAAGAAGAAAGGATGAAGTTCTTCAAGGAGCGAACTTCGTTCTCCGTGTTCTTCACATTCCTCATCGGATGAACAAACCCCCTCCTCTCCTAAGTTCTCCCAAAATTTCCCCCACCAATATTTTCAAACCAAAATAATAATAAGGCCCTCCCATAATATAACATTTCCATGTATTTTCAAATTAAATCATAATGTAAATTGAATTAATTAAGGAATTATATTTGGAAACATTAATGGATGGGAGATGGAGAGGCTCCACATTTAAGTGGATGTCCAATGATTTAAAGTGGGTTGTCAAAAATTAAATAAAGGGAAGTGTTAATCGAGAGTTAAATGAAGATGAAAGGATTAGGGCTTGTGTGGGCCCCACCACACAAATTCTGCTCATGGGAGGTTATGCGGGTGTGGGCCCCACCCCTAACCTCCCATTGTATGAATTAACAAACATCATTAAATAAAATTGTGGGATAAAATTTTATTTATTTTATTCTAAAACCCCAAAAATTAACTCTCAACACACATAAAACGCAACTGCGGAAAAGGGTCCCTTAAGCGAATACTGGCCCTGCGAGTTCATTGGTGTCCTCAGTTTTCAATTCTGAGCATCGGTTCAAATGATAGATTTACCCACACATACGTTTACTGAACGTACCTGAAAAAAAAACTTTCCTAAATTGATTCCGGGCACACCGGGCCTTCGAATTAGGTGCCGTCAGAAACCACAGACTCGTAAAATTCCAATGAATTAAGAAAAAAATCTCATTGAAATATCTAGGTCTTTAAAACTATGATTATATTTTTCCTTTTAATCATAATATGAGTTTCACTTCATAATAATTATATTTAATTGATTCCTCATGGACAAGGTATGTGGATCTATGAAATACAATAGTAATAATTTTCATTTTCATAATTCATGAAAATCTCAAAAAATCAGTCAATATACATTTAGTTAAATCAAACTAGATGAGAAAAATCAAACATAGTGAGAAATATATTATAATTAAAAAATTACATATGTGATTAGATTATAGAAAATTGAACTCTCAACCGAGTGTTAAAACAATATCATATAAGCTATAAAAAATTTATAATCGGGTGAAAAATTCATACACACCCCCCAAAAAATACAAAGTTAAAACGAAATGCGATGAAGGAAAAAATCATACTAGAAGGAAATATCTTATAATATAGAATAAAATATCAAATTTTTGAAAAATTTTAATTTTAATATAATTCATTGGAATTTCAATAAATTATTTTCATTACCAAATAAATCATGATATTTCAAAATAA
The DNA here is from genome assembly GCA_963277665.1 of Viscum album. Classification (NCBI taxonomy): domain Eukaryota; kingdom Viridiplantae; phylum Streptophyta; class Magnoliopsida; order Santalales; family Viscaceae; genus Viscum; species Viscum album. Next base: position 134,715 of record OY728127.1, read on the forward strand.
AATTTAAAAGATGATTTATTCATTTTTTAGAAATACCAAAAATTACATTTAAATTTAAAATGAATGTACATCAACTCAAAATGAATTATTTTCTGAAGAATTATTCCATTAATATGACATGAAATATTATTAACATAATAACTTTATCAGTATGTTTTTTTCTATGCTTTTAAGTTATTTTTTATTCTATTTAATAATTTATTTAATAATAATAGATTATTTTATAAAATCCATTGAAATAAAAATCAGTTACAAGATATTTTATTTATTTTAATGTGTTATGTAGTTTTGGGATACATCTACAATTTCTTCAATGAAATCAAGGGACACCAATGTAATAGACATAAGACTGTTATATTGATAGAGTGTTTGGTGACTTACAAACCATGTGTATTTAATAATTCTTCCCGTGCATTAGGATTTTTTCATAGTAAATTATATGGTACCATTATAATTTTCCCCGGTGGTTGAGGTTTGAGCTGTTCCATATGTTATTCAAATGAAATATTTTTCTACATTCATGATATGTGGTCCTAGAAACCTAAAAATCATTCATATTTATGGATATATGTGATAAAAGGTGTGTGTATCTATCATTGATATTTTTAGTGGAATATAGTGAGTTTCCCTCTACTATGAAATTTTTTAATCCATACGAAAATTTTCCCACTTGTATCATGACATATGTGAAAGACCTCAACATATTTTCATAACATGTCAATGGAGTTGAGAAATATGACGAACTATGGGAATATCATTTTTGGGGATTCATGTGGTTTTTGTTGTATGATATTATATATTATTGTCTTTCCTTTGTATGATAAATATCTATTTGCATATCATCTTCTATATCAATATATAGATACTTGGTCATGGTTGACCGCATACTATGATGGACGATTTAAAGCCCTTTGGTGGTTATAGTTGGCTCAATATGATATAGAATTCCATGTTCATTCAAATGAATCGCCACATTTAATACCATTTGGATATCATACATGTGTTATCATTTGTTGAGAATGATACAGAAATATGATATGATTAATCATGTGGAATAAAAATAATTACACAGTCATATAGTGAGTCCCAAAACCTTTGACACCATATGTTATGTTTTATTGAGTCGCTAGATCTCTATATGTAAATATATATATATATATATACTATACAGTAAAGTGTTGTGGTCTGGTATAGAATGGATGTTATGATTTATTTTCTATAATGATGCATGAAATGTTTTTTTACCCCACTTTATATCATGTTAATATTATTTGGATAATATTTTATTATTCGTCCTTCTTTTAGAAATCGTTCTTGTATTCAATATGATAAAATTTTCCCCATTTTATTTTGTGCATTTTCAATATAGAGGAGGTTAGATTATGAATGAGATTTCATATATTCCTTTTATGTGGATAGAATATTCTAAAGAGAATATTGTATGGTGTTCTATATTCAGATGTCAGATATTTTGTGGTATATTTATTGTTTTCGTGGGGATATATAGTTTATCATTTATCTGATGTCATATCCTTAACTAATTGATGGGTAGTTCTTTAAAAAATATTTGGGGGGGATTTTTCCTATATTGACATTGGAATTAGAATGGTTTCCAAATAAATATGTTTTAATGTCATTATGTTGATGAGTAATAATGTGCATGATTTTACCACACCCATTTTTACAATTTCATCATTTTTATAAGAATCACGTAATGTATCATGTTTTCATGGGGAATCATCTGTTGTCAATGGAATCATACCAACCCATAAAGACAATATGGGTTTCGATGAATATTGATTTTCCTCATGATTTATTACATGATAAAATATTGATTCATATTTTTATACCTTGAGAATTTAATAGAAGACTATTCGTTATAACTTATAAAACAAACACTACTGAGCTTAAATGAAACAAAAAATAATATTATTTTTCAAATGACTATTATATCATATCCATAGATTTGATGTGTATAAACATTAGTAACCCTACTATAAGATAAGTTTATAATTTCTTAACTCAATTATAATGTATTTAGCAATTCATATTAAAAAAGAAATAAATTTTTAGTTATAACATTTTTTTTATTGAAACACCTCCCCATTTAGTGGATATTTATTTTTTTGAGAAAATTATATTTAAATAAAATAGGATTAAAATTTATTTTTTAAAATTGATTTCATTTTTGGGACAATCACATAAATATTATCATCTGTTAAAATTTAATGATTTTTATGAAATGATTAATTTTTTAGTATAGAGTAAAAAATAATATTTTTTGTAAAAATATCATTTATTTTCATTGAATTAGGTAATATAAAATTTAAAATATTATTCGGATTTTAGTTTAATGTAATATGTTATAACCCATCCCAGAGGGGCACGTGTCGTGACTACCCCGATCCAACCTCCAATAGCTTGGGGACTAGTGACTATCACTGAGTAGTAATATCCCACAAATGAGATTAATTATCCTAAACTACATGTACACACCCACAAAACATCAAGACACACAATAACTAAATGTAAAACATATAAAAAAATGCATTCATACTAATAATATCTCACAACCAGAGTTCAACATGATGTATATGATAGTAAACTGGTCCAAATTTAATCTCATCATTAAGAGCCTTTAGCAGACGTCTAACTAAAACTTTAGAGGTCCATCCCGATCCAAAAGTTAGGAATACATCAATGGTACTCACCTAGTAAACCCCACCCTCTTCCTAACTACAGGTATGATCTGACTACTCCCAGTCCCTCTAGTACACCATCAAAATGGCCGCTGTTAGCATAAGACATGAAATGGATGGCCAAGCCTATTTAGGGGTGAGTATAATAATACTCAATTGGACACCCCTAAAACACTAAACATGAAGAAACAAGTATGTTATCTCAATATAAGGTGTTACAATATATTTATAAAATATGAAAAGAGAGAAAGATAAATACCCAGATATACTCAGGAATGGAATCACAAAATCCTGAATTCATAACTAACATCCAACCAAAAGAATCATTTTCAGTCATCGCTCAATCTTACAGATCCCACTCCATGTTATAGGATATAATCAAAGACATTCGACTTGGAGTTGTAACACATTTGGATCCCTCCTAAATAGAACATTGCAGTCTAAGAAGACTATACTACAAATAGAGGGGGTCACACCCAGAACTGCTAAGGGATAGCACAAACCCTACATAAATTATCATTGATTTAATGATAGGGGTCCGACCCTGAACTACTAGTAGACACCATGAATCCAATCTAGATCCACCAGCTATATATGGGATATAATTAAAAAAATTCATCAAACCTTACCAATATGGTTCTCAAGGTAAATGAATAATTCAATGCACCAGGAGGTTATTATTATACTTGAAAATCTACTAGAGATGGTATAGGTTCGAATTCTAGTCTGAAAAAGGAATAGAAAAACATTATCTAAGACTTGAACTTTATAAGGAACTATAATCTAGTGTTGTGGATGTAATTTCACAATGCACCCTCATGGAATGGAACAAGGGAACACACCCAAGCTATACTGGTATAAACTAGAAAATCACCATTCAATTCAAAATGATAGTATAAATGTTAGGTTTTCAACGCCATAGACTACTCATTGAATAGAAGATCTATGTTGGAGTTTTGATCATTTGAAATAATAGAGGTAAATGTGCTTGTGGATCTACCTTATTGGTCGATCCCCTTACCACATTGAACAAACACAATGGTCTGGCCAAATAGTCGATGCACTAGTAGAAGCTCAATCTTTTTCAAATCGTGGTCGCTATCCTGATGGCTGGTTATGCTACCATGACGCCATAGTTGACCATCGTTATCAAATGATGTGGTCGACCACAACCAGTGTCCCCCCAGTTTCCTCAGATAAGAAACATGTCTTTCTGGGGTCCGGCTTAGCCCACATTATAGACCTCGCCACCCACCCCCCCTAGAGTCAAACTCACCTGTTATTCTAACCCATCCCATCTGGAGCGACGTAGCCTTGTCGGCTCCACTCACTATGCCACACATATCATCCCCACCAAGTCTGCACCTACAATACATTCCAGCTCCATGTATCTCCCACAATGGTTCCCCATTTCCACCTTATTCAATACAACTATCTTGATGCCTATGTTTCCCCACCTATTCCCTCCTCCACTCGTTCATCAGTTAAAACCTGCGACGCCATACTCACCCTGACCGGTGGATGCCACTGTGACGGTTGTTGCCTAAATTTTCTTTATATCCATCTTATACAGTCTTCTCTTCTGCAACACTATTCTTCCATAACCATGTTAAATCCATCCTATTATAATAATCATGGATCTTTGGATTCTGATCATTGCTCTATGAATCGAATGTGAAACAATTGAATGATGATTGTCAGTGGAATAATGAAGAATTCACAACATGAATTCCTGAAATTTTCAGAGAAAATCATAAAAATCGAGAGGGATGGACCTCAATAAATTTCTTTTATGATATTTGGTCTTCATTGTTCGAAAAATAAATGAATCAAAGCCATTATCAAGAATCATATCACGATAAATCCCACAAATAATCCATCCTTCAATAACAATCTATTAGTGGGATAATATATTTTAATATTAGAGAATTTTCATCGTAGGATTTAATTAACATTAATTAATAATCAAAATAAAACATCCTAAAAAGATTATGATTGTTCACTAATGAAGATCAGTCGGTGCGTCATCATTTATGTTGAGATCTGTCGAGATAGGCATTCATCGATGAATAATTCAGAGTTTCATCATCTCCTACATGAGAGGGTTATCCAAATATCTTTCTCCACATCCTTCATAGGATTATATGGGTATGATCATAACCATATATCTCATAAAAATTGTTTTTATAAAAAACATATCATTTCATCATGGAATTAATATAAAATAAATGTTTTTCTAAATTTAATTTATTTTTCTAAGACGCTCAAGTTGACCATGTGGAATCGCCATGCGCCAACCAATTTTATCTAACACCAAGGATAAGAAATTTGTTTTGGAAACATTCATTCCATTATATTAAGAACGTGATAATTAATTTATAATTTATACTACATTTTATGGAAAATAGTATGAGGGTGCTGTTAAATATTGTAATATTTTTATACATTTGTTCAAGGAACACTAGGCCTTAGAATGTCATGTGTCTCAGTTCCTGGTCTAAAAAATAATCCATATAATATGTAAAAATAATACTTGAAAAATCTTATATGTTACATTATTCTCACTTTCATCTTTACATCCATGAATATCGAAAACAAGGGCTACACAAATTGGTGAGGTTATAGAGAACGAATATGAGCATCCGACTCCAATGTGATCTCGTATAGATTCCATACATTAAATGGAAATGCTCTAAAATAATCGATCAACCATGGAGGATCCTCTCCTTCCAATACATTATCTCCACTAGGTACTCAAAAAACGTCACTCCATCCCCATTGTCATACCCTCTATAGTCATTGACTTGTGATGGGTCCTGCACAAACCACCTCAGATGTGTCACACAGAAGACATCACATATCAAATATAACTACATAAGACGAGAAAAGTGGCATGCCACCACTACAACTCTATGTAGTATATTTAAATTGTCTATGAACCTTGGAGATATCTTGTTTCCCCAGCCAAATATCCAAAATAACTTTTTAGGTGAAAACCATGGGAAAACATGGTCACCTTCTTCAAACTCCTTAGGGATTCAGCACCTATCAGCATAAGACTTAGGATGCATATATTCAGTCTTCATCCTCTCCGAGATGGCCTGTGCTTTATCTATAGTGCCTCTCACCAACTCCAGGCTCATGACTGTTGACACTCATGAGTTAGTCCAGCAATGTGATGACCAACATGGTTATCCATACAAGGCCTCAAATGATTCCATAGCAATGGAATAATGGTATTTTCTTTTGTATGAAAAATCAATAAGGGATACGTGATCCTCCCAACTAGATAAAATGTCTAACATGAATTCTCATAACATATCATCTAGATCCTTAACTGTGAACAGATTTTTCCTATCCGACTATGGTTAAAATGCTACGATCTTGGTTATCTGGACTACAAAAACCTCATGCAATTGGTTTTACAAGAAGTTTTCAAAGGGATCATCATGCTCAAAAACTATTTTCGATTAAACCCCAAGGATTGAAAATATTTCTATCACGTAGAGGTGTCCCAATCCATCAACTTAATTCTTCTTTCATATAGATAGTAATTGAGATGACTTGGTGTGTTGGTCAATGTTCACCTAGATGGAATCATGTCCAATTCGATGTCACTTCCTCTAAAACTCATACAACGCACTCAGCCTACATGCGTCCACAGATGGTAGTGCTACATGTAGAAACATCTCACTAGGTGATGGTATGACTAGTAGAACACTCATAGGTTCCCAACTCTGATACATGACCCTATACCAATGGCCCATCATATGGAGGATCATCCTCATGATCAGGCGGTGGAAGCATGAATGACTTTATATATAGAGGTGTCAAAAAATAAAACAAATTTAACCATGGACAATAGTGTATATCTCGTGATATGACTCAATAAGGACATGGAAAACACAACCATTCATATAGGATGCAGGTACCATTTTGTTTCCCCGAAACTAATGATCTCATTTCCTGATTCTAAATTAATGTGACTAGAGCCCCTTTGTAAGGATATGTCAATTACGACACAAACCCCAGAGTCCCTGGCCTGAAATCCAAGCTCAAAACTATTAACAAAATTTCCCTAAATATTTTTCATTGACTCCCAGACATAATATAGAACAAACTCCACCCTTGATGCCACTCTTTCATGACATTTCCTGGAGGGGCCCATGCAATGACTACCCTTACCCCCCTTCCAATAGGTCAGAAGAACATGAATAGAAACCTGTAGAAATATCCCATGAATGGGAGGCATTATACAAAATTATATATACACAAGAACACCTCTCTAAGACACACAATGCATGAATGTAAATCAATTGACACATATGAAGGCATATAAATAAGATTCCATAACTAAAGTAAAACAATATTTAAAAGGAATGAAAGAAGGGAAAATAAAATCCCTCCATAGAGAGTCGGTAACAAAATTATATCCTAATCTAACGAAGTACAACCTACCCTAAGGGATAATACTATAACTATGGTATGCTCCTAGTAAACACAGAGGTCTTATGAGCGCTCTGTTTTTCCACCAACTCTTGGTCTTCCTAGGACATAGTCAAAAGTTCTATCGTCTACACATGACATGAAACATGTGAGAAAATATCTTGTAGGTTTGAGTATAAAAATACAGAGTTGGACACCCAAAAAATACAAAAAATAAATCACAAAGTTTATTATCTCAATACATGAGGTAAAAATCTATGTATAATAGATACAAATATAGAAATTAAAAAACCAAGATATACTCATGGGAGAATCCACTCCATCAGGAGGTTATAACCAACATCGATACTCAAGAATCTATTTGATGAAATTATCATTCTCATATATCCCACTCTATAATTCAGTATATCATCCGAGATAGTCAACAATGTTTTCAAATACATTTGAGACCTCCCTAAGGAGAACACACTATTCTAAGAAGACAATGACACAAATAAATGGGGTATCTCCCAGAACCACAAGGTGGAACCATCATCCCAATTTGGATCAACATAGATACACATATATGTGGCCATTCATAGAACCACTAGGGAAAAATAAAATCTAATATGGATGAACCCTCTATATAAGGGATCATATTCCTATGATTCCAAAAAACCTACCAATATGATCTACCTGATTTTGGATCAACTACCAACTCATAAATGTTATTCAAATTTTTCAAACTCTATTAAAGTTGATAGAACATCACACTCTTGTCTATCTAAGGATTACCATAACACTATATGATACTCGACCTCTAGTGAGGATGAAAATCTAGTTATGTGAATATAATGTGTCACGACACTCTATCCCCAGGTAGGACCTCATCCTATACTCGTACAAACTAAAAACCCACCATTGGGGTTAAAATGACCGTCTTAATATTAGGGAATAAATTCCGTAAAAGGATCATCTATTGGACACATGGTTTTGGATTTAGAAGAATTATTAATTGGATAGCTCACTATGCATGTGGATCGACCACGATAGTCAACCTTCCTAGACAAACCATGCAGTCACTACACCCACACCAGTTGGAGAAACTACGAGTCACGGTCAACCACTACAGTTGATCATGCCATGTGGTCGATGCGACCACAAATTCTTGACATTTCGTGACCCCAGGAACAATATCTATAGACGAACACAACCATGTTGTACCCTAGACACCCCAAATATGACCAGGTTCTATCCCGAACCATCGCTCTGACCTGATCCGACCCACCTAGTTGGCCCAACCCAAGATGGTCTACTCCGCTCGTCGTGCCACATGCAATGCCTCAGCTACGTCTGCCTATGCTATCCATAAGAGATCCATGATTCCTCTGTTGTAGTCCCATGAGGCTTCCCACCATGGTCCACCTTTGTCAGCCACCACCACTTTCCCCACCACTGGTGCCTCCACTTATTCCTCATTGTGAACACACCCCACCCCACTCTCCCGGACCGGCCAAAGCCACTGCCCCGACCACCTCTTACTACCACATATGATCTATGATAGACTAACATTATAGCTACACCGCATCATATCAATCGCCGTTTTACCTCCTATACATCATTTTGATCAAATATCTTCATATCTGGATCATTTTCTAATGAATTAAAGGATAAACTATCGATTTTTCAATATCAGAGGGTGAATAAAGAATGCACAACAGGAAGGAAAGAAATTTGGAGAGAAAAGGAACACAATAAAGGTGGATGAAACACAATTTATGTTTGTGTTTAACATGGTTATTCAATATTAGAATTTTAAATGAATCAAATTAATTGTTGGAAATCAATTATAGATGAATCCCACAAATGAACAATCTCGCAGATTCAATCAATATGTGGGTTTATCTATTCGTAATTTTGTTTGTTTTCATCATATGATGTAAAAAATACTAAATAAGAATCATAATAAAACATCCTACTTTTAATTAGTTCACTCAATGTCAAATATTAGTCCTCACATCGTAATCGATTGTGAGATCCATTGAGATATACTTTCAAAGATCACCAATTCAATGTTTCATCATCACCTTCCCGAGAGTGTTCACAAGATCTCTCTCTCTAGGCCCTTCATAAGATTCTCGGGTTATGATCATAACCATGGATCTATGAAAAATGTATTGTTTTAAACAAACATGTCACTGTGTCACTACATCGAAAAAATAAAAATAGTAAAATTATTTTTTAATTTGTTTTATTCTTTTAAATCTCCCAAGACAACATTCAACAATCAACTCGTAATGAAAATGGTTAAATCTCACATAAGGTAAAACCCCTATTCTAAACTCAATAGTTCCGTATGATTTTTGATCATGGAATCAGTTTAGATATTATTCCACTTCTTTAGGAAAATAGCTCACACTTTCTATTAATTATTTCAAAAGTCTTTAAAATTTTATTTCAGCCACACCGGTCCTCGGAATCACACACTATGTCATTTCCAGGTCTGAAAAATAATCCATATAGTATCTAAAAAAATACAATTCAAATACGAGATGTTACATAACATCGGATCCATTTTATTAAAGAGTATTTAAAAAAATCCATACTAATCTACATTGTATTTGATTTTGGTCTAGGTTTATTCGTAGGCTTAAATAATATTTCTTCTAAATACCATTTTTTGTTATGTTTAAAAAATTTACATTAATATTTATATTGTACACTTCAATAAATCTATCCTTGAAAAATTGATTCCATGTTTGGAATAATGATATTTAAATTGGGTAAATCTATCTCAAAAAATCTTGTTCATTATGAATAGTATCCTCGGTAAATGTTTATCCCCATGGATGTTGTAGAACATGAAGAACAAGATTAAAATAATGAAATGAGGATTAAAAATCTTCCATACACATTTCCATATTTCATTGTATGATATTAATTCAATATGAGCCATCAAATTATAAAACAATATGGTATTTTTTATGTTTCTCTTTAAAAATGAAATTTCTATTATTTTATATAATGAATAATTCCAAATATTTATTTAATTATATTAATATATTACATATTTTTTCAGAGAGATAAGAACAAGATCTAAATGGTTAAGAATTGTTATTGTTAAAATTAATTTTTATATTATTATATTGTAATTATAATTTTTCAAGATAATATAATTATATTATAAGCATATGAAATATTGATACAATACTTATTCCCTAGGAAAAAAATAAATTAAATTATTTTTAAAAAATTACGATGTAATATATATTTTTATTAATGGCATTTCAAGAATTTTTAAGACTAAAAAAATATATTAGCGATTTATAAAAAGTTTATATTATAAATAAATTAATGTCATTATAATTTTTGGAGGTCAACTATGTGAAATTCCCAAAAAAAAATTACATTAATGGTATTTTATGTAAACAAATATTTATATAAATTAATTAAAATAAATAAAAATATAATCATTCTCCATGTTATTGGTGTGTTTTCTATAATAGAAACCATTTTTCACTAATAGGTTAGTATTATATTTATTGTATCTTTCTTGATACGTAAATAGTAAAAAATATTATTATTTTTGTGGACTCCCACCAAATACTAATCAATAATTATAAAATTGAAGAAATACCAAAATAATGGGTATCATTTTATACATTGAATTGTGTAATGGTAGCATGAATATAAGAATTATAGGAGGCCAAATATTTTGTGTCACATCACCTAAAAAAAGAAAATGTAGATTCATGACCATTGGATGATCTTGCGACAAGGTTAATCGCTATGAATGATCTGTCTATGATAATGCTAAACCGAAATGAAAACATCATTTTTTATGAACTCACATGGAAAGAATCTTATGAAAAATTGAAGCAATTCAAGTGACTTCCTATAATCATGTGCACATATTAATTAAAAGGTTCTAGGAAATTACACTAATACCTTTTAAAAATAATGTAATAATTGTTAGAATGGTGGGGGTTTCATGTGGCTTATGTTACATTTCATTTCAGGGGATGTTAGTTATATAAATCCAGTTATCACAATTGATAATTTATATATTCTATGAAATTTTATTGTAATATCATGAAAGAAGCACTGTAGGCCTTCTTGATCTCGCAATGTGCCCTAAAAAAGTATCCCATGATCATGCGATAGCCTTTAAAATAAGCAATCTGATCTCACAAAGTCTCCTAGAAACCTTTGCCCAGTATTTCATAAGCCCTTTGAAATTTAAATTTGATCATGTGGAACATCATAGGAAATGATAGTTTCTATGCATTATATTTCTCTCACATCATCAGGAGATCCTCTACTAATCATGTCATTCCATGAGAAACAATACATTAGAAAAAGATAGAAGCCGTGGAAAATAGAGCGTAAATCATTGAAAAAGGTTAAAGATTATTTTGTAAAAAATATATGTTGATTTTAATGTGAAGTAATTATATGAATCAGGTTAATTTTAATAACCTTACACAATCCATCAAGATCTCCTGACAGGCCCCGGACAAGACATCCTAATATTGCGATGGGATCCAGAAAAGTGATCATTATTCATATGAAAGAATTTCATTAGGAATATTGATATGAAAAAGACTATAAAACATGTCAAATCAATAGTGGAAAAGTAATTTTTCTTATAAACAACATTTTTAGAATACAATTTGACGAGACAAGGTCCACAATATATTATGACAACATAGTGTTATTATGTATATTATTTATCATGTGCTGCTATGGATGAACCACCACAATATCATTCTAAGTGTTTGATATGATACTTAATCCAATGTGGGACAACCGGATCCTGGTGAAAGCACAACCACCCCGCCTTAACATGGTCATTAGGTCTTGTCCCACCAGGTACCACGAGTTGCCCCCACAGACACATGGGGCCCACCCTACAGTACACCCACATGCCTGAACGGGTCATCGGACTAATAACTGTCCCCACAAGCCAACACATTTCCTTTCCAGTGTGCTTTGTCCTCACACACACACACCCTGGGAAACATCCCAGAAGGTCACCCATCCTGATCACTACTTCAGGACAAGCACACTTAACTATGGAGTTTTAATCAGATAGGATCCCGAAAAGGAAGGTGCACCTTTTTGACATGAGTAATATTATTTAGTCATTTAACCCTTTAACTTTTGGGGGGGTTACAATCACCCCCCTTTAGAGCACAACATCCTTGTTGTGGTCCCTACATCTCAACCCGGGCAGTGCACTGCACTTAAGGCTGAGTACCACCTCTGATACCAAATGTGACAACCAGGTCCTAGTGAAAGCACAACCACCCCGCCTTAACATGAATCGGGATCATTTTAACAGCCTTACACAATCCATCAAGATCTCATGACAGGCCCCGGACAAGATCTCATAATATTGCGATGGGATCAAGAGAAGTGATTATTGGTCACATGAAAGAATTTCATTATGAATATTGATATGAAAAAGACTATAAAACATGTCAAATAAACAGTGCAAAAGTAATTTTTCTGATAAACAATATTTTTAGAATACAGTTTGATGAGACAAGGTCCACAAAATATTATGACAACATAGTGTTCTTATGTATATTATTTATCATGTGATGCTATGGATGAACCACCACAATATCATTCCAACTGTTTGATATGATACTTAATACAATGTGTGACAACCGGGTCCTGGTGAAAGCACAACCACCCTGCCTTAACATGGTCATCGGGTCTTGGCCCACCAGGTACCAAAAGATTCCCCCGCAGACACATGAGGCCCACCCTAGGGTACACCCACATGCCTGAACGGGTCATCTGACTAATGAATGTCCCCACAAGCCAACACATGATCTTTCCATTGTGCTTTTTCCTCACTCACACACACCGTGGGAAACATTCCAGAAGGTCATCCATCCAGATCACTACTCCAGGACAAGCATGCTTAACTATGGAGTTCTAATCAGATAGGCTCCTAACAGGAAGGTGCACCTTGTTCACATGAGGCATATCATTTAGTCATTTAACCCTTTAACTTTTGGGGGTGTTACAATCACCCCCCCCCCTTAGAGTAAAAACGTCCTCGTTGTGGGCCCTACATCTCAACCCAGGTAGTGCGCTTCACTTAAGGCTAGGTACCACCTCTGATACCAAATGTGACAACCAGGTCCTGGTGAAAGCACAACCACCCGCCTTAAAATGGTCGTTGGGTCTTGGCCCACCAGGTACCACCAGTTTCCCCCGTAGACACCTGAGGACCACCCTAGGGTTCACCCACATGCCTGAACGGGTCATCTGACTAATGACTGTCCCCACACACACCCTGGGAAACTTCCCAGATGGTCACCCATCCTGATCACTACTCCAGGCCAAGCACGCTTAATTATGGAGTTCTAATCATATAGGCTCCTAAAAGGAAGGTGCACCTTGTTGACATGAGTCATATCATTTAGACATTTAAACCCTTAACTTTTGGGGGTGTTATAATCACCCACCTTTAGAGAACAACGTCCTCGTTGTGGGCCCTACATCTCAACCCAGGCAGTGCACTTCACTTAAGGCTGGGTACCACCTCTAATACCAAATTTGACAACCGGGTCCTGGTGAAAGCACAACCACCCCGAGAGTGTTCCCCCGCAATCATATCACTCATATCATTAATTTCTCCATATTCAGGGAAACCTCATTTTGTTAAACCCATTAAATGACATGATATGATTGCCTCTACACCTAGGAATCCACCTCAGTGTAATTCCCAAATGGATTCTTATATTGGTAATCCTATGGGTGAGAAACCTCATAAAAAATAACTATCTAACACCACCCATTAATTAAATAATGAAAATTAATTATGTGATCAATATGTTTCCTTTTATGAATATGATACATTGGTCCCCTCAATATGTCTTGAATTCCATTCCAGCTGTATATGTTCTATAAATATGTCTAATCCTTATGATATTAAACTATACAACAATGGGGAAATATGTTGTACTTGATTCGTACTATAAAGAGAAATGTATGATTCATTAACATGGTTTAATTCCAATGAAGTTTCTTAATATATATTAGTTTTGAACCCCCAAATGATATCCTACCATTGGAAGGATGTTTTGTACCTTATTATTGATGTGGTTGACTTTACAATTTTCTAAGAGATGAAAATTGTCAATGGGAATTATATGACTATTAAAACTTATTTTAATTCCCCATTATAACTCCAAAAAATGAAAAAAATTGTAACCATGATTAAATTCCATGTGATGACATAATAGCTGAATCATTAAACCCTTTGGGAACCTTTCCTCATAAAACAGGGGATACAACACATTTATGAGTGAAATAAAATGGTGAATCTGATGTGATCCTCTCAAATAATAAACATAATTCATTTTCACAATTTTGGACAATTTACATTTATTATTAAATTTAAACAAAAAGTGTACACCTGTCATGAAATCACTATTAATAGGTTTCCCCTAAAATATATCCATTCTATCTTGGATAAGTCCATATACGAAAAATTCATAAAATATTAATTAGAAATGGAAATTATGTAAATTATTCATATCTAATTGACCATGTTTTAAACTTGAGACAACAAACTATTCAATTACCTTGTTCAATGTTTGGTTTTTTTACTATAGTAAACGTTGTCAAAAATATCTAACCAAAGATCATGTCTTCAACATGAAAATGTTCTTGAATATAATCCATGAATATAACTAATGAAGTTCAGAAAAACCTCATCCAACTAATATCATTATCTTTCGATGGAAAATGTAACATTATTGTAATAACGCTGATATATTATTATCTTAACCCATGAGGTTACACATGATGGTCTCCATATGCTGAGGATGATGAGTTATTTTTATCCTTGAAATATGTAATTGAAACCAGTGGCACTCATTATGAATTCCAATCACATTAGAAGATTCTTGATGGATCATGATAATTAACATATTCCATATCTAATAATGTTGGATGAATGATTCATAAATTTCTCAATCCAAGTTATCAATCCGTAGAAGAGGGCGCCTATAAAACGATGCCATCAAAACCATCCCACGAGTTCCCCTAAATATTCTACCTAGGGCACCACATGACACATTACCATAATGGAAAATCACAAAATGGTTACCAATGAACCTTCATTGGGTGTAAAAAAATATGTGAAAAAATTGGCATGTTCTTATATCATTTCATCTTTAGATGAATACCGTGGGAAATTTATAGTACTATCGTATGGGATGGCACATATCCATGATCACTTGTATCATGTATGCACACATATTACTATAGAAAGAAAATGGTATGCTCATATACTTAACCCCAATCATGAATCCCATTGACATATTCTGATGGAACAAGGTGAACATGAGTGGGATTATATTGCTTCTTCAAATGACTATATCTATAGGTTTATTGTGGATAATGAAATGTATAGGCCAACATTCTAATAAAAACATTGATAGCGATTCAATACCTTCTAGAAACAGATAATGAAATCTATCTTTCATATTATAGAAATATTATGTTTATAGTTATAAGATCATATTTATATCTTGGAATCCCGAGATTGAACACATTTCTTATCCAATATTCAAGGACTATTTGTATTTTCCTGAAAAGGTTTTGGCATTGGATTATTAAGATATTATCATTCAATTTGATCCTCACCTATTGATTTAGGTTCATGCTTCGGGATAAGAACAAATTCCTATCGAAAAATACCATTTCTATAATCTAAATGAATATGAATATTCTCTTTTACACTTTTTTAACGAGGGATCATCTTGTAAGAGAGGAACATACCTTGATATGGGCTCATAACCCTAACAAAATGGATATAAGAATATTCCAAATTCATAATTATAAGTTCATATACATGTTTTATGAATATTGTATCAGAAAAATATTATAATCACATAAGAGAAGCCTCAGGTACCATCTAGTTAACATAACCCTCATAATCCAATAGATTATAGATACTAGGATCATATAACAACTTCCACCAATTAATTACTCCCCATCATCCTTCAGAGGCTACATAGGAAAATCCTAATATTCCTTCTCCAATTTCGAAGTTCTATCAACATATTTTAATGGGAAATTCATTTATGAATCATCCTTATATCCTCTCTTCATCACGGAAAGGCCATATTATTATCATATCTACCCATAAGAAGTCTAATGTTTCCAGAGATAAAATAAAGTCTCACTAGAGTGCTCCAACAACATCTCAACTATGGGATCATAGTCTCACAATACCATAGAGTTATCTACATAAATTTGTATTCATCATGTGCTAGAATCATAGACCTAAATTACTGAAAAAATCTATTTAGCATATTCCATCCATGATCTAAAAGGAGGATCATTACCCTAATCATATCAATGTTATCTTTCCCTTTGTATGTTTTACTCACGTACATAAAACATCCAGGGTCCTTTGAATCTTCATCCCAATGTAGAGGGAGATCATTACATGATTACTACACCTCATGGTAGTTTAGAGATTTATTGGGATTACAATACTCATATAATCCACCATTGTCAATCTCCACATGTTGATATATCTCACTTAGACAAAGAAATCATCCTCCTTTTTAGACACCTTCTTTTATAGAGGTTCTAAAAAACAGATACACCTTCGTATAATGTCGTTATGAAAACATTATTGATAACCATATATTTTTCCCCATAAAAAATCTATGTACACCAATTTATATAGGAATATCAGATATACATATCTGATGATAGTGAAAATATAGATCATCGCATTTGACCTTGTCCCAAGAGTATCCAAAATCGTTGGCTATGATGACATGTAATGTTCCAAAATTCGTTGAAATCATGGTATCAGGTAATGTAAAATCCATATGGTCTATAATTCTGAATACACTCAATTTAAATATGAAATGACATAATGAATAGAGGAATATATTTTCATAAATTTTTCTTTGTTGGTCCACTTGAAGAAATGGGATAAAATTTTAGTCACAAAAGATGATGTTGTTTCTAACAAAACAAAATTTAATAAAAAAACATCTACCAAAATGGGATGACATTGTGTATGATCCTGGGATTTGATATGAGGGAAAAATTTTAATATTTTCTAGTTTAAATTATAGTTTACGGCATAATTTGAGTTCCCAATTTCATCAAGATATTATCAGGGGTTTTCATAGATTTCATAGATCCTAGATTCTATCAGTTCTTGATGAATAAACATGCCACATGGTTATGATAAAACATGTGAGAAATTCCAAAGGATTACAATGAACAGTATGGGGCATGATAAGGGGATAAAAGTGGTTTCTTGGTTTGAGGATACCATGCCACCTCAGATGATCTCTTGTGGGAAGAGATTTGTATCTTAAGACACAGGTTGAGAAATAGCTTTCTGATGGTTTAATAAATTGTGTGAACTAACTGCTCAAAGGTCCACATTAACTCAGTGAAGGGAACATGGAAGGTGTATGGTTTTTCCAACAAGGAATCAAAACATTGAGGCCAAATATTTCTAGTGTAAATTATGATTTTCCCATAATTTTTTTTAAAACATAAAAAATATTTATCTTTTAATCTATTGAATAGAACCTCAACTTTGGGACCTCCTGTATAAAGTCATAGTGTAGAATAACCTCTCCATTATTTTTTTCAACTCATTTTATAATGTTTTCAGTCTCATTATATTCTCACCAGTGAGTTCCTAATTCCACTCATGCCATTATTAATTTATATATGTATCAACAGAGTTATTTATGTTTAATATAATATGTTGTATTTTTGTGATTTTCATCGGTTCTTAATTTTTCCCTTGATCTAGAAAAAATCATATACTGGTACTATTCTAATGTTTTACTAAAAACCTATATTAGGTGGTATATAACATTCCCAAGGTTTTTTCTATTTTCTAGTAATATTTTTAATTGTCCAACACATTGTGATTTCCAACGTCAATACTAAACTGTGTTCAATTATTTAATTGTGTGGTGTACAACATGTTAATAATTCCAACTAGTTCAACTGATATTTTTGGAGGTTGTTTCCATAATCTAGGCAACCTAGGGTGTGAGCATGGTTACCTACCCTATTTTTCTGCCAATAATGGGGTGTATGTGTTCTTTACAACTAAGATTAATCCCATTATAAATTGATTTTAATTAAATTCAATTGATAAGAGAAGGATAGTCTTCTTTTTCAAATGTGATTACATGATGAAAATTGTTTAACTTTTAAACTGTAATTTATATAAATTATGAATATATGTTGGATGAAAACATGTAATGTGATTAATTATGAAATGGTAAATGAAATGTGATTATTTTGTTCTTACAGTGGGATCCTTTATTGGTATTACATGGATACTTATTCTACAGGATTCCAAGACCGTTTCTCACAGGATTCTTAATTTCATTGGTGGATTCCATAGACTTTTTTATGACTTCCATCTTGATTCCATATAATTATTCATGAATTGTAACCCTTAGGATCTCTATTGCTTAGTCTTATAGTGGACATGGTATATTGGCATGCTCCCAGGACCCCTATCATTTTTAAATGATATTTCTTCGAGATTCAACTAGGAATATATGTGGATGCCTAAGTCATATATAACATGGATTTCACCCTTCATGGTATGGAATTTATGATTACATGGAGTGACCATTGTGTATGTACAGTATCCGATGATTTCCCAACATTGAAATTACATTAAATTTGAGGATCACTTAAAACTATATATAAATGGGAACCCAAATAATGTAACTGGTCTAGTTCCATTTGAAACATCAAATCATAAACCCTAGTACATAAGTGAGCTACATTATCTCTCACAAGGTTATTCAGAACTTGCATCATTCATAAACACATCATACATAAGACATGTCTTCATAAATTTGGGATGGAAACATAATAATGGGTGAGTTGAAATGCACTATATGGGTAATCAAGGAAAAAATATAAGACTAAACATGATCTTAGGGGTATGAGAACATGATAAAAATTTATATGATCATACCCTTGGTGTATTAGATCTTAATCATGAATATTGGGACAAATCCTAATAGATCATTAGACATGAATTATAAGGAAATAAAGGACAAATACATGAAAGCATAATATAAGAATAAAATTTGGAATTGTGGAATACATATAATAATATAATATGGTCTAGATATTATCTAAGTAATCGCATCAAATACCATCATGGTAGTATGGGTTCACTCTCCATACAATATTGGTAGTTATGGTTCACCCCCATGGACACATTAGTAGCATGCGTTCACTCTTTATACAATCCTAATAGTTATGGTCAACTCCCATGTCTCTCTTAGTAACATAAGTTCACACCTCATACTATATTGGTAGTAATGGTTCATTCTGTGGCCATAAAATTCATTCAACGAGAATTAAATCATTACCTATTACATTGTATATTAATATAGGTCACACCCATCTTATAAATAAATCATACATACATGTTCTATATGATCATAAATAATCATATCATATTTCATGAAATTAAATTTTTATTATAAATATGTAATCATATCATAAAATTTGAATAACCATGTTTCAAAATCATATCATCATAAAAATAACTAGTAAAAAGAAGCAGGTTCTAAAAGCATATAACTTGTGAATGTGAATTTGGATTTATAAAGACAAAAACATTAAGCGTAACCCATTCATGGAAAGAATATGAATGGAAAATCTAGATCACTTCCTAATTGAAAATTAGTATTATAAATGGATTTAATATTATATGGAAAATAATTTTGAAATATCTTTCAAAAGTATTTGGTGAAAAAAATATCCTTTTTTCTTTGAAAGAGGCATTTTAATAAATAAAACCGTTTAAAAATAATTATCTCAGAATATATATTGAAAACATATAAAGAAGACCTGAAATCAATTTTTGAAATATTTTTCCTATAAAAATTATAATATATTCCTCAATAAATTTACAAAACCTTTTTCTTCTAAGAAACTTTGAAAACATATTATGTTATCTTGAAAAAGTTTTCAGTACTATTTTAACTTGACAACTTATGTAATAATCATGAAAAAAATTTGAAAAAACTTTTCCATTAAAATAATTTGAAAACAGAAGAATGAATCATTAAAATAATTTTGTAAAGCATTTTTTGGAAAATACATTAAAAAAGTTTAAAAAATAATCAAAACTTTTTGAAAACCATTTATTATAAAATACATTGAAAACTTCTACATATATCTTGAAAATATTTTTCATAATTTTAAAAAACATAAAACAATTTTTAAAAGATTTTTCTCTGAAAATGAGATTAAAAAATAATGTAAATCCACTATATTAAGATAAAATAATCATTTAAAAAGAATAAATTTTTAATCATTTAATATATTTATTGAGGGAATGACGGTGGGTAAATATACAATTGTGGTACGGGGTGAATATAACATTTTTTCATGTTAAAAAGGCTAAAAAAAGCCTCATTCGAAAGGCAGAAATAATATTATTTTTTAAAAAATAGTAAAATAAAAATTGGTAAAATATTTACTTTAATGATCAAAGGGTATTATGGTTATATTCATGGAATCCATTTTTTGAAATCCGAGTCTTTGAAGGATCATAGATTTCAAATAGATGTGAGGGAAAATTCAGGGATCTACAAAAACAATATCATAACAATATTATGTACCAAATAGTATAATGTTAGTAAAACACATTAATATTTCCTGAATAACCATAGGATACAAAATTTAATTATTTTTGGTTATATATGTATCATATGATTTTATATAATTAATCATGAACAACAATAAGCTCAAACAGATAAGGGATTGTTTTAATAAACTCTTATCACATGTTATCATCATATCATACACTCTTATTAAGAAATATAAATTAATTGAATCATTAAATATCATTAAAAATAAGGAGGTTTGTGATATAACATGTAAAATGGAAATATATACATCTTGAAAAATAGTTTAGGTGCAATACAAAACAATATTCTTGGAGAAGGAAAATTGAGACAAAACATTTTTACTGATTAGTTAACATTTGAAACCTAATCCTCATGAATATAACATCCAAAAATTTATAAGTGAATAAAAATAAATTTAATAATTACATACATTTTATTTAATTATTGTACATACATACACATCACAAAAGAAAAGATTCTTGATTGTAGCATGTATCTCAGGGAAATAAAATGTGAGATGAAATCCACATACCTTTTGTCTTGAATATATTTTTACTCATAAAAAACTACGTTATAATAAATTAAAATATATTATAAATCTACTAAATCACCATATACATATATCTAATACCATGTATTATTTTATTATGACCATAAATTTCATGATTGTTAATAACCATATGTTAGGGTTTCACTTTGGGTAATATTCTCTTTATTCTTCGCATGAGTCTTAATTTATTATATATTTAGTATTTATAATATATATAATGATTTAAACAACATAAAACATGATATAAATACCATTTATATAAATTATAATTTTATTATAATAATCCATGGAATATATAATCATGATATATAATACACTGTTCATGGAGATGGTAGGTCGTATGTATGTATGAAAGGTATTTCTGTTTAATTATCACATTTAAATAAATAAATAAAAAGTAATATATTTGTAACAATTTATATTTTACTATTAAATTATATTTATGATCTAATTTATATCTTATATATTAACTAAAAACATCCTTAATATAATCCATGTAGTGTATGAACGAATCATTTCTCTTTGAGGGGGCGATAGTCCACACATCCCCGAACGAAATTATTATTCTAACACCAAATGAAAAGAAAAAATATATATGTTGAAAAAACTAAATGTGATTAAAAATACTAAATATAATATATGAGATATATAAATATAGATCACTTCATAATTTCCCACATGGTAGGTGGTAATTAAAAAATGAACAATCAAGATTTCGTGAAGCCATAGTTTGACATTGATAGAAACAATATGTTTGTTACCCATTAGATTGTGGTGTGTGTTATTTCTGGTTGAACCATTTACATAACAAGATACTAGAAAATCGAGGATAAATTTTTTTATATAATCATATAACAAAGTGAGTGTATGGTGGAGAATGAAAATGAAGGAAATGAGATTAAGAGAAGATGTGAACACTTAATTGGGAAACTCCATTTGGATTGGAGCAACAGGCTCCAGTGAGTTTCCTTCATCCAAGGTAAGGATTAAATGAGAAAGGGTGGATTTTTGGGAGACTATTGTAGCATATTTTGGTCATGGAATTGGTCTAGAGAGGTGTGGTTATGTGGGTATAGGTAGTGGCCTTTTATTTTGAAGGGAAATGAAAAAATCGGAATCCTTGAAAACATGTTTGGTGAACCCATTTTTTACGTAAAAAATTTCTTAAAGAACAAAAAAACGAATAATTTATTTATAAAAGTAATAATAACTTATATAATATGGGTTTGTACATGTTTCATGGTCTTTTTGGGTCTTATATTTGTTTTTTAGTACATTATTAACAATATTTTTCTCTTAACTAATGTAATTAATTTTAATCAAATACTATAATTTTTATAGTCATTAACTATTTCAACATTATTATAAATTATTATTTATTCTAATTCAAAATATTTTATAATTTTCAAAAATTAGAATCATTTATGTGGTAGAAATTAATTTTAAATTAATCCAAATGATAGGATGACACATCTGTGTTTTAACGTAAAACCGTCCAAAATGCTTCAATTTTTTTATTTCGATTTTAAATTTTAAATTGGTTCTAAATACCTAAATAGAATGAATTGAAAAAAAATTCTACCTAATAAATAATGATAATTAAAAATTTAATTTATTTGTGGAATCTAATTAGATGAAAAAGGTATTTTGATATAAAATCCAGTATTTTTAAGTATTCATTCGAAGATGATACATAACACAAAAATAAAAAAATATAATATCGTAATTTTTATTTCATTATTCTAAATATTAAGTATATTTTTAAATTTTAAATCTATAAAATGTCCCTGAATGGAATATGAAAATAGTTCTCCACTAAAATGATGTAAAACTGCCATTACAAAGAATACATTTTTATGCACAAATTTATGTTCATTCTTATCTATTGTTTATAGTATCTATTGGATCAACATAAAAAATATATTACTGAATGATTTACATATTTATTACATTAATATCACTTAAATGATTTAACTGATTTAATTTACTTGGTTAAATTATCTTTTTGACAATGACAATATTTTCTTATCTATTCAACCAGTTTTCATATTAATTTCAAATTTATTGGTATCTTATGAATTCATATAATATTTGTGCAAAGAGAATATTTCAATTATTTAGTTAATAAAAATAATATCCATCAACTTAATGGATGGCTTATATCTCATTGTAATAAATATTTAATAATATATTATAGTTAGTTAATACTCTATCTTTCATGTAATGTAAGCCATCGAGGAAGGTCAACACTAAATGTAATGCATTAAATCATTGTAGTAATGTGTAACATATGCGATTATAGTAACGAATTTAACATAAACCAATACAATTAAATGTAAAAATAATGTTTGAATTTGTGGTAACCAATTTTCAATGTTTCGTGATGTGAAAAATATCAATTTATTAAAATACTTTGGGAAAAAAATATTTCAAAAAATATTGTGGTTTAACATTCAACCTCCTTAAAATGAATTTTACAATGGAAATTAAACTAGGTTATCAATGATTTAATACATTAATTTTTCATTCATATAAACCGAAATTGTGAAAATGGATTCTAAAACAACTATTAAAATGGTTAAGTTGGAGTCGTAATGGCTACACAAGTAATATATAACAGGGCTTGACATAGGATAACATAGATTTGGAGTGACGAATGGATAAAGGGGAAAATCGTAAATATTTATATGGAGTGTTTGATTTCATCATTAAAAAACAAGTGAATGATGAATGAAAATTTGATGGGATCAATATCATAAATTTGTGATGATTTCAAAATCCATCAATTCAAAATAATTAATGTATAAGGACATCGTTATTTTTTATCACATTAAGATAATTGATTAATTCTTGATATATTTTTAAAAATTTATTCTTTGGTTATGCATTGATAAATTTAATATACATCCCTTACAATTAATGAATTAATGTCTAAAAATATATTTTGCAGCATAAACCACTAAAATATACATTTAATGGACCTGAAGGCCCATATAGGAATGAAATGTATAGCTATATGACAATATGAATTAATATATAAACATAAAAAGTAAAACTACTGAATCATCATTAATATTTATTCATCAAGAATAAATACACATTAACTAGAACATCACACAGGCTAGTGGTAGGCAAAAAACCTTAATCATCTTTCAATCATGGGTTCAAGACCATAGGCCTTTCAAGAATGGATTGGTTGTAAGCTAACATACATGATTCCCTTTAATAAAACATCAATAATATAATTCAAATAATTTATAAGATATAAATACATTAAATAATGTTTATCACTAAATATCCTTCTAACCAAGTTATTCAGTACCAACTCAATGTAAATGTACTTCCACCAATGCTTAACTTAAAATTTTCATGAAAATCTAACCATATGACCCTTCTCAAATATGAAAATCTAAAACATTACAAATATAGTAACGAAAACAACTTATCATGGATTGCACAATATATCTCAATGTAGATTTTTGTTTTCACATACCAAAAATGTGAATACCCTCATCATATAATCTATTGAGATATGGTAATTTCCTCAATTACAATAAATAATTTTATAAAACATTAATTCTTCCTTATTACAAGGTATATTGGATCTATTCCTAAAATCAAAAAAGGTTGTAAACTTCATCAATGCTAGCATAAACCAAGTATCAATATGTCACTACCCTACATACAGGGTAATTAGTACTATCCCATTTTCTTATCTAAATCCACATATCCTTATACATACAACATTATCATAATATAAGTAACATATTAAGGGTTATAATACCTTAGTCAATATATCACCTTTCTATTAAATCACTTCACCTGTTTATCAAGAACATTAAATACAAACTTGTAATTATGGATCACAAAAACATAAGTAGAACATGTATCATATTTTTCATAATACATAACTTTAAAATCCAAAATCATAAAAACAAAGAATACTTCAACCATAATATATTAACATTTCTAGATCAACTGATTCTTTAGTACCTTATTACTTTCACATTTGTTTTGTACTCGCATCATCATCCACAATATAACCATTACTCACACCACCTTGTTGATTCTATTTAGGAACTTTCTTCTTGGGATATTGGGCTGTTTAATGACCATTTTAATCACACATAAAAAACCTAACATTAAAATGGGTCTTTTAGAATCCAATATTATCATCCATTTCATCAACTAATGCTTTCATTTACCCATTATAATCACTTTCATTATTTCCTTATTCACCAAAAAACAACTTCTTATCCCTTTAATACATTAACTTGGTTGTTTATTTACACATTCATGACATAGAGGTAACCAAATATTCATTCCTCCAAGGTCTCCATTACATAACCTCATAGTGAACTCATTATTTTTATTCCATGGTGAGTCTGAGAGTTGTTTATGGTAAACATTGTCAATCATGTTCCCTAAAAACCAATTAGGAATGATGATATCATCTATAACTCTATTGACCATACCACTTGACGGGATATCATAAAATCTTCCATCACATTCAACATTAATCCAATTACTTCTGGTTCCCACCATTTAATAATACTATAAGTATAGTGTAAGTAATACATATCATTGCAGAAAACCACATTTTCATGAAACAAATTACCTATAGGATATCATGTCATCTTCAAAAATATATTACAACCTAGGATCATCCTAGGATAATATAACAATCCTATATTTAAATACATCATGATGGTTTGTGAAGATTTTGTGAATTTACAAAGCATATCCCTTGGAATTGTCAAACTAAGTTGCTAGAAAGCCCTATTATTGGGTACCAGATTATCCTGAGATAGGCCAGGAACATCTTGCCGATGTTATAAACCCTCAGTACATTTACTCTAGAGCCACATCTACTTATAGTATAATGGAATGGATGTAATACATGTAATCAACTTACTCTATCATTTACCAACATTCCATGTAATTTTTTAAATGTTTACCCATCCTTATAATTACCCTTAGAGATATCTCTAGACATATCCTTAGAAATATACCAATTTACCTCACTAATGTTTTCATATCAATTTTTTTAATTGTATAACCAAGCCTTTTCTCTAAAAGAAAATATAGAGACCCGTGATTTTAATACATTTAAATTAAATTAAAATTGATGAACACTGAAAACATCATAAAAATAAATTCTCAAATATTGTAATTGACCCAGTCCCTTTGGAAACAAGGAAACTAAAACAGTGGTATATAATTATGCTACATCATCTTGCGCTGGGTCTATCATGAATTGCACCCGTATAATTCACATCATACTTACTATATATCTTCGCAACCCATGGAGGGAAAAGAATGGGACGAGATCAAATGATTAGTATGGGTAAAAAGGGATTTAGGTATGCATAAACATGATCATATGGGTATTAGAACAT
Source organism: Viscum album (assembly GCA_963277665.1). Taxonomy (NCBI): domain Eukaryota; kingdom Viridiplantae; phylum Streptophyta; class Magnoliopsida; order Santalales; family Viscaceae; genus Viscum; species Viscum album. The sequence continues at coordinate 161,479 of OY728127.1, forward strand.
CTTGAAACCATTAGATTATCATAACCTACATTTCATAGATAATAATCCCGAATCATGGAATAAATCATGGATGTTCATAGGACATGAATCACAAGGTAATACATGACATAATCCATGAAATCAGATAATAGGAATAAAACATGGAATAATAGAAAACAGTTAATCATATACTACGATTTCCATTATAGCCAAATAATCGTTTCTAATATTATACTGGTAGAATGTGATTACTTCCCACAACATCTTGTCAGTCAAGGATTACTCCCCTAGAAGTCATAGTAGCATTATTTCACTTTTCATACCATCATTCACTCCCACGACCATATTAGTAGCAGGAGTTTACTCCTCATACTATCTTGGAATTCATGGTTCACCCCCATGACCATCTTAGTCTATCTCATGAGATAAAAATATTTATCCAATGATTTCTAGGTAGATATAGGTCCCACAAATCTCATAAATAGCTCATACATAAATGTGACATAACATTATAAATTATCATATCATAACCCTTTAAATTAAATATGTATTATAAAAAAGTAATCATATCTTAACATATAAAAAAACCGGTTTCATAATCAGTTCATCAAAATCATAGGCCTAGAAAAGAAGCGATATTTGAAATTATATAAATCGTGAAATAGAAACGGGATTTACAAAGACCATTACATTAAGTGTAACTCATTTATAGAAATAATATAAAAGTAACCTATATATTAAATTCTAAAATGGTATGATTAATATCAACAAATGTCATCTTAAATGGAAAATAATTTTTAAATATCTTACAAAAACATTAAAAGAGAAAAAAATCCTTACATAGTTGATTTTTTAGTAGATAAACCAATTTAATAAATTTTATAGAAAATAACTTCAAAACATATAAATAATAATTGAAATCATTTAGAAAATCCTTTTCTTTGAAAACTTATAATGTAGGATTAATTGCTTTTTAAAATCATTTTCCCTGAAAATACATTGAAAACATATTAAATAATCCTGAAATGTTTTTGAAAAAAAATTACATTAAAAAATATATATTAACATTGACCACATTTTTTAAATATTTTCCTGTTATATGAATTTGAAAACATAAATGGAAGCTTTAGATTTCTTTGAAAACCTTTTTTTGAATATAATTTGAAAACATATAAATAAATCATGTAAATGTTTTGATAGCCACTTCTATAAAAATAAATGTAAAATATTTAAATATGTTGTTAAAAAAATTAAAACCATTTCATTGAAAATACTATGGAATATTATAAATAATCTTAAAAATGTTTTGAATACATATTGAAACATAAAAAAATTAGAATTCGTTTTTAATGAAAACAACTTTAAAAATAAATAATATCCATAATATTAGGATACAATTTTATTATAAAATGAATATATGTTTAATATTGTAATTTAATCTTCAATATAATGTTAGTGCATAAATCGGTACATGTCGTAGGAGGGGAAAAGAACATTGCAGTTGCATTGTGGAAAGGTTAGAAAAATGACTCATTCGAAAAGCGACAAGAACATTCTTGTGTAAAAAATGGTAAAGTAAAAAAGGTTTAAAATTGTTATTAATTAACATATTTGATTAGTGTAATAATAAAGTAAACCCTTCTTAGAAGTCATGGTTTTAAAGAAAATGTAATTTCCAACCGAATAGAGGGTAAAGTCTGGCATTTTTTATAAAACAATCTATCCTATATTATTTACCAATGAGAATAAATATATTAAAAATAAAATAAAATGTAATGAAAAATAATAGGAGAGAAAATTTCATGAATTTATTGAGGATATTGATCATATTATTTTATCAAACAAAGCATAAACATATAAAAACTCGGAAAGCAATGAGATTGTTTAAATAAACTCTTATCACTTGGTAACTTGGGAACATTGATTCCATGTAAGAGAAGAAAAATACATGAAGATTTAAATAATTTAAAAATAATTATATTCATGACATAACATGTAAAATATAAATATATACACTTCTAAAATGAGTTTAGGTGCATAACCTAACATCAGTCTCAATGATAGATAATTTAGACAAAATCGTTTTAATGATTTTTTATCTTTCGAAACATAATTCCCAAGACATAAGTATCCTAAATTGGATATGTTGATACACATAAATTTTTTCATAATATATATATATTATACTCTTTGTCATTACGTAAGAAACACAAAAGGAATGAGTGGAAAACATAACATGAATATCCGACAAATAAAAAGTCAGATGAAATCCCCTTACCTTGTGTTTTGACACTTTTCAGGATCCTTAAAAGAACCTGTATAATAAATATAAACCTATTATAAATATAATAGATAAATATGTTAATAAATCAAATATAATTTATGGATTTATTTTGAAGTTATGTTTCTTTATTGTTAACAATCACATGTTAAGGTTTCACATCCATTAATATTCACTTTATTCTTCGCATTTGTCTTAATTTGTTATATCATTTGTATTTATATATTATATGATTATTTAAAGAATGAAAAACATGATATAAATATCATTTATATACATTATACTTTTTTTATAACAATATATAGAATATATAATTATTAAATATATTACACCATTTATGGAGATAATAGGATGTACATACTCAAAAATGTTATTTCTATTTAAATGTCATATTGAAAGAAAATAAGTAAATTTAAAATATGTAGACATATATATATATATATATGTGTGTGTGTGTGTGTATATATCATTATTAATTTTGATTTATGATTTCATATATAATATATATATTCACTAAAACCAACCTTAATACAATTTCGTTCGTTTATTAATGAATCATATCGTTTGGAGACGGTGGTAGTCCACACTTCCTCAAAGGAAATTATCTTATTAAAAAAATGTAATGTAAAAAAGATATGTGTTATAAATAGAATAAATAATCTTAAAAAATAATAAAAATAATATATTAAATATATAAATTGTGTTTCTATGATAATGGCTATCATGTTTGGTTGTATTGTAAAAATGAGTATTCATTATTTCGTGAGGCCATAGTTTACCTTACAACGAAACAATAAGTTCATTTCCCAATAGATATAGATTTGTGATTTTTACGACAAACCAATAACATAACAACATAATAGTATATTTAATAAACCATTATTTTATTAAATAGAGTATTAAATTGAATGGAGGAGGTGGGGAAGGGAAAAAAATAAATGAACGTGAGAGAAGAAATTACCTATTAGTCGGGTAACTCCTTTTGGATTATGCCAAATGGATTCCTTGAGTTTACATCTTCCAAATGAGAGAATAAAAGGAGGAAAGGAGGGAATTTGATCTATTATTTTATCATATGTTTTTCAAGGTAATTTAATTGAGATGTGTGAGGATGTGGGTAGTGGTGGTGGAATTTTATATGGAAGCTAAATGACACAATTCACATTTTTTAAAATAAGATTGGTGTTCCCACATTTTTTGAATTTGAAATGTCATACCAAACCAAAAAAACTAAATAATTGATGGTTAATTTTCAATTAATGGCCATTAAATGGGTTCTGGGAAAGTGTATAGGTCTTTTTGGGTCTAATATTTAAACTTTAGTAAATCACTAACCTTATTTTTCTCTTAAATGATAAATTAATTTTAATCAACTTCACTAATTTTTTTGGTCATAATAAAAATTAAAATTATCCGAAATTATATATTATGATAATTCATAATATTGAATCCACTTTCTGGATTCTAACCACATAACTAGTAGAAATTAATTTAAAATAAATATCACCGATGGGAGGACACATCATATATTTGACACAAAAACGTCCAAAAGATTACAACATTTTTATATAAAATTTCAATGTGAAATTGGTTCTAATAAACTAAATTAAATTAATTAATAAATATATGTTTTCTATAAACAATAATCCAAATTGAAAATATAATTTATATTTATAAAATAATTATATAAAAATTCAGTTTTAAAATAAAATCAAGTATTTTTTACTATTAATTTAAAGATGAAAACTTACATAAAAATAAAAAACAAAATCCTACCCTAGTTCTTCTGTCTCTATTTCTATAATGAAGTTAATTATTACATTTAAAATATATAAATGTTCCAAAAATTGTATTTGAAATGGGGTCCCTATTAAAATACTTTAAATATACCTTTACAAAACAATAGGTTCTAATGCATAAAATTTTGTTTTTTCAATCCTTTTTTCTATAGAATTTTTAGGATGAATATAAAAAATATTTCTTTGAATATATAATATATTTATTTAATTAATAACCCTTAACTATTTTTATAATTTTTATTTATAGGATGAAATATATTTGTGACTTCAATAATATTCTCCTTTATTTTCAACTTTTTTTTGATTCATTTATATTTAAGTGGTAACCTATGAATTCATTGTTAATTTGTATAAAATCAATATTATAATAATTTTTTAAGCATATTAATATTCATAAACATAATTGGTAGTTTAGATCTCATTATAAAAATATTTTTAATATTATATTATTGTTAGGTTACACTCAGCCCTGCATGTTACAGAAGCCATCCAGGATGGTCAATATTGTGTGTAATGTAGGATAACCTTGCAATTCCATGAAACATACCCCACATTGGTGTTGTGTGTAAAATAAGGGAAGCCTGTTTTGTGTGAATGGAATATTTGACATAGTGAAATGGTATTTTAACTATTTTGTGAAATGAAAAAAATTCAAAACTTTAAATTCATTTTAAAAAATAAAATTTTCAAAATCCCATGCAGTTATAGTATGAATATTATTATACGATGGGGAAATGATGAATTTCATATACATTAATATATGTTGTGGCTATTTTAGATTATTTACATATTTTTTACAGCATGTCCAGGCTGTATATTTTATCTATTCTTTTCGTTCAACCAGGTATGGGTATTTGATTCTAGAGGGTGGATAAGAAAATATCACATTCATAGTTATGTTTTAGCACTACACCTATTTATGGGTTCCTAAATATCATTATTTGGGAGCCATGTTCAGATTGGATATATCCCCATTTATTTAATCTTAACATTCAGTACTAATAAACATGTGATATAAAATTCACACTGATTTTTGTATATATTATATTATTTGGAATTCTATAAGCACCATTGGTTTTTTACTATTGAGTGTTGTCTTTAATAGAAATTATGAAACTAATGGGTACCCAAAAAAACTCCCCGAAATAAATTAGGGTATTTGAAAAGCACCCATAGTACAATGCTTGATTGTTTACATTTCATTGGTGTAGGAGATCATGGGAATGAGTTAGGGTTGTGATGCTAGCTGTGATAGTCCTTTTTGGATTTATTGGAATTTGATAACTATATTGTATTAGATTATTTTATACCTATTTAAAATTTCATTTGAAATGTGACATGGAATTTCATTTTGAATTGTTGATTTCCACTTGCATTGTTTATATATATTCCTCCCTTGGATATTTATCTTCTATATGATTGATTTTCCTCATATGCTATTTATATTTATTATTTCAAACAATATTGTAAATTTTAACATGATGGAATAGTCTGAACATAGACACACAATATGTCCTTACTACTAGTCGTCATTCTCGGGGAAATAGGGAGTCAGGTTTTAGAAAATGTGACCCAACAGATTGAGGAACTATTTAGTGGAATATGGGATAGTCATTACAATGTTGTAACAAAAGAGTTTATTTTCCATCTGTAATATTTTGAGATAATAGAAATCGGATTATGATGGTATTATAATTTGATAATGAGTTGTTATTGGGAGTTTATAACCCATTTGTAGAGAAAATAAACATTTACGCGAATGTGAATTGCTATTATATTGATTTTACATGTTATAGTTGACATCAATCCTCCAATTATTGATTCACATGAATTGTAATGTTGTGATTAATTTGATTTAGGATATTATATTAACATTTCCAAATGAGATTAGGGTATGAATCAAATGCATCATTTTTTCACCATTTAGGATTCACACACCAGACATTATGACATTCTATATAGGATGCATTTCTTGAATGTATAAATTTTTGATATGCTCTATCTGTAGTATATTTTTTTATCCAAATATTTTCCATGTTAGGAAATGGATAATATAGTTGGTACATAGAGTTCCTATTGTAACATAAATAGTGCTATCCTAATTAGTCCACAACGGACACCCTATGTAGTAAACTATGGATCATTGAGTCACAAATAATTAGTCTCATAGACTAGAACATGTTATGGTATGGATTTAGTGGAAACCATAAATTAGTTCAAGAGGTGGATGAGACCTTATGGATAAAAAGTTTTGAATGATTTGACTAAAAAATTAATGAAAATTTCGAATGAATATAAATTCAAAATAAATTGAAATTGATGAAAAAACGAACATGAAAATTACATAGCATTAGAATAAGAAGTAGGTAGTGTCTCTAGGAATTATTATGATTATTTATTTTTACCTGGTCCTGAATTTATGATCAATAATTGGGGCATGTCTTGTTTATTTTACTGTTTTGACCTATCATATGCTTATACTATGATATTCTAGTTATTTTTATTTTTGATGTCTCTATTTTTCATTGTACAAAAATTAAATAATTAATACCTCAAGTCAATTGGTAGGATGGTGGGGAATAACATGATCCTGTAATGGTGTAACATGGGAAACTTTTATATCTTCATGTATTTGTTGGTTTAACATGAGTGGATTTAATAAAAACAGGTCATGTGGCAATGTTTTGTGATTGTTTCTGTAACATCCAGATATTTTATTATATATAGTCAATGAAATTAATTTTTATTATTTTATAGGTTGTGTTGCACTTAATATATAGTTTATATTTAATCACATAGAACACCCTTTTTATCTTTTTTTACACACAACATTGATTTTTTTTATTACTTTAGTTACACACAATGCCAAGTCTTACTGGAAAACAATATACTATTAGTATTATTTATTTAATATAATATTTATCACATAGTCATTGAAATGGGGGAAATTAATAAGGTTAACTAATTTATTGGATCATATTTTAAACTTCATTCCAAAATTAATTCAGGAGATATCAATTAATTATAAATGAAAATAATTGTCGATTAAATATATAGGATGTGTTTTTATGAAAAATACCTTTTCACTATAATGATGATTACATTTAAAAAATTAAATTTAACAATATTATTGAAATATATTAATGACATTTATTATATATATATTTAATCCAAAGTCTTTAAATTGATCCAATAAGTTATATATTGGTATGGTAATAATAAATACAATTTTAAGCAATGAGTCCCATATGTTTTTAAAAGTTATGTTCAGTAACATTTTGTAAAGCCCCGACCCTAGATACCCAGATTCGGTGCATTATTAAATAACATTGGCATGATCACAAGAAATATCATGTCTCGAATGACCGATTAGTTTAGTAGCCTTGGAAACACTAGATATATTCATAAAGTTTACATTACATCAATAAGTTAAAAACTACAACAACATATTGTCTTCATATCCCCCTCACACTATCCCTACAGGTCATTCATAAAATACTTCTTCACATCCTGATAATAATAAAACATTGAAAGGGGTGAGCTCAGTTGCTCAGTAAGGATAACAATATAGCGGAAACATTCATAAATAAACATAAAACGTTAAGGCAATGTATAACTAAAACAAAAGCCTTTTAAACTTGAACTTCAGCATAATATAGAAAGGATAAAACAATATAATTCCATTTACTTATTCACATGGCTATTCTACTAGTCTAATAATCACATGAAAATATTAATAACCACTTTCATAATGACGGAATGCATAATGCCAGACTATCATAACCATGTATCCAAGGCATCGTGCCAGGACTACAAATAAGATTTTTTCAAGGCCTCTTGCCAAGACACTAGTTTGTCTCATGAAACCTACCGATGCATCTAGGAGCTATAGCGGGCTCCACCCATCACTTTCTAAGTCCAATTCATTCCTCATTTGAAAAGTTATAAACATAACATAAACATTCGTATTAAAACTAGCATATGAAATGTCAATACTTTATCCACAAGTCATGAATGGTAAAAAAATAGCACATCCACAGTCAAACATAACTCATTCGATAAAATATAGAAGATTTTATTGTATCATAATAACCTCAATCGAGAATGATGGAGGATAATGACATAGAAGAAAATAATCATCAAAACAATTAGAGTGAAATATCCCCCTTTTTTCTTGAAATCATTTAAAAGTGACACTATTTATCAATAATTTATTTAAAATAGAATTTAGAATCAAAGTTTCACATACCAATTTGAAACTTTTAAAAGAAATTTTGATTTGAAAACATTAATTTCCATATAAATAAATCCTTAAAACCATTTTTAAAACATGGACATTAATGAGAATGATTTATAATAATCAATCATTAAAACATTTTAAAATGTCATTTTGGTTAGAGTTCCTAACCAAAAGAGAGAAACCTGAATAAAAATAATTGTGGAAATAAAAACATTGTAATATCATGAGAATAAAGGGATTCATGATATATTATGTCAAAGTACATTATATACACCATATAAAAGTGATTTGGTGTATAACAATAAAGGAGTCTCAATGGAATGTAAATTGAGATGAAATCTCTCATAAATGCCATATCCTTAGGTTAAGAATAAATCAACGACATAATTATGAGTGAAAAATATAAATACACTCAATATGATTGGATATTCAGTGTAAAAAAAATAAAAGTACATTCACACATATTCTTGTAAAAACAACACCAATGAATTGGATGTTTAACTCAAAAAATCGAGATTGAGTAAAAATTATTCTTATCAAGTTCATACCGACGACCAGATAATTTATCAATGGAGTGATTATGTGTAGAAAAATTATATCCATAGATAGGAGAGTGTAATTTATAACATAATCAAATGAATAGTGATTCTACACATAATCTTGGAGTAAAATAATCAATGAAGTATGCGTAAAGCCGAATGAGTGGAAATTGAAATGTCAAATTCCCTTATTGATTTGGTAACATACAAAACATTCACCCATGAAATAAGGATCATACAATGATGATGTAAAAATACATTAATTAATGTATATTACACAATGAATACAAACATGGTCTGTACACACACCACATGTAATAAATAAGTGGTGAAAAATGGAATTCTCACGGAATTATAAGTGAGATAAGAAACCCATTGCTTTGTAATTTTTCCTTGGTTGACTATAGGTTAACCTCCTGTATAATGGTGAAATAATTTTTATTGAATTATAAAATAATCATTTACATTAATATGATATCATATATGATCTTTTAAAATTGATTTGTTAATAATATCTTAGTATTATCGTCATTTCGGGTGATAACTTACTCGTTTCCATTTATATTCCTTGTTACGTAAGATGTGTTTGTTATGGATAGGATGTATCTTATTCATATCCAATATTTTATCAATTCCTTAAAAATTATTTTTATTCATCAAATGATAATTATACTTGAATGGATACGATGTAGAATGAATCTCATCGCGTTCGTGGAGACGGTAGTCCGTACGTACGCACGAGCGACAATATCATTCTTTTGATGTTAAAATAATATATAATTGGATGGTATATAATATAGACAGAATAAATATCTTGTTATATTTATTATTTAAATTAATTACACATCATTATTATACCCATCCAAATAATAATTTATTGAACAACAATTACACCACGACGTGGAGACGGTAAGCCGTACGTACGCACGTATGGTGACATGCCATTCAAAGGATGGATAGAATACTGAATATGGTTTACCATATTTATAATAACATCATAGTATATAGAATATATTGGAGTTATTATTTTAGAATAGAAATAACAAAGAAATATGAAGTTGAAGAAGAAAGGAACGTGAAAGAGGGTGGTGAAAACATTACCTCTTCTTCGGGTTGTTCCGTTTGATTTGATCAAAAGGGCTCATTAGGTTGCCTTTATGATCAAACTAATTCTTATAGGTTGTAGTTAGAGAATTTTATGGAGTATTGGGGAAGGTTTTGGCCGGGCCAAAAGGCATTTAATGTTGGAATTAGTGAGAAGGGGGTGTTCCCTTTTATAAGAGGGGTGAGGGGCACCTTTGGAAAAGCAAAAAATATTATTTTATAATAAATTCATATTTGCTTTCTAATGGATCCAAAGTGTATTATATAAAGTTTAAGGTGGTGATGAGTCTAAAACCACTCAACCAATAGAATTTAGACAGGTTTGGTTTATTATATTAACCTTATCTTTAAACATTAACTCTTAGTTATTTAGTTTCACTTTTACAATATCTCTTTGTATTTTTATATTATATTGTTAATAAACATACTATATTCATCCAAGAGACCCCCAAGTGGTCCCTTAATGATAAAAATATAATGATATAAGTCTCTTGGCCGAACCTTAGATTTTTAGTAATTGAAAATAAATTAAAAGTATAATATTTGTTTTGAAAACCCCTTTATGTCAATTTGGACACTATTGGGTATTTTGTTTTTGATAAATCCATAAAAGCATTATTACTTTGAACACAATTTATATAATCAATCATAATATTTCATATTATCCTATAAAATTAGTGTAATTCATAAAAAGTCTCAAATTACATTTATTTTGATATTAATAATATCAAATATTTTAATATTTCATTAATTAGGTAATTACTGCATCACCATTGTGTCATAAATAAATTAAATTTTTTAATGTCTAAAAATTATAAATAAAATATCATTATGTAGGAAATAGTTTTAGATTCCTAATGAATATTTAAAATCGAATTTCTATTATATATAACCCTATATTAAAAATGTTTTAGTAAATAAACATTGATTTTAACTCTTTTAAATCTTCAATGAATTAAATAATAATTAATGTCCTTTTCTAATACAAGTGGACCTAAATGATAATATTTTACTCCTAAAATTGTTTTTGGTCGAGATACACTTGTCCAATAGAATTAGGACATGTGTTAGGGTAATATTAATATCATTTTTACCCTTAATTATCCTATTTACTTTTAACCGTGGTAAATAAAAGTAAAAATTAACTATTCACCAAAAATTATTTTCATCTCATTGAACCAAATTTTACTCCATGTTATTAACCATGTGTCTCAGATTTTCAAAATTCTACTCACAAAAGCGGTAAAATTATGTTTTATGAAATTTATAGTTTTTTAACTACCACTTAGTGGTTTCACTATTCATAAAAAATGAAAGTTTCCATGAAAAATACCAATAATTAGGCCTAAGCTATATTTTATATTATGAATTAAAAAATGATTTCTATTTTAACAAATTCAAAACATATCTTTTGCATTAATTAATTTAAATTAATTCCCATCGTCAAAACAAATAGCGTGTTTTTAAAAGATAATAATTATCAAAAGATTGACACTTGTTTATGTCTGGTTTAAAAGTGAAATTACATCAAATGACACACATTGTATTAAATGGTAAAAATATATTCTAAATCTACTTTAAAACCACTCAAATTAATAATTTATCACTATAAATTATTTCGATTAAAAAATTTGTTTTTAATTAAAATTTAGTAATTTTCACTATTCATCAAAATATGAAAGTTATCCGAAAAGTACCAAAATTTTACCCTAAGCTAATTTCGATATTACAAATCCATAAATGAAGTCCATTACTAATGAGAAAATTTATAAAATTTCAAAAAGTAGGTATTACTATTCATAACGGCTAGTTTGATTGGTTGTGGTGTGTTAGAATCTCGATATTGCGTACAATACACGCCATTGCATTATTCAAAGGGAAACATACCTTGGAAGCTTGGGGTGTTACATTCTCCCCTCCATCAAGAAATTGCATCCTCACAATTTTTTTAAAATTAGGCTTGAGAATATAATGGAAACTCCCACATCGGAAAAAGAGTCAATAAAACTATCACTTTAAAAGAAAGGAAGTGAGGTATAAAGTTCACCCAAGATAACCCATACTAGGATTCCAAGTAGGAAAAATGGATATGGATGATAAACTAAGTGTTAAGTTCTGATGGAGAGGGATAAAAAACATGATCAGGAGAAAGTTAACAATAAGAAAATCACAAACTTGTGTTGGGAAAAGGTCATTAGTCTCCCAGTAGGAAAAGTAAACGGACAAAATTTTTTGTTTTAAGTTACATTACATAAGGAAGAGGAATTAATTTATGATATTGACTAAGAACATAACGAGATATACTTACTTTTTAAGTATAGTTTCATTCTATAATAAAATTTTACCACTAACTCATTTTTTTGAATAATGAGTATTCAGGACGACTTGGTCATAATGGAAGAGCTAGAATAAACTTCTATAGAAATACATGATCCACATATGAGAAACTACATATTTACCTTGTCATTAGAGATTAATCAAAACCAAAATGGTTAGTATAATATCTGATGATCCCCTAAATGGATATTCCATTAGAGAAAAAAAAACACAAATCATACTTTCTAAAGTTAAACCATCAATACCCCAAATTTAAATAAATACCATTAAATAATCAATTGTCCTTAAAATCTTTCAATATAATCCAAACTTATATTGAAACCAAAAACTTATAAGAATGTAGTCTTCCACATTTAATTGTATCTCCAATTGACATTAAATACTCTTAAGGTCACATACTTTAAAGTGATTAACCTAATCATTTCAATAAATAACCCAAATCACTATAAATACACAATAAAAACATAGATAAAAATCCACCATTACTCCTCAAATGAAATACCATACTATTCTATTTTCTTTGGGCATATAGTGTTCACAAAAAAGCGAACAACTTCCAAAATAACATTTATCACTTAATCACCAAATCATTTTCCAATACTAAGGGTATTCATTTGATAAGACATAAGATCCCAAATCAAATTATTATTGATCAATAAAATCATTTAACTAAAAATAATAGTCACACTAACCAGGGAATTCACGTAGTCCAGTGGTAGGAGATAAATCCCAATCGCACTTTGGTTGCGGGTTCGATTCCCACAGCTTTGTCCGACGCGACGGGTTGTCACACGGTCTGCGTGTTTTCCTTTTTCAAAAACTATATTTTGTAGCATTACCAAAATGAGATAAATTCCTCAAAATAACAATAACATAATTTAACCACAAATCTTATCGCATACCTTTCATTTTCATCTGAAATTATAATAACATATAATTTCCTCAAACCCAACGATCATATAAAACCAAATGGTTATTTATAACTATATCCACAAGAGAAAAGATAATTCTTCCTCAAATATAATTCTCACATGGAAAACTACATGGTTAACAATACAAGAGAAAATTATTCCAAAGTAAACCCATCAACAAGGAGCACTAATACTTTTTAAACATTTCTCCAACCATTTATTTCCATATAGCTTCTTCTTTGACCAAGAAAATATCCTATAGAACAGGGCATTCACTTGGGTAGTGGCCATGTCCCCTATATTTACGGCAAATGACTGTAAATGGAATCTTGGGGCCATTTTTATCTTCTTCCATAGTACTCTTCATTTTTCTTCGTCAAATTTTCACTTTATGTCCTTCCTTCCCACACGTAAAGCATTTCATTGTCCCATTGAGACACTTTCTTGGGTGTCTCCTTCCACATTTCCTGCATGATGGAAATTGAGGATTCCTTTCTCCATGGTCTCCACTACTGGAGATCTTATCATTCATCACCTTCCTCTTATTTGATTAGTCTAGGTATTGGTAAATATATATATTGTTGATCATATTTTTGAAAAATTGATTTGGCATAAAGACGATATCTTTTATGCCTATCAACATTCCATTTTGTTGCTCATTTCCACCACTGTTCCCACCTTGTACATCATTCTCAAAGTCACTATGACTTCTTTGGAATCCAGCCATTGAGTAAAACCAGAAATCATTGTGTGAGTAACAGTAGTCATAAAATCATTTATAGATTAACATGTCACCATATTCTCAATTTGAAACACATTAGGATTAACCAAGCTTATTTACTCTCATCTTATATATATAATACTTCAAATCGGTTTGTAAATAAAATGTAAATTATCCTAAGCATATCCCCCGGGAGTGTCATAACCAAGAGTGTAGCAAGGCTCGTTGTCGTGCACCAGTTCCCGTTCGAGTCTAGCTCAGAGCGGTGTTTTCGATTTTTACCCCTAGGTGCATCTGTGCCAGAGCCGCCTCTACCTGCTCGTATCCAGACATGGATGTATTGCTTGGAAAACTCACAAATACTCTACAATACCAAAATTATAGGAAGTTCTTCTATACTAATCCTCAATGTGCATCTTAGGTCTACGTGCTCTAATCAGGGTTTATCTAAATATAGCTTCCAAGGTTTGTACTAAACATTCCCTGATACCAACTGTAACGCCCCGACCCTAGAAACCTAGAGTCAGTGCATTATTACATTACATTGGCATGATCACAAGAAAGATCAAGTCTCGAATTACCGATTAGTCTAGTATCCTTGGAAACACTAGATATATTCATAATGTTTACATTACATAAATAAGTAGAAAAATACAACAACATATTGTCTTCATATCCCCTCATACTATCCCTGCAGGTCATTCATAAAATACATCTTCACATCCTGGGAAAAATAAAACATTGAAAGGGGTGAGATCAGATTCTCAGTAAAGATAACAATATACTAGAATCTTTCATAAATAAACATAAAAATTTAAGGCAATGTATAACTAAAACAAAAGACTTTTAAACTTGACCTTCAACGTAATATGGTTAAGGATAAAATGAAATAATGACATTTACATATTCACATGAATATTCTAATAGTCGAATAATCACATGAAAATATTAATAACACTTTCATAATGACGGAATGCATAATTCCATACTCTCATAACCACATAGCCAAGGCCTCGTGCCATGACTACAAATAATATTTTCTCAAGGCCTCGTTCTAAGACACTAGTTTGTCTCATGAGACCTACCAATGCATCGAGGAGCTATAGCGGGATCCACCCGTCACATACTAAGTCCAATTCATTCCTCATATGAAAAGTTTTAAACATAACATTATCATTAGTATTAAAACTAGCTTACAAAATGTCATTAATTTATCTACAAACCATGAATGGTATAAAAATAGCACATCCACATTCAAACATAACTCATTCGATACAATATAAAAGATTGTATTGTATTATAATATCCTCAATCAAGAATGATGAAGGATATTTACATAGATAAAAATAATCACCAAAACAATTAGAGTGAAATATCCCCCTTTTCCTTGAAATCATTTAAAAATCACACTATTTTCCAAGAATCCATTTAAAATAGATTGTAGAATCAAAGTGTCCCCTACCACTTTGAAACTTTTAAAAGGAATTTTGATTTTAAAACTTTAATGTCCATATAAATAAATCATTAAAACCATTTTTAAAACAAGGACATTAATGAGAAATATTTAGAATAATAAATATTTAAAACATTTTAAAATGTCATTTTAGTTAGAGTTACTAACAAAAAGAGATAAACTTGAATAAAAATAATTGAGGGAATAAATTTTTTTTGTAATATCATGAGAATAAAGGTATTCATGATATATTATGTCAAAGTTCATTATATACACCATATAAAAGTGATTTGGTGTATAACAATAAAGGACTCCCAATGGAATGTAAATTGGGATGAAATCTCTCATAAATCATGTATCCTTAGGTTAAGGATAAATCAACAACATAATTATGAGTGAAAAATATAAATAAACTCAATATGATTGTATATTATGTGTAAAAAAATCAAAATACATTCACACATATTCTTGTAAAAACAACACCAATGAATTGGATGTTTAACTCAACAAATTGAGATTGATTAAAAATTACTCTTATCAAGTGAATACCGACGACCGAATAATTTATAAATGGAGTTATTATGTATATCAAAAGTATATCCACAGAAAGGGGAGTTGAATTTATGACATAATCAAATGAATAGTGATTTTACACATAATCTTGGAGTAAAATAATCAATGAAGTATGCGTAAAGTTGAATGAGTGGAAATTGAAATTTCAAATTCTCTTATTGATTTGGTAACATACAAAACATAAAACCATGAAAGAAGGATCATAAAATTATGAGGTAAATATACATGAATTAAATTATATTACACAATTAAAACAAACATGGGTAGTACACAAACCACATGTAATAAATAAGTGGTGAACAATGGAATTCTCACAGAATTAAAAGTGAGATAAGACACCCCTTACTTTGTACTTTTTCTTTCATCGACGTTAGGTTAACATCCTGTATAATGGTTAAATAATTGTTATTGAATTATACAATAATCATTTACATTAATATGATACCATAAATGATCTTTTAACATTGATTTGTTAATGATATCTTAGTATTATCATCATTTGGGGTGTTAACTTACTCGTTTTCCTTTATATTCTTTGTTACGTAAGCCGTGTTTGTTATGGATAGGTTGTATCTTATTCATATCAAGAATTATATCAACTTATTAAACATTGTTTTTAATCATAAAATGAGAATTATACTTGAATGGATACGATGGAGAATGAATCTCATCGCGTTCGTGGAGACGGAAGTCCGCACGTACGCATGAGCGAAAATATCATTCTTTTGATGTTAAAATAAAATATAATTGGATGGTATATCATATATAAAGAATAATTAACTTATTATATTTATTATTGAAATGAATTACACATCATTATTATATCCATCCAAATAATAATTTATTGAACGACAATTACACCACGACGTGGAGACGGTAAGCCGTACGTACGCACGTATGGTGACATGCCATTCAAAGGATGGATAGAATACTGAATATGGTTTTACCATATTTATAATAACATCACAGTATATATAATATACTGGAGTTATTATTTTAGACCAGAAATAAAAAAAAGAATTACTTGAAGACGAAAGAAACTTGAAAGAGAGTGGTGAAAACATTACCTCTTCTTCGGGTTCTTAATTTTGATTTGATCAAAAGGGCTCCGTAGGTTGGATTTTTGATCAAACTAAGGCCTCTAGGTTGTAGTGAAGGATGTTGAGAGAGTATTTGGTCAGGGTTTGGCCGAGCCAAAATGCAATTAATGTGTGAATTAGTGATAAGGGGGAGTTGCCTTTTATAAGAGGGGTGAGGGGAACCTTTGGAAAAGCTAAAATCTTATTTTATAATTAATTCATATTCGGTTTCTAATGTCTCCAAAGTGGATTATTTAAAGTATAAGGTGGGTATGAGTCTAAAACCACTCAACCAATAGAATTTAGACGGATTTGGCTCATTATATTAACCTTGTATTTAAGTATTAACTCTTAGTTAATTAGTATCACTTTTACAATATCTCTTTGTATTTTTATATTATATTGTTATTAAACTTACTATATACATCCATGCGACCCCCAAGTGAACATTAATGATACACATATCATGAGATAATTCTTTTGGCCGAACCATATATTTCTAGGAATTGAATATAAATTAATAATATTATATTTTTTTTAAAAACCCCATTATGTCAATTTTGACACTATTGGGTATTTTGTTTCTGATATATTCAGAAAAGCATTATTAATTCGAAAACAATTTATATAATCAACACTAATATGTCACATTAACCTATAGGATTAGTTTAACTCATAAAAAGTCTTAAATTACATTTATTTTCATATTTATAATATCAATTATTTTAATATTACATTAATTATGTAATTACTGCATCACCATTGTGTCATAAATAAATTAATATATATAATGTCTAAAAATTATAAATAAAATACCATTATGTAGGAAATATTTTTATCTTTCTAATGAATCATTACAATCAAATTTATATTATGTATAACCCTATATTAAAAATGATTTAGTAAATAAACGTTGATTTTAACTCTTTTAACTCTTCTTTGAATTAAATAATAATAAATGTCCTAATCTAAAACAAGTGGACCTAGATGATAATATTTTACTCCTATGGTTGTTTTTGGTCGAGATAAACATTTCCAATCGAATTAGGACATGTGTTAGGAGAATATTAATATCATTTTTACCCTTAATTGCCCTATTTACTTTTAACCGTGGTAAATAAATGTAAAAAGTTACTATTCACCAAAAATTATTTTCATCTCATTGAAGAAAATTTTACTCCTTAATATTAACTGTGTCTCTCCGATTTTTGAAATTCCACTCACAGAAGCGGTAAAATTAAGTTTTATGAAAAATTCAGTTTTTTAACTACCACTTAGTGGTTTCACAATTCATCAAATTGTTAAAGTTTCCAGAAAAATACCAAAAATTAGGCCTAAGATATATTTGATATTATGAATTAAAAAATTATGTCTATTTTTATAAATTCAAAACATATCAGTTTGATTAATTAATTTAAAAATTAATTCTCGTCTTCAAAACAAATAGCGTGTTTTTAAGAGATAATAACTATCAAAAGATTAACACTTGTTTATGTCTGGTTTAAATATGAAATTACATCCAATGACCAAAATTGTAATAAAAGGTAAAAATATATTCTAAATATACATTAAAACAACTAAAATTATTAATTTATCACTATTAATTATTTTGATTAAAAATTTTGTTTTTAATTAAAATTTAGTAATTTTCACTATTCATCAAAATATGAAAGTTATCCTAAAAGTACCAAAATTTCACCCTATGAAAATTTCGATATTACGAATCCAAAAATTAATTCCTTTTCAAAAGATAAAATTTATAAAATTTCAAAAAGTAGGTATTACTATTCATAATGGCTAGTTTGATTGGTTGTGTTGTATTAGAATGTCGAAGTTGCGTACAATGCACGACATTGCATTATTCAAAGGGAAACGTATCGTGAAAGCATGGGGTGTTACACATTTAATAGAAAAACTATTTTAAATATTGATTTCATAATTCAAATATTTTTATTTCAATAAAAAAGCATTATTTTTAAAATTTGAATATCAATATTTAATTTTGTGATGTTTTTATATTTTTCTATGATCTTTCTTTTTTTCTGGAATTTTATATGATAATAAATTTTAATTGAAAAGTTATTTTTCATTTGAATGACTTCTGGTGTAAAATAATATATTTATTTGTTTTGAAAATATTATTATAGAAATTTATATCATTTAATTTTTTATAAGAAATCAGATTCATTTTCATTGTGACTTTATAAATTAAAACATAGTAAACATTTGAATATTTTCACATAAAAACATTCTTTTTCATCCAATCTACTAGATTAATTTTTTTAATTTATACCAGTTATATGAATGGAATTTGGAAAATATGATTCCATAATAAAAATTGGATAAATTTATAATTTATATTAATTTAAAATAGATATTTTACTAAAATAATTATTAATGTAATTAAAATTAATTAGAGTGATTACGGTAAAATGTGTTTACTTTGTGGTTTAACATTAATATTATGAGTCAAAATGACCAATAAACATGTTAAAAACCAATTTAATTGGTATTATCATAACAAATACTAATGAATCTATAATTTCAGACATTATTGGATTTCTATTATTTTTGGGAGTCCTCTCAATAATGATTACCTTTCTATATCAATAAGAATGTCACTACATTACAATATAAAAATGTTCTCATAATACCAAATTTATTCACTCCAATCAAGACTTTTTTATATTCAAAACCCATAAAAATAATATAAAAACATACATAAACTCACCATAGTGTTCTCACTTTGGGAATAAATCCATCCAAGCAAGCCTTTTGATGAAAACCAAGAGGAGTTACCTGTAAAAGATTTAACATTATTCAATGTGAATTTATATTTAATTTTATTTACACAGATTAAATTATTAAAAATAAAGAATTATAAAATAATATAATTACCATAAATATACAGATATAATTTTATGATCATGAATCATCATACACATACACACACACTTCCATAAAAAACGTAATGAAATTTCCATTCATCTATAGTGAACTACCGCCTCATACAATGATGTCATTTGTTTTATACATTATCACCTCTAATGATTGGGTTTTATGATTGAAAAATTTTATATATGCTATATATGATATTAATATTTTATTTATATTTATTTACGTTTTTTCTAACTCATTAATATATTCGTCCCATATTTCTGAAATTCGAAAAAAAATCATTTCAAGACATGTGTACTACCGCCTCATCAAAGTGATGTGATACATTAAAACATTTCATGGAATGTATTAATGATTTGTTGAATTAAATATATTTTACTGAAAAATATCAAATTTATATTCATGAAATTATCACATTTCTATAAATATAATATATCATTTTATTTATTAACGATTCGCACATAGAAAAATTGGCGACATCGTTCACAGACACGTGGATAACCGTCTCCTCAACACGATATGATTCATTTTCTTTTTTAATATTTCTTTATATAAGATACATGTTTACAAATTATATTACTTATGATATTATTATAATAATTTAATTATTAATTTTAATTCCCTTCTTTCGATAATGATCATTGAAAAAATTGGAATGTCACTCTTGTGTATAAACGACATACCACCTCCCAGATTGTGACACTGGTTAATTTTTCATAAGAATCATTCGATATTGGATATAAAATAATAATAGATTAAAAAACACTATTACTATTTAATGATTATAAATATATATTTAATTTAATAATGAACCCATTTGACAATATTTCCCCTACCAGCATTGTATTTGATAGATAATCAAAATATTTTCAAAACATATAGATTAAAAATTTTAATTTAGTAACATTATATATATTTATTATAAGTGACATAAAATGTAAAAATAAATTGGTAAAATTATATTAATAATTTATATAATTAAAATAAGTTTATTTTGTCATGATGATAGTGGATAAGCATGAGAAATCAGACTCAAGGAAGGGAGTTTCATCTTGATTTACATTCTAGTGAGATTGAATTGTTATTATGAACCTAGTTATTTTTATTGGGGGTATATAATGAAATATTATTTGTTTTACCTTGATTATAATTTATGTCCAGATATTTAATGTTTCAAATGATGTTATTCATTCACGAGTCACGTGACTCAAATTTTACTCATGTAGTAAGGGATTTTAGTCTCACTTTTACTTTATTGAGGCATAAGACATTTTAAAGGGTTAAATATATTGTGTTGTATGTCTAATAACCTCTTCCATTTATTATATAATGAATTTATTTATATTCATTTATGTTAAATTGTTAATTTTGTGATTATTTTTTCGTGGGGTTTAAAATTGCAATGTTACAAAAACAATAATGGATTGTGGTCACAATATTCTTTCCTTGTGACATTTGTTTAGTTATACCCCTATCTTCTATTATAAGGTTTATATACTACCTCTATGTCATTTAATTTCTTTAATATCCTTATTTATAATGATATATTTTATTTTATTTAATTATTATTCTTCAATTGGGTTCAGGGTTTCAATGTAACCAATGTGGAATAGATTTTGGTCACAATAATCCTTCACTATGATGTAGGTTATGTTTTAAACCTATATTATTTTTTGATTTATATATAGATATAAATTAACATGAAATATAATAGAAATAAATTTTCATATGATATTTTTATATTCATTGAATGTTATTACAGTCATTGGGTTAGTGATTAAAATATGTCAAAGTTGTATGAGATTCCTTGGAATGATTAAGTTTATTTTTTGTATGAATGTTTTAATGATATTTTATGGACATTTACATTCTTCAACGTTAACAACCAAGTTTATCTTATCCAACAATGTGTATTTTTTCTTAATACATTCTAATTCATTCTTTGGATGAATTTTTATTGTTTCACAGATATTTCTGTGAAACTACTCTCATTTCCATGGGTAGATTAATTATTAAAGTGTTAGTTGTGAAACCTATTTAATTCACATGGATTAATCATGGTTTTAATTGATTTTTTTTAAAACCATTTATTTTAAATGTGTCAGTAATTTTTCAAATTGAATGTCTTGTAACCCATTTATTTTTAATGGTTAATAATTTTTTAAAGAGATTGTTATAGAACCAATTTTATTTCCAGGGTTTGATCATGTTTTATAGAAACTGTTTTGAAATCCATTTCATTTCCAAGGGTTAAATATGTTTCAGATAATTTGTTTTGGAAACCATTTATGTTCAATTTTTTAATCATGTTTCAAAGATATTGTTTTTGAAACAATTTTTTCCATCAGTTATTTCTATTTCAAATAAATTTTAGTAGATTAAAGTTCAATTTTGACAATTAATCATTTTCAAAAA
Source organism: Viscum album (assembly GCA_963277665.1). Lineage (NCBI taxonomy): Eukaryota > Viridiplantae > Streptophyta > Magnoliopsida > Santalales > Viscaceae > Viscum > Viscum album. The sequence goes on from OY728127.1 coordinate 183,808, forward strand.
AGATTAATGGTTATTTAAATGTGTTTTGATGAAATATATATGTATTAGTTTCTTAGAAAATAATATTATCTATGATATTATATAGGACGAGTTTATCATGTTATACATTATATAATTGGGTTAGTATGTTATTTCTCGGATGTATTGTGTAATTATTATTTTCACTTGATAATTTTATTGGAATATTTTGTTTGGTTATTCTAATTTATAAGGTTCCGTATGGGTTTGAAGAAAATATCTTCCTAGATATGAAATTGTTTTCTTTAATCTTACTATGAGTTTATAATCTTCCCCAAAACCCTTTTTGATATCACATGGAATTTTATTATTGATTTTGATGACAATTTCTATTGACAAGTTTTCATCTTTGTTGATCCTGATTTTTATGGGTATCAGTTCTTTCATGAATTTCTCATGCATATTGATTATTTCATCATACCACTATATGATATCATTATCATTGGTGAAATTTATTTCAAATTGTTATGTTTACCCTTAGTGGGCATATGATCTCTCCCGTCTTTGGTTTCCATTTCTCTATGTTTTAATGAATAATGTAGATCAATTTAGATGAATTATTTCAAAATGATGATGTTGATAACATAATTTTATATTTTAATAAATGGGTATAATGGTAGATGATTTTCAACTAACTAAACAATTTTTTTATGGGTTAGTGATGATTGGATGATAAGGGTTTCACGCAGAACCTCTAGCGTACATGATGTCCATGTTAGAGTAATATTTTTAAAATTTTAATGATTATGTTATAAAAAAGGTATTTCATTTGAGTATTATTGTATTACTTATTGTTGTAAAATATATGAATAAATCCTTCTAATCATTGGGATTCAATATTTTTGGGGAAATCACTGATGAATTTTATGGTTAGCTTTGTTTGGAATTATTAAGTTCAAACATTTAGTATTACTATTAAAATTTGAAAATTAATGTATCATGTGAATGTTTTATCATTTGGGAAATTATCATACAATTTTTTATCTATTTTATTATTAGTAATTATTTAATGGTTTGAGTTATAACATGACATTCTTTTTTTTGGTGATAATATATTTAAACTATTGATTTTAGTGATTTAGGGAATTAAAAAATATTCTTAAATACTAATATTTTGCATGAAAATTGATATTTAAGGGTAAATTGACCAATTATTATGTTATTCTCATGATTTTAGTATGTATAATTACTTTATATTACTTAATTAATATGGTAATAAGAATTATTAACAGTAGGAAAATTTTTGTGAAATAAAATGTTTTCATATTTTATTTTTTCTCATAATATTATGTTAGATTACACACCTATTTCATTGGTTGATTTATCATCACTGACTTCATCTTGACCATTTTCTCTACTAGTCTGTATTAGTCAATGATAATTAGTTTTCCCTCCCAAATCCATCATTTAATTTTCAGCCAATGATATCCCATTGTGGATTCCTCAATATCGCCAACATAGAGTGACAATTATATAACCCTCCTTAAATATTTAAAAGGATATTTTAGTATTCATTTTAGTGATGTGGGTTTTAATAATGTAATTACAAATTTATTTAATCCATCGATATCCATGATCAATTTCAAGGGTGAAATTCATTTTATAGGGTGTAGGATATAATATCCAAAGATTTTATTAAATAAATTCATTAAAATTAATTTTTATTCATTAATAAATAATGTTATACTTAACGCATATTTTATCATACATCACAAGAAATAAAAATTTTATCTTTTTTTTGCATGAAACATCGATTCATTTTGATGACATATATTACACAAAAATTCGAGTATTATAGGACAAAAATATAATATTATTATTAATTATTTACCAGATTATATGTAACCTATACATTAGAATTGAGGAAATTAATATGATAAAATAATTTATGATACACTTTTTTAAATATGTTTATAAAATTAATTAATTTTTTTAATGTTTTTTTAAAAATAAAAAAAGTACAATTTTATATAAAGGATGTGTTATTTTGAAAACAATTATTATGACCAGAATTGTGTTTCATAATAATAAATTACCTTAATCATTATTTGTCAAATATATCAATGAAATTATATGAAATATATTTAAACAGTTTTTTAATAATTCTGATAAGTTCTATAGGGTTAATATAATAATAAATTTAATTTTAAACATGAAAAGTTGTATATTTTTAAAAGGAAGTGTGAGTACCATTGAATGAAAAACCTATATTAAATATAATTTTTGATAATTTTATAAAATTTATTTGAAAAAAAATTATCATTTTTTAAATATTAATCTCACATGATTCTTGGAGGTATTTTTTGGATTTTTTTTTTGAACATTCATATTTTGATGAATAGATAATGTCAATGAAATTTAACTGAAAACTATTTTTTCATAGAAATAATTAATTATGATAAATTATTTTCTTATCATGTTTATAAAATTATAATATCCATTTTATACCATCTATTCCAATTAATTTATTCATAATCATTATTATAGTTTTCTGTTATATAATAAATTTTCAATCTTTAGAACATTTTCAATTTAAAAACTGGCTTCATCATCCCGTCTGGGATATTAGTTTAAAATAATGTTTCTAAATATATTAGATATTTTGATAAAAAAATTAATATAATATTTTTAATTATAATAATTTATAATTTATAATAAGATAAGCATAGTTTTATACCAAAAATAAATGTGATAGTAATTAAAATTAATTTTAGTTGTTAAGGTAAAAATGTGCATACTTAGTGGTTCAACTATAATAATAAGATCACAATGAACCTAGATAGATGTATAAAGAAAATTAATGTCCATTATCTGGATATATCCCCAAATTTATTTATTTGGGTTCATTATTTTAGTCAAATGATATAATTGACACCTTTCAACAGTGTTTACCTTTTTATATTTTTTGGAATGTTGCTCTACCTCTATTATATTGAGGTACACATTTTCCCCCATTCATTAACACATATAAATATTTTTGTATAAGAGAACTAAATAAAATAATACCCCAACATCCCTACCCTCACCTTAGAGTCCTCACAATGGTCATAAATTCAATCAAGGAACCCCTATGGTGAAAAGCAAAAAGACAATCTTGAAAAAGAGGTATCATTCATCAATGCGTATTTATTTTTTATATCATTCTAAAAATATTCATTTATTTATATTCTAGGTTATTTTATTAATAGTTTTTTCCTAAATATAATTATATTTTGAAATGTTAATGGTCAAACCTATACCTACTCACACTTCCATCAAATAGGTAATAAAATTATCGACCATGTACATCGAACTACTACCTCATGGAACAACATCATTTGGTTTTCCATTACCACATAGCATGGAAGGGAATTATGGTGGACACACTATTTTTAAATGATATATATAATATTTATATAGTATTAATAATTATTTAATTTTAATATAACACATATATTTATTATTTCCATTCTTTTTCAAATACGATAACATTCTTTATGGATGTGTTGACTATCACCTCCTCAAATATATGTGAAAAGTACAAAAATTGCATGGAATGTATTAAATAATGATATTATATAATATTTTGTGACTAATATATAATATATATGATATTCATGACATAATTAACAATCTATAAATATAATATATCATTTCAATTACTACCCTTTCACCTAGAGAAAATGTGATAACATTGTTTTTGGATATGTGGCCTACTTCCTCCTCGATGTGATATGATTGGTTTTTCATCACAATAAATATATATAAGTATATATTATTAAATAATACGTTTTTTCATAAAATTAGCATTATTTTAAGATAAAACTTTAAATTCTTATTTCCAAAATGTTCATTTTAAAAAATTGTAATGTTACTCATGCGTACGTATGACCTACCATCTTAGTGATTATAATGTTTTTTCACTTTTAATAACCATAATTCATGATAGGTTTTAAAATATTAATTTATATATATATATATATATATGATTATTATTCCATATGTTTTTTTAATAATTACCCCATTTGAGCATAGTTGACATACTAATGTTGTTTTGGACACATAAGCCAAATATGGTCAAAACATATGAAATAAACATTATTGAGTACGTAGTTATTTTTTACTTTATAATAAGTGATGTGAAATTAATAATAATCATTTAAAAGGATAACAAGAATGCATTTAATAAATATTCTTTAATTCTTCAGAAATATAGAGGACAAGCATGACGAATTCGAGTCATTGTATGGCATTTCATCTCAAATTACATTCACTTTTTGATAATTTGTTTTTATACAGATTGTTACATTTATATGATGTATCTAATATCATATTAATTTTTATATAATTAGTATCGTTTATTTCATAATTTTTAATTTTTACTTGATTTTATTATTTGGAATATCTTATCATTCAAAATGTACTCAAGTAGTGAGGGATTATGGTCTCACCTTTACACCCATATGGCCAATGCTATTTTCACTAGTTAATTATTTATTATGGTGTATCTACTAAATTTTTTTGATATAATATTTGTAATTTTTTTTAATTCATATTATTTAAATGATTCATTAAATGAATATTCTTTTATGTGGTACATGGTTTCATTGTTAACAAAGAAATAATAGATCATTTTCACAGTTTTCCTTTTTTGTAGTGTTTAATTAGTTATACAACAATATTCTTTTATAATTTTAATATATAACCAATTTTAAATTTTATATCTTTAATATCCATATTTTTAATGGTATTATATGTTTCATTTAAATATTATTCATTAATGGAGTTCATGTTTTCAATGATACCAATTTGGAGGTTGATTTTTTTTCACAATTTCCCTTCATTGTGATGTTTGTTTTGTTTTAGAAATATCATTTTATGAGGTGTATAGAATTATCATTTTACATGACATATAATGCATCTACTTATTTTAATGATATTCTAGTATTCAGAAATTTTATTCCATTTTTTGGGTTCACGATTCAAATGTTTCAATGTGGTATTGGATGACCTGAATGGTTTAAAATTATTTTCACCTAGAATGTTTTAATGATATTTTAAGGTAATTTAATTCATAAAAATTTAAATCAAATGTTATTACTTATCATCCACAGTGGATTTTGTTTATTAAAAAATTCCCCATTTATTCTTTTGATGTGTTATTATTATTTTATGGAGATTTTTGTGAAACCCGTTTCTTTACCATGTGTTTGATTTTATATTAAGGGGATTTTTTTTCAAGCAAATTCTTTTAAATTGGATAATGTTGCATCAAATATAATGTTCTAAAACCCATTTATCATTCATGGTTAAATAATATTTCAATGATATTATTTTTTACCCATTTCTTCTCATTAGGCAATCCTTTTAAAAGAGACTGTTATAGAAATAATTTCTTTTGCATGAGTTAATCATGTTTAAAATATATTATTTTGAAACCCAATTATTTTCCATTAGTTAATCAGGTTTCAAAGAGAAATATGTTAACCCATTTCTAGTCCATGGTTTAATAATGATTCAAAGAGAATGTTTTTGGATCTATTTATTTTCCATCGGTTAATCATGTTTCTAAGAGATTGTAGTGGAAAATATTTCTCTTCTATAGGTTAATCATGTTCTGAGAAGCATAAAAATTTATTCAATGAGTTTTGATGAATTCCTTATGTATTAAATACTATTACATTATAAATTATAGGTGTGACCATATCGCTCTGGGTGAAACTTTTATATCTTATATGATGGGTGTGATAAGATCTTGATATGATGAATTGGGTAATGACTATTTTTTATAAAGAATTATATTGGAATTTGGATGTATGGTTATTGTAATTTTTAGGTGTTTTAAGGGTTATCTAAGTATTATATGAGATTATTGTCAATGATATCGACACTATTTCTTTATTATTTCTATTTTTTTTATAATGCTTTACAAGATCGGGATTAATGTGACATGGGTTTTGATTATTGATTCTGATTAATCTTTCTGTTTCCATGTTTTCAAATTTGATGATCCATGTTTTTATGGGTATGTGTTCCTTTATTATTTAGTCACACACTTTTTTTATGTCATTATACCCAAATACTGATATAGCAATTCCATTTGGGAGATTCTATTATGTTGTCTCACTCAGGGGGAAGCTGGGTTCAGCTCTAGCTTCAGGAAGTAGTGACAATCACGTGGTTCCCTCAACCCCCTCAATGGGGGAGGGACCTTCGTTGTTATGCAAAGATACAACACCCTCATTTTCTTTATTTTCCATTCTGTAGCTCCTCCCTCCATTAACTAAACTCTCTATATTCCCTAAGGAACCTGGTTTCTTCAACAGCTACCCTAAATTCCAAATATCAATCATGGAGTTCAATGTTTCTTCGGCTCCCCTTGACCTGACATTAATTGATCATTTCTCAAAGCATCAGTTTTCGGTGGACTTTTTTGAACAATTAATTTTTCCATAGTGGGATTTATAAGATATAACTACCATGGAGTTTCTCAATAGGAATAAATTTATGATTTGGTTTTCTTTAGAAGATAATCTAATTAATGGATGGGCCTTTTCTCCACATATATGCAACAAGTAATGATTTTTTCTGTCCAGATGAACTTATGAATAACACATGAATCCTCACTTGACATTAGTTTCCACATCCTTAAACATCAATCCCCCCTTTCCATTCCAAAATATTGTGATTTTTAATATTATAGGGGACCTATTAGTTAGGTCCTTATGAGCTGATTATTGTGTTATGGCTCTTTTCTAGGCTGTTAACCCTCATGCGTGTGTACAAATTGATGCCTCATGAACCCCTCCAATTTTTTTGGGATAAAAAATGTATAAGGTAGTTAGTATTGGAAATATGTTTTTTATGAATCATGGTTATATTAATTAACATTATTTAGGAAATTGGGTCCTTCGTCTATAGTCTATAAGAAATATTGGAAGCTAGTTATATAGGTCGGTTTACAGGTTTATAACTAGACTAGGCTCTTCCATTCAATGATACTGGATCCTATGGTCAGGTGCATATACATGCGACGAAAATGATATAGGCATCTCAAAATAAACCTAATAATAGTAATCCCATGGTTAGTGATATCTTCAAGTGCTTGAGGATGGATTTGGATGATCCTTAGCATTTTAGGAAATCATCTGTGGGGTAAAGGAGTATGGGAATAGAGATGGATTCTAACATGGAGCCTTGTTGGGTGGTTTATGGTGATTCTATGAACCCTGTGGGGACATTATTTTTGATGATGGTGTGTTCAAGGGGTTTTAGTTTTTTATATGGATAGAAAGTTTCTCCCATAGTTCAAAAAATGGATTTCAATAAGGTATAAAACTTTGAACATGGATGGAAGTTGTATGGATTTGAGGAGGGAACATCCTAGTAAGAAGGTTGCATACATTTCCCTCTGTAATATATTTGAACTAGTATAGGAACATCAGGATGAGTTGGTGAGGGACTCTTTGGATGGGTATAGTAGTGAGTCCAGGGTAGGTGATACAGAGAAGGAGGGTCTGGGAGAGAGGACTCCATGTCCGAGGAGTGTTAGGAACTAGTAGGGAATGTGAAAAGCGATGATGAATTGCTCCATTGTACCACCTATAATGGAGACAAGTTCAAAAATGTAATTTAAAGAAAAGAATATAGCCAGTGGCGACTCTTTTCAGCAACATAATTTAGATGTGGTGTTTGAGGAATCCTTGCAATTGATTATGTGTTAGGAAGACGAATCATTTGACCATGTCCTGTTAATCAATTCATCGGAAGAGGATTCCAATAAAAAGATGGAGATGAATTTGAGGTTGACTGTCTAGGAGGACCAATATTCGTAGATTGAACATAAGGATATGATTCTTGTTGGGTAATTTTATAATGGGATTATTAGCCTCGAGGAATAAATCAATTCATGGGACAAGATGTCCTTCCAGTTGGAATATCTTATGTTTGATGAACAATATACTCTGGTAACCAATATCTCTTTGGAACTGTATATGGAGAACAATTCTGGTAGGCATAAGCTTTCTTTAAATGGGTTTTTATCTATTTTTATGGTTTAATACATCTTTTCCCACCTTTTCCTACAAAGTGATTTATTAATAAAAAAATACATTTCATTTAGATTATGTCATCTTATCCTTATGTACTATTACTATAAGGAGTCGACCGTAAAAATTTCATAATCTTATGTAATGTTGATAGTTTTTATTTTCATTAAATTGAAGATTTCTTTTGGTTTTGGGTTTTATATAATTGGAACATAATTCATTCGTAACAACTAAAATATTAATATTTAGACACATCAACTCGCTATCCATTTTCTCATAAAACAAAAACATTTAATATGAAATGTTGTTTCTTAATAAGTTCATATGTCTCAATTTTACATTATTCTCATTGTTCACTATATTCACTATTAAATTATGTGATAAATCTTTTGAAAAAATTATCTGTGAATAATAATCTCATTAAAGGACACCAAAAGAAAAAAACTATTATTCTTGTGAATACATGTAAACCATGATTACATTTTCGTAAATCAATACTTCTCATACTTAAGAAGTAGTAAATACTCTACTTAACAAAACATCATTTTATATCATTTTTAAAATCATTATATTACCATAAAACCCATATCATAAATATATAACACATAAATATAACATGAAGCATAATAATACCTAAATGGAATACCCAGGCGGTATAGTTCCCCATGTGTCACTCTTATAAAAATTAATAACAATATGTTTGACTACCATACCAAATGAATTGGAGCCTATAATGTAACCAAATATCCTAGGATTATCATTGAACCACCAATCCTGGTATTATCATGTAACTACTTGACGAATGACTATGTATCATTATGTAAACATAACACATAAAATATTGAAATTTTCACTATTTCACTCATAAAATTTAATTTTTAATCATAGAAAATTATTCCAATGTATTTAAATAAAAATATTAAATTTTAAATACCATTTTCGATATTGAAATACCCACAATGATAATTAGGTAGTTCCTGTATCTTTTATAACATTATGACTTGTAGAGGAATCCAAATATTTAATAACGGTCATGTTAGTGGAAATATTAGTGTCACTCAATACGTTAAAAACAATTTTTTTTCATTTTTCAATATTGTCATACAGTCCATATATAATGATTAAAAAGATAATTTTTTGAAAACCATTGAATGGAATTAAAATCCATTGGGGTTTTTATACACCTTAAAAAAGATTGTCACATAACATCAAAATATATCATAATCGAATAGAATTGAGATGATGTTGAGTACCTCGAGTCTGATTTTTCACATAGATTATTTATATTTATAGATAATATCCTAGGTTAAATATTTTCATTAATCAAAACCATTTTCATGTTTTTAATTTATTTTCAAATCTCTTATTACCACGTTATGAAAATTACTAAATAATTAAAGTTCACATCCAATTATTTGATGATATTCTGTACATGAGTCGAAAATAAAATTTGTATTTGTCATTAGTTCAACTCTTGATTAGTCCATCACCTCCAAAATTACATTCATGAAAAAATAATGAGTTTTATAAATAAATTATTGTTTAAAATATTTACATTACTCCTGGATATGGAAAATGAACTACGATACATTAACGGATACAATAATCCATATGTACATATGAGTAATGTTTCTATTTTTCATTGATTGTTATGGGGAAAAGGTATGTATTATTTTATCATTATAGAATTATCATAAAATAATTAATATCATTTTAATCATAAAAAATTAATTTTAAATATTATATTTGTGATGTGGTGATTAAAATCAAATCACACTGATTCATGTAGGTGATAGTTCACACATACACACGAATGGAGTTAAAAAATTATGTGCATGGAATATAAAAATATAATAATATAATATTCTCTTACAATGAATTATGTAACATATATATACAAATTTTTATGTGATTTGACCAAATAATTTTATTACCCAATGATTTGGAATCTTTATGGTTATTTTTGGAGTATTTTCTAACCTTGTTGACAGTTTCTGGGCTTGTGCACAGTTTAAGTATGGGTTGAAAATGTGTGTAGCCTTGACAGTAGGGGTGAATCTTTTGAACATGAGTTGAGAAATTTTTCATTCAAACCACGGAACGATTAGAGTATCATTCACATGGGTGCACGGTCTACACATTGTTAGTGAAAACTATGTGACTTAATATTGGGAAACATGCAAAAGGTAATTAAAGTTAAAGAATTTTAATTGATGACCCAACACCACACTAATTAACCCAAAACACCCTCACATGAAGAGAAATTAATTATTCAGATCATGGGATCCCTTTAGAGACATTTTTGATTCCCAAACCATATCTATTTCTATATCTATGTGCTTATCGTAGTGGTTGTCATCTCCCAGTGAGTTCTTTTCTTATTGATCTGTAATCTCCCTTCTAATATTGATATATTCTTCCTAAAGGTTTTGAATGCCTGGAGTTTTTTGGGATTTTGATTCATATTCCGGTAATTATATATCTAGGGTATCATATCTATTCATTCAATATCAATCTTATTAGATAACATGGTCTCCATAGAATTTGACACATATCAGATTCATTACTATTGAATTCCATAATTTTCAAGTAAGGGTTTCTATGATTTTTCTATTGTATTTTAATTAATTATTTCAAGGTAAACTCATAGAATAGTTATTTCAATTTTCTTACACATGTTCTATGAAATTCATCCGTTAAATTACTCACAAATGATTCTTTGACCAATTCCACTTGGAATTGAATATGCATTAATTCAATAGCTATGATCGTGATATCTATAACATTTTTATAAATTGTATAAATACCTTATTTTTATACATTAAAAACATTCTTTAATATCATCATTTTAACTTCAGTTATTTGTTGAAGAAGTAAAATTTATCCCAAAATGAATTTTAATAATGGTAATTTTGAAAACTGATTCCAAATATTGACATATAACATCTATTTGGGAAAAAAAAGAGGTTAAGCTTCTTAATCAATGACTTTAATGTCGATTTTTTTAATAGATGATAAATTTTACTTATTGGTGAAATAATTTATAATAAATTACAATTAAAATCATTGAAAAGTTTTATAATATTTTTCAATCATCTATTTGACTAGTCATGGTGCAAAAATGCTCTTATAGATCAAAAGTTATGGACATCGGAGTTTGAAAATTATATGATTGGACTATAAATGTTGGTTCCTTTTAAGAACCGAAATTAGAAGTTTATTTTTTTGGCTTTTTTATCCATTAACATACATTAAAAATTGTTTCCATGTTTTATCTCATTTCTCATTATTTGATTTGACTGGTCTATGAGAGAAAACTAACTTACAGATCGAATGTTTTAGATGTAGTAAGTTGAAATTCTCAAAGAAAAGTCCTAGAGAAGCCAAACATCCAACATCCCTAACATCTAATCCATAAATATTTTAAATCTCCACAACTAGTGAAATTGAAGCATTCAAAATGAGCTAAAACATTGAAATGGTTTTTAACATCATCTATTTGAAAAAAAGACCACAAAAAGATACATTTAATGTCATCTCTTGAAAAGAATTTATGTTTAAATTCCTCGATGAGGACATTTAATGACAGTTCTTCTTGAACTATCATTAAAAGTTTAAATTCCAATTATGTGAGTCCTATATTTATATTTTTTTCAATGAAAATTTCAATTTTCCAAATTGTACATTAATTTTAATACAACACCAACATTAATATTTTATATTTTTAATATATAAATCCCCAATCTATTTATTTCTATATTTTCGACATCTTTGATCCAATCCATATTTCAAAATTTCTTCAATCAATTAATTGTAAATGGTATTTATTATCATCATTTAATTTCATTATTATTTTATTCTTTATCACTAAAATCCTGATAATGTTTTTAGGGTGATGAATCATTCATCTGATCGAGATTCAAAGACAAATATTCTTCATGAGATTCACCTACTGAGGTGAATTTTTTTTACCAATCATCATTTTATCGATCACTATATTTATTACCATGTGAGTTAATCCTTAAACATATGAAAATTAATTACATAAAATATATTAATTAAAAGGAAACCAATAAAGTTTTTAATATTATGTTTAATATTTATGTTTAATATTTTCATTTATCATTGGTTGTGTAATTATTAGTTCTTAGTTATACAGTTTCTTTAAGTGACTTTTATCTATACAAACCTAAAAAGGAACATATTATGGTGACCATAAATTTTATTCTAAAAGACAGTTTTTTAGTCCATGATTAGTAAAGTTGAATCATAGGAAAATGGAATTATAATATTAATAGTTTTTATATTTTGACATCAGTTTTTACTAAACCAGACATTAATTTTTTTTTACGTATATATGTTTGTAAAAATGACACTGATGATGATAAAGACCTAACCTTCGGTGTTAGTTTTTATGAAAAATGATTCCAATGACCACTATAGACCTACATTTGATGTCAGATTCTAAGAAATCGATACTTAATACCACCATGGTCTGAGTTTTGGTTTCATACATTAAAAACTGATTTCGATGACCTCTTCAGTCATGTTTAGGATCTTTTTTTTAAAACTGATAATGAAAATTCCTTTAACTAGATTTATATTTTATTTTTAGATATGAGGTTTATAAAAAACGACGTTGAAGCTTCAATTTTTAACATATCCATTATAGAGGTCGTTAAAAAAACTGACATAAAAATGTAAAAAAACTGTGTCAAAATACCATTTTCCCAGAGTGTATCTTCAAATTTATATTCCATGAATATTTAAAACATTTTTATTGTGAAATGGGGGGCATTGGCCTCAGATTTTATTTATTAAACAGGCTTTTTCATGAGTTTCTATTTACTAAATGGTCTTCCATTATTTTAATTAAATTAATTGAACACTATGATGTATTAAAAATACTTTTAAATGCATGAAGTTATTAATTTTCCAAGAACCACCTTTCGAATGATTTTTTAAATTGGTTTTTCTAAGGATATTTAAATTAAATTATTAATCATCATGGATAGAGGGTGTGAACGCATGTTTTAAAAATTATTGAATTATTTTTGAATTATAATATGTTATTTAAATGAGTTAGGGATTCTTTGAAATAAATGTTTGTTTTAATGCCTCATTTGGAATTTCAATGACGATTCATGAAAGGGAACATGTTTTATTACCATTTAAATATTTAATTATTTAAAATAATTAGAAATAAATTGATGATTATTTTATTGGCTCATTTGGAATCTTAATACTAGATGGATAAAAGAAGAATCAATTATTTAACATTTTAATATTAAATTTTTTGAAAAGATTTGAAATTAAATAATGATTTTTTGATGGACTGTTTTTTATTTTAATGATTGTATGCGAATGGAATTGTGTATTATTACCCTTTTTAAATATTGAATTTTTTAAAATTATTTGGTATGATATTATGATTGTTTAAATAGAATGTTTGGAACATTGAAAATTGATTATGAAAGGAAGTGTTTATAATTACCATTTTTGAATTTTCATATTCTTTAAATGGAAATGAATTTAAATTTGAGGGGAAATTTTGAAACAAAACCCTGATTCTATTGAATTGGGGGGTTGTTAGGAAACATATGTGTTTTTTTTGAAAAATAAATTGTTGAATTAAACTATGAAATTTGATTGTGAAATATTTTTGTGAATTGATATAAAATCCATATTATGTGAAAATGGATTAAAATTGTTTTGATTGAATCCTTATGGTTTTATCATGGTGAAAAATGCATGTTTCTGATTAAAAATAGGTTCGGGTTTTATTAGTGATGATTTGCTCTCATTTTTCATTGTATATCTTTGTACATGATGTGTATGTATAATTTTACACATATATATATGGATTTTTTTTAAATTGTACTATGTTATTAAAATATATTTAGATAAAAATATTTTCCAATTATTATATGTTAGATCATATTATATTTTCATCAACTCATGGAGATCATGAAATATCCTCAGTTTAGTGGGGAATATGCTATGGTATAGGTTTTGATTGTATCCAATGTTGGGTCGTTATAAATGGTATAAGAGGTTTTCATTACATAAAAAGAATTAAATTCCATTAAAATAATTATATTATTTTTGGTGAGTCATGGTATAATTGAGATTAAGGATGTGTTGGGACTTAAGATGTAGTTCTAGAGTGGTACATGATCACAACCACATCATCGTGATACATGAGTTGCTAATGATTTTGGTATATGAGTATTTATTTTGGGTTATTAAATTTTTTAGTAAATAATGATATTTTTATTCCTAATTAGACTATATTTTATTTAGAGAATTTATTAGGTGTTTTTGTACCATAAAAGAATGAAACCCACAGTTTCCTCATGTTTTCATGGTCTGGTACACTATGGGGAATCGGTGTGGCTGATTGGGAAATCCAACCATGTGTATTTTTTAGTATTTTTTTGTATTTGTCCATCCCATAGGACAATTCCTTTTTCGTTTTATACTGGTTCTAAACATTAAAACTTATTCATTATCTTACTATTGAATTCACTTTTTTGTGGTTGGTTATTCGAATTACGAATGTGGGTATTTTTGTGCTCTTGTTTTGATGTTTCAAATTTAATCCCTTGTTAATAATTTATAAATATATTTTGATAACATAATTGTTTCTTAATACTCGTTTTGGTGTGTACTTTGAGAAAAATTTTCCATTACAAAAAATCAATTTTTATTTTTTGTTTGGTTTGTAAAAATTATTATCAATGACTATTATGTGATGTGGTAAAACAATGATTTAGAATATATTTTTACATATAATGGAGTTAGCATAAGAATAGATTTCATAATTGGAAAAGGGGTTAATTCTATTGAAACAATGTAATAATTTAAAATTCTGGGAAAAGCATACTAAAAACTATGAATGATGTATAATAAGATTTATCATTTTGAAATGAATGTGTATTGTTTTATAAATGGGGAATTAATGAGAATTTTTTTATCAGTATTGTTTTTTTAAATGTTTTGTGACTTTATTCAAAATATTTTGATCTCCTTTTGAGTTTCAATTATGTTCTGAGTATGTATGCCTATGTTTGGTAAAGTTTATGAATTTCTTTAAGAAAGGCCTTCATGAAAGATTAAAATTTGTTCTAGTGGTCCAGTCCGTAGTGTAGTTTGTTAAATTTTTCATATGATTAATCCATTGTCAACGAATCTACACAAACTCCATTTCTTGTGGTGGGGGGGGGGCAGAGTCTTTACAACCCTTGATCCCTAACCATGAATTCTTGTATTTTCGTCCACCATCACATAAAATATTTCAGAGTTTGTAAACTTTGTGTCTATTTTTGTAACATTAAGAGGCTCCGTATTTTGTTATTATGGAAAATGATGTTTCAATTGGGGATATTATCCACTTACTACCGAGAACCAAATTCATCATGATAATAGGGCACCATCCATAAACCATGGAGGGAATCATTTCACGTAGTGGAGGATATTATGGTTTCTGTCTTATTGTTTCAAATGTAAGAGATGTAATTTTTTTAGTTTTTATTTTTTATGGATGGTCTATTATTAAAAACATTATTTTTGATTCTTTTTTATGATATCATGTGATCGTTTTTGGGGTTATTTCTATATTTGTGGTATAATATTGGTTTTCTAATCCTAACATCTTGTTTGTTGTTCCTTGGTGTTGCCATTATTTTGAGTTGATGGTTAGAGATAATTTTTTGATATGTTATATGATCTACCATGTGAGAGTGTAGTTCCATATCACACATTTTCCTTGATGTTTAATATTATTCCATTGTGACTTGTATAGACATTTTGAATGTGTATGGGTAAGTAGGATGATGTAAATTTTGACAGACAAGTCAAATGGTGGTGTTGGCATTTTTTACGAGATCATCATGGTATGAGGATCGGTTAAAAAAACTACATGGTAACCATTGAGTACATACCCATTGTATAAATACTTGTATGTTCATTATGTTTCTTGCAAATATTTGAACATTTATGTTTCTTGATAGTGAATAGATGATGTAACTTCATAACATTTTAAGTGGCATGCTATTTTTATTTCATAATATTATGGTGAATCTATAAATAGTGATAAGAACTATTCTTTGTCTCTAGAAAATTTCTTGTTTAGAGGAGTGTGATGAAATTGGGGTTTATATCATGGAGTTCTTTGTGTGGTTATCCTTTGGGAAAGTCTCTATTTTTGGACACTGATCTTCTACATGACTAGATGAGTGTGGTATTTCTTCTGGTGCCATCATCATCTAACATATAGACTATATCAATTATTTGTATAAAAATTAATATATCAGGGATGATGTAATATCCCATTTAATATTTTATGAATTTTATTCCAATAATATGAGTGCCCAATGATTGGGTATATTTTTGGGTCATTTCATGATTTTTTCGGATTTCTGAATGTTTCTTATACAATGAATGGTTTTCACAAGGAATGAGCGTAGTTTGATATATTTTTCAGCCTATACAGTAGTGGGTCACATGGTTGACAGACATTTTGAGAAATTTTATAGCCAAACCGTGTTACAAATCTGGTGGATCTGTCCTGGGTGCACAGTTTGTGCATGGTTATTGAAAATCATGCGACATTACATAATAAACCACGATAAAGGAAATTAAAGGTATAAAATTTTAAATTAATGACCCTAAACCCGACAATTAACCCTAAAATATTCCTAATCGAACCTAAGTATATTTTTTAGATGTTGGGAGCCCTCTAGGGCCATTTTCATATTCACAAACCTCATCTCTCAATGGATAGAAGCGCCAATAAAATCGATGGTCATCTTCTTTTGTGTTTTTTTAATCTTCATCTTGGATCTCTCTTCATTTTTTTTACTTCATCCTATTGGTTAAGAAAACCTTATGTTTTGGGGGATATTTATTGATTTATGTTGAGAAAAATATATATGATATTCTCTTTCTTATGAAGAGATCAATCTTATTATATCCAGTGATTGCCATCGATGGCGACACATATCAAATTCTCAATTGATGGATTCCCTAATTTAGGTGTTTCATTGAATTTACTTTTTTTTAAATTTATTTTTATAGGTAAATTAATATATACATGTTTCATAATTTCTTACACATGTTCTATGGAATTATTCCATTTAGTTTCTCCTAAATAAGTCTCTGAGCAATTCCCCTTGGAGTTGAATATAAAATTAATTCAATGGCTATAATGATGATATCTATATCATTTTTATGAATTGTTTAAATACCATATTTGTTTTCATTTATTTCCAAATATCTATTAAAATTTTATTTTGTTAAAATTAAGGGAGTTGGATAGTGTTTCGATTGATTAAATTGTCTTTGGCTTGAGTTTTTAGGTATAAAATGAACATCCATGATTTGAATTAAATAAATTGAAATATTTGGAATTTTAAAATTATTTATTAATTCGTGAATTTATAAAATAACTTGAAACCAATTTTTAATGATTTCAATTTGTATAGGAGTGAATTTTCTTAGTTTATTTGAAATAAATCATTTATCTTCATAGAGAGAGGTTGTAAACACTTGTTTTAAAACTTATTCAATACATTATAAATTTTAATACATTCATTAAATTCTATAGGGATTCATTGAAATAAATTATTATTTTAAAATAATTTATGGAATTTTCATGATGATTTAGGAAAGTAAGGAACTTTTATTACCCTTTTAAATACTAGATTTTTTAAAAGGATTTGAAATGAATTGATGACTGTTTTAACCATCTATTAAAAATATTAATAATGGACTGTGAGGTGAAGATGGTTGTGTTTCCAATTTATTATTGAGTTGTTTAAAAAGATTAGGAATGATTTAATGATTATTTTAATGGATATTTTTTAAATTTAATAATGGATTTTGAAGGGAAGTAGGTAATATTACCCTTTATAATTTTTAATTGTTTAAAAATATTGGAATGGAATTGATGATTGTTTTAATGGATTGTTTAAAAAAATTAATAAATGATTGTTAAATGAAGTGGGTATGGTTACCCTTTTCTTCATGATCAAATTACATAAATGGTTTTGAATTTATATTTTATGGAAAATAATGAAAAACCCAAATTCTTTTGAATTGGTGGGTTTTAATGAAATATATTGAGTATCATTGATAACTAAATAGTAGAAGAAAATTGATAAATTTGAATGTGAAATGTAATTATGAAATTATTAAAAATACCTATTTTGAAAAAATATATTAAAATGGTACTGATCTAATCCTTAGGGATTTATCTTAGTAAAAAAGTTATGTTTTTTTATTAAAACCATGTTATCGTTTTTAAATAGAATGTCGGAATATTGAAATGGATAATGGGATTTAATTGTTTTTTATACAGTATTTAAATAAATTGCACATCTTTTTTTGGTATTAGATCACATGAAAGACTTACGAATTTAGTGTGTTATATTGGAAAACACATGATAACCTACAATGTTCTAAAAATCATATCAGCATATACCATACGTTATGTGATAATGATTATTTCTCTTGTCCTTTTTTGTATCTCGAATGTATATATAAGCCATGGGTGTAAACTATTTTTCATGCCTTGTGTATTTTTACAATCATTATTAGATAAAAATGTTTTAATAATCCATTTTTTAGGAATATTACTATATTTAAAATGTAAGTCATGATCTCATTAAATAATATTTTTAAATAAAAAACATGGTAAATTAAAATGGAAATCACATAACATGGTTATTAAACCATCTTGCATTAAAGTAGGATTTATTTATTCATTTTATTAATATGAACCTTGAATATATTTTATTGATTCCCATTTATCCATACATTCCATGTGTATATTCTCATATTTTATTGATTACCCAAATTTTTCTTGTTTATTGGTTTTCAATTAAATTTTGGAAAATGTATTGTTTTTAAATGGTGAAATGACATGTTATACTATTTTAGTTTGATAAAAAACTTTTAAATTGCTAAAAATATATTCTAAATGTTATATTCATACTCACCAATTTTTAGTCCTCATTTATAATATTTGAATTACCTTGTGAATCAATTTTTTAGAATAATTGATGGAATCCTACTATATTCATTAGCTCACACATTACTTATAACATTTGGTGTTTGTATCCAATTATTATCCTATAGAATTTTTTAATGCTCTTGAATTACTTTGTGGGGGAAATTCTTGGTTTTCAAGAGTGTGTGACTAAAGAAATGGTCTTTTTTCATGTACCACCAAGAGATGAGTTTTAGTGGTTATGTTCGGAATTATATTTTCTTAGTTTCTCTTTGTAAATGATATGTATATATTGTTTGATATATATATATAATTTTGTTTCTGAATTTTACTCTATTATTATAATATTTTGAGTTGAAATTGTTACCAATGGGTATTTATTAATCCCATGTTGTTGTCACCAGCCTATGGAGATC
Organism: Viscum album; assembly: GCA_963277665.1. Lineage (NCBI taxonomy): Eukaryota > Viridiplantae > Streptophyta > Magnoliopsida > Santalales > Viscaceae > Viscum > Viscum album. The sequence goes on from OY728127.1 coordinate 203,280, forward strand.
AAGAATTATCCTCATGTTAGTGGCGAATCAGATTTTGTATTAGTTTTGATTGTATATGTAACATACCAAGTATGTAATGAAGAATAAATATTTTTATTTATGTCTATTAATGAATTAGATAGTGTTTTAGAGGCTTAAAATGAAAATAAATCCAATCTTAAGCATGGAATACACTAATATTTTTAAAAGATTGTTTTAATGCCTTTTGATGGAAAACCATTTTTGAATCTATATTTTGACAATTTTATAAACTATGTTTGTCAAAATAAACTTATTCTTTATGATTTGGACCTCAAAATTTACTTTGTGTGAATTTTTGGTATTTTTCGGACAATGTTCATTTTTTTAATGAATAGTGAAAAATACTGCATTTTACATCAAAACTGCTTTTTAATCTAATTTATTTCTATGATTAGATTATCTTTTTAATTGGTTTTTAAGTGAAATTAGAATATATTTTTAATATTTTATCCAATGCTGGTCATTGGAATCAATTTAACTTTGAAATTGGACTTAAACTGGTGTCAATCTTTTGATACGTATTGTTTTATAAAAACACGCTATTTTCTCTGACAGCGGGAATTAATTATTAAATTAATTAAGGTGACTTATATGTTTTGAATTTTTTAAAATAGACTTCATTTTTTAATTCGTAATATCAAATATATCTTAGGGTGAATTTTTGGTAATTTTCTGAAAAACATCAATTTTTGATGAATAGTGAAACCACTATGTGGTACTTATAAAAACTGATTTTCCGTTTAAATGAAATTTTTCCATCATTGTGTTTTGAATTTTGAAAATCCGACATACATGGTTGTAATTAGTATGTAAAATGTGGTTCAATGGGATGAAAATAATTTTTTGGTGAATAGTAACTTTTTTTCATTAATCGCGATTAGAGGTAATTAGTGTAATTTAAGGTAAAAATGATATTATAAAAATATGAAAACACCATGACACTTGTCCTACCCCTATTTTATGTGTCATGGCCGACCAAGACAACCCATGGGTCGATTTAGGGGACCCTATGGAGCCTTTTGGGTGAGATAATGACATTAATGCCTTTTTTTAAATAAAGGTGAAAATGACACTAACATAAATTGTTTTACTAAAACAATTTTTAAAAGGGGTTATACTAATCATATTGTTGTATATAAATACTCTTTGGAAAGATAAAAATATTTCCTACATCAGGATATTTTTGTTATAATTTGTAGACATTAAATAAATTAATTTAATTATGACATCATGATGATTCAACGATGACCTCATTAATGATCAGTTTAAATAAAATGAAAAGATAATATAAAATCTAAGACCTAAACTTGTCCAAAAACTATTGGATGGGAATATTTCGAAGACTTATCATCTTATCTTCTAAATATATCAATTTGGGACCTTATAAATTAGAAAAACTTTTGAAAATAAAATAATAGTTTCATGATTTCCAAAAGTACCCCTCCTCTCCTTTTATAAAAGGCCCCCACCTCTACCTCATTTCACAAACTCCTCAAGCCTTTGTCTCGGACATCCCCGGCCCATTTACTCTCTCCACATCCCTCTCCTCATCCTAGAGGATTACCTTTGGGCATAATCCTTTCAAAGGAAGCCTTTATGCTCAAATCAAAAAGAGTTACACTTTTAAAGGTAATTCATTCTCTCATGTTCATTTGTTTTATTTTGCTTCTCCAACCCCCTAAAATCTTTTTATTTACTTATTTTGTGACAAAACCAGTATCTTAAATATACTAGGATGTTGTTATAAGATTTATTCGAGCTACACTCTCACACAATTACATTAAATGGTTAAAGAACATACGGTTTTCGTGGATGGCGAAATTCTGCCTCCCGAAACGATGATTGTTCAATACTCATTTAACACCTTCAAAGGTGGCCATTATGATGTAACTATTTTTATATATGATATATAATATGTTTATTATTTCCTTAAGATTCTGTATTTTTCATTTATGGCATACCATTATTGTTTCCATTATGGGTAAACACGATATCTTCATTTTAGGAAGTGCGGACTACCACCCCCTGAAAGTGATTTGATTCGTTAATACCATATGTGGGATGTGTAAAGGATAAATTTAATGATATTATATATTTTATTATAATGGAATTATAATATACTCTTATATCATTATGATTCCATTCTAGAAAATATGAAATAGAAATGGAAGTAGCGTTCATGCGTACGTACGGCTTACCGTCTCCATGAACGGTGCATTTCATTTCTTACCTCTAAATGTGATGTAATGTTATAAATACACGTATATGATGAATATATATGATATATATGTTATCCAAATCATTAATATCATTCTGGATATAACGAACCATTGACCAAATTAACAACATGTAAGTGTAAGAAGTCTATTTTTGACTTAAGAACCAAATACCGACAAAAAAAACATTATTAACTTAAATGATTACATGATTTACATAACATGGTATAAAAGGAATAATGAACATGAAAAAGGTTCTTAAGCAAGTAGAGATTAACTCAAGTTTATTATTCAGGAGATTAAAGAATGATCGAGTCAAGTCGGACCCGAGGTATGGGACTTCGTCTCAATCTTCTTTCATTAAGGCATATTTTGTTTTATACACAACCATCTTTTATACGGTGTATAAAACCCTTTGACTTTTACGTTTATTCAAATGGAATCTTTTTTATACGAAGCATTTACTAAACGACAAAAGGGAATGTTTTTGTCGCACGTATGGGGCGACAACAACTTCTCCGCCGTCGTGACCGTTATTTGAGTTTCGTCTTCCTCTACAAGCCATACCTTCTTTTTTAAAAGAAAAATAAATACCATGTTTTACTTTTCTTTTATTTTGGTATCGAAAATGGTTTTCATAATGTTTTTATATCAATGTGTCGTATTTATATCTTGTGATTGAAAGGTGGGAATGTTATGTTTCCTTTATACATGTTTTATGTGATATGATTATGTTGAGGTTCTTGGGCATTATTATGAAAATGGGTGGTTCCGTGATAAACTAAGGGCGGGTGAGCCCGATATAGCTCTCCAATGTATTGGGTAACGTGAAGGAGTAAAACGTTAAGGTTTCTCCGAAGAGATTTAGGGAATATACTGTGATGGGTATTCCAAACGTAACCAAGAGGGTTACTCCCTATGTAAGAATTTTATGAATGCCTCAAGTTACCTTTATGTCTTATGATTTCTATGATTTGTTCATGATTTTATGAGGTATGTTAATGTGCCTATGTTTTATGGGTAAAGTATGATTTCATTCTTATGCATATATGAACTCATGTTTCCTTTCCTTGGTTTTTTTATATAACCCATACTGAGCTTTTTATGCCCATCCCAATTTTTTGAAATGTTTTTCACAGGTCACAGGAAAGGTACATGATAAGATTATAGTGTCAAGGAAGTGTCAAGAAAGAATCCATGTTTTATTTTCAATATGTTTCCGTTGATGGGAAAAAGAATACTATCTTTTATTGTAACCACATTGTTTAAATGTGGAATGTAATGCAAGTTTCATGATCTAATTGTATAAAACTCTAAACCTGAAAAGATCCTCAATGTGAATTATTCATTTAATTCAATATTAAGTAAGGTTTAAGTTCGGGGCCTTATAGTTGGTATCATAGGTCGGTTTAGATAACTTTAGGAGTTAGAATTCTATTAAATGATTATCCAAAAATATTTTTTATGGTCAAATTGAAGTGATATAGTATTTTAATATTACCTTGTTGCTTAATCTAAGACATGTTTGTTCAGAATGGTTTTCCACGGAGGAAATAGGGAAGCAGTGCTAGGAAGGCATACGGAAGGAAATAACCTTCCGAACCAGCATCCTGAGATGGTTGGAATTGGAACTGAACAATTTGTTGTAGTAATGGAACAATTGACTCAAGCGATAAATGGTGGTGGTGTCCATGCACGAGATCAGTCAGATCAACCGCAAAGGAATATGTCAGTGGTGGAACATTTCATGAGGCAACATCCCCTATCATTCAGAGGACCATCTGACCCTGTGCTAGATGAAGGGTGGATTAAAGCACAGGAGAAGTTTTTTGATGTCATGGGGTGTTCATACAATCAAAAGGTTAGTCTTGCTATTTACTGTTTGGACGGTGAGGCGGATCAGTGGTGCTCTATGGGTAAAAATATCAGGGACGCCGATGAGATTGATGCTCTTGACTGGGATGAATTCAAAGGTATGTTTCTTGAGAAGTATTTTCCTAAGGCTGTTCGACTTAGGATGGAAAATCAATTCTTGGAATTTAGGCAAGAGGAAGACTTAGTGGCTACCTATGAAGAAAGATTCACTCAATTGGTAAGGTATGCTCCAAATTTTATCTGAGACCTTGATAGTAAAATCAATCGTTTTTTACTCATGATTAAAGCCAAAATATCGAAGGGCATTAGCTTCTCGTGAGTTTAAAAGTTATGAAAATCTTGTTCGATGTGCTGAGAAGGTAGAAATGGAGTTTGCTGATGATCAAGTGTTCTATAACAACCAGCAAAAGAAGAGACCGAGGTTGCAGGAGAAAGGAAAGAATTCTTCAAAAAAGTCTGATGGTAAGAAAACTAAGTTTCCAGTTTGTGATAAATGTGGCAAAAGGGATGCTGGGGAATGTCTTCTGAATTCTGGAATGTGCTACTGATGTGGTAAGATGGGACATAAGGCTCGTGATTGCACTGAAAAGGATCAAGGTGAAGGTAAGGCCAAATTTGATTTACAGTTAGTGAAATGTTATAAGTGAAATGAGATGGGTTACTATGAAAATGAGTGTCCGACAAAGAGCTTGAGTGATGGGAAGCAGTTAGACTACAAGCAGAAAGGGGTGGTGAAATCCTTCGCAATTACTTCATCAGATGTCGAGCCATCAAATGAAGTTGTATCAGCTCTAGGGAGCTCAGTATTTTTCGAAGATTGACTTGAGGTCGGGGTACCATCAGTTGAAAGTAAAAGAAGGAGACGTTCCGAAGACTGCATTCTGTACAAGATATGGCCATTATGAATTTGTAGTAATGCCTTTTGGGAAAACCAATGCACCTGCTATATTCATGGACTCAATGAATAGAATTTTCCATGAGTTATTGGATATGTTTGTGGTGGTTTTCATTGATGATATATTGGTGTTTTCTAAAAGTAAAGAGGAGCATGAAAGTCATTTAAGGGTTGTTTTGAAAACCATAAAAGAAAAGAAATTATATGGAAAATTCAGCAAGTGTGAGTTTTAGTTGCAAAAAATTTCATTCGTTGGTCACATTGTTTCTAAAGATGGGATAACCGTTGATCCTGCAAAAACAATGGTTGTTGAAGAATGGACAAGACCCACAAATGTAACCGAGATTCGTTGTTTTGGCAGGCTATTAACGAAGGTTTGTTAGAAATATTTCACGGTTATCTGGTCCAATGACTAAGCTAACTAAGAATGGTGTTAAGATTATCTGGACAAAAGAATGTGGTGATTGTTTTCAGGAACTGAAAAGAAGATTGGTGAATGCTCCAGTTTTGGCACTACCTTCCAGAAAGGGTGAGTTTTTCATCTACAGCAATGCTTTATTGAAAGGACATGGTTGAGTCCTAATGCAGTATGATCAGGTATCAGTGAGATCATCTCTATCAGATAGAATCAAGCAAGCATAGAAGCAAGATAGTGAGTTGCAGAAAAAGGTAGAGCTGGTTCAAAAAGGTATGTTGCCTGAATTCAACATTGATAATGATTGTGTTTTGAGATTTGGGAAGAGATTGTGTGTGCCTTGTGATTCACAGTTGAAGGGAGAGTTGTTATGTGAAGCTCATAGTTCTCCGTTTTCAGTTCATCCTGGCAGTACTAAGATGTACAGAGATCTGCGGGAGTATTACTGGTGGCATTGAATGAAAAGAGATATTGCTGATTTTACTGTGAAGTGTTTGACATGTCAACAGGTTAAAGAAGAGCGATAGTTACCAAAAGGGTTGCTTCAGCCTTTACCAGTGCCAGAGTGGAAATGGGAGAATATATCCAAGGACTTTGTTGTGGGATTACCGAAGACATCTCGATGTAATAATGAAATCTTGGTTATTGTTGATCGCTTTACCAAATCTGCTCATTTCCTTGCTATACGAGATACTTTCTCCCTAAATCAACTTTACCATTTGTATCTTAAAGAGATAGTCAGGTTACATAGAGTTCCTCTCTCCATTGTATCTGATCGTGATCCCAGGTTCACTTCTAACTTTTGGAAAGGCCTTCATAAGTCATTGGGTACTGAATTAAATTTTAGTACAGCTTTTCATCCTCAATCAGATGGGCAGTCAGAACGAACAATTCAGACATTGGATGATACGCTACGTTCTTACTCTATGGATTATTAGGGAAGTTGGGACAAACATCTTTCTTTGGTTCAATTTTCATATAATAATAGTTTTCATTCCAGTATACAGATGGGACCATTTCATACATTATATGGGAACCAGTGTCGAACTCCAGCTTTCTGGGATGAAGTGGATGAAAGGAAGTTGATGGGACCAATATTTGTAGAAGAGATGGCAGAAAAAGTTCAGCTGATTCAGAAACATATGAGAACAGCTTAGAGTAGGCAGAAGTGTTATGCAGACAACAGGAGGAAGGATCTCTCTTTTGAGGTAGGTGATCATGTTTTTCTCAAGGTTTCTCCTTGGAAAAGTGTGATGAGATTTGGTAAGAAAGGAATGCTGAGTCCAAGGTTTATTGGACCATATGAAATTATGGAGAGAGTTGGATCAGTTTCTTACCGAGTGGTTTTACCTCCGAGTTTATCTCTGGTACACAATGTTTTTCACATTTCGATGTTGAGAATGTAATGCCAGATCCATCTCATGTATTGAGTCTAGAGGTAGTTCAGCTGGAAGAGAACCTATCTTATGAGGAACAATCGGTCCAGATTCTTGACCACAGGGAGCAAGTGTTACGGAATAAGGTGATTCACCAGGTAAAGGTTTTGTGGAAAAACCACATGATGGAAGAGGCAACATGGGAATCTGAAAATGCAATGAGGGATAAGTACCCCCATTTATTTGATAAGTAAATAAATTGCGGGGACACAATTTTCTAAAGGGGGGAAGGATGTAACATCCCAAGTAATAAATTAAGAATAGATATTTTTATCTATGTCTATTAATGAATTAGATAGTGTTTTAGAGGCTTAAAATGGAAATAAATCCAATCTTAAGCATGGAATACACTAATATTTTTAAAAGATTGTTTTACTGCCTTTTGATGGAAAACCATTTTTGAATCTATCTGTTGACAATTTTATAAACTATGTTTGTCAAAATAAACTTATTCTTTATGATTGGGACATCAAAATTAACTTTTTGTGAATTTTTGGTATTTTTCGGACAATGTTCATTTTTTAATGAATAGTGAAAAATACTGCATTTTACATCAAAAAATGCTTTTTAATATAATTTATTTATATTATTAGATTATCTTTTGAATTGGTTTTGAAGTTAAATTAGAATAATTTTTTACCATTTAATCCAATGGTGGTCATTGGAATCAATTTCACTTTGAAATTGGACTTAAACCAGTGTCAATCTTTTGATACTTATTGTTTTATAAAAACACGCTATTTGCTCTGACAGCAGTAATAAATTATTAAATTAATTAAGGTGACTTATATGTTTTTAATTTGGTAAAATAGACTTCATTTTTGAATTCGGGATATCAAATATAGCTTAGGGTGAATTTTTGGTAATTTTCTGAAAAACATCAATTTTTGATGAATAGTGAAACCACGAAGTGGTACTTATAAAAACTGATTTTTCGTTTAAATGAAATTTTTCCATCATTGTGTTTTGAATTTTGAAAATCCGACATACATGGTTGTTATTAGTATGTAAAATGTGGTTCAATGGGATGAAAATAATTTTTTGGTGAATAGTAACTTTTTTTCATTAATCGTGATTAGAGGTAATTAGTGTAATTTAAGGTAAAAATGATATTATAAAAATATGAAAACACCATGACACTTGTCCTACCCCGATTGGATGAGTCATGGCCGACCAAGAAACCGATGGGTTGATTTAGGGGACCCTATGGTGCCTTTTGGGTGAGATAATGACTATAATGCCTTTTTTAAATAAAGGTGAAAATGACACTAACATAAATTATTTTACTAAAAAAAATTTAAAAGGCGTTATACTAATAATATTGTTTTCTATAAATACTATTTGGAAAGATAAAAAGATTTCATACATCAGGATATTTTTGTTATAATTTTTAGACATTAAATAAATTAATTTAATTATGACATCATGATGATGGAATGATGACCTCATTAATGAACAGTTTAAATAAAATGAAAAGATAATATAAAATCTAATACCTAAACTTGTACAAAAACATTTGGATGGGAATATGTCGAATCCTTATTATCTTATCTTTGAAATATATCAATGTGGGACCTTAAAAAATCGAAACACTTTTGAAAATAAAATAATAGTTTCATGATTTCCAAAAGTGCCCCTCCTCTCCTCTTATAAAATGCCGCCACCTCTACCACATTTCACACACTCCTCAAGCCTTTGGATCGGCCATCCCCTGCCCATTTACTCTCTCCACATCCCTCTCCTCATCCTAGAGTATTCCCTTTGGGCTGAATCCTTTCAAAGGAAGCCTTTAGGCTCAAATCAAAAAGAGTTACACTTTTAAAGGTAATTCATTCTCTCATGTTCATTTGTTTTATTTTGCTTCTCCAACCCCATAAACTCTTTTTAATTACTTCTTTTGTAACAACACAAGTATGTTAAATATACTAGGATGTTGTTATAAGATTTATTCGAGCTACACTCTCACAAAACTACATCAAATGGTTAAAGAACATACGGTTTCCGTGGATGGCGAAATTCTGCCTCCCGAAACGATGATTGTTCAATACTCATTTAACACCTTCAAAGGTGGCCATTATGATGCCACTATTTTTATATATGATATATAATATGTTTATTCTTTCCTTAAGCTTCTGTATTTTTCATTTATGGCATACCATTATTGTTTCCATTATGGGTAAACACGATATCTTCATTTTAGGAAGTGCGGACTACCGCCCCTTGAAAGTGATTTGATTCGTTAATACCATATGTGGGATGTGTAAATGATAAAGTTAATGATATTATATATTTTATTATACTGGAATTATAATATACTCTTATATCATTATGATTCCATTCCAGAAAATATGAAATAGAAATGGAAGTAGCGTTCATGCGTACGTACGACTTACCGTCTCCATGAACGGTGCATTTCATTTCTTACCTCTAAATGTGATGTAATGTTATAAATACACGTATATGATGAATATATATGATATATATGTTATCCAAATCATTAATATCATTCTGGATATAACGAAACTTTGACCAAATTAACAACATGTAAGTGTAAGAAGTCTATTTTTGACTTAAGAACCAAATACCGACAAAATGAACATTATTAACTTAAATGATTACATGATGTTCAAAACATGGAATAAAAGGAATAATGAACTTGTAAAAGGTTCTTAAGAAAGTAGTGATTTACTCAAGTTTATTATTCTGGAGATTAAAGAACGATTGAGTCAAGTCGGACCCGAATTATGGGACTTCGTCTCAATCTCCTTCCATTGAGGCATATTTTGTTTTATACACAACCTTCTTTTATACGGTGTATAAACCCCTTTGACTTTTACGTTTATTCAAAAGGAATCTTTTTTATACGAAGTGTTTACTAAACAACAAAAGGGAATGTTTTTTTCGTACGTATGCAGCGATAACGACTTCTCCGTCGTCGTGACCGTTATTTGAGTTTCGGCTTCCTCTACAAGCCATACCTTCTTTTTTAAAAGAAAAATAAATACCATTTTTTACTTTTCGTTTATTTTGGTATTGAAAATGGTTTTCATAATGTTTGTATATCAATGTGTTGTATTGATATCTTGTGATTGAAAGGTGGGAATGTTATGTTTCCTTTATACATGTTTTATGTGATATGATTATGTTGAGGTTCTTGGGCATTATTATGAAAATGGGTGGTTCCGTGATAATCTAAGGGCGGGTGAACCCGATATAGCTCTCCAATGCATTGGGTAACGCGAAGGAGTGAAACATTAAGGTTTCTCCGAAGAGATTTAGGTAATATACTGTGATGGGTATTCCAAACGTAACCAAGAGGGTTACTCCCTACGAAAGAATGTTATGAATGCCTCATGTTACCTTTATGTCTTATGATTTCTATGATTTGTTCATAATTTTATGAGGTATGTTAAAGTGCCTATGTTTTATGGGTAAAGTATGATTTTATTCTTATGTATATATGAACTCATGTTTCCTTTCCATGTTTTTTTATATAACCCATAATGAGCTTTTTATGCTCACCCCAAGTTTTTGAAAAGTTTTTCACAGGTCACAGGAAAGGTACATGATAAGATGATAGTGTCAAGGAAGTATCAAGAAAAAATCCATGTTTTATTTTCAATATTTTTCCGTTGATGGGAAAAAGAATACTATTTTTTATTTTAACCACTTTGTTTAAATGTGGAATGTAATGCAAGTTTCATTGTCTAATTCTCTAAAACTCTAAACCTGAAAAGATCCTCAATGTGAATTATTCATTTAATTCAATATTAAGCAAGGTTTAAGGCTGGGGCCTTATAGTATCCTAGGATGGTTTTTTAAAATAAATAAGTCATGGGTATCATATATAAACATTTAATCCATCATTATAACTAGTATTGAGAGTTGTTATTGGAAGGTGATTTATTTTTGTTCATGGAGGTGATCGTTCACATGCATGGATGAATAATTATTTATTTTTCAATTTGAAAGAAGTGGTGATGGATTTCGGTGACTATATTAACACAATAAGATATCATAATATTAAGGATTATTGTCTTATTATTACATCATTGTGTAAAATTATTTTAAGGAAGTGGATGATGAAATAAAATAGAAACACTTAATTAAAACAATACCACTTGTTGGAACGACTTCCTTTGGTTAACATAATAACTTCTATAAGGTGATTGAAATACCTAAACTAAGAGCTCTAAAATTTGGGGATGTGTTATTGGATGTTATTTGGCTAGAAAAAGGAAAAAAATCGGTTTTGAACAATGCATATGTTCTAATATGTTTTTCTCTTTTATATGAAATGGTAGAGGAACTCTTTGAAATATACATATTAATAAATTAATATAAAATAATTTTCAATTCCAAGAAAAACCAAAATTTAGTTATTAAAATGATAGGACGAGGATGGGTAAAAATAAATTCATCCAATGAAAAATAGAAATTTTTTGAACTTTATTTTAATCCACATTTTTTGTGTTAACATATATTTTACATTTGTAACTCTTAAATTGTTATCACATTTTTTGTTTTAACATATATTTTTTGTTTTAACATATATTATACATTAATTCACTCAAAATATATTTATTTTAATATTTTTAATATCATTTTTTGATCCGATAATTAATTATGAAATTCTATGTCATCATTGTGTTGCCGTTAAATTTAATTATCTATTTCATAAAAAAATACAATGATGTAGGTAAAAAAATTTCTTTCCAAATATTTTATATTTTATAAGATTTCCCCTTTATAACCACGTAAGAAAAAGACATAAATTTTTGAAAATAGGTGTGTCCCAATATTTTTCTACTCTTTGAATATAATATTATAAAATACATACTCACGCCTAATTAGCACAAATATGATATAAATTCAAACAAAATATGATTTTGGTCGAATAAAATTATTCTAATTAAATTAGGAAATGTGTTAGTGTGATTTTATTTTACATGTAAATTTTTTTTTACCATTAATTTTATATATTTACCCTTAATTGTGGATAAAATTTTACTAATGTTACTATACAAAAATTTCAAAAATACAAGGAAAAAATGAACATAATTTTAAAATTATAATTAAAAATAATAAAATTTGTATTATTCAATATTCATCAAAATGAAAATGGTGACAGAAAAATACCAAAAATTAATCCATACAATTATTTATACTCCAATTATAATTAATAAGTTTATTTTTTCAACTGTAATTTATAAAAGTGATAAATGTATAGATTTAAAATTATTTCTCCATAAAAATGATGTAAAACTACCTTTTTTTCTAAATTCACATTTATGGATAAAATTTATGATTTTTTAATATAATTTATTTAAAAAAATATATTATTAATTTTAAAAATTATATTTAATATATATATATTTCATTGATATACAACAATAACAGTGATTTGACTATTTTACAATAACGAATCTTCATACTATAATGGTTTTTTGGAATAACATTTTCCTTTACTTTACAACGGGTTTATTTATTTTTATAACAAATTGGTCACAAAAAAAATTAATTATATATACATGATAAAATCATATTTTCATAATTACATTTATAATATTCATTCTACCAATTCTAATATATAGGTTATAAGGGTAACATTTAAGTAATAACATCTGGCTATTTGTTTAAGATGGATGTGGTGTATCATGAACGCTATGGAGCATAGTGTTTCAATTTCTTTAAAAACAAGATTTCACATTATCCCCCTAAAATAAATTTTTTCATCAAAATAATAACATGGGATAAAAAATTAAGGGTTTGAAATTTCAAAATACCTATTTTGAAATCCCACATTAGAAAAAGTATTAATACCACAACCGTTTTTAAAGAATGAAAGCGAATTGCATATTGATCCTAAGACACACATGATTAGGTTCACTGTATGAAATCATGGATTTCGAAGGTAAAACTAACCCTCATGTCTGATGTAGAGTGATAAATAACATGGTCATGATAATGTTAATAGTCATAAAATCATAAATATGATATGTGTTGGAAGTTTATTGATTTCATAGTGTGAATAGAAAACAGGAAAAAATCAAATATTTTCCATTGAGTTGAGAAATTTTTTTAGTACATAGAATTATAAAATAAATAAATATACTTATCCTAGAAAATATAGTTTTATACATTAATCAAATCCTTCTACAAGATCATCCTTTTTTCCCAAAATATATGTATTCAAGAATATTTAGTCTCTCTTAAAGAACTAGACTCAAATTCTAGAGGATCACATAATCAATAAATTATTAAATATATATTTCTATTATATTTATATATTAACCTTAAAACATAGTTAGTAAAACATAAAACAATTCCCCAAAAATATTAATAATTTATAGGATTAAAAACAATTTTAAACTACAAATTTCAATTGCAATACCTAATGTTTAGAATATACCATTCAATAAATAACGACCCATAAAATTCCCCAAAACATTATAAAAAATACTAAAACCTAAAAAAAGAATTATTTGGTCACATATCCTTCAAATATAAATTATAATAATTATTACTATATAACCTCAATTAATCATGAAGTCTCATACCAAAGGTAATTTTCCATGTAGCCATCAATATATTTTAACCATTTAATTAAATTACCTATATCCACATATGTCCCCAATTAAATCATTTATTCTACCAAAATATAATTGAGAAATTATTCCTCAAATAAAATACCATAGTATACTATTTACTGTGATCATATAGGATTACAAAAATAGAAAAATTCGTCCAAAATAAAATTCCCACTTCACTTGAAATCATTCTCAGAGTATAATAAAAAAATCCCAAAATAAACATATTATTCTTCCATAAACACGTTTAAATAAAATAAAAATTCATAACAACTTATTGACTTCAAGTTGGCTAGCTGTTAGTGATGCACCCTGTTCACCCTTTAGTTGTGGGATCAAAATGTTCAGCCTTGTCGGGCGTGATGGATTTTCTCTAATCCCATGGGTTGTCGTTTTATAAAACTATTTAATTCATATATCCTCCAAAAATTTGATTTATTATTCAAATATAACCATAAAATGATATAGCCTCAATTTTTATCTAATACCATTCATTTTTTATCCATAAAATGTAAAACCCTTTATTGTGACGCCCCGACCCCAGTTACCCATAGTTGGTGCATTATTACAAAACATTTTCCTGATCACAAAAGATCAAGTCTCAAAAGACCGATTTGTTTAGTATCCTTGGAAATACTTGATACATACATAAGGTTTACATTACATCATGGAATGGAAAACTAAAACAACATTGTTTCCATAGAAAACATTGAGATCCCATAGTCTATCCTTGGATGCCAGTCATAAAATACTTCTTCATAACCAAGGAAAAACAAAACATTGAAAGGGGTGAGCTCAGATGCTCAGTAAGGATAACAGTATAGCTGGAAGTTTCATAATTAAGCCTAAACATATAAGGAAATGTATAAGACTAAAACAAAATAATTTTAAACATAAACTTCATTATAATTTGGAAAATAAAAAATCAAAATAATGCCATTTAATTTCTCACTTGGATATTATACTAGTTGAATAATCACATGAAATAGCAATAAAGACTTTCATAATGATGGAATGCGTAATGCCAGACTATCATAACCACATAGTCAAGGCCTTATGCCAAGAATAAAAATAAGATTTTGTCATAGCCTTGTGCCAAGACACAAGTTTGTCTCATGAGACCGACTAATTCATCGAGGATCTATAATGGGCTCCACCCATCACATACTAAGTCCAATTCATTCCTCATATGAACATCTTTAAACATAACATAAACATTCATATTAAAACTAGTATACGAAATGTCAATACTTTCTCCATAAACCATGAATGGTATAAAAATAACACATCCATAGTAAAACATATCACAAAACCTTCAATACAATATGGATGTATTTTATCATAATAAATCAACTTCAAATAAGCTTAAAATACATCAAAGGATGTTAAATAGATGAAATCAAAACTATTTGAGAGAAATGTCTCTTTTTTAAAATAATTTAAAAGTCAAATGATTATAAAAGAAAAAAATAACTTTGAAAATATTCTTATAAGCTTATAAAGAAAGCTTCTACGATTTTATAACGGCGGAAAATAGCCGCACCGACCATATAAGTTTAAAAAAAAGTCATTCTTACCTTAATTTTGCCGAAAATGTTAAAAAAGACCTTGTTTGGAAAAGAATGGAATGTTTCCATTATAAACATAATATAAAAAGTAAAAAAGGGTATAAATGAATTTAACCCATAGTCAATAAAATAGTAAGAATTTTTAGAAATACATTTTTAAGAAACATGGATGTGGATGATAAAGAGGACCTAGTAGAAAATTACGTATAAATAACCTTGGATACTGTAGAGATTGTGAAATAAACCCTTACCTTGTACTTTTCCTTGGTCAAGGGTAGGTAACCTCCTATAGAATAGCTAAATAATTGTTATTAAATTAGACAGTAATCATATACTTAAATATGATATCATATATGATCTTTTAATATTGTTTTGTTAATAATATTTTAGAATTATCATCATTTCGGGTTTTCAAATACTTGTTTTCTTTTATATTTTTTGTTACATAAGATGTGTTTTTATCCATAGGTTTTATCTTATTCATATCCATAATTTTATGAAGTCCATAAACATTATTTTTAATCATCAAATAAAAATTAGACTTGAACGGACACGATGGGGAATGAATCTCATCGCGTTCGTGGAGACGGTAGTCCGTACGTACACATGAGAGACAATATCATTCTTTTGATATTAAAATAATATATAATTGGATGGTGTATCATATATAAATAATTATTATCATGTAATATTTATTATTTAAAAGAATTAAACATCATTATTATACCCATCCAAATAATAATGTATTGAATAACAATTACACCATGACGTGGAGACGGTAAGTCGTATGTATGCACGTATGGTGACATGTCATTAAAGGGATGGATAGAATAATGAATTTGGTTGTACCATATTTATAATAAAATCATAGTATATAGAATATACTAGATTTATTATTTTATAATGGAAACAACAAATAAAAATTAAGTGGAAGAAGAAATGAACTTCAAAGAGGTGGTGAGATTTTTACCTCTTCTTCGGTTTCTTCCTTTTGATTTGATCAATAGGGATCCTTATGTTGGATTTATGACTAGATGGAGGCCTATAAGATGAATTAAGGGAAATTTAGAGGATATTTTGGCTGGGGTTGGCCGAACCAAAAGGCTTTGAAGGTATGAAATTGAGAGAAGGGGGAGTGCCCTTTTATAAGAGGGGTGAGGGGTAGCATAGGAAATAGATAAAATATTATTTTACAATAAGTTTATATTCGGTTTATAATGGCTCAAAACTGATTTATTTTGAGGAAAAGGTGGGGATGGGTCTAAATCCTTTCAACGAATGGATTTTAGACAGGTTTTGGTCACTATATTAACCTTACCATTTATATTTAACTCTTAGTTAAATAGTTTGACATTTACAATATCTCATTGTATTTTTATATTATATGGTTAATAAAAATACTATAACAAGAAAAACGAACCCCGAGTTGATCATTATTAATATATATAACCTTATCTATGTAATTGGGGCGATCCATAGATTTTTAGGAACATAATATCAATTAATAATATAACATTTTTAAGTACTCCGTTATGCCTATTTTGACACAATTTAATAATTTATTTTTGTAAAAGTCCTAAAAATTTTATTAATTGGATATATATTTATTTTCTCGAAAATAACATGTCATATTAACCTATAAAATTAGTGGATAGCATCAAAAATTTCAAATTATATTTATTTTAACATTTATAATATCATTTATTTGATTGTTTCATTAATAAGGAAAATACAGCATCATCATTTTATCATAAATAAATTTAATTATTAAATGTCTAAAATTTATAAATAAAATATAAATATGTTGTAAATATTCATATATTTATAATGAATATTAATAGTCTAATAGATAACATATATAACCCTATGTAAATGTTTTTTTAAGAAAGCTTTTTTTCTTTTCTCATTTTTGTACTTACTTTAACTTAATTAATATAAAGTGTCATTATCACTTACAAGTGGATCCATGGGGTCCCAAAATCGACCCAAGGATGAAAATGGTCGGACATGCATCATCCCATAGGGGTAAGGAACGTGTTTGGGTAATTTATTATTATTATAATATTATTTATTTACACTTAGTTACCAGATTTAACCTTTAACCATGGTAAATAAAATATTTACCGAAGTAATTATTCAAAATGTATAAAAATAAAAGTTACATATTTACACAATTTAGACCTCCTGATTATAAATATGGAATCAATTTTTCTAAATTCAAAACATAGAAGTGTCAGAAATTAAATTAAAATGAATTGTCGTTGTCAAAACAAAAAGCGCATTTTTAAGAAATAATAACTATCAAAAGATTAAAACTTGTTTATATCTAGTTTAAATGTGAAATTACGTCTAATGACCAACATTGAATTAAATGATAAAAATATACTCTAATTATACTTTAAAACCACACAATATTATAATTTATAACTATAAATTATTTGGATTAAAAAAGTTGTTTTCAAATAATGTTTAGTATTTCTCACTATTCAAAAAAATTGAATGTTCTCCGAAAAATTCAAAAAACTCACCATAAGATAATTTCGATATTCGGAATCCAAAAATGAAGTCTAAATTGAATATTAAAATGTATAAAATTTCAAAAATTGGGTATTAATATTCATAACGTCTACTTTGATTGGTTGTGATGTGTGTTAGAACCATGAAGTTGTGTACAACACATGCTACTGTATTATTCAAAGAGATGCATAACATGGAAAATTGGGGTGTTACATTCTCCACTCCTTCAAATAATTTTATCCTAAAAATTTATAGTATATTACAGCATAAAAATACTTGGTTGGTTCTTCATCATAAGTTCCTCGGGTTACCACATTGCCTCTTCCATCTTATGGTTTCTCCATAGAAATTTTACCTGACGAGTCGTCCAGTTTCTCACCACATGTTCTTTGGTATCAAGAATCCTGATTGGATATTAACATTATGACAAATCGGGTTTGAGTTATAATTCATCATAAGTGAGTACATGCATTGGGTCTTGCATGTATTTTTTCAATAGTGATATGTAGAGCACATCGTGAACTTTAGAGAGACTTGGCGACATTACAAATTGGTAAGATACATCCCCAATTCGTTATTAAATTTCGCAAGGTCCTATGTACCTGGGACACAATTTCAAATTCTTACTGAAATGTATAACTCCTTTCCATGGAGATACCTTCAAGAAAACATGATCTCCTACCAGAAATTCCAAATCCTTCCTTCTGTTATCAGCATAGCTCTTCTGCCTACTTAGAGCTACTTTGATGTGTTTTTAGATTACCGTAACCTTTTCCATCCTTTCCTCCACTAGTTCTAGGCCTACAAGTTTTCTTCCACCAACATTATCCCAATAGGTTGTTGTCCGACATCTCCTTCCATATGGCGCTTCATATGGTGACATCTGAATTCTTTAGTGAAAGCTATTGTTATAGTAAAATTCTACCCGAGTTAAATATTGATCCCACATACCCTGAAAGTCAAGTGAGCAAGATCTCAACATGTCTTCTAAGGTTTGAATAGTCCGTTCTGATTGTCCATCAGTTTGAGGGTGGTAGGAAGTGCTAAAATGAAGCTCAGTGTCTAGGGATTTCTGAAGACATTTTCAGAATCTTGTAGTAAAATTGGGATCACAATCAGAAACTATCGATAGGGGTACTCCATGAAGTCTCACAACATCATTAATATATAGTCTTTCTAGACATTCATGTGGTAGATATTATCTTATAGCAAGAAAATGTGCTGACTTGGTAAGACGACAAAAAATGAACCATATTGCATCATTCCATCTAGGAGTCTTTGGTAGTCCCATGACAAATTCCATCCAAATATTATCCCATTTCCACTAAGGTATGGGAAGAGGTTTCATGACACCTCTAGGCTATTTCCTTCTAGATTTCAATTGTTGAAAAACAATACATCTTGACACAAAATCAGAAATCTCCCTCTTCATGTTATCCTAGAAAAAATGTTCCTAAAAATCACTATACATTTTGGTTCTCCCATTGTGTATAGAGATATTATAACAATGATCATCGTCCAAAAATTCCCTTTTTAGATCAGGTATATCGGGAACACAAAGTCTCTTCCAAAATTTCAAAATTCCATTTTCATAAACATAGTCACTCAATCTCCCATCATTCACAGCTTTAATCTTCTTTTGAAACTCTTCATCAGCAGCCTGAGACCTTTTAATCCTTTCTAGAAAAGATTTTTTGGAAAAAATTTGAAAAATCATTGATGATTCACCTTCCATAGTTATTCCCATATCCATCATGACTAGATCCATGTATATAGGATCCTTTTCAACTCTCTTCTAGTTCATAATTCCATGATCCTTTCTGCTCAAAGCATCTTCCACCTTATTTGACTTCCCCGAATGGTAGTATATCGTTCAATCATATTGCTTGAGTAGTTAAAGACATCTCCTTTTCCTCATGTTGAGTTAATTTTTTGAGAAAATATACTTCATACTATTGTCATCAGTACAAATCTCACATTTTTTCACCATATAGATAGTGTCTCCATATCTCCAATGAAAATATTACAGCTGCTAACTCAATATCATGAGTAGGATTGTTTTTCTCCTGAATTTTTTGCTGTCCTGATGCATAGGAAATTACCCTATCATTCTGCATAAGGAAACAACCAAGTCCTTTCTTCGATGCATCACTATAAATAATGAACTCATCATTCCCCAATGGTAGAGTCAATATAGTATCATTGACTAATCTTCAATTCAATTCTTCAAGAAAATCTTCAAACTCTTTTGTCCAAAAAAATTTAACCCCTTTACGTGTGAGATTTGTTAATATGTTAGCCAACGGGGAAAAATTTTGGACGAAATGTCGATAATAACCTGCTAAACCAATAAAATTGTATACATCAGTTATACTCACCGGTGCTGGCCATTCTTGGAATGATCTTGTATTAGAAGTATCAATGAAGATTTCATCCTTAGATACAATACGGCCAACAAAATAAATCTCCTAAAACCAGAATTCACACTTGCTAAACTTCTGAAATAATTCATGTCTTCTATGAGTCTTCAGGATAATGTGGAAGTGGTTTTCCTGATCTTCATAGATTTTAGTGTATTCTAAGATATCATCAATAAATAACACTAAAAAATAATCGAGATATTCCTTGAAAACTCTGTTCAATAGATCCATGAAAATAGAGGGTGCATTAGTCAGACCAAAAGGCATTTCTGGAAACTTGTAATGCTTGTACTTGGTTCGAAATGATGTTTTTGGAATGTATTCATTCTTCACACATTACTGATGATATCCAGATCGAAGGTAAGTCTTTGAAATGTGTTGATCTCCATGAAGTTGGTCAAATAAATCATCAATGAGAGGTAGGGGATACTTTTTCTTTATTGTTATAGCATTAATATCCCTGTAGTCAACGCATAACTTCATAGATCTATCTTTCTTCTTAACAAAAAGAACAGGGGATCCTCATGGAGAAACACTAGGGCGAATAAATACCTTATTACTCAATTCATCTAGTTGTTTCTTTAGTTCCACAAATTCCATAGTGGCCATTCTATAAGGGGTTTTCGATATGGGACTTCACCCCAGAATTATATAAATGAAAAAAAAATCACATTCTAGAGGATTTCCAGGTAAATCTTATGAAAACACAAAAAAAATATTATTTTTCACAATTGGAAAATCCTCTATTTGAACATTCCTTTCCACATCCATAGTTTTTCATTTTCTTCCTCCCCAATAATTGAATTTAGTTGAGCTACTATGGGTCGATCTAGATAAGAATCATGCGGTGACAATTGTTCTCAAAAGATACGGTTTTCATTATCATCATCATCAAAAATCATATCCTCTTTCTAATTACAATTAATATTCACATCATGGTCCGAAAACCAATCCATACTGAGGATTATATAAAACTCGATCATGGGTATGATGATGAGATCAGCAGATAAAGAACATTTATATGCTCTAATGGGAACATATTCACAAAACTTTCATGGAATGATATTTCCCTTAAGAGTTTTTCTGACAACTCCTTCGTTAATTCAAAATGTTAATATCTAATTTTCTTATCAAACTGGGATGATATGAAACAATGTGATGATCTAGAATTAAATAAATCATTGGCTAAACAGGAGGAAACCATTAAATTACCCGCCATCGTGTCTTTCGAAGCTTCTACCTCAGTAGCAGTGATAGCATACTCCTGGCCTTGATCCCTTAATCTTTACTATGGAATGTTCCCCTGACACTTAGGAAATTCATTTTTATAATGTGCCATCTCCCTGCAATTATAGAATTTATCATTGGTAGCTTCTTTCTTCCCCTTGAAATCACGAGCTTGGTGGCCTTTTTCACTACACTTGTAACAGACTCACTTTCCCGTTAGGAATGTACCAGGGTTTTTCTTCCCACATTAACTATAGGATGGATATTAAACATATCCCTTATTACCCTTATTTCCATTTCCAGAGTGATCAACAGATCTCTTTTTCTCATGATTTTCATTAATGTTGTAAGACATAGAGAATTCCTTTTCTACCATGATAGCTCATGAGACAATATCTTCGTACGACAAGAAGGATTGTGCCCCTAATTCTTGAAGGGGAAATGGTTTTAACCCATCAATTAAACGATCAATCTTACTTCTTGGGTTATGCATATAATCTGGAGCATGCCTTGGTAACCTTGTAATGTTAGACACATACTTTGCAACATTATCATCCTCCATTTTCCTACAACTCAGAAAATGCCTTTCCATATCCACTCGATGGTCATGAGGAATGTATTTTTCTAAAAAATATATTTAAACTCCATCTATTTCATATTTTATACTTCATCCTCTTACTTCATGTTTTGAATCAAAGACCACCATTGATCAGAATCTCCAGTGAGCCGGTAAACTACCACAACAACTTTTTCCCTTTCGCTACTCCCCAAGGCGTGGAATATTTTTTCTATGGAATTTATCCATTTCATAGATACTAGTGGATTTGTACCCCCATTTAATGTTGGTGGTTGTTGCCTCATGAAGCGATCTAACATTGATCCTCCACTCTACCGATCAGGGTGAAACATACTGGTATGGTTATTATTCCTAACTTGAGTGAGTTGTCCCAGTTTGGTGATAAGCATATCAGCACCAGTTGTATCACCATCTCCTCTATAATTATCTTGAGTAGGAGGGAAATCCCTACATGGAGTTAATTCATTGACACAATTTCCATTCCTTCCACTAGGCTTCATTTCTAAATAATGGCATAGACTATATTAGTTTATGAATCGCAATACATAAATTCAAACATGTAAAACACTTAACATAAATTGAACATTTTATGGATATAATCCATAATCATAAAAATGTTTTTTGAGGATGTATATACTCATGAACCCTTCATAATTATATCTAAAGAAAATGCGAATTATCCTAGGAATATCCCCTGGGAGTGTCTTAACCAAGAGTGAAGAAAGGCCCATTGTCCTGCAACAGTTCTCATTCGAGTCTAGCTCAAAGCCGTGTTTTCGGGTTTTACCCATAGGTACATATGTGCCAGAGCCGCCTCTACCTGATCGTACACAGATAGGTATGTGATGATTTGAAAACTCACCAAATAACTACAATACAAAAATTCTAGAAATTTATTTTATACTAATCTTTAATTTCTTTCTTAGGTCTTTCTGCTCTAATCAGAGTTTATCTAAATCTAGCTTCCAAGGATTGTGTTAAACATCCTCTAATACCAACTGTAACACCCTAACCCTAGTTACCTAGAGTCTTTGAATTATTACATAACATTGAAATTATCACAAAAAATATTGTCTCAAAAGACCGATTAGTTTAGTAGCCTAGGATATACTAGATACATTCATAAGGTTTACATTACATCATGAAATGGAAAACTACAACAACATTGTTTCCATAGACAACACTGAGATCCCATATTCTATCCCAAAAAGTCAGTCATAAAGTACTTCTTCACAACCTGGGAAAAATAAAACATAGAAAGGGGTGAGCTCAGATGCTCAGTATGGATAACAATATAGAAAAAACTTTCATAAATAAGCATAAACATATAAGGCAATGTGTAAGACTAAATCACAATCATTTTAAACTAAAACATTATCATAATATGGAAAATATAAATTAATATTATTACATTTACTTTCTCACATGGATATTAATCTAATGGAATAAATACATTCAATATAAATAAAAACTTTCATAATGATGGAATGCATAATGCCAGACTATCATATCCTTATAGTTAAGGCCTTGTTCCAAGACAAAAAATAAAATTTTGTCAAAGCCTTGTTCCAAGACACTAGTTTATATCATGAGACCTACCGATGCATTGAGGAGCTATAGCGGGATCCACCCTTCAATTAATAAGTCCACTGCATTCCTCATATGAACATGTTTAAACATAACATAAACATTCATATTAAAAATATCATATTAAATTTCAATACATTCTCCATAAACCATGAATGGTATAAAAATAACACATACACAGTAAAAAAATCACAAAACCTTCAATAATATATGGACGTTTTGTATCATAATAAATCAACTACAAATAAGATTAAAATCCCTCAATGGATGTTGACACAGTTGAAATCAAAACAATATGAGAGAAATATCCATTTTTTTAAATCATTTAAAAGTCACATAATTATAAAAGAAAACATTTACATTGAAAATATTCTTATAATCTTGTAAGGGAAGCTTTGATGATTTTATAATGGTGGAAAATAGCCTCACCTGACGTTAGAGTTAAAAAAATACATTCTTTCCTTAATGTTGTCGAAAAGGTTAAAAAGGACCTTATTTGGAAAAGGATGGAAATATTACGTTATAAAAATGTTATAAAAAGTCAAAAAAGGGTATAAATAACTTTAACCCATAGTCTATAAAATAGTAAGAATGTCTTGAAATAAATTTATATGAAACATGGATGTGGATGATAAAGAAGACCCAATAGATAATTACGTATAAACAACCTCAGATAATGTAGAGATTGTGAAATAAACCCCTACCAGGTAAATTTCCTTGGTAGAGGGTATTTTAACCTCTTGTATAATAGTTAAATCATTGTTATTAAATTATACAAGAATCATATACATAAATATGATATCATATATGATCTGTTAATATTGCTTTGTTTATAATATATTAATATTATCATCATTTTGGGGTTTCACTTACTTGTTTTCTTTTATATGTTTTCTATGTTATGTCATGTTTTTTATCCATAGGTTTTAAGTTATTCACATCCAGAATGATATCAAGTCCTTAAAAGTTATTTTTAATCATCAATTGAAAGTTAGTTTTAAATGGACACGATGGGGAATGACTATTATCGCGTTTGCGGAGATGGTAGTCCGTACGTACACATGAGTGACAATATCATTATTTTGATTATAAAATAAAATATAATTGGACGTAGTATCATATATACAGACTCATTATCATGTTATATTTATTATTTAAATTAATTACACATCATTATTATACCCATCCAAAGAATAATGTATTGAATAACAATTAAACCACGACGTGGAGACGGTAAGCCGTACGTACGCACATATGGTGACATGTCATTCAAGGGATAGATAGAATAATGAATTTGGTTGTAAAATATTTATAATAACATCATAGTATAGGGAATATACAGGAATTATTATTTTATAATGGAAAAAACAGAGAAAAAGGAAGTGGAAGAAGAAAGGTACATGAAAGAGGTGGTGAGAATTTTACCTCTTTTTTGGGTTCTTCCTTTTGATTTGATCGAAAGGGCTCCATAAGTTGGCTTTATGACTAAAGGAAGGCCTCTAAGATTAATTGAGGGATGTTTAGATGATATTTTGGTCGTGGTTGGTGGAACCAAAATTCTTTGAAGGTATGAATTTGAGGGACGTGGGAGTTCCTTTTAATAAGATTAGTGATGGGCACCTTAGGAAAAAACATAAAATATTATTTTATAATAAAATCATATTCATTTTCTAATGGATCTAGAGAGATTTATTTCTAGGATAAGGTGGTGATGGGTCTAAATCATTTCATCCAATAGATTTTATTCAAGGTTGGGTCACTATATTAACCTTATCATTTATATTTAACTCTTAGTTAAATAGTTTGACATTTACCATGTCTCTTTGAATTATTGTATTATATGGTTAATAAACTTACTATAACAAGACAAGACAACCCCAAGTGGTTAATTATTAATATATAAAACCTTATCTAAGTCATTTTCAGAACCTTATATTTTTAAGAATAGAATATCAATTATTAATATAATATATTTTTAAAATTCTCCTTTATGTCAATTTTGACACTATTTAATAATTGATTTTTTTAGTCCTAAAAACGTTATTAATTTGAAATATATTCATTTAATCAATCCTAACATTTCATATTATACTACAAAATTAGTTTATGGAAACAAAAATTTCATATTAGTTATATTTTAACATTTATAATACCATTTATTTGATTCTTTCATTAATAACGAAAATACTGCATCATCATTGTATCATAAATAAATATAATTATTCATTGTCTAAAAATTTTAAATAAAATATCATTATGTAGGAAATCGTTTTATAATAATAATGAATATTTATAGTCTAAGAGATAACATATATAACCCTATGTAAAAATTGTTTTAAGAAAACATATATGCTTTTGTCATTTTTGTATTTACTTGTCTTAATATAAAGTGTCATTATCACTTACATGTGGATCCATGGGGTCCCAATATCGAACCATGGATGCCCATGGTTATACATGAATCATCCAATAGGGTTAGGTCACGTGTTATGGTAATTTATTACTGCTATAATATTATTTTTTTACCCTTAGTTACAACATTTACACTTAACCACGGTAAGTAAAATATTTTCCGAAGTACTTATTCAAAATGTATAAAAATAAGAGTTACCTATTTACACAATTTCCACCTCCAGATTCTAAACATGGAATCCGTTTCTCTAAATTCAAAACACAGAAGTGGTAGAAATTAATTTAAAATGAATTCTTGTTTTCAAAACAAAACGTTTGTTTTTAAGAAATAATACCTATAAAAAGATTGAAACTTGTTTATGTCTAGTTTAAATGTGACATTACGTCCAATTACCAAAGTTGGATTAAATGGTAAAAATATGTTCTAACTATACTTTAAAACCACTTAATAGTATAATTTATCATTATAAAATATTTAAATTAAAAAAAAAATTTATTTATGTTTAATATTTTTCAATATTCATAAAAAATTGAAGATCTCAAAAAAATAAAAAAACACACCCTAAGATAATTTTGATATTATGATTCCAAAAATGAAGTCCAAATAGGATAATGAAATTTCAAAAAGTGGGTATTAATATTCATAACAGCTACTTTGATTGGTTGCGTTGTGTGTTAGAACATTGAAGTTGCATACAACACACACTACTTTATTATTCAAAGAGAAGCGTACCGTGGAAGCTTGGGGTGTTACATTTATTACATTAAATATTAATTCCAACAAACACCCCATTAATCACCTTTACATATCAATAATTAAAGACTCAAAATAGGTTATAAAACCTTGAACATATTATCAGCCAACAAAATTATAAACCCATTATGATATCCTTATCTGTTAAGAAAACATCCTAATCTAATATTTTGTCTAAACCATTCCCCATATACAAACTATATAGACTCATCCTTAATAATTTAGCAATCCTGAGTTATGTAATTAATTGTATATTTATCCACATTCAAGGTCTTTTCATGTTTTTTGATTTATAGAATTAGGCCATAATTCATACATAGAAACTCATATATTACAATTAAAATTTCTACTACTCAGATCGATTTTTAAGAGAATAAATTTTTTTTAAATGAAATATGGTTTGTTTTCAATTTCAATCGTCATTTTTTTTTCTATTGATACCATAATTTTATATATTATCCATTAAATAATATGATTTTTTATCCTTGGGATGTGAATAAAAATCATAGTATGAGATACACAAATAAGGAAAATGGTTAGTCTTATAAAAACACTAATCTATGATTAAATTATCATAATGAAATACTTTTAACGTTTAAGAGGTAGTAAATACTCCCAAAAAACCTTATTTCATAGAATCTTGTGGTCTTATGATTACCCTAAAACCAATAAAAAGAATGTATAAAACATAAAGGAACACTGGGACATAATTATATGTATACGGAATAACCATGTGGTTGGCTTCCATACATGTCACTCTTATAATGTGGAATAACCATTTGTTCACCTTCAATAACCAATGCATTGATGGTTATAATGTGACCACCCATACTCAGTTTTTCATTGTACCACCCTTAAAATTTTTATCATGTATCAACACATCAAATTTGTTTGTACAATTATATCATCATAACATATAAAATATTTCAATTTTTGGCATTTCACTCATAAAATTTCATCTTCCATAACAATAAATCATTTATATGTATTTAAACAAAAAACCCATTTTCAAAACAATTTTTAATAAATAATTATCCAAAATTGGAATAAGGGATTAATGTATATTTTATAAACATTTTTACTTATATATGAAGTCAAATATCAAATAACAGTTATTGCGGAAGAAATTTCATTATCACCATATTAATTAAAAACATTCTATCAATAAATTTTAATGAAATTCAGACACACCTTGTATAATGAATAAACATATTCCTTTTTAAAATCCTTTCAATCTAACTTAATTTCATAGGGTTTATTTATAATCCTTAAAAAGGTGGGTATATAACATCAAAATATGAATCAATGGAAGTGCCTTGAGATAATGTCCCTTACCATGAGTCTAATTCATCACGTGTGTCCACTATCTTCATAAAAAATAAAATTAGGTAAATAAATTATTTTCCTTAGAAAATTTTTAATTTTTTTTAATTTTTATTCTCTTATTATAATTTTTTAACAACTACATAATATTTAAATATCATGTCTGATGTTTTAATGATATTCGGTACATGAATCCAAAATGAAATTGGAATGATGTAAATAGACAATGTAGTATTAATTTCATAATCTATAAAACAATAATAATTAAATAATAATCACTTATAGACATTAATTTTACTTTTAAAAACAACCATTACACATGGTTATGAAAAATGAACTATGTATTAATCATTCAGACGGTATGACATACATACTCATGAGTAATATTTCTATTTTTCCATGATCATAATGGAAAGATGGCTAAAATTATATTATCCTTCCATAACATTCATAATATAAATAATATAATTGAAATAATTTAAATATTTTTTACATATTATTTATATGATAAGTTTATTAAAAACGAAGCACATCACATTGTGGAGGTGATAGTTCACACATACGTAAAAAAATTACCATTTTTATGTTCATGTAATTATTGTATATAATCGATATATTAATGTATTTTAATGATAAATATTCTATTTATATCCTATATTGAAATTAATTCAATCTTCATAGCTATTATTTAGAGACAGTAATGGAAAACTAATTATATCAGTTTATAGAGGTGGCCATTCACATGTATGCATGAATGATTAACTCTTTTCACATTTGATTGAAGTGGATAAGTATTTAAGTGATGATATTATCATAATAACATATCAGTATAATCCGGATTTTTTTTTGTTATTTCATCAAGGTGGAAGAATATTTTAACTAAGTTGAAGAATAAATAAAAGAGAGACAATTAATTAAAACAATATATGTTCTTTGGATAACCTCCGTTGGTTAACACGTTAACAAATTCATAATGATTTTTCTGCAAAAAACATGATTTTTAGAATGTGGGGAGGGATTTTTGGAAGGTAGGTGGGGATATTGGGGATGAAAAAGGTGTTTGAAGTCTAATGAAATGATAATAATTATCTCTCTTTTAAAATAGTTGGAAGGGGATCTCTTGGAATTCATTAAATAATTTAATTAATATAATTTATGTTTCAATATAAAAGTTATTTTAATTGGTTAATTTATAATATATTTTGAGTGTGGGTAAAAGTAAAACCATCAAATGAAAATAATAATTATTTTCTATATTATTTTAATCCTTGTTATTTTTTGGAAATTATTTTTTTCTTTTAACTCTTACTGTTTCTTCATGTAAATTAAATTTTTAGGGTTAATATAATTAGTATAATATTCTTATGTACTAGTAAATTATTCATCAATGAAATTTAAAATATTATTCAAATCATTCAAACGAATCATATATTTTTATAAATTTTATAACATTTTGAAAAAGAATTTATATTTTAAAATACCATTAGTTTCCATTTGGACATGATTCATTTTCTGTGTTTTTAAATATATCATAACAACATTATATATTAAGAAAAAATATTTCAAAATGTCAATAAAAATTCATGTAATCCAAAAATTTCATTTATGTCATTAATTCACTCATATAGTATTTATTTTAGTATTTTTAATATCATTTGATTTATTCATTAATTAATTAACCAATTAATACATCATCAATGTGTCAAAATTTAATTTAATTATTTATTTTCTAAAAATAATAAATAACTTACCATGATATAGGTAAAAATTTTACATTTCAAAATGATATTTACAGTCAAAGAGATATCAGGCATTACCCAATATTAAAAATACATAACTTGTTAAAAACAATGGATTGGAAAATTTTGACTTATTAAAGAATATAATATTTTAAATTTATTACTAAAACCCAAGTGTGTTAGAAATGATATAAATCAACCCATGTATTATTTTGGTAGAAAAAAACTCATCCATTTAAATTAGAACAAGTGTCTGTTTGATTTTATAATAGTTATAATAATAGTTTCACCTATAAATTCCTGATATATATTTAATCATGGTAATAAAAATATTTCTAATTTTACTATTCATTATGTTGAAAAATAAAAGATTCCTATTTAAATAAATTTTTCCACTGATTAAAACAATTGAATCCATATTTCCATCTTTGTAACACATAATTGGAATAAATTTATAAATAATTAATCTCATTGATGGAATGAAAAAAGGGGATTTGATTAAAATATTATAAAAGATCATAATGTTTTTATACCCATTTTCAATGTGAAAATGAATCCAATGACAAAAATTAGATTAAATTTTGATTTCATAATCTCGTTATTTTTTTAAACTAATTAAAAACACAATTTATCTATCTAAACGTATTTTACGAATATTATGTTTTGAACTAATATTTCGTATTATTGTTATTCATCAAAATATGAAATTTCTCAGAATGAAATTCGAAAAAATCAACGAAGGTAAATTTTGATACTCACCATCAATATAAGACATCCACTTGTTAATAAATAATTTATAAATGTGTCAAAACTAGATTGAGAATTGATTATCCTTCAATAGGCTATAAAACCACATATTTTTAAAAATAACCCTTTTAGGTATAAAATTATGTGTGTTCATATATCTTGTTTAGAAAACAGATATGACTAATTTTAAACAATAGATTGAATATATTATATATATTAATATATATAATAAAAATATCCCAACGAGAGTGATTTTATTAATTTATAAACATAGTTTTCTAAACCTAAATAGTTTTATCCAAAAAACATTTTCTTTCAATTTAAAAATGATTTCATTTCATTTATAATTAATTGGGAAACAAATAATTAATAATATATACCTGAATAGACCATATTTTCTTAATTTAGTTTATACTATTCATTATCCACATTCAAATGGCTAGTTTATAATGGAAACATGTAAATAATACTATCTAGTTGTTCATTTATGCTTGATGTGGAATATCACGTATAATATCATGTATTGTGTTTCATTTTCAAAAAACTCTGGAAGTTACACATAATATCATTGATGAAAGTTGATTGATAAATATTTTTTTACACTTAGTGAGCATCTGAACTCACTGTTCTTATTTTTCACATCACTAGAGGGAAGAGTTTTTTCCAAAGGGTGAATCATATGACTAGGTGGCCTGATCGTGACTGTATCATCATTGTATTTTTAGAATGATAGCCAATATTTGATGTTTAGTTTAGAATTACAATGTCTGATTCAAGGTAGTTTTTCCTATAGGGGTTGACCATTTTTTGGAAATTTTTTTGGTGACTTTTTTTGGTTTACCGAATAAGAGAGCTTTTGTTCTCCATCAAGGTAGTTGTATGTGCTACAATAGTATAAATTATTCAATAAAGGATATCTTCAACACAATTGAATGAAATGAAGTGGTATCTTGAGTACATGGAGTGTGTAGGATTTTATATGACCCAATAATTCTCTATGGGAATTGTGGATTCTTTTTATGTAAAATTAAAATCACAACCATAGGCTATCTGTGCATTAAAATAAATTGAACTAGTTTATGGTTGAAAATTAATATCACTATCCATAGATAGAGTAACTTTTTATCATCTACAAGGAGATTAGGCAATATAGAAATTAGATTTCAGATTAAGTTATCACCAAGAGTGTCTTTGAACTACATATATACCTTCTACATCATTTCATATCATGTATATATTATACAATTGATTGGATATGTCTTTCGGACACAAAAATTCACCAACTATTTTATGGTGCTGAATAAATACGTTTTTAATCCATATTGTATTCATATATGGGGGTAAAAGTTCATGATATCTTGTTGTATAATTAAAATTGATAGGACCATAAAAAATATCTTGAGAAATTTTTGGATATTCTAATAAAAAATCATATATATTATAATCTCACAATTTTCCACATATAGATGGATAAGATTCAAATACTAATTCATATCATCTCCGAGATAGTAGTATTATTAGACAGAGGGAATGTGGGAGATTTATTTTACTAATAACAAGACATCAACATTTTTGATGTAGAGAGTTTCATAGTTCTAGATAGTTATAAGAGGTGTTCCATATAAGACATATTATTGTAAGAAGAACATATTATGGTCTTCAATATTAATGGTGTTATTTTTTATGGAAATATAATTTTAGGAAATATGTTTAGCGAGTAAAAAAGGGACATAATTTAGCATTAGTGCTGTGTTTTACAGAGCCATTTATGTACTACACTATCTATTGGGATGAATTATTTGCAGGATAGGCACAGTTACAATCCAACAATATAGATTCATAGAATAAGCGTATCTTCATCATAGGCCATACTTGAGTAATTATTAGACACAAAATCATGAGTTATATGCAAATGTTCATCCATCGCTTTGTTGGATACAATATTGACATGGTGTGATTTTTTTTGGTGTACATAGAAAAACGAATACTCAAGTATATATTTACATATATTGATATGAATCTCATGTAGTGAATTTAGTTTTTATAGATGAAAAAATTTTAGTTTATGATTTCCTATACACAGGGTATGTGAAATGCAGTCTCCAATGCACAAGGTCAGATGACTTAGATAAAGGAAGATCAGGTTGCCATTAGTAAGTGTAGACATATGGATTTGTTTTCTGAGATGAAATTGGAGGAAAAAGTTACATAGGGGAATACCATAATTTTTTATTTATCTATGAACTATACCCATTTATATAGAGTGCTGATGCGGGAGAGATAAGATTCTAATGGCCATGTCCTAAAGGAGAGGGAGGGGGTGAGGACCCGTCTTCTATTTAGACTGTGTGACTGGACCAAATTGTTCATATTCATCCTAATTTATGGGTTCGAGCATGAATATTTAAGTAGATGATGTTGGACTTTCATTCATAGGGTTTGGAAGTCCATCATAATGTTAACGAGAAGTATCATGATTTACCTCTCCAGTATTGGTGGCCGGAGATGAAATGTGAGGTAGGTATTTATGTTACAAGGTGTCCCACCTGTATGAATGTGAAGGTATGAAACCTATTATAGGATAAATTTGACAGAATCTAACCATTACATAGTGGATGTTTGATCATGTCATGATGGCGTTGAAGGGTGGTTTTTTTAGGTCAGCTTGAGGTACTGGCGTTTTTTTGTGATTTTTTGACAAGATCACAAAGGACTGTCATTTCCTACTGATCAGAGAGACCTATTGTGAAGATATCCATGAGAAAATGTATACCTTTTAGAAAAAACAACATCACGTGGTTCATTGGACCATGTTAGAGGATAATGAATCCATATTAACATCTTTCTTTTATAAGAGTTTTCATAGGGAGTTGGGTACACTGGTGGTTCTATGCATGTAAAACCACCCTCAGACTAATTTATAGTTAGTGTGAACTATATCGGTTCTTGAGGACATGATTAGATAAAGATCCCTTGATTTTGGGGGTTTTTGGGGGAATCATATTCCCATAGTTGGGTTCACCTACAAAAGTAGCGATCAATAAACTACACAAATGAATCCTTATGTTGATTTTTAAAATATTCCATGTTGATTGCCCCTGTGCTGGTTAAAGGTAGGTGATGGAACATTATTCGGACCTTGCCTCATTTACAAGACATTGGATTATGTTATGTCGATTAGTAAGTGGATTAATACTACATAGTTAAAGCATAAATCTTAAATCGATCACATTCTATGGCCTCTAGAGTTTTTATGTTTGGGATTGGTTGCTTTTATGTGTTCTACAATGGATGGGACATAGATGGGTTACGGTACTGAGTAAACTTTCACTGCGATATGTTATAAAATTTAATATTCTAGAGAGTGTCGGGATGGTATTCTATTGGATTCAATAATAATAGAGGTATTAGGCCATGAAAGTCGTCTTCCATGTTCCTTTTCTACACTTTTATCACTATGAAACATCTCATATTCTTATTCCAGAAGAGAATTATTTAAAAAAAATAAAAC
This sequence comes from Viscum album, assembly GCA_963277665.1. Taxonomy (NCBI): domain Eukaryota; kingdom Viridiplantae; phylum Streptophyta; class Magnoliopsida; order Santalales; family Viscaceae; genus Viscum; species Viscum album. Next base: position 237,110 of record OY728127.1, read on the forward strand.
CTTTGATTTCTATCATATTCTTAGTTCTAATAGGAGAACAATGGTTCTATAAGGATAGATAGTTAAAATTGTAGGGTTATTAAGAACGAATTACCGTTTATAGGATTATACATGGAAATGATATACCAGCATATGTGCGCAGTGGCTAAAGTTATTCTTAATAACTTCTTGACCACCTTTGAGAGGGAAACGTGGGGATTAACTATTTTATGGAGTTATTTGAATATCATGGTTTTTTTAATAAGGAATTGGTATTTTGATATTTTTGTTAATTTTTTTTGATGGACTAATGTGAGTTCTCAATGAGATTAGGAGTGTATTGGGTGTGTTTGGGATTGTTTAGATCCTAGAGGCAATTTTTTAGGATGAAAAGATGAGCCTCATGGTTTGGAAAAACAATGTGGGTTAGGCCGTAAGGTTTCCCCTTACCTTATGGTGCATGATAGTGTCTTGAAAAATGTATCACTATTTTAGCTACCCATGAATAATTAGGTGCACATCGATTCAAGGGGCATTGATACTTATAAAATAGGCTGATACATGGTTTGGTTATGGTTTATGAAACCACGTGAATTTGTAGTGTGACGTACCCACTTAACATAATGAGGGCACAACGTTACGGAATATTTTTTCCAATAGTGAAACCCAACTGTGTATTCCATTATTTGTGAAATAAATTACTATTTTAAACTTGAAATTATTTAAAACCTAATTCTTATATCCATTTTAACCCATTGCATAGAACATCAATATGGGGATATAGACTTTGAACCCAATGAATTTTCATATCTACCATTTCTCCATTGAAACTCATATTTGAATGATGTATGTATGGTTGGATTCACTCAGTTGAGTTCTATATTCCAATTATGTCATTCTTCATTTGAATTCCTATCAATCGAGATGTTTCTTTGTAAGATAATGTTCTATATTTTCATAATTTTCATCTGTTATTCATTATTCTGTTGATCTATCGTAAATGAGAGATCAATATTGGATTTGATCTATGTTACGGACCTATGGTAGGTGGTCTATATCATTCCATATGGGTTCTATGTTTTTAAGAAATGTTTTTGTTGTACCCAATATGGATTTTCATGTTTGGCCAATAAAATCCATTAAATTATTTGATTGAGTGCTTTAGAACCCATTATGGATTACCACTACATCTTCTAATATTATTGGGGGTAGTTTCCACATACTAGGGTTCCCTTTAAGTATACCATTTTACTATCCATTTTTTTATACCACCTATAGGGAGAATATGTGATTTCCTAGTTTTTTTATTCACATTATAAACAAATTTTAATTCAATTTAATTATTTATAGATGGTTGTGCTTCATTTTCCTTGTATTGAAAAAGTGTGAAGTGTTTAATTAATTAAAGGGATTTTCTATTCATTATGGAATTTATTTGCAGGGACTCATGGAATGTGAATATGTATGATTTGGTGAACAAAATAATATGACTTGATTCTTGTAGAGTATTTAAAAATTTGAATACCTTGGACCCATATTACATAGAATATTTTTAACATTTCTCTCATTGATCTGGATTGTGGTTTTGGAATCCTTAGATATTTGAACTCCATGGATCATGATTTTTTATGTCTCCTCAGGCATTTTTATACATTATAACTAACTTTCATGGTAACACTGTGGACATAGTCAATTGATATTCTCCTTAAACCCCACCCATGTCTCTACTAGAAATCTATTGACATTGTCTTAGGTCTTGATGAAGATTCAATGGTCTTATATATATTGTATCCATATGTTCATTATATTCCACATATTATTTCATTGAGGGTTGATTGTGGATGAATCTAGTTTTATGGAATTTATGTGGTGAATGTTATATACTAGATTATATGTTGTGGTCATGGTATTTTATTTATGAATATTTATATAGCATGGATAACATGTAAATTTTTCTATTCTTATAGATTTCCATGATATATGTATTTGACTTCAGTGGGTTAACATGGAATTATTACATTCTTAAATATATATTTTATCAATCCCATTATTTAAGGGAGCCTGAAAATATTTTGTATGGAGCCATGTGTGGTTAGGAAGGATCGCAGTTGCTTCTATATTCACATTCAGTAATGATAAACATGTGATATATATGGTACACTATTTTTTTTATTGTAAATGATGGGTTTTTATTGAGGCTGCTAGTGGTGACCTATAGAATGTTATCTAAAACCCTATTAGAGCCACTAATGGGTACCCAAACAGACATCCTGGATGTTGGTAGGGACTGAGGAAAGTGGCCATTGTAAGATTCTTGATTTTTGATATTCTGAGGACCATGAGATCAAGAGAAAATGCAATGATCCTGAAGCAAGTTGGGATAGAACATTTTGGTGTTTTTGGTATTCCATACATGTATTGTACTGGAGGGTTTCATACCAATTTTCATGATTTGTAGATATATGAAATTACACATCATTTTTATAAGATATTACCATTGGAATGGTTTATATATATTCATATGAATGATTTTTATCTTCATTTTAATAAATTTAATTATTATTCTGTTGATCTAAATGATTTCTACCACTGTGTTACACTCGGAAACAAGTTAATATTATCCACATAGACACACCCCATTCCCTCACAACTATTTAGGTGACTCTGGAATATGTGGAGTCATGCATGAGACCATATGACACACCAACTTAAGGAACCATTTAGTGTAATCTATGTTTGTACATATCACATTCCATTGAGAATATAAGTGATAACAGTTGGACCAAATAAAATTGATCTCAATTGAATATTTCAAAAAATCCATAGAGATGAAAACCCATCATTCTTGTCTCTTGTAATATTTTCTAATGAATCAACCACTCGGGTCATCAATCCATAAGATGATCTAGGACAATACAGTGGATGATTTAAGACCACACCGTACCACATAATAGGGGAATATTTTTCTCAATCACATGCATCAAGATTATCAAACAACAAGAGGGGCCTAAAGAAATCCATAATGGTTTTAGATCATCTAATTTCCATAGGGATGACGGCATTTATATCACATTTTCTTCCTCATGACACATCTAATCCTTTACTGGAATATTTAGATCCCCAATAAAATGATCAATAACATCAAAATGCATCCCCAAATATTCCCAAGCCATCCATAATAGTGGAATCATAATCATTATTATCACATCAGATGGAATCAAAATTCTCTAGGTTGGGATATAAATTTCTAGGATCTTCATTCCATATAATCCTCCAACAATAAGATAGACCAGTACATTTTAAGACCATTCAAAAAATGCAACTATAGAATCCCTTATGGTCTATATTAATAAACAGAGGATAGAGGAACATACTATTACAAAATGGAAATACCATAAGGGATAAAAATTGTAAAATATAAAAGGGAGAGAGAAATTAACTTGACTCGACAATTGGTGAGGAGTAAGTGGTTTTGAATATTTCTATTGCATTGATTCTAATGGGATAACTAACATTTCAAAATAAAACCAATAAAGTACAATCACCCTAAATAGTATACAATATCTGGATATATATGAAAAATCAAGGGATGAAATGTTGAACGTATACCTTGAGATTAGGGTAATCTGGATGCACCATCTAGGGTTGCACACAAGTGGAATCATCGAAGGATCCAAACCCCAGAAACCCCAATTAATGAATTCCCACCTCTATTTAGAAATTTTGCACTAGAGAGCAAGAATGGTGTGGCTACATCCCCCTAACCACCCCAAAGAGACAAAATTCCTTCCATAGTAGAACAATTGACACAGTTTGAGAATGAGAAAAAAAATATTAGGAAACTCAATACATGTATTCTCAGAGGCTTCATTCCCACTAGAAATCATCTTCATAGAGAGATTAATTTCCCTCATCCCATAAATCATGAAAAATAACGCACCAAATAAATGAGTTTCATATGAGTATCATGATGTCTCTATATCATTGAATATAGATAATATAAATGATTATGTTTAAGAATATTGCAAATTTTCTACGCCATAACGATAACCTATCCCTAGCTAGTGAGATCATTCAGTCCTAGAATAGAAAACAAATTAGCGAGATATGAATGTTATTCCACATCTTCAATTATTTCCCACTACTTATATATTGGAGGTGTCCTTTGTCATGGGACATTTAAAATTTCTGAATTCCATTTGATCCATGGCTATTTGAAACGTATCCATAGAAGGGTTTTTCCATCCAATGGAGCTCAAGAAATGTAAATAACATGAATGGGTGGATGAAAAGTTACGGAATCCTGATTCTATAAACCCTTACTTATAAACCATTAAATGTGTTAGACATCCAAAATATAATTTAACACACTACATGTCTTGATATAGAATGATGATGATCCCTTAATACTAGCTAGAAGAAACCATGAGTAGATGTTTTTTATAGACATTGATTAGGCCAAAACTACTTTTGGTACCACATCCTTCTAGTAGGATCTATTATATTATGTGAGAGCATTTCGATCAATTACATTATACTATCTTCACTCTAAAATTTTGAATGATAAATTTGGACTACAAAATATGTTAGAACCATTAAAATGAGATAATTTTTATCATCATTTCCTAGTGTAATGATTTAACGAATTAACTTGACATCCCTTTTTGTCATGAGAAACTACTATAATTATTTGTTTATAACATTTTGGATGACCTAAAACACCTTTAATCTTGATTAAGGGTCCTGGAAGATTTTATTTCTTTTCAAAAATGTTGCAATGTCGAGAATATTCTATTTAGTAGACCATAGAAATGTCTCAACACATAAATAGGGATCAATGAGAAAAGCATCGTAAGGTATAAAATGCCTCTGTTACTCTCAAAACAGTGATTGCGGCCATTAAAACACCTATTATAGCCTTGATCAATATAGAACAACATATTTAGTATATGAAAAACCGTCTAAATTAAAAGAAAAAATAGATTATGGTGACTAACAGTTTGTGGAATTAGTGAATAAATCCCACTCCATATGAAATTATATAGTCTCTAGATTTTTTCTTTTATTCATGGAAAATAACCTACTAAATATACCACTTATAAGGAAACAAAACAAGGGAAACTGCACTAATCATATTGAAAATAGTTGTTTCCAAATGAGGATGGGTCACATAATCTAGTAATATTTTTTCCTTAAAGACATTCTCCAAAGCATGGAAGATTCTGGAAAATTACTGATGGAGTATTCAACTACATAGTTTTATTCTATAGTGGTCTTCCAATTATAATTATAGGTTGATTATCAAGAGGTACCATCCAAGTATCATTAGAAATTAGACAACTATATCAATCTAAATATTGATTTCCAATCACATGAAACCCTGAGAGCATATCTTCATTGACAAAAAATAGTCACTATTACTAGGGACGAATCATTGAAATAACCTCATGAGGTTATATCATATTTTAAAACAAAGGAAAATTTATTTTTTCAAGATTTATTTCCCAATACCACAGAAGATCATTCTCAAGCACACTTATTTCAATTCATAACAATAGATTAGGAAGCATACTACTAAATGGAATTCCAATAAAATTAAGATGACATTTTTTGTTATGTTAAAATAGTTTTTTTAAATAGAACCATTAGATCATGAATAGTTCCCTCTGAGTTTGTGTTTCCTAAACATAACAATGGAACCAGTGGCTAAATATTATATAGATGATGATATAGGAGACAATGGAAGCATGTTTGAATGTAATATTTCAGTTATTCAACTATTTAGGAAACATATGTGGTTGATACACTTGGGGTAATTAATAAAATATTATTTATAGAAACATGAGGATTCCTTAGATCCCTTTATATTCTTTCTAAAACAATTTAATTACACCAAATCCATATAGCTATGTAGGAATTTGATTAGCGTAGACCATGGTAAAGGTCAGTGAAAGATACACGATAAGGAGTATATAATCTCTTAAACTATGATCATTCATCATGACAATCCGTCATTGAATCCAATAACAATTAAAAATAAATTATGGATCCACCACAATTTTGGAATCACATACCGTTAGAACAAAATTATGACATTCTAAATTATTTTGAAGTTGTCCAATCCAAATTCTCAATCTTGGATACTCACCGTATTACAAGAAAAAATTATAGAGGGACTAATTAATGACCACTATAAACCACATTATTATTATATTGAAGTTTCTATAGATGAGTATTATCATGTAAAAACTATTCCAACATTATGCTATGTAACCATATCATTAAAAAAATAGTATCTATAAATGTTATCTATGTATATATTAGACCGCTATATGTTTCAGGAAAACTAAAAAATTTCAACAAATGAAGGGATTAGATTGAAAATTGTTATGGGATAAACATCTTCCCAATTTGGATCCTTTGAGTTTAGGGATATAGAATGGGTATTTATCTCATAAAAATCTATCCATTAAACGAAATGATAAGAGATATAAAATAAACTTCATGAAATCCTAGATTATGTTTCCTTTTTGGGATCTCACATAAAATAATGAGATCATGGTTTTTTGTAAAGGAACGACAAATAATCCCCTTCTTGGACATAATTTTCTTCAATCCCATGTGGCGGTACGATCTAGATTTCATCAGTTTTTGAAATACCTGATCGATTGGATGTATAGAATATTGTATTGTGACATTGAACCCTTTGATTCATCTATTTCATTGTATGTTGTAGTAGATCTTTATCAAATGGAAGGAAACCAACAAATGGTGGATGATGATATACATCTTAATCCCCCAATTTCTTATGGATTAACAATGATAATCCATATAATATTCTCGAAATTTATTATGTTCTACCCAAAAATATGATTTAAGAAACAAACCTGGTCCATGAAGTCTAAGATCCTCTTATCCACTGTAAAATTAAAAAAAACATGAATTTTCATGATATTTCTTCGAGTAATATAGAAGAGAAACAATATTACAAAACTAATTCCACTGATTTTATGATGACATCTCCAACACCATTGATGATATCTGGTAGGCAATTTTATAAATATAATAAGACCTTCAAAAAAATTATTAATGACTTTATGCCTCTTGAGGATGAGGATATGTAAATGGATTTTCCAATGAAAAATCCATACTTTTCTGTAGGAAATATAAGGAAATTTATGGTCAATATCCTGATGTGTCTATGAAGTACCAGGGATTACGCAATGACCATTGAGGTTTCAAGACAGTATTTGGGAGGATGAACCCCTACCATGTTACTAATATAGTGTTTAATGTCATCAAATTGATCAAATAAATATATTTATAGGAATTGAAATACTCTTGGTAAATATCCTACATAATCCATGTTATCAATAAGAATGGGCAGATAATGATCTGCATCGATTTTAATGACCATTATTGACACTTCCATAAAGATGATTTTCCATTTCCAATTATAAATCATTTGTTCAATGAAACTACTATCATCAATTCGCCTTCCATTATGGATGGGTATTTTTGGTATATTCGATAAACAAACACATAAAAAATAATGAAACAACCTCCATAATGAAAAAATGGTATCTTTCCTTATATGGTTATTCACATTGTATTAGTAAAAATTGGTTTTACCTAACAACATTTCATGAATCATATCATCAATCCTTACTTTGGAATAATATAAGAATGTTATGTTAATGATGTGGTAATGAATCAACAATGGATATATTAAAAACTTATATAATAAAAAAAATATTCAACAAGTTCTAGCAAGACAATTTTAAGATGAATATGTATAATTTCTCAATCGGGGAAATTCTAGGAAAAGTTCTATGGATTCATGGTACACTACTAGGACATCATGGTTTACCAAAAGAACTAGTGTTATCAAAGTATTGACTTACCCATCAAATCTAAATCATATGATGTTTATTCGAGGTCAAATTTCAAACATTCATCACTTCATAGCTATCCTAGCTGGGAAATATATCTCAATCAGTTATTCATTGATGAAGGGAGTCACCCACCAAAGGGATAAATAATTAAAAGAAGTCTTTGGCTTACACATCCATTATATACTACAAAAACTGGTCCTGAGGCCCCCAGTGGAAGAAAAACCATTCCAAATAAATGTAGCATCTAGGGATTGATCAAGTGGTTCCATCATGGCAACTAAAAATGATTTACGGATTAAATAATATCTCTAATACCTTTGTTGAATGATCCAAGAAACTGATAAATGTTGTTTTTATGTTGAGAATAATTAATCAAGATTATCTATGTAGTAAAAAATATAATGCATTACATGCTGCCTCAAAACTTCCATTTGGTCTCTCTTATTTACCCTCTCAAGTACATCCTCAGCCTCACTATATTGACTAGGCATTTGGACTGATGGAATACAATAAAATTACATTTAGTTTGTGTAACAAAAGGATGTTAAAGAACATACCCTATTTTTTCATTACGACACATCCTTCCCCATAAATAACACCATTGGCCACCAAAAATCTAGATGAAGAGGTTTTCTACACACATGATACACTCAAAACACGGGTGATGTACTTCTACGGTGCATCTGGATGTCCTAGCAGAAAGAGGATGGAAAACAAAAGAATAGGGTTGATTTATATATTATATTTATCTCTATGGAAATAATATTTCTTACATACTCCATCTCATTTTCTAAATGATTCACTAATAATGACGTAGAATAAAAATCCCCTATAGTCTTCCTGGAAGTATTCCTATAACTTCAGATAACCTAACTGAACATCAATTGGAATTTAGAGCAAGTGATCAAATAGATGAATGATGAGTATCCCATAAAAATGATTAAATAGACACTCTTGTTAGTTATGTCATAGGAATGCTTGTATATTTCCATTTTCATCCCACATTATATCATGTCCATCAATCATCAAATGCATATTCCACTGAACTGGATAATGAAACTGTAGTCTTGAGATGTCCCAATCCGGACAAGGTGGAATTATACTACATGCACTGATGGGTACTATCATACGAAAATGTCTATGATATAGTGGAAGTCTATCATATCAAATAAATCAATATAGTGTTATGAATTAATATCTATCTCTAGATAGATGGATCTCACAATTGAGTATCTCAACAATGGGATACTCCTATTAGATCCATCTAAAATGGAATTGAATGAATGCTACATAGTGAAAATTACCATTCCAGAAATTGAAAATGTGTTGAATTACCTATAAAAATGAGGCTTTTATATGATTATCCTCATATGTATAGTATAAAGAGAGATTATGATAATCATGAAATAATTCCATGCAGGCACCTACGACCCTCGAAAATTTAGGACCAGACTCTCTTATAAAATAAAGAGTCATGGTTACTATTACAAAACAGTTATACTAGACTATGAGGAATTCAATAGGAAATTTAATGCCTTCTGGATTTTAAAAAAAATCATGTTTTAATCGCATTAGTTACTGCATATTGCGAAATACCCAAGGCTATTTTTTTTATTGGGAATGGGTGATGTGTGTCCATATAACCTAGCCACATAAAAATAGTTTAATTATATCCATTCTAATACTGAATACTTTTCCAAATGGTATGAGGAAATACCTCTTATGGAAGTCAAGAAAAAATAATATCATTATCTTCCTAAATTCCAATTTCATCACTAGATTCAAAGCCCCTCATATGATATTGAAATACAATTACAATAGCTTATACTTTTATGAGATGAAAAAAATGTAACAAAATTATAACATAGGATCCAAAAATTCATCATTCTATAATAATATTAGAAATGAAATATTATTTTACATTAATATGAATCTGTAAAATATAGTCCATAAGATGGTGTATAAGGATTAGAATTCACTTCCAGAAAGAACCATAATACTTAATGGGCACATTGTACCACGTTATGTACTTATACATAAGAAACTATAAATTTATTAGTGTATATAACTATGGTATTTGTTATTATAGAACTCCAGTTTGCCTCTTTTCTAATGATTGTCTTTTGGATAACCCTCAAATGATGAGAATCCCCAAAAGAAGATGTATTGTTTGGAAAATCATTATGAGAAAATGTTTCATACACATTTAATCCTAGATAACATCTGAATCAAATTCCTCAGGAATTCAATAATGGGGTTCACCTTCAATCATTCCTTTAATGTGTACTTGTATTGGATCTTCAGAATCCAATTATACATGTAAATAATCCTCCAATGTTGGAAAAATAATGGAAAAAACTTGTGTCTTTCAAATGGTGCTTTCCAAAGGAGATTCTTCATTATTCACAATGGATGGGGAACACATCAGCCCACAAAATTTTAGTTTTCTAAAGAAGTGTGTTGCCTTGATTTCATAAATAATCTTATTTACAGGTCACATGATATTAAACAACAAGATAAATACATGATAGAAAATGAAAAACTGCATGGAAAGTTCATTGTCTCATGACCCAAAAATCTATGACCCATATCATCACAGTTATAATACGTAAAACTGTTTTAAGACATCTTCATAACATGATGATAAAATGAAGTATTACACAATGTACTCGGATTATGATTCCATCGAAGACATCTCATGAAGAGTTATGTCAGAAATGTTGGTTTCCATTCATGAGATGATTTCCTGAATGTATTTTATGTTTTTATGGGGCTTCATCCCTCATTTTTCACATATGGTAACCATCAGGCTTATATTAGGACATTAAAAGTCATGGTAGATTACCCTATCATTAGTAGTTAATATTTTCATAGTCCCATATATTGTATTATTCACATGATAATGAGATACATAGAGACTTATTGATTCTATACATTTTCCAACCCACCACATGATACAAAATTCCCTTTTCCATTATTTTATTAGCTTTTATATGGTGAAAAAAGCCTTTTCCATTTATTGTTTCTCGCTCTTACCATAGGTGAAAATTTATTAGGAATGTTGGTAAGAGTTTAACCATATTGAAGAGACATTTTAGTTCACTTCATGGTAAATATTTTCATGGTAGAAATAAGTTAAATGTAATATCATATTTCCATACATCATGATTTTAAACAAGCTGATGATGTCTCTTGCATGACATAAAATTGTGCATTACTATGGACCTCAACCAAGATGACCACAATCATTAGTGTTGATGTAAGACAATACCTCCATATAAGAAATATTTTATTCTTGATTCCTATTTGATTGGTATATTTAGTGACACCTAAATATATAATTATGGGTCTATCTATAGTAATAAAAAAGAACAACTTCCCCCACCATGTATTGGTCAAAATAAATGTATTATTATAGTATAAAAACAATAAGTGGATTAATTATTTCCATCACATGATATATAGTGATTCCCGAATCAATAATCCTGGACTGTTCATAATAATCAATGGGAAAAATACCCCCCCCCCCAATGTAAGGTTCACCCCTTCATGGAGAGTTTCTAATTCAAGAACTACATGTGTCATGATTCCTACATCCACAAGATATATAGTAACTCTTATATCCTCTAGTTTAGGCCCATCTATATTTTTTAATTACCTCTGATAATGTTACTGTATGAGATTTAGATTCATATCATGGTCATATATGCAAAAACTATTATGCTCCCCTCATGTATTCCGCATCACATACACTCACACAGATTAATTGACTATAGATTAATCCCTTGGTTATCATTATGATAATGGATCATGTGAGATTAGAGAATATGGATGGTTGTAATGGCTCATGAGAATGAAACATGTTTCATATGGAGAGCCATTTCATAGTCACATGATGTTAAATTTTATTAAAATATCCTAATCACATTATGTTCAACATCATAAAGAGGTCATCATTTCTAGAAATTAATTTAAGTGACATATTGTACCTCTTACAAAACATTAAATTGACAACAGTGTGAAATATTATCCATAAGTTTGTTGCATGAGTGAATTTTTCACCTCCATACATGATTGATGTGTGAAAATTCCATATCCCAACATGAAATCATGATCTACACGGAGGAACCCATAGCTGACATTGATGTTGAGAATCACGAATGGTAGAAGGTTAAATGGCCCTCTCCACTACATAAAAGAAAGATATACATTATAGGTTTTCATCAATGGATTTGATTATTGATGTATTCCTACCCTTAAAATTTACATATAGAACCCCATGGAATCCCATCTATAGAAGTTTCATATAACCAAAATTTAATGTGTGATTATTCATACATAATATCAATATATATATTCTTGAGTTAAATATATGTATGACATGATTATGCAATTGATAAATCTTTGATAGAAGGGCTCCAAACCATGAATACTAAAAAATAAAACTATTCATAGAAAAATGAATTTCTTTCATAAAAATTACTTCAATTATTGAAATACATCTTGTAATGATATCTTGGTCAATTTCCAGTCAGTTCTAACATTCTTACCACATGACGATATGTTCCATGGAAATCACCCTTTCTCTTTAATGTTAAACTACAAGGTAAACGTTTTTAAAATAGGTACATAACCATCAAGGAATATATCCTCATAATATGAGGATAAACTAAAGGATAGATATATCCCCACTTCTTGATGATAAAATGTGAAACTCATCATGCATAGTCATTTTATATCAAACTACCACAAGATCATGACCCTGATCAACCAAATAATGAGATGCTTCCATAATTCATTCCCAATATCAACAAATAATTCACATTTCATGTGATGATCACCCCATGTTTCTACGAACCAATTAAAGAAATAATAAGGAGAGGAGATATCTATGTCGGACCACGAGTGAGTTTCATTTCTATAAGGTCATTTACATACCGATGAGAGACACCATAGCCCGATAGGAATGGATTTCTGATCCTATTAATATGGAAATCAAAATAGAGAAATCAGCACCGTAGTGTGTTATAGGGAATATCCTGCACGATATTCCCATATAATTACTCATGAACTAATAACCCAAATCAATGAATTACTTAATTTTAATCCCATACTCAAAAGGTTGTTGGGGTATAATTGACCCTGATATCCAAATTAGGTGATTTCATAATAATAACCACATACTATATCTATGAGCATCGTGGAAATAAAATGGATGCACCTTTTTTCAATGCTTAATGACCATGAAGTTTATCCATTGATGGTATAATTTGGAATACTCCAAACATCAACTGAAATAAATGTAAAACATTTCAAGATGATAAATCGTTGTGAAAGGAATATGAAATTTTGAAGCCTTTAATTATTCAAAAAATTTCTCTATAGTATAAGTAAATGTTAAAGTGAAAATACATATGGAATAAAACTTATAGGGACCACCTTTTCACTTTTGTAAAATAATACATACTTGAAACACTTCATGTTCCATGAATAAGTGATAGTTATTATTTTACACATCACATCTCTATTATAACATGTTCATAAGTAATAAACCTGATATTTAGTGTTCTTTAACCCTTAATCAGTATTGCATTCTCCATAAATCACCCTCATTTCAATGATGTGTGATTTAGTTAAATAATTTCATCAAGTTCATACCCTTCCCATGGATCCCATTGGTCCTTGGGCTCCCTTACTCTAGTTTTTTCCTATAGAAACCATTTAACTGGGACTAGAAAATCCAAATAGAACCTATGGACCTAGAACTCTCCCACCCATAAATATAAGAGTAATTATCCTAGCTGCAAGGAGAACTATATGCTTTCTCCTTTATGGATTGATGAACTATACAAATCAGTTCAATCATCTAGTGAAATCATATATTCATTGATCATGTTTAACTACCCCCATAACCATAATATTCCATAGGATTCAATGCCATCCCCATTAAACCATTGTATATTGCACCCTTCCTCAAATAAAAAATATGACATTACAATCCCAAACCATTTGACAGACCACACCACATGAATCAAAACTACATGGCATATGGGTTGACCCACCAAAAATAAGCTAAAATTCTGTTTGGTTATAGAACCCTCCAGGTATAGCTCATTTCCCCATACTCCACTACATCATCTAGACATTTGAGTCATCAAAAGTATTTCATTTCATTTATAATAGAGTGGAGAAACCTATACATGGACATATATGTATTCCCCATGGGTAATGGAAAATGGATTTTGACTTACCAATAAGATGCATCACCTCCTTTCATATTAGAAACTCTAATACTCATGTGAATCAAGGACACTATAGGGTCACTCAACACTATAGGATTTTTCACCTATATTTATCTTCCGAATTCTTTAAAAATCCGTTAAAACTCCTAGATATGTTATTTACACAACCTAGATTCCTACTATCTTAAGGGAATCGACTTCCCCAATATTTTACCGTCCACTGATATCATCATCATAAAACCACCGATGAACATTAGAAAATGTTGTGGATCCCCATTACCTACCCATGAATTAAATCACTATCTTCCTATTAATAATGTATTATGACCTTCCAATTTGATGAAAATACTCCTTATATTTAAGGAATTCCCATCCTCATGATCCCTGATAACTTCGTAGAAGAACGCAACACCGTAATATGTTTTGGGTCATCCTCAGAATGTCTTCCCCATTTTATAAACATCAGTCACGTCGTGGAATAAATACACTAAACTACACCAGATCTCATTTCCATGAAAACTGAATCTATAATATGGAACATATCAAGTCTGGGCTGCAAGACACTAACTAAGAAAAATTCTCAAGACCTAAAAGGAAATAACTAAACCACAAAACATTATTTGTCTTTTTATAATGTCTAGAAATTATAAAACATCATAATAAATAGATGAATGACTTAAAAATGAACAATATATCTTATCAAGTAATAATGACTTGAAACTAAATAGTATCTCAATGACCAAGTTAGAAGACATTAAAAAAATAGATATAGATGACAAGATCTAGATAAACACAAAATATAGAAGCAGATAGTCTGAAATGGAAGGCACTAAAATTCAGAATTTAAATGCTCTCATTCATGAGACCTTAATACAACGAACTAAATGAGAATCAAAGCTCACTTAGTTGGAAATCACAAAATGGAACCATTGGGAAAATTTGAGTCCCCTTTTATGGGACATGACCTTGTTGTGATTTAGTCAATATTAAGAATTTATAAACTAGAAAATGAATTAGGTTTTTGGTTAAAAATCAAAATTAGGGCATCCTGAGAGAAATACAATTATAATGCCACAATTATTTCACCATTTGATACATTATGAAATTAATGAAAAATATACAAACAAAGTAAGATACAATGATTTTTGGGATTATTATTTTTCTTCAGAAAAAATCAAGCTATTATCAATAATTTGAAATTTTACAGATGAAATCATATCATTCTTATTTCAGGTGTAATTATCCATCCTATGTGTCATATATATGTACCTTGAGCCACTTCATTATATGACATAGGTGTGCATCCCTTTACACTAGAGACTGGCAACTATTCGTGAGGGTGTAATATTTTATGTGGGGAGATTGTAACCTCGTTATCAATGCATATCGACAACATCAAACCATAAAAAATAGGGATTTATAAATGAACATTAACCAATATTTATTCAATGAAAAAATACTACCAAGCATCACATAATGAATCCCAAATGGGTAAAACATATCCAAAATCAGAGTTTCAAATATGGAATATTATACATGTGTCATGTGTAAAATTAAAACACATAAATTGACACACATCCATATTTGAAGAGGGTCCAAAAATTAGGACCGGATTCGACATCCATAATCCATCCCAAATCATATCTCATCTATCTAAAAAATTTATTATTCCCTATTTATTCACAGTAAACATACATCTTTTAATGTACTAATTTTGAATCCCCATTAGGGTGTGGTTTAATCTCAATATGACACCACCAATAGATTATATATATATATATATCATGTCTATAAATGTTTATTACATCATATATTCAGTAATGATAAATTGAAATAGTAAACTAGTTTCACATTTATTATTTCTTTATCAACAGATTCATAACACCTTCATCCCATTTTGTTGACTGAACCATGGTCCATTGAGATTTCAATATTCATTTTTTATTATTATTTCTTGATTCAATTAATTCAGATTTTTTCTCTAGTACCATGGTGAATCAAACTAGATATTGAATCACAAGCAAGCCTTAGTGGCCTAGAGAAGTTTTTTCGAATCCACTAGGTATTTGGAGGCTTAGTCCCAGACCCACACCTCATTATTCATATTCAAATAACTATATTCATTAGGGGTCTAGATCATAGGTTTTGAATACCGTGGGTATTTTGAGAATCAGACCCTATCCCATTCTTCATTATTCACATGCATGAATCAAGGGACTAGAACAACATTCTCGCACCCCATGTGTATTTGGAGCATTAGTCCCTACCCCACAACTCATTTCTCAAGAACCAAAATATATCTCATAAATCACTTACACATATAGGTTCAACATAATTAACATTATTATTAATCATTCTCATCACAATAAAATATTTAATTTTCTAATCCAAACCATAGATTATTACATTAATCATATGGTATAATTGGAAAAAGCAACCATTAATTCATTTATCAATATTTAATTACACAATTCAATAACCCATGATGGTTAATCCAAACAACCCCTTAGTTTTTTTTAAAGGTTGGGGCCAAAGCCTCATTTTTAATTATTAAATCAAAGCAAAGTCCTCTTTTAACTGGGTAGAGGGAAACCCATTACATAGCCTGAAGGCCCAGTGGGCTTGTACCCCATTACATAGCCCGTAGGCCCAAATTCGAAGGCCAATTCACATTCTGTGAATAGTGACATGCTGCTACAGTGCCACACAGTATCGCCGCCGCTACAGTGCCCTGCCACCGCTACAGTGCCCTGCCGCCGCTACAGTACCCGCAGATGAAACAAACAACCCCTTAGTTCACATTATAAAAAATAAAAAATCCTTTCATTCAATTAAAATAGTCCATTATTCCTTTATCACATTCCATATACTAGTATTTCAATAATATTGCCACACCCCTAGGGTTTCCATCAAATCTGGTCTCATAATCTCCAACGAGTCCCAAAGGGTCACTAAAGGCTTTCACAAATTATGTGACTAATATTAACCATTTTAAGATCAATTCAATATCACAAGAAGACAACACAATTGATAAATTACTTATACATCATTATAAAAAATACTATGGGGAATTAGAAATTAGGCCACAAACCTCATGATTGTTGACGAACACTCACCAAATACAATCCCTCAATTCAATGTTGAATTATCTATTTTAGAACGATTGTGGATATAGAAGATCAAATTACAAGATGAAGATACAATAAAATATGATCCATAAAAACCATAATATATACCAATGATAACAAATCCCTCTTCAAATGGGGAGAAATATATTACAGAGAGAAAATAAAATGGGGAAGATGTCACATACCAAAATAGAGCTCGATCCTTCCATTTGTCATTGATTCAAACTAAATGTGGTTTGAGGAGATATTTACTACATTTATGAGTCTCTAAAATTATGGAAACATTAATTATTCACATCGAGATCAATTAAGGATATCATAAATAGTTATAGAAATTTTAAATAAAATTTTGGAGGTATAAAATTTCAGGTGAATAGTTTCCTGGTTGGGGTGCCCAATTTTCTAAATAATGTGTCGTAACTACCCTCCCAGACATAGGGGTTTAGAAGTTACTTCTAAATAAAAAAAGTTTTTATAAACCATGGGACATTTATGAAAATCCCCTTGGTATATGGGTTCATTGTTATGGGCTGGAGGCCATACAGTTTGGAAAAACCATGTTCCACCTCTTGTGGATCCAAAATTGGATGCCTGATTTCCTATAGAAAAATTAATGGTTTTCCCTAATCATATGCCATCCTTGAACCATACCATTTGCTTCCAAAACTATATGAATTTACCAATAAAACACCCAGAGAATCTCCCAATCATTGTATGATCAAAATCGTGGGAAAATGATACTTGAAATTGAATATGATACATCTCTAGAAATGTAGAGATATTAAAATATCAAAAAATTATAATAAGTATTCATTGATAGGAATTGAAAAAAAATCACAGGACTTTTTATGTTAATAGAATGGGCCATTGGGCCTAAATATCTTCTTCCCAATGCCATGATTATTCCAGATAATATCCATTCACCCAAAATACATAGACCAATGAAAAAACATTTCACTAAAATACATACTCCATGTCATATTTATCATCAATTGGATGATCCCTGATGAATTCATCAACTTGAATCTTATCATCTTCAACATAGATCACCTGAGATGGAATGGGGATATAATTTCCAAATTGTGACCCATGAAAAAAATTGTGCATAAAATTATACCGTTATGTAAGATCCAATTGATAATCTAGCACTAAAATCATCTCCACATTCTAAAATGGTAAAACCGAACTAGTCTCCATCATTCTTTGACTCTGAGTATTATGGCCACCCAATCTTGGTGATATCCTAGGGAATATATGATCACACACTGTAAACATGAGGTTTGAAACCCATTAGTAAAAATTATTATTATTCATAAATTTTTACACATTGATATATTTCTGAATCCACTGGACCTTCTCTAATATCCACTACACAAGACTCAGTCCCAACAACACTAACAGAACATTCTCTATATAGCAATGTTTTTTATATGCATGGCCTACCATAAAGCACCATGGATGGTTTTATATTCACAGTTCCCTAATAATAATTGTTATAAGATAAATGAACATGTTTAATGTGTTTCTCCCATGACCCATCAAATTCTTAGAATGTTTTGTTAAACATTAAATCTAAAACCTGAATTTTATGATCAGATTGACCATATGTGTTTGGGTGGAAATCCATATATTGATGTACCTAGGTACCCAATTACATCTATTAGATTTAAAATAAGTGTGAATTAAATCATGAATCACATTCCTAAACTATATTAAGTGGGACCCATTCCAAATAGACTTTATCATGATCTTATATATCACCCAATTGATTATCAAAAAAACCACCCGGAATGGTAGAAAATTGGGTACAATTTTTCAACTGTTCCATAATCACCCTTACATTATAATTCGTTGAAGGGTTCCTCGAAAGGGACATATCAATTTCCATGGTAAAATTGTCTCACATCTATTATGGACTGGGAAATTGATATAGAAAACCCAAATGATAATGATTCTTAACCTTTACCTAATGAAATATGTAGCTTCGTGTTACAAATACCGAATCTACATTTTCATGAATGGACACCAATACTGTAGATATTAGATTCATTACTTTTTACTCAAATTAGAAGGAACCAACCTCTCTGAGGAATGTATGTCACACAATATCTAATCATGAAAATGTATAAGAAAACCAAAATATCCCCAAACATAGATGATCTCATCCAAATCTACTGTGAAATTATATGGTGACTCCACAACAATAAGTATTTACCTGCCGAACAAATACCAGATCCTCATAAAATATCTCAATTATTCCGATTATAAGTGTAGACACTACTACCAATTATATGAGGTTAAATATTCTCCTATACCTCCTAAAACTCAATATACATCTCAACCATTGTATTTATTACATCCAGTCAAGATGAGATTCCAAAATTGATTGAGTCATTTACTCCCTAATCAAATAATCGTGAACACACTCTCCATTCCCCGGAATATATTCTAAATCAAAATAAAATGACTAAATATACACATAAGATATCCACTTCCACATGTTTTAATATCCAAATGAAAAAAATATACGTTAATCTTTTATGGTCAGTATACATAGTAAGCATTTTACCCAACTGGTAGTGCTACAAAAAAAATAAAGGGAGAAACCACTCTATCTAAATATATATCATTTGTTGGGTTACTTTTTTCTTGTATACTCAATAGGTTGGAACCATATGACACATCATGATCCCCCTACATCAACCATACTCTGGGTTTAACTCTAATGTCACCGCAAAACATGGTATACTTATCACCTATCTTAGGATGGATCAAAATATATGTGCTATTTGAACACATATTTAACTATAGGAATGAGTTTTTAAATGATATAGATCATTCAAATTTAATCCCTTTTATTGACTATCTATACAGTGCTTCTTCCAAATTGGAATGTTTGTTGATGAATCTTCAACAATAACAAGCTCAACACAAAAAATGTTTGGATATCAAAAACATTCTTGGGATGCTCCTTGGAAACCAACACATGCACATTCATTGTGTCCAATGAATGAAATTACTTAACAATTAATGGACCCTTGAACTATACCCATTAATTATTGAATATATACATTGATATCTTTAACTATAACTAATTCTCTCGGAGTGTACTCATGATGATGAAAATATGTCGGTCATGATCATCACATGTCTTCCAATACCACAAGATTTCACAAAACACAAAAATTAAAAGATGATCTAGGTGTGGGTGGAATTTTTAGTTTATAAAGTCGATAAATAAATTGGTAGAAATTTTCTACACGAACATTGTCAAAGTAAACTCATATAGGATATACTTACTTCTGAAATTTGTCTACAATATATCATTATGAATACCTCTCAAATGAATTTATCCTAATGTCCATTTATTTATTGATAATATAAATTTTTATATCAACTGGTCTAATAGATAATCAATTCATTGAAGAGGGTATAATTTCTTTACAATCGTATAGTTTAACTTCAACTAACCAACAAATAATTGAAATATCTAGCCATCCTTTTTATCGAATGATCTTTAAAATCCCAAGGAGATATATTAATTAATATAAATCCCATTTCAATCAGTTACTCTATTTGAGACATAATCAAAAAAATAAATTTTGGTTTGATTTGGTAATGTGGAATAGATAGTGGAACAACTTCAAGAATTAGTTCAATTGTAAACATAACATCTCCCACAGTTTTCATACTAGAGAAGTTTTCAAGAATCGCATCATATATAATTTACACTATAAGAAGAAATAAATCAATCTATAAACCCCCGTCATATAATAAAAGACTCCAATATAGGGTGGTGGGAATCCCCCCCCCCCAGTTTCTGATGAACATTAATTTCATGACCTTCTAGAATATCCCATTATCCATGATGAATATAACTATTACACTCAATTTACATTAAGGTTATCCTCATACGGTAATTGTAAATATGGTATCATTACATGTTTAACTAATACATTCAAATAATCTTGTCAAATAGTATAATTTTAATTATATAAATATCCCAAAATAAATAATACACTTCGAACTCAAGTGGAAATCCCTTGAATAGATTGATTTCCTTTTACTGTACACCCATAGATGTTTTGATCAACAAAATATCAATAAAAAATCCACAGTTAGAATAAAAACAATATATAGATATAAAATAATGTGAGGATCACATATCAAATAAAGATCTATAATGAGGAAAACATATAATCATATTACCTCTAATGATCAATAGTATAACCTCTCTTACCATAATTACATGCTAAAATGCATGAAAATGTCATGTACCTATTCCATAACTGACAATATACAACCCCTAATATGAAATAAACTAATGATACATTCTATCTTCCATAATGTACTACACCCCCCGACCAGCACGGCTAGTGGAACTCTAACTTTCAGACTAGTAAGACATTGAAGATACCCTTTCCCAAAACTAGTTTTTTCTAGATCCTTCATTAATATTCATCTATTTTGGGTCCCAAAAATGTACTATAGATTCCATTTTTTTAAAATATATTAGCATTCTAGTAGTGTTTGTGTGAATAGTTTATAATAGAGACACATCCTACCACATTGATGGAAATAAGAACTCAAGTATTTTCCAAATTAAATAACCAAAAAATGTCTTCTCTATATTCCACTAATTTGGTGAACATTCTCATAGTGATGTTTATTACCCTCAGAAGATGTACCTCCTAGTCATCTATATGAAACCACATGTTATCCAACCAAAGGATAATTTTGGCTCCCTTCAGAAATCTGATCATGGTACAATAGATCAACATACTTCATCAAATACAATATATATTACTGGGATATATTCTCACATTTTATTCTGTCCTGAAAAATTCTAATTATGGTTTCTTGATCTCCTACGAAATTGGGAAAGAATAAATGTATGTCTGTAAGGAGACCATCATAATCCATCATTGTCATAATAATTGTGGTTAACCATATAAAAACTATTTCTCTCTCAATCATGGGAGTCACGATTTAAAATTGTTCATGGAATTTCTATTAAATATTCCACCATACCAAAATATCAAACTAGTCATCCCAATCCTGGATATCCCACCAATGATAATCTTGAGCCCATAAAAAATCCAACATAGACCTATCCTCTATTGGAGTCATTAAATGGTCAAGAATTGTCTATATTTAGATAATCAATAATATAGCTACCTCATGATCGTCCTCTATGGTGAAGGTAAAAGGATGATACAACTACAATTCTCATGAGATATTAGATAGTTTCAAAAGAATCCACCACAATAATATTTCCCAAACTATATATGGTAGTAATTATTTTTTAGGAACTCTTCTCCCGTATCTTTACTCAGAACTATCAAGACCTCTTTCCCCCTATCGTAGGATCATTTTTAACATGGTCCCATAATCATTAAATAAAAACAATTATTATGGAGGAATGTATCAACAATTTTAGAAAAACTTCTTTGGACTTAGAACACGTAGTTAACACATTTTAATAAGAGGTATTCAAATAAATCAATAGCATTAAATCGGTCATACAACGCGACATTGCCAAAATTAAGGCACTATCACTACATTCAAATATCCTTAACTTGGACCAGGTCTAAAATAGGGTTAAAAACTTTCATATTTATTGTTTCTCATTGTAGACCTATTTTTAAAATTTAAAATCTCCACAATTTAAAACCATAAAAATTAATAATTCTTTATTAGGAACCTTTTCATTTAAAATTAATAAAACCAAGAAAAGAATTATTTTTTATACAACTCATTGATAACCTTATTTCTTTTCCTTCCCTAAAATGATGCATGTCACTTATAAACTAATTTTTTTAGAAATATTTTTTTTCATTTGATGATTTTACATAAAAAAATTTATATAGATATTCCATAAAAAACATTCAAAATTTTAATGCATATATGGAATTATTTTATTCAATTTTAAGAAATATGCCCCATTTAGTTTGGATATTTTTGAAAGTAAACCATGGTTGAAAGTATTCATCAATATAAGGGGAAAAATTTTGAACAAGGATAAAATTAATTAATAAGGATGAAAAAAATACATAGATTCTAATGTATTTCGTTTTAATAGTTTAATTTGATCTATGACTTCAAAATTTTAAAATAATGGTGTTTTGTTTCCATTATTATTTAATAATTACATTAATATTATTTTAATAGATGTAAATTTCAAAAATGTCACATTCTATATTTCAATATCTTGAATGGATTTTTGATAAAGAAATAAACATTTAAATAACCATTATAAATGGTTATTTTAATGTGACTATTTCTTTTATGATGGTAATTTGATTTTATTATTTTTAGTGATGATATTATTACCTTAAATGCTTATATAACACCAACATATTTCTTTTTTCATGCAGAACGAGATAGAGAATATTAATTTTATAAAATAAAAACCCTTATCTTATGTGTTATTAATACAATTCTCTCATTTTTATAGAAAAATGTAATGTTTTTATTCGTATGTGAAGAGTCTATATTATAACTACATTTATATGGAGATATTTATTAATGTCTATTATATTAATAACCTTAAAAATTAAATTAAATTAATTATATGTAAACTAGACATTTTACATCATTTTTATTTTTTAACCCTATTATATTATTCCATTTTAATTGTATATGGACGTTAGTATAAAGAAAATTACATGTATTCTTCACTATTACTTAAAATTAAAAATAAATTGTCCCTTAAGGATTAAAAAATATTCTCATTACAGTCATTAAAACGTTTAACAAGAGATTAAAACAAATAGCCAACGGTTGAAATATAGCATAAAATTTACGACATTTTTGTGTGTTTTTTTGATTTATTATTATTATATATATGATATGTACCAATATCATTTCACATTATCGTGGAAAATTATTCCTAGTAATTTCAAACATTATGTAATTCAATGGGTTCCCCTTTCCTCTCTAATTTCAAGAAACCACCCCTCATATGTTCATCAAACAGAATGGAAATTTTTGATTAAAAACTATATTCTTAAATAAATTTCCAACATTAATACCAATGAAAATAATCCCTATATATCAAAAAAATATCATCCTGGAAGCCATAAAGTGTTTTCTAATGGTGGTTTTCTGGAGAAGATGTATAACTCTTAAATGAGTGTTTTCATTTAAATTTTTTTATACAGCCATAAAATCATCGTCATGCATGATGATATGATAAAATCCTTATCTGGAACATTATAAGTGATTAATATGATTATATTAAAATCCATTTCCATCAATCTCTCTATCATTTAGGGTAGGAAAACATCGATTGTACTTCTGTGTGGACTACCATCTCTACAAAGTAATGTATATCATTTTTAATCACCAAACCACATTTACAATTAATATGATTCAATTGATGAATATATATATATATGTATGTATATAATTTATGAAATATTAATAGTCTGTTAAGAATAATATATTACATATTATCTTACTCTTCCACCTGTTACAAAATGATAATTGTTGTCATGAATATGTGTTGATTATAACCTCCACTAAGGTATGTGATTCATTCTTTATGAGAAACCTTCATTTATATTTCTCTAATGGGTTCAATATAAAAAATATAAGAATTTTATCTTTATAATTTTTTATATGACGAAATAAGGACCAATTTTATCATGGTAAACCTACCAATGTTGTTTTCTGATAATGTTTCAAACACCTTCAAAAATCCGTACATGAACTGAATTAAAATAAAGAAAATAATATACATAGTAATTGTTTCCTAACGGATTTCTGAATGCAATTTTTTTTTTTCAGTTTTTTTTTTACATCAGTTTTTAGATCTATTGGTTGGTGTCATTTTCTTACAAAAAGGTGTTTGTATTTTCCAACTATAAAATTTGATTGCCCATGCTAGGGTCCAGGATGATTTTTTCAATGGTAGATCATCTGAACCACAGGAAGAGAAACATATCCAATGTAGTGAATGATCTCTAGAATGGTAGGATGAAGGTTAATATATATTATTTTAAAAATATTTCTACACACAAATTGTTGTGGGGGTTTTGGATTGACTGAAATAGACTAGGATCCTGAGATATACCATATAGAGTGGGTACGTGAAGCCTCATTGAACGTATCCAATGAGACCAACTTATAAATGGTGAGCCTATAACACTATGGAGTTATGTATATTTTTAAAAATTATAATGGTTTAATCTGCCTCTCATTTTATATGAAGCTGTTATGAAGGTTGAATTAAACACTAAGGATGGTTATGAGTGGTATTTTAATGCAACATTGACAAAATACTACCGTATATTAAACATATCATTTTATTTTTTATAATTTTTTCAATTTTATCTTACATTGTATGAGAGATATAGATTATATGTGTTCATTTCATATTTTGTAAAATGGTTTTTTGGTTCACTTGGGATCTGTTACTGTTCATCATTGTCTAGAGATTATTGTAAGGGAGATATGGGATAGATTTTTTGACAATTGTTTATAAATCATATTGTAATTTACTTTACTCAAACTCATTTGATATTAAGTATTTTATTTTTTGGTATTTTTATACAAAATCATTATTTTAAGATCGCCTATTTCTATTGTTGGATTCATTATTCATGCTAATTTTGGAATCTATTATTGTTGTTGTGTGAAAAAAAGTGTGATGTTTCTGGGTTCTTCTCTCATGTAAATTTGATAAAACACACATGATTTGGTCATATTACTAATATTATGAATTATTAATGGGATAGTCATTGATATTCCTGATATTCAGGAAAAATGGGTTTTAATAAAATATTGGTTTCCCCGTTATATGTGATAAAGTAAGTGGTTTTAAAATAACCCTAAAATGATTTAGGGAATGGTTCTCAAAGAATGCATTTGATAGAAAAAAATATATTTAAAAAAATGTTAAATCATATAACCTCTTGATTTATTTTTGAAATTTGGAACCTATGGGAACCATGGGTACATAATAAGGGGTGTTAATATTTGGAGATGACATTGTGTCTATGGGTGTTCAATCATGGTGTGTTCCTCAATTTTTAAGACATGTTTTTTTAGATACATGATTCATTAAAACTATCCAGGTTCAACCATCATGTGTTCCTCTATTCCCTAGGACCTATTTTTGGGTGATTTTTTTTTGATCATGATGTGTTACCAATACTTTTGAGTTATCTGATACCTTGATATCCCCTGACTAGGTTCTCCTCTGGGATATTCCCATTATGATTTTCTTTTTATGGAGTTGGTTTTGATATGGATAAATTTTTCCTACATTGAAAAATAGTTTATTTGTATGTTTTATCCATCATGAATTATATGAAATATTTTTTAGAACCATAATAAGCAGGTGTCAATTTCAATTATATTGAAAAAATGTTTAGTATATTTTCTCAGACCATGTTTTTGTTATATTTCATAAATTGGGATTATTTTTTAGAGACATTGAAAAATATATTCTTAAAGGAACCTATTGTGATTTTTGGTATCACAGCTTTCATGCACTCCATGGGGTGTGCATACCTTGTTGTATCTGATAGGTGTTTGGTAAAGGAATCAAATGAGGAGGTCATGTATAATATGTTTTGGTCATGGGGAATTTTTAATGAGGTGGTGGGATATTTCATAATGAACAAACATAGTAGATATCAATAGTATGATTGGCCTTTGATTTTCTTCTGCTTACTGTACATGGTACATCATATCAGGATGATGGAATCAATACCACTATAGGGTTTCAGTTATAGAGCACCTATTATCTGGTTATTATTTTATATAAATATGAAAACATTGTTTTTTGGTGGGGGAATCAATAATTGCAGTCGTTGTAGGATTCCATGGAACTAGTCACCAGCCTTTGGGGATTAGGAACCACCATTAGTAAATTCCATGTTCTCATTCAAAAACCTAGTTTGAGTTATTTTCTAAGTTGGTCCATGACATTTTTTTTCTGATGTAGGTCTACACTAAAGGATTTTTTTGGGGATTTATGGAAGAGGTGATATTATGTTTTTTAGACAGAATGGTTGTCTTTTGTGTTTAATTTTGTACATCTTTCAATGTAATCAGACTTTTGGTACCAAAGGATGATGGGTTTTGTATCTCCTATGTTTATTTTTAGACAAAATCCATATTTTCCATTTTTCCATATTTGTATAAACTAATATTATTTCATATTTAATACTATCATTATATTTCTTTATATAGAATCATGTATATGAGATGTATACTAAGGATAAATATGGAAAATATAATGGGTAATTCTTCTTATGGGATTCCAAAATCGATTGAAATATCATCTCAATATTCATTTGGTATGTTTGTACAATGGGTTAGAATATCTTTCCTATTCAAAATGAATGATAACTAAATGATATGGGTGGTAATGATCGAACTGAGAAGTTCTACACTCTAATCACTCATATTTTACGTGTATATCATATTGGTAGGATGATGAGGATTGGTAGGGAAAAATGATCAGGTTGTTGACACCATGGAGAGACAAGAATATGTCATAGACAATTGTGATACGATTAAGCATTAGGGTCCCTGAGGTAGGATATGAGACTCTACATTTCATGTGAATCAACTCATGGAATAATAGTGGAAAGACATTAATAACATCCCACATTATCATTTATTCTTATAATCCATTATGATGGTGATTTATAAGGAGTCGATTTCAATTCAATTTGTATATAAATCTCTAATGAAGAATATCATTTATTTTTTATGATTTGGATTATACTTCTCTTAATGTGGTGAATAATGATAATGTTATGGATCATATATATAGTCAATGATTATATACTAAATTTTGATCAAATGCATATTTGATAAATCACACCTCCAATGTTGAAATGGATGATCAATCTTTGATTTTATAGAATGGTTTGGTTGAAAAATCAAAAATATTTAGAATTCCCCTAACATTCATTTTCATTTAATATTAAATATATAGTAATAGGGGGATTTTTCATGATAACATCAATGATGATCAATATATATAACTTCAATGGTATCATAAAACTCTATACGAAACAAATAATAGTATACAATTTAACATCTACGAGAATCAAAAGGTCGGGTACACTAGAAAATCATTATCTTCCCATCTAAAGAACTACAATGCATGTGGTCACGAAGGCCATCTGTAGATAACTGACCTAAATTTTTATACACATCTATATAGTTAATATTTATTTTTATAGAAGCAAAATTTGAAAATTCACAAGTTTATAAGAAAAAATGGCTCAATCTATTAGAATATGGAGTGAAGGAGCTTTATTCTAGGTTGGAGCTATTATAAGATATTGATTTAGTACCATATATTGAAAGAGTAAAAAATTTATATCATCATTTATATTAACTATTTTTTATACAGTGACCTTATATTGTTTGGTATCCTCCCTATTTTCATGTTTTTAATCCTCTAATAGAGATTATGTGATTATTTTTAGTGATGAAAATCCATAATTGAATGTAGAAGTGTGAGTTATTTTTCTCCCATCCTGTTCTATTATTGGGGTGATGATTAGTAATTTTTGTATGATGAGGTTATTGATGTATATCATTTTTATTTTTTAATTAATTTGGACATGTTAGCTTCCCACTAGGACATGATTTATTATTACTATAATTCGGTTTAATTTTTTACATTCAATGAGATCTCTTATGTGTTTCAGAGAGAGTGATATTAAACGTATTTTACTACAAGAACTTATCCCTTAGACAATATGAATATTTTATCTTTTTATGAGGTAGTACCCAAATATGTATCTTCCCATGATGATATTCCATTGTTTGGTTGAGATTTTTTTAGGTTCATAAAATTACTTTGTTGGTATTCCATCGAAAACAAGGTAGAGTTTTATTTCAATCTAGATCATAGTATACATCCTATTTTTTACACCCTAATTTTTCATGTCACATGATCGGTTAAAATAGACTAAGATCTGGTTTGATGAACAGTTTGATACTGTTTTATTATCCTAAAATTCAACTTTGGGAAGCCTCTTTTCTCTTTTCTAATATGGATGATGGTTCTCTTTATATCCACATAGTTCATGAAAATATGAATTAGGTTATAGTTAGAAAAACATTCCATACCCCATCTGTATGTAACGTATGATCAATTAAAGTAGAAAGATTTTTGCAAAATTCATTCATCATATGGTCAATCATATGATTTTTTTTTGGATTATGATATCGAAAAAACCCTAAATCAGGAGCATGTATGGTCAATCTAAATAGCACTTGATTCCATTAATCATAACTAACTATATTATTTTGTGTAGGGATTTGATATGCTGAACATTCCACTTTTATCTTGATACTTTTATAATGGTACTAATGGATTATATTTCAAAATTTTCATGATCTATGAATGAATAAGAGTTCAAAATGAATTTAGTATTGGGAATATTTTGGATCCACTATCATTATGATGTTTTATCATGATTCAATTTCTCTATGATATTTTTATCTCTATACAAGTTTTTAGAACATGGTCTCCCAGTAGATCATCAAAACATGAGGTTTTCCTTGTAATTGGAATAACTAAATAATGAACATCAAATAATGAGAATCTATTACGAATATGTGTATTTTTGGTGATTTTTAATGGATTTATTAATGTTTGAATTATCATATAATATAAATAATAAGAATGGGGTGAAATTATTAAGGGATACTATGGTTCAAGCTTGTATTGATATGATGAAATGATTTCTAACATCAAATTCTATTTTGATCTTCTGGGAACCTAGTAACTGATATTTAGATTATTGTGATGATTCTAATCTAATACTATAATGCCTTCTTATATCAGATTATGTCATTGTTTCATACATATCATTATTTACGGTGATTTTTATGAATAATTATATAACACATGAAATGGAAATATATGTTGCTATTCTTTCTCTCAACAGTTGAGGCACTATAATTTCGAATAGTTAATAGTTATCTACATACAACATTTCGTCCAAAGGCGAATGGACCTAACAATTGTGCTATTAATTTCATGGTAGTTATTCTCCATTCCCATGAAATATATTTCAGAGGATATTTCTATTACCATCATGAAATCATTGTGTGTGTAATAATAAAAGAAAAATTTTTTCTATCAAAATGAATCGATTTTTTTGGATTTTAATAGTCTACCATACATGTCATAACATTTTTTTGAAGAAGGTGGGAAGATCCTCCCTCATGTTGCTGAGTATCCTTTATATTACATTTTATTGTATTTTGGATATACATTTTCACTTGATGAATTCTCCATGTCATCAAAAATTATATTTTAATTTATGACACTGTCCTTTGTGGTTTTTAGGGGATATTTTATCATAATTAATTGTTCACCTTAGTTAGGACACCATCATCTTAGGAGGTAGGGGATGTTGGATCCAAAATATATTGGACAATTTGATATCGCATAGTGGATAAGACATATGGAATATTGGATATACTTTCTATCTCAGTTGACATGAAACAATGATATTTTCAATATATCTTAATTCAATATGTATCATATCATTCCTTCAGATGTTTTGAATTAGGAGTAGGTTGTGTTGATGTCTGATATATTAGAGGTGGAATAACATGTGGATATAATTTATTGTTAAATAAAATTTCTACATGGGATTTTTTTTCTTATGGATGATGTATTAGATTATTATAGACCAGATTCTAATTGTACATTAGAGTTTTAATAATTTATTGGGATGAAATGACCACAACTCTTTATTGATCATACATTATATAAATGATTTTATGCATTACAACAGTGTTATGTTGGGAAGGACTTATCTTCTTGGCCTGATATATGATTATATTTTGAGCTTCTGGATGGTTCCATGTGTTTTTTATGTTTATCTTTTGGTAATAGTGGCTTAATAAAGGCTGTTTTTCATATCCCAGTCCAAAACAGACTAAACCACACTATTCTTGATTCTTCATTTCTCATGGATTGTTCTTCTGCACCACTATCATAGCCACCAGTACCAGTGCATGGTGTGGTCCACGATAGGGAACATTTTTCGTGTTTAGGGGTACCATATACCATAGATCCACACAAAAACTATATCGGAGGCCATGGATGATTAGAAATAGAAAATTAAAATGTGTGATCAAATTTTTTGTGGGTATTTCTTTCCTCTGAGAGGGGTGTGGCTGAGACCACCATGGGAATTTTGATCATCCACTACACTGTGGTGTCATATGTTATTGAAAATATTAATGTTCATTTTAGCCATTCATTTTTGAGAAGTAATTAATCGTGTTGATTTAAACAAAGAGGATTATTATGACAGAATTTTAATATAACATTTAATTTGTTTTATTTACTACTGTGAGTCTCATTTTAATTACATATTTATTTTTTATATTTTGGATGATTCTAGAGGATATTATATGTGATCCTTATGAATTTAAACATTTTTAATGGGTTATTTGGTACATATCATATCATTTAATGGTCATACGTGAAGGGAGAACATTTTAACGGTGATAGTGGATGTCCTTCATTCACTATTTCATGGTAATAATTGTTATATTTACAATCAATATTCTCTTTTGATTTCAATGATTTTAAATTTAGAATTTACTATAAGGATATTTCTTGTTTAATTCCCTCCTCGCTATAATTAAATAACTCATTATATTTGGTTTTGGAATCTATTGTTTTTTTGAGTACCCAAGTGTGAGGATTATCATTGCATCACTATAATATGTTTTTCTGAAAAACACATGAAAATATTTTCTAAATTGTTCTCAAAATAATGATTTACATAATTCATTAACTTATTACTATGACATTATAATTTATTTTTAAAAAATGGTGGTTTTACACATGGAATTTTATAATTACTATTGTTTCTAAGTCACCTTGAAATGGTTTATGGAATGGGATCTCAAAGAATGGTTTTGATGGAATAATTTTTTTTTTGTATTTTTTAAATTAAATGAGATAAGCCCTTGGAATGACTATAAATAAATAGAACAATAAATCCTTGGGTACCAATGAAGTATTAGAAATAGGTCTTGTCCATTACACCCTAAGGGATTCACTCATTGTGTGTTCCTCTATTCTGAATACAATATTGTTCTATATATTTTTTGTGAATTATGTTTTAAATTTATTATGTAGGTACGAGAGAGCTATGTATCAGAAACCTATTTTATCATAGGGGTGAACAATATTGTCTTATTATTTTTAGGAATTTTGATTTGATATGGATAAATGATTCAAGCATTGAGAAATTATATTATTGTAAATATGCTTCCACCAGTGTCATACAGAATCATTTTGAGTATTT
Organism: Viscum album; assembly: GCA_963277665.1. Taxonomy (NCBI): domain Eukaryota; kingdom Viridiplantae; phylum Streptophyta; class Magnoliopsida; order Santalales; family Viscaceae; genus Viscum; species Viscum album. The sequence continues at coordinate 269,671 of OY728127.1, forward strand.
TGAAAATTTGTAATATATTTTTCATGTTTTTATATAAATGTGGAAACATGATTCTAAAGCCATTTTGTCATATATTGACCATCTTGGGAATATTTCAGTGGTTTTTTCTCAGGAAAACATTTTTGGGATTCTTCTGGGATTATTTTTCTCATACAATTTTCAATCTATCTTGGGTTGGTAGACCATGTTTTTTCTTATTCATGTAAGGCAAATTTGAAACAATGTGAGAGATAAGGTTTCATTTTAATTATCCATTGGTATCATGTTCTGAGAAGGTTATACGTATCACTTGGATCACAAAAAGTATCAGTTAGTTATTTGGGTTTCCCACTATTAGGTTCTGGGACTTATACCTTGGTTTTTGATATACTCACTGGTTGTATCACTACTACATTGGGCCTTTATTTATATAACATCTCTAATATTATTAATATTTACAGAATTTATGGAATGATATGTTTTTAGGTTTTAAAAATAATTCAATCACATTTATGTTTGTTTTTGTGGAGAATGTTACCATCCCATGAGAATTAGAATTCCAATCACGTTCTTCCACGATCTATTTCTAAACATAGTTTCAAGGGATTTGTCATCAATGGAAGGATAAAAATAAATGAAACAAATTTTTAATAACAATAAATTATATATTAAATTGTTTCTTAAAAAATTATAACATTAATATATGTTAATTATCTATGAGATAAGGAATTCACATATAGACCCATACATGAGGTACGGGGTAGAATAGCTCAATTTGTATTCATTTTTTATATTGATTATTCATTGTAGAATGTATTACAAGATTACATGCGTATTGAGAAATTAAAAATTATTATTTTATTTCTATTTTTTTATTTATATTTTTTGTAAATAATAACTTTTTTTATTAAGTGACAAATAAATGTCACAATTATTATAAGTGTTTCACATCAAATCTTTGTTTCTATGAGATTGATTCGACATTCATGACCAATTTATTCTATGTGGATTTTTTAGTACCCCTTTGTTATTTTACAATATTAACCTCTTTATCTTCATGTTATTTATAGAATTATTTTATGCAATTTCACTCATGGTGTTTAGGAATAAAATTTACCCAAATTGGTATGGGTTTATTTCAAAATGGAATCTTTATTCGAGATTTTTTAATTTTTATATTAGTGGAATTAAATAATTATATTACCTTATACACTATCAATTTTCTTCACACAGTTATTTCAAAAAATTACTTTTATTTAATTTATTTTCTAATATATATGTACTCTGATGTCTTAATGATTTTGATTAGGAAAAACTACATTTTTAACATTTAATGGGGAATATTTTTCTTAAATGTCAATACTTTGTATAAATTAATTTAATGACTGTATTTAATATTATCAATTAATTAATTAATTTAATTGTTATCCCTTTTTTACATTCAATTTTTTCGAACAATACATTGTTATAATTTTTTGAATGAAACAATTTTTACCAAAAGATTGAATGAAATATCCGAATTGACATACAAAAATTGAATTATCATTCTGGTAGTCATGATTACACATTCTTTTTAAGATTACATTATACCTTTTCATGTTTCTTTCCAAACAAAATATTTCAGCAAAAATTTTAAAAAAATAAGATTTCAAATTATTTATTTTGAAATAAAAAAGGTATTTTCCCTACGAAATGATCCATTATACCTTAATAATTATTATGATATTTATAAATGTTCCTTGATGGATGTTATACTTTATTGAGAATATGTTCTATGATAACATCCACTATATTTTTGTAGATGTATGATGATTATTTTCACTATGTAAATTAATTAAATTTTGTATGCTTGATCTTCCATAAAACATTGCCTTTTTGTGTTATGGAATTATAATAATGTTATAATTTTTATTCATATGAGGATTTATATGGAGATATTAAGTGATTTGTGGCACCTAAAATTACATAGTACATCGATGCATATGTATTTACTATGAGATTAAACATGTTGGGTATTTGGTATAGGACTTGCCCATTTATGTATGAAGCAATTGAATAAGGCATATATGGTATGTTTCATATCATTGACATTATGCATTCCAAAATTATGATGATATTATTGATTTTAAACTAATTAATAAAATATTGATGATATTAATTATAATTACATAACCTCATAAGTTTATTTATATAGAATAAGTTTATTATAATCACTTCATACCACATTTTTCATGCCTTTTTAATTCAATGTCATCTTCAATAAAAATAATTCCCTTTATGTTTTTCTGTGGTCACCATTTTATTTAGTTTCTTTTCCAGAAGATTCAAGGAAGTGTACTATGATTTGTTTAAAAGGATATGAAAAAGGGAATAAAACTATTCTATATAAAAATATTACATTTAATATCATGTTTTTAATGTTATTTTTTATTCTACCACATATCTAATTTTTAAAGACTACTATATAATATGAAAAAATGTGATATGATCTCTTATATCTTGTTGTAGTGTAATAATGTATCTTCCAGTTTTGGGATACTTATATCCAGGATTTTACATAGATTAGTAATCATGATTTAGTTTTATCAGGGTATTATGGACAATAAGGTTACATAATTTTTTTTGGATATATGCCATAGGTTATATTGTTTACATCCAGTAATTGTGATAAATATGTACTCATATCAAAACTAATTCTATTATTTTTTTTATTTGAATTATTATTGTTAGATATATTCAATTCTTGATACTCTATATTCCTGTAATGAAACAATAATTGTCTTCTGAATTTATCTTTTATACTATAGTTCACCATTTTTACTTCATAATTCTATATGATTTTGGTATTTTTGTTAATATGATAGGTCATGTTCATTTTTTATAATTGTTCATGAGACCAAGGAATTTATTTTATGTTCATATTCTCTATAGATATATTTAAAATCCTTAACATTTGTTCATAGCCCCATGTGTACAAGAAGATTCACATGATAAAATGTGAAAAACCTTGCATGGGTATTTATTCTTTGATTTATATCCGGGAATTGTTGATATAACATATCACAATATGGGAAATCATTTCCTAGAAGGTGATATAACTCATAAAGTTGTTTCTAATAAATTTTATCTTCTTGGTATTTTATCAAAATGTCTGATTCATTATGGATTTATTTATATAAGACATGAATAATTAGAGATTAATTATTCTAATGTATTCTTGTTTTTATATCGTATTTACTCATTCATGACAATTTAATTAATAATTTCATATGCTTACTATAAATAAATACTAAAAATTATTAATTTAAATTCAACCCAAGTTTTATAATGATTCATTTACTAATGGTGAAATATTAAATACATTAATTTTCATTATATTATAATTTAGTCAAAAGGCCCATGAGCGAGTCAGACCCACTCCTACCGAATTTTATTAAAAAATAAAGGACATAGTCAGAATTTCCAAAGGGAGGTTTAAAAAGCCTAGTGAAAGACTTACCAAATGAATATGCCTCATCAAAAGGCACACAACAATCAAAAGCCCTAAAAGACCATTCAGAGCTGGATTCCACGATAGCCTTCTTTGACAAATCATCAAAAACCTGATTATCCTCCCTATAATCATGATTCACCTAAAAAATGACACCATCATGGAGATGGAGACAATCAATCCAAGCAGGAAACATCATCCATGGGACATTCCCTGACCTCCATCGAAGTATATCAACAGCCACTATTGAGTCTGATTCAAGCCAGAGAAATATCAAACCATAGTGAACTGTATATTTGATAACTTTAACCATAGCCCATAGCTCAGCCTCAATGGAAGAGCCCTGGCCAATATAATGATAAAAGCAGCCCTTAACGAAGCCCCGATAAGTACAGAAGACACCACCACAGCCTGAAGGACCTGGTGCACCTGTAGCTTCCCCTTCAACATTAACCTTCACCCAAGTGGGATTATGAGGGATCCATCTAATTGACTTCATCACCAATGGTTTTCTAACCCTACCAGCATTGCTAAATTTTCTCAAAAATAATAAGATCATTTAGCCCATTATGCATACATCCAACATGAACCCTTGAGGCTTTGGAAATAGCCCTATGAATCGCCCTCACACCTGACCAAAATGTTGGCTTGATATCCTCAAAAATGAGACCATTTATAGCCTTCCAAATGAACCCAATAGTTGCTAAAACAGAAACCATGAGGATATTATGGACCCGGTCACTATAGCAGGCAAAAACTGCTAAAGCAAGGAGTACCTCAAATGATCCCAAATCGAGACAGCACCCTATCATATCCTGGATATAATTCCATAACCAGCATATCAGAGAACAAGACTATAGTAAATGGTCAATTGATTCCATAACAGCAAAATAGGTAGAGAAGGTCGAGGCAAGATGGATCCCAACCCTTTGAAGAGTACAATGCACCAGGAGCCTTCTGTTCCATATCCTACAAAGAAGTATGTAATCTGAAGGGGGGATGAAGAATGTTCAGAAATCAGAGATCCGCCTAGGCGCTGCATTCTACCCAGCACACAAGGACTGATACACAGCTCGGGTAGTGATGACACCATTAGTGATTGGTTTCCAGAAAAGAGTATATTTTTCAATGTAATTGTATCTGTGAATGTCATCATTAATCTGAGGAGGAATGAACCCATAAAATTCTGGTCTTCCATCCTATATTGCAGCAATTGAACAGTGTAACACATTAGGTGGAATATCAACATCCTCTTGTATCGGTCTGGCCAGCCAATTAGAGCTCCAAGCATTCAATGTAGACTCCCTACAAACAATCCGCTTCAAACAGTACATGATCCCATTAAAATATGACTTTAAAGCATGGAAAATAGAAGAATAAATATAATGAGAATAACAATCCCAAAGACTTGAGGTAATCCTATATGAGAGAAATTCCATCAAAGTGTCTTGAGGGGTGATTAGAGTCCTGGTGAACATACTAAACATGGCCTCATTTAATATCCCCAAATCTTTAATTCCATGACCCCCATCTTAACTGGTTTGATGCACTCTTTCCATGACATGACAACCAATTTACTTTCATATATGGAACCAGTCCAAATGAAATTTCTGATAAGCCTTTGGATTTCTTTTATATGATTCTTTATCCACTTGTCAATTGAAAACACATAGAAAACATAGAAGTAATCACTGATATGACAAGACAGACTCTCCCAGCTTGAGACATAGCTTTCTCGTTCCATGTTTCCATATGAGAAATAATTCATGAGAAGATATATTCAATATGACACCTTTTGACACATCCCCAGAAAATAGGGACTCCATGATATGTGAAAGGAAATAATCCCTTTTTAACCCCAATATATCTTGTGATTTTATTCTTCCTTCTGATGGAGAATCCCTCCCCAAAGACCTCGAAATTCTTCTGAAAGCTAATGGCATGCCCAGCCACAACTGCATAGTTCTTGAAAATTGTTTTAATTGATGAAACTATCCTTGTGTTGGAATTAGAATACAACAAGATGTCATCATCATACAATAAATGGGAAGGGGCATAAAGATCTCTACAAACATTAATTTGATTGTACAAACTAGCTTGAATAAGGCTATTAAGGAAAATACTAAGATAATCCTCACCAAGGGAAAAAATAGTCCATAGAGAGGGTCCCCCTGCCTAAAGCCCCTGAAGCACTGAAAGAATCCCCTGGGCGATCCATTGACCATAATAGATAGCTAGGAACTCTTAAGAATATTGTGAAACAGATTGATGATCCTTTTAGAAAATCCATGCATTCCAAGAATATATTGAAGAAAACACCATTTTGTTGTGTCAAAGGACTTCGAAATATCAATTTTCATCGCAAATATACCTTGTGTCACCATCCTTATCATAGAATTAATACATTTAGAGGAAGTTAAAACACACGTTTGTATACTTCTTCCCGCCACATACCCAAATTGATTTGGGGAAATGAGTCCCTCAACCACTTTTCCCAACCATGTGGAAATTATCTTACTAATGATATTAGGGATAGTATTGCCAATAGAAACTGATCTGAAATCCTTAATATCAATTGAACTCTCTTTCTTGGGAATGAGCTCAATGAAATTTTTATTAGCACCATAATTCATGTAGGCAGTAGAAATGAACTCTCTGACTGCATTAATGACATCATCATGGACAATATCCTAGTTAAACATGATGCAATTATTAGTAAAACTGTCTGGCGCTGAAACAATTTCAATGTTTAGAGAGAAATGGGATTCTCGTACTTCCATTCCCCCAGGTACATCCACAAGTTTGTCATTTTTCAAATCATCAATACTTGGGTAAGGGTTTTCCACAATCATTTGGGATCTATCAGCACCATTTTTAGAATAGAGATCTGAAAAGTAGCTCACAACTGCATTGGAGAAGTCATTCTCTGTAGTGAAAATCCATCCATTAAACTTTAAGTAAGATTATCCCCTTCGGAATTTCCATTCCCTGTGAAGACGATTGATAAAACTGGAGTTCTTATCCCCTTCTTTCAGCCACCGTATATTGTAAATAGATCTAGCCAGATTTTCCTTAATGCGGAGAAATTCATCTGGCTTTGATAAAGCCTGGATTTCATCGTTTGAAGGCATGGAATTAAATTGATTAAAATTATGATAGGTAGAAAGGATAACATTAGTAGCTTTTATATCCTCATCTATCTTATAAAAAGAAATCTTACTACATTCCCTCAGCCTAATCTTAGTGATTTTGAGATTTGAAGACAGAATTTGTGAAGCAGATCCCAGATTACAAGAGCTCCAAGCATCAAGAACAATCACTTGACACCCTTTAGTCACAATCCAGACATAATTAAATTTAAAAGGAATAGGATCCATATGCATCCCATCAATGGAGATATCCACCACCAAAGGATTATGATCAGAGTGGGTTTTTGGAAGTAGATGGCCAGAGGCACTAATGGGATCATTACTGTCATCAACCTGAAAAGGAAACCTATACATTTTATTGGCCGACCTCCCATTAAGAGTGTATATTCACCATGTTAAATCCACACCAACCATAGACACTTCAATTAGATTACAAATATCAATACATTGAGATAAATGTATGGAAACAACCCGAATAAAATTAGATCCTATTTTCTCATCAGGACGCATCACCATGTTAAAATCCGCAATGATATTCCAATTATGTGGTATATGAGAGGAAATGGATACAATATCACTCCATAAATCCCTCATGTTCAAAAAAAAATTATCAGAATAAATAGAAGACACCAAAAATGTGATCCCATTCCACTCAATAGAGGAAGAAACATTCTGATTCCCTTGGGATTAGGAGAGAAAATTGATTGAGTCATGTTTTAGTAACCAAAGGCTCTCAACATTATCTTCATTATCATTATTATTAACAATTTTGTAACCACGATATTCCCATATCAATGCATTACAGTTGACAAAATTCATCCTTGTCTCAGTAAGACCAATAATCAACGACTTGTTGGTCATAACAATATTCCTAAGGGCCTTGACCGTGTGACCATTCCCAAGCCGATGAAAATTCTAGAAAAAGTCTTCATTTATGTATGGAAACCATGGACCTTGATTGAGCCCCACCCCAAGTAATATATCTTTTTTTCCTTTACCTTTCCCTTGTTGCTGGTCTCCCCATGGAGGGATACTGATTTTGTAATGCCACCATCCAGAGGGACACCATCAGAATCATCATCATATTGATCATCCCCAATTTCATTTGCCCAAAACACGCCTGAGAGTGGGATGAATTGATTTGGAGATTTTATATTACCCACCACAACATCATTCTAAATCATCTTCTTGGTTTCCTTTATAACAGGTACCTTAGTAAATGACCCATCACCTTCAAGAACCTGATTGTCACCTAGGATCAGCAAGCTCATATTCGCTGGACAATCACTGGACATATGTGTTTGTCGTTCTGGAAACGACCCTGGAAAAGTGTCCTGGACATAGGTGTCCATCAAATTCCAAGTTCCCTGGACAGATTTATCCATAGCCATTGGGACATCATAGACCACAATGTCCTTCGCATGATGTTGTGAGTAACAAAAATGCCCCTCCTTGAGAGATTCATTAGAAACCCGAGGAGGGACATGATGGACATCCTGGACCGTTGATGAAGGGTATGTAGCATCACTCATGAAATTAAACACCATGGGATGAGGCAACCCACCCTCGTCATTGGGAATCATCATAGAATCTGAAATGTTCCCTCCCATAAAATCCTGACCATCAACCAGGGATTCCTAGACAACATTCATAGAAACAGTACAGCTATCAGTGGCCTGGTGATCCGAAGAAGGCTCCCCACATACATCAGACAGACATAAGAATGGGGAGACATCAAAACCATGGGCAGAATCAGGTATATCAATGAAAGCCATATTTGGTCCTATCAGTATACAATGATCATGGGAAAGTAGATATTTTGAAAAAATTTCAATGTTCACAATTCCAGCCAGAGAAATCAGCTCGGCCTGCTAAGCCTCCTAATCCAATCCCAGATTAAAATCAGAGGAAGAATATGCCTAATTTTACTTCAAATCAGCCACCATCCTACAACCAGATTCATCATGGCCTTTAGACATTCAAAAAGCTCAAATACTCAACCTCTTTCGTTCCTCCGAGAGGTGGACAATGAAATTAGATTCCATAAAAAACATCGGCTTCCTCTCATAAAAGATACCCATAGTGATGTTATCATCTCTGGATGTGAGAACCACTTCCTCAACCAGGGAACATGCCATGTCAATATCAACCAGCACCTGAGAAAAATGACCAAATATAGGATTGTTAATTTGCAGATCTATTCAGATTGGGTTGACCATAGAAGATGCAATATCCCATAATATCTGTGGATTCCAATAAAAATAGTTGAGCTTGTAAATTCTAACCCAAACATGCACATGAGTGTTGGAAACATTGAAAGGATAAAAGTTTATATCCCACTCCGTAATGTAGTGAATTCCTAGATTAAGGGAAATAGAACTGATGCCCTACGCCCTCTCCTTGAAGTAATAATTAGGGAAAATAATGTTGAATAAGCCTCTTTCCATTGCGGTCATCTTCCAATCCTCAAATCCACAAGAAGCAACAATCTTCTTATTTAGCTCATCAAACCTCCACATCTTCTCACCTTTCGGAGTGATCACTCGAGAAATGTCGAGAACCTACAATTCTTAACTCTTTCCTCCACTGCATCCTGATTAGACACAACATCAGAGACCCTACCCTTTCTAATCACCCTACATGGAGAGGGGGAAACCAAATCAGAAAAAGAGGGAATCCCTGTAGATTTAACCACCTCTGTGAAGCTCTTTTTCAAAGAGGATGGCATCGGATACAAAACCTGTTGCGTATCACATCGAGAGAACAATTCCTTATGCCATATGCATCACTCTGGGTATCCTTTATTTCTTGTTATAATGTTTTATTTTATTTATATTAATTTATTTTAGTTACCCAATTAATTAAAATTAGAAAAAATTAGTTTTATAAAATAAATTATATATTTTAGTCAAATAATATGCATTATACTTCTTTAATTCATTTTTTTCATTGATATTTTAGCTTTTATCATGGATAAAAAAATCCAAATCATAAGGATATATCATTTAAACCATGTTGAGGGACATCAATATAAAATATATATCTACTTCTGTTGTTGGTAATGATCATTTTATTAATAAAATATCATATATATCAACATATCCATATATTCTGAACCCATATATTTTAATGTCTCCCTAAAGAAGAAAAAGTTCATCAAATGATGCTACTAATATTATGGAATGGTATTGGTAATCAATGATATAACTATAAAAATATGGGAAAAAATATTTTGGATGACAATGTGTTACATCTGATTGGTATTTTTATTATATGAACAACTAATTTATTAAAATGTAAAATAATGATATTATTAAATCCATCGAGGATAGATTAATTTTTTATAATTTCCACAAAAGTGGTCTATAAACTTTAATTTTATTCATCAAATAGTGTCTATGAAAAAAATGAATTGTTTTGTACAAATAATGAGTAATTTTATAATTATAGAATCATAGTTTATCAAATTAGATATTGGTATTTTTTAGGAATAAAAATAATAAAGATGATATAATTATTTATTTTTAAAACTCCACAAAAATTTGTTTACCATGGAAATAGATATTTGTGTATAAGGAGGTATTATAATCTGTTTCACACTTTTCATATTCTGATTGGTTATAATGATATTCTATAATGATATTACGAGATATATGGATGATGTGATTAATTTAGAGAAGTAGTTTTTTTCATATATGACTTTGAAATATTTATATGTATATTTACAGATCCAAACAGTGAGACGACGTATGATTCTAAATCTAGGATTGTTCATGATTAATTTAATAAAAAATATAAATACATTTTATATTTTACTCATGTAGTCTCTTAAATGAAATATGTTAACTTTTAAATGGAATATCATATCAGAAATTTTAGACCACTTTTGAGTCAAGAAATCGATGATTACCAAATGGTTTACCTAATATAGGTCTACACAGGGCCTTCATACATCTCTCCAATTTGTGGAACAATAAATTTTAAATTAATTAAATTAAATTATTTAATTGAGTATTTTAAAATTACTAAAATGTATATAAGAATATATCCATGTGAAATACTATAGGGTTAGCTGTATAAACCCTAGGAAGATTCCAGACCTTCTTCGTCTGCTTCCGTTAGGTAATCACCTTAAACAATGAAAAAACATTGTATTGAATTCTATTGGAATGTAGAGAATGTAATTGTTTCCTTCAATAATTCGATAGATAAATCTTATTTGAATAATGATCCAATATATATTTAGGAATACTAAAATCTTTTCTTATGATCTTTTTTATTAAATTGGTTGAGAAAATAAATCCCCTTCTTTGATATTCCCCAATTATTACCTAAAAATGTGAAAGTGTTAAAACTAAATTTTTTTTATTTCAATGGTTTTATAACATTGTTTATCCCCATTATTGAAAAATTGACAAGAACTCTTGGTAAAGATATTTATACCATTTTTCTTGAGCCTTTCTCCATATATTTCATCATGTTCTTCACTATTAAGACCATGCAGTATCGGTTTGCCATTTTTAGGCGGTACCGATCCTGATAATACCCCAATAATCATGACAGATTGACATGAAAATGATTGTTTGATGAAATAAGGACATATCTGAGATATTTTTCAAATTTGGGTGATCATTTTGGTGACATTTATCTAAATTGTCAATAATAGATGGTTTGGAATGTGAAGAATATGTGACACTTCTCTGAGGATCGGCAACAACCAATGTAACATCGGGTTCCCCTGACCAAGTATGGTTCCCCATTTTCTGAGTCCACTATTTGTTAAAAATTCATTTATTTGATTTATTTGAGTTTTCTTCAAACAGCTGAACAAGTACCCACCATGTACCTGAAGTACGCGTCGTGCAATTCGTGCTGGTTTCTAGTCGTGGATGGGGAGGGCATTCCATGAGTTGGTACACATCGTGTTCCTAAGGTACACATTCTATAAGGATTAAATATTGATTTTTTACCTGAGTTGATGGGATTTTCAGTGTAATTATTCAATGTGGCTTATGTGTCATGACCTAGAGGTACACGTTATGACTTAGCCAACACCAAGTATTAAGTAATGCATTTAGAAGAACTAATCGTTCTGTTATTCCCATATATCTTGGATCTCGACCCTACAATTTTCCAAGTGATTTTCAGTGGTTCCCCCACCTTCTTTATCGATCTAATAGGTATATAATATAAATCACATCGACAGTGTAATTCCAATGTAAGGGTTCTCAATCGTTTTTTCAGTTCCTCTCCTTCTCTCGTATTGGGTTTTCAATGTATCATCTTTAAATTGATTGATCCATGGTGTTAGTCCATGCTTCTAAGAAGAGTTTTGAGTTACCCCTCTTCTTTATTAATTTTATGGGTATCGTTTTCAGTGTATTTATTCGAGAAAGAGTTAGGTGGTTCCATCAAGATTTTCTTATTTCATTATCGTTGAATTTCCTGCTTTATTTTAATTTTTTATTTAAATTCAATTGCTCAAATTTCCATTCAATTAAATTTTTATAAACCAAGATTATAGTGAATTGGGATATTTGAAATGGTTTTGTCATTGAAATTTGGAATACCCCCAATTCCATTGAATTTGGTTGGGTTTCTGAAAATTGACTAATTTAAATTGTTAGATTTAAAATGTGAATTTGATGGAAATATTTTCCGTTTAATTTTTCAATTTATTTTTGATAAATAAATGTGAAATGGTTGGAATTGGTTTTTAGTGAATTTCTGAGATGCGAATGGATTAAAATGATTTTATAGAAACCCAATGGTTTTACCTTGTGAAAATAAGCATGTTTTTTTATTAAAACTAGTTTTGGTTTTAAACAGAATGAATGTGGAAATTTTTAAATGGAAGAATGCTATTGATCATATTTTAAGATGTCTTAAAATAGTTTTTCCATCATGTTAGATGGAATGAAATCCTTAGGTTTTCATTGAGTTATTTGGATACACTCTACGCTACACCAATGTTCAATAACATACATGTGGTGGGTGACATCCCTGATTGGTTGGTGATGAGTATCCTTTGAATAGTGTCATAGGGAAGTGTGTATACACATTTTGATGAGTTTACATAGAGAGTGTGGAATACTATAGCCAGTTAATACTATCACACCTTTGATTAGATGACCATGTAGCTCACTTATTTATTTACATATGTGATATAAATATATGCCAATGATTATTTTACTAGCTTTACGTGACTGATGAATTTATATAAACTATTTTATTTTAATGTATTACATATGCCATTTTTTATAAGTATTACATCTCTTGAAATATAAATCATATTCTTTAATGGAATTTTCCATCACATTGAAACTATTTATAATGTTTTTAAAAAATATGATTTTAAAGTTCCAAACATGTTTATTTTGAAAATTGAATTCTTTTCATATTATAATCAATAATAGGTATCTATTTTGGAATACTTTTTTGTATCATACTAGGCTTAGTTACACACCCTACTTTTTACTTCGGGTGTTTGTAGACATTATTCTCCCATGATCGAGAGATGGGAATGGATCTTTTGGAGGTGGATCCATCTGTTGAGGTTTGGACATAGTGAGTTGTGTCCTTTGGGACCTTGGGGATGTTTTCTTGTTTAGTACATTTGGTTTTAGTTCTCTGGAATTTATGACCCATTGTATTCTAGTACTTTAAATCCCAGTGGAGTTTTCCTTTTGATATGCATACCATATTTTATCTTTATCATCCACATTCCTGTTGATAAAAAATGTTCCCACTTGTATGATATATGATTCCATGTTTATAATCACTATCCCATGGGGATCGGGAATGACCGTCCAGTTGTGTTAGTACTGACTCAGTTATCAGGATACCAGGATACATACGATGGATCATGAAAAATTGGTTTCATAGGAGGTTGTACATCCTTTTTCTTGAAGCCAGTATGCATTTTTGTAATCTTGTTCGGACATAGGATGTAAGTGTAACTGAGTGTATGGCCATATCTCACCATAATGAACCATAAGTCCTCATTGGTGGTTAAGGAAATATGTATTTTATATTAGTTCTCATATTTTCACTATATATATTTGGATAGTTTGAAATTATAATCTTGTTTGTATCTTCTATTTATAATACTTTCCCTTTATACCCATAATGAGTGTTAATCTAATGTCTTCTTTATTTCTGCTGATGTCATCTATCATCCCGACTCATAGAATATAGGATAAACCAATACATAAAATGGTTTGCGGTAATCCTCTATAAGAAAATACTTTTGTTGTTCCCAATATGTTTGATTTGATTTTGTACAATATCCAATCTCTATGTTCATCACTATATCTAGTTCCCGTTCATACTCCAGTTGTGGATCCTAGGGGGGGGGGCGGGTTATTTGGAACCATTATCCAAAATTTATTTTCTAAAAGCTATAAATCATCAAATTGTCCTCTGATCCTTGATATAATGATGAATGGTTTGGAATGATATGATATATGTTTGAGTTCTAGAATTCACTGGATGTGATCAGGGTGAAGTTTTCCACATTTTGGCTAGAGGGACAATAGAGGATATGGTGGGACACGATGGTGATGGTGGGGAAACATGAGGGCTTACAGTAGAAATACATCATGGTTAATTTCACCAATTAGTTCTATCCAAAGTTAATAGTGTTGTTTAAGGATATAGAGTATTTTATCCTTAAGAAGGATTACAAAACATTGACTGAGTATTAAAATATTTTTTTCAGCTGGTGCAGTTTGATCCTGAGAATGTATCTAATGAGAGGATGAAGGCTCAGGAATTCGAGTTGGTACATCGATTAGATATCCATTCTCATGTTTTCATCTTGATGCGTCCCACCTATGCTGATGTGCTGGATAGTGAGATGATGGATGAGATGGACTTGGATTTGGTTGATTGGAGTTCATTTTTCGCTTAGTGGCATTGTTGGTTCCTTTAAAGGGAAACATATGTGCCATGATCCTCATGCCAGTTCCCTATGGAAGAGTCATTCGAGAAATACTAAAACTCTTGGATGATGTTTGTTGACATTATATTATTTTATAATGCTAGGACATTCTTGGGGGGTTTTATTGAGGATCCAATGAAATTTAGCTCTTACCGACGTTCAGTATGATAACATAGATTCCTCAACCACATCTCTACTCCACATAGTGGGAAGGGATCATCAGCTCCTCTTAACAATACGGGGAAATCAAATACTTAATGTTCAAAATGGTTCTAGCCACACAAATCCAGAAAAAAGCTTCTTCAATGAGTGGATGAGTCTCCAGAGGAATCAAACATGGGTACAAGGACTGTTAGAGGTATTATTACTATAGAATCATCATTAGTGACAGGTCTTTTAGATATGGGTGCATCTCAGACTTCTTTTTCAACCTGTAATGTTAATCATGTAATTATTTTTATGGATCATCTATCTTGTGAAATAGAAAATACTATTCTCCTTGGTATAAATAGAGGGAAGGTCCTTCGTAGTCCATCATGTGACTTCTCTAAACCAGATGTCAAGTTAGCATGTATTTTAGTCGTTATTGATATGAAATATCTTGATGACATATTCAGGGTGGATTGGCTCATTTCCAACAAAGCCTGAATTCATTGTTATCACCAATAGGTATACTTTATTATAGCTACTGGTGTGCAGTTTATCATTCAATGAGACTGGTACCCAAGGTGGAGCAGAGTCGGACCATTTTATCCAAAGTTGGAGAAAGTGATATCAATGTTCTCTTTTGACCTGAAGCAAGATTGCATAGGTTTTTATCTTCCTCTATTTTTCTCCAAGCTTACTGACTTTTTCCCCTTGTATTTCACTGGTCTTCCACTGGTGAGAGATGTGTATATTTTTATTGACAAAATTCATGGTACTCAACTGGTTTTTATCCCCTCATACCATATGACACCATAAGAGATGAAAGTGTTGAAATATTATTTGGTTGATCTTCATGGGAATGGATTTATTTTTTTTATGTGTGTCACCTTGGGCAACATCAGATCTCTTTACAAATAAGGCTGGTGATTCCCTTTGCATATGTGTTAATTACAAAATGCTCAATCTAGTTATGGCATATAAAAAAATACTTGTTTCCACAGAATGACGATCTTTTTTATCATCTAAAAGGGTTGAAGTGGTTTTCATATATCAGACTTTGATTTAGTTACCATCAATTGAGGATTAATGATTCATACATTATGAAAACCACCGTTAAGATTAGGTACATGCACATTTTGTACCTTGTTATGCCCTTTGGATTGAAAATTTCTACTATCATTTTTATGGATTTAATGAAAATTAATTTTAACAAGTATTTGGATACCATTGTGGTAGTCATTTTGAATGACATTCTTGTTTACTAAAAGTACAAGTAAGATCATTTGAAATAACTAAGAGTTGTTATGAATCTCATAATAAATCACCACCTTTATACTGTTCTTTATTAGTGTGAGTTCTGGATTTGAGAAGTGAAATTCATGAGACACATGGTCTCTAAATTTGGTGTATTAGTTGACCATGAAATGGTTAAGGGTGTTTTCACATGGGGGAAACCACGAAATGTATTCAAGATCCGGTGGTTATGGTGATTAGCTAGATATTATTGTATGTTTGGGGAGGAATTATCGAAGTTCGCTTCACCAATGACGGGAGTCACTTAGAAGGGGTGAATTTTTTTGTCGGATGATAAATTTCAAAGTTTTTTTATTGAGATGAAAGATCAGTTGACTATAGATTCTGTGTTAACTATTCCAGATGTTGGGTAGGGTTATGTGGTCTTTTGTGATTGATCAAGCTCTGGATTGGGGTGCGTTCTTAAGTATGGTGATCATGTATTAGCATATGGATCACATAATCTTAGGAAACAAGAGAAGAATTATCCCACACATTATCTGGAACGTGCACCAGTGATGCACACACTTAAAAGTTGGTGGGACATACTTTTTGGAGAAAGGTTCACAGTCTATTATGTCTTTAAAATACTGAGTTATATCTTATACAAAAAAGAATTTAATCTTCAGCAGAGGTGTTCAGAAGAGTACATGAAATACTTCAAATTTGAGATCTCTTATACCTCTGGGATGGTTATTGTAGTTGATGTAGCATTGAAAATGAAATTTCCAAACCAGGCAGTGAATGAATCTTCAAAAGAGTTTATCATGACGGGTTTCATTTCACAGTTTCATATTAGTGTTCTGGAGATAGGGGATGATGTTTCCTTAGCCAGTGTGCACATGAAGTATACCCTTATCCAGATGAATTATCTGGATCAAGAACATGGGGATGAGTTCTATAACATTAGATAATCCCTTTATAGTGGAAAGACATTTACCCTTTGGTCATTTTCCAAAGTGGAAATTCTATGCTATCAGAACCGCTTCATTGTGCCATTATCAACAAGAATGATTTTGACGGAATATTGGTATAGATCATAGTGGTTTGTTCACCTAGGAACCACGATAATGTTCTATGACATGCGGTGGTAGTTTTGGTGTTGGTTAATGAGGTGAGACATTACTTAGATGGTCCCCCATTTCAATACATTTCACTATGTGAAATCCGAGCCCTAGAATCCTTCTGGTCTGCTTAAACTTCTTCTTATCCCTACATGGACGTGTGATGAGATCTCTACGGTCTTTCTGGTTGGTTTGGTTCGAACCTAGTGATAGAATAGTTTGATATGGGTCTTGATCGGCATGATGACCATGTATTATCACTTTATACCCATTTGTGATATGTCAAAATTTGAGGAGTTGTGTGATCATTAGGTAAAATAATATGTTTATTTACCAAGAGTTCCACCTTCTATAGTCTTCGACTAGGATCTTCAGTTCACTCCTCACATTTGGAGAGAAATTCATAAGGAACTGGGATCTTAGGTTCATTTATGCACCGCCTTCCATCCACAGTCGGATGTCCAGATAGAAAGATCTATACATATTTTAGAGGATATGTATCGAGCATGCGTTCTCAACATCAGAAAGTCTTGGGATGATCACTTTGGTCTAGTTTAGATTAATTACAACAATGGCTACTAGTCCTCATCATGGATAGAAACTTTTGAGTCCATGAATGGTCAGACTTGTAAATCTCCATTGAATTGGTCGGAGGATGGTGACAGTTCATTGGTTGGACCATGGCTGGGGCTAGATATGATAGAGAAGATTCATTTAATATGTCATTTTATGTTGATATCACAAATCCAATATAAGCCTCATGCTGATCGATGTCAGAGACCTATTGAGTTTTTAGTTATTGATCATGTGTTCTTAATGGTTTTACCTTAGTTGGGTCATCGATGTCTTGGGAGGAATGGGAAGCTTTCTCATGACGTCGTGGGACCTTCCCTGGTTTTTCTATAGGTGGGGAATGTTGTGCACCATTTGGAACATCAATAGTAGCAGATTTCAATACATGACTTGTTCCATGTATCGCAGATGAGTAAGTATCTATCTATTGAATCTCATTTTTTCAGTAGGAGGGATAGTTATATTGATCTAATTTGACTTTTATTTGGAAACTAGTCAGGATAGTTGATTCCGATACCAAGTAACATCATGGGGGGACAATAACATTGGTTTGTGTGCTGTGGTATCATGGTTGTGATTTTAAAAAGATGTGGGAACATGAGATAAATAGGAGGGTGAAGTGGCCTCCTATGATTTGAATGTATTATTTTTCATAAGATTTATGGGGGGAAATTTATTATGGTGGGGATGATGGGAAATATTCTTACTCTAACATGGAAACTTCCACCTTTTCTAACTCTTCTTTTGGTTAAAAATTATTTTATGTGATTTTGTTGGGTTCACTATAAACAATAGAATATGTACACACTATGTACTTGGTTCTGGTTTCGGGTTGTGATTGGGGAGGTTGTGTTGTGAGATGGTACACACAGTTTACCTGAGGTACACATTGTTTAGGGATTAAAAAATTGGTTTTTAACCTATGGCGATAGTTTCTTAGACATACATATCCAGTATTTCCTACTCGTCATGAATCCAAGGTACACATCATGACTCTGCCCGCACCCAGCCTTATGTAATGAATTTGTAAGAACCGATCAGTCTATTATTCCACGACATCTTAGCTCTTGACTTTAGACTCTCGCTAGGTGATTCCCGAGTTTCATTATTTAGGAAAGAGGTTTCTGGTCCCTTTCCAAAAAGTTAATTTTATTATTTTTGAGTTTCATGATTTATTTAAATTGTTGATTTAAATTCAATGGCTTAAATTTTAATTAAATTACATTAAAAAAATATTATTGTAAATCTTGATATTTGATATGGATTTTCCCTGGATATTTGGAAAACCACGAATTCCATTGAGTTTGGGCTGGTTTATCAATATTTTATATTTTAAATTGTACAATTTAAATTTTGAGTTTAATGGTAATGTTTTCAATTGAATTTTTAAATTTAATTGTGAAAAAGAATTGTGAAAATGATGGTATTTGTTTTGAGTGAATTTCAAAATTGTAAGTGGTTTCAAATTATTTGATAGAAACCTAGTGTTGTTATCTTGTGAAAATGGCATGTTTTAAAATAAAACTTCTATGGTTTTAAAGGAAAAGAATATATCATTTTCGAAATGGAATAATGGTATTGATCAAATTTTATGAAGTCTTAAAACAGTTCAGCCATCATCTAAGAGATCCTAGAATCAATAGGTTATTAGTGAGTTATTTTGATACACTCTACACTACGACAACATTCAAAAACATTCATGTAGTGGGTCACATCCCTGATGGGTTAGTGAGGAGTCTCCATTTTACTTTTTTATAGGGACGTGTGTATAAACATTAGGCTGTGTTCACATAGAGTGTGAAGAATCTTATAGATGGTTAATATTATCTAACCTTTTTTCATATGATCATGTTGCTCGATTATTTATTTATATATGAGATATAAATGTATTTAAATGTTTGTTTGAACAACATTACATGCCTAATGAATTTATATAAACTATTTTATATAATTGTTTTACTTAAGAAATTAATTTAAGATTATTCCATCTCTTGTAATGTAAAGCCAATGCTTTAATGGAATATTCAATCATATTGAAACCATTTAGAATGTTATGTTTATATGTGAATTTAAATTACCAAACATGGCTATTTTGATTAATAAAAGAATTTATTTTTTACAATCAAAATTTTTCAACTGTTATGGAGTCATTGGCGGTATCATACTGGTCTTAGAAACACAAAATACCTTTTTGTTCAAGAGTATGTAATCATTCTTCTCTCAGGCTCGAGTAAAGGGAATGGATCTCTTTGAGGTGGATCCAGTTGTTGAGGTTTGGACTTGTTGAGTTCTGTCGTCAAGGACCTTGAGGATGTTTTACTATTAATTACTTTTGGTTGTAGTACTTTGTCATTTATGGATTTTTTTATTTTGTTCCTTTAACTCCTAGTGTTGTGTTCCTATTGATATGCATACGGTATTTTATCGTTAACTTCTGCATTCTTGTTGAAACAATCATGCATACTTGTATGTTGATGGATGCCAGGTGCTTGTCATCATCTTATGGGGATCGGGAACACCCTTCCAGTTGTGTCAGAAATGACTCAGCTATCTGGTTACCAGGGTACCCATGTGGGTTCGTGACAAATATCTAGTGAACGATGGTGAAAAACTATGATCCATAGCTTGATCCACTAATTTATGGATTAATAGAGGTGGGATATGTGGCAGAGTTACCATATTTTAGGCACAAAACATATTTCATTGTATATGTGAAAAAGAAGACTACAATCCATTTACCATGATGTACACACACTGTGTAGCCCCTTGGTTAGGTCCTCTATGGTTTTTTGTATTCATAAATATGGTACAAAATGTACACCGTTCCCAGTGTGCATGAGCCATGTGATGGATCACATGGATAGGCACACACCATGATCATGTGTATATGAGAATGGATAGATCACATGTCATCAACCTATGTAGATAGGAACACAGTGTAATAAAGTACAAAAATGTTGCATAATGTATATGAAAACTACCAATCACATGGGAGGGTATGTAACACCCGAGACTTTTATGTTATATAAATCATCAAAGGAATCTTTTTCTACACAACACTTGCTTGGCTTGCTTTACACGCAATCGCGACCTTCCTCGATAGCTTGCGTCGTACGCAATACCGAGTTTCACTAAACAACAATATGCTATTAAAACTAGCCGTTATGAATAGTAATAAACACTTTTTGAAATTTTATTTTTCAAAATGGACTTCATTTTTGGACTCAGAATATCGAAATTATCCTAGGGTGAAATTTTGGTATTTTTCTGAAAACTATCAATTTTTGATGAATAGTGAAACCACTAAGTGGTAGGTTAAAAACTGAATTTTGCATAAAACTTAATTTTACCGCTTCTGTGAATGGAATTTCAAAAATCCGACATACACTGTTGATATCAGTAAGTAAAATGTGGTTCAATGAGATAAAAATAATTTTTGGTGAATAGTAACTTTTTACTATTTTTACCGCGGTTAATAGTAAATAGGGTAACTAAGGGTAAATATGATATTAATATTACCCTAACACATGTCCTAATTATATTGGACAACTGTAATTCGACCAAAAACAAAATAGGAATAAAATATGACCATTTAGGCCCACTTGGATTAGATTAGGACATTTATTATTAATTTATTTAAAGAATGGTTAAAATAGTTAAAATCAAAGTTTAATAAGTAAATCATTTTTAATATGGGGTTATACATAAGATAAATTCGATTTTAAATATTAATTAGAAAGCTAAAAAGATTTCCTACATTATGGTATTTTATTTGTAATTTTTAGACATCAAATATTATAATTTATTTATGACACAAAGATGATGCAGTAATTATCTTATTAATGAAATATTGACATAATTGATAATATAAATACCAAAATAAATGTAATTTAAGACTTTTTATGAATTCCACTAATTTTCTAGGTTACTATGATATATTAGTGTTGATTTAATCAACTTGGCTCGAACATATAATTCTGTTATGACTTTCACAAAAATCATATATCAAATAGTGTCAAAATTGACACAAAATAGTTTTTAAATCAAATATTATATTATTAATTGTTATTTTATTCCTAAAAATCTAAGGTTCGGCAAACTGACTTAGATAAGGATATATATATTAATAATAAACAATTTGGGGTTCGTTTGGCATGTTATAGTAAGTGTATTAACCATATAGTGAAAGAAAACAAAAAGACATGGTAAAAGTTAAATTATTTAACTTAGAGTTAAATCTAATTGATAAGGTTAAAATAATACCCTAAACTTGTCTAAATCCTATTGGTTGATAGGATTTCGACCCTTCCCCACTTTATATTCGAAATAAGACCCTTTGGAACCATTATAAACCGATTTTGACTTTAATATAAAATAATATTTTGAGATATTCCTAAGGTGCCCCTCTCCTCCCTTATAAAAGGGCACCTCCTCCCCCTCCTCCTCACACCAATTTGAGCACTCAAGCTCGGCCAACCCCTGCCATTTTCTCCTCTCCACTTCCCTATAATAATCCTAGAGGTCCTGGTCTTCTCCAATGACCAATCTTAGTTCCTTAAGTGGAGGATTCAAAGAGGCGTTCCAAAGAAGAGGTAATATCCATTACCGATCTTTTCAATTTCTTTCTTCTTCAACTTCTTCTTCTTTAGTTGTTTCATGATAAAGTAATAACATCAGTATTACATACATACTGATATGTTATTATAAATATGAAACAAACCTAATTCACCTTCTATCCATCCTACGGAAAAATGAAATCACCGCGCGTGCGTACGTACGGAATACCGTCTCCACGCCGTGGTGTAATCTATTTTCCACCATCACCTTACAAGGATGGGTATAATGGTGTAATGAGTAACTATATATGATTATTATGAAGTAATATTGATACTGAAATAATATATATATACTCCAATACAATTCCACGATCATAGGAACGATATCATCACTCGTGCGTACGTACGGAATACCGTCTCCACGATGTGATGCAACTCGTTCTACATGATATTCATTTCATAATGATTATATAAATGAATTGAATGAATGAATATGGAATATACTACACTAATACCATTCTGGAAATGAGTTATCTATAACCTAAAGATAAGAATAAGGATTTATTCGACAAAACACGCATAAGAACAAAAAGTTATAAAGACCCGAGTAACAAGTAACAATGAAATATTACTAACAAGAAGCTAATAATATGACCATATATGATCTCATATCAATATTTATGATTCTGGAATAAGTCAATAACATTATTTAAACCATTATACAGGAGATTCAGACACGAACAAAGCAAATCGGACCTAATGTAATGGAAATATCACAATCTCATTTTTATCCGAGATTGTTTATTCGTAAGTATTTACTGGGGTGTATTTTATCATCCACACCCATGTTTCATCAATATGTAATATTATTTCCATCCACCTACAATTGTTTAAATCCATTTTTTCCCTTCGGTGAGTTTTTAGTAATATGTACGAAAGGAATCTTTTGTCGTTTTTCATACAAGGTACTTTTTGACTTTTCCGACAAAAGTACGAAGAATGTTTTTTTTAACTTATATGGCATGAATGGATTTTTAAAAAATTATTTCCAAGAAACATCATTTACAAGTTTTCAAGTTTATTTTTAATCAACTTCATTTATTTTAAAGTCGTATGACATGTTATGAAAGGAAAAAATGTTTTTGAAGTAGAAAGGATATTTTCCTCAAGAATGGAGTTCAAGTATTTTATCAAAATTATTTTCCATCTAAGATAATAAAAGGGTTCTGTTTTTATCCCTATTATTACATGGACTTGATTATGTTGTGATGGAAATATTTTTATGAATTCCTTTATCTTATATGAATTGTTTTATGATGTCATGTTGTTTAAGAATCCCATTTTTATTACATGGGTTACGCTATGATGTATGGTTTATGATTATGTGGCACACATAAGAAAGGATTCATTATAAGATGGGTGGGACCTATATCTCCCTCCAATGCATTGGGTAAAGATTTTATATCTCATGAGATAGACAGGGCTGGAACGGTAGGTTATACCGGTTCAGTGAAACAGGACTGAAACGAGGGTTACTCGATTCAGAAAGGGACTTTGTCCACTAAGATAGTCTTGGCAATGAGTCTTGACTAACATGAAATGATTTTCCATGATTATGTGTGCATGCCACAAAGTTTCAAGTTTTATGTTATGATTATGGGGATCTCATTTTCACTTCTATGATTTGTTCCATGTTAAGATATTATGATCTCTTTTGCAGGTTATAATTTTCAAAAAGATATGATATGATTTTTATTTCCTTTATTTGCCCTTGCTGAGCATTTGAGCTCACCCTTTTATGTTTTCTTTTCCCCAGGTCAGGAAGATGGATATTAAGTAGAATATGCTAAAAGGGACCCTAGATATGATGAAATAAATGGGAGACACTGTAGAAGATTTATGAACCAGTTTTTTATGTTTCCCAGTTTCTAAAGACACTATACCTATACGGTCCTTTGTGGTTTTGTCATATGTTGTAATAAGTGTGCTTCAATTTTGAATTATTAACAATGTATGTAAAGTATGGGTCTTTATAGTTGGTATCAGAGGAAAGGTATAGTCAACCTTTGGAAACTAGGATGTGAAAGCCTTAGTAAGAACACTAAGGATAAGTCTAAGCATAGAACACAATCTTAGTGTTTTAGAAATGTCCTTGAATAACCTAGGATAAGACCATAAGCTTGAAAATTTTATTCTTGAATTATGTGGTTTTCCTATTATAATTAGTGTTGCTCACACTATTCTTCTTGGTTTTAGTCAATGGCTGGAACCCGAAGGAACCGTGTTAATGCGGAATGCGATGGGCAATGCAATGATTGTCCCCCTGAGCAACCAAACGATATGGGAGCTGGAATGCAAAATCTTGTAGCCATGCTCACACAACTTTCTCAAGCTATGAATCATGCAGGACTTCCAAACGAGAAAAGGAAGGAGCAACATTCTGTTGAATCCTTCATGAGGCAGCGTCCACCTTCTTTCAGTGGGTCTACTGATCCATTAGTTGCTGAACAATGGATTAGTACTACTGAAAAGATATTTTCAGTTCTTCAATGTTCTGAACATGATAAAGTCATCCTAGCAGTGTATCGTTTGGAAGGAGATGTTGATCAATGGTGGAATCTTATTAAGAATATGAGGCAAAGGGATGAAATTGAGTCTATGGAATGGTACGAGTTCAAGAACTTATTTTTCAATAAGTACTTCCCTCGTATTCTCCGAACAAAGATGGAGAAAGAGTTCCTTGAACTGAAGAAAAGGGATGATGAATCTGTTAGTACCTATGAAGCAAATTTTACAAGACTTGCAAGGTACACTTCTGGTATTATTATCCAACCTGAGAGTAAGATCGATCAATTCTTTAGTGGCTTAAAACCAAGTCTTCGAAGGGCGTTAGCCATAAGAGACTTCAATAGCTACGAGGAAATCGTTCGATGTGCTCTCAAAGTCGAGATGGAGATTGGAGTAACCCATCAGTCACATGGGTTTGATAAGAAGAGGAAGATGGAATTCAAAGAAAAATCTAAAGAGCACACAGAAAAGAAGATGAGCTTTCCCTTATGCTCAAAGTGTGGAAAGAAACATGGAGGGAGTTGTCTTAAAGGGACAAGTAAATGTTTTAAATGTGGAAAAGAAGGTCATCGGGCATTTGAATGCCGTGATAATGGGAAGAAGATGTCTAATGACGCAAACAAAGGAAGGGATGCACAGAATGAACCTACTACACTTCAATGTTTCAAGTGCAAGGAGATGGGGCATTATGCCAATCAATGCCCAAATCCAAGGGTTGATGATGATGGTCGACGTCAACAAAATCTTAAGGCTAAAGACAAAGGAAAGTCACATGCAATTTCTATCAGCGATGTGGAGTACGATAACGAAGTTGTGAAAGGTACACTTACCATCCACTCTAAAGTAGCAAATGTTTTATTTGATTCTGGATCCACCCACTCTTTTATTTCTAAAGAATTTTCTAAGGGTATCACCGTATTACCTCAACAATTAGATGTTGAGTTAGCTGTGACAACACCTAATGGCACAACAGTCGCATCAGAAGTTTATAATTCTTCTCCGATCGAAGTTTGTGGGAAAGTGCTTCCTGCAAATCTTGTGATCCTTCCTTTAGTGGAATTTGATGTGATTCTTGGCATGGATTGGCTTTCTCTACATGGATCTCATATCAATTTCCAAAGAAGGGAAGTCACATTTCATATTCCAGATCAATCTATGATTGTCTATCAATGCAAGGATGAACATAACCTTCCAGTGGAAATTTCTTCCATTTTATGGGTATTGATTCCACTAAATGAAAGTTATTTATCTCAAATGGTTGGTGATAAACTCACAATTAATAATATGCCCATTGTACGGGAGTTTGATGATGTCTTTCCGGATGAATTACCGGGTCTTCCACCAAATCGTGAAGTTGAGTTTTCAATAGAACTCGTACCGGGTGCTTTGCCTATTTCAAAGACACCTTATAGAATGGCCCCAATTGAGTTGTAGGAATTGAAGATGCAACTCCAAGAGAATCTAGATAAGGGATTCATATTCCCTAGTGCGTCACCTTGGGGAGCACCTGTTCTATTTGTTAAGAAGAAAGATGGATCAATGAGACTCTGCATTGATTATAGAGAACTTAACAAGATCACTATCAAGAACAAATATCCTCTCCCACGCATTGATGACTTATTTGACCAACTACGCGGAGCTCAATACTTTTCCAAGATTTATCTTCATTCAGGGTATCATCAATTAAGGGTCAAACGGGAGGATATATCAAAGACGGCTTTCCGTACAAGGTATGGACACTATGAATTTATAGTGATGCCATTTGGTCTTACAAATGCCCCTGCTATCTTCATGGATCTAATGAATAGAGTCTTTAGAGACTATCTTGATCAGTTTGTGGTAGTCTTTATAGACGATAATCATGTCTATTCAAAGAGCAAGGAAGAGCATGAAGATCACTTGAGAATTATATTGAAGACCCTGAGAAAGGAGAAGCTTTATGCCAAATTTACCAAGTGTGAATTTTGGCTTCAAAAAGTTGCATTTTTGGGTCACATAATCTCAAAAGAGGGGATATCTGTGGATCCAGCAAAAACAGAGGTTATCGAAAGATGGTCGAGACCAACAACGGTAACTGAGATTCGATGTTTTCTTGGTTTGGCTGGATATTATCGACGTTTTGTAAAAGATTTTTCACGATTATCTAATACACTCACCAAGTTGACTCAGAAAGGAGTTAAGTTTGTCTGGACAGAGGAATGTGAAGAGAATTTAAAGGAGTTGAAAAGAAGGTTATCCAGTGCACCTGTGCTCACACTGCCTTGTAGTGGAGAAAGGTTTGTGATCTACAGTGATGCATCCAAGAAGGGATTGTGCTGTGTTCTTATGCAAAATGATATGGTGATAGCTTATGCCTCACGACAGTTGAAAATCCATGAGCAAAATTACCCAACACATGATTTGGAGTTGGCTGCGGTAATCTTTGCATTAAAGATTTGGAGGCATTGCCTTTATGGTGAAAGGTGTGATATTTATACTGATCATAAAAGTTTAAAGTATATTTTCACACAAAAGGAGCTGAATATGCGTCAAAGAAGATGGTTGGAGCTGATTAAGGATTATGACTGCTCAATCCATTACCACCCTGGGAAAGCAAACAAGGTGGCAGATGCATTAAGTCGACAAGACCATGCTAGTTTATCCATGATGAGGATCACAAAAGATCCAATATTTATGGATTTACAAAGGATGGATCTTGGAATTATAATGGAAGGGGAAAATTCTTATCTTTCTCAAATGAATGTTCAACCATCTATACATGTGAAGATTAATGAGGCACAGAAAGAAGATGTCGAGTTACAAAAGAAGGTGAGAAATGTTCCTGAATTCAACCTTGATTGTGATGGGATAATAAAGTTCAGGAATCGGGTTTGTGTTCCTTCCATCCCCGAATTAAAGAAGGAGCTGCTGGATGAGGCTCATAGTTCTTCATTCTCTATTCATCCTGGAAGCACGAAGATGTATAGGAACCTGAAAGAGTACTTCTGGTGGGATGGCATGAAAAGAGATGTTGCTGAATATGTCTCTCGATGCTTGGTTTGTAAACAAGTTAAAGCTGAGAGACAGAAGTCTAAGGGGATGTTACAACCATTACCCATACCCGAATGGAAATGGGAAAACATCACTATGGACTTTGTCACAGGACTTCCTAAAACATCCAAAGGCAATAATGCTATTTGGGTCATAGTTGATCGTCTTACAAAGTCTGCACACTTCATTGCTATTAGAGAGGATTTCTCTCTAGATCAGCTTGCCAGGATATATGTAAAGGAAATGGTAAGATTGCATGGAGTGCCACTTTCTATTGTATCTGATCGGGATCCAACATTTACCTCGAAGTTCTGGCGAAGTCTTCAGCATACTCTGGATACAGAGTTGAGTTTCAGCACTGCTTATCATCCCCAGACAGACGGTCAGTCTGAGAGAACAATTCAAACCATAGAAGATATGTTGAGAGCTTGCTCTATTGATTTCAAAGGAGGTTGGGATCAACACCTACCTTTGGTGGAATTTTCTTATAATAATAGCTTTCACTCCAGTATTCAGATGGCTCCTTATGAAGCTCTCTATGGAAAGAAATGCAGGACTCCAACTTGCTGGGATGAAGTTGGGGAAAGAAAGCTATTAGGACCTGATCTCATTGATGAAATGGCAGAAAAGGTCAGATCTATTCAACAACACATAAGCGCAGCTCAGAGTCGACAGAAAAGTTATGCTGAAAACCGAAGAAAAGACCTAGAGTTTGAATTGGGTGATAAAGTGTTCTTATGAATATCTCCCTGGAAGAGGGTTATGAGATTTGGAAAGAAGGGGAAGTTGAGCCCTAGATATATCGGTCCTTTCGAAATACTGGATCGTGTTGGGAAGGTAGCTTACCAATTGGCGCTTCCACCGAATCTCTCTCAAGTTCACGATGTGTTCCATGTATCTCTCCTGAGAAAGTACATACCAGATCCTTCACATGTACTCAGCTGAGAAGTTGTACCGCTGGAGCAAGATCTTTCTTATGAAGAACAGCCGATAGAGATTCTGGATCGTAGCGAAAAAGTCTTACGAAACAAGACCACTCGATTGGTGAAAGTTTTATGGAGGAACCACCAACTTGAAGAAGCTACATGGGAGCTTGAGGATATGATAAGGGAGAAGTATCCTCATCTGTTTGTTACAAAGTGACGAATTTCGAGGGCGAAATTCTTTTTAAGGGGGATAGAATGTAACACCCGAGACTTTTATGTTATATAAATCATCAAAGGAATCTTTTTCTACACAACACTTGCTTGGCTTTCTTTACACGCAATCGCGACCTTTCTCGATAGCTTGCGTCGTACGCAATACCGAGTTTCACTAAACAACAATATGCTATTAAAACTAGCCGTTATGAATAGTAATAACCACTTTTTGAAATTTTATTTTTCAAAATGGACTTCATTTTTGGACTTAGAATATCGAAATTAGCCTAGGGTGAAATTTTGGTATTTTTCTGAAAACTTTCAATTTTTGATGAATAGTGAAACCACTAAGTGGTAGGTTAAAAATTGAATTTTGCATAAAACTTAATTTTACCGCTTCTGTGAATGGAATTTCAAAAATCCGACAGACACGGCTGATATCAGTAAGTAAAATGTGGTTCAATGAGATAAAAATAATTTTTGGTGAATAGTAACTTTTTACTATTTTTACCGCGGTTAATAGTAAATAGGGTAACTAAGGGTAAATATGATATTAATATTACCCTAACACATGTCCTAATTCTATTGGACAAGTTTAATTCGACCAAAAACAAACGTAGGAATAAAATATGACCATTTAGGCCCACTTGGATTAGATTAGGACATTTATTATTAATTTATTTAAAGAAGGGTTAAAATAGTTAAAATCAAAGTTTAATAAGTAAATAATTTTTAATATGGGGTTATACATAAGTTAAATTCGATTGTAAATATTCATTAGAAAGCTAAAAAGATTTCCTACATGATGGTATTTTATTTGTAATTTTTAGACATCAAATAATATAATTTATTTATGACACAAAGATGATGCATTAATTATCTTATTAATGAAATATTGACATAATTGATAATATAAATACCAAAATAAATGTAATTTAAGACTTTTTATGAATTACAATAATTTAATAGGTTACTATGATATATTAGTGTTGATTTAATCAACTTGTTTCGAACATATAATTCTGTTATGACTTTCACAAAAATCATATATCAAATAGTGTCAAAATTGACACAAAATAGTTTTTAAATCCAATATTATATTATTAATTGTTATTTTATTCCTAAAAATCTATGGTTCGGCCAAATGACTTAGATAAGGATATATATATTAATAATAAACAATTTGGGGTTCGTTTGGCATGTTATAGTAAGTGTATTAACCATATAGTGAAAGAAAACAAAAAGACATGGTAAAAGTTAAATTATTTAACTTAGAGTTAAATCTAATTGATAAGGTTAAAATAATACCCTAAACTTGTCTAAATCCTATTGGTTGATAGGATTTCGACCCTTCCCCACTTTATATTCTAAATAAGACCCTTTGGAACCATTATAAACCGATTTTGACTTTAATATAAAATAATATTTTGAGATATTCCTAAGGTGCCCCTCTCCTCCCTTATAAAAGGGAACCTCCTCCCCCTCCTCCTCACACCAATTTGAGCACTAAATCTCGGCCAACCCCTGCCATTTTCTCCTCTCCACTTCCCTAGAATAATCCTAGAGGTCCTGGTCTTCTCCAAAGACCAATCATAGTTCCTTAAGTGGAGGATTCAAAGAGGCGTTCCAAAGAAGAGGTAATATCCATTACCGATCTTTTCAATTTCTTTCTTCTTCAACTTCTTCTTCTTTAGTTGTTTCATGATAAAGTAATAACATCAGTATTACTTATATACTGATATGTTATTATAAATATGAAACAACCCTAATTCACCTTCTATCCATCCTACGGAAAAATGAAATCACCGCGCGTGCGTACGTACGGAATACCGTCTCCACGCCGTGGTGTAATCTATTTTCCACCATCACCTTACAAGGATGGGTATAATGGTGTAATGAGTAACTATATATGATTATTATGAAGTAATATTGATACTGAAATAATATATATATACTCCAATAGAATTCCACGATCATAGGAACGATATCATCACTCGTGCGTACGTACGGAATACCGTCTCCCCGATGTGATGCGACTCGTTCTACATGATCTTCATTTCATAATGATTATATAAATGAATTGAATGAATGAATATGGAATATACTACACTAATAACATTCTGGAAATGAATTATCTATAACCTAAAGATAAGAATAAGGATTTATTCGACAAAACACGCATAAGAACAAAAAGTTATAAAGACCCGAGTAACAAGTAACAATGAAATATTACTAACAAGAAGCTAATAATATGACCATATATGATCTCATATCAATATTTATGATTCTGGAATAAGTCAATAACATTATTTAAACCATTATACAGGAGCTTCGGACACGAACAAAGAAAATCGGACCTAAGGTAAGGGAAATATCACAATCTCATTTTTATCTGAGATTGTTTATTCATAAGTATTTACTGGGGTGTATTTTATCATCCACATCCATGTTTCATCAATATGTAATATTATTTCCATCCACCTACAATTGTTTAAATCCATTTTTACCCTTCGGTGAGTTTTTAGTAATATGTACGAAAGGAATCTTTTGTCCTTTTTCGTACAAGGTACTTTTTGACTTTTCCAACAAAAGTACGAAGAATGTTTTTTTAACTTATACGGCATGAATGGATTTTTAAAACATTATTTCCAAAAAACTTCATTTACAAGTTTTCAAGTTTATTTTTAATCAACTTCTTTTATTTTAAAGTCGTATGACATGTTATGAAAGGAAAAATGTTTTTGAAGTAGAAAGGATATTTTCCTCAAGAATGGAGTTCAAGTATTTTATCAAAATTATTTTCCATCTAAGATAATAAAAGGGTTCTGTTTTTATCCCTATTATTACATGGATTTGATTATGTTGTGATGGAAATATTTTTATGAATTCCTTTATCTTATATGAATTGTTTTATGATGTCATGTTGTTTAAGAATCCCATTTTTATTACATGGGTTACGCTATGATGTATGGTTTATGATTATGTGGAACACATAAGAAAGGATTCATTATAAGATGGGTGGGACCTATATCTCCCTCCAATGCATTGGGTAAAGATTTTATATCTCATGAGATAGACAGGGCTGGAACGGTAGGTTATACCGGTTCAGTGATACAAGACTGAAACGAGGGTTACTCGATTCAGAAAGGGACTTTGTCCACTAAGATAGTCTTGGCAATGAGTCTTGACTAACAAGAAATGATTTTCCATGATTATGTGTGCATGCCACAAAGTTTCAAGTTTTATGTTATGATTATGGGGATCTCATTTTAACTTCTATGATTTGTTCCATGTTAAGATATTATGATCTCTTTTGCAGGTTATAATTTTCAAAAAGATATGATATGATTTTTATTTCCTTTATTTGCCCTTGCTGAGCATTTGAGCTCACCCTTTTATGTTTTCTTTTCCCCAGGTCAGGAAGATGGATATTAAGTAGAATATGCTAAAAGGGACCCTAGATATGATGAAATAAATGGGAGACACTGTAGAAGATTTATGAACCAGTTGTTTATGTTTCCCAGTTTCTAAAGACACTATACCTATAAGGTCCTTTGTGGTTTTGTCATATGTTGTAATAAGTGTGTTTCAATTTTGAAGTATTAACAATGTATGTAAAGTATGGGTCATTATAGGGTACTCAAGTGGAATGAGAATGAAATTTATATCCCTCACATGTTGGGTACTTCAGAATTAGATAGGTGTTGTGTACATATAGGTAAATGACCATGAATTGGAGTGGGGCCAAATTTCATTTGGGTCCACTCTTACACCATGTTTCCCTAAGATCTATTGTTGGAGGAATCAATCTTCCATATCTCATTAGACTGAACAAGGATTATAATGACCAGTATTCTTCATACATATGTTATTACATAATTTTAATGAAAAAAACCTAATATAATTACACAATGGGGATCCAAAAGATTATTTTATTCACAAAATTAGTTCCATACATAACATTTACAAATATTAATCATAAAATTTTATTTAATTCATTCTTCTGTAGATTATTATTGGCCCTGGAATTCTCATTAGTACATGAAATTACCTAAGGATATACATAAAAAAGGGGTAAGATAAAATCAGTGTAAGAGAATAGATTAGAACATGAAATAATATCACAGGGGTGAGAATAAGAATTATCGTCATTATTTTGGGATTGGATCATAATTATGAGAGTTTGTGTGATGAAAAGGCTCTGATTAGGGTAATGATTAAAAATGAAACATGATGTGTAAGTGGTCAACTACCACACATAGTTGGGAACTAAGGTAGAATCATGTTCATGTGTATTTTAGTATTATCACATGATAAATCAAATTACCAAATTCATGTTAGTTCTATGTAATTGTCGGAACACCCATCACATTATAGCATTTTAAATGTGCAGTGTTATTCTGGGTTAACCCATCACATCATATAATTTACATTATCTTGCATAACATATAGAATATATATCAATCATGAAAAAAACCCCCCATGGAATTTAATTAATTTAATTTCACAAGAATACATTAAAAAATATTGGTTTTCTAAATTAAATAGGGATTAATGTACTTGAATCACCAAACCTTTAGTAGAAAATAAAAAATCTCGAGAAGTAAATGTTGTGTTTTTTTGAAGAATATATCTTTTTGGAAAACATTATATTTTTAATAATGTCTTGTAGAAATAATTTATATCCCATAAAAGTTACAATAATTAATAATAAACTCTCTTTATTGAATATACATATTGAAAATGGGGTGAAAGAGGGAAACCAAAAGAAAAAGAGGTGAGATCGATAACTCCCCTTAATCAATGTCTGAATAATTTATTCACTTTAATGACATGTATAATCAAATTATATTATTCAAGTAGCTATTAAATAGCCTTATATACATATATAAGATTCATTATGGTTTTATTTATCAATTTTACGGGCATCTTGAAGAGTTATAGAGTTCAATTGCATTGTTTGAGAGTGTTTCTTCTCATAGTTTTCATGATCAGTTCACTTGTATAAATGAATGGATGTTTGTGAAAAATTAAGATAAATATAAATATTTTTTATTATATGTTCTTAATGATATTACATTTGATTAATTTATCTTATTAAATAATTTGTTTATATGGTATGTGTTTGAATCATTAGACGAAATTTAACGATGATATTTATAGGTTATTTTTTGTAATTTTTCAACCTCAATGAACTTGTTTTGTTTTATAATTTAGTATTATGTATAAATTTTAGTTCCAATACATAAATATTGTTATAAAATACACTTAAAAATATTTTTTATATAATTTAGTGGTGTTATTAACATCCTTTATGGTTCTAAATTAGAATAAAAGTGTGTCACTTAAGATGTGGGTAAATTAACACTTCACGAGCAATAATTACATTTTTGAAATAATATGTAGATATAGGATGGTGATTTATGATATATAGTAAATGAAAATTATTTTATTAAATTATATAAATTATAATTGAGTTGTAATTCCATTTCTATGAAGGGATATTATTCTATAATAAGAAAATAAAAAAAATTGATGTGAAATTAAAAAAGGAGAGAGTTGATTTACCTCGTGAATTTACCCTTCGGGAGAACCTCTATAGGGAATGGTTTTTTTATTTGACGATACAATGAGATCATGGACGTGGGGGAGGAACTAGGGATGTTTATTTGGAAGAATTTATCCAATGCATAATGTGTGAAAATGTGAGGAGAAGAGGGTATTAAGAGTGGTATTTATAGTGGAGGAGAGGGGGGTTTTATCAATATTATTTTAATTAGTTTTTTATTTTTCCTCATTAATATTAATATTTTTATAATTATATCTAAATATATTATAATAAATAATTATGGTTCATCATAAAGGTTATTTCATTATCCTTAAATCAACAGTGACAAAAAAATTCATGTGTTTAGCATTTATAAAAAATTATCATATTATACTATTCATAAAAAATTATGTATTTTAGAAAAAAATCCAAAAAATTATCATAAAAATATTCCAACATGTATAATTAAAAACCTACGTCCATTTTATAAAAATAATTTTATAAATATGAGTAAATTTATTTTTAATTAAAATAATTATTTTCATGAAAAATAATGATTTTATAACTATAACTGTTATTATAATACTCTAAAAAATTACATTAGGTGACATGAAATTATCTTCAAATCATAAGGGAAAAACATTAATTTACGAATAAATTTTGAGAAAAATAAAATTTAATTTCAATTATTAAATTTATAATACGTATGCAATTATATTTGTATGACTCAAAAAATAATTCCAACACTTAATTAAAAATATTTAAATAATTTACTTTCTTATATTATGATATAATTATATCATGTCTTCAATTATAATATGCCTAAATTATATATATACTTTTATAGTTGATATTTCAATTCATTTTATTGGATAACTATTCTTAAGGGTCATATAACTATTCCTAAGGTCATGTTATTTTTTCATCCTTTTTGGATTCTTATATTCTAATAATAATTATAATTTATTTAATACATTTATTATAATGTCTTGAACATTTTCTATAAGTTATTTTATGTTATTTATACTAAATTACATTACTATGAGACGTTAGAAATTACATTGATAATTTTTTGTACATTAGATTCTTCCCTCTATTGGAATTTCTCCCTTGAAATTTTATTTTATATAAATAGTTGAGGGTAATTCTTGTTCCTCACCTCCACAAGTTCCTTTGTTTATTTTTTTATAATTATGGTTACTCAACAACACATGAAAATGTGGGATGTCTTGTTGTGTACAACCTTATTTCTATTGTCCAAAATCATCATTGTTTCTTCTCATAAGAGATATCATATTAATGTTATTCCATATTTATGTTCGATACATTTGAGGGATCTGGAATATACATCCCCATGGGTGATAAATGGAACACATCATGAACATGAAACATATTTTATGTAAGTTAAAGTACATTGGCCACGACTACTATTCAATCAAGGATCACAGTGGTTGAAAATGTACCATGGTCTTAGCAACTCCTTCTTTCCAAACCAAATGACTCCCTTCCTTGGTGATATACTAAGGAAGGCTTTATCTCCAATGTCATTCTCCAAGTCCCATTGACGTTTGACAACTTATTTCTTATTCTAACTATGATCCAGTTTTATATGCTTTTATATGGTTGAAACTTGTCTGTCATCACCTTCACAATATCAGGTCCAGATATCATTCATTCACAAACATCATCCCCAAAGGTAGGTGTTCAACACCACTTTCCAACTAGCGGCTTATATGGAGCCATATGAATAATCTAATGGAAGCTATTATTATATGAGAACTCATCCAATGCGATGTTTTTATCCCATAATCCTTTGAATAATATATAGAAGGATCTTAACATATCATTAATCATATAAATTTTCCTTTTAGATTGGACATCAATTTAGGGGTGATAGGCTATTTTGAATGTTACTTCAGTGCACAAAGAATTTAGAAGATTCCTCAAGAATTTTTATTTGAAACATGTATCAATAACATAGTCAATTGATTATGGAACTTCATGAAGTCTCATAAATTCCTTCATTTATATCCTTGAATGTTTTTCAAGTGATAGGTCTTCTCGAATAGAGATAAAGTGTGCAACCTTGGTGAGTCGGGCTACCACAACCCATATCGAATTCTTTCATTTGGATGTTTTTTGGATATCAGTGATGAAGTCCATAGTGAAATTCAACCATTTCCACATGGGTAAAGGAAATGGTTTCATAATACATTCGGAATTATGTCACTCTATTTTATTTTTCTGACATATCAAACACATTGAGATATTCATTGAAGTATCCTTAATCATGTTGTGCCACCAGAAGTGTTCTCAGATATCACATTACATCTAGGTACACCAATGATGGATAGAGAAAGGTGAACAATGTGCATTGATCAATAACTCTTTATTTATCCCAGGTTATGAAGGCCCAAAAATCCCCATTCCAAATAGAATCCAATCACACCATCATCATAAATATAGAACTCCTGAATTTTCCCTTCCTTTACCACATTCACACTGTTTTGTAACTTAAGTCCATCACTTTATGCATATTTTAACCTTATATTTGATATAGGTTTGAGAAATAATTTGGTAATGGTTGGATATATTACATACCATTATAATTTACAAATTTATCATTTGCATATCCATGAAGATAGGTTCTTTTTCAATCCAAAATAGGGATAGAGTAGTAGGTTTTTTCTAAGATCATTAGCTACCATTCTCTCATTGCAGGGATGATAGTAACTAGAGAAATGATAGTCATTGATTATCTCTGACCATATTTATTGATTCATGTTTAGCTAATATTTTCTAAATATATACTTTATGATATTGTGACTAGTATATATGTTACAAGTCTCACCATAGAGGTATGTCCCTCTATATTTTTATGTAAAAAACAATGTTGAGAGCTCCAAAAAATGTGTCGAGTAGTTATTCTCATTGATATTATACTTCCATGAGTCATAGGATCTCAAATTATAATTTTCCTTGATTAAAAAACACAAGAATTGCATTGAAGAATCACTTTATATCACAAAACATTCCCCAATTTTTTTTAATGTGAGTTCAGATGTAGTGATGATAATTTAATTTATATAATTCAATCCTTCCTAAAAATCTTCAATCTAGACATACTTTACCCCTTTCAATGTAAACCTATTTAGTGGGATTGAGAATCATGGGAAATTTATCACAAAAAATCAATAGTACCCTGCTAAATAAGGAAGACTAAGGAGTACTATAGCATTGGAGGGTCTAGGCCATTCCTTAATAAATTTTTTTTTTAAAGGGTCCACAGAAATTCCCACACTTATAATCACTTGTCCTGAGAATATTAATTTCTAGATCCAAAATTCAAACATTCTAAACATGGTGTACTAATTCTCCATCCATAATGTCACTTACAAAAGCCTCAGATTTTCTTCATGTTTCAACATTCTCTGGGAGTAGATATTAATATCATTGATAAACACATCATAAAATTTCTCTATGTATTGTCTAAATACTCAATTCATGAAATCCATTACTATTGAAGTAGATTTAGTAAGTCTGAAGGGAATCACCTGAAACTCATAGTTCCAATTCCTTTTACGTATGGTTTTCTTTCAAATATAACCCTTCTTTTCCATTATCTTAAGATATCATGAATGGAGATCCCCCATTAATAAAAATTGAGTTCATCATAGCTGATTGAAAAATTAATTAATCCTTGGAAGAAGACATATGTTCTTTATAGTGATGTTATTTTGTTCCTGATAATCAATACAAAGCGGTGTTGATACATCCTCCTTAATGAAAAATATCAGAGGTTCACCCCATTGTGATGCACTAAGGTGAGTGAACTCTTTGTTGAAATTCTCATAAATATATTTCTTTAACTCTTCCAGTTTATTAGATCCAGCCTAAAGGGTCACGTTGAGATTGGATTAACTTCATTTTAGACTTCAACTGAGAAATATACCTCATTATACGAGGGTGTCCTGATAACTCTTTATTAGATACATCACATTATTCCCTCACAATTGGGATTTTCTCTAGGACGATGACTTCCTTCAATTAATCTATTTGATAGATGTATACCTCTAAATAGTGAATCAATATCCACACCATTAACGGATTGTCCAAAGGATATTCATGAACTTCCTTGCATTTGTTGAGGAGCTTGGGATGGTTTGGAATATGAAATCATATTTACTTTTCCCGAAAGTTGATATGTTTAAACATCCCAGAAATTAAAAACAATGTTTTATTATATAAATATTATATTAAATGGGTTAAATAACTAAAAAAATTGATAATATTTATATACTGGTTTTCAATATTTACTTTATTTATGCTTTTTAATACTAGTGATTATTTATATTTATTATTTTTAGTTTTGAAAATTATTATTAAAAAATAATAATATTTTTTTGAATATTAATTTAGTTATTTTTATTCTAAAGATAATAAATGAAATATTTAAAAAAATAAATATTTTAATAAACAATTAAAATTCAATTCATTTTCAAAAAATGAAAATTAAATTACTCTTACAAAATTTTAATTATGTATTATAACATTTTTAATTAAATATAGAAATTAAACATATATTATTTGAAAGCATTATATTATGATAATTAACTATATGTATATGAAATATATTCTTTTTATGTTTTATAAAATTTTAAAATTATTTTTTTTTTAATAAAAAATTGAAATAAAATTAAATAAAGATAATCGGGAAAATTGGGTGTGTATCAGTCTTGGCAAAGGGGGTTACAGTGTCTCACTTCCATCAGAGAAATCATACTGGAAGTCCTCATATTTTTGAAGCTATAGATTCCAATCTACCGTAGAACCAAGTATATGTTAAGGAATTGAGTATAGCATTGATCACAGTTGTGGTGGTTGATGATAAGCAATGATTAGTATGCAGTCTCCAGTATTGGTTTATCCAAGATGGTTTACATGACCATGGTGAGGAATGAGACCAGAGGTATTATTTATGGAATCATGCATCATTAGAGGTGTTGGTCAAGGTTATGGTTTCATTTTCAGATTTATTCAACCTATAGAGGTTGGTGTTTTCTCTTCTGGTGTAGTTTTTTTCGTTTTTAGGATAGAATCTCTTCATATTAATAGTAGTAGCGTTGTTTTATTCTTTTATTTCATCAATATGTTTATCTTTTATTCATTTCATCGATTTTATTATTCCCTATTTACATTAAAAAGATTAAATCCCTTTAAAATCCATAGATGTCCACTTCATTAGTCCCTATTATCACTATGTTGTTAGTTTCAGTTAACATTTATTTCTTTGGTCAAATAGTTTGTTGCGAATGTGTAGCAATGAAATTATATATTTTAAGTGTGAAATTGTATATATTTCTTCCCTATAATGATTGTTTATTTTAAGAGATTATGGGTATAAAATTCAGTTATCAGTTACTGTAAATATAATATTGGGGGTAAGAAATTTTTTTGTCTGGAGCGAATGTGTTAGAGGCCAAAGCGTAGATGGTTTTTTACATTCCTATAAAATCAAGCGATGTATATTATAAACTTATTTTTTTTAATATTCACAATTTAATGATATATTCATGGTTTAATTTATGTTTGTGTAAGGGTGTTATTA
Source organism: Viscum album (assembly GCA_963277665.1). Classification (NCBI taxonomy): domain Eukaryota; kingdom Viridiplantae; phylum Streptophyta; class Magnoliopsida; order Santalales; family Viscaceae; genus Viscum; species Viscum album. The sequence continues at coordinate 309,757 of OY728127.1, forward strand.
AACTTATTTTCAGATTTTGAATCTTAATCATCTATATAAGGGATTTACAATTTATTATTTTGTGTTCATATTTATTTTTAATGGGATAATATTATTTTTATACATTATTTATTATGATTATGTTTATCTAAATTATTTTTTGAGTCATCTGAAATAAGGGATTGTATTATTTTCAAAACAATATAATTATTTTTAAATGAAATATACATATATATGTATATAAAAATATATATGTATGTATATGTATATCTATCTAACTTTGAATAATTATTTTCAGAACATATCATGTGTTGGAGAATATTTACATTCCAAAAAATTTGTTTATATTTAATTAATTTTTCAATAATGTGATGTTTCATTAAAAATATAATCATTTTCAAGGATTTATATGTATAAATCTAAAACCATTTTTTTACTTATGTATATCTATTTAAAAAATAATATGTTTTAATTTTATTCCATATTAATACCACTAAGGGATATTTTATTTTATTAAAACATAGTATAAAATTGAATTTTATATGATATTATATGTATTGTAAATTTCATGATAAATATATACATATATATATAGATAAAATGATTATTTTTATGTTTATAAAATTATTTTTATGGATTCAAAAATATTTCACATAGATAATTTTGTATGCCATTATGGTGTATAAAAATTGAGTATGTAACACTTTCATATAGTCTTGTCCATGATTAATGAATAAAATTGAAAAAACATGAATTCATAATAAATTCATAATATCAAATTAAATGTTAAGGTTAAGTCTTGGATTTATTATCCTCATGGATTTCTTAAATTATTGAAAGGTTTTATTTAAGATGTTTATTTTATAATTTTATGTGAAATAATAGAATTATTAGTTAGTTTTGATGTTTTCAAGAAGGAAAAATTATATATTCATTTTTAGACCATGTGTGAATTTAAATTCTTTTTCCATTTTATTTATGGTATATTAATATTCACTGTAACATAAAAAATAGATATCACCTGAGAACAATTTTAGAAACTCTAAAAAATAATCTAATGAGATGTGATAAGAATGTTAATTTTATGTTGAAAAAAATAATATTATGTCAAAATTATTAAAATATTTTGTTTTAGGATTATGAATGTAAGGTCCATTGAATTTGTTTTATAAAATTGGCACTACTATGTTTTGTGGCGTAATGGGTAGTGAACCCATAATTCTTAATGGAACATAATTATATGTGAGTTTTGACTAGTGGTGATATGGTTTTTATTATGGTGTTCCATGAATCATAAATGACCCACCAAAGACTATTATTTAAAATAGAGATTTCCTATTCATCTTTTCAACTATAATTATATTATGAAAATAATTATTTTATAATATTATTTATTATGAATTCCAATTTTAGGAAAATATATGTTTAAGAATTTATATTTATTGTAAATTAATGTTTTAAAGGAATATATTATTTATTTTAAAACCCCTTAAATGGAAATTTAAATGCTTACATGATGTTTAAAATACAATTTTATTGGTTTTGTAGATTAATTAGTGATTTATTTATCTATGTGGATGAAGAAAATTGAATATTAATTTATCAATAAATATTATTTTTGTATAGTTTCGTTGACATGTAATATTTATATCAAATTCTCCAAAAAAAATTCAGTTAATGGTCCTCTATTGTGTAACGTGTTCTTTAATTATTTCATTCCATTTATAAAAAAATTACACAACATATTCCAGTACTGGCTATGAAATACTGGGGTCTGGGTTTATATAGTTGGCATTAGTGGAAGGGTTTAGAAAACATTGTAGACAATATGTTGACGTCTATGAGGTATAGTATATGAGTTTTTCAATCCATGTTTTTGTAATTTTGAGGACAAAAATTCATAATAATCTAGAGTCTGATGAGTGAATTGCGAGGAAACAATTATTTTGAGGGGGGAATAATGTAACCTACTAGAAATTAAAAAAAATATTATATAAATATTATATAAAATGGATTAATTTCTAATTGACACAAATTTATAATCGTTGTAAGATGATTTTAATGAGAATCTAAAATAACAAGTTTTAATACTATTAATTAATTATAATTTCATTTTATAGTTTTTAAATATTTTATAAAAGTGATATATTATATTAATTTGAATAATAATTGATATTTTTATGAAAATGATATTTAATTTATTTATTGAAATGAAAAATTATAATAATAAACAAGGATAATTAAATTGTTTTTCAAAATATGAAAATTACATTACCCTTATAAAATTATTATTATATATAATGACTATTTTAAATAAATATTGAAATTAAATATATAGTATAAGAAATTATTATATAATTATTATACACTTTCTAAATATATTAAAATCATCATTTTTATCTTTTATAAAATTTTAAAGTCAATATTTTTTGTATTGAAAATAAGAAATAATAATAAATGATGAAATTTGGGTAAAGGGGGTTGTGTTAGAATCTGTAAAGGGGGTTAATGGGTCTTTCATTCATTAGAGAGATCTTTCAAAAAGGCTTCATAGATCCGATGTCATGTTGGTCAACAATCCATTGTCTCGAGCATATGTTGAGGAATTGAGCATGGTATCGATCGTAGTTGGGGTGGTAGAATTTAAAAAAAGATCAGTATGCAGTCACTAGTATGGCCTTTTCTGGGATGAATTCATCTACCATGGAGAGGAACGAGATTGGTGTGGAATTTTTGGAATCGATCGTCTCCAAAGGGTCGGTTAGACGATAGGGTTTACATTTCAAATTTCATCAACCTAACGAGGTAGGTGTTTTTATTTTTATATTTGAAGATCTTCGGATTAATAGTAGTTTCATCATTTTCTTCTTTTCCTTCATTGATTGGATCATATTAATTTTTTTTCATCAATTATCTTCTTCATAATTTTCAATATAAGCAACAGTAATCATATTAAAATCCACAGATCTACACTTCATTTTCCATTTTATCTTTTTTTGTCTATTGGTTATCATTTATTTTTTAGAATGAATTGTTTTTATTGAATGTTTTTCTATTCAATGATATATTTTATATCTAAAATGGTATATTTAGCATCAATGTCGTGATTGTGTATGTGTAGAGTTTTGGGCGATAAAATCTAATCAACTAGTTGTGTAAAATTAATTTTTGGGGTAGGAAATTTTTCTTTTTGGAACGATTGAGTTAGAGTTCGAAGCACTGATGGTTTTACGTTGGCTGAAAGATAATGTAATGGATATTATATATTAATTTTTTTAGTTTTTTGATTTTCAATATCAATTTGTGTTTTATGTGATGGTTGTGTAATGGTGTTATAAAACTTATTTTAATATTTTATTATTATTAAATAGTATAGTGGATTTAAAATTTAATTTTTAAATTGATATTTTTTTGGTAAGGGATAATTATATTTTTATAATTTTTTTATTAGGTTTATGTTTATCTAAATTATGTTTTAAGAATTTCTAAATAAGTGACTGTTCTATTTCTATCATACTATTTTTATTTTTATAATTGATATACATATATATATATATATATATCTAACAATGTATACTTATTTTCAGAACTAATAATGTAACGGTGAATATTTAGATTTCCAAACTATTGTTCAAACATAATTTAATTTTTTTATAATTGGATGTATCATTAAAACTCTAAATATTTTCATGGATTCTATGTATGATTCAAAAACCATAATTCCACTTAAATATATGTATTTAACGGTGTTTATGTTTTCATTTTGTTCTATATTAATTTTAACATGTGATATTTTCAATTATCAAAGCGTGATTTAAAAATTATTTTAATATTCTATTATGTGTATTATATATTTATTGGTATAAATATAAAGGTGAAATGTCTATTGTTATGTTTATAATTTTTTTATCATGTTTCCAACTAAGTGTACATAATAAATAAAAATTGTCATTATTTTTTATTTAAATTGATGTCTTCGCATTTTCATATATTCATGGCCATGAATTAAACATAACATCAACAATCCATGAATTCATAATAAATTCACAATTTCAAATTGAATGTTATGGTTTACATCTGAGATTATTAAACTCATGGATATCTTCAAGGTTTTAATTGTTTTATTTTAGAAGTTTCATTTTTAATTTTTTTTCAAAACCTACTTAATAATTTTTTTAAGAGAAAAAACTTATATATTCATTTTTAGATCAATTATGCATTTAAATTATTTATCCATTTTATTTATGGTTCATATACATTCATAGTTATATCAATCATGAGATTCTCATTAATTTTGTTTTAGAAACATTAAAGGATAATCTGATGACATGTGATAAGAAGGGTTATTATCATATCAAGAATATAATATTAAATTTGTATTTTTGAAATGTTTCGGGTTAGGATTGAGAAAGACAGGACCATTGAATGTGTATTATAAAATTACAACTACGGCGTTACATGACGTTATGGGTAGTTAACCGATACGATTAAAGGGCTATTTTTTCTTTATAAGTTTTGGATATTGACATTATAGATTTGATTATGGTCTTACAAGTTTCATAAATGACCCACTAGAATAAATTATTTTAAATGGATTATTCACAATTCACTTTTTAGTTATAATTATTTTTAGAAAATACTGGTTTTCTAAAAAAATTTATTTAGAATTCAAATTTCATGAAAACATACATTTTATAATGTATATTTATTTTAGATAAATGTTCAAAAATAATTAATTAATTATTTTAAAATACATTACTATGAATACTAAATGTAAACCCTTTGTTCTAAATTCACATTTAAATGATTACTAGATTTATCAAGGATGTATTTTTCTATGTGGTGGAAGAAGACAAAAGATTTTTTATTTAAATAATATTATTTTCGTATAGTTTTTATGAAATGTAGTAGTTGAATATATTTCTCCAAAACCTAGACAAATAAATTTCCTCAATTGTGTAATTTCTTGTGTAATTATTCAATTTTTTTGTATAAAAACCACATAGCATGTTTTATCGCCATCCCTGGAATACTAGGGTATAGGTATTTGTATATTTTCTCTATATAACAGAGTCAATACATCCCCAATATAGCATCTGATTTCCCCAGGGGAAGTATTTTGAGATTCCTTTAACGAATTTTCCAAAATACGTGTATAGGAGAAGATTCAACACTAGGGTTTCAATGATTTCACCACTAGGTGTTTTTATGGATATCTCTACTTCATTGTTTTAGGGATTCTATTCAATAATTCTAGAAAAATTTCACGGTATAAATGAATGTTTAGAACCAGAAAAACAAAACTTTTTACCTTCTTGATCGAATAGTAAGTGTACCTTGTACGACTTCATTTTCTTTCACCACTTCTACAATAGTAATGGAATATGCCATCCCTTTCTCCTTTTTCATTCGTGGCTGATGATGTAGATTACCCTCATTAACACGAGGTTTAGTGCACTGGATTGCATAGTTATGTCCCTCCCAACAGTAATATCATTAGACCATTGATGGTTGTATCTTTTCCACCCCCACATTTTATTGGTTCCTCATACCTTTTCAATATTCATGAGTTTTGGGGACTTCTCTCACACACATGAAGAATTTCCCCTCCCCTTTGCGGCATTTTTCATGAAGCCTCTTCCTGCATGTTTTACATGTTGGTGGAGGAGTTTTATTTCCACCATTCACATTATATCCTCTAGATTTTAACACCATCATCCATTTTTTATCACCATAGCCATGGGACAATTTTCCAAACTCCATCTCCACTTTGAGAGCACATTGAACAAATTATTCTTAATTCCCAAAGTCTCGTATAGAAATATCATTTCAAAGTTGTGGTTTGAAACCACTAAATAAACTATCAACATTTATATCATTTTTTATTACAAAACATGAAGAATAACTTGCATTCCTTATGAAATTTTCATAGTAGGTCGTAACTGATTCTCCTTTAGTTTTCATCTGATCTATGAATCCTCTCTCTGTATTTTAATGAAGAGTTCAATAGAAACACTTGTTAACAAACATTGTCTTATAGTCTTATCAGTCTATCTATTCAATTTATTCCCTCATCTTGGTGTTCTCCATCAATTATCCTCATTGATTGTCCTATTCATAATGATGATAAATGGTGACATTAATCATCTAAATCTTAGAATAGTTAGGAATATAAATTATTTTCTACCCCGAGTTCACTAACTATTCGAAACCTGGTGGATCAAAAGATACCCTAAAAGTTGGTGGTTATTGCCGTATAAAACACTCGATATCCAGTTTCTTCCTATTAGGAGATGGTATATGTTCCACATTCTTCATTTTATTGTTCATAAACTAAGAAATATTGCTAATAATCACCATGGAATTATGAAATCTACCTCCCAAAACATTGGGGATGTCAGTCAGGAAATCATTTAATTGTCCCTCACATAGATTGTTGGTGTGGTTTCACCACGATCCTGTCATTTTCTAAAATAGAAATGTTTAGAAAATAACATAAGTAAACAAGTAATGAATAAATAATATATTCATCTGTGCATTTAATTCTAAAGGAAAATCTTGTGGGATCCCTACATTTTTCATTTTTTAAAACAATTCTTAATGGTTTCTCACTTATACATAGTTTCATACTAACAGTTTTCACTAATGTTCCCTAATCCTAATTCCCAAATTAACATAATGGTCATCTTATACAAACTATTGTGCGAAATATTTTTCACACACATATTATAAAACTTTTTAATGAAAAATAAAATAAAATAATTTCACAAAGAGGATCCTATATATTAGTGTATTGGGAAAATTTGGACCATTAATATCATTTATAAAATAACACATAAACATTAATTTAATTTATTATTCTCTACTTTCTTATTAGACCTTGAATTCTGCTAAGTAGATGTACTAACTTGAGGATATAAATCAAAAAACAGGAGAGTTAAAATCCTAGTAAAAGTATTGATAACAACATGAAACAATATAGCATGAGGTGAGCATAATCATTATTATCATTGCATTTTCATATGATCTCAATCACGAGAAAAGGCATTATGAAATGCTTTGGAATGTAGAAATGAAAAAAAATTAAACTTCATGGATTGGTGTTCAAATACTAAACATTGGTGTGAAAATGACAGCTTCATTTTCAGGCATATTTATCATTTATCATTTGATAATTCACATGACCCAATTCATTGCTGCTCTATTTAATTCTGGGTGTACCCATCACATCAGAATTGTTTCACAGCCCAATATAATTCCGGAACAACCATCACATCATAAAATAGACATTATCATGCATGAAACATAGAAAAAATGTGAATATTTAATATAAAAACGAATGTAAAGAAATGGGTTTCATTTCATAATCATAAATTTCATAAAATTGGGTTCTGAAATGAAATATGGAATAACTACTTGAATCATCAACCATGAATGAATAAAGAACAATCTCAAGAAGTAAAAGGATTGTATTTTTAACGAATAGTTCATTTGGAATACATTATGATAGTCAAAAAATCATGTTGAAAAAATTTATATCCCATAAATGGTAATATAATTTTGAATAAATTATATTTAAGGAGTATTCATAATAAATATTTGATGAATGATGTAAACCCCAATGAAAGATAGTTGAGTTCGGGAATTCGCCTTACCTTGTGTCTAAATGATTTCTTCACAGTAATGTACTTTCTTAATCACATTATATATATTAATTAAAAATTAATGAAACCTTTTACAGGAATTTGATTCATTACGGTTTTATTCTGATCTTTCATGGTCCATTGGATGAGTTATAGAGTTTAATTCTGTCGTTCAAGAGTGTTTGTTTTCATAGTTTTCAAGATCAGTAAACTTGTATAAACGAATGGAAGTACATGAAAAAAGTGGAAAAATGTCTAGAAATTTTAATATATGTTAAAGAAAATATTCCAAAATTTAAAATTAAATTTTTATGTATTTAGTTATATGGTATGAGGTTTAATATTTAGACAAAACCTTATTCAGGTCATTTTAGGTTAATTTTTTTTTCAGTTTTTCAATCCCAACAATATAGCTTTGTTTTATCATTTAGTAATATGTATTTTTTTGTTATAGAACATAAATATTCTTATAAAATAAAAATTAAAATATATTTTAAATAATTTCATTATTTTATTAATGTCTATGAAGGTGTTAAATGAAAATTTAAGTGCATCATCCACGATTTCGATAAATTGACACATTACAGGAAATGATTTAATTTTATAATAAAATAGAGAGTGGGTATATTTTAATGAGGAATATTACATTAACTTGAAATAATTATAGTATAAAAAACATACTGGTGTTATCATTCTATTTTTATTAAGGGCGATGAGGATACAATAAGAAAATTATTGAAATTTAATGGAAATTAAATGACAGAGATAGAGGATTTACTTCTTGAATTTTTCCTCCTTAAGATCCTGCTTAATGAATGGTATTTAGTATCTTGATGAAAAAATATATCCTGGAAATGGGGGAGGGACTATGTAAGATTATTTTGATAAATTTGGGCAATTATAAATTATTTGAAGGTGTGATGTGAAGCGGGGTTGAGGGTGTTATTTATAGTGCAGGAGAGGGGTGTTTTCTCAATATTTTATTCATAACGTTATTATGTAGGATCAATAAAATGATTTGTTTGATAATTAAATCTGAATTTAATAAAATAATGAAGGATGGTTCTATATTAATATATTTATATAATACATACATCAACAATGATTCAAAATTCATGTATCTAACATTTATAAAAAATTATATTATTTTATTATTCATAAAAATTCATGTATTTTATGAAAATCCAAAATATTCAACCAAGCCATTTATGACCTGTATAATTCAAAAATAAAATCCCTTTTATGAAAATAATTTTCTAAATTTTACTAATTTAATTTTTTATTTTTATCATTATTTACATTGAAAATTCATATTTTAAAATTAAGTCTAATTTTATATCTCCTTGAAAAATAATGTAACATCTCATAAAATTATCATTAAATCATAATATATGAAAACAATAATTTTGGAAGACATATTTTAAAAATAATTTTTCATTTAAATTATTATATTAATTATAACAATCTAATTAATTTTTTCTTACTGAAAAAAAATTCCAACACTTAATTAATTTTTTTTGAAATATTTAAATACTTATACGATGAAATAATAATATCATATTTTAACAAATAAGAAGCTAACTTTTTTTGATAATTTCTTAGAAGAGGTTACTATTCATTTATCAGAATTAATATTTGTTGGGGTCATATAAATATTATTAATTTCATGTTATTACTTCATCAGTCATGATTTGGAAGGATCACTAGAGGAATCCTACCAAATGAAACCCCCTATTAGATCGAAAAACGTCCACAATGATAATAGTGGAAACCCCCTATCACCCCAGGGAATGCTTCCTCTAACATTATAATTGAATCTTGTTTCATCTTGTGTGTGTGTCCTCTACCTTTAGAGTGGATCCCCATATTAGATAGGGTGAGGGTCACAGATGACCATATTTACTCACTCTATCACAATAGGGTATGGGTCCTCAACATATAGAGTGGAACCCCATTAGAATTGTTGGGGGTCCTCGTCCTTCTGATTGGAACCCTTCCTGATATGGAATGTTTCATAGATTACTTTAGTGGAACCCCATATTTCACTAAGGTGAGTGTCTTCTACATATATAGTGGAACCCCCCATCATCATGGCCACAAGTTCACTACACATTGAGTGAAACCCCCTATCATATTGGGAATAATTTTTCATGACACATGAGTCGACCCCATAACACAATCATCATGGGTGAATTTCCTCTATAGATACATACAGAGTGTAACCAACTAATTCAATAGAGAAAACATCTTATAATTTTGTTTTTTGGCTCCTTGACTACATGGAATAATAATGAGGAATGGATCAACATCGATGTGTACTTTTGAGTATACATGTGAGAAGATGGGCATCGTTGGTGGTATTTTGAAACAATTGGAAACTCTAATTATTGGGTTGAGTAGTGAGATGAAGATTAAATTTCCCTCTCATTTGGGTTTAATTTTACTATTCACACACACATATATATATATATTGATTTTTTTACTCCCCTTCAATGGGTTGAAACGTTTCAAAAAGTATGTCAATTGATTTCCATGTTTTTTGTCTCAGGCATGGATCATTCCAATATCCTACTATAGGTGGGGATGACTCAATGTGTAGATTATCAACACACTATGTCGAGTCCCATCGGTTGGATGAGGTTACTCTCTATTGGATTGGGTTGAGTTATTCTATTTAACTCTATCATGCACCATGTGTAATATTTATAATATTTATATTACTAGTGTATCTCTTAATTCCCTCCTCCAATATTATGGTCATCCTATGGGTATTAATATATGCATCACTATATGATATTTTCCCACATTTCTCGCGTCTTAGGTATATGTTGGACATGTTGGCGGTGAATTCAAAGGAGCATAGGGATATCTGGTACTTTAGAACATGTACAATTTTTACAAAATAAATATCTTGAGTTGGGATCACATATTATTTTAATTTTGTATTTTTTTATTTTCAGACATATTTGGTTTAGTGTTTATTTTTTCCCGTTTCTTTTTTGTTTTCAATATCTTGATCTTGTACACCATAGAAGATTCACAGGCTTGTTAAAATTTCTCACTAATGCATATTGTTATTTTTATTTCTCTTCACATAAACATTGAAATTTTATTATGTGTTTGTACATGTACATAAGAAAAGGAATTACATTTAGGATATGAATTTTGGAACATGTATCCATCCCATGGCCAATGGAGGTGGTATAGAGGTTGTTTTAGAACGATTCGTAGGTTTTTCGATATGTGAACGAATGGTATCATAGTAGATTAAAATTTTGGATGATTTTTCTATTATTAACCTTATGATGATATTCTTGTGATTAGGGAAATAATGTCAACATGTTTTGAATAAGGCACTTATTCCTTGGAATCTAGTGATTTAATGGGAAACAGGTGACTATATTCACCCAGACCATGACTACTTGCTTTTCGACCTAGAATATAGAGGCCTTGGTTGCATTAATCCTTGTTATAAGCATCATATTTGAGTGATCCTTCTGTTATACTTCTTGATAAAACTCCTAATTATTGTAATATATATATATATATATTATCATCTAACCATGTTATATGTTGATAACTATTAGGATGCCTCTATAATTATTGACATCTAGGATACCAGTTCTTGAACATGATGAAGATCATATTAATGATGAGTCCTTGTTTTAGGGACCATCCAATGAACATATTTCTTTGAGGTTGGATGGTGGATGTACAAAAACATACCAGAAACATGTTATACAAATTTTTGAGGTTTAGAATGCCAATATGATTTAAAAAATCCAATATTCCCAACACTGGGGACCACTACAGTTCTACAACGAGGAAAATCCTCACGCAGTATTTTATTGGATAGAGTTTGTGGTCCTTCATATTAGGATCAACCTAACACTAATAGATAAAGTGGTTTTGTTTCTATATGTCTTCTTCCATGGATAATTTTTTGCTAGTAGAGTCTTGTTACCTAAATTCCTTGTGTATCGACGCTATCATGGCCCGACCATTATAAACTATTCCGTGAGATGTATTACCACTTATGTTTGTGCTCAGTTTATATTCAAGAGACTCTGGTTCTATGGTTCATAGGTGTTATAGTAGAAGTGTATGATGTGAGTTTCATTAAACATATACAGTTATTCCTTAACATGATCTACGATATGTAAATTCAGGCATATAATTTTGAGCACAGAATCCACCTACGGATCTGAGTCATCGTAATACCCTTTCTTATCCCCAATTTTTTGGACGTTTTGGATAGTTATATGGTTATAATTAGAGTTATGATAGTGGGATTCCAATAATATATATTTTTTAGTGGTTATTATAGGGTTGAGTCATCCACAACTGCTAGTAGAGACTAGAAGATATGATCTCAACATAGAAGACCTCCTTGTGATGAGACTCTGGAATGTGTTCAAGGGAAGCACTAAAGGAATGGGTATCCCATGGAGGGGAGATGAGTTCGTTGGGATGGTGGAGGTTAAAATTAGTAAGACATCCCAATTATACATGTTATAAAGTTTAATGAGATAGCTAGTGGACCACTGGGTTTATCTCATGGTTTAAGTATTTTTATATGATATGAGAATTGGTTTATTTTCACCATATATGAGTATGATTCCATCACAATAATGGGATAAGATTATGATTTTTTGGAGAGAGATATCACATAGTGGGACGAGTGGGTTCTTCAAAAAAGATGGTGCGGATTATTACCTATAAATATGTAAGTATATCCCTTTGTAAAACATTCTCTTATGGAATATAGATTCCTTTAGTCTGGTAGGATTATATGGATGTCTTCCTTGGGGACATTTCAGGATTACCAATGATTTGGGAGATGATGTTTTTCATCAAAAAATACATTGTCATGAATTTTAGATCATCTCTAGCATATCATATGACTCGTAATAAGATGTGGGAGCTATTTTTATAATTATAAGATATTCGAATGATGGGTTTTCTAAAAAAAATGTGTCCCCTTAGACAGATCCAATTATTTTTATGAAAAAGCTTCATGGGATCATGCGGTTTTCCATCTATTATCATCGGTAAAACTAGACCTCAATAAAGAAATCGTTTAAATTTGAATTGTTTGATGGCCTATTTGAATAGTTTCAAAGAATGATAAGGGTCCCAATGCTCAATATTTAGTTTAGATTCCACCATTTGTGGGGTCACAAGGTTAATATTTTAGAGATGGAAATCTGATATCTGTATGGACACTATGAGTTCCTAGTGATTCCATTTGGTGTAATGAATACCCCCTCAGTGTTTATGGACATGATGAACCATGTATTTCAACTGTACATGGACAAATTTATGATTTTTTAATTGAAATACTCATATTCTCTATATCGGAGGAGGATCAGGCTCATAACATGTGCATGGTTCTATATTATCATTGATAGCACCAACTTTATGGAAATTTCCCAAAGTGACTGTTCTGGATTCATTAGAATCTAAATCCGAGGCATTAAATTTCTAAGAATGGTTTATTCATGGACCCATTGATGATTGATAAATTTAATTCATGTTTCATGAAATGAACATTTCATTGAAGCTTAGATTTCTTATATTTGTAGGCTACTATAAGAGATCAATGAAAGATATCATTGGGATTGTATTCCATTTGACCACAATATGTAGAAAGGTATCAATTTTTCTACACATAAAATATCCAATAGTCCTTAAATGATTTGAAGATGAGGTTTATTAGGTCTCATATGCATAGATCACTGGAAGAGGGAATGATGTATGTAGTGTATTGAGATTCCTCGAGTGTTGGGATCAGTTGCATGGTGATAAAATAGCCTTATGTTATTTCATACAAGTTGAGGATTTTGAGACCCAATAAGAAGTACAATGTTATTCAAAACCTATATCATAGTGAGGAAGTCATATCCTTGATGATGTGGAGGCATTAACTTATTATTGTGTGCTTTGTTGTTTACCCAGACCATCTGATTCTAATGTGCACATTCACGAATAGGTACATGAAACTCTAATATTATTGATGGTTGGAGGTCCTTTAGGACTACGACATAAAAACAGTCTATACTCCAAGAAGGAGAAACATTTTAATATATTAACTTATATGGAATTCATATTCTCTCTTGGTGTAGGAGTCTATGGTGCAGTTGGCATCCTCATAGAAGACCTCAATGGAGTGGGTGGGTACTTATTTTATATAATTGATGATGTTAACTCCTCAGGTTATTGAGTGTGTGATGGAGTTCTATCAATGGGACATCAACTGTGAGTTCATACATTAATATATATCCAAGTGGTATTCAACATATTTATATTGTAATAGATAGAATCATGACTTATTAATTCAAGGAAGAATGGTGGTTCTATCCCAGATAAAGAATGAGGTAATGTGAGGATTCCACACTTCTCAACTCTCTAAACAACCATGTGTGGGAATTATGTACAAATATAGTAAGTGGATGTTTTAGTGGACAGACATGAGATGAATTGTAGTGGATTTCATCTCTCTGTGCCTCACATATTGGAAGTTGAAGTCTTAGAACAATTTTTAAGAATATTTTTGTAGTACATTGACATCACACAGTAGAAGTAGGACAATATATCTACGGGCTTTGTCATAGGATTCAACACCATAATAATTTTCATGAAACCATCCTGATGATTTTTGACAGACATAGGATGTCAGAACACGTCAATTATTACTTGGATTAGAGTTTGGTGGATATTTTGGGGTACTTCTAAATAGATTAGGTCGTTCAACATCATGTGGTTCCTTCGATGATTATATATGATCATGAAACATAGGTTATATCATGATTATGGAGTTCCCTACAGGTGTAATTTGGGAACCAAATGAGGTTGCATTATAGCCTTTCACCCTCATACCAATGGCTAGTCTAAGTTCACTATCAAGGTGTTGGAGGATATGATGAGGGATTGTTTTTTAGACATCAGCCATATCTAGTAATATCACATCCCCTTAATGGAGTTTTCTAAAAATAATTCCACTATACTATCGACATGAAAAGTATTCAGCTCATTTCGTGGATAACATATTGGTCCAGGTAATCAATGAGTGTTTGAGAATTTTTCATAGCTAACAAGAATTTTAATTCAAATTATCATCATATTCCTTTGGAGTTTGAGCAGGGAAACCACATTTTCTTGAGATCCACCCCATCATGAGGATTAACGATATTTTTTAGAGAGGAATAATATACCTAAGGTTAACTAGGATGTTCGAGATCATGAATAGGGTTAGAGATGTTACTTTCCACATGCATTGGGTAATGTTTAGTATCCTAATAAGACATGTAAAACGAGGATTTACTCATGATAATCCATGTTCAATGAGGCTTTACTCATGCCAATCCATGTTCAGTGAGGGTTTACTCATGTAGATTCATTTTCAACGAGGGTTTACTAATGTTAATACATGTGTAATGAGCCTTGGAACATTCTAATATCATGTTGTATGTTGATCCCACGTTTCCATGTTATCATAATCACGCTATATCATGAATTTATTTTCTTGTTTCTCTTTTTATCCATCAATATGCCTATGGCCTAACATGTAATTTATTCTTAATTTATGCCTTTCTTACTCCCTTATTGTTCTTTATTTATCATCCTATTTTAATGTATGTCCTCCAGTTATCCAATGCAATGCTAACTAAGAAATTATGTTGTGGTCATGTAAATGATGATTTCAATAAAGATGTTGTATTTAATTTCTTATGTTTTCATGTAATGTTCCTAATTTCCGAAGACACTAGACCTCTCGATCCACGTAGTTGTCTTGAGAGAAATTTATGTAATAATTCATGTTTAGATATGTAAAAAATTGCAGGATTGATATAGTTGGTATCAAAGTATATGTTTAGTTATTTATGGGATGAGGGTAAGGAAACCCTAGGGAAATCCTTAGGTATTATACTATGTATAAAAAACATCCCTAAATTTCTGTGATTATAGAGGATGTGGTTTATCATGAAATTGCATCCTTGTCAGTATACGAACAAGTAGAGGTGGCTTTGATAAAAATGTATCTAGGGGTAAAACCCAAAACACCACATTGATATAGAATTGAATGAAAACTATTGGATGATAATGGGACTAGCTACACTTTTGGTTCGACATTTCTGGAGGATATGCTTTGTTAAATTTTGAAGCATAGTATGAACAATTACTAAGGGAATAAAAAAATCCCCCAATGAATATATATGTGGAATTAGACCAAGTAGAACATAGATTGAAGCCTGTAAATTTAAAATTTAAGAAAATAAATGTAATTTATATGTTATTTGTATTTTTCATTGGATTCCCCTTTTTGTGTTACGCCTAAGTTTCAATTTATTCCAACCAATTTCCACTAATAGGAGGCCTTGCACTAACAACATATGTGAATATCAATGTAATAACATTTCTAATGAGATTCCAAATTCGTTGGGAGTGGGAATCAAGATTTGATTCATGATACTCTATTAGTTAACTCATGATTTGAATTTTTACATGGGTCTAGGGGAATTTCTAAACACAAAATAAAGAACAAGATGAAATTGAGAGAATCATGAGACAATGGAATCATACATTCAATGGATCATATGAACCCTCAATCTCTAAAAAATCGATCAAATCCATTGTGAACATTGTATCAATCCATCAATATTCTGAATAGGATAAGGTTCAGCAGGCTTCCTACCATATGGATAGGGAATCTAATCAATGGTGGATGTTGATAAAAAATATGATGCCTCTGGAAGAGTTCAAGCTGATGGAAGAAAATAATTCCTTGATTTTTTTTTGATAACTAATTTCATCTCACCATCCGACATAAGATGGAAAAGGGAATTCCTTTCCCTCAAACATAAATATTACAAATCCATCAAATAATTTGAGGAAAAAATAAAACGTTTGGCAAAATACACCTCCAGTGTTTTTGGACATCCCTTAATGAAATGTTGACCACATATTTTGTGTACTAAACCTAGCCTATGAAATGCCCTAGAAATCTGTGACTTTGATAGCTATGAGGAAATTATCTGAGGTTCCCTCATTGCTGAAATGGATATCTGTGAATCTCTTGGGTACCATTGGGATAAAAAGTGGAATGTGGAATTTAATTTTGGTGGTCCGATGAAAAAATTAAATGGTGCTATGAAATTACACAACCATATTTTCTAATAGTGTGCAAGGAAGAACCCCAGAAGTTGACTGAATTTGATGGGGAAATGCTTTGGGTTTTTAAGAGAAGTGCACATGGCCATAAACTGTTTACATAAAAACTCATTATAGAGACAGAGGATATGAACACTCTGTTTGATCCTCAATGTAATGTCCATTGCTATAACATCAATAAAACATGGAACTATATTATCCAGTTCCCTAAGACAAGGGTTTTAGGAGGAATCCAACAAACTCCAAGGTATAAAGTGATATGTATTTCCATCACTACCTCCAATTTGACTACCGACAACAACATGGTGATGGGTATGCTATTTATTCATTTAAGAATTGTGAATGTACATTTTTATTCTGGTTCTATGAATTATTTGATTTCCTAAATGTTTAGTAGAATGATAAAAACCCACCACAATTCATTTATGTAGGGATGTTGGTGAGAATGATAAATGGGTAAATTATTGCATCTAAAGAATATAACTCCACCCCTATCACAAATTAGGGATTGAAATTATCAGTGAAACATGTTATAATCCCTCATGTGGAATTTGATCCAATTCTTGTGATGTGTTGGATTTCCCTATATATATCCCACATAAATTTCTGTGAGAGGAAAATTACTCTCCATATGGAGAATCGACCCCCGATTCTGTACAAATTCAAGTAAGATAATGAATCTTTTTCAGCACCATCATATCAAGCATGGATATTACATCTCTATAATAATGATTATATTTCTCAGATGATTGTGTCTTCAGAGGGAACCATCCTCAAAGATGTGCCTATTATGAGGGAATTCACTAAAGTGTTTTAGTTGGAATTGTTTGTTCTTCATACTAGAATAGATGTTGAATTCTCAATTGATCTCATTCATGGAGAATTTACAATATCGAGGACCCCATATAGAATGGTTGTTTTGGATATTTATGTGCGAAAAAACTACTAAAAAGAATATAGAAATAAGGTTTATATGCCCAACTGCATCACCATGGGGTGAACTAGTCCTCTTGGTCAAGATAAGGATGGGACCATGAGCCATTGCATTGATTATCGTGATATCAACAAAATCACAATAAAAACAAGTATCCTCTGCCATGAATTGATTACATATACAATTAGCTCTGTGAAGCATAATTATTCTCCAAGGCGGATCTATGGTCAGGATATTTCCATGTGAGGGTAAAGAAAAAGGATATCCCCAAGACTACTTTTCATTCAATTTATTGAAACTATAAATTAATAGTGATGCCTTTCAGACTCACTACTGATGCATCAATCTTCATGGACATAATTAATACAGTCATTTGAGATTACCATAAAAATTTGTGTTATTCTTTATAGACAATATTCTAACATTCTCCAAATCCAAGGAGGATCATGCGGACCATATAAGCATTTTACTAGAGACCTTCCAAAAGGAGAATCTATTTTCATAGTATAGTGTGTGTGAATTCTGGTTAAAGGTAGTGTCATTATTTGGTCATATCATCACATGACATGGTATATCTATAGATCCCTCCAAGAAAAATAAAATTGAGGGATGGCCAAGGCCAATATCTATGATAGATATCTGTAGCTTCCTATGGATAGCAGGTTATTATTTCTAATTTGTGAGAAATTTATCATGATTGTAAAACTCTCTTACCAAGTTAACTATAAAGGGATTCATGTATACATGTAATTATGAATGTGTAAAGAGAAACATGTATTTGAAAATGAATAATATCACTATGCGAGTTCTCACTCTTCATAGAAGTGTAGAACTTTTTGCTGTATTTACTGATTCTTAGAAGAAGTGAATGTGGAATGTGTTGATGAAAAATGAAAAAGTCATTACCTATGCATCAAGGAAATGAAATTTTGATGAAAAGAACTATCCAATACATGATCTAGAGTTGGATGTATTAATCTTCGCTTTAAAATTTTTGCAACATTAACTCATTGGGGAGAAGTGTGAAATATAACTAGATCAAAAAAATCTCATTTATATATTCACACATAAAGAGTAGAATTTGAACCATCTATGATGGTTAATGATGATTATAGACTATGAATTCTCAATACATTAACTCCCTATTAAAGTGAACTTGGCTAGAGATTCTCTATGAGGAAAGGACCAGGTGATTCTATCATTGATTAGAATTGAAGATGACACATTCTTCATATATTTGATTAACATAGACCTGGGAATAATAAAGAAGGGAACATCATCAATCCTTTCACAAATTATTTGTCAACCATCTTCATTGTAAAGGTTAAGGGATACTCAAAATAATGATGTGGGAATTCATATGAAAGTTGAAACTATCAGAAGAGGGAAAATCTCATAGTTCAAGGTTAATGAATAAGGAATTGTGAGATTCGGGTTAAGACGTTGTGTTCCATAAAATCCAGAGTTAATGATTGTATTTTTGGATGATGCACATAGTTCCAATTTCACCATTAACACAGGGAAAAAAATATGTATGGAGAACTCTTAGAGCATTATCGGTTGGGTAACGTGTTGAAGGAGATAGCTGAGTATACATCAAATTTCAAGGTATGTCAGTGTGTTAAGTATGAGAAGAAGAAGTACAAGTGGATGATGCAACCATTACCAATACCAACATGGAAATGGGAAAACATCATAATGTACTATGTCACAAAAAATCTGACGATATACAAAAAAACGGTCATATCTGGGTTGTTTTGGATCGTATTACAAATACTGTACACTTCATTTCAATTTGGGAGGATTTACCATTGGATCAACTAGAACAAACATACATCAGATATGTATTATGTCTGTAACCTATACCACTATCAATTGAAATTGATCGAGAATCATGATTCACCTCTATGTTCTTAAAGAATCTCCAACACGCTCTGAATAATGAGTTGAAATTTAGTACGTCATGTCACGCTAAAATAGAGGATGAAAATGAGCGGACTACCCAAACACTTGGGGACATGTTGATATAATGTTCAATGGACATCAAAGGAGGTTGGGATCAACATATTCCTCTCCTTTAGTTCTCTAATAACAATAGTTTATAGTCATGAATCCAAATGGAACCTTATGAATCCCTTTATGGGAAGAGGTATAGAACACCGACATGTGAGGATGAAGATGGGTAGTGAAAAATCATTGCTCTAGAAATGGTCAAAGAAATGTTAGATAATTTTAATACCATCCAACTAAACATTAAATAATCTCAAAGTCAACAAAATTTCTTTGCTGGAAACCTTTGATGAGACCTAGAGTTTGATGTTGGAGATATGTTTTCCCTCTACATATCTCCAAAAAAGTGAGTGATGAGATTTGGGAAGAGAGGAAAAAATAGTCCTTGTCCCATCAACCTTTTTGAGATCATTGATAGCATTGGAGTAGTGGCATATCGACTAGAAATCCCCCAAAACTAGTCTCAAGTACATGATGTATTCCATTATTCACTCATAAGGAAGTACATATCTGACCCATCACACGTACTCAATCTAGAGGTGGTACCATTGGATAATGACCTATCCTATGAAGAGAAGCTGGTGAAGATCATAGATCATGTGGAAAGTTCTATGAAATAATAAATTTCCCCTCGTCAATTTGTTTTGGAGAAACCAAATATTTGAATAAGCAGCGTGGGAACCGAATGAAGTGATGTGGAAGAGTAAACCTCAAATATTTTAGTGTGGGAAAAAGAAATTTTGAGGGACAAATTTTATAAGGGACAATATTGTAATGACATGATATTTTATTAAAAAAATTCCCTATCATTTATGGAATTATGGATATAGAGACAACATTTACTTTTTTGGGTTATGTATCATTAACATTGATAATATAGTCATTGAACAATGATCACATGTCTAATAGAAATATAGGGTTTTAACTAAACATTTTGGTACAGATAAAGGATGTGACAACCTTAACATGAATGATCGTTCTCATTGAAGCCCATTTATTAGATCATTAAAGGGAGATAGCATTTATTGGCTTTTCCTATGAACAATTCCAATCCGAGATCCAAAAAATTAAGCATGAGAGAAACTATTTATTGGAGAAGTTCAAGCTCATCGAGATCAGGGCCCCAACCATGTTCATCGAACGGCCCCTAGAAAGCCCCACCATCACACACCATACTATTATGGAATATGCCAGTGTAATAAAGGGATATGTAACAAGACCCTAAAATTATTATTATTAGAATTATTTTTGTATATAATAATTAATATACATTCAATTTTTTATATTTACATTATAAATTATTTTTAAAATCATAAATAGTTTTTTATTTTATATTAAAATTTAATTAAGAAATATATTTTGATTCATTAAGAGATTTATTAATTAGATAATATTTTAACACAATATTGTTAATAAAATTAATTTTTATTAAATATAAATTATTGTATAATTTTTACGAATATAATTGAAATTTTTTTATGGTTTGAAAGATATTTTTTTCAAACCCAGGAATTTTTAATAAATTTGGGTTTTCAGTTTAAAAGTGAAAATTCACGTATTTAAAAAAAATTAGATAAATTGAATATTATTTTTGGATTCCAGATGTCAAAATTATCAAACTATGAATTTTTCATAATTTTCTAAGATAATCAATTTTGTATCTAAAAATCCAATACATTATAAATATATATTATGTTTTATGACATCATAAAGACCCAATTGTATTGAAATTAAAAAAAATATAAAATGTATATTCTAACAATATATGTTTTAAATTTATAATAATTAGATTTTTTTTTATTTTTTGATTAATTTTAGAATGCCTTATTAGACCCTGCAACACTTATAAAATATTTTATAATTTTAAAATCATTTTCCGTGAGTTAGTGACTCACCTCCACATAAGAGAGCCCAATATTTTAATACATTAGGCCTATGGACTTGTAAAATATTATTTTATAATCCCCTTTGGAAAATAAAATGGGAGAAAACCGTGGGATTGTATTGGGGTTTGGAAAATTTAATTATATAGATTCCAAAAGATAAGATTGTGAAATATTAAAGACGTCCCCACTCTTTTCCTATATAAACCCAGACAATATAACACTTATCATCACTAAAAATCATTTTATAACGTCCCAATACATCCCTCCTCTATATATAATCCTCCCAAGGCTCCCCAACCTCTCAGGAATCCTCTCTTAAAGCTCATGAATTCACACACTCATGTAAGGGATTACTGTTTTTCTTATTTTTTGTCCAAGTTTCCTCATGTTGTTATACAATTTTATTTTCATTAAAAAAAATGGGGTATGAATTTTCACCTCCCCCATACTACCCTCCATATATTTTAATACTAATATACATCTTTCTATATAATTCATCCCTCCCATGTACACCTATTACCTAGCCACAATTTCGTAAGAGGTATTCCATTTCTCCCCTTTTATCACATTTTATTATTATGTTGTACCTTATATTTCCAAATTTTTTATGTGTTGGTAAATGTATCTATATGTCTATCTTACTATATTTTTCATTTATATATGATGATATACCCCATTCTCTCTCCTCAATATTTTTGGAATATTTATTTCAAGCAATTAGTCTTCCGAAATGGCACTGCAATTTTCCATGCCCAATCATCCTGTAGTGATTACCATGCTGATTTATCTCGAAAGGGTATTAAACATTATGGAAATATACATATTGAATATATAATTTAATTTATTTATTTCATGTTCATTTATCATGGAATAAATGATGACATCGAATGATTCCATGTTATATGATCCATGTTTGCACACTTATACATAAAACGAAATGATTATAAAGGGTTCACCTTTATATTGATCCAATGCATTGGGGAATTTTTAGTATCATTATACTCCATGTGAAATGATGGTTTACTCATGACAATACATGATAAATGTTGTTTTACTCATGGAAATCTATGTGAAATGAGGGTTTACTCTTGCTAATTCATGTGCAGTGAGGGTCTAATGATGCTAATCCATGTCCAATGAGCCTTTGCTCAAGCTAATATCATGTTGTTTATTGTTTCCAATTTTCTAGGTTATGATGATAATACTAAATAATTCCTTTATGTAAATTTTTATCTTCTGCAGCATTGATATACCTAATTCCTAAAATGTACTATATTATTCATGTTATTCCTTGTTTACTCCCTTATGGGTCTTTATAGCTTAACCTTTTCTTATGCATGACATTAGTTTATCCAATGAAATGAAAATTACGATGAAATGTTGTGGTAATGTAAAATAAGTCCTCAAAATTGATTTTGTATTTTTTGTCTTTATTTTTCTTGTAATGTTCCTAATTTTTCAAGACACTAGACCTATCCATCGTCGGAGTTTCCATTAGTTCAATTTTATGTGATAAATCTTGTTTAAATTTGTAATAAAGAGCATGGTTGTTATACGAGTCTTATACCTACTGAGTGGAAAACTGATATCATATGGGAAAGTTTCCTATTATGACTTCTTCAAATGCCCATATTTCACTAGGGAGAATGTCCTTGACTTATATAGGGAAACCCCCTATCATCTTGGTTGCGGATCATTTAAATTCAGTGAGGAGCCCCCTGCGGGGTAGGGCCTGATTTCATGAAGACCAGAGTAGATCCCCCTTTCCAACAATTACATGGGTCCATGGACTATAGAGCGGAACCCCAATAATTTTGGGAGAGGGTTATCTACAAACTGATTAAAACCCATTATTATAAAGGGCGTGGGACCTCATGACACATGAGTTCAGCACTCAATCAACATGGGTGAAGTTATTATATGCATACTAATAGAGTGGAACAAACAATATTAATTAAGGATTATGTCCCATAATTAGATTCTATGGAAACTTAACTATGCGAAAAAATGAATATGCATAGATAACATTGGGAACATACATCTAAAAAGACATGAGCGATAATGAGAATCATTGATGTATTTTTGGAATTGTTGGTGACTCGTATAATTAGGGTTGAGTTGTGAGGTGTATATCCCATTTCTATGTTGTTTGTTCTTACATTTACAATGAATATATACATATAAATCTCTTTATATACATAAAATTTTATTTTTTTTATTCTACATTCATGGGTTATGATGTTATGTGTGGTATTCCCCATGATTTCCATGTTTAGAATCTCATGGATGGATGATACTACACTCCTGCAATATGTGGAAATGACATGGGGTGATTTTCATCTACACCCCATGTTTATCCCCTTATTTTTAGATGAAATTAATCACTATTGTTTCGAATTGTGATTTTTTGATTCACAATATCATGCATATGGGATCTATCTACTATCTTTATATTCCGATTGTGTCACATAGTACTCCACAATTAGATTTTGTGGAATCCTACCGGGTATGAATATACACACCCATGCATTAGATTTTCCTGCACGTGTCATGTCTTATGCTGAAAATGGAGTTATAAGTGATTATTTTATTGGATCTTATGGATACATGGTACCTTGGATCGTTTATGGTGGTAAATGATTTTATATATGAATTTGTTCTCTCGTATATTTTAAAATTTTAGTTTTGTTATGTTGGTAAAAATAACAGGTTCGTAATTTATTTTAACCCTTTATATTTTTTGTTGGCACAGTCAAAATATTTTACAAAATAGAGGATTTTCATTCATAGTTAACTTTATGGTTGTTGAATCTTTTTATAAATTTTTCTCTAATCATCTACATTAAGATTTTTAGGTGTGTACGTACATGTACATAGGGAATGGACACCCAATTAGGGCTTTCCTTTTTTCTTGTTGTCTCCACACCTAGAGTTTGGAGGTTGGCTTGGGGTACTTGTGGCTCGAGACCTATCTTGGGTTTGGCCACGAAATTTTAATCTACATCAATGGAATTGATAAAAAATATTAATTGTTTTTATTAGATATCTAGAACAAGAAGGATATGTCGGTGGATGAGACCAATCAATTGAGAATCCCCCTAGTGCATCCCTATGACAAGGATTTGGTAATCAAATAATTTTTTGGTATCATCATTTGAGGGAATAATATTTTAGAGATATTAGTAATAATGATAGATCATACTCACAAATATCTTGTCCATCTTGTGACATCCTTGATCTTGATAATATAACTTTGTCACCAAAACACCTGAATAACACATTAGATTCTCTAGTGGCTTAAATATATACTATGTAACAATGAAGATAAATTTAGGAGTTGTTTAATGGTATATAAAACTAAAATATATTATAGAATAATCATTTGAGAAATTTGGGAAATCCCTTATAGTAGAATGGATAATGGAAACCTAAATCAATTTTCTTTCAAGAATACATATATTCTAATGATTATCTTCAATATATATATATATACTATATATTGGTTATCCTAAAATTAGATAAATTCAAAAAAAAATCCCTATATATGAAATGTTATGTCGATATTCTCATAATTAGAATAGAATTGTCTTAATTACGAATAAAAAAAATACTAAGCCTATCATGTGTTATCCTTAATAAGTGTTCCACCATTAATCTCCTTCAAAACCCCTTAATATGCTCATGTAACACATAAATAAAAATATGAAACAAGAACCTATGTTATTCGCTTTGGAAATCCGTGGGAATTTTCCATCAAATTATGGTAACCATGAAAAATTAATTCCACACACATCCAAAAATGTACATGTTTAGGGTATTATAACATCATACACAACATGCAATCAATACTTGACCCTTAAAAATTTATCATCAATTTATGTAAAATTAGTCAGAAAATAATTTTTCTCAACAAATAATAAATACCACAAAAAATATCTAGATAAAATCTAAAAATATTTAATAAATATAATAATAAAATTTACTATACTAGATTGAGATAAGTCAACATATAAATGATTTGATAATATAATAAAATTATAGTTATGTACTACATAGTACTAGTAAAATCAGAGTATCCTATACAAATTTATTCCGTATGAATCATCGTGTTGAAGAGAAAGTATTGTTTAGATGTGGCCTACATCCCCTCTATTATAATAAAAATGGGTAACATATAAAGTATGTGGTAAACAAATATATATGAAACATGTTTCATCAATGAAGACTAGCTCCTCCATGAAACATTATAAACATGTAAATGGGTTAAAAAATATCCAAAACCTTCAATAATGTGAAAGAATAAAATTAGCGATATACACATATATGACAACCAGAAACATTTTATATGCTAAAATATATGATTTCCTGCCATAACGCCGAGATAGTGAATCATCTAATGTAAGGAATGTTTTTTTATATTAGTTATATTGTGAAAATAATGTACATATAATTTATATAATCAAAATACAATCAATATTATATATCATTTCCATAGAACTACTTCTCCTTGAAAATATGTGTGATTTAAATTAAATTCATTCATAACAAGTCAAATGATTATTTTTATACTATATAAATTATGAATTAGCGGTGGTAAATTTTCCAAAATTCACAAAAAAACTGAATCTATATGTCTATGAAAGGATAATGTTTTACAACCTAAGGGGTTTTCAATGATTCTTTATAGAATAATAGGTGTTTGATCTATCCCAATTAAATAAAATAGAAATATAAAGGCCTTCTATTTTCTGTTTCCATCATATTTTTAATAATATAAATCTATTATAACATTTACATATCATATTAAATGAAATAAATTGACATTGAAATCTAAATAGATGAAAATTTTGAACTTTTAATTTACTATATAAAAATAACTAAATTGGTAAGACTAAAGAAACACTTCCTTTAATTTCTTCAAATAAGGTAAAATTATTATATTGATACCAATTATTTATATGATTCAGTGTGATTTTATCTTATTGTGTGAGGTGGAAGATTGAGATGGAAATAATAGTTAACAATAACTTAGATAAAGGGATTCCCAGAGCTATTTAACTTCTATGGAATGAAAATTCATTGGAAACATGAAAATTTTATTTTTGGGAGAAAAAAGGTTTGTTTATGACAGGATAACTAGTGAAAAAACAATCATTGCACATTTTTATTCAAATATCCTTGAGTTTTTATTACAATACCATCATGTACCTAATATACATCAACATTGTACATAGGATTTTACAATAACATGTCAAACACTCATTAATATCATCTCCCTCTCACATCCTCCTAAAATCAACATGACTAATATATAAATATCATAACACTTATAAGTAATAAATTAATTAAATTACTATAAAACAAAATGGTCATTAAATCAATCTAATTACAATGATTCATATGCAATTTATACATCAATGTCTCTTCTTAGGGAATGTACTCAACAACTGATCATTAATTTCTTCTTCCAAATCGAAGGAGTCAAGTAATTACTTTTTCTTGTTTCTATCATACAACTAAAAAGAAATTATAATAATTTTTCATGAAATATATTTGATATAAAACTTCTTACATATTGGATTTTCTTGACCTGGTTATATTTTATTTATATTAATTTTTTTGACATTGTATACATGGGAAGAATTAGGTATAAAATTCATCAATTATTTTACTCTGAAAAAATTATATATAAAACTATACTTTTTTTAATGTATATTTATTGGAATGTTCCCTATTCATCTATATATAATCTTCCCCTACATAACTATTCATTAATGAACTAATTGAAGAGAAATTTGAAGCAACAGATGATCCCAAATATTATATTCCAAATGATTCCATATCTGACAAATTGAGATCATTTGGTATATTTAAAAATCATTCCATTAATTAGATAACAAAGTCTCTAATATTTAATATTTAGAATATTACTTTATTTTAATATGGATGAAACTCTAATTTATATCAATCATATTAGGTAATTATAGATTATACCCAAGAGGGAATAAAATATATAAATTTTAATATATGGATGAAAATTATTAGTGTAAGAAAACTGAAAAAAAAATTGATATTTTATTTGACACTAAATTCATATATTCCTAAAGAATTTATTCATTGATATAAATATTTTTTTATAATATATAATCATTTTCGAATGATAGACCATATATAGAGTTACCTGAGTTCCATTATCATTCATTAATCTTTGCAACATTAACAATGTAAATTTAATGTCTTGATCAAAATATATATTATCTTTCATAATTTAAACCATTAAAATTTCCCTCATATATATATTTTTATAATTTATTGATAAATAATAACTCGAGAACATGTTAATGATGATATTTCATAGCCATTCAATAGATGATCATTCAAAATGTGCATTAAAAATTTATGTATTTTTTAAATCTAAATTCAAAATAAAATGTCATTTAATCACACATTCATTATTGTAGTGCAAGTAATTATTTGATTGAATCCATTAATTCGTGTTTTGATATTGTATTTGTGAATTGACAAAAAATTGAAATCAATATTATTTTATATTCATGATCACCTAAACAACCAATATTTTAAATGATTTTTCAATTAATAAGGTGAAACATTAAGCTAGATGAGTGATATTTTATCATTACATAATTCCCTTATGTATTCCGATGAAAATACTAACCACAATCACTGGGAAAGTATTTTCAATAGTGTAGCATACATTGAAATATATCCTTATCTATGTGACTTTCTAAAATACAATAATTATTTTGATTGGGAATCACAGTTACATTCCTTCAATATTTATTTAATTATGGAAATTAAAATTCAAATACTTGTATTATTATTTTATCCCTAGATTCTTCAATATAGATTTATTCCATATAAAACCAAATTTCTAGTCACCATTAATCATGAAATAGTTTGAGATAGAGTCTTCCTCCATAGGGTATATGTACCCACAATTACTTTTCTATGTGAAAATTTGACCTTGAAAACAAAATATTTTTGGGGTTCCACTAAGTAAAATAATTTTTATATTTATACATATTTTATAAAACATATAAATGATAATATTGTTTATTTATAGTTCAACTAGAAATTAAAATAGTGATTGAGCATAGATTGTTCACAACCATGATTTTGATGATTCAACTAGTGAGGTTGTTTTTATCATGATCCATTGGCCTTTAAACACTAATGTTGTATTAATCATCCTCTAAATTCCTTTATCTAAAATCATCATATTCCATGAAATAGTTGTTTATAAAATGTAAAATCAATATAGTAAATACAATAAATATTTTATTAATATCCTGAAATGAATCATAATATTGATTAAACCATTCAAATTTTACTCCATTCTATTTTAATGTCAGTAAGGAGAATCAAATTTATATGTTTTGATAAATGAAAAAATGTTAATATTTTTAAAATGATAAAAATATCATAATTTAAAATATATTCATTTGGAGATTACATGACATCACTAACTCAACTACCCATATAAAAATAAGGATACATGTTTCATTAAAATCAGACTATAAATTTCACTATGTTAATTTACCAAAAAGTATATTTTTATATTTAATAATAAATTTAAAATACTATTAGTGTTTTTATGTCAATATAAATATAAATTTCTTACTTTTTATGACATTTTTAAAATATGAGGATGTAATATATAATGAAATCCTTATTAGAAATTATGAAATGATGAAATGTTATATTTTTCACATAAACAAAAGACTATAAAAGAATTATATATACCAAAAGAAATGACTATGTGATCATAATCTATATAGTTATTTTGAGACACTGTCATAGAGACATACTCTAGTTTTACATGATGCTTGTGATATCAATACTGTGGTTTATTTTTTTAATATCACAAAACAATATCATCTTATCTAATAAATAGTCAATTACTTGAGAATGATAAATATTATCTATTATTACATTTTTCAAAAAATGATAATATATATATATAGAAATTTCTTCTATTGGTCTATCTTGTGAGGAGTAAAGTATCAACTCAAGTTGTGTTACTATTCCAAATAAAACAATTAGCAAATAACCCCACTAGTTAATATTTTCCCCATTGATTTTTTTATCCATATAATATAAAAGAAGGTATAATATAGCCATCCGATGGATAAGGTTGATGGAATATTATGAATCATTTTCTGATATTTTCTATTAATACTACTAGGATATACATACTGAAAACAGAAAACTGTCATATAAATAAATCATTCCCATTTTACTTTAACAACACTTGTTGTTATTCATTACACATTTAGAAAAATATATTCTATATGACTTGGATCATTTCACGTGATTCAAATTTTTAATTACCACTCTCTAGTTAGTTTATATTGAATATAATTTTGAGATAGTACATAGAATCACTTGTGACAGTATTTAATATAAACATTGAACTAGATTAATAAGACCCCACAAAATGTTAAATAAAAAATTAATTTTAGATGTATGTAAATCCTTATGATTTCTATAAGTTCCTACTATAATGGAATAAAATATACACTTCTTTAGCTACTTCAACTATGTTATCTAATGTTTTATCATTGGTCTACAAGGTCAATTATGTTTATATAGTTAATTCTATATAATATGATTGATTCATAGATATAAAAGGAATTATAAATTCCAGTATAAAATAAATCACTTTCTTTACTTGTTAATACTAATATAACACAACATATGGTTGATAGAACATTTACTATTTCATTAAACGATTTTATCATAACATTTATTCACTATATACCTTTGTTTTTCCCCCATGTATGATTTCCAAGGGTAGAAGTAAATGAATCTTACTAGTTCCCATAAGTACGTTCCCTAAGAACAATAATATATCTATTTGATAATGTAAAATCACATGTTGTCTTTCATATCTTGTTATTGGCATACAATGTTTGAGCTTACTATTTTTTTGATAAATATATCATTAAAATATTAGATGAATAAAATTATTGTAGATGGAAACTCTTGTGACAAGATTTTCACTACATTAATTTATAGATATAATTTGGATTATTAGAAAAATTAATAACAAATTTATAGTATTTAATTGGATGTCACATTATGATGTGATTACCAAAAACTATTACCCTCACATTGTTGAATATATCACAACCTCAGATTATAGACATTACATTAATCCCATATCAATAATAGTAGTATTTAATTTAACATGATCACTCTCAGAGTTAGAAAAAATGAAAATCCTATGAATTGATCATCATATCAATGACTAATCTAGTTCATTTATAGTGATCAATAAATTAATATAATATTTAATTTTAATTAGATTCCAAATATTGATACTCATTTAATAATTTTTTAAAACCCTAAACAGAAAGATCTTGATTGTTCCTTACTGAAAACTTACTTAAAAAATGTTTCATGTTTTCCATTCATGTAATATAATGTGAAATAAAAATTTACTTTATTCTATTTTATTTATTATATAAAATATTTAGTGGATATGAATCTCCAAATCATTAATTTATTTTGATAAAACATCTCAAAAATGGTAGGTGGGAGTTGGGACTCAAAATCCTCCTAGACATACAAAGATGAGGGGTTCCATTATGTGGATGTCTCAATTGTGGATAGAATAATAAATTGAAACACCCCAATAGCATTTAAGTTAATATTATGTGTTATAGGAAATGATTTTTTCAGCTTCTAACATCTGATCAAAAGATGGTTAATATGGTTCAATAAAATACATTATTGTTTGTAATCCTTGTTAATATCATTCCAATGTAGGGTAATTTAATTGTTTTATTACAAATTTATTAGACAATTTATTTCCACACACCCACTCATATCTCTCCCATTTTTTTCATTTACTTTGTTTTGTTGTTATATAATTTCTTTTAAACAAATGTTTTTTGAGTATTTAGTATATGTCTAGAAATAACATAAAAGGTAATTTAACAAATTAATTAATTAGATAGTAATTTATAGAAACCAAATAATATGTAATTCATAAATATGAAACAAAGAGTTATATATTATTGATCTTTTAGATAATATAAACATTTTTCTAATATTGAAATATTTTTTATAATCACTTGAAATAATATAAAATATCATTGCATAATACTTGTTCTTGAATATATATATATTTACTCATAATGGCCAAGACATAAAACAATTAATCTAATATAAGGAATAAATTGAATCAGACATATAATAAAAATTTTATATTATCTTTATAGAAAAACTATTCTAGGTATGATACATATTCTATACATCTTGAGTCATAAAAATTATAATTTCGAATATTATTAATCACATAATTAATTGATAGCATTGATATCGTTTTTTATCAATCATGATCCTGTTACTACAAAAAAAACCAAACTACGTTTGAAAAAATATTCTATGATACATATAGATCAATATATATAAGGATAAATGGAATGGGTTGATGAGAAAAAATATGGTGGGTGGTTTATAATTTTTAAACATTAACAAATGGGATAATGAATCATTTAATATATTTCTCATAACCTTAATTACATTTTTTATAAATATTGTAAATATACTGACTGTTTAGGGATTTAATATTCTATGTATTTAAAAAAATATTTCTTGTAGAAACAAGATATAAACTAAACTACATGTATTTATCAACCAATGGATTATTTAATGAACAGAATTAAACTAATATGTGGTCAAATTGAAAAGAAAATCATATGTGGGACGAATATAACAAATTCTACCTTGGTGGAAGATCCCAAAATTGAGTTGTCCATTTATGATACAATATATAACTATATGTATCCATGATTGTATAATAATTTTTTGTCCAAAAGTTATACCATGACCGATAATATGATTTACATGACAATATAGGTTCAAATGAATCCCATTTCAAAGATTATGAATGACCAGAACTATCTATATATATAATGGTCACTTCTACAGTGTTATTACAATGAAAAAAGATGTCACTACTAGAACCCACAACGTCAACCAAAATATTAGTGCATGTAATACCGAAAATATTAGGTAACAACAAATAATAAATCAATAATTCTTTTTATGAATGAGAGGAAATAATTATACCCATAAATAGAATAATCCACAACCAAAAGTGTCCAAATTTGTAAATAGATTCTTCAATCATAGATGGAATTACTAAACAGTTAAACATTATATTTGTTAAATTAGTTGAGGAATTATTCACATGTGTTTATTCAATATCATTATGTATGATTGGAAATATTTATATGAATGGGAATAAATCATAAGGGAAATAACCATATAAATAGAAAATATAGAATAGTTGATTAATATAGAGATACTTAATATGTTCTAAGTACACATAATAAATGTTAAATCTCACTAAATAAATCTATAAATAAGTTACAATATTTATATAACATTTCACTATGTACGTGTGACAAAGTAGTGGTATATACCATTTATTCTACTACAGTATATT
This sequence comes from Viscum album, assembly GCA_963277665.1. Lineage (NCBI taxonomy): Eukaryota > Viridiplantae > Streptophyta > Magnoliopsida > Santalales > Viscaceae > Viscum > Viscum album. Next base: position 342,859 of record OY728127.1, read on the forward strand.
TTTTAAAAATATAATAAAATATGATTATATGGAATGGAGTTATTTTATAAAATAATCAAATATACAACCTGAAATGTGTAAATCAACCATAGAGAAAAAAAATCATGCATGTATAAGAATTCTTTCCAATAAATAGTCCACAACATGGTTTAATTTTAAAACTTTTGTTATCCATTATTAGACATGTTGGTTTTATTTAATTCAAATTGCCAATGTTTTTGTTAGCTATATAAATAAAAAATGTAATAATTAGTGGTGGGATAACCCAGAACAGAATTTTATCATTGTGATCTCAATGCATGATGATAGAATATATTCCACCAAGAAACTATTAATCCATACTATGATTTATAATAATATATTTATAATTAAGTTACATTAATTAAATAAATCACTAGGTTTCAGAAACAACATTCCATTTATATCATTCGAAATAAAAAATATCCATCACTTCAACGAATCATAATCAAATGATGAAATAAATTAATAAATCATAGAAAATAAAAAAATAATTCACTAAATAAATAGTGAACAAAATATTAATAGTTATATTATGGTTATACAATCATTGAAAACATATTATTTCATAAATTTTATAATAAATTTAAAAAACGGAAGATGAGAATATAGGGTCGAGTATCATTGATAGATTAGACGCATAAATAAAAAAATTAAATATAAAATAAATGAATTTATTTAATATTTAGAGACAACTTGTAACTAACATCGGTCATAATTATACATTATAGGATAACATATTTAAATACATAGGAAAAATGGTTATATAGAAACCCATGTAAAATAATAGATATGATAATGGGGGCTTACAAGAGATTAATAACATGATATCATAATGATAATGGTAACAAGAATGGAATCATGGAATAAAGAAATGATAACATTTGTTGATCATAAAAACATGATAATTTCCTAAGAAAATTGAATACTAGGATTGTATAAAACCATAAAAAATATATCATAAGAATAAATCAAGGATCCCACTCTAAAAAAATATATATTGCTTGGATAACTTCCCACGCACCTTATTTTGTTAGGCTCAATTCCCATACACCATGATATATAATGTGATGGAAACATCACTAAATGAATTGTAGGGTTATATATTTCAAATTTGACCATTAATAGAATGTATATCATACACATGTTTTTCATTTATGGGAAATAATCCACACATTAGTCTCATACATGATAATAACCCCTGACAAAGTACATTCATTCAAGATCATATCTTATAGAATATATGAAATTTAGGAAAAAATGATTCAGAAGAAAAGATTGTATGAATTTTTTTATAAATTTATATATTAATAGAATATATTAGCTAATCATGTTTTCATAAGGTACAAAATATATGAGAAGGTTTAGATAAGTAAGCTTAGACGTATCCCCTTTGGTGATTATTTTTAAAAAAATTAATAGTCCTTCTAAGTAAAATAGATAATAATGTTCCATATAAATAAAAATTGATCACCAAGGGTTATATATAAACTAATAATTAGTTTTAAATGTTTTTCATGGACTAAAGTTATTTTAATAGGATGATGGTAGATGTGAAATAAGAATATGAGAATCTGCTTAAACCTGGATTCCGTAAAATATGGGTATTTCAAGAAAACAGAAAACACGTACAAACTCCAAAATAGAATATATATTAAACTAGTTACATATTTAAAGGAAATATAAAAAATTGAAGAATATATTATAAAACTTTGTAAACTAAGGGATAAAAATAAAATAAAAACGCCTCCATAAGGTTTTTTGGTGATTATAGAGAATGTATTACATTTATTTTTGAAATCAACATTCAATTTTACATTCATACATATATAATTAAATTGAATTCACTAAAAAATATTTAGAAACTTATAAACTAAAAATTAGTTTCATATGGTCATTTTATTTACATTTTTTGTTCATTTGTTGAGTATTTTTCAATTGTATCGATTCCACGAGGTGGATGAGTTTCTTTTTACATTAATATATATGAATATTAACAATGGTTATGATTAGTGATAAAATATATTAAAAATAAAAAAATATAAATATTTATTTAAATATAATTATTATAAATATATATGTTTTTAATTTTATTTTTGATTCTAGGTAATGGATGTAAAATACATGGCTACATAGAGTTGGCATTTTCTACATAGACAAGTTCAATAATTATACATTCCCTTAAACCATAGGGTGGAAGAATGTAAAAAATATTTATCATTTCATAAATATAATCATTATGTAAATAAATTATTAATTCATTAAATATTATTTTATACAATCCATGGATGATGGTTATGAAAAATAGGATAAATCATTCATGGATTTGGTAGACCATAGAAAAACATGACAATGTTTTTATTTTTCATATAATATTGGATAAAGTAAGAAAATGTATTTTAAATTATAATAATTAAATATAGATATTATATATATTTTGGGGTTATCATAGTATTATGGATTAAATAGATTATATATTTTATAAAAAATAAAAAATTATAAAAAATTGTTAAAAAAAATTGACTCCTTTATCTGGGAATTGGTATTTCTTTTGAACGTATTAATGAAATTGGACACATTATGATATATTACGGTGATGTGGATATTATGGTAGTGAAATGGTCTTATAGAAGAGGTAATTAGTGCTCGGGAATTAGTAGTAATTTTAATGGGTGGTAATTTAATGAGGTTTTAGAAGTAGACTTTTTTTATAAGATAATTGAATTGGAATGTTGAATTGAAAGGAATGTTATGTATGGTGTAAGTATGGATGTCCCTAAATCCAATGTGATTCTTGGTGTTTTATGGTAGATTAGATTTGACATAATGTCTTTAAAACAGAATAGATGAATTCATTAAGGCATATCGTTCAATAAATATTACAAAATTTCAATTTTATTGTATCAATATAAATAGAAATTAGACATTATTAAATATTTATTATGTTAATTAATTTATTACATGAAATACAATAGGACCCTTCATAAAAAATATTTATGTGTAAAATTTAAATTTAACATCTATATAATACTAAATTTTTTCAATATAATGGTAAATATAAATTTATATTAAAAATATTATATTTCAAAAACAAATGTAATAATAAAATACAATTTATGTTAAAAGATATATATCTTGGGTTTTTAAACATGATTTATTCAATATATTAAATAAAAAAATATTTGAAGATTAAAAGGGTTTCATAAATATTAATTTTGATAATATCAATAGTAGAAATAAAATTAGTCGGGGATTATTATTTTTCATGATTCAACACAAATTAGATATTTCAAAAAATCCAAATAATTCACATTAAGAGAATTTTCATATTAGAAATTATGAAACTATAATTTCTAAAAAATTCTGTTTTTGAAATTTTTTATTTATATTTTATAAAAAATAATTATAGTGTTAAACTTATTTTTTAAAAATAATTCATTTTCAAATATTAATTTATTATATAACAAGAAAATTTATAAGTTTTCAATATTACTACTTTTTATCATATTTAAACAATTTATCAACAAATTCATTTATCACTTGAAAATAACGATATAAAATATAGAATAATTTGATTTAAAAAATATAAATTTGATCATAGGTTGTTTTATTCATCCACCCAAAAGAAATTCACCCCAAATATCATTACATACACTATGGTGATAATCATGAGGAAAATTATTATTTGTACTATCTTGGATAGTGAGTTGCCTCCTAATCCATATTTTATACCCAAATAAATATATCATGGTGAGTTTTCTAGTATAACATCACCTTGCGGACTATGATCTCCACTAGTTGGTGTTTAGAAGAGAGACAATCTTACAGTTTCACCACTTCTTCATTGAGTACTCATAAGTTGTCTATTGTCTTAATAATACAAAATAAGAGGTTGTTTTTTGTACACTTATTCATTGATTTCCCTAGGTTAGGCTCTCAACATATCATCAAGTGTTAATATAATCCATTTAGTTTGGTAATAATTTAATGTATTATATGAAAAACTAAAATTTAATTTTTTTTCTCAGATAATGGGGATGAATATTCAATAATAGTGATGTAATAATTGGATAACAATATGTCATAACCAATAATCTATTTACATGAATTGTCATTTCCATTCTAATATATATATATTTTTTCAGGGAGATTTAGTGAGAATTTTCCTTGAATGGAAAATTATTATTATTAATTTGTATCGTGGTCCACCACAACCCAAATAGAATTATTCAATTTCTATGTCACTATATGACCCATGATAATACCCATATTGTTGTTACACCAATTACATATAGGTATGTAAAATTGATTTGTTACCCCTTTATCATTTTACTATGAATCGTCACATGATGACTCACTTTTCACTTTGATCTATATTCTATAGTATCAATATTCGTTTTTTTCCATCAAAAGTGTTCTCAAATATATATATACATTTTCAGGTTTCAGGGGTGGATGAATAATTTTTAGGTATGAAAATCAATGAAATATTGTATAATTAACTCTAGTTTATAGTGTGATTCAAAAAATATTCCCAACTCTTCAAAATCCATCATCCTCAACGTTGAAATGTGATTTATATACCTTCATCATGGAATGAACCTTCATTGGTATATACATCACATCTTTTTGAGCTCTATTAATATATTCAAGTAGAAATGAATTAAATATATTTTTGGATAGGTAAGATGACTTAACTTCTATTATAACTCTAATGACTATCATTTAAATGTTTATGATGATCATATCCTTCACAACTCTCATCATAATTAAAGTTGCAAGATCATTTATATAGAGAGCATATCCATCTATTTTTACATTCCTCTGATTTTATTAGATTGGGAAATCATATAACATGATCCAATCCAACATTCTTCATTGATTTAGGTTTAGATACTACTATTTATATATATATATATATTTACATACTTTTGTTCATATATATACATATATCACTCTTCTATCCATAGAGATTATGCGTCAAAATTTGAAATAGTAAGATTACTACAACCAGATTGATGTCATGCATTGGATAGATCCTCCATAGTATCATTATATGTTTCAATTAATATCATATCAACTTATCATTTTTCATGATTACTAATCCAAAACCATTACTTAAAGGATCACAATTAATTAAATATACATCCCCAGATGGTTGAAAAGTGAGTATATTTATTTTGATTATATTCTACCCAACATCAATAAATCTCACTTCATATTCATCTATTCATACCCACATTACTCAATTTTTATGTTACATTATTGTGCATTTGAAATATTGAGATGTTTTTAAAATATTTATGACAATACCCAAATACTATGTGAAAACTGTGGATCTCTATTTCATATTACTATTCAGGGAAATCCACATTCACTTTTGTACTTTATAGATATATAGATATTCCCATATATGTGTTTAATGTAACTTCCTGTGCCTAGGTGCCACTCAACGGGTGCCCCGAACCAGGTCGGTCACATGACCTAAAGCACATTTCAATAAAATCCAGAGGTTGCCGACTAGCAGCGAGGGCCCAGGTTTGATAGTGGGGAAACTATTCCATCATTTATCAAAGTGTAGCGCAGCGGAATAAAATATACAAACATACAACAACAGCGGAAGAAATAAACCATACACATTTTAAATAAACAACTTTCCTAAAAGATAACCAACATACATAATTAGGAAACATGTCTCATGTTCAAGGAAAACAACCAGAACATGTTACACAACAATACGGTACAATACAATACAGAGTACAGAGTATCGAAAAGAAAAAAAATCGACAGCATCGCGAGCCTATGTTCGGTCCTATGCTCCCTTACTCCTCAACAACAAATCAAGTACCTGTATAGGGACCCTTGCCCTTATCCACACCTATAGAAACGTAATATGATCGGGCTAAAGAAATGACCCAAACATGGTGTCAGAAATAAATCTTAGAAGGCACCCACCAAAGGCCCGTGCAGAACTGTGTGAAAATATGCAACAACTATGTGCAGTCGTAAATGCAATAAACTAAGAAGTACTCAAAAGTGACTAACATTACCAGTTATATTACCATTTTAATATTCATTTTATCCATTTAATATAAGACATCACCTCATTAATTTTTTTATGTAAACATTCAGTGTCCTCAGACACGAAAGCCCTTACCCTCAGGTAATCAGAATCATAACCCACAAGCAATTGCCCACAGGAATAACAGATATTTCCCTGAGGCGTACGAAGTTTCACCCTCAGGCAGAGATTCTATTGCTCACAGACATGAAAGAATATTCCCTCACGCTAAAATAACCACTGCCCTCAGGCTAAAAGAAAACATTTCCCTCAGGCTAAGTAAAGCACTGCCCTCAGGATAAACAAGTAACCGGGCCATGCCCATTATATAAAAAAGAAAAACATATTAAATTCCCCTCATGTAAATTTAATAATTGTTATTACAATGGCATACCATCGGGTATCTGGCCAAATCGCTAAAAAGAGGAACGCACCCCCCGGGGTGGTCCTTGATCGAGGCAGTGACCCAAACAACAATTTATTATCACATTTAATTACCTATGAAATTCTAGGTATTCAAAATAGCAGAGGCCTTAGCCACACGACACCTCAACATGTGTTTGTAGCTCGAAGGTACACAAAAACGCACAATAGATGGAATTTAAACACCAAGACACCTACCTCGATCACACCTGATTGATATACGTGAACGACGCTCCTCAGATCATCCAAGAGCGAAGTATATCTGGGAAGAACAGAATCAAGATCAAACCTAAATAACTTCTCTTGGGAAATAATTTGTAAGAATTGCTTAAGGAGAAGTAGAATCTTACCCGTACGGTCCCAACGAGATCGACAGAGGCATAAACGGATTCCCGACATGCAATCTGGGGCTCCACAAAGGTTCCTCTCTCTCTCCAGACTCCTCCTCTGGTTCTAAGCCTCCCCTGTGAACATGGGAGGATATTGCCCATTTTAAGCAAAAAAACTGCATGACATATACTATTGACTACACGCCGTGTTCTTTTCTCATTTAACTATTCCTTCTAGTGGCACCGCCGCACTGTTCATCCGTCGACCTGAGTACATGATGTTTATTTATGATTACACGACGTGTACTGTCGCTCACCTGGTGGCTGCTTCCACCATCTTACTATTTCCTGCCGACTGACTACACAGCGTGTAAATACAAACTACATGGCATGTAGTCGATTTTTTACACCTTTCATCGCCGACAGGGCTATACACCCTATGTACTCATCCCACACAGCCAAAGTACACGGCGTGTGGAAAAATACACGTCATGTATTATTAAAATTTAGGATTTTCCCCCATTTTCCTTATTTTATCAAAAACACTTAAGTAAAAGAGGAAAAAAGAAACTCATACCTCAAAACTAAGAAATAGGTTCTTACAAACATCCCCCATTAAATCAAATCGTCCCAAAATTACCCTTCCAATGGTGGAGAATATAAAGCTTAGAACAACTCTGGCCACTGAGAATGTACGTCGGTCTCCCACTCCCAGGATTCGTCCTGCACTCGTCCATGCTTCAATAACACCCGTACGAGAGGAACTGACTGGCCTCGGAGAACCTTCGTTCACCTATAGACGATATGAGTCAGATGCTTCTTAAAGGACGCATCTACCTGAAGCTCAACCTCCTCGGGATGAAAGTCGTGAGACGGGTCTAAATGATAACGACATAGCTGAGATACATAGAAGACGTCGTGCATTGACCGTTACCTCTGTGGTGGCTGCAACCGATCGGAAACCCGCCTGACTCTCTCCAGAATCTCAAATGGCCTCACATTCCTGGGTGAAGGATTACCCTATCTCCTGACCCACCTGTGTCTCAACCACGGCGAAACACACAAGAAAACTTGATCCCCGTCCACAAAATCTGATGGTTGTCTGTGGCGATCAGAAAAAGATTTCTGATGAGACTATGCGGTAGACATCTGCTTCTGAATCAACTAGACCTGCTCAGATGTCTCCTACATGAGTAGTGGTCCCAGTAAAGCTGCCTCACCTGCCTATAACCAATACAAGGGTGATCGACATGGCCTACCATATAAATCCTTGTAAGGTGCCATCACAATTGTTCCCTGAAAACTTTTATTATAGGCAATCTCAACTACGGGTATATGCTTCTCCCAAGATCCCCCAAATTCTAGTATGCATGCACGCAACATGTCCTAAATCACTTGTATCATAAGCTCTGATTGGCCATTGGTCTAATGTTGGTAAGCAGTGCTCAGAAGCACCTGTGTACCTTTATCCCTCTGAAAAATCATCTAGAAACGAGATGTAAAACGAGTGTCCATATCTGAAATGATAGAACGAAGAACCCCTTGAAGATGTACGACCTCTCGAATATACAACTTCTTGAGCTCATCAACACTAAAGGACTCCTTGAGTGGAAAAAATTGAGCTACCATCATGAGTATTTCCACAACAACCCACATGGAATCATTTCCTCAAGGTGACCTCGGCAACCCAGTCACGATGTCCATCACGACATTATCCCATTTCTACTCCGGAATGGGTAACTTCTTTAACAGTCTAGCTGGACTCTGATGCTCTGCCTTCACCTTCTTACAGGTGGATCATCTTGTAACAAAACCATCTATCTCCCTCTTCATACCCGGCCACCAATACTGTCATCTCAAATCAGGATTTATCTCGGTAACTTCGGGATGAATTGTCCAAGCTGAAGCATGAAACTCCCGCATCAGCTCCTCACATATATCCCATAGAACCCATACTCATCCATGGAAACGCAATACTTCATCCTCGCCTATCGTCCATTAAGGAGGAGGGTCCTCACTTTCCACCGACTCCTGTAGAACTAGGCCTTCTGAATCTTATAGTTGTCTCATCCTCACTCTATCCAGGAGGGTAGAGGTTACAACTAAAGAAGAAAGATAGGTCTTCCCTTGACTGTCGTGAACCTCCAAATGCGTCCCAGAGAACAAATCCATAAGCTACCATTCACCACTGGCCTCATGAACCACATTAGTCTGAGTCTTCCTTCTCAATGCATCGGCTACTGCATTTCCCTTACCAGGTGTATAGGAAAGCTTAAAATTGAAGGACTGAAGGTACTCAACCCACCTTTGTAATCTCAGGTTCAAGTCACGATGAGTAAAGATATATTTGAGACTTTTGTGGTAAGTGAAAACCACAAAATGCTCTCCCAAAATATTTTGTGTCCAACAACGCAACGCATGAAACACTACAGCCAACACGACATCATGCGTCAGATAATTCCTCTCATGTGGCCTCAACTGTCGAGACATGTACGCAACAACTCGAGCGCCCTGCATCAACACTGCTCCCAACCCAATACCAGATGCATCATAGTAAACTGTATAGCTCTCCCATTTATCTGGGAGTATCAGGATTGGTGCTGAGGTCAACCTTCCGTTCGGGTCCTGAAAAGCTATCTCACAAGCTTCTGACCCAACGAACATCACACCCCTCTTAGTCAAAACCATCAACGACACTGCTATGTGGGAGAAGTCCTATATAAAGTGCCTGTAGTAACCAGCCATCCCCATGAAACACCGTATCTCAAACTCGTTCTTAGGATGATCCCATGAAACTACTACTCTTACCTTCTCTAGGTCTACTGCAACTCCAGCCTCTGAGATGATATGACTCAGAAAGTGAATCTGGTCCATCCAAAAGTTACACTTTCAGAGAATAGCATATAGCTAATTCTCTCTTAGTGTACTCAGTACGATCTTAGGATGGGTGGAATGGTCATGTCGAGTGTGAGAGTACACCAAGATGTCATCCACGAATACTAACACAAAAGAATCCAGATAAGGATGGAACATACAATTCATCAGATCCATGAAAACTTCTGGTACATTCGTGAGTCCAAAAGGAATAACCAAGGACTCGTAGAGACCATATCTTCTCTAAAAAGATGTAAGTGGTATGTCTGATAGTCTCACATGCAGTTGAGGATATCCTAATCTCGATTCAATCTTCAATAACACTCGTGCTCCAAGAAGTTGATCAAAAATATCATCAACCCTCGGAAAGGGATATTAGTTCATAACCATCAGCTGGTTCAGCTTCCGATAATCCATAGAAAGTATGAGGGTACCATCCGCCTTCTTCGTAGAAAAGGAAACGCGAACCCCATGGATATGTACTGGGTCGGATAAAACACTTCTCATGTAACTCCTATAATTTCCTCTTGAGCTCCTGCAACTATGGTGTAGCCATTATATACAGAGGAATAGACACCGGTGATGCCCCTATCACAAGCTAAATATAGAAATCCACCTCACGCTCTAGAGGTAGTCTTGAAAAGTCGCCCCGGAAGACATCCCTGAAACAATCAACCACTGGAGGGAAAACCTTCTGACAAGTCCCCTAATCTTCCAGATATAAATTCACAATCTGGGGTGTGACTCCACCTAGCCCATGATGCTCCGGTCCAGCTCGACTCGCCTAAAAATACCACTCCCCCATGTATATTAACTATCCACCCTCTGGTGACGTGAAATGCATCCTGCGATGATAGCAGACTACAAAGGCTCAAAAGGGAACCAACAAGCCCATCATGATAATGACATAATATCTCGTCATCTCTAAGACATTGGGGACCCAAAGGAAGATACACCCACCAACCTCAACAGGGAACTCCTTGCACTGATTCAGACTAGCCGTTCTAATTCCCAACGTAGTGTCTAGTGTCATAACAGCAGAAGAAGAAGAAGCACAGAGCCCAAGGCTCTCCACAACAGGCACAGATACAAAGCTATGTGAAGAACCCGTATCTAAAAGTATTGAAGATAAGACAAAAGCTAATAGAACAGTACCTCTGATTGTAGAAGGTCCAGAATCATGCCCATGCTGGGTCTGTTACACTGCATATGTCTGCCCAGTGTCGCGACCCAGCGACACAGCTTGGCTATCCTGAGTAGTCTGGCCCTGTTGCCTCTGAGATCCTGGTGTCTGGATACCACAACCACGACCAGCATCCCTACCTGCACACCCTGATGTAATCTAGTTTCCCGACGGGTAAGTAGATGATGGTCCTGCTCCTACTCGCGGAGTCTGTACATAACCCCTCTCGCTATCCACTAGTGGAAATGCCCTGCAAAAGAACTACAGATGACCCATATTGCCGCAAGCTCGACACTCCACTAGGTCATGTGGACACTGTAGTCTCTTGTGCCCCTCCTTACCACACTGGTAGCACATGACCTGGCCACATGAAAGTTTCTTCTGGATGGTACTTCCACCATGAGAGAAGTCCATCTGTCTCTTCCTCTTTCCATTAGAAATAGTACAAAAAACTGTTGTTGAACCGCCCTAGCCCATACCACTAGATTCCTGTAGATTCCGCTCGGTAATTAGTGCCTGGTTCACAATATCATGTAATGTAGGAAACTTGAAAACATTCACCAATGCACGGATTTGATACTGAAGACCATCCTCAAAGCGCCTAGCTCTCAACATCTCATCACCCACCAGAACGGGTGCAAAACGTTGATGCTCGGTAAAACAAGCTGAATACTCCATCACCGACATAGTTCCCTGCTGATGATTCATGAGATCTCGAGCTCAATCTTCCCTCAGTGTCTCTGGGAAGAAGAAACCGTAGAAAGATGTCTGAAAATCTTCCCACTCCAAGTCTCTGTGATTCTCTGCCTGAGTGGTCACATCCCACCACCTCTTGGCGGAATGACGCAGCATATAAGTAGCGATATGGACCCTTTGCCTGGGAGGCGTCTCAAGATGCTCGAAAATAGTCTTCATAGACCCCATCCAAGACTCCACAGCCTGTGGTCTACCATCATTTGGAAATGTAAGCGGATGCTGCGGTTGGAAGATACGAGTCAGCTCGGCCATAGATGTGGCAGTCGGCGTTTCTCCTTGAAAGGTCTGCATGAACCGCATAAAGCCTTCATGGAACTGTTCCTCCATGCCTATGTCTGATATAACGCCTGACGCCGCATATGGCTCTACTAGAGGATCCAATGGTAGCCCATGGACCACCATCTATAGAGTATAATCATTGTCTCTTTCTTGGCAAACAACGTGTGGTCGTCTCAGTGACATGACTCTACAAGGTCAAACACACACCTTAGATCAATATTATAACAGTTTGAAAACGAAGGGTCCAAAAGGAGGATAGGAGGAAGAAGGCATTCACGATTTGAAAAACAAGACTACACGGAGTGTATACTGACTACACGGCGTGTACCTGATTTCTCGTCCCCTACCCGGGTCCTTCTACATGGCTAAGACACACGACTCCTGTTGAACAAAACTACACTGTGTGAATATAATCTACATGATGTGTATGGTGTAATTTTCCAACTTCCCGTGTCATTTGTGACACGGTCGACTACTCAGATTTATACTACACAGCGTGTTACACCAGAACACGGCGTGTACACCACCCCATTTCCCAGCCGCTTGGCTAAGTCCACACTGTCTGTCCTCGGAAAATACTACACGGCGTGTTCCTCAGTCACTCAGCGTGTACAGGATGAGCTCCACTGACTCATGTTGTTAGTTTCATGTCCAGATACACAGCTCACACAACACAGCATGTTCCATATACACACAGCGTGAACACAAAATGATTACACCGACCCGTGTTTGTTAGTTACATGATCGGACTCTGGTTCAACACTACACAGCATGTACATCTGGTACACAACATGTTTTCCTCATGCATTTCCCTTCTCCATGTCCCCATCCACATGGTCAATGACACATAAAGAGACTATGGGTGTGTACTTAAAATTTTTCACTTCCTCCCGAACAGAAGATCACACGACATGTGTCCGAGGAACTACATGGCATGTATCCTGGGTTTTCTGGACAGTAAGGCTTAGATAATACTCTGAAACCCCGAAAATACTGAAACAACACCTAAGTGAAAAATTCCGATCCGTGAGGGCCCATACTCCCGGTGATTCAATGTTTGGACTCTTATACGTGTTATTCATTAGTAAACAAGTCGATGATCCACCATATTCTGGCCATTGAGGGCCCATACTCCCCAAAGACCATTGTTTGGTGTCCATCCTATCAATAGGATCACAAATAAATACCATATCACATAAGAGGTATTTTTCAAAGCAGCTATCACAACAGCATGCTTTTCTTGCACAACAATTATCACAACAACCGGAAATTTATAATGCACCAACATGACAAGGAACTATACATGGAATGTGATTTCTATCATGTGCCTAAATGATGCATGAGTTGTCATACCCTAATATCATCGGGTTGCAACTAAATAGAACCCATGGATAAAATATAAATAGAAAAATCACAAGTGTGTCACCCAACGGTGAAAAGCAAATGAACTGCAAAATTGCAAAATCCTAAAAATTGAAAAAATATGAGGTAGACTGGATTTTCCATGTACCCGGATTAGCTACTCTCGAGAACATCTTATTACCAACTACCATTCCCGTCCTATCCCTGACTAAGGCTCCAAATATTATGTCAAAGAAAATAACCCCTCAGATACCACTTTGAAACGTCCCGGGCCTGGGTGCCACTCAACGGGTTCCCCGAACCCAGTTGGTCACATGACCTCAAGTGCATTTTCCCAAATGTGAGAGGTTGCCGACTAGTAGATAGGGCCCAAGTATGATAGTGGGGACACTATGCCCTCATTTGTCAAAGTGTATCACAGTGGAATAAAATATACAAACATACAACAATAGCGGAAGTAATAAACCATACACATTTTAAATAAACAAATGCCGTAAAATATAACCAACAGTCATAATGAGGAAAAATGTCTCAAGTTCTAAGAAAATAGCCAGAACATGTTACACAACAATACGGTACAATACAGTATAGATTACTGAGTACAGTAATGAAAAACAAAAAAACCGGCAGCATCGTGACCTATGCTCGATCCCATGTTCCCCTACTCCTCAGCAAGAAATCAAGTACCTGTATGGGGACCCTTGCCCTTATCTACACCTGCCGAAACGTAATCTATTTGGGCCAAAGACATGACCCAAATAGGGTGTGAGAAATAAATCCCAGTAGGTACCCACCAAAGGCCCGTTCCGAACTGTGTGAAAATATGCAACAACAGTGTGCAGTAGTAAATGCAATAAACTAAGAAGTACTCTAAAGTAACTAACTTTACCAGTTATATTACCATATTAATATTCATTTTATGAATTTATTATAAGACATAACCTTGGTGAATTTTCTATCTAAACAGTGAGTGTCCTCAGACAAGAAAACCCTTACCCTCAGGTAATCGGAATCGTAACCCGCAGGTAATTTCCCACAAGCATAACAGATATTGCCCTCAAGCGTATGAAGTGTTTCCCTCAGGCACAGAGTCTATTTCCCACAGGCACAAAAGATGTTTCCCTTGGGTGAAAATAACCTCTGCCCTTAGGATAATGGAAACACTACCCTCAGGATATGTAAAGAACTTCCCTCATGCTAAACAAGTAATCAGTCCATGCCCATTATATAAAACATAAAAAAACATTCAATTCCCTTCAAGGAAATTCAATAATTTTTATTACAATGGAATACCCTCTGGTATATGGCCAAATGGATAAATAGAGGAACGCACCATCGGGGTGGTCCTGGATCCAAGCAGTGATCCTAAACAACAATTTATTATCACATTTAATTACTTATGAAATTATAGGTATTCAAAACAGCCAAAGCCTCATCCACACGACACCCCATCATGGTTTCGAAGCTCAACGGTACACAAAAATCCACAACAGTTGGAATTCAAACACGAAGCCACCTACCTCGATCACTCCTGATCAATATACGTGAACGACGATCCTCGGATCGTCCAAGGGCGATGTTGATCTGGGAAAAACAACATCATATTCAATCCTAAATAGCATCCCCTAGGGAAATAATTGGTAAGAATGCCTTAAGGAGAAGGAGTGGATTACCCGTACGGTCTTAATGAGATCGATAAAGGTGGAAATGGATTCCCGGCGTGCGATATGGACCTCCTCTAAGGTTCAGCTCTCTCTCCCGACTCCTCCTCCGATTCTAAGCCTCCCTTATGAATAGGGGAGGCTACTGCCTATTTTAAGGGAAAAACAAACTACACATCGTGCACTATTGACTACACGGCGTATACTTTTCTCATTTAACTGTTCCTCTAGTGGAACCACTACACTATTTATCTGTCGACATGAGTACGTGGAGTGTACTGTCGCTCAGCTGGAAGCTGCTTCCACCGCCTTGTTGTTTGCATACTGACAGACTACACTGCATGTAAATAAAAACTACATGGTGTTTAGTCAGTTTTTTACACCTTTCTTCACCGACAGGGCTACACACCTGGTGTACACATCCCACACGGCCTAAATACACCACATGTGGCAAAGTACACTGCGTGTAGTCCTAAAATTTAAGATTTTTCCCCATTTAACTTATTTTTACAAAAACACTTACGGAAAATAGAAAAGAAGAAACTCGTACCTAAAAACTAAGAATTGGGTTGTTACATTTAAATTCCCTAGTGATACTAATTTCTTCTTACATAACAATAATTTAATATAATTTTTAAATAAAAACTCATTCCTTAATTTAATAGGTATAGTTCTAAAAAGTTCAATGTCTTACTATCTAACTTTTGAGTATATCATAATATCATATTTATAAAATATGTTAAATTTATTCTGGTAATCATCAATGACACTATTAATTATATTCAAAATTAATTTATATAGAATTGATAATTCTAATGATAATTACTATGAAGTCATAGTTTCAATATAATGGATGAAATGAAGTATCTTGAATATCATCTATCTTTACCATTAACAAATGAATTCATGACTTGAGGTCCACATTAATAAATTATTGTCTTCCATGTAACTGTTTGGGTAATTCATCAATCCATAGTGATAAATATCTTATTATATTATGATCCTTAATGTGATGAAAATCAATATAATGAATAAATGATCCAACATTCTTGTTGAATTACAAAACTACTTCACCTGATAGTTATCTGCTTCCACATATGAATAACATGTTAGATGGTAATTTAGATTCTATACTAATTTATTATAGGTCAGTGGAGTATTATATATAAGGATTCATGGATATCATCAATTATCTTGGTATATGTTTATTTGGGATCTTAGACACATGAATAGAAGGAGGAACGAATGAGTTTTCATTAAATACAAAAAACAAGTCAATTATAATGCTTGTATCATCAAGAGAATTTCCAAGAATAGATTCAATAATTATTCATAGAAAATAATTTACATAAGAAAATAACATTCAAGACTCTAGAAAATATTCATAAAAATCCTTAATCTCCTATAATGTCAATGGATTACAGAGTATGTGTAATGTGGTTTCCTTTTCATGATGGTTGAAGTGATGTCGATACAATTCAATCCTTTAAATTCCATATATAACATAAAATTATTCAACATAAATTAATAAAATGTTCAATGGTGGATTCATCACATAGATAAAAACATGTGGAGATATATTTTCTTGAGAAGCAATAATATCCTGATTAGTGGTTCTTCTCTATAATTTATCTTCCAAGTTTTTTGGTGATGTTTGAGTAGGTTTAATGAACATTTAGGATAATAAATAATGTGTCAAACCTAATTAAAATAGTTCATTATCAATTATTGAATGAATAATCACTTTATAAATATATAAATCTTTGACATTCATTGAAAACATAGTAGTAATGTCAAACTCCCACCAGTTCTATCTTGTCTATATTGGGTTTTCAAAATTGATAACATCGTGAACCATATATTGGTGTATCACTTTTCATATTATCATTGTTTCTATTTTTTTTACTCTATCCATAACTATGATAATTTCTTGGATTCTTTTAATTATTTCATATTGGGTGGGAGTTATTCCTCTCACATTTGTCATGAATTTTCGTCATGACCCTTGTATCCAAATAGAAGCACATTTGGGTCCCTATGAGAATGATTCTAGAAATTTTCATACCACCCCATTAAATGGTTTGAAGATATAAAAATTTTTTATAATATTATTTATCTAATGATTACTAAGTTTAATCTCAAATCCACTTTTCCTATATCAAGTCCCATACTAATCACAAAATTTTATCTCAACATTGGTGGTAATCAAAAAATTTATTCATAAAATTCAATGTACGAAAGAACCTATTTTTTAATTCTTTATGCATAAACCCATTAGAGATATTGTCATTCTTATTATTAGGTCACATGATTTGTCTATAATAATTCCATTAATATTTGATGAATATCCTTTCAAATAACCTAGTAGATTCATCATGTTTTTTATTTAGGTTATGAAGCTTCCTCTTAATTTTAATAAAATATTGTATATGATATACGTATTGATAAAAACATATTAAATTATTCCAATTCCATGAATTCTATGTTTTACCAACTATTTCTATTATTGGTCAGTGTTCATCACCTGCTATTCTCTCTGTCATGTTAAAAAATAACCAATATAACATTCAATTATTAATAGGATTCAATGGTAGAGAATAGATTTTAGATATAATTAATCCATATAAAGGACTCTACTACAACATTATATTATAGAGGGTGTTCCACGATATTCATGTTATTATTCATAAAATGTGTTAGTTGTTCCTATTAATATATAAGTATATCAGATCTTATCCCCATACAGTTTTGTGTCTCATAAGTGAGGTCATCACATTTCTCATTACACATATCATTAAAGTTATTTCTCTTACTGAAATCCTTTTATAATATATTGTAATGTTTTGGATGATAATTAATATAATAGTAATTTTTTGTTGATGAAAAAACACAATGATGGAGTAACTCCAAATTTATTTGAAATAGAATGTATATTACTCAAGTCATGTATCCTTAATCTACTGTATGCTCTATTATATTTGTCCATGAAACTATGGAACACATCACTATTGATCGATCAGTTTATTATCCCTAAGGAACCATATATTTTTAAATATATGTATGAATCCCATAATACATTATAAATATTAAAAACATAGATTAATAAATATTCATTCATCCTTAACGTTATTCATAATATTATTCATAATATCTTGGGTAAAATAAAAAAATTAAGGGTGAAAACAATTTCCATATAAGACATATGCCCAATAGTAACTATTATGAATAAATAATGACTAATCCATACTTCAAGGTAAAAAAAATAACATCATGGATTTTCCATGTCTTTTTTAGAGATTATATGGTTTGATTTTGAGACTGCGCGCTGAGAAGATGTGTGATTCTAAGGACTGGGGTTCCAGAAACAATTGATTGAATAAAATAAAAATATTAAATAGAATGTGTGAGTAGTTTTCCAAAAATAATTTAATAAAAACTCAATAGGATCCTGAATCAGAAATACGATGGACTTATTGCCTTCAACGAAGAGTTTTTACCTTAGGGTTGGATTAATAGCAACCAGTGTGGGTTGGCTGTAAGAAGTATATTTCAGATGTTTTAAAGAAGAAAATAATTTTTTTTAATTTAATATTACACGATGAAACACTAATGATTGTTTTTCTAAAAAACCGAGTAAAAGAAATTAGGGTTATTCCCATGACACATGAATTACATTAAAGAGTAGTGAATAAAATCTATCTAATTAACGATGGTGAATTAGAGATTTTATAATGGTTCATCATGCCAATGGAGTTGGAGGATCTCGTCAACGACGATAATGAAACATCTCTTCATCAACGACCTATTCAACTATAGGTAGGGAATTTGATTCGTCATGATTCCACATTATTGAATTAAAAAATGAATACGGATGAACCCAAGAATAGGTTGATCTACACTTCAATCATTCTTACGGATGGGCTTGATTGTAGGGTTTTACTGGGTGAAAAATCATTATGATTATTTCTTATTCGTTCATTGTTCTAGCATGAATTAATTGAGGACAAAATTAATAATGGTTGTGGTTCATTCCTTTAAAAATTATTATGATTCGTCTTCCCTAAATTCATGGTGTTTTTCTCATTAGTCCCTCATGGTGACAACTGAAATTTCTAAGAGGTTCATATCATGATTGGACCCCCCGAGTTGGTGGAAATAGAAAGAAAATGCTAGATCAGTGTTGCAGAAGAACCAAGGATTGTAGAAATGGTTTCGTTTTAAAAAGCGGACCACCGAAGGAGGTGTGGTGGCCCATTGGAGGGTCCATGATAGCTTCGATACTGGTGATATAAATCGATGCAGGCAAGGCCACGGGGGCATGTAGAAATAACCATGGTATGTGGAAGCTGGCCATGTGAATTGGCCAGAGGATGCGGCAGTCACTGCTGAAGGAATCTCGTCCACTGGGTGTAGAAATGACTTGTGTTCCAGCCCATGCCATGAAGGCCATGACTTGGAGAGAGAGTCCATGTCCATCCAAATGTGGTAGGTTCTAGCTAATTATGTCTTTACCTAGTGGTCTGAGTCGACCCAATGAACCGGGTCTGACATGGAGGGTTGGGACAGCCCTTAGCGGCCATACCAGGCAACAGTTGACTGAGCTACTGTAGAGTCCTAGCAGATGGGTCACGGTCGACTGCTATTGTTTGTCAAGCGTATGGGGCATGGTTGAACATGATGGTTGACCACTATATTTGGTTGGACAACTTCCAAATATGTCCACAAGAGATTAAAACCCATTTTGAATTTTCAAATGCTTGTAAGCTTCACACTGGATGACTATATAACTAACCATCTACGGAGTTGGGTTCCTTGAGACATGATTGTCATTTTAATATTTCATAAGTGGGTTTTTCAGGATGTTTTCATTCAACCTAGTGTATTTTGTAGTAGGTTCTCTAGAAATGAGCGTGTGTGAGACAAATCTGATGGATGACTCTAACATAGGGATTGTGGGTCTTATAGAGACTATGTGTCTCATGGAGATTGTGTGACTCCCAAAGACAATGTTTCTCATGGAGACTGTGGGACTCCCTAAGACTATTTCTATTATATTTTAATGGCCCGAACCTCTCTGGACCATTCCTTTGTCAAAAAAATGTCATAAAGTGTTCTGGAGGGTAAAATGGACTTTCCCCACAGTTTCCAGAATTTTGAAACTACACGTCCTGTAGTTTGATTACAGGCTGGGGACCCCCATTCCGGGTATACCCCGTGTTGCAAGCCGTGTACTCGCCCTGTGAAGTAAATGAGTACACACGGTGTAGTGTAAGTACACTCCGTGTACCACCTCACCGGTTATACCTCGGGTTGAAGACCGTGTCTTTATGGTGTGAAATAAATGGGTGCACGCCGTGTGTCCAGTACTACACGTCATGTAGTCCTTCCCCGTGTACATGTTACCAGTCAATGACCATATGTCGTGTTTGAGCCGTGTCTTTGAAGAGTGAAATAAATGGGTACACGTCGTGTGTCCAAACTATATGCCCTGTAGTCCCTCC
Source organism: Viscum album (assembly GCA_963277665.1). Classification (NCBI taxonomy): domain Eukaryota; kingdom Viridiplantae; phylum Streptophyta; class Magnoliopsida; order Santalales; family Viscaceae; genus Viscum; species Viscum album. The sequence continues at coordinate 363,306 of OY728127.1, forward strand.
CCGCGTGTGCATTACCCTCAAACCGTGTGTTGACTAGTCAATGGCCGCGGAGCCGTGTTGGAAGCCGCGTGGGGACCATTTGAAATAACCAAGTACACGTTGTGTACCATAATTTACATGCAGTGTACTTTTTCTTTTCTCACCTATAAAAGGAGGGGTCCCCTCCTCCATTTCAACTCACCCCTCTCCTCCCCTTTCCTCTGAGCATAGTTCTCCCAAGAGATTCGAAGGTTCCTTTTCTTCCATAACTTCTTCGTCCGAGCTCCGATTTATGATCCGTCAGCGGCCACGGGATTTTTACGACGAGGAGGAACTTCCGATCTTGGGTCCATTGTCTTTCCTTTGGCCTTTCCATTCTGACTTCTACCCGAGGAGGTTTTTAGGGACACGACAGAAGTGACGGATGCCGAGAGACGTCTTCTAAGGTTGATCTGGGGGAGCGTTGTGATCAAAACCTGTGAGGTAGGGATCTTACCTTCATCTCTCTAATTTGTGCATCATGCAGGGTGGGTGTTCTCTTGTTTACATGATACACTTTTTAACCGGTTTAAATGAAGATAATTACTGGTTAAATAATGGGGTTGGGATGTTTGTGATTGTTGTTACTTTATATCATGTGGTATTATGTTGTGAATTGAATGAGGTTCTACTTACTGAAAATCATGCTCATTGGGGGCCTTTGCTTACGCATTAAATTTTTCCCTATCCTTCTGAATTTTCTTATGGATGGAAACATTGTGGAATGTGGAAATTGGTTAATCTCGTAAAGTAGGCTGTTTAAAATCTAGATCCCTTGTGTGATCACCCCGGTTAAAAAAATGGAATAATGAACATGTGGGTGTTGGCTTGGATACGTGTCATGTGATGTGGGTGTTTTTTGGGAGGTTGTGGATAGGGTGAGCAGTGGGGCTGCAGTTGACTTGGTTGTGGGTTGGTGTGAATGTTGTGTTGGTAATGGGAAGTGGGGATGCGATAAATGGTATTAAAGTTATATTGATGTATGGGTTTCGGTGTGATTGTGGTTATGGTGTTTGGCAGCAGGGCTGCAGGGATGGGATTGATTGTGAATGAATAGTGGGTTGTGAATTATAAATATAAATTGGAAGAGTTAATAAATGGTGGGCCATGGTAATGGAACGAGATTAATAATCAATGGGTTGGTTGGTTGATAAGAATGACTTGGTTGTGTTGCTTGTGTTTTCCGAACTTGATTTGTGGATGGCAGGGATATGTTTTACGAATGATTGATGTGGTTGGTTTTGGATAGTTACCCAGTAGTTAAGGAAATAAATAAACTAATTCTGCTGAAACATGAAAACCTATATGGGGTTGGGGATGTTTGATATATGCATGCTTCGTAGTACTAGTGCCAGGCACGTGCTCAGTTTTACTGTTTAGAAGCCATAGGTTGGGCTGTGTGTTTGGTATACATAAATATATATCTGTATATTTTGTGTTTTATCTCACCTCACCAATGTTGAGAACTTAGTGGCGAACACTCCCATTTCATGGGAGAGGGTGTTTTTCCCTTAGATAATAGATCTTTTCTTCTCCTTCTTTCCTTGGCTGTGATGGCTTGAGGCGACGTTACACCTCAGACTCTTTGGGTAGGTTTCGATTGGGGTGGTTTTAGACCAAGACTCTTCGGGCAGGTTCTACTATTTCCAAAGAATCTTTGGGATGAGGCCCCGATGTGTGCGGGCAGGATACATGGTTGTGAGGCCCAGGTGTGTGCGGGTGGGATACGTGGTTGTGAGGCCTAGGTGTGTGCGGGTGGGGAGAGTGTGGTAGCGTCAAGACGTTCATCGTTAGGAAGAGCATCTAACTAAATGTAATTTGTGTGGGCTACCCAATTCACTTGTTTCTTATATACTAATACCAATTGTGTTTGTGTTTTGGTGAGTGTGGCTGGTGAGGTTGGGTGGATAGAATTCCTTTCTAGGTTTCTTCTGTTGTTATCACGGGATATTAGGATGTCTCCCCACTTATGCATGAGAGCTTTAGGTTTCCCTACTGAGTATACTTGTATGCTCACCCAATGTTTACTTTCAGGTTTCCAGGAGGACTACCAGTGCCATGCGGGACCCTACTAGTCGGACAGTTAGAGTTGATTCAGTTGTTGTACACATGTTTCTTTTTGGCATTGTACTTTGAGCTTTCTTGTACTTGTAACTTGTCTTAAAATTATTTAAACATGAATGTGGACTTGGATTGGGTCTATTAATATACACATTTTCTTTTCCTTTTGGTGATTTACTTGTCCTATTTCTCGATCCTAAATAAATAAAAAGGGTAATTCCTCCTATATTTGTGAAAACTCATACCCTTGGTGATAGTCTCCACCTCGACGCCTACTGGAGGTGGGAATCGGGGGTCAGTATCTCCCATTCACCATTGACAGCTCAAGAGGGGCATTATTGGTGGGAGGGGGTCGTGACATAATGGTATCAGAGGGAGGTTGAGAGATAGGATGGAGTCTAGATTTAGGCATAGTGAGGATTGCCTGCGATGGTAGGACGACAATGTTAGTTAATCTTGGTGCGTGTCATAGGCCAGGGAAGGCCGGCTTGGAAGCGGGATTTTAGGGCCTCCCATGATCCGATGCAAGGACTATGAGCCTACCGAACGACCAAGTGAGATTACATTGATTACAGGGTAGAGTCCCTAGGGAAGGTACATGAATCATCATGATTGTGTTTTACTTGATTTGGGTGTTCAGGGAAATAAATTTAAATAAAATGATAAAATAAAACTATTACTTTTCCTTACTACTTGGGCTAAGGCGATCCTTGATTACTGTAAAAGTATGGAACCTGGACGTCATCCCCAGGTGGCTCAGATAGTCGAGGCCCATCAGATCCAGGTGTTCGATCAGTTGAGGATTGACCGAGAGGAGGAAGATTCCATGTGGCAAAAGACTCTCCGTTATTTTCAGTGCCAGACCCTCAAGATGTACAAGGGTAGTACTTCGGATACAGAGACCGAGGGGTGGCTTGAGGAGCTAGGGATCGCTTTTACTTTGATCCATGCTCCGAGGGTGTACTGGGTTCCCCTAGCAGTCAGTCATCTGAGAGGTGCGGCGCGAAAGTGGAGGACGCTCTACCTCGGAGGGAGGATAGAGGCCAAGGTTCCACAAGATGACTTTGAGAAGGAATTCCGAGAGGAATTATTTTCTTCCATGATCAAGGCGGAGAAGCAGCATGGGTTACTCTCCCTTCAGCAGGGGAGTATGTCAGTATGAGGGCTGGGGATCAAATTCAAGGATCTCATGCGCTTTGCTCTGGATACCTTTCCGGATGAGGAGTCTCGGACAAGATGTTTGGAGGATGCGCTTTTTCCTTCGCTCCATTATGTTGTCACCCCTTTCACCCTTCTGGCGTACTTGGAAGTACAAAAGAAAGAAGAGGTTGTAGAGATGATGCACTCGCTGGGAGGTACACCCTGAGAGGGGAAATAGCTAGTCTCATTGAAGGGGAAGGAATTTAGTTGTTGGTCTCTGGCGATGGGACCTTCCAGGTTCAGGCCAGTAGGGAGCAGGTCCCAGCAGTTCTAGTTCAGATCATCAGGTCCTCATCCATTTTTCACGAGCCCAGGACTGAGGTGTTTTTCTTGTGGAGGTTCTGGGAATGTTCATAGTCGGTGCCTGACTCAAGCTTAGTACGGTGGAGGTGGGAAGGTTCAGCGCCCACCTCATTAGCACTAGTTTCCAGTGAGGCCCTTCCAGCAGCAGCATGACCATGCTCCTCCGAGGGCAGACTTTGCAGGAGGAGGACGACCTAGGGGTTCCCCTCAGGGACCTCTACCAACGCGTGGTCGGGGAGGTGGACGACATCAGAGAGGCAGAGGAGCTGGGTGTGGACAGTTAAACGCAGCAGAGTTGACAGCTCTGACAGGACCAGAGGTGGTGCGATGTATGATTTGTTTGTTCATCACTCTTGTTTCTACATTTTTCGATTCGGGAGCTTCGCACTCCTTTGTTGCACCTGGTCTAGCCCATGCCTTGGGAATAGACGTAGAGAGACTTTCTGTACCACTGCTGCTGAGTACACTAGTTGGAGTCCAGACCAGTGTATCTTGTGTTTGCAGGGGTGTGGGATGACATTGGGACCACATCAATCTAGTTGGGAATTTCTTCTGTTACAAATGCAGCCATACGATGTCATCATAGGCATCGACTGGTTGTTTTCTATTAGTGTCGTTATCGACTGCTTCCGGAGAAGAGTCGTGTTCTCAGACGTGGACGGGAATCGTGTAGCTTTTGTTGGCGAGAGGAGATATTAGGTGGGAATCCGGCGTGTGAAGCCTCTCCTTTCTTTGTTAGGCAGGATATCAGTGGTACCAGCTGATACAAAGATGATAGATGTCCCAGAGTCTGTTGGGGAGTTCCACGATGTTTTTTCTGAGGAGGTTGTGACCCTACCCCCCCCCCCCCCCCCGACATGATGTTGAGTTCGGGATAGACTTACAGCCTAGTGCCCGTCCGATTTTGATGGCCCCTTATCGGATAGAACCTTCGTAGTTGCGGGAGTTGCGGATTCAGATTGATGATCTGATGGAGAAGGGTTTTGTTCAATCCAGTGTATCGCCATGGGGTGCTCCAGTTTTGTTCGTGAAGTAGGGAAATAGTGGTCTCAGGCTATGCATAGACTACCACAGGTTGAACCAGGTAACAGTCAAGAACCTCTACCCCCTCCCAAGAATAGATGATCTCTTCGACCAACTGAGGGGAGCAGGTCAGTTTTCCAAGATTGATCTATGATTTGGATATCATTAACTGAGGGTAAAGGACAATGACATCTCGAAGACAGATTTCAGGTGCAGGTATGGGCACTTCAAGTATGTGGTGATGCCGTTTGGAGTTACGAATGCACCGGCTGTGTTCATGGGACTTATGATCTTTTTTTCCGAGAGTTTTTGGACCGGTTCGTCATTGTGTTTATCGATGAAATACTGATCTACTCAAGGTCAGAGGAGGAGTACGTTGAGCATCTCAGGGCAGTCTTGGAAGTCCTTTGACACCACCTGATTTATGGGAAATTGTCGATGTGTAAGTTATTGAAACAAGAAGTACACTTCCTTGGGCACGTAGTGTCTCAGCATGGAGTGTCAGTGGACCCGTCGAAGGTGGAGGAAGTTGATTCTTGGGCAGCACCCAAGAGCATGGCAGAAGTTCATAGATTCTTGGGGTTAGCAGGTTACTATCAGAGGTTCGTTTGGGACTTCTCTTGAGTTGTTTCTCCATTGAAATCATTGTCTAGGAAGGATCAGGTCTTCCTATAGAGAGAGAATTGCCAGAAAGCTTTCGACTACCTGAAGGAAAAGTTGGTCAGTGCTCCCGTAATCAGGTTTCCAGAGGAAGGGTTGTTGTATGAGGTGTTTTGTGATGCTTTTGGCCTTAGTCTGGGGTGCATGCTGATGTAGAAGAAGGGAATGATCTGTTATGGGTCTAGGCAGTTACGCCCTCACGAGCGTAACTATGAAACCCATGACCTAGAGCTTGCAGCAGTAGTCTTCGCACTGATGTTTTGGCGACATTACCTCTTTGGGGAGCGCTTTGTGGTCTTCTCAGAACACAAGAGACTGCGTTATATCTTCTCCCAACGTGACCTCATCTTACGGCAGCGGAGATGGGTCGAGTTTCTCTAAGACTATGACTTTGAGATCTCTTACACTGAAGGTAAGGGAAATGTTGTGGCTGATTCCTGAGCAGGAAGTCACATAAGGAAGTGGTTCGGGAATCCACTGATGCTTGGAAAGCGATGGGAGAGTTGGTCGCCTTGCACTTTGATGACAGGGTAGAAGGTATTAGAGGATGTTTGTTTCAGATGATGGTGCAATCCTCCTTGTTGCAGTAGGTGGAAGAGTCTCAGTGGGGGGACTCTGAGGTGGAAATAATGCCGGATCGTGTTGAATAGGGGAACGCTCCAGAGGGATTGTCAGAGGACTGCCGACATCAGATGCTTTTCAACGGATTTTTTCTTGTCCCAGAGAAAATGCGTGAGGGAGATCTCCGTGAGTTCCATAGCTCAGCCTTGGCGGTACATCCAGGAGTTTAAAAAAATGTTCAAAGGCCTGAGGGGAGAGTATTGGTGGCCCGGGGTGAAACGGGCAGTGGCAGAGTTTGTGGCTAAATTCCTAGTGTGTCAGCAAGTGAAGGCTGAACACCTTCTTCCCAGTGGTTTGTTGCATCCTTTAGATATCCCCGAGTGGAAGTGGGATGAAATCTAAATGTACTTCGTCACATGAATACCTAGAGCTCAGGGTGGTTATGATACTATCTAGGTAGTGGTGGATCGTCTGACAAAATCAGCTCACTTCTTAGTAATTAAGGAGTCAAGCTCGGTGAGTACCTTAGCACATAGGTACGTAGACAAGGTTGTGTGGTCTCATGGTGTCCGAAATACTATCATCTCAAATCGGGATACTTAGTTTAGCTCACGATTCTGGAAAGTTTTACAACATGCTTTTGTCACCCATCTATACCTTTGAACTACTTTCCACCCCTAGACCGATGGGCAGATAGAGGGGACTATCCAGACGTTAGAGGACATGCTGAAGGCATGTGTTCTGGTTTCAGAGGATCATGGGTATGGAATTTTCCTTTAGAAGAGTTTGCCTACAACAAAATCTTCCACTCTACTACTGGCATGGAGCCGTTTGAGGCTTTGTATGGGAGACCATTTCGTTCACCCATTTGCTGGGAAGAGGTTAGTGAGACAGGTGCTCCTGGGCCAGAGGTAGTGCAGAACACAACAGAGAAAGTCCAGCTTTTATGTGAGAGGATGAAAGCGTCTCAGGACCAACATAAGTCTTATGCTGATCGTCGGAGGAGGCCCTGGGAGTTAGAGGTGGGAGATCATGTGTTCTTGAAGGATTCCCCTAGACCGGGGCAGTGGAGGTTTGGGAAAGATATAAATCTATCACCTAGGTTCATCGGACCTCTTGAGGTGCTGAGGCGAGTCGACGAGGTGGCATATCGGCTGGCCCTGCCACCTTAGTTAGAGAAGGTTCATGACATCTTCCACGTCTCCCAGCTTCATTGGTACTTACACGAAGACTCCCACGTTATCGACTGGGGAGAGTTAGATATGGGAGAGGACGCGACCTTTGAGGAACGACCAGTAATAATCGAGGATTGTAAAGAGAAGGTGCTCTGTGGATGAACCATTATGTTGGTTAGTGTGTTGTGGAGGCATGGCAGGCTCGAGGAGAGCACATGGGAGTGAGAGACCCAGAGGCACACTCAGTACCCAGAGTTGTTTTGACTTGTGTATTCCCTTGTTCTTCTGAGTTTTGTGTTGATGATATACTCTGTACCTTTGATATATATGGAATTATTGGCTTGTCAGTTGTGAGACCTTTTGTTTCCTTGTTCTCTGGAAGTGTGTAGCATGTCCGGATGTGTGTGGAATGGGAAAAACCTGATCCTTAATCGAGACACATTAATGCGGATGCGATTGAACCCATGCGGGCGAGTCAGTTCCGCCTAAAGCGGATAATATCTCGACATAGGAGAAGGAATATTTCCCCAAACCACATGTTCGGGCAGTGTGTTGGTTGTGTGGTTTTGGGGGTATTTCAAGTTGGAAAATCCTTATATATGGAAGTGGGAAGACCAAATTCTTAATCGAGACGCATTAATGAGGATGTAATTAAATCCGTGCAAGCAAGTCAGTGCCTCTTAAAGAGGATAATATCTCGACATAGGAGAAGGAATTCTTAACACATATGATTAGGGTTGTTGGTTGGGTTCCTGTTATAACGCGAACCCTAAGAGGTATCTTGTTGGGTTCCTCTAGGTTGGTTTTGAATTCTCGGGGATGAGAATGTTTTAACAAGTATCTGATGTAATGACCCGGCCCTCTCCGTCCCATTCCTTTGTCCAAAAGAATGTCAAGATGTGTTCTGGAGGGTAAAATGGACTTTCCCAACAATTTCTATAATTTTGAAACTGCACACCGTGTAGTTTGAGTACACGCCATGTACCCCCCTCCCGGTTATACCCCATGTTGAAAGCCATGTCCTCACCGTGAAAAGTAAATGAGTACACGCCATGTAGTGTAAGTACACATCATGTACCACCTCACCGGGTATACCTCGTGTTGGAGACTGTGTCCTTACCGTGTGAAAGAAATGGGTGCATGACGTGTGTCCAGTAATACACGACGTGTAGTCCATCCCCGCGTACGCGTTACCAGTCAATGGAAATTTTCCATGTTTGAGCCTCAACTTTGCGTTCTGAAATGAATGGGTACACACACTACTAGAAAAATAGGTATTTGCGAAGGGGCATTTGCGACGGGATCCCGTCGCAAATGGATTTTTGCGACGGAGGCCCGTCGCAAATAGCCCGTTGCTGAAAACGGCGTCGCAACAACACTTATTTGCGACGGGCCCGTCGCCAAAGCCGTTTTTTGCGACGGTCATTCTCCCCGTCGCAAATAGTACTCCGTATTTTTGTAAAAAACTTTTAAAATAGTTTTTGCGATGGGCCCGTCGCAAATACCTTTTGCGACGGTACCGTCGCAAAAACTATTTTAAAAAAAAATAAAAAACTATTAATAATACTAGTATTTGCGACGGCCATAGTATCCCGTCGCAAATACTATAAAAGAAATAAAAAAAATTATTAATAAATTATTTTCATTAATATAATAATAGAATTATAATTCACAAATAAAAATAATAAATTATTAATAAATTATTTTAATTAATATAATAATAATTGATTTATAATTCAAAAATGAAAAATAATATAATATTAATAAATGATTTAATTAATATAATAATATTAGAATTATAATTCATAAATAAAAAAATATTAATAATTTATTTTAATTAATATAAAAATAATAGAATTATTTTACATTCAAATATTAAAATAATTCAAGTATTACAAAAAATATAATTAAATTATAATATTATAAAATTTTAATATATATATATATATAATTTAATATTATAAAATATAAATAATATTATTATTCATATTAATATTGTTATTTAAAAATATAATATCATTAATATTTTATAATGAGACAGAAACTGCGAATAGAAAAAATAATAATTTGATTTCACAAATTTTATAACATAAGTACAATCTCTAATCTGAAGGAGGGGGGAGGTGGGGGATCTGCAGATGGTGGTGGAGGAAACTCCATCCCTAAAGCATGAGTGAGTCGGCGCAAGTACTCCATCTGCTCCTGATGCTGCTGCTGCCACCGACTCGCCTGCTCCTCGTACAGTTGCTGCTGGCGTCAACGCTCCTCCTCATGCTGCCGACACATCTGCTCCTGCTCCTGTCGGAGACACTCTATCTGTGCAGTCTGAGATCGCAACTGATCCTCATACTGTGTAGTAGAAGAAGATGCACGAGCTCCTCTCGAGCTGGACGCCAACATCGCAGCACTGCCATAATAATCTCCGGGAGTCAGTCGAGAGCCGATACCAACTACCCGGCCCTTCTCGAAGGCATACTGGGTGGCCTGCATCCATGCCGCTTCATCAAACTGACGGGCAGTGGTCTGATCTGATGACTCGGCCTGACTCTCAGGCCGGGCCTTTGACGCTGCGGCCTCATATGACTCCTATAGTTGCAATTTAAAATTAAAATTGTGAATATATTATATGCAGTTAATTTTTAAACTTGAAAACAAATAATACTGACCACGATGTGATGCTGACGATCACCTCTGAGCTCCCCAGTAGCAGGATCACTATACATCCTCCGATATACGTCGTACTCTGTAATATCGGGGTGCTCGAAAGCCTATAAGAATAAAAAATAAACTGTTAATATTTATAGTTATATAAAATATTTATAAATAATGTACATACCAGATGTTGTCTATGAGTACTGAAAGAACAACTCCCAGCTAGATGAGTCACCTCCTGTCTCCCCCGATTCTGCCTCCCCACCGATGATCTCCTCTGAAAGGCACCACTCAACTAGTGCGCACATAATCCATCCCATACATGGGATGAAATATACTCTGGTCGGTGTGCTCTACATGACTCGTCAAAATCTGACACTCCTACTTTCTTCATCGCGGCTTTTCTTAAATTGTGCAAAAACTGACGAAGGTGATCACGCATGGCCACCTCCCATGCCTCGTGGATGGCGTCACGCATGGTATCCTCGATCGGATACCATAAACCCTAAAAATAAATCAAAATATCAAGTTAGAAATGAAATAATTTTCAAAATAAAAATTATTTATTTACGTACGTACCAACCAATGGCCGAACATGGCATGCTGCACATCAATGGGAATCTGCTCCCATGTGGTCCACGGCTGAGAGAAATAGTTGCGCAAAATAGTGCGGCCCTGTCCGACTGCTATATGTGGAAAACTGAAAAAATAATAAACATTTATTATGTGAATAGATTAATGAAATCATAATCAAATCCACAGGTTATCACACAGGTTATCACACCTCCGTGTGCGTGGATCAAACCCAAGACGTGGACGTCGCTCGGGGACGGGGTCAGGAATCATCAATCGTGCAAGACCGCGCCCCCTCTGCGTACTCCCTGGAGCACCTGCAGGCTGAGGGTCATCTGTCAGCAACTCATCCGCATCGAAAGTCAGGTCAGCATCGGCCAACTCACGAAATGTGGCGTCTTCCATCTAAAACAGAAAATATTAATGTTAGCAAATAATTGATTATTACTATTATATATACATATATACATATTATGATTGTATATAAATACCATGAAATGCTATCAGTGTTCATCTTCATCATCATCTTCATATATGTCAATGTCATCTTCATATTCCTCCTCAACATAATCGATATCCATTCGAGTTACAGTTGCTTCATCTCTTACCATTTCAAATTCATATGTGACATCATTAACATCATCGTCATCACCGACTCTTAAATGTGGGGTGTCGTCATCGATACTCATGTCTCTTTGTAAAAAAGATTTATTTTGAGTACTCTCTTGAAAAACATCAATTCTTTGCACATCAGTGAAACCACATTCACTTTGACTAAAATGATTGTCTCGAATTTTGATTTTTATTACACTCCACCAATCAGTCAATTCTCTTGATGTTGCACAGTACTTTGCGTAATAAACTTGATATGCCTGTTGAGCCAATAAGAATGGTTCATTTACTGCGAGAACACTTTTACATTTAATATCGATGAATCCATGAGTCGGATGAACACGCACGCCTCTCTCTGTATCTAACCACCGACATTTGAACATGGTTATGTAATGTTGTCCAAGATAACAGAGGTCAATGATTTCATCAAGTATGCCATAAAAGTCAACTTCATTTTCTCGATGATGAGATCCTCTCATGATAACTCCACTTTTCATTGTTTTTTTCGATTCCCCATATGCATGTGTGTGGAATCGAAATCCATTCACCACATATGCATTATATGTTTTAACAAGTTTGGAAGGTGGGTTACTCAATACACACAGCCGTTTGTAAATTTTATCAGCATGTCGAGACACCTGAAAATTTGTGAAATATTTATCAATATAGTAAACTATACATTGAATGAGTTTCTAAATGATAAAGAATTTATGTTACCAGTTTTTGAAACCACTGAGAGAAATTTTTCAGTCGACGTTCTTCGAGAGCAGCTGCTGTATTTTGTGGAATTTGTTTCTTGATATGATTATCATACAACCTATAAAAACCAAAGTTATTTACTGTAACATAAATGATAGAATAAGTGATATAAACACTTACAGTACAACTGATTTCATCTCTTCACAGTTGAGCAGAACATATGTATGATCTCTCTGATGTTCATCATCTGAAAGCCAGCGTTCATAAACTCCACCGAAACCAAGCTCTGACTGGTTGAAAATAGATAATTGATTGTCGATTTCATCAATATTCCTCTCGTTCTGTCCCATTCGGTTGTGTTTTGAAGGATACTCAGATTCAAAATAATGGGATCAGAAAAAAGATATTTCCTCTTGCAAATAAGCTTCTGCAATAGATCCTTCAACAGATGCTTTGTTACGTACTTTTCTATATAATTTTTGCATGCATCTTTCAAATGGGTACATCCATCGAAACTGTACCGGACCTCCACATTTGGCTTCATATGGAAAATGTAACATCAATTGTTCCATTGAGTAGAAGAAAGACGGCGGAAATATTTTTTCCAGTTTACATATAATTACAACAACATCTTTTTCATGTTTTCCTAGAGCATCATAATCTTCCGTAGCCGCACATATTTCCCGAAAAAAATGAGACATGTCTGTTATGGAATCCCATATCACAGAATTCAACAGACCTCTTAATCCAATGGGTAGAAGTCTCTCCATTATAACATGAAAATCATGACTTTTTAATCCAGTAATATGACCATTCTTTACACATCTACCCAAACTAGAAGCACAACCATCTGGAAGTCTCAAATCTGCAATCCACTGACAAAATAATAAACGGTTTTCTTTAGACACTGTATAAGCTGCTTTTGGTTTCAGTAACCTTTTTGTTCTGACATTCTCAAATATTTCCAATTCTGGACGCCTGCAAATTTGGGCAAGATCTAAATGTGCATTTACATTGTCTTTGCTCTTTCCTGACGTATCCAAAACAGTATGAAACAAATTATCAAAACAGTTCTTCTCAATATGCATGACATCTAACATGTGTCGGACCAACAGATCAGACCAATATGGCAAATCCCAAAATATGCTACGTTTAATCCAATTGTGTTCTTTCCCAAAACCAGAAATTTTCTGTTGGTTTATTGTGGGACCAAAAGTGATGGGGGGTAATGAAAATACAACTGATTTTAACTCCGAACCTGATAGCATTTTTGGAGTTCCATCCCTTTCAACTGTTCCTTTTCTGAAATGAGATCTGTTTCTGCGAAAAGGATGATCAACTGGAAGAAATCTGTGATGACAGTCAAAATAACAAGGTTTCTTTCCATGAATGAGCATAAATGATTTGTTCTCTCCCATAAAGTAAGGACATGATTTCTGACCATGTGTACTCCAGCCAGATAACATCCCATAAGCCGGGAAGTCACTTATTGTCCACATCAATGCTTCTCTCAGTATGAAATTCTGTTTCGTTGCAACATCATATGTAATGACACCAGTACTCCACATGAAATTTAATTCATCAATCAATGGCTTCAAATAAACATCAATATTTTTCTTCGGATGTCCTGGAATTAGTAAAGTCAAAAAGATATATGGATCCTTCATCAACATCCATGGAGGTAAATTGTACGGAATTAAAAAAACAGGCCAACATGAATATTGACTAATTATTACTAATTATTGGTAATTATTGGTAATTATTGGTAATTATTGATAATTATTGGTAATTATTGGTAATTATTACTAATTATTGGTAATTATTGTTAATTATTGGTAATTATTACTAATTAATGGTAATTATTGCTAATTATTACTAATTATTACTAATTATTGGTAATTATTACTAATTATTGGTAATTATTACTAATTATTGGTAATTAATACTAATTATTTGTAATTAATACTAATTATTACTAATTATTGTTAATTATTACTAATTATTACTAATTATTGGTAATTATTGATAATTATTACTAATTATTGGTAATTATTACTAATTATTGGTAATTATTACGAATTATTGGTAATTATTACTAATTATTACTAATTATTACTAATTATTACTAATTATTGGTAATTTTTACTAATTATTGGTAATTATTACTAATTATTGGTAATTATTCCTAATTATTGGTAATTATTACTAATTATTGGTAATTATTACTAATTATTACTAATTATTGGTAATTATTACTAATTATTGGTAATTAAAACTAATGATTGGTAATTAATACTAATTATTGGTAATTAATACTAATTATTGGTAATTAATACTAATTATTGGTAATTAATACTAATTATTGGTAATTAATACTAATTATTACTAATTATTAGTAATTATTGATAATTATTACTACTTATTGGTAATTATTGATAATTATTACTACTTATTGGTAATTATTACTAATTATTGGTAATTATTACTAATTATTGGTAATTATTACTAATTATTGGTAATTATTACTAATTATTGGTAATTATTACTAATTATTGGTAATTATTACTAATTATTGGTAATTATTACTAATTATTGGTAATTATTACTAATTATTGGTAATTATTGCTAATTATTCCTAATTATTGATAATTATTGTTAATTGTTCCTAATTATTGGTAATTATTACTAATTATTGGTAATTAATACTAATTATTGGTAATAAATACTAATAATTGGTAATAAATACTAATTATTGGTAATTAATAGTAATTATTGGTAATTATTGGTAATTATTGATAATTATTGGTAATTATTACTAATTATTGGTAATTATTGCTAATTATTACTAATTATTACTAATTATTGGTAATTATTACTAATTATTGGTAATTGTTACTAATTATTGGTAATTAATACTAATTATTACTAATTATTACTAATTATTACTAATTATTGGTAATTATTTTTAATTATTACTAATTATTGGTAATTATTACTAATTATTGGTATTTATTACTAATTATTGGTAATTATTACTAATTATTGGTAATTATTATTAATTATTACTAATTATTAATAATTATTACTAATTATTGGTAATTATTATTAATTATTACTAATTATTACTAATTATTGGTAATTATTATTAATTATTACCAATTATTGTTAATTATTGATAATTATTACTAATCATTGGTAATTATTGGTAATTATTGGTAATTATTGGTAAATATTGGTAAATATTGGTAATTATTGATAAATATTGGTAATTATTGGTAATTATAGGTAATTATTACTAATTATTGGTAATTATAACTATTTATTGGTAATTAATACTAATTATTAATAATTATTACTAATTATTGGTAATTATTCCTAATTTTTACTAGTTATTACTAATTATTACTAATTATTACTAATTATTACTAATTATTGGCAATTATTACTAATTATTACTAATTATTACTAATTATTACTAATTATTGGTAATTATTACTAATTATTACTAATTATTACTAATTATTAGTAATTATTACGAATTATTACGAATTATTGGTAATTATTCCTAATAATTACTAATTATTACTATTTATTACTATTTACCGGTAATTATTGGTAATTATTGGTAATTATTCCTAATTATTGGTAATTATTACTAATTATTGGTAATTATTACTAATTATTGGTAATTATTACTAATTATTGGTAATTATTACTAATTATTGGTAATTAATACTAATTATTGGTAATTAATACCAATTATTGGTAATTAATACTAATTATTACTACTTATTGGTAATTATTGATAATTATTACTACTTATTGATAATTATTACTAATTATTGGTAATTATTACTAATTATTGGTAATTATTACTAATTATTGGTAATTATTACTAATTATTGGTAATTATTACTAATTATTGGTAATTATTACTAATTATTGGTAATTATTAATAATTATTCCTAATTATTGATAATTATTGGTAATTGTTCCTAATTATTAGTAATTAAATGAATAATTACTAATAATTAGGAATAATTACCAATAATTACAAATAATAACATTATTAGTATATTTTATTATTAATATTAAAATAATATAATTTTCTAATTTATATACAATTCTCCTTTCATCTGTGCGTTTTCTATCTCCACATACAAATAATACATGTGAAGACAGCAAACACACAGATGAAAAGAGAACTGTATATATATAAAAAATTATATTATTTTAATATTAATAATAAAATAGACTAATAATGTAATAATGCTATTATCCCTAATTATTGGTATTTATTACTAATTATTAATATTTATTCTTAATTATTAAAAATTATTACTAATTATTCCTAATTACCATTAACTATGAACAATACTAATAATTTAAATTTATTAAGTAATAAAACAATATAAACATAATTAAATTACAACTAATTAAGAATAATTGAAACTAATAAAAAATTAAAAATAAATATTAAATTAAATTGAACATAAATACCTTGAAAATTGATCTGCTCTGATCGTTCTTCAAAACTTTAATATCAGCTCCGGAGAATAAAATTAAACTGAAGAAAAACTGAACTTTAGAAATATAACTTTGAGAGAAGAAGAAGATGGAATTTGAGAATGTTTTGAAAAAAACGGATGGGTGAATTTATAGGTTAGATTATTTGCGACGGGTCCATTTGCGACGGGATTCCCGTCGCAAATAGTATTATTTGCGACGGGTCCCGTCGCAAATACCTTAGCCGACATTTATTACGGTCAACGGGTAAATAGTTATTTGCGACGGGTCCCGTCACAAATAACCACCTGCCGACATACTATTTGCGACGGGGGAATATTCCCGTCGCAAATACCTTTTTCCTCCACCGGTTTTTTGCGACGGGAATATTCCCCCGTCGCAAATAAGTTTCCCGCGATTTGGCGCGCAAACCGCGCCAGTCCTTTTGCGACGGGGAAAGCTGTCCCGTCACAAAAGGATACTTATTTGCGACGGGTAAATAACCCCATCGCGAATAAGTTTTTAACAGGACTATTTGCGACGAGATCTATTCCCGTCGCAAATAACCTGTCGCAATTGCTCATTTTTCCCATAGTGACACCGTGTGTCCAAACTACACGCAGTGTAGTCCCTCCCCGCGTGTGTGTTACCCTCAAACCGTGTGTTGACCAGTCAACGGCCGTGGAGCCGTGTTGGAAGCCGCGTGGAGACCGTGTGAAATAACCGAGTACACGTCGTGTACCATAAAGTACACGCCGTGTACCATAAAGTACGCGCCGTGTACTTTTTATTTTCTTTCCTATAAAAGGAGGGGTCCTCTCCTCCTTTTCAACTCACCCCTCTCCTCCCCTTTCCTCTGAGCATAGTTCTCCCAAGAGACTCGAAGGTTCCATTTCTTCCATAACTTCTTTGTCCGAGCTCCGATTTACGATCCATTAGTGGACACAAGATCGTAACGACGAGGCGGAACTTCCGATCTTGGATCCGTTGTCTTTCCTTCAGACTTTACTTTCCAGCTTCCACCCGGAGAGGTTTTTTCGGGACCCGACAGAAGTGACGGACGCCGACCGACGTCTTCTAAGGTTGATCCGGGGGAGCATTGCAATCAGAACCTATTGAGGTAGGGATCTTACCATCGTCTCTCTAATTTTTGCATCCTGCGGGTTGGGTGTTCTCTTGTTTACGTGATACACTTTTGATCTGGTTTAAATGAAGATAATAACTGGTTAAATAACGGGGTTGGGAAGTTTTTGATTACTGTTACTTTATATCATATGTTATTATGTTGTGAATTGAATGAGCTTCTGCCTACTGAATATTATGGTCGTTGGGGGCCTTTTCTTACGCAATTAAATGTTTCCATCTCCTTCTAGATTTTCTTATGGATGGAAACTTTGTGGAATGTGTAAATTGGTTAATCACGTAATGTTGGTTGTTTAAAATCTGGAACCCTTGTGTGATCACCCCGGTTAAACTAAATGGAATAATGAACATGTGGGTGTTGGCTTGGATACGTGGCATATGATGGGGGTGTTTTGTGGGTTGTTGTGGATAGGGTGAGCAGCGGGGCTGCGGTTGACTTTGTTTGGGTTGGTGTGAATTTTTTGTTGGTAATGGGCAGCGGGGCTGCGATAAATGGTATTAAAGGGATATTGATGTACGAGATTTGGTGTGATTGTGGTTATGGTGTTTGGAAGCGGGGTTGTCGTGATGGTCTTGATTGTGAACGAACAGTGGGTTGTGAATAATAAATAAAAAGTGGAAGAGTTAGTAAATGGTGGGTCATGGTAATGGAACGAGATTAATAATTAATGGGTTGGTTGGTTGATAAGAAAGACTTGGTTGTGTTTCTTGTGTTTTCCTGACTTGATTTGTGGATGGCAGGGATATGTTTTATGAATGATTGATGTGGATGGTTATGGATAGTTGCCCAGTAGTTAAGGAACTAAATAAACTAATTCGGATGAAACATGAAAACCTAAATGGGGTTGGGGTTGCTTGTTGTATGCATGCTTCGTAGTAGTAGTGTCGAGGAACGTCCTCAGTTTCTCTGTTTAGAAGCCATTGGTTGGGATGTGTGTTTGGTATACATATAAATATATATCTGTATCTTTTGTGTTTTATCGCACCCCACCCATGTTGAGCGATTAGTATCTAAAAGTCCTATTTCATTGGAGAGGGTGTTTTTCCCTGAGTTACTAGATCCTTCTTGTTCCATCTCCCCTAGGATGTGATGGCTTGAGGCGACCTTACACATCAGAATATTCGTGTAGGTTTCAATTGGGGAGGTTTTTCCCCAAGACTCTTCAGGCAGGTTCTACTATTTACCAAGAATCTTCGGGATGTGGCCCAGGTGTGTGAGGGCAGGATACGTGGTTGTGAGGCCCAGGTGTGTGGGGGCGGGATACGTGGTTGTGAGAACCAGGTGTGTGCGGGCGGGATACGTGGTTGTGAGGCCGAGGTGTGTGCGGGCGGGATACGTGGTTGTGAGGCCCAGGTGTGTGCGGGCGGGATACGTTCTTGTGAGGCCCAAGTATGTGCGGGCGGGGAGAGTGTGGCAGCGTCAGAACATTCATCGTTAGGAAGAGCAGCTAACTATAGGGAAATGGTGCGGTGTACCCAATACTCTTGTTTCTAATATACTACTACCTGTTGTTATTGTGTTTTAGTGAGTGTGGCTGCTGAGGTTGGGTGGATAGAATTCCTTGCTAGGTTTTTTCTGTTGTTCTCACGGGACATTCGGTTGTCTCCCCACTTGTGCACGAGAGCTTTAGGTTCCCCTAATGAGTATACTTGTATGCTCACCCTACATTTACTTTCTTGTTTCCAGGAGGACTACCCGGGCCCTGCGGGACCCTACTAGTCGGATAGATGGAGTTTTTGCAATTTTTTTACACTTGTTTATTTTTGGTATTGTACTTTGAGCTTTCCTATACATGTACATTGTTATAAAATTGTTTAAACATGCATGTGGGATTGGTTTGGGTCTATTTATAAACACTTGTTCTTTTCCTTTTTGTGGATGACTTGTCCTATTTCCCAATCCTAAATAAATAAAAAGGGTAATGCCTCCCATATTTGTGAAAACTCATACCCTTGACGCTAGTCGCCACCCCGGGGCCTACTGGATGCGGGAATCGGGGGTCATTATCTCCCTTTCACCATTGCCAGATCAGGAGGGGAATCATTGGTGGGAGGGGGTCGTGACATATATAGTGCATGTGTGTCATGGAGACATTATGTCTCCTAAAGACTATGTGTCTTACTGAGACTATGTCTCTCATAGAGACTGTGTGTCTTATTGGAGAGGGTATATCTGATATTATTGATATAGTATCCATGGGGTTATATCATTAATGAGATTAATGTTCTATTCCTTTTTGGTATTTCTATAATGGTATTTACATTGTGGTATTTCTTTCATTGTATATACATTGTGGTATTTCCTATAAGGTATTTCCTTTGTCACATTCCTTTGTGGTTTTAGGGTTCCTTTCTCAGTATTGTTTTAGTCACCCTTGCATGGGATTTTCCTACATATGTCATGTCTTGTGTAGATGAGCGACCTTTTCAAAGTGTCTAGGGTACTCCAGGATATGAAAAATCATTGAGTGTTTAGGCTGGTCGAGGTGTTCCAAGAGCTTTGAGAAGGACTCCCAATACCTTTCTCTATAGGTTGCACTTTGTGGTTTACAAACAATTCTTTTGGTGGGATTATATTCTATCCCAGATTACATTACTTCACACTACATTCCTATGGTACTATGTTTGTTGGGATATAGTGTAAGAATTCATTTATTTACTAATTGTTATTACATTTGAAAATTTTTGTGGCATTATACATGTGTGTGTACATGTTTGTAAGAAATGCCCCTAATTTATGGGATATTCCTTCTTTGTACTACTCACTAGACCATGGCCTATTGATGGCAGGTTTGAGGTAGTCATGGAATTGGCCCCAATGGTATGGGATGTGACAATAACTAAAATAAATTTTAATTTAATCAGTAATATTATTGAAAAATGAATCAATTTGTAATACCAATGGATTAATGTCAATGAAAATGTTGAAAAGATTCTCAATGAAGGAAATCCATAAAGTTGTACATCATGATGTTAGACATCATGATATTGTAACCATTAATGCATTTTCCCAAGATAGTTTTTTTGACGGGATGGTATATATAAAAAACTCATTTTATATGTTTGGATGTCTATTTTATCTCATTTAATTATCGTTGGTTTGAGGGGATATCAATAATTGGCCCACCCATCACAACATTCCAGCAGATTTTTTATATGTTTAAAAATAACATTTGATAATAAACAATATTCGGGGTAAAAAAATATATTTATTGATTAATGTATACAAATTATTATGATTTCCATAGTCAATAGAACGACATTCATCGTATAATGACATATATAGAAATTTTATATATTGTAGGAAATATTTGTATTACAAATTTAAATAATATGTATATATAATAGAAATTTAATATCCTTTGAAAATTTATCAAAATATACATAATGGTTAGAAATAAAATTAATGGAAAAAAAATCTAATGAGATTGAAAATAATGATAAATTCACAAGAAATGTTGTTTTGTAATAATAATATTATATATTGTCAAATAGAAGAATATTGAGGAGAGAATTTAAATTATATTTTCATTGTAGAATTTTCAAGGAAAAATTATTGAAATATTGAAGAAGAATGTAAATAGGGAAAAACAGTTATGACCGTGTGAAAATCCATAAACTATATACTTGTAAATAAGAAACATTACTTTTTTTTAATAAATGTTAAAATCGATCCCAAAATAATAAATTATAGTGATTCATTCCAACAATTTCAAAAATTGATGTATAATGATATATTTACACAATCAAACTTTTGTGTTAATATAGAAGAATTTTATTAATCTATATTTTTTCCAAATATAGACATTGAACAAAAATAAAACTTATCAAAATAGAAATATGATTAAATTATGTTATAAAAATAAAATTTCATGAATAATGATAAAAATATTGTAAAACATGGATTATAACATTGAATCTCATTAAATATCTACATAATAATATAATTTATGTATTATATTATTGATATATTGTATTCTACCATCAAATATAAAATAACATTTAAAAGCAGGGATTTTATAACAAATTCCAACCTCTATAATGAAATTTTAATTGCAACCACTAGAATGTAAAAATAATAAATGAAAAAATAACCATCATGAATAAATATATAATCATATTCAATACGTTAACAAGGTATTATATTCCCAACATAATAAAAAAGTACCTATTACCAAATGTTTCTCAATATTATGGAAAATGAGATGAAATCCTATAAATCATTTTCATCATCTATCATATGTTATTTTAAAATCCTATATAATAATTACTAATTTGTTATAGTAAAATATCCCAACCATATTCATATCTATAATTTCATATTTTTTCTATTAATAATAATTTCTCACTATTTGTTTGTCACACTTTTATTATTATTGTAGTATCAGGTGTATATGATTTCATTTTTCATGAAAATGTAGGATTTTTAGTTCAGACACATATACCATGATTATGGTTAATCAATTATATAATTCAAATCAAAATATTAATAAAATATATATTATAAATATATAAATTTATTTATAGATTTTAAATATGTGATGGAGATATAAAAATAAATTTCAATATTCATGGAGATGGTTGGAATTATTTACAAATCAATATTATTTTCACATTTAAACAGAGGGAAAAATGAAATGAAAATAATAATTCACGATTATTAAAATTATTATATCATATATGTATAATGTTACGCCCCATGTTTCCACAAGGGGGATCATTGTTTGATTGCCCATGTTATACACAACACCAAAATATGACTAATAAAGCATAACCACTTTATGAATTATAATAATATTAGTTATATGTGATTTATAAAATAATATAAGAAATATATATCATTAATATATTGAAAAATGACTATTAAATAATCAATCAATTTAAGGTAATGTCCTTTTTATTTTTTCTTCAAAATAATTTTTATTTATTTTTATGAAAAATATATTATAAGGATCAACTATTACATTTAGAAAATTTAGTTGATAAAATAAATTCTGTTTTTGAAATCATCATATCATAATTAACATAGAGTCAGAATTTGGAATTTTTTAGAGAATAAATTTTTTTCATAAATTGTTAAAATACAGTTTTTTGTATATATTTTTGATATTCATAAATAAATTAATTTTAAAAATAAGAATATTATTTTAAATAAATTTCAATAAAAAAATAAACATTAATTATATTAAATTAATTATATTTTAAATCATATTTATACTCATTGTCAGTACACGTTTATTTTCAATCATCTAATGCATTCGTTTGAAAACATTTAAAAAATGAAAAATCTCATTTGTAAATTGTTAATTAAAATAACCCAAAATGAGAAATAAGTTAAATTAAATTATTATTGTTAAAATTTCAATATATTTTTACTAGTTATTTAGTTCTAACTAAATCATCATTCCATTGAAAAATGTTTTTTTTAAATGGATTTCCATCATGCGTCTAGGTTTTAATTTAAATTAAAATCTTTCACCTCTGTAAATTGATTTTCATAAAATCGATATACTATTATAAATCATTTTTAATAATATTAAGTAATATGTTCAAGTAATTTTTAAAAAAATGTGAACATTATTTATAATAAATATTAAATACAATGGTAAGATGAATATAGGTTCATTAAGGTTAAAATAATTTAACAATGAATATAATCAAATTAACTCTAATAGTATGAATATTTATATTTTAATTTCATTAAAAAAGTTTTTATATTTATTCATTCTAGTTTTATATAAAAATTATTTTGTAATAATATTTATAAAATGATTTATATGGTAAAACAGAAATTATATTTCTCTGTAATATTAAATTTCAATTACGAAATTTTATTTTATGAATTAACGTGTTTTGTAAAAAAATTATATTTTAAATTTTTTTAAGTATTAATTTTTATTTAATATTAAATATTATAAAAATTTTATGAAGAAAAATTTAATTTTAATAAGGGGTTGAAAACATTTATTGTTAAAAAAATATCATTTTCAATAAAAGATGGAAATTATTTTTAAAGAGGAAGTTAAAATATTTTGAAAATTATTTAGTTAAATTAATATTATTTTTGGAATTATAATGTATGAATTATCCAATGATGAATTATTCATAATTTTCCAAGACAATGGAATTTTCATGTAATAATTATATATTATATAAATATACAATGGGTTTTACCACATTTTAATGACCCAAAAGTGACCTAATAAATATTATAATAGGATTCCATGACCAAATAAATGTTTTCCCTTTATAAATAAATGTTTTTATAATTATTTGATTTATTTTATAAATCTATTATGAATCCTCCAAATCATGTAATATGTTTTATGGTCTTAAAATTGTTTCATTAGTATTCTGAATCAACCCCATATAAGAAAGGGTGTTGTATTATTATGTTTTTTAATTACCCTTTTAAAATTATATATAGAAATTCCATTTTCCAATTACCATGGAATGAAACGGGGGTATGATTTTTCGTTATGTTCATTTTATTATGTATAGTCCCAAAAAATAATAATAAATAAATTCCCATTATTTCATATATGAACCTAATGATGATTCCATTTCACTTCACTCAAACCCCTTATAGAATGGCCATAATCTTCTCTCCATTCCCTAGAATCCACTCACGTTTCACCCATGAACTCCTGAAATCCTTCACAAGATTGTTGATTCATACATTCAAGTAAGGTATTTCCCACTGTCATCTTTTATCAAGCATTACTTTTATGTAATTTCATTGAATTTACATTTTCATATGTTTGAATATGTTTTTACGTAACCCCCATACTATTTATTTGATGGATAAATTATTATATCCTATTTCACTCTCATTTATACCTCCTATGATCATTTATGTAAACCCATTACCAAGCTAAATGTTTTTAAGGGACCATCCTATCCTTCATTCAAATACCATATTCTATATTGGAAATTTTTATATAAATTTCAAATGATTATATTTTCATTCAGTTATAATCATACCCTTAATATCCATTTGATTTTTCGGATGAGTTATCATTTATCCTTCCCCATGTTGACCCTTACCTAAGTCCGTACTATACCAAAATTCTGAAAGGAATCCTCTGCATCAAATATTTTTCAAGTTTATTTTTTTACTTATGAATTGTATTTACAGTTCATAATTTTGGTACATGTCTGTTTATGACCATGATACATCTCACATGATGTTTATCTTATTTTATTCCCCTTTCATTTTGGTCAACCAATTTTTTTATAATTTCTATGCGACATTGTTATCCTACCAAAATCTCTCCACGAATTTCAATTCCAAAGAAATTGTGAAGTGAATAAATAATAATTTAAAAATCAAAGGTATTCACCAATATGAACATATAATTATTTATTAGGTATATAATTATATTTATTCCATAATATTTGATAATGTAAAATATTTTGATGATGAAATGACTGATGTTGTATGAAGTATGTTGAACAGTTCTCTATGAAAATGATAAAAAAATCATGGGGATTCCTTGATAGAACTCCAACACATTGGATAATGGTATGTATCATGATATTTTTTATAGGGATTTAATCTAACTCCTTTATGTAATTTTACCACTAGGACGTCCTTTTGGATTTAGAATTGACCTATTTTTATGATAAAATGTTTTATGTTTTTTCCACATTTCCATAGTTTCCTTAATGATTACCATGGCATTTCATGTCCCATAGCTCATATTTATGATTCATTCTATTTTTATTTTCCAATTATATTCTTACTATCTAAAAAGTATCATATTATTCACATTATTCATCATTTATTCCTTTAATGGGATTTATAACTCACCCCATACAAATGTATGTCCCTAGGTTATCACATCAGGTTTTATGTTAATTGGAATATTATTATCAGGTCATGGAAATGATGAATAATTTTTTCTATAACTTGTTATAATTTTTTATGTAATTTAAATAATTCCCCATAAAACAAGACTTCCCAAACATTTTTGTATTATTAATTTTAAATTTAGGTAATAAATCATGAATTAAAATGAACTCAAGAGAATGGTTTCCATAGATGGTATCAGAGAATTTTTTTGTTGCAATTATTGGGATTCAGAATTGTAAACTGTAGAAAAATCCTTAGAGATAAGACTAATTATTAAAAAAATCCCTAAATCTTGGTAAGTATAGTGTAAGTGTATTATAAAGAAAATAAATCTATATAGGGATAATATATTTGAACATGGTTCTAGAATAGTTATATATTAGAGTAACAACTTTGACAAGGTGTCTTGAGGCTGATATGGGGAATCTTAGTACACAAAAATGGGCCTTACTGCAAACATGTTTTGACACTCTATGGTGATATGTGTTGGTAAATTCATAAGATCCATACAAACCATTTTTTGGTAAATTCCCATAAGATTATATGTTAGGTAACAGATCAAGGTAAAAAAGACTGAAGCCTAGAAATCTATAAGTTATGGAAATAATTGTAATTTATATTTTATCCATTTTGTATCATTCGATCCCCCTTTATCAGTATCATAATTTAAAAATGATCATCTTTATTTTTTTCCAACTATTATTACCAATGGATGTAAATAGGAATAACCATAAAAATAACCAAAGTGAATTAAAATTTCATTATTTCCCAAAGAAGATACACAATCAGATGGGTGATCAAGTATAACATATTGTAATTATGAGAATGTATTTATCAAGTATAAAAATTAACAACTGGAACATAGTTGAATTACCAAATAAGTCAATAAAGAGGAAGAAAAAATCTCCCTGAATTTCAGGTAATAACCAAGAGAAGGGAAAGAGAACCAAAATTCCTTTTATGAAACATTTGTAAAATGTTGTAATAAGAGAAATTTCACAAAAGGAGATAGAGATGTTTTCTTGTGAGGGAAGACGAGGCCTATGTTCTCCAATTTCAATGGAATAATGTATAATGTGATGGATGGAAGTAAAATTAAATATTATGATCCCTATAAAATTATATCTCATGAAATATTATAATTTAGGCATTATCTAGGCAAATTTATTTATTGATGGGCCGAGAAGAATGTTTTGGATAAAAAATATCTAGGAAATCGCGCACAAGGAATGTTCAATGTTGAGTTATATCATGATGACTGATGTAAAAGTAACATGTACTCCAGAGTAATTTATTTCATGTTATATTTCACTTAATTCCATTATATAATACTTTTATGATTTCTAATTATATCGTGCCTCCCCCAATGTGATTTTACATCATCAAAAAATTACTATGTATAAAATGTTGTTGTTAGTGGGAATGTTCATCTTGAAAATATTTTTAGTCATCCTTTATTGTAATTTGGTGTTATCCATGTTATGGATTGGTTTTCCTCTAATAAATCCATCATGAATTATTTGGAAACGTAATTCACCATCCATTACATGAATAACTCTTTAATTATATAAAATTACAAGTTTGAGGCTGACGATTATATATTTTGGATATTATCACACTATAATAAATTTTGTCTATCAAAAAATATTAGGACTCTAGTAAGAACTATTCTTGGGAAATAATTTAGTGAAAATAAAAATTTTATTATGCCACAATAATTTAGATTTATATTTTAAAATTATTATATTTTTAATATTATGTATATAATAAGTAGGAAAAATCTATTGATTTACCACAGTTGTTTTCTATAAGGATATGAAATTTATTTTGAGTTCTACTAATAACCTATAAAATTGATTGACTGATAATGTGATATTTTAGAAAAAAACATTATAAATAATTGATGACACTTAATAGGTGATTGATTATGGGAAGATTCTATTGATTATTGGGATGATATTTACAAGGCCAAACTTTTGTGTAAAAGCATGAATATAAATTTCGATGATTTATGTTGTAGATGTTTAGTTTGATATTTTTAGAAACAAATCACAAAAAATCATCTTATTTTGATGTGATTAAATATATTTTGGGAGATTTTTTTGGGTTGAGGAATATATATCCATTAGGAATCTATGAGATGAATGCTCATACACTTTTGGAAGTGTAACAATAATTGTATAAAAAATCCTACGATATTAAAAAAATATTTTATTTTCATGTTATTAGTAAAATATAAGGGTATTTATAATTTTAATGATATATGTTAATCCTTTTTGGGTTTTGTATAATTTTGGAGACAAAATTGTTTAGGTATTATTTGAAATTATGCTAAAAATTTTGTATATAATAATGGCAGGAAGGATACCCGGTTATTATTTGGGTAATATTTGATCCATTTGTACATTATTCTATTCATTCAGGTAAATGAAAAAATCATCCTGAGTTATCATCATTTGGATATAAACAATATATTAAAGTGAAAATTAATTATACATGTCATGAAATAATATTTCCTTATGTTATCAGTTTTGATGATAATGTAATACTTTAACTATATAGAAATAATCCTGAATAATTATTTTTTAATTTTCTTATGAATCAATGTTCATTTTATCGATCATTGATTTATTGTTTTCTATTAATTTACATAATCTTGACCATACTATCTATCAAACAAAACTAGTTATTCTATTTTATATTTCACTTCCATGTTTATGTTTTCACCACCCACTAATGTTCTACTACATGGAATCCTATTAATGTGATGACATTTTTAATTCAATTTCTCTATTTTTAGGAGGATGTTTTATTAACCACTTTTAAAGTGTGGGATGTCTATAAATATATTTAAATGTTTTAAAAAATTTCTTACTAGTTTAATGTTCAAATTTTTAATAATAAATTTATTAAAGGGTGGAAGAATGTATCTCTTAGAGTGTTCATTAAAGAATACCTAGTTCGATAGACTATGTGATACACAACACCGGACCCAAAAAAAATTATTATTTATGTATCATCATTTTTACCATTTTATTAATATTATTTATATTCTTTCAATAAAAAAATTAATGAAATATATATCCAAATTATGATGATAAGTGATTATAAAATAGTCAATCAATTTTTCTGAATGATTTTTTTGTGTTTTCCTATTTTTTTTTATTTTTATGAAAAATATATTATTATTTTGGAAAATGAAAATGATAAAATTTATTTTACAAAAGTAATTATATTTTTCTATCATCATATAATAAATTACAAGTGGTTAAATTTTGAAAATTTTCAGCTAATATAAAATTTTCACTAAATATTTTCAAATACCATTTTTATAAAAAATAGTGTTATATATAGATTAAATAATTAATTTAAAAGTATAATTATCCTTTTAATTTTATATCATGATAAAACTAGTATTCAAAAATATTATTCAATTGAATACATTTTAAATAATATTTTTACTACATCTTTGTATTTGTTTATTTTTTTGCTTCAATTGCATTTCATTTTTTCAAATATGTTTTATAATTAAAAATGCATCCCAATTATACTAAAATATAATAACCCCTAATGATAAATGAATAAAATTAAATATTTATAAAACACATATATATTTATAATATTATTTCTGTAATTAATGTGAAATAATATTTTCCTTGATAAATGTATTATTTTTTTTGGAAAAATATCCTTCCAAATTACATTTGGGTTTTATTTTACATTAAATTCATACTAATATGTGAATTGATTTTCATAAAATTTATTCAATATTTGGAATAATTGTGATTAATTTTAGCTAATAAGATAAACATAATTTTTTAAAAATACGAATACCCATTGTTGTAAATAATAATTACCATGGTAAAAGGAAAACCGGTTAATGAAGGGAAAAATAAATTTAAAAAAGACCACAAGCAATTTGTCTATAATAGTATGATTATTTATATTTCCATTTAATTAATATTATTATTAAATTTATTCATTATTTTTTAATATTTATAAAGGATTTTGTAATAATATATATACAAAATTATGATGAGACATAAAATGAATTTATAAGTATTATGAAATATAAATTAAAGAAATTTCATTTGATTTATTTATTCTTTTTTAAAATAAATTATATTTTAATAAAATATTATTTTGAAATAATTTTTATTAATTATTAATGACCATATAATTTTTATGTAGTCAAATTTAATTTTTATAAGGGTTCGAAAACTTTTATTATCAATAACCCATCATTTAAAATTAATGAAATTTATTATTTTAAAATTGGAAATTCAATTATTATGATAATTATTTTTATAAAATGATAAATAATTTTTGATTGGGATGTCAAAATTATCAAATGTTGAATTTTTCTTATTTTTCATATATTTTAGAATTTTTGGTTGAAAATTAAATATCATATAAATATACATCATTTATTATGACATATTATGGACCCAAAAAATATATAACGGATACAATATATGGCATCCATGAACAAATAAATGTTTTAAATTTAAAATAATGTGATTTTAGGTTTATATAATTTATTTTATAAATGGATTATGAATCCTCTGAAACTTGTAATCTATACTATTGTTTTAAAATATTTTGTTTCGGAGTATGACTCACCTTTACGTAAGTAAGTGAATTATTTTATAATTTTTAGTCCTTGAACATATAATATTATTTATACAACTACCATTTAAAATGAATCAAGGAAAAAACCATGGGATGTATTTTACTTTTAGTATATTTTATAATATAGAGTCTAAAATAATAATAATAATGAAATAGACCTAATTTCTAATATAAACCCACCCATGATCCCATTTCACTTCACTAAAACTCATTAAAATAAATCAATACGAATACCTCCCCCTTATACAGTCCTCTAAATTCCCCCAAATCCCTCTATTATTCCTTCCCATGCTTTTAGAGTCACACATTCACATAAGGGATCATTTACTCTTCACATTTGTCATGCAGTCCTTTTATGTTATTTAATTTAATTTCTAATTTCTTATGATCTGATATGTTTTTATATACCGCCCTTACAGTAAATTTTATGCATAAATGATTAGACAACCTTTATGATTCATTTATTCCTCCTATGAACCATTATGTCCACTTATTACTATGCTGAAATTTTATACGGATCCTTCTTCACCTTCTTTGAAATTTAGGAATCTTCTATGAAATTCATTCTTGTAAACTCAAATGGAAATATTTTAATTCATTTATAATAATTCCCATACAATTCGGTTGATGTTATTGTTATGAGGGATCATTTATCCTCCCTCATTATAAATCATATCGATGTTCTTACTAGGCATATATACCCTAAGGTACCTTCACCATCTCTTATTTATTTAATATTATTTATATAACATATAAATTATAATTAAATTTTCTAATGTTAGTACATTCACATAAATGTCTCTATTATTACCTAATTTATGTTTAAATTATTACATTCCATTTTCTATCTCATCAACCATTTTTATTAATTTTTTTTGAATTTTGTTTCATTGTTGAAGTTTCACTGTCAATTTTCCATGAAAAAACTATTGTGTAGTGAATACCACACTCAATTTATTATCAAGGTGTTTTAATTTATTTAAATATAATTATTCATTGGGACTTAAATATATATATATATATATATATTCATCAACTTTTTATCATTTAATAAATTATAATGACTACTAAACCCAGGTTTTATGAATTATGTGGTGAACATAAAAATGAGAATGTACTAAATATGAAAGATGTTCCCAAGTACTCCACTAATGAATCAGCTAATGATTAGTTCAATGATATGTCTTGTTGGGATAAGGAGTAAACCAGATTCTATTGTAAAAAAATTATCCACCATGAGTTCTTGTCATATTTAGACTTGAAATAAGTTTATGATGTAATGTTTTATAGTATTTCCACATTCCCAAGATTCCAATATGATTATCATGCTATATCATGTTTTATTATTCATCTTTAACATTCCTACTCTTTTTATTCCCTATTGATATTCCTATTTATACTATGTATCATCTTCTTCATCTTACTGATTTTTTATTCCCTTATCGGGATTTATATCTCACATTTTTCCCATGATTATCCCTTGGTTATCCGTTTATGTAATAAGTTTGTCGGAATATTATGAACATGTAATTGAAAAGTTCAATAATGTTTGGTATCCCATGTCATAAGTCACTATTGGGAAGCTAGGTTTTCCCAACACTTTTATACAAACGGTTCAACAGAGTCATTGGTATAAGGGTCCTTTACTAATGGTTTTCTCAAAACATTGGTAAAGGTTCATTTAGTGAAGTATTCTAAATGGTTTGAAGAAATCATTGGGAAATCATAAAATGATTCTCCCTTTACCAACAGTTTATACAAACCATTGGTAAATTCATTGATATAGGAAGGCTTTCCTAAAGGTTTTTCTAAACCATTGGTAAAGCTTACCTTACCCAACGGTTTTTTAAAACCATTGGGAATGTTTTCTCATAAATTACTCGCAATCACGTTCTCCCATACACGATATTGATGTTCTAAAGCTGAGACCTAATACCTCTCTCGCTCGTTAAATTTCATCCAGATCCATCTTCAATTACAAAGTTGTTTTTTTCGACACTTCATATTTGTAGGTAGTACCTTATGTTTAATGTTTTTCAACTATTTTTATTGTTATTCATTTTGATTTGACTTAAACCTGAGGTTTGTCCATTATGCTCTCCAAGAATTTCAATTTTATTTGTCTTCTACTTTTGTTCTGATGTCATGTGTGAATCAATTTTTTTTATGTGAAGGGGTTCATGTGGTGGGAGGTGTAGTGTGTGGGGGTCTAGTGGGTGGGGGGATTGGCTATGCTGGTTAGGTTGCTTATGTGGGGGGTGAAATTAGTGAAGGGGGGTGTGCTTGAGGGGGTCTGTAATGGTGGGGGAGTATGTTGGGGTGAGGTGGGGGTTGTACTGGTGGGGGTGGGGGTGGATTGTGTAGGTGGGAGTGGGGGAGGGGGGTTGTTCATGTGGGGGGTGCAGGTGGAGGGGTAGTCCTATGAAAGTGGGTGAGGGAGGGGAGTGTGCAGGTTGGGGGGTGGGCTGGGCTGGTGGGAGTCTGTTGGGGGGGTGAGGTGTGGGGGGCAGTGTACATGTGGCAGTGGGCGAGGGGGGTTGTGCAGGTGGAAGGGGAAAGTGGTGTATGTGGGGGGTGGTTGTGCAAGTGGTTGGGGGAGTGTGCAGGTTGGGGGTGGGGGCTTTGCTGGTGGCAGTATGTTGGGGGTGAGGTGGGTGCGTACAGGTGGGGTGGGGGAGGGGTGAGGGGTTGTGTAGGAGGGGGGGGGGGTGGGTTGTGTAGTGGGTGGACGGGAGGTGGCTGTGGAGGAAGGGGTGGGGTGAGGGGGTTGTGCAGGTGGGGGTGGGGTTACAGGTGGTGGGGGGGGGGGGGGTTGTGCAGTTGGTGGATATGATGGGGGTTGTGTGGGGGGAGTCTTCTGGGGCTGAGGTGGGGAGTGGGTTTGTGTAGGTGGAAATTCATCACTTCCATAATTCACCAATAATAATTGAGAAGTAATCACTTTTAGAGACTTGGATAGGTTTGAGGCCTCATTTATTTCAGATCATGTCTAGTAATATTGATGAGTAAGGAATCACGTGATATAAAAGTGACATCAACTATATAGCAATAATTCCTTCTCCCACAACAAATTTTTATAGAAATAATATATCCTTGAAAGGTTTTGGGAGCCTTTTAGAATCCAACACCGCAACATTTTCACAATTGCAAAATTGAAACCATCATGTTATCAAGTCACTAAAACTACCAAATTGGATTTTCAATAAAAAATACTATTATAATTCTTATCAACCATTTTTTGATTTTCATAAAATTAATGACAACCCAATTAAATCTCATAGCTCTCATTCACAACCTTGTGGAATGCCCGTCTACCCCCTAGACACCCCCCTAACCCCTGGACATTCCCGCCACCCTCATGGACAATCTTCCCACTCCCTGGACACCCTGTATCCCCCTGGACAATTCTGAAACCCTCGTGGACAGCCTGCCCACCCCCTAGACACCCCCTACCCCCTAGACTTCCCCCAACCCATTGGAAACCCCGCCCACCCCTAGACACTCCTCCCAACCCCCGAACACCCCCACCCCCTGGACACCTCGTACCCCCTGGACAGCACCCCCCACACCCCTTAGACAACCCTCCCAACCCCTGGACACCCCTCCCACACCGGACGGCCCCACCACCCTTGTGGATAGCCATCCCACCCCCTGGACAACCCCATACACCCCTGGAAAACCCCGAAAAACCCCATGTACCGCCCGGCCCCGATTACACAGAAGTAGATAACTCTCCATCGCCCCCAATTTCCCGAATCCCCCGCGCAGGTGCACCCTAACCTGAGGGGTGTGCTTTACTTGTGGAACTGATTGGGTAATGAATGGTATGACCATAGGGGTTCCAAGAATGATTTATTTAACATGATTGGATGATTTGGGATGCATATAACACATAATGGGACCTGAGTCCTGTGCCGCTTTTATGATACCTATTGAAAATGTATGTAAATAAATTTTAATTTAATTTATGATTAATTGTTCATTGATTAATGATTTGGAATTCCTTGAAGAAACCAACCAAGGATTCATGTTAAAATTATATCATGTAATTATAGTTGGAAACCCCCATGGATTCATGATGATTTGGTTTATAATACCTTCAGGAAATATACCTTGGATTTATAGTGATTATGATTTAGGAAGCCTTG
Source organism: Viscum album (assembly GCA_963277665.1). Taxonomy (NCBI): domain Eukaryota; kingdom Viridiplantae; phylum Streptophyta; class Magnoliopsida; order Santalales; family Viscaceae; genus Viscum; species Viscum album. The sequence continues at coordinate 397,127 of OY728127.1, forward strand.
GGGAAGTCCCCCTTGGATTCTAAACTAGAGGCCTCTTTCTTTACCTATGATAGGAACTCATTCATCTATATAAATCCATATAAATTCAATCAATTGTTTACATATACTCTCCAAATCTGTAAGGTTTATCTTAGTTTTAATGTTCTTCATCTATTAATCATTGTTTCTATTTTGATTTGATATGTACAAGGTGGTGACTTCAATAGAATGACATACCCAATACGTTTAGTTTGAATTGTTTTCTATTTTTGTTTTAAAATTCATGTTTCGTGTTCATATGAATCAACTTGATTTTATGTCTTCATAGCCGCACCTTTTATGTAGTTAGTGACTCATATCGACTAATGGAGGTGCTGGTGAGATGTATCCCCACTCAAAGATGGTAAATGGTTTGTTTAGTAATATTTTCTCTAGGTGGGTAATGTATATAAGGATGATCCTTTTGAAGGGATTGGGGATGATCTAGGTTGTGGGTTAGGTGGTTTTCTTTTTTTTAGTGGGGTGATATGTTACTTTCTGTAGACATAATTTTGCATGTTCTAAAATTTACTAATTTTTCACAATATTACCATTATTTCATCAATAAATTATTTAAAAATCTCTCTTTACACATTCTCTATATTTCATGAAAAGCCTTCAATATGTATTATATTGAACAATGTTCTATTGGGTCTATGGTTTCTTCTTATATTTGTTATGTAAAAAAATTAAAAAACACATATCACCTCAAATTTAGGCACACATTACTAAATTAGTATATCTTTTCGTTGTTTTAATATCTCACTACATCAACTAGAAACTCCTTCATTTATCAGTAACATAAATATATTTTCGATTAAAATTAATTCTTATTGAATTGATTATGGCCAAATGACTTATAACAATTATTTTTGCAGAATGGATAGAAGGTGGGTGTGTGAAACAGATTGGATCTCAAGCTATTTTCAAAAAAAATTGGAGAGATTTTTAGATTTTTCATTTCACACTGCTTCAGATAGTGGTCACATACACTGCCCATGTTACAATTGTGTTGGTAGACCTTCGTAGAGCTGTGATGAAGTCATCTACCACATATCCAAATATGGATTTCAAGAAAACTACTATGTGTGGTATCACAATGGGGAGAAACTGAAATCTAAAATTGCTGATGATCGAAATGAATGGACTGGATGAGAGAATTTGTTAGATGATCAGTTTTTGTTTATTCATCATAATGAAAAAGAAAGGATTTCTACAAAATTAGTCTCTGATACATGGATAGATTATGCATCTAATGAAAATTATGATATTTTTAGGGTGAAAAAATTGAATGATGTTACCATGACTCCAGTATATTGGCAGTGCGATAAAATTAAAATGCATGAATTTTTAATCTGATCCTTTCATGGGAAAAATATGTATGGGATTTCTAAAACATCAATAGATTACATTCTTTACTTCTTGAATGATTTTCTTCCAGAGGATGCAGGTATTCCCTCAAACCACTATATGGAATGGATTTTAGTTAAGAAACATGGATTTTTTAGAAATAAATATTCAACATTACCCCAAATATTGCATTTTATTCTAGGTGGAAACCGCTGAATGAAATTGTTGTATACAATGTGGAACATCCCACTAGAAGTCAAAATCTGATAGAACACCATCCCGTGTTCCACAAAATTTAATGTGGCACATTCCATTGATCCCCAAACAGCATAATCTTTTTACGTTTGATGAAATATCAAAAAAAATGAGATGGAATGATACCAAGAGAAATAAGACTAATGATGAGTTTGTTCAGCCTATATATTTATTTTCATGGCATAGATTTGATGCTTGATATCCTAATTTTTCAGCTGATGTGAGTAATGTGAGGTTGGTTCTTTCATGCAACAATTTTAATCAGTTTGGGTAGATTCTTACATCACACATCACATGGATAGTTTTTATACACATTTATAATCTTCCCCTATGGTTGTGTATAAAAAAATTTTTCACTTTCATTATTATACTCATATATGTACCTTCATATCCCGACATTTATAATGACTTATACATGAAACCTTTAATAAAAGAGTTAAAACTTCTTTGGGATGTGGGTGTGAATATATATGATGCATATTCGGAAGACATATTTCATTTTCATGATGCGCTTATATGGATGATCAATGATTTTAGGGCTTATGAAATGATATCTGGACATATAAGAAAGGGAAAACATTCATGTCCTGTTTGTATGAAGAATAAAAAATCCAAAAGACTGAAACATTGTAGTTGTTTCATTTTTATAGGTCATCAACGAATCTTCCCAATGGACCATCCATATAGAAATAATCGTCGAATATTTGATAATATCATAGAGACTGATGATCAACCTTAGCATATGTCTGGAACGTATGTTCTTAATTAATTGAAATATTTCAGTTTTTTATTCGGGAAGGGCCAAATGAAATCACGAAATAGAAATAATGTTTCCACTAAAACCTATTACAATTAGAGGAAGAGGAGTATCTTATATGATTTTACTTATTGGTAAACCAATTTTTTTTCTCATTGTTAGACATAATTCACATTGAAAAGAATATATTTGAAATGTTGCTTTTGATACTTCGAAATGATAAGGGAACGAGAAAAGATGATTTATAGTCTCGGCGTGACTTGGTGGATTGGGGCATGCGAACAAAATTTAATCCTATGAATATCATTCAAAATTACTGGAATGTTCCATGTGCTTCTTATGTGATGACACCTATGATAAAAACAATTTATGTATGTGTTAGATACAATTAGTGTTCCTGATGTCTATTTAAGAAACAAATCTAAACGGGTCAACAGAAGAGATTTGAAGCAAAAATTATTGAATACACATGATTATCAAATTATTATGAATGAGTTTATTCTAATAGAAATCCATAATCTATTATCCAATAATTTAAGGGTGAATATTATTCGATTGTGAATTTTTTTTTGTGATCTTAGTGCTAAGATGTTGTCCATGTCTTTCTTGCAAAAAAATGTTGAGAGATGACCCATTAATTTTGTGTGTGTAGGACAAAATATTTACTCCATAATTTTTCAAATGCATAGTACATCTAACTGTCGGTATTAACATAAGAATACTTCATAGAGGACCTATTTCTTTTCGTTGGATGTATCCTACTGAAATAAATATGTACACATTAATGTCATATGTCGGAAATTGGAATCATCCCGAAGGTTCTATCTTGAACAGTTACATGGCTCGAGAAAGTATAGATTTATGCTTAAGGTGTTTGTCTGAACATACTACAATAATGAACAGAACAATGAGAAATGAAGAAGAATAGTATGAGAAAATTGAACCATGTTTTCTCTCACTTCCTCAAATAGGAGGAATTCCGGGATCGTACGCATTGAAGACATTAATCCTCGAAGTGTGGGAGATGGCACATTGCACAATTTTGTTCAACTGTTATTTTTTCAATGAATAAATCTATTAACTAAATTGAATATGTATATATTAGATAAATTTTTGTTAAACTAATTATATATTTTATCTATAGGGAACAGAAATGAATGATAAATAGAAAGCAGCGTTCTTTATTGTTGAGAAGGAGGAAGACTTTTCATAGAAAATAGTTTTATTCTTGGTTAAAATTGAAGGAAAAAATATTATTGTTTAAAATTATTAAATGAATATTAATTATGTTTAATATTAATTTATATTCAAGGTATTGTGTCTTCCTGCTGACTCTGTCTCTAAGGAAATAAGGGCTTTTGGATTTGGTCCTAATACTGTGGTTCGTGACTCTAAATGAATTGTATCAATGGGTTAAAATATATTGTCACTAAATGATAAAAGAACATGATAACACAACATGATGGTGTTATGGTTACTCCCACAACATATTGTTATGCCAGTGCATCAGATAGTAGACTGTGATATGAAAAAGTGGGTTATTTTAGAGTCGTTGAAAAAATAATAATGTTGGATTTTACTCTCATGGACGAGTCACGAGGATGAAATGCCATTAGTTTGATTCGATGACGAGAAAAGGCACATTTATTGATGATTTTGGATTTTGATTAATTAATATGACATGCACTCTTACTACCAAAGAACCATATGTATTTCCATCAATGGTTAAACATGTTTTTTTATGTCAAATACCAACTTCAACGTGAATTTGGTTTCATATTTGAAGTAATTCCAAGTCATATTTTTTATAATGGTTATGATGGAATTGACATCATCCCTACTTCCATTGGAACCAATCCATTTATTTCTTTTGATGACTCCAAGAGCTCAATTGTCATTGTCGACTGTGAACATGAAGTTATGTTGGGAAATATATAAAATCATACATTCATGTTCTCAATTAATTTGGTTTACCTCATGTTGGGTTGTTAAGGTTTGTTCTATTAAAATTGATTTAATATTGATTACAAATATATTGAATCCGACTTGAACATTATGTAAATTTTCAATGTTTATTGGATGAAATTATTATTTGAATTACATTTTCTAATTTGGAATTGAACTGTATTTAAACCTACGAAACCAACATTTATAACTTTGTGAACATTTCAATGCTTCAACTATGATTTTTATTAAATTTGTACGACTTTAAGACCTCTATTTAATATTTTACCAGGTAATGAACATGATGGTCTTCATTCTTCTGCAAAACATGTTTTGAAACCTGCGTCATCTACCTCAGGTAAAGAAATTAAATTTTTCCTTATTTTTGACAACTGCTTTTGAACTTTTGATGATGGGGATGATGACGAGGATGAGGGTGAGGGGGAAGATTATGGTGATAATAGTGATGGTGATGAGGGATATATTGATCTGTTAAATTTTTTACTGATATTACAAACCTTTTATTTTAAATGATTTTTTGTTCCTCAATATATGTGTGATGAGGTATGTAACATTATATTCTTTTTTATCTACAAATAATAGAACTTGATTTTATGATTTGTTGTGAAACACCCATATTTTAAAGAAATTTCAATTTTTTAGTGGAATTTAGAAAATTGGTGGTCTAATTAGAAGTTGATATAATGAAAATATTTTTTAACCTTGAAATAATTTTCATAGAAAGTATGTAAATAAAATCACATGAACCTGAAAAATCCTGCAGGACAGCCCCACAGACAGCCCCCTGGATTTCCCCCCCACCCTCCTCCCTAGACAACCCCTCATTCTCCCCCCTGGATAGCCCCCCTCCATCCTGGACGCTGGAGAACCCCTGCCCTCCTCCTTGGACCCCAGACAACCTCCCCACCATCTTTCCAAAACACTAGATAGCCCCCCCCCCCCGAACAGCCCCCACTCCCCACCCTCCTCCCTGGAAGCCGTAGACCCCCCACCCTCCTCCCTGGACCTCACATAGCCCCCCTCCTTCCTAGACCTTGGACAGACGCCCAACCTCCTCCCTGGACACTGAACTGCCCCCCCCAGACAACACTCGGATAGCCCCCTCCTCACGGGACCCCGTACATCCCCCCCGGACAGCCCCCCCCCCCCAATAGCCCCTACCCCCTGCTTATACCCCAGACACACCACCCACCGTCCTCCATGGTCTCCGGACATTCCCCCTCCAAGACAGCCCCCACCCTCCTCCCTCGACCCCAGATACCCCCCCACCTAGATAGCCCCCAACCTCCTTCTTGGACCCATGAAAACCCACCACAGTCCTCCCTCAACCCCAGATAGCCCCCAGAGAGCCTCGTAAACAAACCCCCCCCCAGACAGACCCTCAGAAAGCCCCCCACCCTCCTCTTTGGACCCCGTATAGCTCCCAGGCATCCCCCACCCTCCTCCCTGGACCCTGGACACCCCCCCACTCTCCTCCATGGACCCTTGACCCTGGACACCCCCACCCTCCTTCCTGGACCCCAGATAGCCGCCAGGAAAACACCCCCACCCTCCTCCCTGGACCCCAAACGGCCCCCCGGACGGCCCTTGGACAACCCCCCAGACAGCCCCCACCCTCCTCCATGGGCCCCGGACAACCCCCCCCCCCCCTTTCCCGGACCCTCAATAGCCCCCACCCTCCTCCTACCATGCATAACCCATGCCACATATATCATAATCCTCCACTGGGTACCTCACACAACTGTTTATCACCAAAATCATCACACCAATCACTACATCATAATGTCACTGATGCCAATATATGTACTCTTCATGATTCACCCTAAATCCTAATCAAATTAACATTCCATTTCTATTATGTGAGTATGATGAACAGAACACCAACCATGATTCTAGTGATAATGGCACTCTTAATTCGGCATCTCAGTTCTCAATCTATTCTCTCTTCAAGATTCACCCTAAATCCCAATAGAAAAGTAGTTTTTAGAGCTTCAGAAGAAGATGAGATATGAGTGAAAACCCTAATCGAAAAGTGGAAGCAAGGAGAGGATTAGACTGACCCGGATCATCAATCCTCACATGACGACACTCAAAACGCCCAATGGTCGAATGAGATCCACCCTTAGGAGCTCTTGGGAGCATTCGATTATGGTGATACTTTAGCACAAGGATCCATCAGTCATTTGGGACGTGTACGAGTCAACCCCACATAAATCAGAGGCATGGTGTTGCCATAAGTCACATATTATCGGTTATATTTCTATAGTCAAGTATTTAAATAAAATTAACTTTCCCCTAAATCACTTTTGATGGAACCATTCAAGACATTACATCAAATAAATAAATAAATACTAATGTATTCCAATACATATACATATATATAAAATTATTTTTAAAAATAAAAATAATCAAGAAAATAACATTATAAAAAAAGTGGATCCAAATATGCTTGCATAATAATCATTCCATGACAGATATATCATTTACATAATCATTGCCTTGATCCCATTGATTCTATTGAGGTATATCCAGATGAATCATGGAAAATCGATTAGACTACATCACCATATCATTATATTTAAAACATTTCACTTTTTGGTCCTCTAACATAAAATTGAATTCATTATCCTGATGGAATTTTTTTCCATATGTGATGAAGGAAATTTTTTTCTACGAAATTACCAAAGTGTTTATCTCCATACGATCCACATGAGGGAAAATCAATCATTCCCTTATTCATTTTATTCATTATTTCTTTTCCATCCCAATATTCTCCCGTTTAAATTAATCATTTTAATACTATGATAATTATTTCACTATTTTGATTTCATAGTGTATTGTGTACTTATATAAAGAGAATGTTTGGGATACAATTTCAGTTTTATTTTTTTGTTGAATCCCTTAAATGAAATGAACAATCATTCTGATTTTATTATGTGTATAATCTATGGCATAAGTTTTTAACCTCATATTTGATGATTCATATATAAAAATTATTTACTCATCATTATATCAGTGACTCAAGAAAGGTATTTTGAAATATGTTGTTTCTCATAATGAAAACATTATATGTTAAAGCGTACACTAATTATAACAACCCCAACCCCAGTAGCCCAGATTCGGTGGTTTTTTATTACAATTGAATTGATACAGATATCACGTCACCAATGATTTAAGGGTTTAGTAGTCTTGGAGATACTAGATATGTAAATGTTCCCTTATTATAGTTGAAAATAATAATAGAATATAACATAATAAAACAAACTACTTCATGAACACTTATTCAAGGGATTCATCATCAGAAACTAGAGAATGAAAAAAATGTATGGGGAGGGAGAAAATGATTAGTTGGTGTTAAATTTTTAATAAACATATATAAATAATAATTTAATAATAATAAATTAGGCATAGTCAACTTTTAATGGATAATAACAAAACAAACATACCATTAATACAGGAATAGTGAAAATGCATCCATATATTTTTGTAATGATTAAAATCCCCTAGATAATGATACGTGAATGATAAATAATGATAATAAATAATTATTTGATTTTATTAATATAGAACATTAATCATCATATGTCATGATTTTTTAATTTTAATTTGTTTATAACAAAATGAATTTGTATTGAAACTATCATGAAAGGGTGTTTTCACCAACTATTTTTCCTCATGTGACCAGTTGATGCATCGAGGGGATATAACATGCCCCACGCTTAACTGAAAGTCTAAATAATTCTTCATACACAGATTCAATTCAGGAAGTATATGAATTATCAGAATATCAATATTATAAGGACTCTGCCTCAAAAAATTACATAATCATAAATTAAATTAATAATTCACATTTAGGATCTTATCAGGTTTAGATTTTTAGAGAATTTGTATATAACTATTACATCTCAATGATTACAAAGTAGACACATCTACTCAGTTTCCATTTTTTCACAAAATAAAAACTCTTGAACAAAAGAGTCATGTCTAGTTCCATGTTTTAGAGAGAAGGACATTTCTTTGATCCAATCCTTGACACTATTATACTTTATGTTCTTTGTAAAACATTTCAAAAACTTGGGATGGGAATAAAAAGATCAATAAGGTATACACAAAGAATGAAAACATTATATCATCAATATATACAAGACATAAGCTTTTTATCATACCTCATGAAATCATAATATTTTTGAAATACAAATAGAAATCATAATACATAAAGGTGACTTGAGGCATTCATAATGTTCTTACGTAGGGAGTAACCCTCATGGTTACGTTTGGAATAACCATCACAATTTATTACTGAATTCTCTTTGGAGAAACATGACCATTTAACTCCTTAGCGTTACCTAATAAATTGGAGAGCTATCTTGGTCTTACCGACCCTTATTTTATCACGAAACCACCCGACATCATAAATAATTCCCAAGAACCATAACATAATTGTTTCACATAAAACATGCATAAAGGAAACATAACATTTCTACATTTCAATGACATGATATCAATACAACGCATTGATATAATAAAAAAATTATCAAAACAATTTTCAACACCAAAATAAAATACATGTGAAACATGGTATTTATTTTTCATTTAAAAAATGATATGGCTTGTAGAGGAAGCCGAAACTCAAATAATGGTCACGGTGGCATAGAAGTCATTATCGCTGAATACGTAAGACAAAAAACATTATTTTTGTCGTTTAGTAAAACTATTCGTGTAAAAAATATTTCTTTTGAATGTAATGAAATTTCAAAAGGGTTTTATACAACATATAAAATAATGTCGTGTAGAAATAAAAATATGCCTCAATGAATGTAGATTGAGACGAAGTCCTGTACAAAGACGGTGTCCTTAGATTAAGGATAAACCAATTACATAATTATGTGTGACAAATATAAATACACCCAATATAATTGGATATTTAGTGTAACACAATCAAAGTTCATCCAAACATATTCAAAGTACAACATAATCAAGAAGTAGAGGTTTAGCCCAAAGAATTCAAATTCGGTTAAGAAGTTCCCTTACCAAAATTCGATAGTCTAACGGCGTCACTTTAAAATTTAGAAAATGAGTTGATGAGAGATAAAAGGAGTATCTCATCACATGTACACAAAATTTACAGAAACAAGGATATATAATAACATATAGAAACATTAAAAAGATGTAAATTAAAATACCTAACAAAAATAAGTATTTTAAAAATAGGTGGGTGAAAGCTTCCCTTACCGGTTTGGGTAACATTCGAAATGCACAACCCATGAAAGAAGTAATATACAATGTTGATGTAAATTCCCATAAATGATATTATATTACACAAATAGTAGAATAATGGGTAGTACATACACCACTCAAAAGATATAATGACAAATATAGCCTGAATATCAAAGGAATAAATAGTGAAGATAAAAACCCCTTACCTCATTGTAATAAATCGAGTCATATGACCAAAAGATAAAAAGAACCAAATTAATAACATAATACCATGAATATAAATAAATCATTATAATATATATCAAATTTAAGTACACAATACACCACATGTAATAAATAATTGGCAAACAATTGAAATCACACAGAATTAAAAGTGAGATATGAAATCTCCATACCTCAAGTCCGACTTGTCTTGTTCTTTTTTTTATATTCCTGAATAATAAACATTGGTCAATATATAATTTCTTAAGGACTTCCTATAAATTTTATTATTCAATTCATATCACATATTATCATGTTATAATAATTAGTTAATTATTTATGTTTATATCATACGTTTTGTCGATGTTCGGTACATGAGTGAACAATGAACTTGTTTGAATAGAATTGTCTGTGTAGTTATAAGTACATCATATCAGGAATTTTGTTCATGATATAAATATCATATATATCTAGTATATGTGTATTCAATAATATTCAATAATGTTTGGAGAAAAGAAAAGAAATGTACCATTCATGGAGATGGTAGGCTGTGTGTACGCCTGAACCCAACTTTCATTTTTTGTCATATTGATGGACTTTAAAAATAAATTATAAATAGATATATTATAATTAAAGAATAATTTATATGGTATATAGGTAACATACCTTCATTAATTACATTATTAATAAATTCCAGGTTTGGCATGAACGAGTCACATCACTTGAGGGGTCGGTAGTCCACACATCCTCATATGAAAATATCGCATTTCCACAACATGAAAAGCATAAAGGTATGCTTTAAATATAAAATAAAGAGTCATAGGGAGGAAATAAATAATATATATATATAATATATAAATATAGTGCCTTCATAATTGCCCCATTGAAAGGTATTAAAAGAATATTGAACAATCATCGTTTTGTGAGCCAGTAATTCGCCACCCATAGAAACAGTATTTTCTTTAACCATTAGACAGAGTTCGGTGTTTGAGTAGGTAGAATACATATCATAACAAAATCCTAGTATACATAGGATACTGGTGTTATTATGGGATAAAATAATAATAATATAGTGGTGAGTGAAGAAGGAAAATAAAAGAGATAAACTCGAGAGAAGACATTACCTCTAAATCGGGTAACTCTTTTTGATTTGAGCCATAGGCTTCCTTGGAAAGTCTAATGCACCATGTGTGGATTCTAGGAGTACAAGAGGGATTTGGATATAAAATATGAGCAGATTTTGGTTGATCCAAGGTCTTTAGAGGTTTTGGTAATGGGGTAGAGGTGGTGGCCTTTTATAAGATGGAGGTGGGTCAATTTTGGAAAGTCTTGAAATGTTACTTTATTATAAAATGATTTTCATATTTTAATGGTCCGAAAAATATATATTATGAGGATAAGGTGATAAGGGTTCTAAATACACCCATACAATAGGTTTTCGATAATTTTTTGCCTTATATTTTAACATATCGTTTAATTTTATTTAAATCGTTCAATAATGAGTTTGTCACTGCATCAAAATAGTGTCATAAATAAATTTATTTATTTAATGTCTAAAAATTATAAAAAAGTATAATGATGTAGGAAAAATTATTAAATTTAAAATTACTATATATTTTCTATGATATCATTTATGTAATCAAAATTAATATTATTTTACTTTGGATATACAAACCATTGTTATATTTCTCTTCTTTTTTAAAAATAATGTCATAAATGTCACTATCACACCCATGTGACTCCATGGGCCCTCAAATTTGGTAAGAAGCTTCCCTTGGTCGGCCATGAATCTAAAAAGAGTATTTGGACATATGATGAGGTCATTTTATATTATTATGATATTATTTTATTACCCTTAACTACCAGATTACTAATTAATCACGATAATTAGATATAATTATCGTCGTTACTATTCTTAATGTATAAAAACAAAAGAGTATTAATTACATAATTTTGAAATTTTGATTCCAAATTGGAATCCATTTTACCAAATTTCAAACAAATAAATTTCAGTAATTAACATAAAAATAATTCATGTTGTCACAACCAAAGACGGGTTTTTAAGAAGTAAAATTTATTAAAAGTTTGACTTGTTTTTACATCCCATTGAAAATTGTAATTACTTACAATGAACAACATTGTATAAAGTGATAAAAAAATATTTCTATTAAACTTTAAAACCAGTTAAAAGGACAGTCTGATTATATAATTTAATTAGTTGAAAAAAAAGTTTTGATGTAAAATGCAGTATTTTTAACTATTCATTAAAAATGAACATTTGTCAGAAAAATACCAAAAATTTATCCAAAGTAAATTTGATATTCCAAATTCAAAAGTGATATTTATTTTACCAAATTCAAATCGTAGAAGTTTGATTAATTAATTTTATAAATAATTCCCACTGTAAAAACAAATTGCCTCTTTTAATGAAACAATATCTATCAAATGATTGACACTTGTTTATGTCTTGTTTCAAAGTGAAATTTATTCCAATGACCACCATTGGATTAAATGGTAAAAATATATTTCAACTACACTTTAAAACCTATTAAAATGATAATCTATCGATATAAATAAATTATATTATAATGAGGTATGGAATTAAAATACCGCATTTTCACTATTCATTTAAAATGAACTTTATCGGGAAAATAAAAACAATTTACACATAGTAAATTTTGATGTCCCGATTCCAAAGAAAGATTTTATTTTTTCAAATATAACAGTTATTATTGAAAAAACTAGTTTTAAAAAGATTTCTCCATCAAAAGGTAGTAAATCGTCCTTTTAAAGAACATTAGAATATTTATGCTTAAAATCGAATTATTTTCTTATTTTAAGCCTCTAACTTTTATTGGATAAATGTAAAAATATTTAACAAAAATATATAATCATATTTTAGTTAGTTATGTTCATTGTTTCCATTACAATGGCTAGGAATTAACTACCATTTAATATAATATTATTATATTATTAGTGTGCAACGTAATATTTCAATGAAACTCGTTGTTGCGTATTTGGTATGCCATCAAACAAAGAATTCCCTTTAAAGTAATATCAGCATTTTATTCACAAATATTAATAAATATAAAAATTTCATATTCTTTATTTACCTGCAATGTTACATCCTTCCCCCATTTTGGTAATTGTGTCCTCGCAATTTTAAAATTGGGTTCAGAAACATCATTGAAAGACCCACATCGGAAAAGGAGTTAATTACAATATCACTTTAAATGAATGAAAGAAAAGTAAAAAGGTTACTCAAGACCACTGATAATAGGATTCCTTGAAAACATGGATATCGAGGAGAAAACAAACCATCACGTTATTATGGAGAGTGATAGAAAACATGTTCAAGAGAATTTTAACCACCATAAAATAAATAACATGCAATTGGTTAAACGGTATTTGATTCCCCAGTAGGAAAAGTTAACAGAAAAAATTTTAGTTTTGAGTTACTTTGAATTGAGGAGTTTATTTATGAGCTTAACTAAATCATAAGCAAACATACTTACTTGTCATGTAGACATTCATCTCATACAAGATTTCTTACACAAAATAAAATTTTTTTCTCCAAAAGATGTGTATCTAGGATAACATTGTAACGTCCTGGTTCCAGGTTCCATGCAATGGATGCCCCAAACCCAGTTCACCACGTGACCTAAAGTGCATTTCCCCAAATTCCAGAGGCTTCCGACTAGTAGTGAGGGCCCAGGTCTGTTAGTGGGGAATCTATGCCATCAATTTTCAATGTGTATCCTAGAGGAAATACGAAATAGAACATACAAAGACATTGAAAGTAATAAACCATGCACACTTTAAATAAAACTGTTGTAAAAGTTAACCAACCAGGTATATTAATATGACGCAACTTGTCTCATGTTCTAGGAAAACATCGAGAACATGTTACATAGTAGTGAAATAGAACACAATACAGAGTACACCAAAACAAAACAAAACAGATGGCAGCATCGCGAGCCTAAGATCAGTCCCATGCTCCCCTAATCCTCAACAAAAATCAAGTACCTGTATATGGACACTTGCCCCTATCCACACCTGCAGCAACGTAATCAGTTTGGGCCGAAATGTATGGCCCAAACAGGGTGTGAGAAATAAATCCCAGTAGGCACCCACCAAAGGCCCATGCTCAACTATTTGTAAAACATGAAACAACATTGTGTAGTAGTAAAATGCAATAAACTAAGCAGTACTCAAAAGTGACTAACTTAACAGTTATATTGCCATTTAATTATTCATTTAATCCATTTAATATAAGAAATCACCACAGTGCATTTCTAAGTAAACAGTCAGCATCCTCAAACAAGAAAAACCATACCCTCAGGTAATCATAATCCATCCCGTAGGTATTTCCATCAGGAATAACTGATTTTTTCCTCAGGAGTAGGTAGTTTCACCATCAGGCACAGATTCTATTGCCCTCAGGCACGAAATAAGATTCCCTCAGGCTAGGATAATAACTTCCCTCGGGCTAAGCAAAACAACGCCCTCAGGCTAAGTAAAACACTGCCCTCTGGCGCAAGTAACCGGGCCATTCCAAACATGTAAATAAACATTCACATTCAATTCCTATCAAGGAAAAAGTAATGCATAATGTAAATATGGAATACCCTCTGGTATCCTGGCCAAACGGCTAAACAGAGGAACGCACTCCTGGGGGTGGTTCTAGATCCAAGCACTGACCCCAAACCACATTTTAATATCACATTTAAATCACCCATTCAAATCTAGGTATTTAAAATATCTATGGACTCAACCACACAACACCCCAACATGAGTTCGTGGCACTAAAACACACAAAACATATGGTAGTTAGAGAAAAAAACACCAAGCCACCTACCTTATACTCCAACGAGTGCTATACACGAACGTCGATTCCAGAAATGCCCAAGAACGGCGTAGATATGAGGTAATATAACATTCAATCAACCTCAAATAACTCCTGTTAGGGAAATAATTGGTAAGTAACATGAAAGGAGTAGAGAGCTCTTACTCACGCGGTTGCAACGTGATCAACAGAAGCGGGATCGGATTCCCGGTGCTCGATCGGCAGATCTCCCAAGGTCCGGCCTCCCTCTTCCGCTCATCTCGTACAGTTCTAAGCCTTCCCTTTGAACAGGGGAGGCTACTGCCCATTTAAGCGAAAAAAACAAACTACACAGAGTGTACTTCCAAGTACACGACATGTACATTCACCATTTAACTGTTTCTCTAGTGGCACCGCCAAACTGTTCATCTGTCGACATGATTATACGGCATGTACTTCTGAGTACATAGCGTGTACTGTCGCACAGCTAGCGGCTGCTTCCACAGCCTTACTATTTCACCTGTTGACTGACTACACGACATGTAAAGGACCACTACATGGTGTGTAGTCTGTTCCTACACCCTTTATCGCCAACATGGCCACACGACCTGTGTACTCCTCCCTCACGGCCAGAAGTACACGGCGTGTGGAAAAATTACATGGTGTGTAATTTCAAAATTTTGGATTTTTCCCCATTTTCCTTATTTTCTTAAAAAACTAAAGGAAAATAGGAATGAAGAAACTCTAACCCAAAATATAAAAACCAGGTTCTTAAAAACATCCCCCCTTATAGAAATTTGTCCCTGAATTTCCCTTCCAATTGTGGTGAAGATATAGCCGTGAACAACTCCGGCCACTAAGCACGTACATCGGTGTCCCGCTCACAGGTTTCATCCTGCAATCGGCCATGCTTCCATAACACACGTACGATAGGAACTGACTGGCCTCAGAGAACCTCCATGCTCATGTCAACGATACGAATCATATGCTCCTCAAAGGACGCATCTGCTTCCATCTCAACCTCCTTAGGATGAAAGACGTGAGACGAGTCTGAATGATAGCAACGCAACTGAGACACATGGAAGACGTCGTGCATGGCTCGGTACCACTGTGGTAACAAAAACCGATAGGCAACCAGCCAAACTCTCTGTAGAATCTCAAATGGCTTCACATACTTCGGTGAAACATTACCCTGTCTCCTGATCCGTTTGTGTCCCACCCTCTGTGAAACACGGAAGAAAACCTGATCCCCGACCATGAACTCCAAAGGTCATCTGCGGCGATCAACATGTGACTTCTGATGAGACTGTTCCATAACCATCCACTTCTGAATCAACTAGACCGGCAAAGAAGTCTCCAACAAGAACTATGGTCCTAGTAAAGCTACCTCACCTGCCTCTAACCAGCACAAGGGTGATAGGCATGGCCTATCATATTAATCATCGTTTGTGACACTTCAATAGTTTCCTGAAAACTATTTTTATAGACAAACTAAACTAAGGGTATATGCTTCTCCCAAGAGCCCCCAAAGTCTAGGACGCATGCACGCAGTATTTCCTCAGGCACCTATATCGTACGCTCTGACTGGCCATCGGTCTAAGGGTGGTATGTTGTGCTCAGAAGCACCTGTGTACCTAGTTCCCTATGGAAACATTTCCAGAAACAAGACGTAAAGAGGGCATCCCTATCTGAAACGATAGAAAGAGGGACACCATGAAGACGTACGATCTCTCAGATATACAGTATTTTGAGATCATCGACACTGAAGGTATCATTGATCGGAAAAAAGTGAGCTACCATCGTGAGTCTTTCCACAACAACCCACACGACGTCATTTCCATGAGGTGACCTCGGAAATCCAGTCATGAAATCCATCACGACATCATCCCATTTCCTCTCCGGAATGGGTAACTGCTGTAACAGTCCAACTACTCTATAATGCTCCGCCTTTACCTTCTGACTGCTGGAACACCTCGTAACAAAACTAGCTACCTCTCTCTTCATACCCGGCCACCAGTACTGATGCCTCAAGTCACGGTACATATTGGTAACCCCGGGATGAACTGCCCAAGCTAAAGCATGAATCCCTTGCATCAACTCCTCGAGTATATCCCCTAGAACCCATACCCATCCATGGAATCACAGAACCTCATCACCGCCTATCGCCCAACTAGGAGGAGGGTCCTCACTTTCCACCAACTCTCGTAGAACTAGGCCCTCTGAATCAGATAGTTGTCTCATCCTCACTCTTTCCAGGAGGGTAGATGTCATAGCTGACGCGGAAAGATAAGTCTTCCCCGGACTATCATGCACATCCAAATGCATCTCAGAGAACAAGGATATAAGCTCCCACTCACTACTGGCCTCCTACACAGCCTGTATCTGAGTCTTCCTGCTCAGTTCATCAGCTACTGCATTTCCATTACCAGGTGTATAAGCATGCTCAAAATTGAAGGACTATACGTACTCGACCCAACTCCTCTGCCTTAGATTAATGTCACGCTGAGTAAAGATATACTTAAGGCTTTTGTGGTCAGTGAAACCAAGAAAATTCTCTCCCAATAGACAATGCCTCCAATAGCGCAACGCATGCACAACTGCAGCCAACTCGAGATCATACGTCGGGTAATTCCTCTCATGTGGCCTCAAATGTCGAGACTCGTACACAATAACTCAATCTTCTTGCATCAACACTGCTCCTAGCCCAATACCTGATGCGTCACAGTAAATTATATATGTCACGACCCGTCCTCGGGGCCCGTGTCGTGACTACCCCAAGCCCGCCTTCCATAGGCCAGGGGCTAGCGACTAGCACCAAGGTGTAAATCCCAACAAAAGGGAAGGAATTACCTTTTAAAAGTAAACAAGCACCATAGAGTAAGAAAGCAGAAAAGTAAACACTATGTAAAAACTGTAACAAGCTGTGCTGAAAGTAAAAGGGGCCGGAAATACAAGCCCAATGGTAAAGTACAACTGAAAGGGAAAAACATCAACTGAAAAGAAATGCCGCAGCCTCGAGTCGTCCCTTCGATTTCCCACCTGAAGGGTGGTTACAGGTAGCCTCCTTGGCTTCTCGGTCCAGCCGTCCGCTCCGATCGCGTCCCGCCCAGTGGTCCACCTCCAGGTATCGTCCTGCTCCGCACATCTCCACCTCGATCAGCGATGTCTGTCGTCTGCAACCAACACAACGAAGTGCGGGCATAGCCCGTGCAGGGTTGAGTATAAGATACTCAGTAGGGACCCCGAGACCCCCGAAGGTCTCTCGAAATCCACAAAGGTTAATCCACAAAGGAAAGATACAATCACGAAGTAATAACTGACACTGCTTAGGTATATGTCCATACATATACCTAAGTCATCAATTCCCGTTCGGCTCCAACATCTGAGTCCAAGAACAACCCAGTCCACACAGGAAAAAAAACGTAAACCCACACATGATAGAACAACACAATCCACAAAGGAGTGTAAACAGTAAATCCACACAGGATAGCTCAACACAATCCACAAAGGAGAGTAAATAGTAAACCCACACAGGATATCTCAACACAATCCACAATGGAGAGTAACACAGGATTCAGCACACATAGGTATACTTCTTCGAATGACGATAAAGATTATCAATGATCCATCTAAGTCGTCGGACCCACAAAGGATCGATAGGTACTAACCCCCGCAAAGACCCACACAGGATCGGGCCCACACAAGACCTGTAGGCGCTGGCTCATACAGAACCGCTGAGCGCTGACCCACACAGGATCGGACCCACACAGGATCGGGTCCACACAGGACCTATAGCACTGATCCACGTAGGATCGCTGAGTGCAGTAGTCCTCGCAGTCCACTGAGGATCTATGCACATTCGTCGTCGCAGTCCACTAAGGACCTCTGCACGGTCGTCGCTGTCGAAGTAACAGTCGCAGCCATCTCTAGGGTTCCCGCACACAATAAGCTCGTTCGGGAGGGTCCGCTCCACGAGTCGAGAGGCTGATACATCAAATGTCACAAAGTCTGATGTTGATGTATCCAAAAGTTCCGTATCGTCAATAGGAACTCAAAGTCGTAGACGGCGCGTCAATCGGACGCCCGGTCTGAGAGTTATTGGCTTTTTCGTCCGAGGGGCCCGGTTGGTTTTTAAGGCAAAACCAACCCGACCGTACTCCACATGAATCTAAACCTTGTGCGGAGTGAGCCAAAAGATCCATCTCACTTAGAGGAATCCACTAAAGCTGACGACACGTCAATCGGACGTCCGTAGCTCAAGATATGAGTGTTTCCGCTCCGAGGGCCCGGTTGGTTTCGTGTACGAACCAACTCGGCCGAACTCAAAGTATTACGAAACCTTGTGTGAGATATACCGAAACGACCGTCTCGATCCAAGGATCGCGTTTCCGCTGACAGCGCGTCGTTTGGAGGCCCGTAGCTCAAGATACGGGCATTTTACCGAAACGGTCTGAAGACGGGAGGTCCGGGCCTGGGCCGACCCGACCCGAACCCCGTGGGTCGGCCGAACCCGGTCCGACCCGGACGGACCCGGTCCGGCCCGGCCAAGGCGCGGCCCGGCCGGTCGAACCGGCCTCGCTCGGCCCGCCCGGTCGAACTGGCCTCACTCGGCCCGCCCGGCCCGGCTCGGCCGGGCGGCCGAGCGACGTGGGGTGGAGCCGCCGCCCCCACGTGACACCCCCATGGCACCTGCGGGGTGTCGCCCTGGACGACCCGAGCGACGCGGGGGGGGGGGGGGGATCCACCGCCCCCGCGAGACAACCCCGCGGAACCTGCGGGGTGTCGCCCTGGACAGCCGGACGCGGCTTTGCCGCGTCCGTGTGCTTGGACCCGCGCGGCCGCGGGTCCGCAGGCGCTGCCGCCGCGGCTTCTTCCGCGACGGCCTTGTCCGGTGACGCGCCGGGGCGCCGCCTCTTCCGGCTGCCGGTACCGCCACACCGGCGACCCGCGCCACCGGCGGCTTCCGCGGGCCACCAGAGTCGCTCCGGTGGTCCGATTTTGTTCCCATCTGCGCCGCTGCTCCTCTCGGGACCCATTCTTCAATGCGGAACCATCAAATTCCCGTTGCGGCACGTTCCATCATTGCCCGTCAAATCCGCCCGACAACGAAGAATGGCGGAGGGTTGTCGGGCCGTGTTCATTTGGCCCGCACCCTCCACGTTAGATAAAAACAATGGAGGATTTATTCAACACATGAATACATACCCGAAAACAATTTATAATGAAATAAAATTGTTTTAAGAATCGGGTTCTTCATTTTGAACGGAAAGAACACGGGAAAAAGGAATTATTCACAACAACCCCAACCTCGTATTCGTCGTCATACGCACGTTCTTCGCGGATTTGTTCGTCGCAGAAGGAGGGGATCATCGCATCGTCGCAGAAGGGCGTCTCGTCGTCGCGGAATCCGGCGTTGAGTCGACGAACTCAACGGACCAAGAAACAATACATTTAATTATAAATAATTAAATCTATGTTTCGGTAAAAACCAAAAGGGAGATTAAAAAGAAAATCTGAGACTCTTACCTCAACAGTTGATCGATGATTTCGTCGCGGGGGAAGAGACATCGCAGAAAAACATTGCAGGAAGGGAACGTCTGCATCGCGGAACACGGCGTCGCATTGATGATTTCCGCAGGTTCGACGTTCTTCGTCGGAGGTCGGCGTTCTTCGCGTTCTTCGCGAAGGAGGATGAAGGCTCAAGGATTCTGTCAAGCCTCTCAACGTGTAATCCTCCAAATGTCGCGTTGGTCTTATTTTATTATTATGCTAACAAACGAAAAAGAGGTAAGTAACGACCCATCAATTCGTAGAATTAATTCAATGAAAGAAACTTCCCATTTAATTCACGAAATAAACCGCCCAATTAAATGGTGCATTAAGGATTTAAGAAAACGCGTCAGTTGACTTTCATAATGACGGGTTTTCGCGGGTGTGTTATTTAGCGGAATGAAACGGCGGGGCTCGTGCGTGCCTCACCTCACAAATATCCTACCAAGGGGGTACAGTATTTCTGGATAGAACCCTATCCGGATCAACTCAGATTAAGCTGCCATTAAGTGGCTTACAAGTGGCTTAAGTGAAATAAAATAACGTTTTTCAAACAATTTATTTTATTTGTTAACTTTAAACCCGAAAATTAAAAACCACACCCGACCAAACGCAACTCCGGAAGAGGTGTTTCTAAGCAAATACCAGCGCTGTGATTTCACCGGTGCCCTCATAATTCGATTTCGGGCACCGGTTCATAAGTTAGAAAACCCCACTCATCCGTTCACTGAACGTACCCGAGCCAAACATCGGAAAATGATTCCGGGCACACCAGGCCTCGGAATCAGGTGCCGTCAGAAACTGCGCTCATGCAAAATTCCAAAGAAAATTAAGAAAAAAATTTCCTTGAAATTTACGGGTCTTTACATTACTCCCACCTCAGGGCTTTACGTCCTCGTAATGATACATCATAAACTAGGGAAACAAATGTGGGTACTGAGCACGCATCTGAGCCTCCCGCTCCCAAGTGCTCTCCTAGAGGTTCCCGTGCTGCCATCTAATGCACACAAGAGGAATCGATCTCCCACGTAGGACCCGCTCCTGTCGATCCTCTATCTCCACTAGGACCTCCACAAAAGTCACCCCACCATCCACATCTAGATCCGCATAGTCAATGATGTGTGTCAGGTCCTTCACGTATCTCCTCAGCTGAGATATGTGGAAGACGTCGTGCACCCGGTGCAACTGAGGTGGTAGAGCCAGGCGATAAGCCACCTCGCAAATCCTACTGAGGACCTAGAAAGGCCCGATGAAGCATGGAGACAACTTGCCGCCTCGGCCAAATCTCCGTAATCCATGTTGAGGTGAGACACGCAAGAAGACGTGGTCGCCAACCTCGAACTCTAGTGGCCTCCGCCTCCTGTCAGCATAAGACTTCTACCAGCTCTAAGCTATCCTCATCCGCTCCTGGATGACCTCGACCTTCTCTGTCGTGGCCCAGACCATCTATGGTCCCACAAGTGCTGACTCCCCAGGGTCTGTCCAGCACAAAGGAGATCTGCAAGGTCTGCCGTACAACGCCTCGTATGGTGCCATCCCGATGGAGGAGTGGTAGCTGTTGTTGTACGCGAACTCCTCCAAGGGTAGGTGGTCCTCCCAGCTACGACTAAAGTTGAGGACACATGCGCGGAACATGTCCTCGAGAGTCTGAATGGTCCTCTCCGTTTGACCATCCGTCTGAGGGTGAAAGGTGGTGCTCAGACATAGCCGCGTCCCAAACGCCTCCAGCAACCCCTTCCAATGCCGGGAAGTAAAACGAGCGTCCAGATCGGAGACGATAGTCTATGGCACACCGTGAAGCCGTACAATCTCCTGAACGTAGAGACGCCCCAAGATCTCCACTGAGCCCTTCTCTCTGATGGCTAAGAAGTGTGCTGACTTGGTGAGTCGGTCAACAATCACCCAAATGGAGTCGTGACCTCTGGAAGTCCGTGGAAGTCCAGTCACGAAGTCCATAGATATCCCATCCCACATCCACTCCGGGACCACCAAGGGTTGTACCAAGCCTGCTGGTAACTGATGCTCTGCCTTCACCTGCTGGCAGGTGAGGCACCGTGAAACGAACTCTACCACAGCCTTCTTCATGCCTGGGCACCAGTGATGTCGTTTGAGGTCCTGGTACATCTTCGCCACTCCAGGATGTACCGCCAAAGGAGAAGTGTGAAACTCTCTCAGCACCTCCTCTCGTAAAGCGACTGGTACCAAGGTACATCCTCTAAAAAGGACGTCGTGCTCTGCTCCAAGGGAGAAACCATCAGGTGCATGTCCCAAGGATATCTGTGCACGTCGTGTCTCACAATCAGCTTCCCCACGCTGTGCCTCTCTGACCCACTGTAGAAGTGAAGGAGAGATGGTGAGAGACTGAAGGAAGGATGCTCCGTCTCTATCCATGAAGGATATCTACAAGGCGGTAGCTGCTCTGTCGCCTCCTCAAGTAGCTGGATGCCCGTCCTCCAGCTGAGGGCATCGGCTTCCACGTTCCCCTTCCCAGGAGTATAGACTATCACAAAGTCATAGTCCTGGAGGAACTCGAGCCATCGCCGCTGTCTCAGGTTCAGGTCCTTCTGCGAGAAGAATTACTTGAGACTATGGTGGTCAGAAAAGACTGTAAAGTGCTCGCCCATCAAATAGTGTCGCCATGTCTTCAGAGCGACGACCACTGCTGCTAACTCCAGGTCATGTGTAGCGTAGTTCTGCTCATGCGGCCTCAACTGACATGATCCATAGGCAATCACTGCCTGCTCGTGCATCATGACACATCCGAGTCCGGTCCCTGATGCATCGCAGTAGACTACGTATCCAACTCCCTCCTCAGGCAACCTCAAGATAGGTGCCCTGGTCAATCTCTGTCTCAGCTCCTGAAAGCTCTACTGACATCTATCTGACCACACAAAGGGTTTCCCCTTCTTCGTTAAAGCTGAGAGTGGCGCCAAAACTCTAGAGAACTCTGGCAAAAATCTATGATAGTATCCAACTAGTCCCAAGAAATTCCGCACCTCCATCACGCTCCTGGGTGGCTCCCAAGCTAGCACTGCCTCGATCTTCGCGGGATCCACTGCAACTCCCACCTCAGAAATGACGTGCCCCAATAAGTGGACCTCACATAACTAGAACTGGCACTTCGAGAGCTTTCCCTAATGATGGTGATCTTGGAGTGTGTCTAGTACAACCCACAAGTGGTAGGCGTGCTCCTCCTCCGTGGTTGAGTACACCAAAATGTCGTCGATGAAGACCACGAAAAATCGATCGAGGTATGGCTGGAAGATCCTGTTCATGAGGCTCATGAACACTTCTAGAGCGTTCGTTATGCCGAAAGGCATAACCAAGAACTCATAGTGGCCATACCGACACCTGAAGGTGGTCTTCTACACGTCCTCGTCTCAATATCTGAGCTGATGATAACCTGACCTGAGGTCTATCTTCGAGAACCACCATGCTCCCTTGATCTAATCGAAGAGGTCATAAATCCTCGGTAGCGGATACATGTTCCTTACTGTCACCTGGTTTAGGCGACGATAGTCGACACACAGTTGCAGGCTCCCGTCCACCTTCTTGGCGAACAATATCGGGGAAGCCCAGGGTGAAACACTGGGTCGGATGAACCCCTTTCCCTGCAAGTCCTCCAACTGTACCCGTAGCTCTCGAATCTCGGCGGGGGCCATCCGATATGCTGGAGTGGATATCGGGGCTTTCCCGGGGTACAGATCAATATAAAAGTCTACCTATCTGTGAGGAGGTAGTCCTGGAACGTCGTCGGGGAAGACGTTCGCATACAAATCCACCACTGCAGGAAAACTAGGACTCCGCACGTCAACTGCTCCAAGGATGAGGCTAGCCAACTGATGAGTGATGGGCTGCCCTCTCCTCTGCGTGAGTCCATCCTGTGATGTGAAGGCTCCCTTCTCGCCGGTGAAGGTGAACCTGCTCCCATCGGTGCACACACATTGCACCTTGCGCCTAATGCAGTCAATCTGTGCATGGACCGTAGATAACCAATCCATGCCCAAGATGTCATCATAAGGCCTCGACGCCGCTACAAGAAGATCCCAGCTGAAGATCTCGCCTCCTAGAGTAAGCTCACACTGCCGACACCAGTGCATAATCGTCGAGTCTGCTCCCGTAGGAGTCTATAGCCGTAAGGATCGGGCCAACGGCTCTGTCGGAATCTCCGAGCTCCGAACAAGGGCAGCGGCTATGAAAGAGTGACTCGCTCATGTGTCTATAAGAACTGCAACAATGGTGTAATAGACACAGATCGTACCTCGAATCATCTATGGCGCGCCGTGGTCGTAGGCCTCTGATGCATGGAGTTGTGCCTGTCTCTGCCCGCCAGCTCCCTATGGTCGGGGCGGGCCTCCTAGTGGGGGTGGTGGCAGAGCCTCATAGCGTCGCCCACCACCTGCTGCTCGGATAGCTCCTCTGCCTCGTCTGCCTCCTCCCTGCAGACCGCCATGGTCGACCCTATGCCTCTTCTTGGGTGGCCCCTCTACCTTCTGCTGCTCCTCGGTATGGCGGGTCGGACAGTCACAAGACATGTGGCCCTGCCCGCCGCATGCGTAGCACTACCTGCCTCTCGGAAGACTGGCTCCGCGCTGTGTGCCCCGCACTACTGAGCCAGTGTCCCGAGGTCATATGACGGAAGGTCTGGTCTATCTGGAACCCTGAGTCATCTGTCGGCTACCAGCTGCTGAAGACTCTTCTACCTGCCACCCTATACTAGGTCTCGCTGTGGACTCAGCCAGAAAGCTCTCGATCAGAAGGGCTCACTCTAGCACCCCTGCCTGGGTCTGGATGCTGAGGGAGATCAGCGATACCCTGATCTCGTGTCTAAATCCCTGCTCAAAGGTCTGGGCCCGTAAGAAGGGGTCCCGTACCATGTCTGTCGAGTAGCGAGAAAGATCGATGAACCTCGCCGCGTACTGGGTGACCGTCAAGCTGCCCTGCCGCAGCTGAAGAAGCTCCTGAATGTGCACCGCACAGAGGGTGGCCAGGACGAACTCTGAGCGGAAGAGGCTCTCGAAGTCCGTCCAGAGAAGAGACGCCTCATCGTGCACCTAGAGCATCAGGCTCCACCATCGTCCTGCTACTGTGTGCAGTAGGCTCGCCGCGAGGATCACCACGAGGTCTGCTAGTGTCCTCACTAGCCTGAAAACTCAGACGACCGCCTCCAGCCAGTCCTCGGCTGCCTGGGGGTCCGTCTCCCCACGAAAACTGGGTGGTCACTGGCACTGAAACTCGTGCAGAGCTCCGAGGTGACGTGCATCATCAGCGGTCGGCGCTGGAAGCATCGGGGGCTCAGCGGGTAAAGGTACTGCCAGTGCCTCTGCTGTCAATGGGCCCTGTACCGAGGCCTCATCGCTCGGCGGGCTATCGTCATGCTCTACTCTCAGAACCCTAGCTAGCTGCCGTCGTGGGGCCATCCTAAAAACGAAAAAATGTGCCACGGTCAGAACAGTATACCTGGTGAGCTGACACAAGTAATCACAATGAAAACTTGAAACACACATGCGATCAATGTTTTCGTGCATTAAGTCGGAAATCAGATGTCAGAGTCCTGGTGTACGGATACGTCAGCCGCCGCAACAACACTGGATTCCCTGGACTGATAACCACACCCAATACGCTAAACACTATTTCTTCACGTAGAAGAATGATCAGAGCCTGCGGTAGAACCGACCACCTCTGATACCAATTTGTCACGACCCGTCCTCGGGGCCCGTACTGTGACTACCCCAAGCCCGCCTTCCATAGGCCAGGGGCTGGCGACTAGCACCAAGGCGTAAATCCCAACAAAAGGGAAGGAATTACCTTTGAAAAGTAAACAAGCACCACAGAGTAAGCAAGCAGAAAAGTAAACACTAAGTAAAAACTGTAACAAGTTGTGCTGAAAGTAAAAGGGGCCGGAAATACAAGCCCAACTGTAAAGTACAACTGAAAGGGAAAAACAACAAATGAAAATAGAAGCCGCAGCGTCGAGCCGTCCTCTGGATGTCCCACCTGAAGGGTGGGTACAGGTAGCCTCCACAGCTCCTCGGTCCAGCCGGCCACTCCGAGTGCGTCCCGCCCAGTGATCCACCTCCAGGTACCGTCCTGCTCCGCACGCCTCCACCTCGATCAGCGCTGTCTGTCGTCTGCAACCAACACAACGAAGTGCGGGCATAGCCCGTGCAGGGGTGAGTATAAGCTACTCAGTAGGGACCCCGAGGCCCCCGAAGGTCTCCCGGAATCCAAAAAGGATAATCCACAAAGGAAAGATACAATCACGAAGTAACAACTGACACTTCTTAGGTATATTCCCATACATATACCTAAGTCATCAATTCCCGTTCGGCTCCAATGTCCGAGTCCAAGCACAACCCAGTCCACACAGGAAAACAAACGTAAACCCACACAGGATAGCACAACACAATCCACAAAGGAGAGTAAACAGTAAATCCACGCAGGATAGCTCAACACAATCCACAAAGGAGAGTAAACAGTAAATCCACACAAGATAGCTCAACACAATCCACAAAGGAGAGTAACACAGGATTCATCTCACACAGGTATACTTCTTCAAATGACGATAAAGATGATCACTGATCCATCTAAGACGTCGGACCCACAAAGGATCGATATGTACTAACCCCCGCAACGACCCACACAGGATCGGGCCCACACAGGACCTATAGGCGCTGGCTCACACAGAACCGTCGAGCGCTGACCCACACATGACCTGTAGCACTGATCCACGTAGGATCGCTGAGTGCAGTAGTCGTCGCAGTCCACTGAGGATCTCTGTACAGTCGTCGTCGCGGTCCACTGAGGACCTCTGCACGGTCGTCGCTGTTGAAGTAGCAGTCGCAGCCAGCTCTAGGGTTCCCGCACACAGCAAGCTCGTTCAGGAGGGTCCGCTCCACGAGCTGAGAGGCTGATACATCAACTGTCACAAAATCCGAATTTGATGTATCCAAAAGTTCCATATCGTCAACAGGAACTCAAAGTCGCAGACGGCGCGTCAATCAGACGCCCGGTCTGAGAGTTATTGGTTTTTTTCTTCCCAGGGGCCCGGTTGTTTTTTAAGGAAAAACCAACCCGACCATACTCTACCTGCATCCAAACCTCGGGCGGAGTGATCCAAAAGATCCGTCTCACATAGAGGAATCCACCAAAGCTAATGGCACGTCAATTGGACGTCCGTAGCTCAAGATATGAGCGTTTTCGCTCCGAGGGCCCGGTTAGTTTCGTGTACGAACCAACCCGGCCGAATTCAAAGTATTCCGAAACCTTGAGTGCGATATTCAAAACGACCATCTCGATCCATGGATCACGTTTCCGCTGAAGGCGCATCGTTTGGAAGCTCGTAGCTCATGTTACAGGAATTTGACCGAAACGGTCCGCAGACGGGGGGTCTGGACCCGTGCCGACCCGACCCGACCCCCCCTGGGTCGGCCGAACCCGGTCCGACCCGGTCCGACCTGGCTGGACCCGGTCGGACCGGCCTGGCTCGGCCAGCCCGGCCTGGCTCAGCCAAGCGGCCGAGCGACGTGGGGGGGAGCCGCCGCCCCCGCGTGACACACCCGCGACACCTGCGGGGTGTCGCCCTGGACGACCCGAGCGACACGAGGGGGGGGGGGGGGGAGCCGCCGCCCTCGCGGGACAACCCCGCGGCACCCGCGGGGTGTCGTCCTGGACATCCGGACGCGGCTTTTCCGCGTCCGAGTGCGCTGGACCCGCACGGCCGTGGGTCCGCGGGCGCCGCCGGCGGCTTCCGCGGGCCACTCGAGTCGCTCCGGTGGTCCGATTCTGCTCCAGTCTGTGCCGCTGCTCCTCCCGGGACCTGTTCTTCACTGCGGAACCATCAAATTTCCATTGCGGCATGTTCCTTCGTCGCCCGTCAAATCCGCCCAACAACGAAAAACGGAGGAGGGTTGTCGGGCCGTGTTCGTTTGTCCCTCACCCTCCGCATTAGATAAAAACAACGGAGGATTTATTCAACACATGAATACATATCCGAAAAGAATTTTTAATGAAATAAATTTTTTTTATGAATCGGGTTCATCATTTTGAACGGAAACAACATGGGAAAAAGGAATTATTCACAACAACCCCTACCTCGTAGTCTTCTTCGTACGCAGGTTCTTCGCGGATTTGTTCGTCGCGGAAGGAGGGGATCGTCGCATCGTCGCGGAAGGGAGTCACGTCGTCGCGGAATCCGGCGTTGAGTCGGCGAACTCAACAGACCAAGAAACAACAGATTTAATTATAAATAATTAAATCTGTGTTTCGGTAAAAACCAAAAGGGAGATTAAAAAGAAAATCCGAGACTCTTACCTCAAGCAGTTGATCGAAGATTTCGTTGCGAAGGAAGAGACGTCGCAGAAGAACGTTGCAGGAAGGGAACGTCGGCATCACGGAACACGACGTCACGTCGACAATTTCCGCAGGTTCGGCGTTCTTCGTCGGAGGTCGGCGTTCTTCGCGTTCTTCGCGTTCTTCGCGAAGGAGGATGAAGGCTCAAGGATTCTGTCAAGCCACTCAACGTGTAATCCTCCAAATGCCGTGTTGGTCTTATTTTATTATTACGCCAACAAACGAAAAAGAGGTAAGTAACGACCCATCAATTCGTAGAATTAATTCAATGAAAGAAACTTCCAATTTAATTCATGAAATAAACCGCCCAATTAAATGGTGTGTTAAGGATTTAAGAAAACACGTCAGTTGACTTTCATAATGATGGGTTTTCGCGGGTGCGTTACTTAGCGGAAAGAAACGGCGTGGCACATGCGGGCCCCACCTCACAAATATCCTACCAAGGGGGTAGGATATTTCTGGATATCACCCTATCTAGATCAACTCAGCTTAATCCACCTTTAAGTGGCTTCAAGTGGCTTCCAAGTGGCTTAAGTGAAATAAAATAAAGTTTGTCAAATAATTTATTTTATTTCTTAACTTTATGCCCGAAAATTAAAAACCTCACCCGAGAAAATGCAACTCCAGAAGAGGAGTTTCTAAGAAAATACCGGCGCTTCAATTTCACCGGTGCCCTCAGAATTCGATTTCGGGCACCGGTTCAAATGTCAGAAAAACCCGCTCATCTGTTCACTGAACGTACCAGAGCCAAAATTCGGAAAATGATTCCGGGCACACCGGTCCTCGGAATCAGGTGCTGTCAGAAACTGCGCTCTTGCAAAATTCCAAATAAAATTAAGAAAAAAATTTCCTTGAAATTTACAGGTCTTTACAATATATCTCTTCCCCTTCTTTAGGAGTATCAAGATCAGTGATGAATTTAATCATCCTTTCAGGTCCTGAAAGGTTGTCTCGCATGCTTCTGACCAAACGAACCTCACACCATTCTTAGTCAGACCCATCAACGGTGCTGCTAAGTGGGAGAAGTCCTGTATGAAGTGTCTTTAGTATCCAACCATCCCTAGGAAACTCTGTGTCGCAAAAACATTCTGAGGCTGCTCCCAGGAAACTACTGCACTCACCTTCTCTCGGTCTACTTAAACTCCTGCCTCTGAGATGATATGAACTAGGTAGTGAATCAGGTAATCCAAAAGTGGCACTTTGAGAGCTTAGCATATAGCTGATGCTCTCTCAGTGTACACAATAAAATCTCAAGATGGGTGGTGTGGTCGTGTCGAGTGTGAGAGTACACCAAGATGTCGTCCATGAATACTACCACAAAAGAATCAAGATACAGATGGAACACACGATTCATCATATCCATGAAAAGTTTTGTCAGATTCGTGAGTCTGAACGGCATAAAAAAGTTCTCGTACAGACCATATCTGCTCCGAAATTCTGTAAGCGGAATATCTGATGGTCTCACGCGCAGCTGATGATATCCGGACCTCATGTCAATCTTTGAGAACACTCGTGCTCCTTGAAGCTGGTAAAAATGATCATCTATCCTAAGAAAAGGATGTCAGTTCTTGACCATCAACTGGTTCAACATCCGATAATCCATGCAGAGTCTAAGGGTACCGTCCACCTTCTTCGCAAAAGGACCGGCGAACCCCATGAAGAATTACTGGGTCAGATAAAACCCTTCGCCAAAAACTCTTCTAACTGCCTCTTGAGCTCCTGCAACTCAGGCATGGCCATCCTATAAGGAGGTATGGTCACCAGTTCTACTCCTGGAATGAGTTAAATAGAGAAATCCACCTCATGCTCCGGAGGTAGACCTGAAAAGTCATCCGGGGAGACATCCCTGAAATGATCAACAATAGGAGGGAAATCAGTCTCGAAAGCCCCCTGGTTATCCAGCTATAATCTTGCAATCTGGGCTGTGACTCCACCTCACCCATGATGCTCTGGTCCATCTCGACTCACCTGAACACACCATTCGCCCTTGTATAGAAACTCTCCACCCTCTGGTGACATGAAACACACCATGCGACGATAGTAGTCTACAAAGGCTCGAAAGGGAACCAACCAGTTCATTCTGAGAATGACGTCATAGCTCATCATTTCTAAGACATAGAGTTCCCATAAAAAGTGACACCCACCCACCTCAAGGGGGCTCTCCTTGCACTAACACACTCCAGTCGTTCTAGTCCCCAATGGAGTTTCTAGAGTCATGATATCAGAAGAAGTAGAAACACAGAGCCCAAGGATCTCCACAACGGGAACTGATATGAAACTATGTGTAGCACCCGTATCAAAAAGTACTGAAGATAAGAAAAAAGCTACTAGAATAGTACATATGACTGTAGAAGGTTCGGGATCCTACTCCTGCTGGGTCTGTTTCACTGCATATGCCTGCCCAGTGCCGTGGCCCTACGACACAACCTGGATACCCTGAGCTATCCCGCCCTACTGCCTTTGAGATCCTTGTGTCTGGATACCACGGCCACGACCACTATCTCTTCCTGCACGCCCTGACGTATTCCAGTTCCCCGACTTGTAAGAAGTCATAGGTCCTTCTCCCACAGGCGGAGTCTGCACAGAACCCCTCTCACTAGCCACTCGTAGAAACTTCCTACAAAAGCGCTGTAGATGACCGATCTTTTCGCAAGCTCGGAACTCCACCGGAAATCGTGGACACTGGGTTCTCTTGTTCCCCTCTCTATCACACTGGTAGGACCTGACCATGCCACCTAATGAAATTTTCTGGCTGGTACTACCACCCTGATAGAAGTTCATCTATATCTTCCTCTTTCCAGTATAAATAGTACCGGTAAAAACTGTTGAACCGCCCTGGCCCAAAACACTATATTCCTGTAGGTTCCTCTCTGCAATCTGCTCCGGGTTCACAATAGCATGTACTGAAGGCAACCTGAAAACATTCACCAGCACTCATATGTCATAACAGAGACCATCCTCAAAACATCTGGCTCTCAACGTCCATCACCCACCAACATGGGTGCAAAACACTGAAGCTCTGTAAAATAAGCAGAATAGTCCATCACCGTCATGGAGCCCTGCAGCAGATTCATGAACTCTTGAGCTCTATCTACCCTCAGTATCTCTGTAAAAAAGAAGTCATAGAAGACTACCTGAAAATATTCCCACACAAAGTCTCTGTGATGCTCTGACTGGGTGGTAACATCCCACCACCACTTGGAAGAATCACACAACATATATGTCACGAGCTTGACCCTACGATCGGGAGGCGTCTCAAGATTCTCGAAAATATTATGCATAGATCCTAGCCAAGACTCTATAGCCTATGGTCCTACATCCTATGAAAACGTAGGCAGATGCTACTGTAGGAAGATATGAGTCTGTTCATCCATAGATGTGGAAGCCTGCGGTGCTCCCTGAAAGGTCTGCATGAACCGCATTAAGCCTTCACGGAACTGTGCCTCCGGCACTATGTCCGGTACAACAACGAGCGCTGCATCTTGCTCTTTTGGAGGATCAACTGGTAGCCCATGGCCCACCATCTCTGTAGTATAGTGGACGTCACT
Organism: Viscum album; assembly: GCA_963277665.1. Taxonomy (NCBI): domain Eukaryota; kingdom Viridiplantae; phylum Streptophyta; class Magnoliopsida; order Santalales; family Viscaceae; genus Viscum; species Viscum album. The sequence continues at coordinate 429,165 of OY728127.1, forward strand.
CTCCTGGTGAACCTCTCATGGACGTCTAGGAGACATGACACTACAAGGTTAAATGCACGCCTTAGCTTTAAGATTATTAAGTGTAACGCCCCGACCCCAGTTACCTAGAGTCAGTGCATTATTACGTAGCATTGGCATGATCAAAAAGATCAAGTCTCGAAAGACCGATTAGTTTAGTATCATTGAAACACTAGATACATTCATCATTTTTACATTACATCATAAAGTAATAAAAAACTACAACAACATCTTGTCTTCATATCCCCTCATATTATCCCTTTAGGTCATTCATAAAACACATATTCACATCCTGGAAAAATTAAAACATTGAAAGGGGTGAGCTTAGATGCTCAGTAAGGATAACAATATAGCAGAAGCTTTCATAAATAAACATAAACATTTAAGGCAATTTATAACTAAACAAAAGCCTTTTAAACATGTACTTCAGCATAATATGGAAAAATAAAATGAAATAATTCCATTTACTTATTCACATGGATATTCTACTAGTCGAATAATCACATGAAATATCAATAACCACTTTCATAATGATGGAATTCATAATGCCAGACTATCATAACCACATATCCAAGGCCTCATGCCAAGACTAAAAATAGGATTTTGTCAAGGCCTTGTGCCAAGACACTAGATTGTCTCATGAGACCTACCGATGCATCGAGGAGCTATAGCGGGCTCCACCCGTCACTTATTAAGTCCAATTCATTCCTCAAATGAATAGGTTTAAACATATCATAATCCATAACATAATCGTATCACATAAAATATACATAAATGAAGCACAACATTTCCACTTTTCAATAAAAAGACATCAATATAACACATTGATATAATAAAACCATTTTAATACCAAAATAAAAGAAAAGTAAAACTTGGTATTTATTTTAATTTTTTAAAAAATTTATGGCTTGTAGAGGAAGCCGAAACTCAAATAATGGTCACATCGGTGGAGAAGTCGTCGTTGCCGCATACGTACGACAAAAAAAAACATTCCCATTTATCGTTTAGTAAAACTCCTCGTATAAAAATATTCCTTTTGAATAAAGATAAAATTCAATGGGGATTATACACCGTATAAAAGAAAGTTGTGTATAAAACAAATTATGCCTCAATGAAAGGAGATTGAGATGACGTCCCTTACAAAGATTATTTTTTTAAATAAAATAAATCTATTATGTTTATTCACTATAATTACACATAAAGAAAGTAAAAATACAAGATAGGACATAATAATATCATAACATAATTTGAATGTCGGAGATTAACCCAAGGAATAGAAATTGGGTTAAGAAGTTCCCTTACCTGGTGTCCGACTTGACTCGATCGTTCTTTAACCTCCTGAATAATAAACTAGAGTTAATTTATAATTGATTAAGAACCTTTTAAAAGTTCATTATTACTTTTATATCACTTATTACCGTGTTATTAACATTATGTAATTATTTAAGTTAAAAACGGTCGTTTTGTCGATCTTTGGTACTTGAGTCAAAAATAAACTTCTTATAATTACAAGTTGTTTATGAGGTAGAATATCCATTGTCTCCATAATTATATTCATGATTTAGATATCATATATATCATATATATCTATTATATACATTAATTCATAATATTACATAACATTTAGAGGTATGAAATGAAATTTACCGTTCATGGAGACGGTAAGCCGTATGTAGGCATGAACGCTACTTTCATTTCGATTTCATATTTAATGGAATAAAATCATAATGATATAAAGGTATATTATAATTCCAGTATAATATCATATATACTATCATTTATTCCATCCTTTATATGTCCCACATATGGCATTAACAATTCAAATCACTTTGAGGGGGCGGTAGTCCGCACTTCCTAAAATGAAATTATCGCGTTTACCCATAATGGAAATCATAAAGGTATGCCATAAATGAGAAATACAGAAGAATAAGTAAAACATAAACATAATATATATCATATATATAAATAGTTTCATCTTAATGGCCACCATTAGAGATGTTAAAATAATATTGAACAATCATCATTTCATGAGGCAGTATTTCACCACCCACAGAAACAGTATGTTCGTTAACAATTAGACGGAGGTGTGTGTAAGTGTAAATAAAATAATTCTCATAAAAAATCCTAGAATATTTAAGATACTGTTTTTGTTACAAAATGAATGAATAAAAATAGTTTAAGGGGTTTGATAATCAAAATAAAACAAAATAACATAAGAGAAGGCATTACCTTAAAATTGGTTAACTCTTTTTGATTTGATCCAAAGACTTCCTTGGGTAGACTTCTGGAAAAAGTGAGGTTTATAGGAGTAATAGAGGGAAGTTTAGAGAGTATTCGGTAGAGTTTTGATGTGAGAAATGGATTTTATGGTGTGAATAAGGTGGTAGATGTGGGGGCCTTTTATAAGAGGAGAGGAGGGGCACTCTTGGAAAGTAATGAAATGTTAGATTATTATATAATGAGATTCGGATTTTAAAGGTCCCAAAATTATATATTTCAAGGATAAGGTGATAAGAAATCGAAATATACTCAACCAATAGGCTTTTGACAAGTGTAATTCATATATTTTACATTATCCTTCAATTTTATTAAAATTGTTAATTAATGAGGTAATCACTGCATCATCATGGTGTCATAAATAATTTAATTTATTTAATGTCTAAAATTATAAAGAAATTATCATGATGTAGTAAATATTTTTATCTTTATAATGAATATTTATAGTAAAACATATTACTTGTATAACCCAATTTAATAATTTTTTTAGTAAAACAACTCATGTTTGTGACATTTTTATTTTAACATTAAATAAAACGTTTTTAATGTCATTTTCCTACCAATGTGGCTCCATGGGGTCCCCAAGTAGACCCATGGATTGTCTTGGTCGGCCATGACTCATCCAATAGTGTTATGAATAGTTTAAAGGACATTTAATATTATTATAACATTATCTTTACCTTATATTACACTAATTACCTTTAATCGCGATTAATTAAAAATAAAAGTTACTATTCACCAAAAAAATTATTTAATCTCATTGAACCAAATTTTAATTCCTAATGACAACAATGTATGTAGGATTTTTAAAAATCAAATCAACAAAAGTGGTAATGTTTCATTTAAATGAAAAATCAGTTTTTATAACTACCACTTAGTGGTTTCACTATTCATCAAAAATTGATGTTTTTCAGAACAATGCCAAAATTTCACCCTAAGCTATAATTGATATTCCGAATTCAAAAATGATATTTATTTTAGAAAATTCCAAACATATAAGTTGCATTAATTAATTTTATAATTAATTCCCGCGGTCACAACATGTAGCGTGTTTTTAAGAAACAATATATATAAAAAGATTGACAATTGTTTATGTCTAATTTCAAAGTGAAATTAATTCTAATGACCAATATTGGATAAAATGGTAAAAATATATTCTAATTATACTTTAAAACCACTCAATTGTATAATTTACCACTATAAATTATTTTGAATAAAAAAGATGTTTTTATGTATTTTTCACTATTCATAAAAAATTGGAAGTTATCAGAAAAATACCAAAAAATAAACATAGGCAAATTTCGATATTCTGAATCCAAAGATGAAGACCATTTTGAAATATAAAATATATATAATTTTAAAAAGTGGGTATTACTATTCATAATGGCTATTTTGATTGGTCATAGTGTGTTAGAATCTCGAACTTGCGTACAATGCAAGCTATTGCATTATTGAAAGAGAAGCGTATCGTGGAAGCTCGGGGTGTTACATTCTCCCCTCCTTCAATAAATTGCGTCCTCGCAATTTGAAATTTTTCTTTGAAAATAAAAGGTTTAAAATAGAAAATACCTCTGTTGAAAACCCACATCGGAAATAAGGTTAATAAAAATATAACATTAAAAGAAAGAAAGAGAGGTACAAAGGTCACCCGAGATAGCCCATACTAGGATTATATGAAAATATGGATATGGAGGAAAAAAACCATCAATGTCTGATGGAGAGTTGTAGAAAATAGGATTAGGAGAAAGTTAACCACAAGAAAATCACAAACTTGTGATTGGTTAAACGATCATTGAATCCCAAGTTGGAAAAGTTAACCGACAAAGTTTTTGTTTTAAGTTACCTTTCATAAAGTTGAGGAATTTATTTAAGAGATTCACTAAGAACGTAAGGAAATATACTTAGGCTTCTATTCTTTAATAATTTTTTACCACGAACTCATCTTTCACTCTAAATGGTAACAGAACTCAAAAATATTTTATTTATCCTAATTGTATAAGGTTGAAAATATTACTACATACCATTTAGATTAGGAAAACTATTTTGTAATAACCAAGGACTTCCTGTAGGCTAGTGGTAGGTAATAAAGGCCTGTCGCACTATGGTTGTGGGTTCGATTCCTACAGCTTTGTCCGACGCGACAGGTTATCCCCCAACCTATAGGTTGTCCTTTTCCTAAATGTATAGTATTATAATATTCCAAAAATAATCTTCAGAAATGTTTTAACCTTAAACAATACTATCCAAAGTTCAACATAATTCATTCCAACCTTTGTAGTTATCCAAAATACCTATATCCAGACTTTCTCTAAAAGGTCTCTAAATTCCAAAATCAATTGTAACATCAGATTCCCCAAACAAAGTATTGTTTCTCTTATTGTCACATACTAAAAATATGATTACCTTCATCATATTAAATACTTAATGAAAACAAAAAGCACTACAGTACAATACTTATATATATCACATTATTCTTATAACCAGAATATAATCCTTGAGTCCAAAAGCACAAATACATTAATTATTCAACGTCAACTGTAGTAACACCATAATATTTTCCGTGATCCCTTGGCCTTTTCTGAGATAATTTTCCCTTACGCTTAGGACATTCATTTTCATAATTCCCAATTTCCCTTCAATTGTAGCATTCAACATTTATATTCTCTTTCTTTCCCTTGCAATCACGAGCCTTGTGACATTTTTCTCCACATTTATAACAAACTCTCATTCCTTTTAGTCATGTACCGGGGTGATTCTTCCCACAATTATCGCATAATGGAAAATCCTTCTTTTTCCCACTTTCCCTTTATCTGTCTCTTGTTCCACCATTATATTCTTCTCTTGCTTTAATTTATTGTCATAAGATTTAGAGAATTATTTTTCTGCCTAGATAGTACATGAGACTATATCTTCATACGATGAGAAAGATTGTGAGAATAGGCTCGATGGAGAAATGGTTTTAACCCATCAATGAAATGATCAATCTTACTTCTTGGGTTACGTATATAATCTGCTGCATGCCTTCCTAACCTTGTAAAGTTAGCCTCATACATTGCGACATTCTCATCCTCCTTTTACCTCAGACTCAGGAACTGCCTTTCCATATCTTTTTGATGGTCAGGTGGAAAGTATTTTTCAATGAAAATTTCTTTAACCTCCCTCCATTCCATACTTGATACTTCATCATCTTCCTCTGTGTTTTGAATCAATGACCACCATTGATCAGCATCTCCAGTGAGGCGGTAAACTGCCATGACAACCTTCTCCCTTTCGCTACTCCCCAAGGCGTGGAATATTTTCTCTAAAGAGTTTATCCATTGCTCAACTTCTAATGGATTTGTACCCCCATTAAATGTTGGTGGTTGTTTCCTCATGAAGTGGTCTAACATTGATCCTCCACGTTGCGGATCAGGGTGCTCCATATGAGTAATGTTATTATTCATAACCTGAGTGAGTTTCCCTAGTATGGTGATAAGTTGATCAGCACCAGTTGTATCTCCAGCTCCACAATAATTATCTTAAGCAGGAGGGAAATCCCTACATGGAGTGTGTGCATTGACAGGGTTTCCATTCATTCCACTAATCGCCATTTCTAAACAATGGAAAAAACTAGATCAGTTTATGAATAAAAATACATAATTCCATACTTGTAAAACCCTTAACATAAATTGAACAATTTGTGGATATAATCCATATTCATAATTTTTTTTGAGGAAGTATATACTCATAAACCCTACATAATGGGTTGTAATGAAAATGACAATTATCCTAAGCATATCCCCCGAGAGTGTCATAACCAAGAGTGATGCAAGGCCCGTTGTCATGCACCAGTTCCCGTTCGAGTCTAGCTCAATGCGGTGTTTTTGGGTTTTACCCCTAGGTACATCTGTGCCAGAGCCTCCTCTACCTGCTCGTATCCAGACATGGATGTATTTCTCGGAAAACTCACAAAATCTCTATAATTACAAAATACTAGGAAGTTCTTCTATACTAATCCTCAATGTCTATCTTTGGGCTATGTGCTCTAATCAGAGTTTATCTAAATCTAGCTTCCATGGTTAGTACTAAACTATCTCTGATACCAAATATAACACCCCAAACCTAGTTACTCAGAGTCGGTGCATTACATCATAACATTGGCATGATCACAAAGATCAAGTCTCGAAAGACCGATTAGTTTAGTAGCCTTGAATCCCTAGATACATTCATATGTTTTACATTACATCATAAAGTAATACAAAACTACAAAAACATATTGTCTTCATATCCCCTCATATTATCCCTTCAGGCCATTCATAAAACACTTCATCACATCCTGAAAAAATTAAAACCTTGAAAGGGGTGAGCTTAGATGCTCTGTAATGATAACAATATAGCGGAAGTTTTCATAAATAAACATAAACATTTAATGCAATGTATAACTAAACAAAATCCTTTTAAACATGTACTTCAGCATAATATCGAAAAATAAAATGAAATAATGCCATTTACTTATTCACATGGATATTCTACTAATCGAATAATCACATGCAATATCAATAACCACTTTTATAATGATGGAATGCATAATGACAGACTATCATAACCATGTATCCAACACCTCGTGCAATGACTACAAATAAGATTTTGTCAAGGCCTCGTTCCAAGACACTAGTTTATCTCATGAGTCCTACTGATGCATCGAGGAGCTATAGAGGGCCCCACCTTTCACTTATTAAGTCCAATTAATTCCTCATATGAATAGGTTTAAACATATCATAATCCATAACATAATCGTATCACATAAAATATACATAAAGGAAGCATAACATTTCCACATTTCAATCACAAGATATCAATACAACACATTGATATAATAAAACCATTTCAATTCCAAAATAAAAAAAAGTAAAACATGGTATTTATTTTTCCTTTTTTTAAAAAAAGTTATGGCTTGTAGAGGAAGCCGAAACTCAAATAATGGTCACAGCGGTGGAGAAGTCGTTAATGTCGCATACATACAAAAAAAACAATCCCATTTTTCGTTTAGTAAAATGCTTCGTATAAAAATATTCCTTTTGAATAAATGTAAAAGTCAAAGGGGTCTATACACCGTATAAAAGAATGTTGTGTATAAAACAAAAAATGCCCCAATGAAAGGAGATTGAGACGAAGTCCCTTAGAAAGATCATTTTTTTAAATAAAATAAATCTATTATGTGTATTTACTATAAGTACACATAAAGAAAGTACGAATTCAAGATAATACATAATAATATCATGACATAATTTGAAAGTAGGAGATTAACCCAAAGAATAGAAATTGGGTTAAGAAGTTCCCTTACCTCGTGTCCGACCTGACTCGATCATTCTTTAACCTCCTGAATAATAAACTAGAGTTAATTTCTAATTGATTAAGAACCTTTTTCAAGTTCATTATTACTTTTATATCACTTAGTACCATGTTATGAAGATTATGTAATTATCTAAGTTAATAAAAGTCGTTTTGTCGATCTTTGGTACTTGAGTCAAAAATATACTTCTTATAATTACAAGTTGTTTATGTGGTAGAATATCCATTATCTCCAGAATTATATTCATGATGTATATATCATATATATCATATATATCTAGTATATTCATTAATTCATAATATTACGTAACATTTAGAGGTAAGAAATGAAATGCACCGTTCATGGAGACGGTAAGCCGTATATACGCATGAACGCTACTTTCATTTCTATTTCGTATTTAATGGAATAAAATCATTATGATATAAAGGTATATTATAATTACAGTATAATATCATATATAATATCATTTACTCCATCCTTTATATGTCCCACATATGGCATTAACGATTCAAATAACTTTGAGGGGGTGGAGGTCTGCACTTCCTAAAATGAAATTATCGCGTTTACCCATAATGGAATTCATAAAGGTATTCCATAAATGAGAAATAAATAAGCATAATGAAAACATAATCAAAATATATATCATATATAGAAATAGTGTCATCTTAATGACCACCATTATAGATGTTAAAAGAATATTGAACAATCATCGTTTCGTGAGGTAGTATTACGCCACCCACAAAAAGAGTATGTTATTTAACCATTAGATGGAGGTGTGTGTAAGTGTAAATCAAATACATCTCAGAAAAACATCCTAGTATATTGAAGATACTATTTTTGTTTCAAAAGAAAGTAATAAAAAGATTTTAATGGGTTTGATAAGAAAAATAAAACAAAATAACATAAGAGAAGACATTACCTTAAAATTGGGTAACTATTTTTGATTTGAGCCAAAGGATTCCTTGGGAAGACTTCTGCCCAATGTGAGGCTTCTAGGAGTAAGAGAGGGAAGTTGAGAGAGTATTTGGGCTGAGTTTTGCCGTGTCAAATGTCTTTTATGGTGTGAATTAGTTGGATGAGGTGGGGGCCTTTTATAAGAGGAGGGGAGGGGCACTCTTGGAAAGTAATGAAATGTTACTTTATTATATAATGCGTTTCAGATTTTAAGTGTCCCACACATATATATTTCGAGGCTAAGGTGAAAAGAGTTCTAAATCTACTAATCCAATAGTCTTTTTACAAATTTAATTCTTATATTTTACATTATCCTTCCATTTTATTAAAATCGTTAATTAATGAGGTAATCGCTGCATCATCATGGTGTCATAAATTATTTAATTTATTTATTGTCTAAAAATTATAAAATAATTATCATTATGTAGGAAATCTTTTTATATTTCTAATAAATATTTATAGTCAAAAATATTACTTTTATAACCCCATTTAAAAATTGTTTTAGTTAAACAACTCATTTTTGTGACATTTTTATTTTAACATTAAATAAAAAGTTTTTAATGTCATTTTTCTACCAAAGTGTCTCTATGGGGTCCCCAAATTGACCCATGGATTTTTTTCGTCGTCCATGACTCAAAAAATAGGGGTAGGACAAGTGTAAATTTTATTTCATATTATTATAACATTATCTTAACCTTAAATTACACTAATTTCCTTTAATTGCGATTAATTAAACGTAAAAGTTACAATTCAGGAAAAAATTATTTTAATCTCACTGAACCACATTTTACTTCCTAATGACAACCATGTATGTCAGATTTTTGAAAATAAAATCACAGAAGTGGTAATGTTTCATTTAAATGAAAAATCATTTTTTTAACTACCACTTAGTGGTTTCACTATTCATCAAAAATTGAAGTTTTTCAGAACAATGCCAAAATTTCACCCTAAGATATAATCGATATTCCGAATTCAATAATGATGTTTATTTTACAAAATTAAAAACATATATGTTTCATTAATTAATTTTATAATTAATTCCCGCTGTTACAACAAATAGCGTGTTTTTAAGAAACAATATAGATCAAAAGATTGACAATTGTTTATGTCCAATTTGAAAGTGAAATTAATTATAATGACCACCATTGGATAAAATGGTAAAAATATATTCTAATTATACTTTAAAACCACTCAATAGTATAATTTATCACTATAAATTATTTTTATTAAAAAAGTTGTTATTAAGTATTTTTCACTATTCATAAAAAATTGGAAGTTCTCAGAAAAATACCAAATATTAAACATAGGCTAATTTCTATATTCTGGATCCAAAAATGAAGTCCATTTTGAAATATAAAATATATATAATTTTAAAAAGTGGGTATTACTATTCATAATGGCTATTTTGATTGGTCATAGTGTGTTAGAATCTCAAACTTGCATACAATGCAAGCTATTACATTATTGAAAGAGAAGAGTATAGTGGAAGCTCAGGGTGTTACATTAAGACTAAAAGTGAAGGAACCACAAAGAGAACAAAAGGAAGAAGGCATTTCTAGATTTTCAAAACAAGACTACATGGTGTGTACAATTACTACACGATGTGTACTTGACTTCCCTTCCCCTGCCTGGGTCCTTCTACACGACTACGCCACAAGGATCTAGTTGAACAAAACTACATGGCATTTATATAATCTACACGATGTGTATGGTGTTATTTTCCAACTGCCCGTGTCGTTTGTGACACGACCGACTACTCGGCTTGACACCACACGGCGTGTTACCCCCGCACACGGCGTGTAAATCACTATGTTTCCCAGCCACACTTTTAACACCACACGGTCTGTCCTCGGACAAGACTACACTGCATTTCCCATAGGTACATGGAGTGTTCAAGGGGAGGTGATGTTGACTCGTGTAGTTAGTTACACGGCCGAGTCCCCAGGTCACACTACATGGTGTGTTCCTCATTGACACGACGTGTCCTGTACAGGATTTCATTGACCCATGTTGTTAGTTACACAGTCGGACTCCGGGTCAACACTACACGACGTGTACAAAATCTACACAGCGTGTTCTCCCCAAGCTCTTCCCTTCCCCGTGTCACCACCAACATTGTTTGTGACACGGGAAGAGACTACATGGCATGTACTCTGGGTACACGGCGTTTGCTCCAAAAGTTTATTTTTCTTCCCGAACAGAAGGTCATACACGGCATTTTAAAAGATAATACATGGCGTGTATACTGGGTTTCTGGACTGTATGCCTTAGAAACTTCTCCGAAACCCAAAAAATACAGAAAAACAACACCAAAGTGTCAAATTCCGACCCATGAGGGCCCATACTCCCCACAAATAAAAGTTTGACATCTTATCTGTTTTATTACTAATAAATAGCTAATGATCCACCAAATTCCATTCAATGGGGGCCCATACTCCCCAAAAGTCAAAGTTTAGCATCCATTCTATAAACAATATCACACAAGAAAATACTTTATCACAAAGAAGGTATTTATCAACAAACTATCACAACAACATGCTTTTCTAGAACAACTACTATCACAACAGCATGCAATTTCTAATGCACCTACATGGCATGGAAACTATGCATGGAATGTGATAACTAGAATGTGCCTACATGATGCATGAGACGGTATACCCTCATCTCATTGAGTTGTAACTAAATAGAACCCACAGATAAATATAACAGCACTATCTCAAGTGCGTCAACCAATGGTGAAAACAAATCAACAGTAAATTGAAAAATCAGTAAAATTGCAACATGAGGTATAGTGGATTTTCCCTGTACACGGGTTAGCTACTCCAGGGCACAACTTATTACCCACCACCATTCGTCCTATCCCTGAATACAGCTCCAATTAGTAAGTCAATGAAAAGAACCCCTCTGATACCACTTTGTAATGTCCCTGTTCCGGGTGCCACGCAACGGGTGCCCCGAACCTAGTTTGCCACGTGACCTCAAACACATTTTCCCAAATGCCAGAGGCTACCGACTAGCAATGAGGGCCCAGGTCTGATAGTGGTGAATCTATACCCTCATTTTTCAAAGTGTAGCGCATCAGAAATACGAAATAGAACATAAAACGACAGCGGAAGTAATAAACCATGCACACTTTAAATAAAACTATAGTAATAGTTAACCAACCATGTATATTAATATGATGCAACATGTCTCAAGTTATAAGAAAACAGCCAGAACATGTTACACAGTAGTGAAATACAACCCAATACAGAGAATAGAATAACTAAACAAAATAGCTGGTAGCATCGCGAGCCTAAGCTCGGTCCCATGCTCCCCTATTGATCAGCAGCAATCAAGTACCTATATAGGGACTTTTTCCCCTATCTACACCTGCATTAACGAAATTTGTTTGGGTCGAAGAGCATGGCCCAAACATGGTGTGAGAAATAAATGCAAGTAGGCACCCACCAAAGGCTCGTGCTCAACTCTGTGTAAAACATGAAACAACAGTGGGTAGTAGTAAAATGCAATAAACTAATTAGTACTCAAAAGTGACCAACTTAACAGTTATATTTCAATTTAATTATTAATTTAATCCATTTAATATAAGAAAACACCACAGTTCATTTCTATGTAAACAGTCAGCGTCCTCAGACAAGAAAAACCTTACCCTCAGGTAATCAGAATCCAACCTGCAGGTATTTCCCTCAGGAGTAACAGATGTTTTCCTCAGGCATAGGTAGTTTTTCCCATAGGAACATATTATATTGCCCTGAGGAATGGAAGAAGTTGCCCTCAGGCTAGGATAACAACTGCCCACGGGCCAAGCAAAACAACGCCATCGGGCTAAGTAAAATACTGCCCTTAGGTGCAAGTAACCGAGGCCATTCCCAACATGTAAATCAACATTAAAATTCAATTCCTCTCAAGGAAAAAGTAATGCATAACATAAACATGTCATACCCTCGGGTATCCTGAAAAAACGGCTAAACAGAGTAACGCACCCCTAGGGGTGGTCCTGGATCCAAGCACTGATCCCAAATAGTATTTTAATATCACATTTAAATCACCCTTTCAAATATAGGTATTTAAAATAGCTATGGCCTCATCCAAACAACACCCAGACATGGGTTCGTGGCACAAAAACACACAAAACACATGGCAGTTGGAAAAACAAACACCAAGCCACCTACCTTATACGCCAACGAGAACTATACATGAACGTCGATTCCAGGATCGCCCAATAATGGCGTAGATCTGAGGTAAGAAAACATTCATTAAACCTCAAATAAATCCCATTAGGGAAATAATTGGTAAGAAACATGCAAGGAGAAGAGAGGGCTTACTCGCACAGTTCCAACGTGATTGACAGAAGCGGGACCGAATTCCCAGTGCTCAATCGGCGGATCTCCCAAGGATTGGCCTCCCGCTTCCGCTCCTCTTGTCAGGTTCTAAGATTTCCCTTTGAACAGGGGAGGCTACTGCCCATTTATGCAAAAAAAAAACAAAGTACACAGTGTGTACTTCCAGGTACATGGCGTGTACTTTCATCATTTATCTGTTGCTCTGGTGGCACCACCAAACTGTTCATCCATCGACAAAAGTACACGACATGTACTCCTGAGTACACTGCGTGTACTTTCGCCCAGCTGGCGGCTGCTTCCACCACCTTACTGTTTCGTCTACCAACTGACTACATGGCGTGTAAAGGACCACTACACGGTTTGTAGTCAGTTCTTACACCCTTAATCACCGACATGGTCACACGGCCCATGTACTCCTCCTTCACGGCCAGAAGTACACGGTTTGTGGAAAAAGCACACGACATGTACTTTCAAAATTTAGTATTTTTACCCATTTTCCTTATTTTCTTAAAAAGACTAAAGTAAAATTAGAAAGAAGAAACTCGTCCCTCAAATATAAGAACTGGGTTCTTACAAAATTGTTCACATTAAGAGCACTATAATCATCTTCTGGAGAATCACTTAATCCACAAAAGATGAACTATAAATTTCCCTTGTCTTTAGACATTAACCAAAACAAAAATTGTTAGTACAAAATCTGATAATTCCCAAAAGGATAATCCTTTATAAAAAAAATACTACTCCTAATGTCCATAATTCCACAAAAAGAATCAAAGGTTAAATAAATACCATTAAATAAAAATCTACCCATAAAATTATTCAAATTAATCAAACTATGATTGAAACCCAAATCTCTGAAGGATTTAATCACATAGTCTTCCATGGTAAATATTAACATTTATCTCCAAATAACATCAGTTACTCTAAAAGTCTCATACAGAAAAGTAATTAACCAAATCAAATATCCTCCAAGATAGGTTAATAATTTCCCAAAAACCAACTTATTCCTAATTCATAAGATCATATAACTAAAAATAATTAGTCACACTAACCAGGGACTTCACGTAGTCCAGTGGTAGGCGTTAAATACCAGTCACACTTTGGTTGTGGGTTCGATTCCCTTAGCTTTGTCTGATGCGACGGGTTGCCACATGGTTTTCATGTTTTCCCTTTTTGAAAACTACATAATTTTATAACATTCCCAAAAAGATATAAATTCCTCAAAAATAACCATAACATATTTTAACCACAAATGTTATCTAATAACTTTCATTTTTCTTCCCAAAATGTATTAACTGGTAATTACATCAAATTCAAGGATCATATAAACCAAAATGGTTCTTTATAACTATATAAAAAAAGATAATTATTTCATGAATAAAAATTTCATATATCAAACAGCAGGGCTACACATACTATAAAAAGTCTTCTAATGGAATCTCATCATCAAAAGAGACTTAATAATTTTTAGAATTTCACCATGCTAAAATCTACCATAACTGTTGAATCCCTTATATGATGACCTCTTACTCATTCAACATTTTTCATGATTCATTATCTAGTCCATTCCAACTTATTCTGAAATAATTCTTTCTTAAAAACCAAATCATGAATCATATCATAAGATTTCAATAATAGGAAAACATATGTTAATAAATAATCTAAAACATTCATTGTTCATTTTCTGTTTCTTCATCCTCAATAGGAATGGCATTAGGTATTGGTAAACAAATATTTTTTTGATCCTGGTGTTCCCATTCCCGAAACTTCTTCGTAGGGCATGTGTTTGCATAATGACCATGCCCACCACACTTAAACAATTCGATTGATCCTTTAGAAATAACTTCTTTTATTTTTATAGAGTCAACTAGATTCTTCCTTTTTCCATTGCATGTTCTTGCTTTATGACCTTCATTTCCACATATATAACATCTTTATGTCCCTTTTAAATATTTCCTATGTGTTTCTTTCCACATATTTGACACATAGGTTTTTGAACATTTTTACCTTTATGATTATTACCAAAACATTCATAGGGATTTATTTCTAACATATATGATGCCTTATAAAATTAACTAAGGTTCTGGTGGTCAATCATGAATCCAGATAGTTGGTTGAGAATAACCATAAGAGTTCTCATTGCCGCTCCCATATCATTCAGTTTCTCATTCAGGATATTTTCACAATTTCCTTCACATCCACTATTACATTGTTACCTGTTAGATCCATCAATTTACTAAAATCAAAAAGTTCTGTGTTAGTATATTAGTAAAATAATCATATAATACTATGATATAATTATTCATTTTAACTTAAACTCATTCAATTTATAAAAATAACTATGACTCTTTCTAAAATCCTAACCATTATGTTAATGTCACTTGTGCTTAAAGAATACCCTAACCTCTATAGTTATCTATACCAACCTCTGATAGCAACTATAAGGACACGGTCTTAAAACATTACATAATAATTAATTAAATGAATTATTCCCATTGAGGATCTTTTTAGTTTTATGGTATTAGTGAATTAGGACATAACTATTACATCTCAAAGAATACAAAGGAGACACATGTACTTAGTTTCAATTTTTTTCACAAAATAAAATCTCTTGAAAAAAATATTCATGTCTAGTTCCATGTTTTAGACAGCTTGAAATTTCCATGATCCCATCCTTGACCCTATTCCACTTTATGTCCTGTGAAAAACATTTCAAAAAATTGGGATGAGCGTAAAATGATCAGTTATGGATACACAAAGAATAAAAACATTAGATCCTCAATATATACATAACATAAGATTTATAAAATACCTCATGAAATCATACGATTTGTGAAATACACATATAAATCATAAAAATAATGGTGAAATGAGTAATTCATAACATTCTTACGTAGGTAGTAACCCTCATGGTTATGTTTGGAATACCCAACACAGTACATTCCATAAATCACTTCATAGAAACCTTTGAGTTTAACTCATTCGCGTTACCCAATGCATTGGAGAGCTATCTTGGGCTCATCTTCCCTCAGTTTATGACGGAGCCACCCATCTTCATAAAATATTCCCAAGAACCATAACATAATCGTATCACACAAAACATGCATAATGGAAACATAACATTTCCACATTTCAATAACAAGATATCAATAAAACACATTGATATAATCAATACATTATCATAACCATTTTCAATAACAAAATAAAATAACTGTGAAACATGGTATTTATTTTTCATTTAAAAATAGTTATGGATTTTAGAGGAAACATAAACTCAAATAATGGTCACGACAACAGAGAAGTCATTGCCACCAGATACGTAAGACAAAAAAACATTCCTTTTGTCATTTAGTAAGGTGATTCTTGTAAAAATATTTCTTTTGAATGAAATGAAAAGTCAAAAGAGTTTTTACACCGTATAAAATAATGTCATGTATAAATCCAATGATTCCTCAATGAATGGAGATTGAGATGAAGTCCCGTACAAAGACAATGACCTTAGATTACGGATAAATCAATTACATAATTATGTGTGAAAAATATAAATAAACAAAATATATGTGGATATTAAGTGTAAAAAAATCAGATTTCATCCACAAATATTCATAGTACGTCATAATAAAAAAATAGAAGATTAACCAAAAGAATTGAAATTTGTCTATGAACTTTCCTTACAAAAATTTGACAGCCTAACGGTGTCATTTTAAAATGAAGCAGATTAGTTGATGGGAGATAAAATGGGTATCTCATCACTTCAACATAAAATTTAGAGCAACAAGGATATATAAGAACATATCCCAATATTAATAAGATGTGAATTAAAAGGCCTAACAGAAATAATACTTTTAAAAACAGGAGGGTGAAATGTTCCCTTACCGATTTGGGTAACATTCAAAACGTACACCCCATGAAATAAAGAATATACAATGTTGATGTAAATACCCATAAACGAAATTATATTACAGAAAGAGTATAATAATGGGAAGTACATACACCACTCAAAAAAGATAGTGACAAATGTAGCATGAATCTCACGTGAATAAATAGTGAGATAAAACCCCTAACATCGTTGTAATAAATCGATTAAAATGACCAAAAGATAATAAGAACCAAAAGAATCACATAATACCATGAATATAAATAGAATCATAATAATATATTTCAAATGTAAGTACACAATACATGACATGCAATAAATAATTGGAAAATAATGTAAATCTCACGGAATTAAATGTTCAATAAGAAATCATGTTACCTCAAGTCTGAAATGTCTTGTTCATTTCATTATATTCCTGAATAATAAACATTGGTAAATTTATAATTGCATAAGTAAATCATTTAATGTGTTTTTTTTCAATTAATATAACATATTATCATGTTATAATAATAAGTTAATTATGTGATTTCATATCATACGTTTTGTCGATGTTTGGTACATGAGTCAATAATGAACTTGTTTGAAGAGAATTGTCCATGTAGATATAAATCCATCACCTCTGGAATGGTTTTCATGATTTAAATATCATATATATATCCAGTATATATGTATTCAATAATATTCCATAATATTTGGAGAAATTAAATGAAATGTACCATTCATGGAGATGGTAGGCCATAGGTACGCATGAACGCTACTTTCATTTTTTTCATATTAATGGACTTGAAAACTAAATTAGACATAGTTATATTATAATTACAGTATAATATATTTGTTATATAGGTAAAATATTTTCATTAATTAAATTATTAAAAATTCCATGTTTGGCATGAATGAGTCACATCACTCGAGGGGTCGGTAGTCCACACTTCCTCATATAAATTTATCGTAATTGCACAACATGAAAAGCATAAAGGTATCCTTAAAATATAAAATAAAGAAGCATAGAGAGGACATAAATATAATATATATCATATATAAATACAATTCCATCATAATAGACTCCATTAAAGGTGTTAAAATAAGATTGAACAATCATCGTTTCATGAGGCAGTAATTCGCCACCCACAGAAATAGTATGATCTTTAACCAATAGACGGATGTGTGTGTATGTTTAGGTAGACTACTTATCATAACATAATACTATAATTTTTAGGACACTGGTGTTTTTATGGGATAAAATAATAAGAAGATAGTGGTGAGTGAAGAATGAAAATAAAAGAATGAATCTCGAGAGAAGACATTACCTCTAAATCAGGTAACTCTTTTTTATTTAAGCCAAAGGCTTCCTTGGAAAGACTTCTGCCCAAATTGTGGTTTCTAGTAGTAAAAGAGGGATGTGGATAGATAATATGAGAATATTTTGGATGAGCCAATCGCTTGATAGGAGTGGGTAAGGGGGTAGTGGTGGGGCCTTTTATAAGAGGGAGGCGGGTCACTTTTGGAATGTCTTGAAATGTTACTTTATTATAAAATGATTTTCATATTTTAAAGGTTACACAATGGTATATTTTGAGGATAGGGTGATAAGGGTTTGGAAGCAACCCATCCAATAAGTTTTCGACAAGTTTAAGTCGTATATGTTACCCTATCATTTCAATTTATTTAAATCGTTCAGTAATGAGGTAATCATTGCATCATAATGGTGTCATAAATAAATTTATTTATTTAATGTCTAAAAATTATAAAAAAAGTATCATGATGTAGGAAATATTTTAATATTTTAAATAACTATTTATAGTCTAAGAGATAAATTATGTAAACAAAATTAAATTTTTTTTACTTAGGATATACAAACCGTTGTTATATTTCTCTTATTTTAAAAAAATAATGTCATAAATGTCACTATCACATCCATGTGACTCCATGGACCCTCAAGTTTGGGAAAAAGCTTCCCATGGTCGTTCATGACTCAAAAAAGAGAATTTAGACATATGTTTAGGCCATATTATATTATTATGATATTAATTTATTACCCTTAACTATCGGATTACTAATTAATCACGATAAATAATGATAATTATCGTCGTTACAATACATAATGTCCAAAAAAAGAGTTTTAATTATATAATTTGGACCTTCTGATTCCAAATATGGGATTAATTTTACCGAAATCCAAACACAAAAATTTCAGTAATTAATTTAATAATAATTCTCATTGTCACAACCAAAGACGGGTTTTAAAGAAGTTACATTTATCAAAATATTGATTTGTTTTTACATCCAATTGAATAGTGAAATTACATCCAATGAACAACATTTTATTAAGTGATAAAAACATAATTCAATACAATTTAAAACCAATTATGAAGAAAATATGACAATATAATTAAATTATATGAAAAATAAGTTTTGAAGTAAAATGCATTATTTTTCAATATTCATTAAAAATAAACATTTGTCAGAAAAACTACTAAACATTTACCCAAAGTAAATTTGATATTCAAAATTAAAAAATTATTTCCATGTTAACAAATTCAGAACATATAAGTTCCATTAATTAATTTTATAATTAATTCACAGTGTGAAAACAAATAGCGTGTTTTTGAAAAACAATATCTATCAAAAGATTGAAACTTGTTTATGTCCAGTTTCAAAGTGAAATTAATTTCAATGACCACCATTGGATTAATGGTAAAAAATATTTCAACTACACATTAAACCCAATTAAAAATATAATCTAACCATGTAAATAAAATAGATTGAAAGGAGGTTTTGAATTAAAATATAGCATTTTCATTATTCATTAAAAATGAACATTATCTGAAAAATAAAAAAATTTACACAGTGTAATATTTGATGTCCTGATTTAAAGAAGGATTTTATTTTTCCAAATATAAAATATAAAATTTATTGAACATTTTTTTAAAAAGGGTTCTCCATAAAAAGGCGGTTAATCGACCTTTTAAAGAACATTTGAATATTTATGCTTAAAATCGAATTCTTTTCTTATTTTAAGCATCTAAATATTATTCGATAAATGTAAATGTATTTAACAAACATATATAATCATTTTTTAATTAGTTCTGCTCATTCCCGCCATTAAAATGGCTAGTCATTTACTACCATTTAAAATAATATTATTATATTAGTAGTGTGCAACGTAGGATGTCAAAGAAACTCGTTGTTGTGTACTGGGCACGCCATCGAACATAAAATTCCCTTTAAAGTAGTATTAACATTTTATTCAAAAATATTAATAAATATGAAAATGTAATATTCTTTATTTACCTGGGATGTTACATCCTTCCACCTTTTCGTAATTGCGTCCTCGCAATTTTAAAATTAGGCTTGGAAAAATAATAGAAAGCCCCACATCAGAAAAGGAGTAAATTAAACTATCACTTTAAAAGAAAGAATGAAAAGTAAAAAGGTCAACCGAGACAAATTATACTAGGATTTCATGAAAACATGTATATGGTGGAAAAAAACCATCAATTTATGGTGGAGACTTATAGAAAAAGTGTTTAAGAGAAAGTTAACCACCAGAAAATCACAAACTGGTGACGGGTTAAACGATATTTGATTCCCTACTAAGAAAAGTTTACAGAAAACGTTTTTGTTTTAAGTTACTTTTAATTGAGGAATTTATTCATGAGAATAACTAAATCATAAGAAATCATACTTACTTGTCATGTAGACATTTATCTCTTACTATAGTTCTTACAGAAACTCATATTTTCTCAAAAAATGAGTATTTTGGATTACTTGTTCACCTAAAGAGCACTATAATCAACTTCTTGAGAATCAACCAATCAAAAAATGATGAAGTATATATTTTCCATGTCTTTAGCCCTTAACCAAAACCAAAATTGTTTGTACAAGATCAGATAATCCCAAAAAGTATAATCCTTTATAAAAATAAATACTACTCTTAATCTCCAAAATTCAAATAAAAAAGAACCCACTGTTCATGAAAGTCCATTAAATAAATAGCTACCGATTAAATTATTCGATATAATCCAAACTAAGAATAAAACCCAAATCTCTGAAGGATTTATCACATAGTCTTCCAATGTAAATCATAACATTTATCTCCAAATAATATCAGTTACTCATAAAGTCTTATACTGAAAAGTAATTAACCTAATCACATATCATCCATGATAGGTCAATCATTTCCCAAAAAACAACTTATTCCTGATTCATAAGATCTTAAAACTAAAAAAAATTATTCATACTAACCAGGGACTTCACGTAGTCTAATGGTAGGTGATAAATATCAGGCGCACTTTGGTTGTGGGTTCTATTCCTGCGGATTTTTCTTACACGAAGGGTTACCAAATAGTTTGTGTGTTGTCCCTTTTTAAAAACCACATAATTTTATAACATTCCCAAAAAGAGAAAAATTCATAAAAAATAACCATAGCATATTTTAACCACAAATGTTATCTAATAACATTTGTTTTTCATCCCAAAATATATTAACAGGAAATTACCACAAATTCATGGATCATATATACCAAATTGGTTCTTTATAACTATATCCACAAAAGAGAAGATAATTACTCCTCAAATAAAATTTTCATATATCAAACATCAGGGCTACACATACAATAAAATTTTTTCTAATGTAATATCATTATCAAAAGAGCCTTAATACTTTTATGAATTTCACCATCCTAAAATATAACATAACTCTTGAATCCCTTATATGCTGACTTCTATCTCATTCAACATTCTTCATGATCCATTAACCATTCCTTTCTAACTTATTCTGAAATACTTCTTTCCTACAAAAATATCATGAATTATATCCTATCATTTCAATAATAGGGTAACATATGTTATGAAATAATCCAATACTTTCATGGGTCATTGTCAGTTTCATCATCTACAATCAGAATGTAATTAGGTAATGGTAAACAAATATCTGTACGATCCTGGTGATCCCATTCCCGAAACTTCTTCGCAGGGCATGTGTTTGCATAATGCCCATGCACACCACATTTAGAACATTCAATTGATCCATCAGAAACACTTTTTCCCTTTCCTAGAGTCAACTAGATACTTTATTTTTTCATGGCATGTTCTGTATTTATGACCATCATTTCCACATCTATAGCATCTTTATGTCCATTTGAAACATTTTCTTATGTGTTTCTTTCCACATCTTTGACACATAGGTTTTTCAACATTCGTGCCTTTCTGATAATTACCTGAACATATGTAGGGATTTTTTTTCTCGCATATAGGATGCCTAATAAAAATCACTAAGGTTCTGGTGGTCAATCATGACTCCAGATAATTGGTTGAGAATAACCACAAGAGTTATCATTGCAGCTCCCATATCATTCAGTTTCTCATTCAGAAAACTATCACATTTTCCTTCACATCCAATGTTACATTGGTGCCTGCTAAATCCATCCATTTAATAAAACCAAAATGTTCAGTCTGAGTATATCAGTAAAATAATCATATAATACTAAAATATAACTATTCATGTAATCTTAAACTCATTCACATTATAAAAATAACTATGACTCTTTCTAAAATCCTAACCATTATTGTAATGTCACTTGTCCTTAATGAATACCCTAACCTCTAAATTTATCTAAACCGACCTATGATACCAACTATAAGGTCCCAACCTTAATAAATTACAAAATATTTTATTAAACAAATAATTCACACTGAGGATCTTTTCAGGTTTTGATTTTTAGAGAATTAGGACATAACTATTACATCTCAAAGATTACAAAGTAGACACATCTATTCAGTTTCCATTTTTTTCCCAAAATAAAAACACATGAAAAAAAGAGTCATGTCTTGTTCCATGTATTAGATAGCATGACATTTCTTTGATCCCATCCTTGACCCTATTCCACTTTATGTCCTATGAAAATCATTTCAAAAACTTGCGATGAGCATAAAAACCTCAGTAAGAGATACAAAAAGATTGAAAACATTAGATCATCAATATATACATAACATAAGCTTTATAAAATACCTCATGAAATCATTATATTTGTGAAATTCACATAGAAATCATAATACATAAAGGTGAATTGAGGCATTCATAACATTCTTACGTAGGGAGTAACCCTCATGGATACGTTTGGAATATCCATCACAGTATATTCCTTAAATATATTAAGAGAAAACTTTGCATTTAACTCCTCAGCATTACCCAATGCATTGGAGAACTATCTTGGGATCACCCGACCATAGTTTATCACAGAACCACCTAACTTCATAAACAATGCCCAAGAACCATAACATAATCTTATCACATAAAACATGCATAAAGGAAACATAACATTTGCACATTTCAATCACAATATATCAATACAACACATTGATATAGTCAAAACATTATAAAAACCATTTTCAATACCAAAATAAAATAAAATTGAAACATGGTATTTATTTTTCATTTAAAAAAAGTTATGGTTTGTAGATGAATTCGAAACTCAAATAATGGTCACGGCGGTATAGAGGTCGTTGTCGCCGCATACGTAAGACAAAAAAACATTCCTTTTGTAGTTCAGTAAAATGATTGTTGTAAAAAGATTCATTTTGAATGAAATGAAAAGTAAAAATGGTTTTATACACCGTATAAAATATAGTGTAGAAATCAAAATATACCTCAATGAAAAGAGATTGAGACAAAGTCCCGTACAAAGACGGTATACTTAGATTAAGGATAAATCAATTAAAAAATTATGTGCGACAAATATAAATACACCCAATATAAGTGGATATTATGTTTAAAACAATAAAAGGTCATCCACACATATTCATAGTATGTCATAATCATGAATTAGAGGAATAACCCAAATAATTGAAATTGGGTTAAGAAGTTCCCATACAGAAATTCGACAGCATAACGACAGAACATTAAAATTCATAAAATGAGTTGATGGTAGATAAAAATGGTATCTCATCACTTGGACATAAAATATACAGAAATAAGGATATATAAGAACATTTCTCTACATTAATAAAATGTAAATTAAATGACCTAACAAAAATAAGTCATTTAAAAATAAGAGGGTGAAAGGTTCCCTTACAGATTTGGGTAACTTTCGAAATGTACACCCCATGAAAGAAGGACTATAAAATGTTGATGTAAATACCCATAAAAGAAATTATATTTCACAAAGAGTGTAATAATGGGCAGTAAATACACCACTAAAATGTGACACTAAAAAATATAGCATGAATCTCATGGGAATAAATAGTGAGGTAAAACCCCCTTACCGCATTGTAATAAATCGAGTCATATGAACAAAAGATAATAAGAACCAAATGAAACACATAATACCATTAATATAAATAGAATAATGATAATATATATCAAATGGAAGTACACAATACACCACATGAAATAAATAATTGACGAACAATGGAAATGACACAGAACTAAAAGTGAGATAAGAAATCCCCTTACCTCATGTCTGACTTGCCTTGATCATTTCATTATATTCCTGAATAATAAATTTGAACAATTTATAGTTGATTAAAGGCTTACATTAAATTTTATTATTCAATTCATATCACATATTATCATGTTATAATAATTAGTTAATTATGTGAGTTCATATCATACGTTTTGTCGATGTTCGTTGCCTGAGTCAACAATGAACTTGTTTGAAGAAAATTGTCCTTGTAATTATAAGTACATCATCCTTGGAATGATGTTAATGATTTAAATATCATATATATCTAGTATATATGTGTTCAATAATATTCCATAATGTTTGGAGAAAAGAAATGAAATGTACCTTTCATGGAGACGGTATGTCGTACTACGCATGAAGGATACATTCATTTTTTTTCATATTAATGGAGTTTAAAACTAAATTATACATAGATATATTATAATTACAGTATAATATATATGTTATATAGGTAAAATAAGTTCATTAATTATATTCTTTATAAATTGCATGTTTTTCATGAACGAGTCACATTACTTGAGGGGCGATAGTCCACACTTCCTCATATGAAATTATCACATTTGGAAAACATGAAAAGCATAAAGGTATGATTTAAATATAAAATACAGAAGCATAGAGAGGACATAAATATAATATATATCATATATAAATATTTTTCCATCATAATGGCCACCATAATGGAGTTAAAGATAGATTTAACAATCATCGTTTCATGAGCCAGTAATTCGCCGCCCACAGAAATAGTATTTTAATTAACCATTAGACAGAGGTGTGAGTAAGTGTAGGTAGAATAATTATCATAACATTATTATATTATATTTAGGATACCAGTGTTATTATGGGATCAAATAATATGAATATTTTGGTGTGTGAAGAAGGAAAATAAATGAAGGAAACTCGAGAGAAGACATTACCTCTATATTGGGTAACTCTTTTTGATTTGAGCGAAAGGATTCCCTAGAATAAATTCTGCCCAATGTGAGGCTTCTAGGAGTAAGAGAGAGATATGGAGAGATAATATGATCAGATTTTAGAGGATACAAAAGCATGAGAGGTGTGGGTACGTGCGTAGAGGTGGGGGAATTTTATAAGAGGGAGGCGGGTCACTTTTGGAAAGTCTTGAAATGTTACTTTATTATAAAATTATTTTCATATTTTAGAGGACCCAAAATTATATATTTTGAGGATATGGTGATAAGGGTTTGAAATCCACACATCAAATATATTTTAGACAATTTTATGTCTTAGATTTTACTTTATCTTTTCATTTTATTTAAATTGTTTATTAATGAGGTAATCAATACATCATCATAGTGTCATAAATAAATTTATTTATTTAATGTCTAAAAATTATAAAAAAATATCATGATGTTGGAAATAATTTAAAATTCCCAATTAATATTTATAGTCCAAGAGATTATTTATGTAAACAATATTAAAATTGTGTTACTTAGGATATACAAACCATTGTACTGTTTCTCTTCTTTTTTAAAAATAATGTCATAAATGTCACTATCACACCCATGTGACTCAATGGGCCCTCAGGTTTGGTAAAAATCTTTCCATGACCGTCCATGACTCAAAAAAGAGGATTTTGACACATTTTGGGGTCATTTTATAATATTATGATATTATTTTATTACCGTTAACTACCAGATTACTAATTAATCACGATAATTAATGATAATTACCGTCATTAATATTTATAATTTCAAAAGAAAAAGAGTATTAATTACCGAATTTAGACCATATGATTCGAAATATGGAATAAATATTACTAAATTACAAACACCGAAATTGCAGTATTTAATTTAGAAACAATTCTCATTCTCACAACCAAATACGGGTTTTAAGACGTAAAATTTATCAAAAGATTGACTTGTTTTTACATCCAAATGAAAAGTGAAATTTTGTCCAATGAACAAAATTTTATTAAGTGATAAAAACATAATTCAATTATGCTTTAAAACCAATTAAATTGAAAATCTGACTAGATAATTAAATTAGATGAAGAAGCAGTTTTGAAGTAAAATGTAGTATGTTTCACTATTCATTAAATATGAACATTTTTCAGAAAAATACAAAAAATTTATCCAAAGTAAATATGATATTCCAAATTAAAAAATGATATCCATTTTACCAAATTCAAAACATATAATATTCATTAATTAATTTTATAATTAATTCCCACTGTCAAAACTAATAGTTTTTTTTAAGAAACAATATCTATCAAAAGATTGACACTTCTTTATGTCCAATTTCAAATTGAAATTAATTAAAATGAACACCATTGGATTAAATGGTAAGGATATATTTCAGATACACTTTAATCACAATTAAAAATATAATCTAACCGTATAAATAAATTATATTAAAAGGAGGTTTGGAATTAAAATACCGGAATTTCACTATTCATTAAAAAATGAACTTTATCAGAAAAATAACAAAAATTTACACAAAGAAAATTTTGATGTCTCGATTCTAAAAAAGGATTTTATTTTTTTAAATATAACATATAAAATTGAGAAAAAATTGTTTTAAAAAGAGTTTTCCTTAAAAATGTGGTAAATCGACATTTTAAAGAACATTTGAATGTTTGTGCTTAAAATTGAATTATTTTCTTATTTTATGCCTCTAAATATTGTTGGATAAATGTAAAAATATTTAACAAACATATATAATAATTTTTTATTTGGTTCTGTTCATTCCTACCATTACAACGGCTAGGCATTAACTACCATTAAAAATAATATTGTTATATTAATAGTGTGCAACGTAAGATTTCAAAGATACTCGTTGTTGCTTATTGGGTACGCCATCGAACATAACATTCCCTTTAAAGTAATATTAACATTTTATTCAAAAATATTAATAAATATGAAAATTTCATATTCTTTATTTACCTGGGATGTTACAAATATTGAGTATAATATTTAATAAATTATTCTTTCATTGATAAAGATAATTTTAAATGATAACTTTGAAAAATTATTGTAAAAAATCATTAATCATTCCAAAGTGTATCATACCACATTAAAACATTTAAATCAGAACAATTGTAAGGGAATTAAATTTAATGAAAAATTTAACATAATGAGAATAATATGTAACATGATATTAAATATCAATGGAAAACATACACCACACATATGGAATAAGTGGTAATGAAGGAATATATCTCACAGAAGTACCAATGTGATGAGAAAAACCATTTTTCCATTAGAAGGCATATTTTCTTTGTAAAATATGATTTTTTTTTCATAAAATATGATTTAAAAAATATATATACTATAATAGATAAGTTATACAGAGTGATATTATGTTTTAGGTATAAATGGTGTCTAATTAATGCTAAAACATGTAAAAAGTAAAAGAGGATATTTCGAGTGACTATCCTCATTCCATTCCAGGTAGAACACTCCATGTAGGTTGATCAAAATGCAATAAGATTAACGTAAAATCATCATCATATAAATCCTAGAGACTCAGATTGATTTTTGATTATCCTCCGATGAATTTTGTGACAAGGGCCTGATTAAAAAATTGCACACTTTTTATTCTGAGACCACAGAGTGGGTGCGGAAAACAACAACTTTTCCAAGGTGCTGTGATTTCTTTTCATTCAAAATCTCATCTAATTAGAACAACAGCCCTCATCATTACATTATTAGTTACGAGGATATAGATATACCATGAATAAACCATAATGTTGTAAACCATCTTTGAGGCCACCACATGTTGGATGGGGAAAAATATTGCAACCATTGATAGAGGAATTCCCTTTCCAGAGGTAATAGTTCTTCTAGTTTGGATCAAATTTTTGTTGAATTGAGAAACCCTAGGTTTTTCACAAAAAAAGGACTCCTAGGATTGTAAAAATAAATGATCACTCCCATATTCATGGGTTATTAATCATGGGGGACTTTTGTGTTGCTGAAAATTTCCTACCAAAGGAAATGAAGTGTTTGTTCCAACTAATTTCTTGGCCTGACACATTCTAATTATGTAATAGTGATTTAATTTTGTGTCTGATGTTATTTACTATGGTCTTGAGTAAAAATGATGATTTTATAAACACAAAATTGTGTGAAGGAGATAATGTACCTTTTGTCACCCTAATGGTAGTGAGTTCTCCCTTATCTTCCTTGTGCATAACAATCCTGCTGAGATAATACTCTATAATGGATAAGATAACAGATGAGAGGGGATCTCCTTGTCTCAATCACCTATAGGATTGAAAGTATTCATCTGGGGATGCATTAATTAGAATTAAAATATGAGCTGATCCAATCAGTTCCTTGATTCACTGAATAGATGATGCATTAAACCCAAATTTTTAAAGTACATCACCTATAAATCCAGTATTAATAGTATAAATATCATTCTTGATGTCTATCTTGAGATCCAAATTTCTCCACTGGTGTATTTTCAATGAATATTAAGACATTCTGAAGTAGTGAGTATGCATTCTTGCGTATTTGGCACTTTGACAAGTCCAAATAGTTTTCAATATATGATTTTGTTTGAGATTCGGGAAAGTCTATTAGAATGACATTTATTGATCACATTTAGGATAATTTAATCAATAGAAACATGCATTAATTTGGTTGTGTAACAAGCAGTTTCCACATTTTCTATCATGGTAATAAACTGAGCATTGGGTCCCTGGTTAAAGGACACCCCATTTAAGAAATTCCTAACAAGGTTCAACGAATCCATCTAGATGAAACCGTAGATGAATAGGAAAAAAATAATTTTTCAAACCATTTAGTCTAGGATATCCCCCTTTAATAGGACCCCCACATTCCTAACTTGATTTCAGAATCCATGGTAATTGATGTAAGAAGGAAGTTCTAATATTCAGTGATAATCTGAGGGATAATTCCATCCCGGAGGCTCATGTTCTCTGGGGGGGGGGCATTGAATAGATTCAAATAGACTGAAACAACATAGTTGTAAAGGTCCCACCCCTCATTAAGAATATGATCTGAATCATTGATAAGAGATAGTAGAATGTTTTCTATTTTTACCAATTTAAGAGTGTTGATGAATTTAGAATTTTTGTATCTATTAGCAAATCATCTAATTTTGAAGGTATCCCTACTTATGGTATCTTTGATGTAAAAACATTTGATTAAATATATAATACATAAATTTCATTAATAATATTCATTCCACCTAATTTAATAGCATGGTTATAATAGTTATCTTAAGATAATGATATTTAATTTTATATCTTTGTTCGTTTAATATTGGTGTTCTGTGAAATCTATGCCATCAATGAAATTAAATTGAAAAATATTCAATACATAAAATTTTTGTGTTTAATATTATCCAATACTTAATGAAATTATGTCTTCTCAATTTAAATTTAAAATCGAAAAATCAATAGTCGATACAAAGAAATTGCACTTTGGAAAACTCACATGGGAGGTAGAGTTAGTAAAATATCTTCCTAATAAGAGGGAAAGGGAAAAAATATTTTAACACAAAACAAGGTATTTGAGTAGGATAACATTAGTGTGAAGTGAAATTATAACCATCGGAGAATAATATAACAATCATGTTTTGAAGGATAGTTATAATGAAAATGGTTTTTTAAATTTTAACCATCACAAAGGAGTAGATTTTTGAATGGTTACAAGAACGTTAATTTCTAATAATAATAAAGTAAGTAGATATTGTTTTTCTCCAAAATAATTTTACTATATTTTGATGATTATTTTAATATTTATATATGTAATTAATATAATAAACATACATGATTAATTTCCATTTCATAATATTAATATTATCTTTTAAATTTTCTTTTATTTATTTTCACTTATTCGCTTACACCTTGATATTAATGTTCAAGATTAATTTATCACACCTACATCAAATTCAATTAATAATATCGTCCTTAAGTAATTACTTCTAAATTAATATTTTTACTAAAAAATAATTTTATTGAAAATTCATAATGAAAAATAATTTCCAAGGTTTAACATGATCCATTTGATATGCATCTAATCTTATAACTTGTCCAAAATATGTTTATTAAAATAGAATGACCAAAAATATAGATGAATGTCACAGTATTAAAAAAATATTCTTATTGTATGTTCCCCCAAATAATGTATCATTTATTTACACATAAATAATATATTAATACATAAATCTATCGAAGACATTCATTAAAAATGAATGCTTCCAATAAAAAAATATGCGGTTTTTGAGTATTTTCCATAAATCCAAACATCGATTAATCCTAGCATAATATAAGCCATTAGATTACTAACCATCTTAAAGATCACTAATAGAATCCCAAGAGAAAATATTTATTATTATCTCAACATTAATAACATTTTTTGTGTCATATTTAGCAAGTCATGTGTTTTCAAGAAGTTCAACTTATAACAGAATAAATTCACAATATTAATGGTGATATTCCTCACATACATAAAATTATATAAATAAAAAGTTTTGCTTTAAAATCCTTATATAGTACATGATTTATATTACTAAAATAAGATAATATAATTCTAATATCCAGAAATATTGATATTTAATCATATCTATCCATCTGAGGTTGTATCATAATAATGACCATGATCCTTTAACTAATTTTAGGGTATATTCTGTTGGAACATGAGGCGTTTAATTAGGAAGTTTCTAGTATCCTTTTATTTGAAGCTTTTCACATTGGAAGAAATTTTCATTCACACAAAATCACTGGCATGGTATAATTTCTATACCCACATGTATAAAACTACCATTACATTTATGGATGTATTTGGGTGTTTTTCCTACAATTAACACATCTAAGAAATAATTATTTCTCTTCCTTCCATTATGAATATTTTTCATAATATTACTCTTGTTATCATGATTTACTATGAGTAAAAAATAATTTTATAATTATGTTATTATCTTGTTGGAATATGATATTATATCCTCATATGATGAGAATGTTTGAGAGATTTGTTCCCTTTGAATGATTGGCATATGACCATAAAATATTTTACCCTTCTAACCATTTGGGTCATTTGAATTGATGAAGTTACTATTACTTCCACTAGGATCCATTTCTAAATAATGTAATACATAAAATAAGGTTATGAATCATAGATCAAAATTTCAAAATAGGAAAACATTAACGTAAATTAATAATTTTATGGATAACTAGTATAACAATAAAAACATTGTTTGTTAGGGAATATATACTTTTATATTCTTCATTGCGGTTTCTAATGATAATGTGAATTAGTCAATGCATATCCCAGAGGAGTATCAAAATTTTAGTGTAGTAAGGCCAGTTGTTGTGTACCAGGTTTCACCGAGTTTGGCCCGACATACCTTGTCAGAGTTGTTACCCATTTGTGATTTTGTTCCAAAACCATGTCCACTTTTAGTATCCCTACAAGGATGTATTATTAAGAATACCCACAAAATCTATACCATACAAAAAATTATACTAGGTTTTAATGTTATTATCGTAAAATTATATATTATTTTTTGGTTACCTACACTATGTTTTATAAATCATGTTTCCAATGATTATACTAAACTTACTATGTTATAAAGTGTAATAACCCAGACCCCAGTAGCCCTAAGATAGTGGTCATTTTATTATAATTGAAGATATGAGAGAGGAAATCACTGATGATCGATCACTTTAGTAGTCATGAAGAAACTAAAAACAATCATGTATCCCTTACAACATTTGAATATAAATGTAGAACATTACAAAATTAAATGAACTACTTTTCTGATACTTATTAAATGGTTTAATCATCATAACATGGGGAAGGAATACAAATGAAAGGGGTGAGATCAAATATAAAGTATGTGTTAAAAAGAAAAGAAACATGAATCAATAGTAAGTCAATCATAATAAATTTGACCTAATCAATATAAAATGTTGAATAACAGAAAAAGAATCACCATCAAAAAATTTAAAATGAAAATGCATCCATAGATTGTTTTTTCATAGTGAAAATCCTCTGTAAAATGATAACATAAACATTAATGAATAAATATTATAACTTTTTGATTTCATGTATTTGGAATTTGAAACATAACACTGTTAAAAAAATTTATGTCTATTCGTGAACAGACATCTGATTATGATTGGAAAGATTAATGAAGGGGTTTTCACTAACTATTTGGTATCATTATACATATCGATGCGTCTTGGGGATATAATAGGCCCCACTCTCCAATTATAGTCAGAGGCATTAGAAATTCTTAGAATCTATTCATGACCAATATGAATTATCAAAATATTAATATTCATTATAATAATTAACAAATATTTCATAAATATATAATGAAACTTTTAAATGATACAATTGAGAAATTCTTAAGTAAAATATTCTTCAAACATTCCAAAGTCTCCCATACATCTTTGAAATATTTGAATAAAAATATTTATAAAAGAATATAATCAAAATATTCTAAAATTATCATGATAATATGAAGTCTAGTGATATGATATATTAGGGTTATTATGTACACCAAACACAAGGAGTATTTTGGGAAAAGGCATAAATCTTTTAGAAGTAAAAACTAGACCAAAAACCTTTTTTATACTACAAAGAAAAGTTATTACTGAAAATCATTTGTATTTCTCATTAATTCATATTTAAAAAATGTATATCCCAAAGAAATAAAATATAATGGAAAATAATAACTTTTTAGGTATAAATAATTTGCAACAGAAGTGATTAACCATACAAAGAGTTTTTATGATACATAAGAAAAGAACCTCTTTGATGTGGTTTTAAGAGAATATCAATGGGTATTTAAAATAAAAAATAGATTTTTTTTAATAAAACCAAAAATGAAAAATGATAGGTTATATGATAAAATGATTGATTTTAGAATAATTTTTGAGCATAATATAAAATATGGATGGTTCTTAAAAATGGGTATGAAATTTGGAAATTACATCTTAACAAAAATAATTTAAAAGAAATTATTCTAAAACATGTATTTATAAAAAAAAGAATAAATGATTGAGGTAAATATATTTGAAAAATAAAAAAAAATTACGATGTTTACTTAATAATAATTAATAATTACATTATTATAAAGATATATAAATCATAACCCAAATGAAAACGGATGTTTAAAAAGAACCCCTTACCACTTTGTAATCAATTGAATTGTGTAAAAAAAATTAATAATAATAAAATGATTCAGTTAATACCATGAAGATAAAAATATTCATGATATTATATATAAAAGGGAAATATATATACACCATACACAATAATTATATGTCATTTACGGTAAATCTGATATAAATATTACTGAAGTTAGAAAAACCATACCATAAGTCCAAATGTGTTCATTAATTGACCTTAGTTTCCTAGATAATCAGATTAAAGTAATGAATTTTATAATTATCAAAATTTTATACATGTATTGGACTTATTATAATTTTTTTAAATTCATTCTTTACTTTTTAATGAGTTATATGTTACAATTGTTTCATCCAAGAGAATAAATTTTTATGGTCTTCATTATTCATTTAATTGTATACCTATGTGGAAAAATCTTTTAAAAAGTGAATAGTTCAATAGAATTAAAATTATATGTCATTAATGAATATAAAATATATTTAATTGTTTTATATTCTATTTCTTTATATGGTATGATGACGAATCATTAGATAAAACGTTATTTATAAATATTTAGATTATATTTGTGTTTTTCAATAATTGAGAACAAGTTTTGTATTCTGAATTAAAATTACGTATCTATTTTGGGTATATAATATTATTAATTCATAATATATATTCTATT
This sequence comes from Viscum album, assembly GCA_963277665.1. Classification (NCBI taxonomy): domain Eukaryota; kingdom Viridiplantae; phylum Streptophyta; class Magnoliopsida; order Santalales; family Viscaceae; genus Viscum; species Viscum album. The sequence continues at coordinate 463,224 of OY728127.1, forward strand.
TTATGTTTTGAAAAAAATGGTTTTTTTCTTTCATTGAAGTAGAAATTGAAAAACAAAAACTCACCATCCCCAAAGGCAGTATATTAGGACCTCATGGATGAGGCTTTCATTTTCCTAAAAAAATAGGTATGAAGGGTTTTGATGATGGATTTTAAATTAAAATAACATCACAATAGTATATATAATATAATATAGAAACAAACTTTCTATGGACTTATGAGTTAATTATAGAATATGAATAAAATAAAATAAAAGTAATTGAAATAGAACAAAAAGGGATTTACCTCATATGTTACACTCCTTTAGAAGCTCTTTGAGAAAATATATATGTTTATTTTATTGAGAAAAATGGATCTTGGAAATTGGTTAGAGGTTTGAAATGTGGTGTGTGAAGATATTGAAAATGAGTTAATGCTTTGGTGGTGTGAGTAGAAGAGGTGATGAGGTGCGGTATTTATAGTAAAGGATATGGGTGTCATATTAGTATACAAACAATTATTTTATTAATTTGGATAAAGTAAATAAATAGTGATTATTATATGTATAAATAGAGTATAATTTTATTGTGTGTTAGAAAAATGGCATTTACATCATCCATACATCATTTTGACTTAATAATTCCAATATTTATCTTACATTATAAATTACTGTATTTCCCTATTCACCAAAAGGTAACTATTTTTGTTAACTCACAAAAAATTCACCCCAACCATTTCTATAAATGTATAATTCAAAAATAAAATCCATTTTATGAAAATAATTTAAAATAATGAGAAATTTAATTTTTAACTGAAATAATTATTTATTCAAAAAAATTGATTTCAAAATTTTAACTGATTTTAAAATAATATGAAAAATTTATTACAGTGTCATGAAATTATGTTATAATAATAATACTACAAAATATTAACTTATAATTTCTTTTATGATATTAAATATTCTTTTAATTGATTATATTAATTAAATTCTCATAAATTAACAATTACATTTCACAAAAATAAAAATAATTTATTTAAAATTGTAAACACATTTATTTAGATATTCATTGAATTTTTTTTCTTTTTTCATTAATAGAATAACTAATTTTTATTTATACTATAATAGTTTATATTAATATTTTAGTTGTCATATTACTATTTATATTGGTCACAATATTATTATAATAGTCACATTTATAATCATTAAAAATTAATGTTATCAGATAAATACCAGAAAATTAACCAATGTAAATTTTTTTACTATGATTTTCCAAATAATCCCGATTTAGTAATATATGATTAATTAATGTTTTAAATTTTAGTTCTAATAAATCTACATGATGGTAAATTGTCTTTATTAAAACATAACCTTTTAATGCATAAATTTTGATTACTTATTATCTAATTCTTATATAATCATTTGGATGAATCTAAGAATATTTTATTTACTATAATATATATATATTTTATTAATAGTATTTATTATAAATAATTTAATGGCTTGTTTATAATGCTAAATTTAAAATAATGATGTTTAATTTTATACCACGGTTCATTTAAGCTTGGTGTTGTGTAAAACCTATGTTGTCAAAGAAATTAAATTGAAAAGGAAACATACCTTAAAATCATAGGGTGTTTCATTTGTATCATTCCATTCAATGTTTTATAGTTATTTTTAATCTATAATTTTTTGAATCAAGGGAAACAATAGATCCACATGTTCTTAGAGATGATATACTTACATGAAAACTTTTTCCCATTTATAACTTCCCCGAGTGAAAAAATAAAATATATGGCTCTAATACTTTTGAAAACAAAAAATGGTTTTTTAGATTCATGGGATGATGTAGTTTATTGGTTCATACAACGATCTAATAGTGTTACACTACATGTGGGGATTTTCTGAATACTCTATACAGGAATGGTTATTACTCATAACAAAAGATAGTTTCACCAATATGGTTATTATTTGATAATTTTTATCTATATCTCCAACTCTATATTCATTATCTATCATATGATGTAATGACATTCCATTATTATGTTTATTAACACAATTCACATTTCATCTGTTATGCACCATTTCTAAACAACATAATTTTCTATATTAGATCATAAAATTATAAATAATTATTTATAATCCCTTTATAATTGATAAAAATAACATAAATTGTTAAATTGATGAATACAAAATATCATAATCTTGAACATGGTATCATTGGAGATATCATTATTTTTACATCCTTTTTAATGGTTTTCTAAGAAAAAATTGTATTATCCTATGTGCATCCCCGGGGATAGTAATACTAGGTGTATATGAAGGCCTATTTTCTTATATCATGTGATAATAAGATCAATGAAATAATACCCATTATTGTTTTATTAGCCTTAGGTACATATATTCCAGAACCACAAACACTATTTACTATCTAGATATGGATAAATTTATAGAAGAAACAGAATAATATGTTTCTTATAAAAAAATTTGATTTTTATTATAAATATATCCAGAAACTCAATCATGGGGTTATTTCCCTAACTTATGTTACTAAAAATCTAGTTCCCTAGGTTTCTACAAAACCACCTATGAAACCAAATATATAATCCCTCAACCCATTAAGTTAGAGGGAGTGTCTACATTATTACACTAGTATAAGATACAAGGAATCATGAATGGAAAAATAAAATTTTAGTATAATTAATCTATATACATATATGAAGTTATCATTAAAATTGAAAACATATAAAACACATTGTGATTTAATTGATAAATCATTTATTCATCGTAGAATATCATTTTATATAAATCAAAAAAACCATCAGGGAATCATGGGGAGAACAATACAGAGGAAGGTAGTGAGCATATATTCTTAGTTAGAATAATCCTGAAATAGAATTTGTTATGAATAAATATTCATAATCAATATAGAAATGTAAGTTTCTACAAATATTCCTTAAATTATCATAATATGGAAGAAAAAAAATCTAAACCAATAATGCTAAATAAATAATTAAATTATCTTTGTGCTTAAGATTGGATATTTTTTCCAATTGAATAATCATATGGATATTAATAAAAATTCTCATAATCACGAAATTAATAATGTAAACCTCATTAAAATTACATCAAGGCCTCATGAAAATTATTCTAACGATCAGGACCTAAGGCCATGAAGTAATACATAAACGGTTAAGGAATAAAGAGAATAAACATTCTAATTTCTCTGATGAGACATACCGATTCATCGAGGGGATATGTAATTCAAGGCTTCATCAATGACATAATATTTTTAATGATCTCCTCATATATTTTAACAACCCGTCCTCGGGACACGTGTCGTGACTACCCCAATCCTGCCTTCTATACCCAAGGGGCTAGCGACTAGAACCAAAGGCATAAATCTATAAGCTGGGAAGGCATTTCCTTTATAAAAATAAATCACAAACAATCAAAGTACACATCTGGAAGTAAAAAACATTGTAGAACTGAATACAAAGGTAGTGCTGAAAGTAAATCGGCTAGTATAAGAACTCAACTGAACAACAAGAAACTTTACAAGTAAAAAGGGAAAACAACTCCTCGATCGTCCACTGTGGAATCCTACCTGAATGGTTGGTACATAACTCAAACAACTCATCCCTGAGGTATGTTTCATCTTGTCCAGCTCTGAGATGCCTCTCATTTGTCACCCTCAGCCTCGATAATTGCTGACTCTTGTCTACACAAAACACAACAAGGTACAGGTGAAACCCATGCAGGGGTGAGTATAACAATACTCAGTAGGGGACCCCATGACCCCCGAAGGACTCACAGAATCCACTAAGGATAAACCACAGTAGTAAGATACAATCACAAATTATAAACCAACCTTACTTAGGTATATGTCGAAACATATATCTATGTTACCAAACACAGTCCGGCTCCAACTCTCGAGCCCAAGTACAACCCATTCCACAAAGGAAGTAAAGTTAATCACCTCGATGATAATGATTCAATGTTAAGACTCATCTCAAATAAGTAAATATATTTTGTAGAGTGATAGAGATGATCAGATGTAGTCATTGATTCATCTAAGCTGATAGACCCACACAGGATACAGGACCAGCTAAGCTGCCGAACCCACATAGGATACAGGACAAGCTATCTCATCTAAGCTGTCTGACTCACACAAGATACATGACCAGGTATCTCATCAAAGTTGTCGGACCCACATAGGCTACAAGACCACCTAAGCTGTCAAACCCACACAGGATACAGGACCAGCTATTCTGTCGGTCCCAAACATGATATGGGAATAGAAGTCAGAACTGTTGGAACCACGGAGGATCCCGATACAGTAGTCATCGCAGTCACAGCTAGCCCTAGGGTTCCTGCACACAGAAAGCCTGATTCCAATAGGAACTTCTCCTTGATCCAAGTGTCGATACATCAACTTCCATGAAGTATTGAGTTAATGTATCCTATTGTTCTATGTTATCATAAGGAACCCAGTGCGACAAACGAGGCGTCAATCAGACACCCGGTCTATGAGTTATTGGCATTTCCGTTCCAGGGGCCCGATTTTTTTTAGGCTCAAACCAACCCAACCATAACCCAATTGCATCCTAACATTAGGTGGAGTATGCCAAAAGAATGTTCTCGCTCCAAGAATTCCATCATTGCGGGCTTTTCGTCAATCATACACCCAAAGCCCAAGATAGGGGCGAAAAGGTGAAAACAACCATAGCGGGTCTAGGTCCGGTCTGACCCAGTTGCACAGACCCGGCCTGACCCGGTCCGAACCAGGGTCTGACCTGATTCGCGGGTGCGTCCTGACCCATGTGGTCGGCCCGACCCGAAGGTGCGGCCTGACCTGAAGGCGCGACCCTGGCCGAAGGCGCGGCCCTGCCGGAGTGCGGGCCGGCCCGTGGCGGCCTGACCGTGGGGCAGCCCAGCCATGGTGGCATGGGCAAGGGTCGGCCATGCCATGGGGAGGCCCGAACATAGTGGCCCGACTGAGGGGTGTACCGGCCGCGGTGGCCCAGCCAAGGGGCCTCCTTAGCAAGTCGAGACGGCAACACGCCGTCTTCGTTCGCCACAGACCCCTTCCTCTGGCGCGGCGCGATGACCCCACACCTCTCCCATCCTCCGCGGTCCATATGGCTGTGGCCCCCTTCATCCGACGCTGTGCAACAACACCACACCCTTCAGGCTCTACCTCCATCATCAACTAAACAACAATCCAACAGAGTGTTGTCGAGACGTGTTTTTTCGGCCCACACCCTCCACATTAGGTTAAAACAAAAGGCCACCGTCGAATCAAAATAAATGATGAGGTACGAGGGTATATTCATACATTAAAATAATCAAATCCCCTACCTTGTATTTGTCATTGTACATTGACAAGTCACGAAAGATAAACGTTGCGGAAGATGGAAGTCGTTCCATCAACGTCAGAGGAGGTAGATCGTAGTGAAGACGAGTCGAGACGACACCCTCGGTGTACTTCGTGGGTGGTGGTGCTTCCCTTTCATGCTCTGGTAGAAGAAGGAAGAAGATGTTGCTTCACATTCTTCGGAGACGAGGAGAGTTCTTTATGTTCTTCTTGGAAGGAAGGATGTTCTTCGGTGGTTCATCATTGGAAGGACGAAGATCTTCTCTCTAAAGCTTTCCAAAGGATTATGCCATCCCAAAAAATGACAAAGGATGGCCTCTTTTAATTCTTTCCCACAAAAACACAAATATGTGTTAAATTAAATTAGGCAACTCATTTAATTAATACAAAGGGATGGTTCAAATTCAAATTTAGAGGAGGTGAAGAGTTTAATTAAAATAAGCTATCTCACTTCATTAATGGGGGAATTGGTACCAATATGGGGGAATGTGGAAGGTTTCAAGGGTTTACCACATTAATGGGGAGCTCAAGGGTTTAAATGGGGTTAGGGGGGTTCAAGGTAGTGGGCCCCACCTAGTTATACCCTCCAAAAAGAGGTTAGGGTGTGTTGGGCCCCACCTCTAACTTCCACTTGGTGGTTTTAACCACTAACCAAATAAAAAAAACGTTACACATATTTTTACTTAACTTTAGTTAGAATCCCCCAAAAAATTAACTTGTAACCTCGATAAAATGCAACTGCGGTAGAGGTATCCTTAATCGAATATGGTAATGCGAGTTCAACAGTGCCCTCAGATTTCAATTCTGAGCACTCCTTCAAAAGATATAAAATACCTCACGTACATTTACAGAATGTACCTGAAAAAAAATTCCATAAATTTATTCTAGGAACACCGGGCCTCAAAATCAATCTTCGTCAAAAACTGCAGACTCATAAAATTCCCATGTATTAAAAAAACATTCCGTTGAATTTCCGGGTCTTTACATTCTCCCCACCTCAGTTATTTATGTCCTTGTAAGCTACAACACAATCTAAGGGAACAAATGGGGGTACTGAGCACGTATATGATCCTAACCCTCCAATGTGTTCTCCTAGAGATTCTCGTTATTCCCGAGAACGTGAACCAGAGGAATCGACCGTCCACGCAGGACCCACTCCTGTCGATCCTCAATCTCTACTAGAACCTCCATGAATGTTCCCCCGTCATTGACGTCCATATCCCCATGGTCGATGATGTGGGATGGGTCGTGCACATATCTCCTCAGATGAGATACGTGGAAGTCGACGTGCACCCGGTGCAACTGAGGTGGAAGAGCCAAGCAGTAACCCACATCACCTACCCTGTTGAGGAACTGAAAAGATCTGATTAATGGCAGAGATAACTTGCCGCCTCGGCCAAATCTATTTACACCTCATTGAGGTGAGACTCATAGGATGACGCGGTTTCCATCCTCGAACTCCAGCTGTCTTCGTCTCCTATCAGCATAGAACTTCTGCCTGCTCGGTTTATTCTTCTTCCACTCCTAGATGATCTACACCTTCTCTGCTGTAGACTGCACCATCTCGAGTCCTACATGTTCTATCACCCATGGGTCAGTCCAGCATAGAGAAGATTTGCATGGTTGGCCGTAAAGTTCCTCGAAAGGTGTCATCTCGATGGTAGAGTTGTAGCTATTGTTATACGAAAACTCCACCATGGGTATGTGATCCTCCTAGCTGCGACCTATGTTGAGGACGCATGCACAGAGCATGTTCTCGGGAGTCTTAATGGTCCTCTCAGTCTGACCATCCGTCTGAGGATGGAAGGTGGTGCTCCTGTGATGATGCGTCCTGAAATCCCCCTACAACCCCTTACAAATTCAGTAAGTGAAACGTGAATCTCGATCAGAGATGATTGTCGATGGAACACCGTGATGTTGTACGATCTCCTGCACATAGAGGTGTCGCAATCTCTCTATTGAGCCCTTCTCTCTGATCAGTAGGAAGTGGGCCGACTTGGTGAGTCGGTCAACAATCACCCAGATAGAGTTGAGTCCTCTGGATGTACATAGATGTTCCATAAAAAAATCCATGTATATCCAGTCCCACTTCCACTCTAGGACCTCTAAGGGAAGAACCAAGCCTTTCAGAACCTCGTTCTCCTCCTTCACATGCTAACAAGTGAGGAATCATGAGACAAACTCTACTACTTCTTTGTTCATACTTGGCCACCAGTGCTATTGTCAGAGGTCCTGATACATCTTCGCCACACCAGGATGTACCACTAAAGGAGATGTGTGGAACCCCTTCAACACTTCCTCCTGAAGTGAAACTGGTACCATGGTACATCCTCTGAATCGAATGATGTGCTCCCCACCTTCAAAAAATCCATCAGGTGCCTGCCCTATGGATATTTGGGCACATCGCATCTCACAGTCAACATCCCCATGTTGTGCCTCCCTGACTCGCTGACGAAGTGGAGAAGTGACTGTGAGAAACTGTAGAAAGTCTGCTCCATCTCTGTCCACAAAGGATATCTACAACGCGGCCAGATGCCATGTCGCCTCTCCTAACAGTTGAATGCCTGATCTCCTAATGATAGAATATGCTACAACGTTCCCCTTCCCATGAGTATAGACTATCTCAAAGTCATAGTCATAAAGGATCCCGAACCATCATCACTGTCTCAGGTTCAGGTTCTTCTGTGAGAAGATATACCTAAGACTCTGGTGGTCAGAGTAGACTATAAAGCATTCACCCATATAGTAGTGTCTCCACATCTTCAAGGTGAAGACCACTGCTTCTAACTTCAGGTCATGGGTATCGTAGTTCTTCTCATAATGTCTCAACTACCAAGAACCATATGTGACCACTGCTCACTCCTTTATCATGACACACCCGAGTCGGGTCCCTGATGCATCACAGTAAACTACGTACCCAACGCCCTCCTCCTCTAGCCTCAAGATGTGCACACTAATCAACCTCTTCATCAGCTCCTGAAAGCTCTGTGGGAATCTCTCTGACCACATGAAGGGATTCCCCTACTTCATCAATGCTTAAAGTGGTGTTGCAACTCTGAAGAAGTCTGGCACAAAGGTAAGTCTGGCCAACTCATGAGTGATCGATAGAACCCTCTTATGCATGTTTCCATCCTGTGCTTCCGAGGTTTTCCTTTTTGCCGACCAAGGAAATCCCCATTCCAACATTGTAGATAATACACATCCTTTATTCCTAATACTTTCAATTTGTGTATGTACTGTAGTTTCCCAATCCATAAACAAACTAACGTCGTAAGGCCTCGACACATCCACCAAGAGGTTCCAAACGAAACTCTCGACTTAAGGGTCAGATCACACCATCGGCGTATGTGTGATTATCAAGTATCCTCCCAATGGTATCTCCAGATGTGAGGGTCAAGTCAATGGTTTAACCGGAAACTCTATGTATAGGAAAAGATTAGTGGAAAAAACTAATGATTTATACCTATTTCTTTTGACACGACATCTAGTATTAGACATAGACCGTACCTCAAATAATTCTTAGAGCCCTTGGGTCACACTCCTTGACCGCATACAGCTACACTCATCCCCAGCCCTCCAGATCCCTTATCCTAGATGGGACTACAAAGGCGGGTGGTTGCAACATGTAAAAATATTCCCACCTCATGTTGCTCTCCTAACTTTTCTTCCATGTCTGTTGCCCTGCAGATTCACCTTTCCTTAACACATCCTCTTCCTGAAACATTTTACATGCTCATGTCTCTGAGACTGGTACTAGTTTTATGCTTCCCAGCGACTAACATTCACTGTCTGTGTCCAATCAGCCAATGATCATTCAACCACAAAGGTTATCTCTATCTCCCTAACATAAGTAGGAATGCATAGAGGAAAAGGTGTTGGCTCAGATATCCTTAAACATGCCTCCTTCATAGGTACGAGATCTAAAGAACTAATAATATCATATTCATTGAGTACCAGGAAATATCTTAATGCCTTAATGAATAATCCGCTATCGACACGTCGGCCTGCTGAAGCTGTATAAGCTCAAGAAAACTCTTAGCCACCTCCTCAAGCCAGTACTCAACCACCTGTGGGTTGGGAATGCCTAAGATCTTGAGGGATATCTGGTGCTGAAACACATCTAAGGCACGAAGCCTACAAGTCTCCTCTACTGGTATCGCCGGTAGTGTGTGTTGATCAACATGCAGTGATGTAGTTGGCACACTACCCAAAGGTACCATCTCTAAAATTGGTCCATGTACCGAAACCTCATCACTATGTGGACCATCCTCATGGTCACTCAATGAAAAATATTAGTAGGTAAGATCATGATCTGTTATACCAGTGTCTCAACTAGGTAGAAATCTCCAGTAATCACCTCCAATGCGGCTGGTGGCATCTGCTGCCCAATGGGTGGTGGTGCTGCTAGTACACCCCCCGAAGGTGCCAACAATGTAAGATGACCTTAAAACGGAGCATCGTCGCTCAGTGGGACATCGTCGTGTACTCTCTCGTAAACCCTAGCTGTCTGTCTATGTAGTAGAATCCTTATAAGGAACAGATGCACCGTAGTCAATAAGTTATACCAGGTGAATTGACACAAAAAGTTCACAAAGAAGACTCTTGAAAACATACTCGCAATCAGTTTTTTAGTGAACTGAGTCAGAAATTAAAAGTTAGGGTCCTAGTGTATCAATACGTCGGTCGCCACACCAACACTGGACTACCTGGACAGAAAACCACACTCAATACTCTTAACACTATTGCTTCACCGTAAGACAGATCAGAGTCTTATGTTCTGCGGTAGAACTGACTCCTCTAATACCAATTTGTCAACACCCGTCCTCTGGACCTGTGTCGTGACTACCCCAAGTCCGCCTTCCATAGGTCAGGGGATGGAGACTAGATCCAAAGGCGTAAATCCATAAGCTCAGAAGGAATTTAATTTATAAAAATAAATCACACACAATCACAGTACAGAACTAGAAGAAAAAACACTAAGAAAAACAAAATACAGTGGTAGTGCTGAATGTAAATGGGAAAGTATACAAACCCAACTAAACAACAAAAACAAGTACAAGTAAAAGGGAAAACAACTCCTGGATCATCCAACGGGGAATCCTACCTGAAGGGTAGGTACAAAACACAAACAAGTCATCCCTGAGATACGTCTCATCTTATCCAGCTCCGAGTAGCCTCCCATCAGTCACCTACAGCCTCGATCACTGCTGACCATTGTCAGCACAGAACACAACCAGGTGCGGGCGAAGCTTGTGCAGGGGTGAGTAGAACAATACTCAGTAGGGGACCCTGAGACCCTTGAAGGTCTCCCAGAATTCACTAAGGATAGACCACAGTAGTAAGATACAATCACGAAGTATCAACCATACTTACTTAGGTATATGTGCCTACAAATACCTAAGTTACGAAACACAGTCTGGCTCCAAATTTCATGCCCATGAACAACCCATTACACAAAGGATATAAATTCAATCACCTTGATGATAATTATTGAAAGTCAGGACTTAGCTCACATAGGTAAAAATATTTTGTAGAGTGATATATATGATCAGATGTAGTCACTTATTCATCTAAGCTGTCGGACCCACACAGGATACAGTACCAACTAAGATGTCGGACCCACAAGAGATATTGGACCATCTATCTCATCTACGCTGTCGGACCCACACAGGAAACATGACCAGCTATCTCATCTAAGTTGTTGGAACCACATAGGATACAGAACCATCTAAGTTGTCGAACCAACACAAGATATAGGAACATCAATTCTGTCAGACCCAAACAAGATACAGGAACAGAAGTCTGAACTGTTGGACCCACGGATGTTCCCGACACAGTAGTCATCACAGTCACAGCCAGCCCTAGGGTTCCCGCACACAACACGCTTGATTTTGAGAGGGTCCTCTCCTCGATCCATGTGTTTATACATCAACTGCATCAAGTTCTTGAGTTGAGGTATCCCGTTGTTCTGTATCATCATAAAGTACCCAACGTGATAGATGATGCATCAATCAGACGCCTTGTCTGTGAGTTATTGGCATTTCCGTTCCAGGGGATCAGTTGGTTTTTAGGCTCAAACCAACCCGACTATAACCCAAATGCGTCCGAACCTCAGGTGGAGTATGACAAAATAATCTTCTTACTCAAATAATTCCATTACCGTAGGTGGTTCGTCAATCAGACACCTGAAGCCCAAGATAGGGGTGAAAAGGTGAAAATCGCCATAGCGGGTCTAGGTCCGGTCCGACCCCGTCGGACCGACCATGCCCGACCCGGTCCGAACCGGTGTCTGACCCGGTCCGAGGGTGCAGCCTGACCCGATTGGGCGGCCTGGGCCGAAGGCGTGGCCCGACCGGAGGGCGGTCCAGCCCGTGGTGGCCCGACCGAGGGGAAGCCTGACCGAGGGGTGGCCCACCTATGGGGCTTCCATGGCACGGTGTGACGACACCGCACCATCTTCATTCGCCACGATCCCCTTCCTCCGGCATGGAACAATGGCACAACGTCTCTTCTGTCTGTCGCGGCCCGCATGGCCTCAACCCTCTTACTCCAGCACAGTGTGATTTCATCACGCCCTTCCGACTCTGCCACCATCTTCAACAAAACAACAATCCAATGGTTGGTTGTCGAGCTATGTTTGTTCGACCCACACCCTCTGGATTAGGTGATAACAAAAGGCCTCCATCAAACCAAAATAAACAATGAGGTATGAGGTTATATTCATACATTAAAATAATCAGATCCCTCAACCTGGTATTTGTCATTGTACGTTGACGATTCACGGAATTCTGACGTCATGGAAGATAGATTTCATTCCGTCAATTTCGGAGGAGGTAGAGCTCTGTGAAGATGAGTCAAGACAATGCCCAGGGTGCACTTCATGGGTGGCGATGCTTCCCTTCCTTGATCTGGTTGAAGAAGGATGAAGATGATGCTTCTTGTTCTTCGAAGGAGAGGATCGGTCATTATATTCTTAGTGGAAATAATGGAGTCCTTCAGTGGTTCTTCATTGGAAGGACAAATCTATTTTCTCTCATGCTTTCCAAAAGATTATTGCAACCCCAAAAATGAAAAAGGATGGACTCTTCTAATTCATTCCCACAACAACACAATGATGTGTTTAATTAAATGAGGAAAATCATTTAATTAATGCTAAGGGATGGATCATATTCAAAATTAGAGGAGGTGAAAAGTTTAATTAAAATAAGCTACCTCACTTCATTAATGGGTAAATTGGCACCAATTTAGGGGAAGGTGGAAGGTTCAAGAGTTTCCCCCATTAATGGGGAGCTCATGGGTTTAAAGGGGGGTTAAGGAGGGGGGGTTCAAGCTAGTGTGCCCCACCTAGTTATATCCTCCCAAGGGAGGTTAGGGTGTGGTAGGCCCCACCTCTAACCTCCACGTGTTGGTTTTAACCACTAACCAAATAAAATTATGTTACACATATTTTTACTTAATTTTATTTTGAACCCCCAAGAAATCAACTTCTAACCTCGATAAAACGTAACTCTGGTAAAGGTCTCCTTAAGAAAATACCAGCGATATGAGTTCAACAACGCCCTCAGATTTCAATTCCGAGCACCGCTTAAAAAGATATAAAATCTCGCACGTACGTTTGTTGAACGTACCTGAATAAAACTTCAGAAATTGATTCCGAGCACACTGGGCCTCGGAATCAAGTGCCGTCAGAAACTAAGGACTTGTAAAATTCCCATGTATTTAAAAAAAATCCATAGAATTTCAGGGACTTTACATATATAATGGGTGATTCATAATAAATACAAGAATTTATATTTAAATAATAACACATGAAAAATTAATACTTACTAAAATAAATAGAAAATCATAAACCATCCAGAATAAAAATGTAAATGGAAATAAAAATGTACATCCCCTTTAAACAACAACATCAAATGACCAAAAAAATAATATGGTTGGTACCAATAAAATATATCTGTATTGGATCATAAATATAATAAATGGTATATATAAATTATCTTAAAAATAACATATAAATTTCAATATATATATTTTTTGAGGAAAATAATTTCATCAATCTGAAATTATTTTTAAAGAAAATATTTTAAAAAAATTCATAAATATTTTTCATGGAAATTAAATGATAAGAAAATTTAAAATAATCTTGGATAAAATTTATTTCCTTGAATGTGTAATATTAATTTTATGTTGTATAGGTTAAAACTATGATTCCATACAAATTTTCTCCATAAGACAAGAGTGCCTTAATTAGATAATGATATTTGGATTAAATGAAAAATAAATTAACAGGAAAAATGGGTAAACATTAATTAAATAAATAATTTAGAAAAGGATAAAATCATATCTAAATTTGTTTTAGATAACTTATTCTCTGATGGAAAAGTATTTTTAACCAAATAGTAAAATATATTAATACTGTACTAATAACATTTTTTTAATCATTTTAGTAACCAAAGTGCGGAAAAATGTCACTATGACGTGATAAAATTTAGATATAAATTAAGAAAAAGATAATATATTTTATTTAGTATAAAAATATCTAATAAATCTCCTTATTAATACTTCAAAAAAAATATTGAATAATTATGGGACAACTAAATAAACCCCTACCACATAGGTTACTTTAGAACTGTAAAACCAGGAATAAAATAATGTAAAATGAAGCATTAAATTAAATTTAGTTGAATGATTCATAATATAACATTTCAAAAATGACATTTTATACACCACACAATGGAATTAGTGAGATTAAGGTGTCTGTCTTAAGGAATGAAATGTTTGACGAGAAACTATTACCACATATTCAACATCTAATTTTTTTGAACCTAAATTATAATAAATATTGTTTTATTAAAAATACATTAACGAAAAATAGTCCTATATATCATACAATATATGTTTTACTTATATTATTTTTTCACACATTTGTGTGAAATTCATTGATTAAATCAGTATTTATGATGACAGTTGCTTCATTTTTCATTTATGTATTTGATTTATAATTATATAAATTTAGGTTTTATAACTATTAAAACACAACCTAATTTTAATTTATAAATAAATATCATATACATACATTATTTATTTATTTCTTATAATCTATATACATTAGATATTGAAAATTGATTGCACCAATCCTGGTGATGTTCGGTCATACATATGAAAAAAGGATATTTCCATTTTTTTGAAATATAGAAAGATATAAAAAGCATTAACTAACCATTATAGACTCATAATTTTGTTATATATATATATTATCGTAATAAAATAAGTCAATATTACAATCCCAGTTAAAATAAAATAATTTTGTTTCTCATTGCTATATGGATGCGATCGTCCACACATAAGAGCGAGTGACTTTATTGTTTTATAATTGAATAAAAAGATAGTATTTAGATGAGAATATATATATATATATATATATATTAGATCATAAATTATACAAATATTGATTAATATTTTTAACCACCTTCCATGAATATCATAAGAAAAAAATGAATCATATCACTTTGAGAGGCGATAATCCACTGTATATATGAACGACATAATTTTTTCTCTCACACTATAGAACATAAAAAGTTTAAAAAATTAGGATAACTGTAAATGTATAATAATATCATAAATATAATGTAAATATTTAAAATTCATCATTACCTATACACTTGAATTGCGGGGACGGATAATTAATTACAACGTTTCGTGAGGCAGTAGTCCTCCATATAGATAATCAATTAGTTAGTTTTATCTTTACTTGAATTATATATAGATATATGTTATTCAATAAATATAATAATATCTAAATAAATATGATACACAAGTGAATTTATAGGGGATTATTTTGAATATATTAGAGGTATTTTGATGAATAAGTGATATGAAATTATAAACATAAAAACATTACCACTTCTTAAATGAATATATTTATGTTTAATCTAAAGACTTCCTAGATTAAAATTTTAATTTAAAATTTCCGATTAGATGTTGGGATATATTTTTCAATGATATATGGATACATATTCGCTGAATGAATGGTCATTTTTTAGTTTAAATGGGAGGACTGGGTGCCCTTCTTTAAGTGGTGGAGAGGACGTAATTGGTATTTTTGAAAATAACAATTATACTATCATTTTTATCATTCTGAACCCGTTAAAATTTTCAATTAATGAACACTAAAAATGATAAAGTATAAATGATTCCATAAAACTGTTATTATCCATTTTCTAATTCATTTTTACAATTACAATTTGAGATTAACCCTCTATACAAAATATTTATTTAATCATCATAATTAAATCATGTTATTTTTATTATTCAAAATTGAAAAAAATAAATTTACAGAATAAATAATATAAATTTTTATAATCTAGAATGTGTAACTAATTTACCATGTAATATTCATAGAATTTATTGAATCGTGTTCAATATTATTTCTCCATACATGATGAAAAAAATGGTTTCCAAATAGAAATTTTGTATAAGTATTGAATATTTTAATATCAAATTACAATCTGAAACTTATTCCAATAAAATAACCTAGATAAAATATATTATAATTTACATAATTTTTATTTAAAACCATTTCATTTTTTACTTTATCTTCATAAATATCTGAAATAATTTCATCTTTCAATTAAAAATTTGTATTTTCCCTATTCATTAAAAACGAAATTCAAACAATTCACAAACATTAATCAATATAAAATTCTTATATATTAATTTAAAAAATGAAAATTATTTTTTCAAATAAGTTTTATAATATTTGTATAAATTATTTTTATATTATGTGAAAAAATATAACTATACATCCAATAAAAAATTAGTTTTTTTCAGAATAAATACCTTTCTTATTCAAACTGTTTCTATTTTATTTTAAATTAGTAGGTAACCATTGAAATTATTTTAAAATTTTGTATAAATATAATTTACATAATATTTTTTCCTATCTAGAATATTAAACATATAGACTAGGTTATAATGATCAGGTATAAGGAATAATATTATAATATAGTGTGGAATTTTATTTAAACTTGTTTTTGTATATATCAGAGGCTATCGAATATATTTCATTTATTTAAAAAGAAATATAGAATATATTTTAGTGGTGTCATATTTTCTTCGAAACTTGTTGTTTCCTCTTATACATGATACAAACATGATTTTCCCTTTTTAAAATCATCGGGTGTTACAATATATCACTTTATAACAAACTCAAAAATATTGAGAGTCTTCGTAAATTTTGATTTTTTAAAATAAATTATTATTTCAAAACCATAGTTTTGTTTCTCTAGTAATTAAAAATTAAATATATTTACAAAAAACCCATAAAAACAATATAAGATTATATTTATAATATTATAAAAAAATTTAAAACTTTCTCATAATAAAAGTCAATATGATATAATTATTTTTTAGTACATGGTTTTGTGTGTAATGGATTGTATCAGATAATATAGTTTTTTTAAAATGAATACATCATTAAATATTGGTACGATTCGTTCTTCGACCCTTATAGGACTTTCAGTCTCAAATTTATTCCTCCAACTTATTATCCAAAAAAAACATTTACTATATGATTTGTCTTTTTTTGTTTCACATTAAATCATTACTCTTGAATCCCCACTAGTTGTTCCTTAGAATATTGGTCCTTTTTAGTGTATGGGGTCAATATATGTCATGGATATGGAATAAAATTTAACATGATACAAAAAAGGACCACATCATGAAATTGATATGGGATTAGTGGAAGCACCAATAACTAAGTTATGTCCTTGATATAATCAGTAATTTAAAATTCACAGATATAACTAGAGATCGTCATTGAATTAATTCTATATATCATAAAATTATTAATGTGAGGTATTTTTAGGAATTCCATGTCATCAACATCAATGTAAATTACACAATGAGGACTATTAACTAGGAATTTTGTTGACACTAATATACCCTTATGTTTTGTTAAACTAATATAACATTTATTATAATTCCCTTATCTATTTCACGTAAAAATTGATTACATACTCTATAAATACCCAAACATGTTAGATTTTATAACATTCTTCAATAGAGTACATGATTAGAACCATATGAAATCTCGGGTGATATATTTTTTATTATAATGCTCTCCAAATTAATGTATTTATCCCAACCACCTATGAAATCCATAGATAAATACTTCAACTTTTATTAAAGAGTTTGTATGGTCCTATTAATCTAAAAATATAACATAAGATTATATTATATAAGGATGATCAATGCTATATCTAGAGACTACATTACAATTCCCCAAATAATCAAGGTAAACCTTAATCTTGATAAATTATGATTTTGAATAGTACACCATGAAATATCAAATCATTAATTATTTATAATTGGGTAATTACATAATGAGTAAAAACATTTATAAAAGTGATAACGTATGTTGTTTTTATATAGTGATTTACAACAACATAAATATAATTATTCACAATATATGTTTACGATAGCCTGATGGTTAAATATACTATAATGTTTTCCAATTTCCATTATACTATGGGTAGTGGTTATAACATCACCTAAGATGTTTGTATCAAATATTTTAATTGTTTCAACATTAGTTACTTGGTTACATATTCTAGAATATAACATTATAATTTATCCCGATAGAAATACTATTTTACATCTCTATACATATTTGTACTTTTTAAGATGAATATATAATTTAGAACAGTTAGATTCCCCAAAATCTTCCATCCTCGACTCTGTTATTGAGAGATAACAATCATAGTTCCTTGACCATATCATTTTATCATGATCATGACTAAACAAAGGATAATTCATCACTATCTTTTATAAGTATATGTAATAATTTTATTCCTTATTAATCCAATAATAAATGAATGGTTTAATATTCATATAATAATGTTATTATTTTCCCATTATTATGATCCTGTGATCAATATATGTCGTTTAATAAATACTGGATCACATTCAATCCACATTATAGAAAAAAAACATGATTTTTCCCATTCAGATCCTCTTCCACCTAATTTTCGATCCCATGGTTGTAATGTATTGAGTTGATATAATCATTTATAAAATACATCCATCTCCTCTGGTAAATATTTAATTATTTTTATATATATATAATGATTTTGTGATCAATATATTTATCAACCCTTTCTCAATAATGCTAATGTGTCCATATCATCATTACAATAGTAATAATTTATAGTTCCAAATAAATTTTCAAGGAATTTTTATCCTTAATTTTCATTTGGAGAGATTAAAAACTATTTCAATATGGATATAGAAGCAGAAACATCACATTTGATTTTATGACACATACCTATATATCACAAAAAATGATTCCATAGTAAATTAGTTTAGGAACAGTTCTAGTGACCAACATTTTATTCAGTTTATTGAAATTTTCCTCCCATTTATATTTCTATAATAATGTAGATCCCTTCCCTTTCAATAAATTTATTATATTGGATTTTATGGAGAAATAATTCAAAAAGTGTTGATAATATACATCCCTCCATATAAAACTATAGATCTTAGTTGTCATTTTTTTCAACTCCATTGATCAATAAAATTCATCCTTGATGTATTAAATGATATTAAGTGACATGGTTTTTTTCAAGGATCTCTCACCTGAAATATTATGAAAAAACAATTAGACTTTTTTTTATACAAAAGGTATACTTACTAAATTTGGAATACATATTCTCCTTCTATATGGTCATCTGTACAATTCTTAACAAATCCTCATGCCCATTATTTCTGTTTTTATATATATGAATCCTATCTTAAAGTCTAAAAAACTAATTAATATATTCTATAAAGACATTATTAATTAAAACTGATAATATAGATATAGAACTGGGATGTCTAAAAAAATTAATACAATTTTATTTTATTATAGATCATACATAGGGATTTTTTTATATATCATCCTTCACGACCCTTACCTCATCATATCTCTGTTGAATATCAATAATATAAATATATTTATCTCTATTTAGGTGAATAAATATATCATCGATATGTGTAACATGATAATTATTCACAATAATGTCAATTTAATGTTCATGAAAATCAATTAATTAACAAATTGACAGACATATGTTGTTATAAAAAAGAATATGTTCATACCAAGGTAAATAAATAGGCATAACAAAATGCTTAGGTAGATTATATTATATTTTCTTCTTCATTTCCTTTTACTCAGTTGATTATATTATATAGGAACTGTTTAAAATAGTTGTACCATTGGTTATGTGTTATATTGAAAAGATACCTTCAATATTTGGAGGAGGATTAGGATACTATTTCTGAATGAATT
This sequence comes from Viscum album, assembly GCA_963277665.1. NCBI lineage: Eukaryota > Viridiplantae > Streptophyta > Magnoliopsida > Santalales > Viscaceae > Viscum > Viscum album. The sequence continues at coordinate 482,903 of OY728127.1, forward strand.
AATTATAATATCATAAAATAGGAATATCATTAATATTTAGTGTCTAAACAACCATTTGGGATAAATATTTAACATGAATATTTAATAACACCTATATAATGGAACAATTTTTAATTATTAGTTCATTTTTATCCATTCTCCAATATACTATCACATGTGGATTTAATATAAAATATAAACTCCACTTCCACAACAATTAATATAAACATTATATTGAGAGAGACAATATGTGAAAATATTTACCATACATTAAACTAGCTGAATATTACAAACATAGACTGGATTCAAATTACCATTAAAACCATCATAGAGGATATACAAACATAAAATGATTCCATTCCTCTATTATGAATTTTCAATGCCAAATAAACATTTATTTATTTAGGTTGTAAAATAATAAACATTTGAAAATACATAACATAAAAAATTGTATATGATCAAAATAAAATTAACTAGCTTCACTATAATAGTGGATGATAATATAGAATTTCAATACATCCCTATAAACATTCACATCAACTAGTGTAATGGAATATTATTGACTTATCCCCTTGGAATAATATGTGTTAAGCACCCATAAATAATGTGGAATATATTTATATAATTACCGGGCCATTTTAAGTTGAAGAACTGGATAGTAGTGCTTTGTTTGTTTTCTTGAAATTCATAAACCATATTATCCTTATATAGAAATTTGTAACAAATTCCTTTGACTTGAGATCATTTTAAAATGTGTTTATTTCAATACTTTTACATGATGTAATTTTATTCATTTGTTAATTCCTCATTGATGCATTCCCTTTTTCTTGTGGATAACCAAAAATATTATTCTCGTCATTTCCCTTGAGATATGGGATCTATATAATTTTTTATCCTTCGTAATATATCATTATACTATATCCTTATATGAGGAATTTTTTTGGTAAACTAGTTTAATATAGAGATATAATTTAAAACACTTAATGAAATAGTCCATCATGATTTATAGAATAAATATACACTCTAAAGAAATCCATGATGATATTTTTAATTTCCCCTCAACCTCTAAAACATATTATTCTTCATTCTTGTTGAATTTTATGTTCTTATAATCTATTTCATATTATTGTTTTATATGGAGGTATTTTTTTAAAAAATATCACTATCAAAATTGTACATTCAATGACTTATATTTTTTCAACAATATTTTTGTTGTGAATCAATTACCCCTATTAATCAGAATGTTCTATAAAAAATAATTTTCTATATTAAAAGTTTCACATAAATTTCAAACAAAATCTAGTAATATCATCTATATAATATGAATCCTCATTATGATAATAAAAAATTAGTTCCTCCCTAAAAATATAATGTCTATTTAAATATAATGATATCAATCGTATGTGATTCACATTGTAGAGTCAAATAATTCTATATACGAACATGGTAATTACTCATTACCTGAGTCAACATAATATTATTTTTAGGATCTTATTAAAGTCAACACCGACTATGTAGGATTACTCTTATAGGAAATCCATATAATGGCTATGGTTAATGATTCTTCTTTATCCTTTAAAAACCATAAATATTTAATGCCACACACTATGATATTTACAAATCATCCTGAATATTGGTCTATAATATAGAAATATCTTTAATAGTAAATGTTCTCAAATTATATATTGTAATAACGTATTTTTCATGTTTGTTATGGTCATTTAAATATTGATCCCACAGAATCGATATTGTTTCATTTGAAATGATCATTATAATCCTAAAATTTAGAACCCAATTTTTGAGTCTACTTTTACATTGGAATAATATAAAATGGTTAACATCAACAATGATCAATCAGTTTAGTATTCTGGAACATACAGTAAAAAATATTTTTCAAATATTACATTGTAAATATAAATAAACGTTACATAATATACATTCTTCAATCATGTATATTATTCATTTTTCAATTATTCATATCCCAAGGAAAATAAAACAGTTAAAGGGTGGGTTGAGATTCTCATTATGTGTTACCTGTAGTAAAATATATAAATATATAATATGTAATAATCAATGTGTAATGTTTAATAACTAAAAATACATTCCACTTAATTTATTTACTTAAAAAAATATCTATCAATAATAAGAAATAAGGGATATCATGGATAATAATAACAATATTATAAATGAAACAAATTCCTAATGTCTCTTTTCCAGAACTCAGAAATCACGAAATATGTACCATTATAGCCTTCCACTATGATAGTTAAATATATGTGTAGGTATAAACCAATTATATTGTTTATAATTATATTAAAATGGATTGTCCCAAGTAATATGAAAAATAATCATCCAACTATCTATAACAGATCCAAACCCTTTACTCCTTGTTAATACATTCATCATTTAATGATCCATCAAATTAGTTTATAAACAACATTCCTTAAATAATATACATATTAATTCTATTATTTTTTATATTTTTATTTTCCTAGTTAATTGATTATCTTTAAAAAAATCCTCATATATAGTAATGTTATATGATTTTGGAAATAATAATATACATGATACAAATGATATGGATATCTATGTGAAATGAAATTTCTAATTAATAATGAAAAAAAGAATGATATTATTTCAATAAAATGATAATGAACACAAAATTAAAAATAAATTAAAGATTAAAATGAATAAATTAGAAAATCTTATTTAATTTTAAATAATTTTCAATCTAAGAATAGATAAAAATGGAAGGAAAATTCATATTATAAATCTTTATTAAGAAATTTTATTATGGAAACCATTTAAAACATTTATTGTATGTTGAATATTATAACATAGTGGTGGATATAAGAAAATTGATTAATGTTATACTTGTCAAAAAGAATCATACATTATTTATTTGGAATGTAATGTTTAAAATGACCCATTGGGAAAAAATTTAAAGACTCATTTTATTCATTGTATATATAATTTCATAACTAAAAAAATCCTTAATAAATTGTTTTAGAGAATAAGTATATTTTTTGTTTAAAAATCATTTCAAAATAAGGAATTTTTTTAAAAATATATTAGGTAAAAAGAGAAAAAATATCGTATTTTATTTAAATCAATAATTTTCATTATTCAAGTTCCATATAATGGTAAATATAGATAAAAATTTAGAACTCGTTTGTTGGAACCCAATTCTTCCTCTGAGTTATTAATCATTCCACTTTAGTTTATAAATAAGATAAAATGGGGAAAGAGATGAAGGGTTGGTTATAGGCCGGTTACATGTGGTGACCTGGAACTACATATCATGTACTTATAGGTAGATACCGTATTTGTTCGGCTAGAAGAAAAATTATCCAAGTACACATCCATGTAATTTTTTGGCCATAAATTATACATCCAAAGTGAGTAGTCTCATGTACACATTGTGTACTTTTTTTATTGTTTAATTCATGTAGTCACAATGTTTTTCTAAAAACAAATAGAGTATCTCTGGTGCTGATGAAAAAGAAACGCTGAATTTTATTTTTCTTATTGAATCTGCATCGGAACTCTAATTTGATTACTGTCAGAGTCGTTTGAACCTAATAGGTATGATCTAGATTCATCTTAAGCTGTTAATTTTGAATTTATATCTAAAAAAAGTTATTTATTTTTGATCATTTATCATCATTGTTTATATATAATCTATTATAGGTCAAATCAAAGCCCGATGCTCGAGAGAGAGAGAGTCGTGCAAGTATGAGGTTGGTGGTCTTGTGCCTTTCCCTCAATGTCGAGAAGTTTATAAGTTCTGTAGTTCCATTATCCCATGTTTAGGGAGTATCCTAGAATTTAAATTGACACTTGTTATTTCATAATGATAACTATGTCATGAAATAAATTAATTCAAGCATGTATTAGCATGTTGTTCTGATTAAGGGCTACTATGAGGGTTCATTTACCTCATATGACCATTTTTTTGCCATTTGGACTAGGATGCCTATAGGTATGCCTTTTTTCCCTTATTGGGGAGGTTCAAAAAATTAAATTGGATAATTGAACATTTCCCACATGATATAAAATTTATTATGTTGTGTGATAGTTTATTTCAAATTCTATTTTTATATACATAAACATTCCATCTGAGTATATTTGATTAAGCCTAGTAATTATAACATTACATTTTGCTTCTGATATTATTTTCTCAGTGATTCTATTTTTTTAAAACTTGTGATAATTTAATTATCATTTTTTGTTATGTATGATTCCCATGTGTGTTGTTAACCATGTAATAGTGTAAATAACATGTGTTGTTTATTATGCTGAAATAATGATATACCTGGATCAATGATGATTGATTTCATATGCATGTTGGTGTAGATTTTTTATGCCTATGGGCGAGGGATTTTTATGAATGTGGGTGAGGATTTGTTATGCATGTGGGAGATGATTTTTTATCCTTGTTTTCGAAGATTTTATATGCATATGAGAAAGCGGTTGAGTTGAATATCGAAATGGAATGAATTATGATGTGTTGGACAAGTCATAACACAAGCTTGGATTCATTATTCACTATTTCTCTTTAGATGGACTTTTGAGGTTTCTGTTGAGCATTATTATTTTGGGGATTGACATGCTTAGTTCGGATCTTCAGATTTATATAACTCAATGAAATTGAATGGTTGAATTGAAAAAAATGAATCAAAATTGAAAACATGACCTGTAGGATTGTCTACTTTTTTGTACTTCGTAGTTTACTGCATTATCCATTATTTAAACTACATGTGGGATATACTCAGTGATAGATATGAAAAAATCATCAGAGGTTGCCTACTGGTATTTATTTCTCACACCCTATTTGGGCTATGCTTTTAGGCCCAAATAGATTATATTGTTGTAGCTGTCTATAAGGGAAGGCTCCCTTCTATATGTACTTTAGATTCTATCAAGGAGTTTGAGAGCTAGGGTCTGAGAAGAGGCTTGTATTGATCCTTTGTTTCTTTTTTTCTTTTTTCTTTTTGAACATATATTGTGGATTCTGGAAGTGTACCAATTTAGGTTGTTTTCTAAAAAAATAATATGTTTCATAATATTTTTTAAGATATGACACTTTGTTATTTATCTTATCAGTCTCCCACTATATATTTCATATGTATGTTGTTTACTAGTTCTACTATTTTATTGTTATTTATTATACATTGATACACTCTTCCAATTAGGGAATAGTTTCCCCACTATCACACCATAAGCCCTCACTTCTATTCAGTAGTCTCTAACGTTTAGGGAAATGTGCTAGAGGCAATGGAAAAAAATCTGCACCAGACACTAGTTGAGTGGCATTAGGTTCGGGGATGATTCAAAGTAGTACCATGTGTGTTTTTTATTTTGGGATCGATTTATTGTTTTGGTGGGATTAGATTGGTAAAGGAAAGAAATGATATTTGTAAATTTTCTATTCTTTGTAATAGCAACCCCACATACTGAGAAAATCCAAATTTCCTCGAAAAGAATTTAGTCATTATGATTTAGAGTTATTACAGTTGATTCAATTTCACAGTTAGGTAATGCACTATTATTGTGCTTTTAGTATTGATATCATTGTGGTTCTATTTTTTTGTAACCCAATGAAATGATTGGATTCCTTTAATGAATTTTATAGGAAGTTGATGGAAATAAAATTCCATTCATTTTTTCCACACCATGTTGAGAGCATTACTAATTTCCAGATTTTGTGATAGATGTCATGTTTGATATTAAAACTATTGTGATAGGTACCATGATTGATATGTGCGTAGTTTTGATAGGTTTATCTGTACATGTTATGGTTGAATTGGATGGATGCCAATCATTGATCCATAATGCGTATGGACACCATGAATCAGAATTTGGTGGATCAAGTTTCAGCCATGAGTTATTAATTTTAGTTTTAGATGCTCTATGTAGATTGTATGATTTTATTTTCGGCATGTATGGGAACCCATAGATCTGAATTTGGAACATTATTACTTTATTTTGAAAAAAATACGGGTTTCAGGGAAGTTTATGGGGCTTACTATCCCGAAAATCAGACAACACGATGTCTGGTCCTATGAACACAAGCCATGTGTCCTTCTATTTGGTAAGAAAAGAACTTTTCCTGATACATATTGTTTACTCAAATTACACGCCTTGTAAGAGATGACCATTTCACTGGCTATGTGAGATCAAACACAGGATGTAGAGTTTTGATCAAAACACGTCGTGTACATTATGTACACCTAGTGTAGCTTTACATTTGTAGACACATGCATCTGTTTCCATGAAAATGTAATTGGATAGGAGGGAAGACTTGTGTACATGAAATGTACAAAAATAACACGTTCTGTACCTATGGTGTCTATGAACCCTGCCGGTGGGAGTATACGACCATGAAAGATCATAAGCATACACATTGTGTATAGTCCCTACACCTCATCTACCAGGGATGTTTACATGCCAAGGAAGTAGGAGGGGGGGGGGGGGGTACACCCGTGTGAGTGTTTAAAGGGACATTTCATGTGTGGTTTCTACACACGATGTACTAGACTTTTTTAAACCATTGAGGTATTTATTCTCATGTTTTACCACCCTTTGGTTTGTTTTTGACAGGTGAATAGACTTTTCTGGGTTTTTCATGTATATCATGATGTTGAATCCCATGGAGTGTTCTAAAGACCCCAAATGTGTGTTTTGGGAATTCAATCAAATGGAGAGGTTCATCCTTTAGTTTCATTTCTAATTGTCACCTGAGAGTGAATCTTGGCATGAATGATCAGTTCGGTGTTTAGACCCACCATGTAGAGACCTTTAATCTGAGATGCACTGTGAATTATATCTCATGAATTGTGCTTTGAGGATGTCTCCTATAAGAGTTGTTTCCTTCGGTCAGATGAGGATGTGAGGCTAGTTGTTATCAAGGATCCCGTGTAGTATTGCACTTCATATGTTTGAACCTAAATGATTTTTTTTTTCGGATCCCTCTATACTATATCTGGTTGTGATGGACCCTCCTGAGAGGTTTCATTGCTTACATTCGGAATCTGGGAGTCCTTATTAGGATCTATATACCTATAAAGTGTTTTTTAGGATCCCTATTGTCAGATTCCTCTATTGATTATTATATGAGTATACCGCAAAGGATACATGTTTTCCTTTTAGGGATGTCCCTTGAGTAAGATTCCTTCAGTCATGTTTCCCTAGTGGATCCCATGTAGGATTACTCTTGGGTTGTGACTTGACTGGACCCAACCTTAGTAGTGTGATTTTTGTTATATCTCTCATTGTTTGACACCTAGACATGACATATGGTGTTGGAAGATGGTTGAGTCCTATGAGTTAAGTGTTGACCTACCCTATTTTATATTTGTGCTTTTGATATGCGATCATGGATTGTTTCTAGAGACCCTCATAGGTTTCCTTGACTGTTAAAAGTAAACATACTTTTTGATTTTCGATTTTTTCTAGTATAATGTTTGATTTCTTAAGAGGAAACACTTCTGTGAATGGGTAATTAGTATACCATGACCATTGATATGGGAATGATTTTTGATAAATTCTTAGTTCTATAGAGTATACATGCCTTGCACATGTTCATCTGCTTAGGAGGGAATTTGAATCTCTCTATCCATAACTGATAGGAGACTTGGTTTGTCTTCATATATGTATATGGTTGTCTTGAGGATGTGCTTTTGATATAGTTATTACATTTTCTATCAACTATTAAGATTTACAGGGTTAATAAACTATTAATAGTACATAGAATGTGCCATTTGTTCTTGTAAACATGGGGTAGTATTTGTTGACGAATTGGGTACTCCCCGAGTGTTAAATGTTAAAAACAAACCATTATGTTAGGGTAAATTATTGACCATAGAGCTTCCTTTTTTGTTCTCATTTTTCATCAAAGTTGAGTTACATATACATTTTAGAACCATGTTCGTCCAAATTCTTGGTAGGACATTCTACGATAAGGAATTTTGGACATTCCGGTCGGTTTAATTTTTGGCATTCATGCCATGTGATATGAGAAAGTGATCTTGGTTCATGGAATGAAAATCATGCAATTAAAAAGGTTCAGAACAGACTCTTTTGAGACCTATTGTTCCTTCTTCTAGATGATTAAGACACTACTCTATGTGAAAGATCACATTAGTTCTTTTAAATGTATCATTCTAGGTTGAAGGATCACAATCATGGAATATTTTGAAATAATTGTTCTACATGAATGACTTTGAGTCTTGATAGACATTTTTTGTGATGATTATTTTCTAACAGCATGATAGTTCTTACAATTGACTATTCATGGAACCCTTATAACGCACTGATAATCATAGAAGGACCTTAGTGGTTAAGCATATGTTATCAAAGAAATTCCTTCTGATAATGGAATTTTGGTTGGTTGAATGACGATTTGTCCCCAAGAGAAGTTGAGTTTCTTTTAGGAAGTTGGGTAGTAGTAGTTCAAATGTCCTTTTCATGGTTCTCCTTGAAATCCTATTAGTACACTCTTCATTAAGATAATATCATGTTCTATATCCTGATGTATTCCTTGATAGACTAAGAGAGCATAGATTATGAGTCTTGATACAATTAAAAGCCATTGGGCTTTTTCATGACCTCTTTTGTGCTGTGCAATGGATTTGTAGTATTAAATGTGGAATGGTTAATCCAGAGTGATACATGGGGTTTTTTATAGTAATTATTAGGACAGACATAGGGATTCTTATCATTTTCATCGATGTGACCACTAGGCAGTTGCGTCTCTAGGTTCTGTCAGTGTTCTTTTGTAAACATTTGGCCTAGTACAAAACTCTCACTTCTAATGTAGAGTATGTACCACTTTAGTAGATTTCTCAAACTCTGTGGTATGGAATATGAGGTTATCTTAGACTTATAGTTGGGATCATATGTGATGATTTGAAAAGAGGTAATGATTATAGTTGATTGGATATGGATTTATGATTTCACAAATGTTTTCACATTACCTTAAATTTGATTAAGGGATGGATTGACAAAGGAGAGTCACCAAGTGACCAGTGTGAGCTTCAGTGAAAGGGATCATTGTGGGCGTATGTTTCCTTGAGAGAAGGCATTGTGTTATGTTGCAAAATTTCATCCTCATATTCTAGGAGTTTCTAATATAAGTCATCTAGTGATGGATTTTCTCATTATCCTTCTTGTTCCTCATGTATGGTTCGAGTGAACCTATTTGAATAGTACTCTATTATAAGGTGGATGTGATGTGGATGTCTACAATTTCCATACATTGATGATTGTGTAACCATTTTTGAAGTGTTTGATCAAGGATCGACCATTCTATTCCATGAGGTTTCTGTTATGACCATAGTTTTGTTTAGGCTCACCTAGTAAAAGGAAAATCACATTTGTAGAATCTCTAGAATACTCAAGGGAGTACTATGTGGGGTTTTCCGATGGTGGTGGTGTCATGCTAAAAATGTCATGTAGGTTGTTTCTGACAGGCACATGAATGATTCACATTTCAGGCCAATCAATAAAACTATCATTGTTTATGAGAATTGATGGTTGTACATCAGTTTGGCCATATGACTACATGGGGTCCCATAATCTATTATTTCAGATAGGGACTCCACGTTTACTTCTCATTTATGGAAAGGGATACAGAGGGCTTTGGTTTCATTGGTGATTCTGAGCACAACATATCAACTGCAGATTCATGGCCAATCAGAGCACACTATTCTGGTGCTAGAGGACATGTTTCGGGAATGCTTCATAAAATTTGGGGGATCATAGGTGAGACACACACCCCTTGTTGAGTTTATCTAAAACAATAACTATAGAGATACTATTACAATGTCACCATATGAGGGGTTTTACTGTATATCGTGCCAATCAACCATGTGTTGGGTGGAGGTAGCAGAGGAATTTATTAGATTCTAGAGAGGGGCAGACTGATTTTCTATAGAGAGGGTCAGGCTAGTTGTCTATACACTGATCGCTGTAGACAACCTTTGTAGTATTAGATCTTAGAGAGTGTCAGACTGGTTGTCTGCAGATTGCTGTAAAATTATATATATATATATAGTTGTGCATGTTGTCTTCCATGTTTCTCACTTGTGACATTACCTTTCAGACCCATCTCATGCCTTTCAGCCCGAGGAGGTGAAGTTGCAGGAAGATGTATCCTTTTAAAAGAATCATATTTGTATTTTGGATAATAGAACAATGGTTCTCTACGTATGGTCTATTCCTTCGGTATGGGTGCTATAGAAGCACAACTGAGTACAAGTTGAGACCTAGGAGAGGGAGTTCGATGTTCGATCATAATGGATGATGTTATTCTATGATGTTCCTTCCCCACCCTTGTAAGGGTAATTCGAGGAAGAATTACTTAAGCAGAGATGATTGTAAGAACCTGATTCTTCATTTTATGGATGGATACTTATTTTTCTTTTTATACTTATGAAAATGGGGGAAAATAGTTCATGATATGGATGAATCCTCATTACATGATGTGATTGGTAACTACACTGCAACTAATTATAGGTACATGCCATGTAAGCTTGAATACACGACATGTAATCCCGGTACACATCCATGTAAAGGTTTGGCCAGAAACTGTAAGGACACGATGGGTAGTCTCAAGTACAGACAATGCATTTTTTTATTGTTTAAACTAGGAAGTTGTTTCGTTTTATGAAAACAGAGATAGGCTCTCTCAGGTTGATGATCAAGTAGCGCTGAACAAGATGTTTCCTCCAGAATCATTATTCAGAATATGATATGATCATTTTTGGAAGTTTTATAAACCAATTTGTAAGATATCAATTACTCATGAGCTATTATTAATTATTTTTTCACTCAAAAAATGTTATTTAATGTCGATAATGTATCTCTATTTTGTATATCTACTATGTTCATGGTTGAATCATTATCGAACGCTTGACAAAGAGAGTCATACTAGAACAATTTAGGGGTATTGTGCCTTACGGCCAATGTCGAGTTGTTCATATGTGGCATAGCATAATTCACACATGTTTATGGTAAATCCTTGAATGGAAATTGAATTTTTTTTTGGACAAATGAATATTAGGTAGTGAATTAAATTAATTTAGTCATTTTGAGCATTTGGTTTGATTAAGGGCCACCATGTGGATGAAAAAACTAGTTGGAAATATTTTCTTTCTAATAATTTTAAACTAGTTTTACTATTGATTTGGATGAAAAAACAACTGTAGAATGATAAATAACATAAACTATTTTGAATATATATATTGGAATCCATTATAAACTATTATACTTTTCGATGCAGATGAATTTAATTTTAATATATGTGAACAAAATGTAAAGAATATATTTTTCAAAAATTGTTATACTCTAGAATAAAAATTAATTTATGGAAAAATAATTATTATGATTATTTTAATGAAATTATACGTATTATCATAAATTAATGGAGACATATTTTTAATTCCATCCCACATATTGTTTTCTTGAAAAACACTGATATTTTTGGAAATATTTTCTTTCTAAAAAATTTAATTTCATCCAAATCTACCATGAATCACAACAACTTGTTATAATGAAACACAAAGCATTATTAACATCACTACATAAATACTGGTAATTATAACATAGCCATCCCATATTGAGGTAAGAATATGATAAACCTCGTTCAGAAAATTATCTGTTGTGGGTTTTTGAAAAAAAACATTTTTGTAAAATGTACATAATTTTTTGTGATGTATTTATATACATTGAAAATACAATTATTTCATGATATGATTTAAAATGTTTTTTGAACAAGTAATAAGATTATACATTCCACTTATATAAAATTTATATTAACATGAAATCTATTTTTTAATAATATACACGTCGATATTGGATTTGGGTAATTTTTTAATTATTTTTTACAATGATTAATATTTAATTGTATAGAAAATATATTTATTTTTATTAAAATATTTATTTTTTATTCATATACATTTCAAGATTAATTTAATTTCAAATATATTTTAATGAAAAATTAGTTCACTTACATATTTATTAACTAAATTTTGGTCATTGGAAACAATTTCATGTAAAATATAGATATTACAACATTTTGTACATAAAAAATACATTATTTTGAAATCCACTTTTTCATCACATGTGTTGGATAAATTTTATAATAAATTCCTCAAATTATATGAATTGAATTTTTTAAAATTGATTTATTATTTTAAATTAAAATTTGTAATTTTATATAATAAATGGAACTTAATATTTCACAATGAATAGTATAAATAATAATAATTAATTATCGATGGTAAGTTTAAAATTTCTTTACCAGTAGGTAATCTAAAAAAATATGTTTTAATATATACTGAAAAACATTCCAATTTTTATTGTAAATAAATATTTATAATTTATCTCATAAAACTAGGATGTTAATTAAATTTGGATCATTTTTTCATGTTAAAAAATTGGTATACCTTTTTATTCCAAAATTCCAAGTGTGACCACTCCCTAATTTATTAAATGGATATAACTGTAGACTCATTTTCACTCAAAAAATGAATTTTTCATCGTTTAATACATACCCTTATTCAATATATACTTATCTCAGAAAATTATAATTTCCACACACTAACTTAGTCTTGAACTACATGGTATTACATCATATTATATGAATATTCTAGACATTTGAAAAATACAATCCTCAGGAGCATAACAGTTTACACTCTTTAGAAACAATAATCAACATCTTATAGAATCGTTGAATATCTTCAATGTTTCCCAAAATTATCTCACCCATCCGAAGAAATCCATAAAACCATAATTATCAACCAAGATAATCAAAATATAAGAATAGGGTGAACTAATATTAATTTAATGGGTATGAAAAAAAGATATATATGAATAACACAAGAATATGGGATTGAGAATGTGAGAATTACTTTTGGAAATCATAACCTAATTATCAAATAGAATATATGTAAATCATAAAAAAAAATTAGTTCATAAGATGTGAATAATAGGAGAATCAAGAGAACAATCAATGAAACTATATCATCGAAAAGGGAATATATTTTTTGTTATACACATAATAATAGAAAATGATTTCCATAGTTGTCAAGGAATCATTGACAAAGCCATATTAGTAGTATGGGTTGACTTACAATACCATCTCGGTAGTCATTTATTACTCCTATGACCGTCTTAGTTTACATGTTTGACACCTAAGACCATCATAGATAGGAGATTCCATTTTTGAAATATGTTCACTCCCCATTCCGGCCATTTATATCTCATGATATGTAAATATTTACCAAATTAGCTAGAAGGATATATAGTTCCCAATCATATCATATTCAAATCATAAATAAATGTGACACTAGAAAATAAATATTCAAATCATAACCCATGAAATAAAATTGGTATCCTAAATATGAAATCATAAGAAACGATTTTCAAAGGATTCAGGTCTCATTATCTATTAATCAAAAAATATAAATTGAAGAAAAGTGGTATTCATAAATATATAACACTTGAATGATAAATATGTTCCATAAACATGATGCCATAATAATTTAAACCATTCAAGGAATAAATATGAATGATTACTTTGAAAACAATCCCTACAAAGTAACAAGTAACACCAACGGACGTTATCATAGGTGGGAAAAAAATTCTAATGATATTTTAAAAACATTTCATCATGATCATTTCATTTTTATTTAACCTTTTAACAAATAAAAACACATTTGAAAACCATTTTCATCAACCAAATCATGAAAATATATAATTCATTATTTGAGAAAAATTGAAAAACCTTTTTATTGTAAAACGCATAATGAAATACTAAAAATGTATTGAATATAATATTCCATGAAATGTTAAAAACTAATCATGAAAACATTTTGAAAAATATATACGTAAAAAATATATATATTATTCTTGAAATTTTTTTGCAAACCAAATTCTTTGAAAACATATAAAAGGGGAATGCAAAAATTTCGATGTATTTTTTAATTGAAAACATATAATAAATAAGAAATTATTTTTAAAAATTTTTATTAGAAAAAATAATATTAATCGTGATTTTTTTTAATTTCTACATATAATATAAATAATATAATCTTTAAAAATATTTAAAATCTGTTTCCTTTAATCATATAAAATAATATTCAAAACAATTTGAAAAACATTTACCTTGAAAACATAAATAATAATATTTAGAATGTTTGGAATATTGTTCTGCTCAATATATATAAAATAAGAATGATAACATTTTGAACCCCATTTCTTTTAAAATAACATTGAAAACTAATATGGAAGTATTGATATGTTTTTTGAATTCATGTTCATTGAAAATAACATTGAAACACTAAAAAGAAATATTATAAACTTCACAAAACCAATTTCGTTGAAAATAATTTTTAAAACATTTAAAAAATCTTAAAAACTTTTATGAAACGCTTTTAGCTGAAAATAACTTAGAATAATTATAAATTATTCAATTAATTTTTTTTTAAAAACACATTTTTCAATTGAAAATAAAAATAAATACATATTTTCTTAAACTTCTTTGATAAATATATTAACTACCAATGAATGGAAAATGTTTCTAAAAAAATGACATAATAACTAACTAGATCAGAAGAAAGGTTATACGTTTTCCTGAAATATGGATAATATGATTTTATCAGTGAAAACATAATCAAAATAATCTGAATAAATTTTGACATTATTTCAATTAACACTCACCACATTGAACTATTTAATAATAAAACCCATGTTATAATATAAATTTACTTGATTCATAAAATATAATTAAAATAACGAGGTTCATGATATAACAAATTTATGTTTAGTATATTCAAATCATATAAAATATACGTGCATAACAAGGAATGTAACTCAAATAATTTAAAATTGAGAAAAAAAATTACTTTACCGATTACATATCTATTTAACAATAATCATCATGAAATAACATTGATCACAAGGATATTTAAATTGAAATTATATCAATTATAATAATTGTATAATACATTAATTTCCTATAAATTCAAAAAAATAAAAAATGAGTGGTGAATTAGGTAAAAATATCTCAAAACAAGTGAGAAGAGAAAACACATACTACTTGAATAATGTTAGAATTTTTATACCCATGAAATAATAACATCATTTAAATATTTTTATGAAATTATATAAATTAATTTAATGATATTAATTTTTAGGGATTTTAATATACCACTCCAAAGAAATGAGTATTGGATATGGCTTGTATCTCTTAAAAATAAAACGTCACATGATATTCTCTTACTTTATGTCTTGAATTTTTTCATAATCATTAGAAAATATTTTATAAAAAATGTAATTTTGTAATAAAAATAAATAATAACCATATTAATATTTTAAATTCCATATATGGTTTAAGATTATCTTCTTATCAAAAATTACATGTTATTTTTAGACTTTTAGTAGTCCTTGTTTTTTCACACCTATTTTAACTTATTATATGTGATCCTATAACCTATAACCTGATTTAATTATTTAAATAATTTTAAAAATGATATCAATATATTATTTATTAATTATATAAATATTTATAATAATTTATAAGTGATAGAAATATAAAATTCAATACACTATTCATGAATACAGTAGGTCATACCAACACATGAATGGTGTGTTGTTATAATTACCATTTTGAAAGGAAGAAAGTAAATGAAATATATGTATATATATTATAGATACAGTATAATTATTATTTAAAATAATTTATATATTATTAATAAAAACATTTACAATACACTCTGTGTGATGTGTGAACAAATCATATTTCGTTGAGGAGGCAACAGTCCACATGTCCACAAATGTAGTTTCCATATTAAAAAAAACTGAAACCATGAAAAAATGTTTTATATAAAAATTAAATAATACAAACTGAATCATAAATATTTTATATATCACATAATAATAGATTTTATATCACAATATCCAACCATGATAAGTGGTAATGGAAAAATGAACAATATCGTTTCGCAAGGGGGTAAAACATCGTTTACAAGAATGGTAGGATCATTACCAATTAGATGTTAGATGATGTCTATTTTGGTCTAAAAAATTGATTTAAAACATCTATTTAAATTTATTTTACATAGTTTATTATATAATAATTTAATTAAGAAATTTTAGTTGGTAGATATTGAAAATAAAAAGAAGAGATTGTGGAATGAGTTTACCTCTTCTTGGGGTAACTCCTTTTGGTTTGAATGAAATGGCATGCATTGATGGAATTATTACAAAATAATTTCCTATATAATTAAGGTAGAGATTTTTAGAGGTTATTTGATCTTGTTTTGGATGTAAAAAGGGCCTGATATGTGTAATGATAGGCTATGGATATGAGGCATTTTATAATTGGGGGAAAGGATACATAGTGAATTCAGAAATGATTTGAATGCTCCTTACATTTTACTTATACCCCAAGGGATATAATGGTTATTTAGGGAAAAATAAAGGTGTAATGGAATAAAATTGTAATGAAATTAATATTAATAAATGTTTAGGTACATTTTAATTCCTTATTTTATAACAGTATTCATTAATTATGCTAGTTTTAACCATAATCATTGTAATTAATTTTAATTACCTTCAGTAATATTTTTTTTTCCAAAAACTATGTTGAAATTATTAAAAATTATATATTATGATTATTAAAAATATTTATTCCATTTTTTCAAATTCCAATAATAATATTTTAAGGAATTAATGTAAATTTAATCCCATAGACCTATCACAACATCTTTTTAATTCAAAAATTAAAAAAATTGTAGCATGTTTTTATATCCAATATCATTGTGAAATTTGTTCCATGGACCTATATTGGAAAAATTATGTATATTATATCTAATTAATATTTAAAATAAAATTAAAAAATAATTTATCTATATAAATAAAATATAGGATAAATTAGTTTTGATTTAAAATTTATTTCTTTTCACTATTAATGAAAAAATGAAACTTCTCATAGAAATATCAAAAATTCATCCAACACAAAATTTGATATTCTATGTAAAAAAGGGTATTTCAAAAAAAAATATATACTTTTCAATAATAATATTTATAAAGTGTATTCTTTTTAAAGTATTTAAAATTACCTTTTTGAAAAATATGTCTTTTTATTCATAAAATAGGTTTTATTCTTCTCATATACCTATCAAATGAATTATATGAGTAAAATAAATAATTATAGAATAAAAAATATACATATCTCATTAAATACATTAACCAAAAGATGGTTATTTAATTTATTAATATAATATTCTTTTATACAATGAAAAATATTTTTCAATGAACAGAAACTTATTTAAATTTATGTAGACTGTTTATTCGATTCATGTAATTGATAATCAAATGATAAATATTATATACATTTCAACCCATATTGTCACAATTTATTTAATCATATTTAGAACATCCATTAAAAATATGATTTGGAATGTAGAATGATATTTTCATAATAATATTAAAAATATATTATTGTTTGGTAATACCAAACCTTCTGTGTAATGCAAGCTATCAAAAGGAGTAGGTATTTCATGTAATGAAATAAAAACATTTTGTTGGGTTTTATGATATCTAATATTTCTGTTATGTGTAGTGAAATATTAACATTGTGTTCTATAAAAAACCAGAAAAACATATCAATTTTATATAAAAAACAATATTCAGTGTTATGGGAGATGAAAACTAGAAAATAGAATAAATTTATTTGAAAAAATATATTTCAACCAATCATAGGTTGTTTTATTCCAAATATTTAAAATAAATTTATCCCTCAAAAATATTTCTGGTTATCAATGTCTTAATACAAGAAAATCACATTATATTTACCCGAACTATAAACAAGAATAAGAACACTTCCTTTAAAGATGGAATGTTTGAAACTTAATGGTTTCCCAACATAAGACGTACATAGGATTCCACATAAGAGATCATATGAGGAAAGTGAAAACATGAAAATGAATGAGGAATCCTACCATCATGTTCTCATGGAGAGTGATAGAGAATATTGTCAGAAGAAAGTTATCAATTCCAAATCTATAACCCAATGTTCATTGAAAAAGATAATTGAAATAAAAAAATGATAATAAACTAACATAATATTATTTTAAGTCCCTTTTCCTTAATGATTAATAGTATTCATGGAATGATATAATTACATGATTTCAAGACACCATTCCCATTGTTGCATTATACTTAAATTCTACTTCATCTCTTGTTCAATAAAACATTTGAAAATATGTTATTAATAATATATTAGTAGGTCATATGATCAATAAATAGAATGAAAATTATTTCAAATGTTTATTTTTAACTGAAAAAAAATTACAACACATGTTAAACAGTATGAATAAATCCTCATATGAAAAGATAACACTTTTACCTATAAAACCTAATTTGAATTTTTACATAAATCAATCCATAAATAATAAACCTTTGATACCTCAAAAAATTATGTTCTAAAACATAAAAATTACGATTATGAAGTTTCTCAAAAAATAGTATAGCATTGACCCCCTTTATATAATTATGTATATATCATTTGTCGTATACCGAACTTGTGAACACATTAATTGTGTGATCTTTTGAAACATGGTAAAACTATAATTCCCATTAATCCATAATGAAAACATTACTATTTTAAAATTCCAATTTTTATTGAATATATTCCATAAATAAAAAAATCCAATGTCTCTTTCCGTTATAGTAAAAATACTTTTCCATAAAAAATAATTATCCATTTTAAGGTAATCTATACCATCCAATTTACTAATTCATATCCAACACATAATTATCAAAATATTATTATCTCAACAATAGAATCATATTATGGTTTATCATTCCCTTAATAATATATTTTAGTTGAATATAAACATTCTGTTAAATCACATTTCTTGTCCCTTATAATGATTCAATATATTCTTAGAAAACCATAATGAAAAATATATAATAAACTATCCTTATTTTTTACAATAGATAATTCCTGAATCGAAATACATAAACTGTTTGAATATTATACTTCATCCTTAAACAATTCAATAGGTTGCCTTATCCAAACAATTAATACTTATATCCTATAAAATGTCATTAATAGACTCATATACATCATCAATTTATCCATTACTCATACAACATATCTGATTCCCATAGAAAATTTTCCTCTTGGGGAATTAGTTTCAACATCTTACATTCATTACATAAATAAAACAAACAAATTTTGATAATACCATAAGGGGAAAATATTTTATTTTACTTTGTTAACTGGATTATTCATTTTACATTTTTAGTTACTTTCTTTGTGTGCTATATTTCCATAGTCAACCCATCTTACTATTACTTTATGACATTGAATTGGGTGATTTGTTCCACATTATTGACCCAATATAAAATGAATCATTATTACTTCATGGTTTCCATTAAACAAATTTATAGATAACTACTTTCTTATATTTATTGGTGATTCAAACAACAGGTTGAGGTATAGGTTGGTAATAATGTTCAGTGAAAACTGATTATCCATGATCACAATATCCTTAAATCATTTATTCATCATATTAGACTTCTCTTTATATAATTTTACATCACATTCAGGGTAAAGTAATTCAATATAGTTACCACCAATTTTTAAATACATAATTAATAATGTTATCATCAATTGTCATAGTAGAAAACCACATAGTAATGAAAAATCACTTTTAGGATTTCAAAATTATGACACCTTAACAAGAAACCTTATACATATCAAAAGATATATCAAAAGATATATCCTTATAAATATACCTAGGGATCTCACTAATTTTTTCTCATCCCATTTTCCAAATGTGGACTAGAAATTGCATTTCATACATAAAATATATAACCGAGATTAACATACGTGGATACATTTAATTATGTATGAATATTCATCACATATAAAGAATACATACACAATGACTATAATAGTATACTATCTTAGGAAACACGTAACAAAATATTCTAACATGTTGAAATATCTTCTTTATTTCCAAAAAAAGATATTCACTTTTTGTTATTCTACTTAAATCCACTCTTCATAACATAGGGAATTGATATATAAGAATATTTTTAGATTATATGCTTAGTAAGGGTATTAAAAGGAGATGCATTTTCATATAATGAAAATAAGTGTATGAAAATGTGAGAATCACATTTAAATATCTAACCCTTCATATCAAAGATCGTATTCATGAGTCATGGAATTAATATTTGTTTGTTCTAATACATGAATCATAAGGGAATCAAGAACATAATATATTAGGCCATAATAATAATTAAGAAATATAACTTATGTTAGACACAAAACTATATAAAATGATTTCTATAATAGTCAAGTAATCACATCCAAGGCCATATTAGTAGTGTCTGCTCACAAACAGTACCATTTTTATAGTAATGATTTACTCCCATGACCATATTAGTAGTCATAGGTCACTCCAAAGAATATCATAGAAAACAAAATCATGTACTGAACCAAATTCACACCACATTTCTAGACATTAATATATCACAAGATATAAATCATTACCCAATGCATTAGATAGATATATAGGTTCAACTGATTTCATAATGAAATCCCACATAAGTGTACAACAAGATCAAAAATAATTTTATCATAACCAATGATATTAATTATATATCATAAACATGTAATCAAATAATAACCCATTAAAAAGATACATGATTCATAATAATTTCATTAAAGCATAACTCATGAGTAGAATTGGGATTCATAATCATATAACCCATGAAGAAAAAACAGCTCTATAAGCATCCTTCCATAAAAAACCATTTAGGGAATGAATTTGAATATAAAATTATGATCATTTCCCTAGATAGGCATGACCAACCCCAACAAAATTCATCTTAGAGAGGAAATAGTTTCAAATGATCTTTAAAAAAAATAATGAGGATATTATCCATTTATCTATAGAAAATTATATTAAAAATAGAAAACCATTTTAAAATAAATTTCTTTAAAATTAAAATAAATTTTCATATATGAAAATTTTATAAGATTTTTGGAAAGAGTTTTTCTTGAAAACATATTAAAAAATCATTAATTATTTCTCAATACCATTTTACTAGAGAACATATAAAATAATATTGAAAACATTTCAGAAAATTATTTTCCTGAATAATTATATCAGTGTCTTAAAAACATTTCAAAATCAAATTTCCAGGAAAACATATAAAATTAGATTTGAAATAGTCTAAAATCATTTTTCTATGAATAAATATAAATTAAGCATGAAATAATTTGGAAAATTTATTCCTATAAAAATTTATAAATTATTATTGAAAATATCATGAAAACGTTTTCCTTGAAATCATATAAAATAATATTTTGTTTTTTTAAAAAATTATTATTCCAAAATAACATTGAATAAATTTAATTAAATCACTAAATCATTTTTAGAAACCATTCATTAGAAATTTACATTGAAAACACTTAAATAAGTCTTCAAAATGTGTTGAAACACATTTCATTGATAACAAAATTGAATAAATTTAATAAAATCTATAAATATTTTTTGAAAAGAATTTAATTTTAAATAACATTAATTATATAAAATAGATTCCTTGAAATCACTTTTATAAAATGAAGATTTTTGATTGAAAAGAAAAAAACAGAATGATCTTCTTAAAAATATTAAATATATTACATACAAAAAATTGAAGAAATGGTACTAACACATGAAGATATTATAATAATACATAGTATAGAAATGGGTAAATGTTTTCTTGAAATATGGATCATAATATTTCATTATTAAAATAATAATCATAAACCATCTAGATAAATGATTTGACATTTGTAATAAACTCTTACCACTTTTTAACATTGAAATATACTCCACATTTAATAAAATAAAATAAAATGAAGCTATAAAATTGATTAAATTATAATATTCATTATATAACAATTCAAATGGAATTATATTCACCTTATTGAAACATATGGTTTCATAACATGGAATATAACTCTAATAAGTTAAATTGTTAAAAAAATTACATTATTGATTAGTTAAATTATGAATAAAACACCATGAATGAAATAACATCATAATGAAATTTAAATACTTAAAAATATCTATTTAATATAAATATAAATCATTTATGGGTAGTATATACACCACAATAAATAAATAATTGGTGAATTAATCAAAATTCATGCATCAATTGATGTGAGATGAGAAAACACTTACTACACGAGTAATATTATAATCATGATTCCAAATACATAATAACCTCAATTAGATTTCTTAAAATAAAAAAATAAATGAATTTAATGATATAACATGTCATAGGGTATTATATATACCACACAAAAGAAGTTAGTGGTGTATTGGAATGTATCTCACAAAAATAAAAAGTTTGATGAAATTCACATACCTTATGTCTTGATGTTATTATAAATCCATCAATCATCATATATGATGTATATAATTGTATTATAAATATAGAAAGAACCATATTTTATGTATAATAAATTATATATCTTTATATTATCCTCTTATTATCAATTCCTTGTTAATGTTACACTTTTGGTAATAAATGCATTGTTTTTCGTACATGTTTTGATATACTTTTTATAAACCTCTTAATTATGTAATTTGGTTTATGTTTACATAATGTAAAAAATGACATAAAAATAATATTTTTTAAATGATTAAATGTTTTAAATAATATATAAAACCTATAAATATCAAATTCAATACACCATTCGTGGACATAGTTGGTCGTACCTATGGATGAACGTTGTTTCGCAATATTTATCATTTTGAAATTCATAATAAAAATGTAATATATTTACATATATATATTATTATTATAGTATAATTATTATATATATATATATATAATATTTGTTTAATTAACACATTGTTAATATGTTCCATTTAATGTGTGAACGAATAACATCGCTTTGAGAAAGTGGTAGTCCACACATCCAAAACATTAGTTATCATATATAAACAAAATGGAAATAATAGAGGTAGTTTGTATATAATAATTAAAAAAATGTATAAAAACTAATTATAATAAATATAATATAAAAACCTATTATCCATAATAATAAAAAATCATAAGAGGAGATAAAGGAAAAGCATT
The DNA here is from genome assembly GCA_963277665.1 of Viscum album. Taxonomy (NCBI): domain Eukaryota; kingdom Viridiplantae; phylum Streptophyta; class Magnoliopsida; order Santalales; family Viscaceae; genus Viscum; species Viscum album. The sequence continues at coordinate 506,042 of OY728127.1, forward strand.
CAACATCATTTGGTGATATGATAGTTCATGGTGTACAAGAATGGTTTTTTCTGAGAAGAAGAAATGGATGGAGAAACTGTTGAGAAGGTCCTACTACTCAATGTCGTTGATGATGAAGCAGCCAAAATGATGGGGAGGTAAATAAAAAATCTCTAACTAAGAAGAAATATTTGTGGATTGATATGAAGGACTTGATGCTGGTTGGGGGCTTTAACAAGGTAATGATCAATATTTAAGAGTATATTAATGATTGGGATAAGCTGAAATATTCTTCTAATGATTTGTTAAATGGAGATCTAAGAACTCAAGTAACCACCATCTCATGGAATGAGTATAGGGAAAAGATACTGTTAGTCTAAAATTTTGGTTTAATAACTATGATTTTTTTGATGTGGTTGAGGCTTGGTTTCTCACTTTTTTCCATGAATGTTTTTGAAATAAAAAGATCAATTTTCAGTCAGTCAGATTGTTCCTTACGCATTTGGTAGAACTGTGTGTAAGTGTAGATCGAACAATTTTTGTAAAAACAACTCATTATATTTATGATATTTAGGTTATTATATAATCCTGGAATAAAAATATTTTATAGGGTAGACAATGAAAATGAAACAACGATCCTCTAGGAGGTTTTTACCTCTTCGTCGGGTAACTCATTTTGGATTGATTCAAAGGGATACTGTAAATGGATATTTTTCCAAATTTACTATTATTGGATGATGTGAGGTAAATTAAAAGAATATTATTCATACGGTTTAGAAGATAAAAATGTCTTGAGAGGTGTAATGAGATAGGAGGAGAGGATGCCTTTTATATGTTAGGAAAATGACACATTGGTTATTGTTAAATTGATTTGAGTCCTCCCCAAAAATTTACTTGTTACCCAATGGATACAATTAGTCATTTTGGATTTTTATTGATTGAATGGTGTAAAAATTTCCATCCAATAATTTGAGGCATTATTGGGGACATTTTATGTTATATTTTTACATTTTAGTCGTTAATTTTTGACATTTTTAACATAATCACTAGAATTAATTTTAATTCCCTTCACTAATATTTTTTGAAAAAATATATTTTTATCTTATTAATCTACATAAAAAAATATACATTTTCGATGGGTTAATTGCAATGGGTCATTTACAATGTGATCCCATCACAAATGACCCAATTCCGAAAAGGGGGTCACAAATAAATGACTTTTCGATGAACCATCTCTAAAGAAACTATTAATAACTATATTTGCAGCTATCAAAAATATCATCCCCAAAAAACTTGAAAAGAATATTTTGTTTGGGAATAACAACCCCTCGAAGATAGTCTTAGAGTTTTTTTAAGCTGTATTTACGATCTAACCAATCGAAAATAGCTTACTTTTTTTTTAAATTCTATGAAATAAAAAATAATAATACAATTTAAAAAATTTAATTAATATTAATGAAATAATGGAATTAATATTAGTAAAAGAAAAATAAATTATTAAAAATTAAACATATAATAATAATAATATTGAAAAAATAATGGTAAATTTATTATTAATATTTAAAAAATAATTTTTTTAATATTACAAATATAGTATAAATTATAAAATAATGAAAACTGTAATATTCACATGAAATTTAAAAAATTAATAAAATGAAAATAATTATAAATAATAATTAATAGATTAATAACAAAAATAAAATTAAATAAATTTTTAAAAAATAAAAATGTTAAATAAAAAATTATAAATTTATTATTCACAAAAATATAAAAAACACACTATATTGAAATGTTGATAGTTAATATTAAAACAATTATATATTATACTATTATCATTAAAAATAAGTATATCACTGAGGGAAAAGGCTTTCTGGGGGAGCTTGGGGAGATGGTGGATGGAAAACCATCCATAAACCATGTGTCAGAAATCACATGTACTCTAACTGCTCCTGCTACTGGTACTATTACCATTGACGCATCTCCTCATCCATATCCTACTACTGATGCAGATGTTTTTGCTGATGTCGTAGAAGCCCTTCCTACTACTTCTGATTCCATTAAGGCATCTCTTCCTTCTTCCTAATTCATACTCTTTATAAGATCACTCTATGCTCACAAATACTCCTGATACTGTGCATCAAATGATGACTCCCTATGAGCTCCTCTCAATATTGATTCCAACATCGCAATAGTTCTATAATAATCCACAATAATCAACCAAGAGTTGAAACACGAAACATTCCATTTCTTGAATGTATAATGAGTCTTCTTCATTGATGTTCTCTCACCAAATCGGTGTGCACTGGTCTGAGTATCGGACTTGGCATGACACTAAGTTGTTGTTTGAAAAGTCACAACCTCATATGACTCGTTCAATTTCAATTTAAAATTAAAATAGATAAATAAATTTTATAGTGAAATTTTAAACTCAAAAAGAAAATTTATTGACCATAATATGATGATTATGAGAACCACTAATCTTTCTAGTGGTTGGGTCACTATAAATTCTCCAATAAATATTGAACTCTATAATATAAATTTGTTCGACTACCTATATTAATATAAAATAACTTGTTACATTTGAGGTTATTTTAATTTTTTTTAAATAATATACTGACCATGAGCTCCCAAAGCGCACTAAATGTATTACGACTAGGTTGATGTGTCATCTCATATATCCCACATTTTTGTCGACCTTCTCATAATCTCCTCTGAAAACGACCACCCAACCAGTAAGAACATAATCCATCCCAAACATGGGATGAAATGTTATCAAGTCAGTGGGAACAAAAAAACTCATTAAAATCCATCACTCATTCTTTCTGCATTTCATTGCTTCTCAAATTCTGAAAAATAACTACAATTCTTGTAACACCCCAAGCTTCCATGGTACCTTTCCCTTTGAATAATTCAATGGCGTGCATTGTACGCAACTTCGAGATTTTAACACACCACAACCAATCAAACTAGCCATTATGAATAGTAATACCTACTTTTTGAAATTTTATAAAATTTAACTTTCAAAATAGACTTCATTTTTTGATTCCTAATATCGAAATTAGATTACGGTGAAATTTTGGTACTTTTCAGATAACATTCATATTTTGATGAATAGTGAAAATTACTAAATTTTAATTAAAAACAACTTTTATAATCAAAAATAGTTAATAGTGATAAATTATTAATTGTAGAGGTTTAAATTATATTTATAATATATTTTTACCATTTAATACAATTTTAGTCATTAGATGTAATTTCACATTTAAACCAGACATAAACAATTATCAATCTTTTGATAGTTATTATCTCTTAAAAACACGTTATTTGTTTTGACGACGAGAATTAATTATTAAATTAATTAATGCAACTGATATTATTTGAATTTGGTAAAATAGGCATAATTTTTGAATTCATAATATAAAATATAGCTTAGACCTAATTTTTGGTATTTTTATGGAAACATTCATTTTTTGATGAATAGTGACACCACCAAGTGGTAGTTAAAAAACTTAATTTTTCATAAAACTTAATTTTACTACTTTTGTGAGTGGAATTTCAAAAATATGAGAGACACAGTTAATATCAAAGAGTAAAATGTGGTTCAATGAGATGAAAATAATTCATGATGAATAGTAACTTTTTTAATTTTATTTACCATGGTTAAAAGTAAATAGGGTAATTAAGGGAAAAATGATATTAATATTACCCTAACAAATGTCCAAATTCTATTTTACAAGTGTATCTCGACCAAAAACAACCTTAGGAGTAAACTATTATCATTTATATCCACATGTATTAGATTAGGACATTTATTATTATTTAATTCAAAGAAGGGTTAAAAGAGTTAAAATCAAATCTTATTTACTAAAACATTTTTAATATAGGGTTATAAATAAGATAAATTAGATTTTAAATATTAATTAGAAAGATGAAAATATTTCCTACATAATAATATTTTTTTATAATTTTTAGACCTAAAATAATTTAATTTAATTATGACACAATGGTGATGCAGTAATTACCTATTTAATCAAATATTAAAATAATTCATATTATAAATATCAAAATAAATGTAATTTGAGACTTTTTATGAATTCCACTAATATTATAGGTTAATATGACATATTAGTATTTATTATATAAATTGTTTTCGAATTAATAATGATGTTATGAATTTATCAAAAACAAAATACCCAATAGTGTCAAAATTGACATAAAAGAGTTTTTAAAACAAATATTATATTCATAATTTATATTCAATTCCTAAAAATATATGGCTCTGCCAAAACACTTATATAATGATAGGTGTATCATTAATGGACCACTTGAGGGTCTCTTGGATGTATATAGTAAGTTTATTAACCATATAATATAAAAATACAAAGAGATATTGTAAAAGTGAATCTTATTAACTAAGAGTTAATACTTAATGATAAGGTTAATAAAATGACCCAAACCTCTCTAAATTATATTGGTTTAATGGTTCTAGACCCATACCCACCTTAAACTTTAAATAATCCACTTTCAAGCCATTATAAACCTAATATGAATTTATTATAAAATAATATTTTTATCATTTCCAAAGGTGCCCATCACCCCTCTTATAAAAGAGCACTCCCCCTTCAACTAATTCACACATTAAAAGCCTTTTGGCTCGCCCAATACCTGCCACAATACTCTCTAAACTTCCCTCACTATATCCTAGAAACCTTAGTTTGATCAGAAAGCCAACTTAGGGAGCCCTTTTGATCAAATCAATAGGAAGGACCCGAAGAAGAGGTAATGTTTTCACTACCCTCTTTCAATTTCCATTCTTCTTCAACTTATTATTTATTTCTTATTTCTATTCTAAAATAATAACTCCAGTATCTTATATATACTATGATTTTATTATAAATATGGTACAACCATATTCATTATTCTATCCATCCTTTGAATGTCATGTCACCATACGTGCGTACATACGGCTTATCGTCTCCACGTTGAGGTGTAATTGTCATTCAATAAATTATTATTTGGATGGATAAAATAATGATGTGTAATTCATGTGAATAATAAATATAACATGATAATTATTCTGTATATATGATATACCATCCAATTATATATTATTTTAACATCAAAAGAATAATATTGTTGCTCGTGTGTACGTACGGACTACCATCTCCACGAACGCGACAAGATTCATTCTCCATCATATCCATTCAAGTATAATTCTCATTTGATGATTAAAAATAATGTTTAAGGACTTGATATCATTCTGTATATGAATAAGATACAACCTATCCATAACAAACACGGCTTACGTAACAAATAATATATAGGAAAACGAGTATGTTAACACCCAAAATGATGATAATACTAAGATATTATTAACAAATAAATGTTATAAGAACATATATGATATCAGATTAATGTAACTTATTCTAGAATAATTCAATAAAAATTATTTCACCATTATAGAGGAGGCTAAAATACCATCGACCAAGGAAAAAGTACAAATTAAGGGTTTTCTTATCTCACTTTTAATTCCGTGATATTTCCATTGATCACCACTTATTTATTGCATGTGGTGTGTGTACTACCCATGATTGTATTCATTGGGTTAGATACATTAATTTGTAGATATTTACATCATCATTGTATTATAATTCTTTCATGGGTGCATGTTTCATAAGTTACCAAATCGATAAGGGAATTTGAAATTTCAATTTCCACTCATTTGGCTCTACGCATATTTCATTGATTATTTTACTCCAAGATTCTGTGTGGAATCAATATTCATTTGATTATGTCATTATTTCCACTCCACTTTATGTGGATATACAATTGGTAAACATACTCACTCTATTGAAAATTTCTCAAGTCATCGATTTGAAATTGATAAGTGTAATTTCTACTCAATCTCGTTTTGTTGAGTTAAACATCCATTTCATTGGTGTTGTTTTTACAAGAATATGTGTGAATGTCCTTTGATTGTTTTACACTGAATATCCAATCATATTGAGTTTATTTATACTTTTCACTCATTATTATGTCGTTGATTTATCCTTAACCTAAGGATATGGCCTTTATGAGAGATTTCATCTCAATTTACATTCCATTGAGACTTCTTTGTTGTTATACACCAAATCACTTTTATGTGGTGTATGTAATATACTTTAACATAGTAGATCATGAATCCCTTTATTCTCATGATATTAAAAAGTTTTGATTACCTAAATTATTTGTATTCAAGTGTCTCTCATTTGATTAGAAACTCTAACTAAAATACCATTTTTAAATGTTTTAAAGTCTTATTCTTCTAATTCTTTCTCATTAATGTCCATGTTTTAAAAATGGTTTTAAGGATTTATTTATATGGACATAAAAGTTTTAAAACTAAAACATTTTTATGAAATTTAAAAGTGTTATGGGAAACATTGATTCAAAAATCTATTTTTAAATGGTTTTTTGAAAAATAGTGTGACTTTTAAATGATTTGAAGAAAAAGGGGGATATTTATCTCTAATAGTTTTGATGATTATTTCCATCTATGTCAAAATCCTTCATTATTTTCGATTGAGGTTAATCTGATACCATAAAATCTTCCATATTGTATCGAATAGGTTATGTTTGACAGTGGATGTGGTATTTTAATACCATTCCAGGTTTTTGGTTAACGTATTGACATTTCATATGATAGTTTTAGTACGAATGATTATGTTATGTTTAAACCTATTCATATGAGGAATTAATTGGACATAGTAAGTGAAGGGGGGAGCCCACTATAGCTCCTCAATGCATCGGTAGGTCTCATAAGACAAACTAGTGTCTTGGCACAAGGCCTTGACAAAATATTATTTTTAATCTTGGCACGATGCCATGGCTACGTGGTTATGATAGTCTGGCATTATGCATTCTGTCATTATGAAAGTGGTTATTAATATTTTCATGTGATTATTTGACTAGTAGAATATCCATGTGAATAAGTAAATGGAATTATTTCATTTTATCCTTGCCATATTATTCTGATGTTCAAGTTTAAAAGGCTTTTGTTTTAGTTATACATTGCCTTAAATTTTTATGTTTATTTATGAAAGTTTCAACTATATTTTTATCCTTACTGAGCATCTGATCTCACCCCTTTCAATGTTTTATTTTTCCCAGGATGTGGAGAAGTATTTAATGAATGACCTACAGGGATAGTATGAGGGGATATGAAGACAAGATGTTGTTGTAGTAGTTTTCACTTTATCATGTAATGTAAACTTTATGAATGTATCTAGTTATTCCAAGGCTACTAAACTAATCGGTCTTTTGTGAATTGATCTTTCTTGTGATCATGCCAATGTTATGTAATAATGCACCGATTCTGGGTAACTAGGGTCGGTGAATTACAGTTGGTATCAGAGGAAGTTTAGTACAAACCTTGGAAGCTAGATTTAGATAAACTATGATTAGAGCACGTAGACCTAATATGAACTTTGAGGATTAGTATAGAAGAACTTACTAGAATTTTTGTATTGTAGAGAATTTGTGAGTTTTACGAGAAATACATCCCTGTCTGGATATGAGCAGGTAGAGGCGGCTCTGGCATAGATTTACCTAGGGGTAAACCCCAAAAACACCACATTGAGCTAGACTCGAATGGTAACGGGGGCATGACAATGGGCCTTGCTGCACTCTTGGTTATGACACTCTCGGGGGATATGATTAGGATAATTTACATTTTTTTTACAAACCGATTTGACGTATTATATATATAAGATGAGAGTAAATGAACTTGGTTAATTCTAATGTGTTTCAAATTGAGAATATGGTGACATATTAATATCTAAATGATTTTATGACTATTGTTACTCACACAATTCGTTTTGGTTTTAGTCAATGGTTGGATTCCAAGGAAGTCATAGTGACTTTGAAATGATGTACAAGGTGGAAAAAGTGGTGTCAATGAGCATCAAAATGGAATGTTGATAGGCATAAAGAATATCATCTTTATTCCTAATCAATTTTCCAAAATTATGATCAACAATATATATATTAACTAATTCTCGGACTCAACAAAGAAGGGAAAGGTGATGAATGATAAGAGCTCCAGCAGTGGAGACCATGGAGAAAGGAATCCTCAATTTCCATCATGCAGTAAATCTGGAAGGAGACACCCAGAAAAGCGTCTCAATTGGAAAAAGAAATGATTTATGTGTGGGAAGGAAGGAAATAAAGTGAAGACTTACAGAAGAAAGATGAAGAGTACTATGGAAGAAGATAAAAATGGTCCCAAAAATCTATTTACAGTCGTTTGCTGTAAATGTAGGGGACCTAGACATTACCTAAGTGTAGGCCCTATTCTATAGGATATTTTCTCGGTCAAAGAAGAAGCTATGTGGAAATAAATTGTTGGAGAAATGTTTAAAATGTATTAGTGCTCCTTGTTGATGGATTTACGTTGGAATAATTTTCTCTTGTATTTTTAACCATACAGTTTTCCATGTGAGAATGATAATTGAGTAAGAATTATCTTTTCTCTTTTGGATATAGATATAAATAACCACATGATTTTATATGATCGTTGGGTTTGAGGAAATTATAAGTTATTATAATTTTGGGTGAAAATGAAAGGTATGAGATATGATTTGTGGTTATATTATGTTATGGTTATTTTGAGGAATTTATCTCATTTTGGTAATGTTATAAAAAATAGTTTTTGAAAAAGGACAACATGCAGACCGTGTGACAACCCCTCGCATCGGACAAAGCTGTGGGAATCGAACCCACAACTAAAGTGCGATTGGGATTTATCGCCTACCACTGGACTACGTGATGTCCCTGGTTAGTGTGACTATTATTTTTAGTTAAATGAATTTATTGATCAATAATAATTTTATTTGGGATCTTATGTCTTATCAAATGAATACCCATAATATAGAAAAATGATTTGGTGATTAAGTGATAAATGTTATTTTTGAAGTTGTTCACTTTGTTGTGAACACTATAAGTCCAAGGAAAATAAAATAGTATGGGATTTTATTTGAGGAGTAATGGTGGATTTTAATCTATGTTTTTATTGTGGATTTATAGTGATTTGGGTTATTTATGGAAATGATTAGGTTAATTACTTTTAAGTATGTGACTTTAAGAGTAATTAATGTCATTTAGAGATACAATTTAATGTGGAATACTACATTATTAAAAGCTTTGGGTATCGATAATAATTTGGATTATATTGAAGGATTTTAAGGAAAATTAATTATTGAATGGTATTTATTTAACTTTTGGGTATTTATGGTTTAATTTTAGAAATTTAGGTTAGTGTTTTTTTTATCTAATGGAATATCCATTTTGGGGATCATCAGATATTATACTAACCATTTTGGTTTTGATTAATCTCTAAAGACAAGGAAAATATATAGTTTATCCTACGTGGATCATGTATTTCTATTGAAGTTTATTCTAGCTCTTCCATTGTGACCAAGTCTTCTTGAATACTAATTGTTCATAAAATGAGTTAGTGGTAAAAATTTATTAAAGAATGAAACTCTACATAAAAAGTAAGTATATCTCTTTATGTTCTTATTCATATCATAAATGAATTCCTCGTCCTTATGTAATGTAACTTAAAACAAAAAATGTTTTCCGTTTAATTTTCCTAATGGGGGACTAATAACAGTTTGTCCCAACACAAGTTTGTGATTTTCTTATTGTTAACTTTATCTTGATCATGTTTTCTATCCATATCCATCAGTACTTAACACTTAGTTTATTGTCCATATACTTGTTTTCCTACATGGAATCCTAGTATGTGTTATCTTGGGTGACCTTTATACCTCTCTTCCTTTCTTTTAAAGTGATAGTTTTATTGACTCTTTTTCCGATGTGGGACATTCCATTATATTCTGAAGCCCAATTTTAAAAAAATTGCGAGGAAGCAATTTATTGAAGGAGGGGAGAATGTTACTCCCAAAGCATCCACGGTACGTTTCCCTTGGAATAATGCAATGGCGTGCATTGTACACAATTTTGAGATTCTAACACACCACAACCAATCAAACTAGCCGTTATGAATAGTAATACCAAATTTTTGAAATTTTATAAATTTTATCTTTTGAAATGGACTTCATTTTTGGATTTTTAGTATCGAAATTAGCTAACTGTGAAATTTTGGTACTTTTCAGATAACTTTCATATTTTGACAAATTTTGAAAATTACTAAACTTTAATTAAAATCAAATTTTTAATCGAAATAATTAATAGTGATAAATTATTAATTTGAGTGGTTTTAAAGTATATTTAGAATATATTTTTACCCTTTAATACAATTTTAGTCATTGGATGTAATTTCACATTTAAACCAGACATAAACAATTGTCAATCTTTTGATAATTATTATCTCTTAGAAACACGCTATTTGTTTTGATGACGGAAATTAATTTTTAAATTAATTAATGCAACTGATATGTTTTAAATTTGGTAAAATAGACATCAGTTTTGAATTCATAATATCAAATATATCTTAGGCCTAATTTTTGGTATTTTTCTGGAAACTTTTCATTTTTTGATGAATAGTGAAACCACTAAGTGGTAGTTAAAATACAGAATTTTTCATAAAACATAATTTTACTGCTTCTCTGAGTGGAATTTCGAAAATCCGAGAGACATGGTTAATATCAAGGAGCAAAATGTTGTTCAATGAGATGAAAATAATTTTTGGTGAATAGTAACTTTTTACTTTTATTTAACACAGTTAAAAGTAAATAGGGTAATTAAGGGTAAAAATGATATAAATATTACACTAACACATGTCCTAATTCTATTGGAAAAGTGTATCTCGACCAAAAACAACCTTAGGAGTAAAATATTATCATTTAGGTCCACTTGTATTAGATTAGGACATTAATTATTATTTAATTCAAAGAAGAGTTAAAAGAGTTATAATCAAAGTTTATTTACTAAAACATTTTTAATATAGGGTTATTCCAAAGATAACATAGATTGTAAATATTAATTACAAAGCTAAAACGATTTCCTACATAATGGTTTTTTATTTATAATTTTTAGACATTAAATAATTTAATTTATTTATGACACAATGGTGATGCAGTAATTACCTAATTAATGAAATATTAAAATAATTGATATTCTAAATATCAAAAGAAATGTAATTTGAGACTTTTAATGAATTACACTAATTTTATAGGTTAATATGAAATATTATAATTGATTATATAAATTTTTTTCGATCTAATAATTCTTTTATGAATTTATCAAAAACAAAATACGCAATAGTGTCAAAATTGACATAGAGGAGTTTTTAAAACGAATATTATATTATTAATTTATATTCAATTCATAAAAATCTATGGTTCTGCCAAAAGACTTATATAATGATATTTCTATCATTAATGGACCACTTGGGGGTCTCTTGGATGTATATAGTACGTTTATTAACCATATAATATAAAAATACAAAGAGACATTGTAAAAGTGAATGTAATTAACTAAGAGTTAGTAACTAATGATAAGGTTAATGTAATGACCCAAACCTGTCTAAATTATATTGGTAGATTGGTTTTCGACCCATCGGCACCTTAACCTTTAAATAATCCACTTTGGATCCATTATAAACCGAATATTAATTTTTTATAAAATAATATGTTTTCCTTTTCCAAAGGTGCCCCTCACCCCTCTTATAAAAAGGCACTGCCTCTTCTCACTAATTCACACATTCAAAGCCTTTTGGATCGGCAAAAATCTTCTCAAATACTCTCTAAACTTCCCTCACTACAACCTAGAGGCCTTAGTTTGATCAGAAAGCCAACCTAGTGAGCCCTTTTGATCAAATCAAAAGGAAGAACCCGAAGAAGAGGTAATGTTTTCACTACCCTCTTTCATGTTCCTTTCTTCTTCAACTTCTCCTTTCTTTGTTACTTATATTATAAAATAATAAATACAGTATATTATATATACTGTGATGTTATTATAAATATGGTACAACCATATTCAGTATTCTATCCATCCTTTGAATGGCATGTCACCATACGTGCGTAGGTACGGCTTACCGTCTCCATGTCGTGGTGTAATTGTCATTCAATAAATTATTATTTGGATGGGTATAATAATGATGTGTAATTAATGTAAATAATAAATATAACATGATAATTATTCTTTCTATATGATATACCATCCAATTATATATTTTTTTAACATCAAAAGAATGATATTGTCGCTCATGCGTACGTACGGACTACCGTCTCCACGAACGCGATGAGATTCATTCTCCATCGTATCCATGAAATTATAAATCTCATTTGATGATTAAAAATAATGTTTAAGGACTTGATATAATTCTGTATATTAATAAGATACAACCTATCCATTACAAAAATGGCTTATGTAACAAATAATATAAAGGAAAACGAGTAAGTTAACACCCGAAATGACGATAATACTAAGATATTATTAACAAATCAATGCTAAAATAACATATATGATATCATATTAATGAAAATTATTCTTGTATAATTCAATAACAATTATTTCACCATTATACAGGTGGATAACCTACCATCTTCCAAGGAAAAATTACAAAGTAAGAGGTTTCTTATCTCACTTTTAATTCTGTGAGATTTCAATTGTTCACCACTTATTTATTGCATGTGGTGTGTGTACTGCCCATGATTGTATTCATTGTGTAATATACTTTAATTTTTTGATATTTACATAATCATTGTATTATTCTTCTTTCATGGGTTCATGTTTCATAAGTTTCCAAATCGATAAGGGAATTTGAAATTTCAATTTCCACTCATTTGGCATTACGCATATTTCATTGATTATTTTACTCCAAGATTATGTGTGGAATCACTATTCATTTGATTATGTCATTATTTACACTCCCCATTCTGTGGATATACTTTTGGTACACATAATCACTCCATTGATAAATTCTCAATTCATCTATTTGAACTTGATAAGTGTAATTTTTACTCAATCTCGATTTGTTGAGTTAAACCTCCAATTCATTGGTGTTGTTTTTACAAGAATATGTGTGAATGTCCATTGCTTGTTTTACACTGAATATCCAATCATATTGAGTGTATTTATATTTTTCAATCATAATTATGTTGTTGATTTATCCTTAACCTAAGGATATGGCCTTTATGAGAGATTTCATCTCAATTTACATTCCATTTGAGACTTCTTTGTTGTTATACACCAAATCACTTGTATGTTGTGTATATAATGTACCTTGACATAGTATATCCTTAATCCATTTATTCTCATGATATTAGAAAGTTTTTATTACCTCAATTATTTGTATTCATGTGTCTCTCTTTTGGTTATAATCTCTAACTAAAATACCATTTTAAAATGTTTTAAAGATTTTTTCTTCTAAATAGTTCTCATTAATGTCCATGTTTTAAAAATGGATTTAAGGATTTTTTATACGGACATTAATGTTTTACAATTGAAACTCATTTTAAGAGTTACAATGTGGTATTGGACACTTTGATTCAAAAATCAATTTTTAAATGGATTCTTGACAAATTGTGTGACTTTTATATGATTTCAAGAAAAAGGGGGATATTTATCTCTAATAATTTTGATAATTATTTCCATATGTGTCAAAATAAATCATTATTATCTATTGAGGTTAATTTGATACCATATAATCTTCCATATTGTATTGAATGAGTTATGTTTGACTATGGATGTGTTATTTTTATACCATTTATGGTTTGTGGTTAAAGTATTGACATTCCGTATGCTAGTTTTAATACGAATGTTTATGTTTTATTTAAACCTGTTCATATGAGGAATGCATTGTACTTAGTAAGTGACAGGTGGATCCCGCTATAGCTCCTCGATGCATCAGTAGGTCTAATGAGACAAACTAGAGTCTTGGTACGAGGCCTTGAAAAAATCTTATTTATGTCTTGGCACGAGGCCATGGCTACGTGGTTATGATAGTCTGGCATTATGCATTCTGTCATTATGAAAGTGGTTATTAATATTTTCTTGTGATTATTCGTAGAATATCCATGTGAATAAGTAAATGGAATTATTTCATTTTATCCTTGCCATATTATGCTGAAGTTCAAGTTTAAAAGGATTTTGTTTTAGTTACACATTGCCTTAAATTTTTATATTTATTTATGAAAGTTTCCGCTATATTGTTATCCTTACTGAGCATCTGAGATCACCGATTTCAATGTTTTATTTTTCCTAGGATGTGAAGAAGTATATTATGAATGACCTACATGGATAGTATGAGGGGATATGAAGACAAGATTTTGTTGTAGTAGTTTTCACTTTATGATGTAATGTAAATATTATGAATGTATCTAGTTATTCCAAGGCTACTAAACTAATCGGTCTTTCGAGACATGATATTTCTTGTGATCATGCCAATGTTATGTAATAATGCACCGACTATGGGTAACTAGGTTCGGGGCATTACATTGCTAACACATAATCCCATGAAAATCCTTCCAGATATCATTACGCATGGTCTCATCGATTGTATACCATAAAAGAAACAAATAATTTATATTATTGAGTTATTTATTAAATCAATTTAAGATTAAATATTATCTATTTATGTACCATCCCAAGATCAAACATGCAGTACTTCACGTTAATGGAAATATGATCCCATGAGACCCATGATTCAGAAAATTATTTTCAGAATATAGAACTCCCTTGTCTAGTATCCATATTCATAGTTCTATGTAAAAGGAAAATAAGAAAGTTAATATATAAATGAATTATTGAAAAAAAACTAAACTATTCATGTAAACGTACATCTGCACACGTGGATCAATGCCATGACTTGGACGTCGCTCGGGGATTGGGTAAGGAATCATAATGTGGGAAACACCATGCCCCATCCATGTCCCCCTGAATCGCAAATAGTATGAGGGTTAGATGTGCAAACATTTTGCTCATCCAAATGAAGACCAACAACCTCCAACAAACAAAATATATCATTGTCCATCAGAAACAAAAAATAACTGTTATTATAAAATAGTTGAAAAAACAATTATATATAGATATATATTATATATTATGTCAAGAAGTTTTTAACTGTATAAATTTTAATTTTCATCATTATCATCATATCTGACGATATTAATATCTTTATATTCATCCACAACACCTTAAATTTCCATACAAATTTTAGTTTCATCATCTCCTGTAATTTAAATTTCATTTCTTTCATCATTAACATCATCATCACCATCAACCCTTAACTATGGTGTTTCATCATCAATATCCATGTCTCTACGTAAAAACGAATGATTTAGAGCATTCTCTGGAAGAATTTCAATTCCATAATCATTAGTGGAACCACATTCTCATTGAGTAAAATTATTTTTCCATGATATAATTTTTAATACCCTCCACCAATTACTCATCTCTTTTGATGTAGAATAATATTTTGAGAAATAATTATTTTCTTACTGATGATATAATATAAATTGTTTATTTACTGTAACACGAATTTTATATTTTATATCTTTGATTTGATTAGTCGTCTGAAGACAGAGGCCACACTCCATATCCAACCGCTGGCATATTAACATCAATATATAATTTTTTTCCTAGAGAACAATGTTTAATAATCTCTTCTAGCATTACATAAATGTTATCTTCATTTTTTTATTAGGAGATCCTTTCAAGAAAACACCAATATTCATTGTTTTCATGATTCCCCCAATACACATGTATGAAATTGAAATCCACCACATATTCATTGTATAATTAATCATTTTAATGGTGGTTTTCTTAATACAGACAATTGATTATCAATTTTATCTACATGTTTAGCTACGTGAATATTTTCAAATTAATTATAAATATAAAAGATAAAAAATTCATTTTATATGTTAAACCAAAAAAATTTATAATACCAGATTTTGAAACCAAAAGGAAATGTTTTTTATGACATTCTTCAAGAGAAGATACTGTTATTTGTAGAAGTTATTTCTTGATATGATTATCATATAAAATAAAAATAAAATATTTTTAATTTCTGTGAAGAAATAATATAATAAGTGATAGGTGAACAGTCTATACAAACACTTTCATTTGACAACATTTGAGCAGAACATATGTATCATCTCTCTGATGTTCATCATCTAACAACAAGTGATCATGAACTACACGAAATCCATGTTTGGGCTGATTGAAAATGGAGAATTGATTGATCATTTCATTGTAATATTTTTCATTAAAAGGGCCCATATGTTTTTTTTCTGATGAATATTTATATTTAATGTAATGCATGAAGAAAAAAAATTCTATTGTGAATAAGCTTATGCATTTGAACATTGATATGATGCTTTGTTACGTAGTATCTTCTTCACATTCAACATGAATCATTCAAATGGGTAAATCAATAAAAACTATTCTAGACCTCAAATTTTTCTTTATGTGGGAAATGTAATATCAAATATTACATGGAGTCAAACAAACATGGTGGGAATATTTTTTCGAGTTTACATAAAATTAAAACAACATCTTATAGCAGTCTGCTTAATGCATCATAATCACTTGTCTCTAATAAAACTCACAAAAATAATATAATATGAAGGTTAGAGAATCCAAAAACATAGAATTCAATAATCCTATTAATCCAATCAGCATACGTCTTTATATTATATCAAGACAATCATGAATTTATAATCCATTAATATGTCAATTTCTGACACATCTTCCCAAATTAGAAGCATAACCATCAGGAAGTCTCAAATTTGCAATCCAATGAAAAAATAATAATTTAGTTTCTTTTTGAAAGTGTAGAAGCTTCTTTTGGATTCATTAACATTTATGATATAACATTTTCAAATATGGTCGACTACAAATTTGAGAATGAACAGATTGTGGCTTTTCATTATCTTTCATTTTATATGGTGTATCAAAAAATGTATGAAATAAACTATCAAAATGGATCTTTATAATATGAATGACATATAACATGTTACATACCAACAAATTATACCAATACCGAATATCCCAAAAAATACATCATTTAATACAATCGTGTTCTTTCCCAAATCGATCAATTTTTTGTTGGTTTATTATTGTTCCAAATATGATGGCAGGCACTGAAGAGATAATTGATATTAAATATGTACCTAAAATAAATTATGGAGTATCATCTATTTCAATTATTTTTTTCTTAAATGATATTTATTCCTCAAAAAAGGATGCTCAGTTGGAATGAATTTGTTATGACAGTCGAAAAAACAATGTTTTTTTCATTTGATGAGAATAAATATTTTAATCTCTCTCAAAGAGTACAAAAATTATTTTTGATAGTGAGTACTCGATCTAGATATCATGAAATATTTTTGGATGTCACTAATTTTCCACATGAATAAAACATTAAATAATAAATTTTGTTTCACAACAACATAAAATATACTAATACCATTACTGAATAATGAATTTAACACATAAATCAATGCTATAAAATAAAACTAAATATTCATTTTCTGATTTCCTATAATTAATATGTTTAAAAATATATATGGATCCTTCATCAAAATCCACGGAGAACAATTCTACATATTTATAAAGACAGGAAAAGATGAATACTGACTACCGTAAGAACCAAATAGATAGAACCCATTAGTTGAATGTTCTAATTTCACATTCCAGGATTATAATTATGAATATGGATGCAATTGATCAAAATGGTTACAAGAATCTTCATTAGAGGGATGATTTAATATTTTACTAGATTTAATATTTGGTTTTTCCATGAGATCAATGCCATTATTTTATGAGACATAATTAAACAATGCAATCTAGGTGTAAGTAGAAAATATATAAATTGTTTTAAAGTAATCCTTCTAGAATTCACGTGTTGAGCCTCTTTATACCTCGATTGTCCACATGTTGGGAAAATATGAAATTAATAATTTTGACCATAATATAAGATGAAATCATTTGATCATGCATGAATCTCTGGATAACTAAGTAAAAAATTATGAACCAGCATAGGAAGCACATTGACATCAAGAATTAGTGTTTTTACCAAAGAAAATATTTGATCAAAATAGATATTTGACTTTAATTATATGATATAATATCCATAAATTTAGAAATGGATTCTTATTTTTATTATCTTACAACTATGATATAAATAATCCTTAGAGGACATAAAAAACTTATCAAAATGAGATATTTCCAACTAATGAGTTAAATTAATATTGTCCTGAGTCTCAGCTTGTTGAAAGCACAGAACTGCCACATCATGTACTAAATTTTGAAATTGTTTTTTTTTGTAACCAAATTTTTAGTATCGTTTATGGAACATCATTAAATGTGTTGATAATAAAATCATAATCTGGTTGAATACAAAAAACAAAATAAATGACATGTAACACTGTCAAATTTGATAAACAACCTCAGAGCACATTTTTCACAAGGAAACGTAATTTTCCATTCTAAAAAAATTATAGTTTTGATAATTTAAATGATAAGAAAGCGTAAACAACCTTATTATATAATGGATATAAACAAGAACCATTTGGATTCATATACAGATTTATCCTAGTGAAATCATATATTTTTTATTTCTATTGACTTACACGTTCCATATTTTGTTAAAAAATATAAAATAATTAGTTCTTTGTACAATTTGATATATGCAAAAAATCTATCCAAAAATTGAATAAAATTTTATTCCTATTTCAGTCAAATTATTAAAAATTTTGTTATTTCATACCTATTTATGGTATTATTAAAAACAACTATTCTAATATACACGAAATTATAATAATTAATTATAATTACCACTAATTACTATTAATTAAAACTATTTTTATTAATAATTGTTAATTTATGGATACATAATTTCCAACAAATTATTGGCATCTCTTTTTCCCAATGACTCCTCTCCATTTTCTCCATGTGAAATCAATATGAAAAATATATTGAGTCAAATGGATATCCCTTTCTGTATGCATGAAGAGAGAGAGAGAGTAAGGAGGCCTCACTATACTGCTCTCCAATATCATGTATGTGAAAATGGATATCTTTATATCTGAGAAGATTTTTAATAGTGATTACAGTCGAAGAAAGTGGAGATGAGTCAGCAGGTCAAAGAGAATCTTTATCATGATGACTCATCTCCTTTCAAAATTCTCTGACTAACATCAATATTAAAAACATTATCTAATATATGAATATCCATTTTTTATGTATAAGAATGTATATGAAGAGGGCCTCACCATGATTTCTCCATTATCATGCATACGAATATAGACATTCATATGTGAGGAAAATTTTCTAAGGGTGATTTCAATGGAAGAAAAATACAATGAGATTAGTTGTCTAGAAAAATGGAGCATCCAATCTATTGAAAATTATTCCAATTTATTATAATATGTAATATTGTATTACAGTATCTTAGTATTTATTGATAATTATTGTTCATTTTAAAAATTTAATACAATTTTTTACTAACTACTAGAATTCATTAGTAATTTTTACTAATTATTAAAATTTATTACTAATTATTTCTTATTATTAGAATTTATTACTAATTATTACTAGTTATTGGAATTTATTACTAATTGTTGTAATTTTTTTGTAATCATTTCAATTTTTTACAAAGTATTAGAATTTATTACAAATTATTATATTTATTATAAATTATTAAAATTTATTAATAATTTTTAGAATAAAAGACTAATTGTTATAATTAAATACTTATTTAAGAATTTATTAATAATTATTAATAATTATGAGATTTTGTTACTAACTATTACTAATTTTTTAAATTTATTACTAATTATTACAATTTATTAATAACTATCAAAACTATTTCTAATTGGTTCAATTTATTAAAAATTATTATAATCTATTGCACATTATTATAATTTATTAAAAATAATTATAATTTATTACTAAATATTTGATTTTATTAAAAAATATTGGAATTTATTAAAAATTAATAGAATTTATTTCAAATTATTATAAATTTTTAGAAATTATTAAAATTTAAAACTAATTATTATACATTATTACTAATTATTTAATTTTATTTGTAATTATTTAAATTTATTATTAATTATCAGAATTTATTCGTAATTATTAAAAAAAATTCTTAATTATTACTGATTATTATAATATATTACTAATTATTAAAAAATGTTACTAATAATTATTAATTATTATAATTTATTTCTAATTATTAATGATTATTATAATTTTATAATTATTATTCTGAATTATTAAAATGTATTATTAAAATTTATTAATTGTTGCAGTATATTTCTAATTATTACTAATTATTGTAATTTATTAATAAATAGGACTAGTTGTTGTAATTGGACAATAATTATTACTAATTGCTGCAATATATAAATTAGTATTATTAATTATATCAATTTACTACTAATTATGAAAATTTATTACTAATTATTAATATTATTTAATATTTATTACAATTTATTTCAAATTATTACTATTTATTAATAATTTTTAGAATTTAATTCCAATTGTGACTAATTATTACTATTTATTACTAACTGATACAATTTAATTTTAATTTTTATATTTTATTATTTTATTTACAATTTACTAATAATTGTTTGAATTTATTACTAATTATAAGAATTTATTACTAATTAGTAATAAATGTTACAATTTATTACTAATTGTTGCAATACTTTACTAATTACTAATATTTTTTATTAATTATTACTCTTTGTTTCAATTTATAACTAATTATTGCAATTTATTACTAGTTCATTCAATTTATTACTATTTGTTGCAAATTATTACTAATTATTACAATTAATTACAAATTATTAATATTTTTTACAAATTATGACTAATTATTACATTTTATTAGAAATTATTATAATTTTTTACTAATTATTATAATATATTACTAATTCATGTAATTTATTTGAAATTATTATATTTTATACTACTTATTATAATTTTATACTAATTATTACAAATTAATATAATAACTAATGAGTAACACTAATTCATACTAATGAAACGTAATTATTAGCAAAATAAAAAATAAAAAATGATAAATAAAAATATCTATTTCTAATTTAATTAACTACAAATAATTAACAAATATTATATGTAAAATAAAATAGAATAAATTAAGTAAAAAATAAAAGAGATATATAAATACTTTAAAACTGAAGATTTCAAAAGATATTAGCTGTGAAAAATGCCTAGAAATAAAATTTTAAACTATGAAATTTTTTGAGAGAAAACATTCCTGTAGAGAAATTGGAGGGTAGGCAAGAGAGTATAATGAGAAAAAAACCGGTTGGGGTATATATAGGTAAGATTAGTTTCCATGGCTACATTTGCGACTATATTTCAGTCGCAAATGCTGCCATTCACGACGAGTTTCGGTGTATTTATACCCCAGTAAAAAATCCTTTTGCACTGGTTCCCATCAAAAACACTACCTGTAGACATATTATTTGTGACAGAGTATAAATCATGTTTCAAAAACTATAATGTCATTGGGTATTTTCAACATTGTACTATTTCCCATCATAAATACCATTTCACGGGTTTGGGCGTGTAAGGTGAGCCAAACCATTTGTGGTGAACACCATCACCCCATCACAAAAACCCAACTATTTGTGAAGCATTAGATTTCCCATCACAAATGGCGTATCACAAATTCAATCATTTCCCATACTGATAGGCAATATATATTGTTCTAATTCTAAATTCGGAATAACTTTTCGTTATTCCATTAATGTTATTGCAGAAATTAATTTTAAATGAATCCCTTAGACGAGACGTGATAGCATGATTTTAAAGAAAAAATGTTTAAATGATTGGGATGTTTTTATATCCTTTTTAAATTCGAACATTGGAAAAATTACCTAGATTGTATAAATTTATTTATAATTTATATAATTAATCATTAAAAAACCTAAAATAAAATTTAACAATATAAATAAATTAGGTGAAAAAGAAGTGTGGAATTGAAATTAAGTGTATCCACTATTCATCAACAAATGAAACATCATAGAGAAATATAAAAATTAACCGAACAATAATTTTTTATATTAAATATCTAAAAATGAATTTTAAATTTTTCAAACCAAAAAATATAAATGTTTTAATAATCATATTTGAATTGGAATCTCCATTAAAATGATCAAAAACAAACTTTTTGAAAACTAAATATTTTATTCATAAAATTATATTAATTCATATGTTATACCTATCGAATCTATTAGATTAGAATAGAAAATATTGAATGAATATAAAATATATATAAATATTATTGAATATATTAATCAAGAGTTCATTGTTTATTCTGTTGACATGAAATATTTTTTAGGCATAGAAAAATAGTTTTATTAGAAAATAAAATTTCTTTATTTTCAAATAGATCTTTCATCCACATATACTAATTGATTAGAAAAGAATTAATCATATATAAATGAGTAAATCATATTTTCAAAATATAGTTAATATTATTTGTAACTTGTAATCCAAAGGCTAGGTGATAGTTATATTGATATTTTAACAATAATATTATAATATATTATAGTTTGGTAAAACATAGAATTCTGTGTAACACAATCTATCGAAGGGGCCCGTTATTAGAGGTAATACTTTACAAATGATGTTTTCTATATACTAGATGAGAATCTATGTGTTGTGTGTATTAAAATATTACCTCTTTGTAGCGTATAACGCAAGATGAACAATGGTATTTTATATAAAAAATTATATTCATTGTTTTGTGAATTGAAAAATATCAAAAATATTAATTTATTTTGAATACAACCATTTCAAGAAATCATAGTGTCATATAGACAAATTTTTTCTTAAGAATCCATCCAAAAAAACTTATTGGGGATTACTTAAAGAGGTTGTCTAAAAAGAGGTATCATTCTTAAATGAGTATTCTTAGTATATTTCTTCTTCCAACACCGTAAAATATTATTAAAATTTATGATAAAAAATTAACATCTATCATTTACTGAGTTATTATTATGTTATTTTCATAAAGTATATCTATATTATTTCCCACCAGATATGAAGAAAAACCATCGATTGTGTGTATGGAGGACTACTACCTCACGGCCAAAGGTAATTCATTTTCCAACACCTCCTCTCATAAATAGAGATAATAATGTATTAAATGTTTATATATTATAGTTATCCCATACATATTATCCTATAATTTTATATCTCATCTACCTTATTACCTTCCAATCCATTAGAAAATGGATACATCTCTTGTGTGTACGTGTGGACTAACACCTCTACAAAGTGTTGTGATGCATTTTCAATTTATATTTCGCATGTATGGTAATAATGACTGATTAAGTGAATTTACATTATATAAATAAAACTTAAGTTTTTTACAAACATGAATTATTATTTACCTTTTTTCAATCCATGCATCGAGAAAATTCAATCAAAATTCGTACATGCATACGTCATACCGTCAATATAAATGGAAAAAATAATTTTTAATCTATAAAATTTAATTGAA
Source organism: Viscum album (assembly GCA_963277665.1). Lineage (NCBI taxonomy): Eukaryota > Viridiplantae > Streptophyta > Magnoliopsida > Santalales > Viscaceae > Viscum > Viscum album. The sequence continues at coordinate 529,521 of OY728127.1, forward strand.
TTTATAAATACATATCTTTTTTGAATATTTAATATTTATATCATTATTATCATTATGAATTATTTTTATCCATGGTCAATGTGATTGTACAAAAAATTAAAAACCAAAAAATAGATGAATATAATGTAGTTGTTACTCAAAAAATTAAATTTTCTAGGAATTGTTAATAAATAGGTTATAAAAGGTAATATGAAGATAAAATTATTAATAATATTGATGAGTCGGGTTCCTTAATTTATATATCATAATAATATATAAAATTTATAGAATTCTAGAATGTGTATGAAGAAAGGTGATACTTGAGGTAAGGGCTCTTCATCTCCATTTTATTTATACACCACACATGTCATATGCACCAATTATTTTTATTTTTTGGTGTATTAACTATCCTATAAGTTCAATTATGAATTTTCCCACGAATATCAAAGGATATTAACATATATATATGTTTTTATATTTCATGAGCCTTATAGTTCAATTCTTACAAAAGTGGAAAGGGTTTGATGTTACAATTTCATTATTTATTATGATTTTTTATAGCTCTGATTTAGATGAATAAAATTAATTATTTTTTCAAATTAAATTCTTGGATTTTCTTATACTATTGTAATTTATACATATTTAATCCATTCACCTCATTTTCCACTCTTTATGTAATAAATATATTAAAATAATTTTATTAAGGAAAACCAAATTTATTTCTCTCTTCATTTGAAAACAAATTTTCTTCTCGGTCTAAATTTTATATTTTTTTAAATAATGCATTTAAAGTTCATCAAAAAAATTTTAAATAAATTGTTCTCAGTTTTCAAATGGAAACATCTTGTTTTTTTATAATATACCTCTATACATTTTATCAAAAATGTCAATAGAAAATTCTTTTTACCGAGTTCGACAGGATTTTTATTTTTCCCTTCGAAGTCTAATCAATTAATTAATGATTACAATATAATTTCTATGACTATTTAAAAAATATATTTTACATGAAAAATTTTATGATTTTAAATACATTTTTTAGAAATTTGATGTTTAATTTCCACAAATAATATTCTAAGATATCATTCAAAAATATATTCAATCTTAGATAAAATGCATTAATGTTATAGATTATATACATGGAATCGAATCAAATTATATAATCCATATTCATTCTATAAATGCATTATGATTTTTATGAATGGATTTTAATGAAACCCATTAATATTTCATTGGTTACACTATGATGAATTGATACAATTATAGTATGAAAACATTATTTTTTCATAGTATATTCTTTTAAAAATAGATTAAATGATCATGAAACATGTTTCTTTTCCTTGGGATGTGCGGTGATGAAAGAGTTATAAATAAAATTTATATTCAACTGATTAAATATTTTGAGTGTACTATGTTTTTGTGGAACACGTAATTATTATTTCCATTATGCAATGTGTGGGATCTATATTTCCCTCCAAATCATTGGGATAATCCTGATAGATGATTAGATAAACATGACTAGAATAGGAATTGAAACTAGTTCAATAGGGGACACTATCCACTATGATGGTATTGGAAGTAAACAATTATTAATACAATGGTTTATAGGGTGAATCCATCACACTCTTATAGAAACGAAAATGATCTTTTACTAATATGGAAATGATTTTTCTGTACTTTTATATAGAACAAAAATATATTTATTAATATAATTTAAAGCCCGTATGGATTATGTTTTCTGATTGAACTATTTTTCATGAGTTGTGAACAATAATTATATACGAAATGACACATTTTAGAGATCTGTGATATTTTGGGTATGGTTTTTAAATTCTATTTCATTGTTTCCATATGATAAAACAAATTTTCTATTTATATTTTAATATTCACAATTTATTCCACATAATATAATTTTTTTGATCTGTATGATGCTTTATTGTTTTTATACTATTTTTTAATTTAATGATTTAAATGAATAACCTGTACATAATATTTACTACACACTCACTCTAGGTTGGTAACCTTGAGCATATCGGGAATCATTTTTAATGTCCTCGATCATCTTTTCTCTATGATATGATGAATTTCATCATGTAGGTTCATTAAATATTTATAAAAGATTCAAAAAAATATTTAAAATTGGATCACCATCAAAAATAGAAAAAATTAACTTTTAGAAGAATTCATATTTTACGCGTTGAATAGGATTGATTCACATATTACACTTATCCAATATATTGGATTAGTATTACAAATACTGGATGAATATATTGTAGAGAAATTGTGTATAATAAATTAGTCAAGAGTTCATTGTTTAATTTATTGTTATAATATTTTTTTTGTTCATTGAAAAATTGTTTTTTAGAAAATTAATTAATTTAAGTTCAAATTTTTCTTTCATTCAAATATAATAATTAATAACCAAATGATTCATCTTATATTTATGTGTAAATAATAAATTCACAATTGAGTTAATCTTATTTGTATCTTCCATTCCAATAGTTAAGTGGTTGCAATAAAAATATTTTAATAACAATATTTATTTTATATTACATTTTTGTAAAACTCATCCTTTTTTGTAATTTAAGATAACGAATGAAATCAATATTTCATGTGATAAAAGAAAATAACAGTGTTCTGTGTACCAAAATATAAATTGTTTTTTGCATTTAGTATGATATTAAATCGTTATTGCATATAAATCAATCCATACATTGTGAGTTTATATACAAAATTATATTGATATTTTTGAAATGAAAAATATTAAAAAGAATAAAATATTTTGAAAAAAATTAATCAAAATCATACTGTGTTATATAACTAATTTTAATTAGTAATCTCTTAAAAAATTAGTACTAACTTAAAGAGTTTTTTCAAAAAGATGTATCATTTTTAACTATGATTTTTTAGTTTGTTTCTTCATGCACCCCATTGAAATATTATTAAAAATCTATGATATAACCAATTAGAATATCTCTTATAATGATATATTATTATATTATTTTCACAAACTATATCCATATAATTCTCATCCTAAAGGTAAACGAATCTATCGATCATGTATAAGGAGGAAAACTACCTCATGAACCATTGCAATTCGATTTCAAACATAGCCTCTAAAAAATGTAGATAATATTGGATTAAATTTTATATATTATATTTATGAAATATTTATTCTCTTATAATTTTTATATCACATATTCCTTCATATCTTAAAATATATTAGAAAATGGCCATATCACTCTTATGTATGCGAGGACTCCAACCTTTATGAAGTGATGTGATGCATTTTTTAATTTTCATTAGACTTGGAAGGTTATAAAGATTGGTTAAATGAATTTATATTTTATATTTTTTAAAATATGCATTATTTAATATTGAATTAATATTTACCTTTATTTTATTACATGTATAAAAAAAATTAGAACAAAATTTATGCTTACATATAGCCTACAATCAACATGAACAGAAAAATTAATTTTCAATCTATAAAATTTAGTGGATTTTTTAGACAAATATATAATCAAAAGATATGATATTTATAATATTATTAGAATTATGGATATTTTAAAAACATGATAAATTTTAATCTAAAAATATATCAAACCAGAACATACATGAAAAAAAATTAGTTATTACCCTAAAGATTAATTTAGAATGAATTAAAAATAAATACGTTATAAAAATTAAGAAGAAAATAATATATTTAATTAAATAAATGAAAATGGTTTAGAAATTTATATATCATAATATCATATATATTATAAATAATATTAGACCATGTTCAATGAATTTTGAGACTAATGGTAAGGGTTCTTCATTTCGAATTTATTTATGTGGGACACATATCACCTACACAAATTATTTATATTTTGTTGTGTATACACTACACAATTATGTCTATTATGAATATTATAATGAATATTAGAGATATGGATATCTATTTAATATTCTCTATTAAATTAGGTTAATAGTTTAATACTTCCCAATGTGGAAAGCATTTTTTGTTACTATTTCACTATTTCTCAATATTGACTATGATTAATTTTAGATGTGTAATTTATACGATTTTTTCTAAATAAAATCATGGATATTTTTCTCATATGTTTATTTATGGGAAATAAATATTTTCAACCTATTTTCCTATATTTATGTAAAGAATAATTGATAATAATATTTTTAATGGAAAAACATATTTTATTTCTCTCTTCAGTCGAAACCCCATTTTCTTCTCATTATATATTTTCTAAAAACATTTTAAATAATGAATTCAATATTCACCAACAGTTTTGTAAAAACATGTTTTTTTGTAATTTTAAATTTAATCTTAATTTTTTATTAACAATTCTATTTTTAATATTTTCCCATAAATACGAATTGAATCATAATTTTAACAAGTACATATTAAATCGTAATTTCATCCATGAAGAAAAATCAATGATTTAATGCATCCATTAGAGTTTGTATATATATTTTCAAGGATTTCTCTCATAATACTGAGTAAATTTTGATATTTTATATATGTGATTGAAAAATGATATGTTTATTTTTCTCTTGAAATATTCTCATTTTTACATCAGAAATATTTTTAATCTAAGACAAAATATTTTAATGTTACAAATGATTTACTAGGGATGCAGTCAAATGATAGGATCCATATTCATTCTTTATTTTCTTTATAGTGGTTATCAATTGATTTTAATGAAACCAAAAACTTCTTCATGGGTTATGCTATGACGAATTTATGAAATGAAAATACAAAACCGTCACATTCATGATTTATACTATGTAATTTTGTATAAATTATTATAAACCCCTTTTATTTTCCTTGGTATGGTCATTGATGAATTTTCCAATTAATATAATTTTCATAAAGGAATAAAATATGATGAATTTATTATGTTCTTATTTTACACATATGTATTATTTTCATTATGTTACGTTTGGGAGATATTCTTTCCTCCAAAGCATTGGGTTATGTCTGATAGATCATGAGATAAACATGAAAATAGTATTGAATCCTATTCCGTAAGGGACACTATACATTATAAAATTATTATGAATAAACTGTGAACACTATGAAGGATTAGAGTGAAAATACATTCCACTATTATAGCCATGGAAATGAATATTATATTCTATAAAAGTTATTCTAATATTATTATGTGTAGAAAAATAATCCATGTTTTCTGAAAATTTCAACCCCTCATGGATTATTCTTTCTGAACAATTTTTTTTCATGAAATACGAAATATAATAATTTATGGAATGAATCATGTTATTGATCAATGATATGACCAATATGGGTTTCAAATTCTATTATTATATTTTCATAACCAAATGGAAATATAATTTTTATCTCACATGTTTACCCTTAATAGGAATCTGAGATCATAATTATTCCACCTAATATGATTTTTATGGATGTGTATGATGTATAGTAGTTTTTATAATATTTTTCATTTTTTGATTCAAGAGAATAACCTCTGAAAAAAATGAACTAAGCACTCTCTACTAGATGGATTCCATAGGTATATGAGGATTCATGCTAAATATCATATTTTTTAATGGGGAAACTAAAGAACTTTCTCCAAAATATTCTTAATTAGGGGTACATGGAATACATCCCATACAACACCTAAAATGGATCCATGCTGATCAATTATAGACAAAAATTATTATAGGATTTAAAAAAAAGGAAATATGCTTATCATAATATCTATTGGTGTCTAGTCTCTATGACTATTGATATTTATTTCATATATTTATATTTTTTTGTCTATAATGAAACTAGAAATTATATGTCATCCTAAACATAAACAAATATCCAATCACTGCATGTAATACACTCCAAATCATGGAACTTCTTTTTTGTTCCCATTATGAAATTTTATCTGATGTTACACCGTGATATCTCACAATCTCCAACACATAAATTCGTATATTATCATTAAGCATTGTTGAATAATTTATAGTTAGAAATTCATCATTTTCATGATTCCTTCAGTAATTACCAATTTCACACCCCAACTAAAATGTTTACGAGGTATACCTATCACACATTATAGTTATAAATTTTATGATTTCAACACTATAATGGGCAAGGGTTATAGAAAACCAACATGGCTATGTTATCATTCCATAGTTCTCTGACATGTCTGGAATCACGACACAAAATAAATAATGAATATCTAAATTGCTAGACATAATTAATGTAAAATTGTTCACGATGAATATTGGGATCTCTAGGGTTCATGAAAAAATTGGATCAGTTTACATTATCAATAGCTTATATTCATAGGTCTATTGGAACCAAAATCCCATCACAAATTGAATAACACCATTGAGATTCCAAGACTACACACATGTGGTATCCCAAATAATGGAATTTCTATTAAATTATGAATACAATTCATCCCCAACCTATCTATGATAAAAATGTGTATCTGATGGGATCAATCCAAGGTAAATTCTAGGGATACATACCAAATAGATCTCTCTAATCCAAAAACATATCAAAAAACAATCACATCAACAATCATACATCCATGGATTCCATTATTTCATGAGTTTTAAATATTTAGTTCAATGAATCAATTAATTAATTACCTTGAAAAAGGACAAATAAAATCCAAAAAACAATGATTTGAAGGTAGTATTGGTAGAATATTTTTTTCGTCTTTAAAACTTTATTATTTATAGTATAACTGAGACACATATGGTGAAGATACACAATAAACAAGTACATGTTGAGGAAAATGAACCAATTATTAAGATCCAGAATCACTACCACTAACATAGAATAATGATTATAGTAGTTTTTTTAAAGACAATGTACCTGATGACAACCATAAGATAAAAATTTTATCCACATCATATAAACACTTCTAGTGTTGTATATGAGATTTAAAATTAAACATCATATAAAAAACATGTGTTAAGCAGGCATAATATGTGATTTTTAGTACATATGACATTCAACTCCTCAAAAATTATCTGGTACGGATCACTCCAAATTAGAATCATACCATTTATGTTAACTCAATCATATGGGATAATGCATCTGAGAAATCCCAAAAAAATGATCATATAATAATAACCCAATCCCTATAATCTACATACTTATTGACAATTTATAGTATAATCATTAGAAATAACCTCCCAAATATAATCAGGATTAACTATGACACCCTTTTTTGAAATAACTTGTCCTAGAAATTTCAACTCGTGAATCAAGAACTATCATTTGGATATCATATAATAAATAAAATTCCATTTTATGATCATAGGGATTATATTGAAATTCTAATTATTATATTACTTATATCTTAAATAAATATGTATATATACCAAGAAAACCATGATGGAATCCATGAATTTAATAAAGATATGATTCATTAAATACGTAAATAATAAAAAAATATAGTATGGAACAATGATAAGAATAAATTCTCCTTATTCGTATACATACACCAAGAATCCATAATTAGAATACCATTTCCCATAACCACATTTGATGGTACACAAATCATAAATTAATCATTGAGAACCATAAACATAAAATAAGTAGATTGATAAGGTCATTAATTGTACATAAAAGATATTTTTTAACCATATAATCGATAAATATTTGATAATGAACATGATAAGAAATGATAAATCCTAAATTATTTTTAAAATGTTCTATCGATTAAAATAGGAAAATGTTTGAAAAAATAAATCCCCTATATACAGGATGTGACACGACGAAAAACAAAAGTAGGAACCTTGTATTCGATAGCATATAGGACACTTGAAAACATGTGTGTAAGGTAATAAAATATACATATAATTTATAAAATATTGAAAAAACATTTTATATAGTTCAACACATGAATCATTGTGTTATTGTTCATTACACTCCAAAGCGACCTTCCATGAATACATTTTTTATACACATGACCGAGTTTAACCAAACAATGATATGTTATTAAAATAAAATTATAATAACATATAATCTATATGTTTTGATTAGTATTAACAAACATATAAAATTATATGGTTTATAATAATAAAATATTAATTGTAGGGTTAAAATTTAATTTGAAAAGAATATAGGAATGAGTTGAATATAAATAGAATGATTTTATATAAATCCATTTTTATGATCATGAAGTTGTTTTAACTTAATATATTGATGTAATTGGAATTAGTAAATTATTTTAATGGAATTTATATCTTATATATTAAATCAAATATATTATATATTTATCCATTATTTTTGATGTGCATAAGATAAGAACAAACACGTTTTCACGGATAAAAAACTTAATTTTTATAAAGGATATTTTTACTTAAATTAATGAAATACCCATTTTAAATTTTAATTTAATGAAATTAATTTATTTAACATAAAAATATAAAAAAAATATTTTAATTCTAAATATATGAATATTTTTATGGTTTAATGTTGATATTTTTTGAGACATTTTAGTTTCTTAATGAATATATAAACATACTGAATTTTATTTCAAAACTTCATTTCAATCTCATTCATTTATAAGGATAAAATAAAATTATTATTTTTATTATTATTTCATTATATAAAATTTTGTCATTTAATCTTATATAGGTCATTGTAATAAAATTGATCTTGGAATTTACTCTAAAAACATAGCCACATTTCGATCATTTTTACCTTAAAAAAATTCAATTTAATCCTGCATACGTGATTAATTTTAATTTAATTTCTACCAATTATGTGATTAGAATTTGAAAAAATGGATTCTATATTTGGAATTAGAATAATTTATAATTTTTAATAAGACCAATTTTTTTGGCCCAAATGGTTCTTGAATGTGATTTAAATTAATTATTTTGTTTAAGGAAAAATTAAAATTATTAAATGACCAAGTCTTTAATTTAAGTGCATAAATGACTTATCCAATTGTCCAACACCCATTCAACGTCCATATCCATACCATGATACTTCAATTATTTATTTATTTTTTTTATTTTATTATTTTTTTATATAATTGTTTGTGCAAACCAAAATTGTTTCCAATAATTCAATGTGAGTCATTTTATTTCAATATAAATAGACATCAACTCCACCCATTCTTCACACCTCTAAAAAAAATTTATGATCACAAAATATCTTCCCCAATAGCATTCAAAAAATCTATACCTATACCTTGATTCCCCCCTTAGGGTAGAAATCCTCCCAAGGGAATCTTTTGGTATAACCTAAAAGAATTTACCTGATTAAGAGGTAAACCATTTTCTCATGTTTTTTAGTTTTATTCTCATTATACACTCCTTATATTATTATTTTTATATGATTACATAACAAAAAAAGTATCCTAAATATACATGACATTTTTTTCTAATGTTTTTACCTACAATTACTCACACCTCCTTCTAATGGTTAATTAACATACTTTTTATGTGTATGATGGACTACTTATTCATGAAATTATGATTATTCAATTTTCCCCAACCACCTCTCATGGTGGCCTTTATGATGGTCACTATTTTAATATATGTTAGAAATATTATTTAGTATTTCATAATTCTTATTCATATTTATAAAAAATATAATGAATACTTTCCATTTTTTTATAAAATTGTTTGAGGAAGTGTGGACTATCGCCCCTCAAAGTAATGTGATTAATTCACATGATACATGTAATGTATAAATAAATGGATATAATTAATAGTAAGTGTCATACATAAAATAATTAATCTATTGATGAAATAATTTTATTTATTTAAATAATATATATACATATATACATATTACCTCTTTTATTACCAATTCACACACATTAAACGATATATCGTCATTCCCAGATGTGCAGACTACCGCCTCCTCAAGATGATGAAATTTGTACTACATCACACAGTTCCATATAAAAGTATATATTATTTAATAATATGGTATTCTTTGTATATTTCTCATTATTAAACTATTTCTGTTTTTTATCTTCATCCCAAAATGATATTTTAATAATGTAAATGTTACTCATGCTGATGTAAGATCTATAATCACCAATATTGTAAATTATGCTCATTTTCATAACCATATTTAATGATTTATATTAAAATTATAATTTATGTGAAATTATGATAATTATGTCATGGTTATTAATCTAGATATGTAATATATTGAACCCTTTGACAATTGATGATAAAAAAATTATTGTTTTGACATATAAATAGAAATACTAAAAAACGCACGACCTAAACAATAATAACCATGTAGAGTACAAAACATGGTAATATGTGAAATTATAGAAATCATAACCCTAATAAATCTTCTGAAGCACTTTTAAAATTAACCCAAATTTATTATACTAGATGTCAAAGACTGTTCACCCAAAAGAAAACATGTGTTAAGGGTATTCACATATCCATTTCATGTCCCTTATTTGAAGGGATTTTGGATTGGAATGTTAACAAAACTATAACATGTTTCCATATTCTTTCATTCTTTGAACTTAGTTTTGATTATTAACCTAAAATATTATTTAAGGTGCATATATTTTCCTTCTTCATGATATATCATAAATCTCAATTTTATAATGATATTATAGGATTCATTTAATTTCTCTTTCTTACATTGATAGTATGATCCCAGTTACAGAGTTGTAAGAGTTTATCCAGACAATTCAAACTTTTTGTCGTGCTTCATTGAACCATGGTAATTTATACCATTTATTAAATGTAATGATGTATAACATTATATATGATAGAATTATAAAGTTTTAAATTAATAATTTAATAGATGTATATTGACCATGTACTATATAATTATTTAATCTATAATGACATGCATGATTTTTAGGTTTTTCTGTTTTTATGAAACTATAATTTATTCTAATGGAAAATTAACTTTAAGAACTAGGACTCAAAAGGGGGTTCAAAGAAATCATATGCCTAAAATGATTTATTCAAAAAAAATTGAAGATATTTTGGTGTAACATATTTTTTAAATAGTTTTAATAGTAAAATAGAGTAGTATAGATATAGGAAATTGAATCTATATTCCTTTCAAGGCTGGTATTAGGGATTCACTATGTGAATTTTCTTTGTAAAGTGGTGGGAATCCCATACCATGACGTATCATGGAGAGGAAAATTTTCTCCTTTTATGAATTGAGGGATTGTAGATTTTTTAGTTAAAATTTTTGAACAACAAAAATTTGGTTTTATCTAATTTAGAATGCTTTTGAGGGGATTAGAGTCTAGTCATTCCCATTATTCGATCCTATTTAAGAGTTTATGGTTTTTTGTGTGGTTTTGATTGAGATTTTAGGTACATTATTCCCTACACATTTCATCATTTTTATTAATTTATTATATACTAATACACCTAATTTAATTTATCTTTTTATTTTAAATTTCCAATGAGAATAGTATAATTTATTGAGATGGATAAGGATTTATCTCAATCAACATAATGGCAGACCGATGATTTAATCTAAACTCCATTAAATGTGGTTTTGGAAATGTGATGTAACTGTGTGATTTATCATAGAATTTTTGATAAATTACATGAAATTGGATATTGGGAGTGGTATTAAAATATGATATTTTTATGAATTTGGTCTACATGCTTGTCAAGGGTTGACAATGCATCATTGCCCGAAGTTTCATTGAGCTGTGGACACCTTGTAAATATTTATGCAATTTTTTCAATTTCGTTGACATTTTATAGTTAAACATAAATGGTAATAATTGAATTTAATTATTTATTAGTGTTAGATATGATACCTAGAGAAATATAAAGGATAAAATTGCATGGGTGAGGCTCAAAAGCATGCTGAGATGGGTTAACTAAAAATATTAGATATAGGAAATATTTAACACCAAACCACATGATTGATTATACATGAGTATTATATACTAAAAATTATAATGGTTTTATAGACTATGTGTTAAAAATATTTCTCTTTCTTGGATAGAAGTAACACTTATTTGACTTAATTAAGTGTTATAAATCTGATAGTGGAAAAAGATGTCACCGTTCAATTGTTTCACAAAGGGTTGACAGCGTTGGAATATTTAATGATAAAACATTGGTAGGAAATATAAAGTAATATGAGATGAATAATTTTCATGTATGGTTTTATATAGATAGTGGTAATGAATGAGAGGAGTGGAGATAAGAAGGATGAACTAGACTAACATATGTCTCATATGGGATGAGAGACTCACACCCCAGATTGTAGGTGGATCATGTTATCTATTTTAAGAGAGATTGTTCATTTTAAACAATATCAATCTTATCACCAGAAGCAATAATCTAGTTATTTATTTAGTAAATTTAAATTAGTTAAAAGGAATTTCATCTCAAAGGATCTAATATTTTTTCTTTATTGGTAAACATGGTATATACTTGAGTCTCGATTTATAATTTAATACATATATTAAAAAATAATTTACTTAATTAATTACATTATTACATCTAGAATATACATATATGTCATTCGTAATAACCATTATGGAATACTGGGTAAACGAATAAAATTATGGTAATATCAAATACTCATTAAGAATTAAGTACAGTGGAGGATATCATGAGTTAATAAGCATAATATATTTTTCAAGGTAAATAACTGATCAAACATTAAATATAAATGACACTATTATCACAATAAGATAAGGCAAAATTAATATGGAAAGGTATGTAATAGAGAAAAATGGAATTTTATCAATAATATGATAATGAAATCCATAAATAGAATATTATAATGAGAATATCATGGATAATATAAATAATTTAAATTAATGACATTATTAAATGCCATCCATATTGATTCCCAAGAACATGTTACCATTTCGTTCATGACATATCACATGATAATTTAGAAAATTATACTCTCGAAACCTTTCAATATATTGTTTAAATGTACTAGTTAATACACATACAGTTTTTTCAATAGATATTGACTCATTAGACTAACTAATGCATAAAGGTGGCTTCATTAAGTATTCCCCAACCCATTTGTTTCATGTCTAATGAATTTAGCATATAACTTACAGAGAAATTATTTCATAAACAATTATCATTATCTAATATACATATTGAGTTAATGATTCATATTAATTAATATTTACTCACTTTATTGAATAATATTCAATGAAAATACCACAAGAAGAAATTGTATATGGTTTATGAAAGTGTAATAAATTAGTTGATATATATATAAATAAATATATATATATGTTATTTACATCAAGATAATTATGTCATTAATAACTTATTGATGCACTTATACATAATCAATGATTTATGGCTTTGATTCCCTCAACATTAAATTTATCATTCAATTAGTTTGGATATATGACCTTCTTAAATACCTATATATATTTAGATTTTTCCTCAGAGAACATACCTCTACTTGGCACCAATGTTCTCTTACATAGAGACCAATTTATAGTGTATTCCATGTGACCATTATACCTTGAGTTCTCACTTTTATAGGGGACTAATTATGAACCCTTGACATGATATGGGTTTCAAAATATAGGATGTATCAATCTATCTATCACCATGATCATGTTTAAATTTAGAGGATGAAATTTAAATAATTTGGGGAGAATGTGACACCACAAAAAACTAAAGTAAGAACTATTATTCGATAGCATGTATGACATGCAACAACAAGAGTGTAAGGTAATAAAAAATCTATATTCTTTATAATACGTTTAAATTTTTTCTATATACTTCTACACAGGCAAGAATGAGTTAGAATTAATTAAACACAATAGTGACCTTCCTTAAAGATTGCATTATATGCAAGACCGAGTTTCACCAAACAGATATATTATGAAAATATTATTATAATAAAATATCAACTATAAATTATGAATATTATAAACTAACATATGAAAACATATGATTTATAATTATAAAATATTAATTCATAGGTTAAAAATTATTTATAAATGAATATAGGATCCAATTGAATATAAACAGAATGTTATTATATAAAATCATTTTGATCCTCATAAAGCTATTTTACCCGAATAAATTAATTTAATTAATATTAGTTAATTAATCTAATGGAAAATATATTTTTTATATTTAATAAAGTATTTTTAATATTCATCCACTGGGTTTTAGGTGAAAAAGATATGATCAAACCCTATTTCACAAAAAGAAAACATATATTTTTATAAAATCAATTTAATCACCTTTTCATAGTGAACCCTTTTTAAATTATGATTTTGGAACATTACTTGATTTCATATGAAAAAATAAAATATATTTTCTTAATATAAATATAATAATTAGGTTATGGTGAAATTTTTATATTTTTCTGAAACATTTTAATTTCTTTATGAATAGTTAACAATACATAATTATTGTTCAATATTTATTTTAATAGAATGTTTTATAAATATAAAATATAATTTTAATTTGATTTAATCACTAAATATATAATATTTTTATAACTTATACCAATTTAGTTCATTGGAATCAATTTCACATTTAAATTTTCTATAAAAACATAACCAACATTCAGACGTTTTTACATTGAAATCCCACATTGTCATCCCATCTGCAGGATAAATTTTCATTTAATTTCTACCAATTATATTTTTGGAATTTGGAAAAATGGATTCCATATTTTGAATAATAATAATTTTTAATTATTGATAAGACAAACTTTTTTTGACCAAAAATATTATTTAAAGTGATTAAAATTATTTATAATTATTAATGTAAAAATATGCTTAATAAGGGACTAAGCCTTTAATTTACGTGCCTAAATGACCTATCCACATTTACATCACCAATTTAATTCCTATACATCTTCAATTAACCTTCAATTATTTAGTTTTTTAGTTTTTTATGTCTTTTTGAGGTACGAAAACATGCACACCCAACTTGTTTCTAGAAACTCTAACTGAGTCCTTTTCCTTCCCTATAATAGGCCACCATCACTCCCCATTACTCACACCTATCAACCCACATAAGATCTGATAATATATTACCAAATATAATTCCGAAAATCCACCCCTTGACCATCATTCTTCCCTTAGGGCAGAAGGCCACCCAAGGAATAATTTTGGTCCTAACCAAAAGAAGTCACCTGATTAAGAGACAACACCTTCTCTCATGCTTTTCTATTTTATTCACATTCTCCCCTCAAAATATTTTTATTATATAATGATTAAATAATAAGAAAAGTATATCCAATATACAATTACATTGTTGTTATAATTTTTCAAAATAAACTAACACACTCCTCCATATAATGGGTAACAAAAATATTGTTTCTTTGTATGGCGAACTAATGGATAATGAAACAATGATTTAAAAATTATCCACTACAACCTGTCATGGTGTCCATTATGATGGTAAAATTTCAAATATATGTAGTAAATTATATTTAATGTGTCGTTATTAGTTATTACTTTTTTAATACATATATTTAATACATTCCATTTTATGATAACATCGTTTGAGGAAGTGTGGACTATCTCCCACTAAAAGTATGTGATTTGTTTAAACAATACATGCAATGTATTAATGGATTTTTAAAATTAAAACTAATTTAAATAAAAAAAATAAATAATATATTAATGAACTGATTATATTTCTTTAAATAAAATATATATATACATATCTATATCTTATCTTTTACTACCTTTTCTAACACTTTCGAAATGATAATTCCATTTTTGGACGTGTCGACTACCACCTCTGGAACATGATCTGATTTGTTTTAAATAAAATAATTATATATATATATATATATGTATTTATGATTTAATAATATGTAATTTATTATATAATTATTAGTATATAGTCATTTTATTAACATTACTTCTTTCCATATTGATCATTTAAAAATGGGAACGTTACTCATGCGTACTTACGACCCACCGTCTCCATTATTGTAATGATGGGTCATTTTCATAAAATTATTTAATAAATGATTTTAAAATTATAATTAATGTAAAACTATTTTAATTATATCATTTTTATTATTATTTAGATGTTATAAAATGATCACTTTGACTATTGTTGACCAATAATAGTTGTTTTGACACATAAACCTAATTTGGTCAATAACCTTGAACTTCTTTTTAATTTTTCAATAAGTGTACAAATAATGGAAATAATTGAAATTTAATTAATTATAAAAACTAAATGGTAATAATTAAATTATAAAATTAAGATAAATATATTATACATGAAGTTACAGAACTTTCACACAAAACGTAAACATAGGGTAATGGGATTTCATCTCACTTTTATTTTCTATTGGATACATGTTTTGTTAACATATCATTCCTTTTGTGTGGTGTAGGCACTGATATGGTTTTATTAAATTTATCTTATACTGAAAGTCATGTGTATTCACATATCAATTTTATGATCCTTCTTTCATGTTTTTTATTATTTAAAAGCTACCAAAATTGTCAAAATATTTTTTCTCAAATTTCATTATTTGAAATCATGTTTTCTTATGCACCTAAATAATTTTTGATGTACATATATTTACATTTTAAATGATATATTAAGAATATAAATATTTTAATGATATTATATTCTTCATGTAATTTCCCTTGCATGGAGTGCATGATCCTAATTTCATAGTTTTAAGAATTCATTGAGACAATCTAATTGTTTTTCCAATATTCTTTATGTTTATGTTTCCTTCGATGAAATATTATGATCTATATGTCAATAACACTCAATAATTTACTTCTACTATGTTATTTATTTAAATAATCATGTCTGGTTTCATTTTTATACACTTTGGTACATAATATAATTGATAAATTATTTCGAAGAAAGAATGTCATTACCCTCTCTTCTGTCGAAAATATATTCTAAACTATGTTTCCAAAAAGGGTTTACAAGAATATCAACACATTACCTAATACTCATTAATGTAAAATATTACCCTTTTTTATTTTACCAATCTCTTAGAAGGAATATTCATGTCACTTTTAAAATGATTGGCTTTCTACCATTTTCTCATACAAGAGGAATATTATATTTACCTCATATGTCATGTATGTATTTTCCCATCGTCAATTCATTGAAAATTCATTCTCGTGATCAGAATGATTATTTTTAAAATATATTTAAAATTTAATATCAATGAAATGTATTAAATTTTTTTAAAAAAATTCCAAGGATATTTTCCTCAATAATATTTGTACAAGTTATTATTTTTTTCATCAATGATTACAACCCTCTATTTTTCTCCACATGGGATATGTGGTATTGATATCATCTTTATCCTTACTATGGATAGTTTATGATTGATTTTTCTAATTATAGTAGTCACATTGGCCTAATTTATTCATTCTTGAAGACCCTTTTAAAGGTTAAATATCATATAATCATTTAGCATTTAAATTCTCTTAATTATCGATAACATTTAGCATGGATATAACTATTTCATAATCAGTATAACATTTTATATATAGTGTTTACATTGAGTGTTATTTTATTAAATGAGGTTTTATTGATAAATACATATTCTTTATTAAATATTGATATTCTATATGGATTATTATTTATATAATTATTTAATATGTGGAATTATATAGACATGAAATACATGGGTTGTGGACCGTTTGTGGGAATCCATATGGGTTGGGTACGTGTGAATGAAATCTATTCGATGCGTTAGTAGTCTCATGAGTTGAAATAGTTGGATAGAAACCTTATATGAGTGTTTTATAAGATAGATAATCCATATTGTGAATGTTCTTGAATGTATTGGTTCTATGATCCATCAAAACATTGAATCCAATAATTATGATTTGAATTCATATTTTTTATTTAGTATTAATCCATGAGATTTTTCATTAACATATCTTTGGATACATTTCATTTCAGTTCATTTATTAATGGCTTGTGTTTTTGTTTCATTAATTTCCATATTTATTTTTCCTTATCTAGTTATTTTAATGGTGTGTAATTCATGTTATTAACCTTTCCATATTGAAAATTCAATTTGATTCAATATTTCTTTTACTATATTTTTCCAAAATGATAATCTAAGATCCACTTTATTATGATTCATTCTCTATGAATCCATGATGAATAATATTAATGATATGATTGAATGCACTAGATAGATTATAGTTATCCTCTATGTTTATTATTTTATTAGAAGAAAAAAAATTATGTTGTAAATAGAGTTCCCATTTTTTAAAAAATTCTTATTTAGGTATCTAGTTTTCCAATACTACTTAACAGATAGGTCCTTAGAGGCTTTCTTTCTTTTTTTCCTGCCAATATAATTGATTGTAGACACCGGATCTACACTACCTAGGTCTGGGATCCAACACAAGACCCTCATAATTAAAGTTTAACTCTATTAACGTTGGGGTTTGTATAAATTATAATATTATCCAAACTATAGTCATTCAAGAGGTATGTCTATAGAATACATGACTTCCATTCGAGGTTGAAAAATAGTAAAATGATTTGTATAAATGATGTTAAAGTGAGGTTATATTTTGAGAATAGGTCTACTAAGATATATATTGATAACATTAGGAAATATTTTTTTCATGTGGAATAATATAATATAATAACTTTGTGAAAAAACCCTAATCCTATGGATCTATCATCCCATTACATTGAATGACACAACTCACTCTATTGAATGAATTAAACTAGAATTGATGATGATAAGAGTGTATTTGGGATTTATAAATAAATATCATATCCATGCTAATGATGAAACCATAAATGTTTAGATCAAGAATTAAAAATTCCCATTTAGTTTCAATTTCCACATTCACCAAACAAAACTCGATACATCAGAATCCATACTCCAAAATCATTCCCTATAGATTATATAGAGTCATCATGAATTAAAAAAGCACTATATGAAAACTCAATCTGTCAAAAATTATATATGTGATAAAGTAATATGTTTCACCAGTATAAAACTACTCCATACCCATATAATTAGAATTAAATCTTATATCACCCATGATAACTGGTCCAACATCTAACTCCTATAGTGTATACACTACATTATCAATGGGTCTAGATCCTTTCATCCATTTAATCAAAACCTATGCCTAAATCATGGAACAATGATGATATCTCACCGCATTTGTGGTTTATGATCTAAAATTAGAGCCCATTGTGAAGGTTTATCTGGCACTATAATGATGTATTGATCACACATATAATAACTATATAAGTATTGACACAAATATTTATAAACGAAACTCCCATAATGATTTAATCAAATGAAATATTATTTAATATAGTAATAGAAATCAAATTATCTATTTTGGTTTTACTATAACCTAATAGATTTAAAATATCATTATGAATCTCTACTATTGAAAATATACTCGTTGAATAGTGATTATATGATTAGTATTAATATAAGGTTTTGATAAATCCAATTGACATAGAAAAAGGATGTGATTGCCTCAACCAGTTGGATTGTATCCTATGATGCCCACTTATCAGAGATTCCAAGGGAGATATATTTACTGTACTTTCCCTTCGCAAATGTCAAACTGAGATCCAAAAATTTCAGTATGATTGGAACTATTTACATAATATGTTTGAGCTCCTCAATATCAGGATTCCATCCATTAATATCGAACAAACACATGAAAGTCTCATAATCACACACCTTACCCATTTGGTTTTTTCTATTATATAAAAGGGTTATTAATCAATACACAAAAAATATGAGTATGCAAATTATTTTCAATATAATAATGGTTATATTAACTTATTATTATGTTTTCATTATAAATGATTTTGATTTCTTCTCAATAACAAAAAAAGTGTGAATTTGGGTAATATACACATTCATATAAAGATTTTATTATAATGAATTAAAATATTTTTGAAAGAAATAATATATTAATATATTATAAAATATTTTTTATTATATATAAATGATCATATAATTTATAGGAAGTCAAAAATAATTTTTAGAAGGGTTTGAGAATAGTAATCATCAAAATACCCAACAAATAACCATAATTGTCAATTATTTTGAACTAAATTAAAAAATATTTTGAAAACTATTTTTTTAGATTATATATTACATTTTGAAAAAAAAACGTTAAAATTATTCATTTGTGATTTTTTCATTATTTTTGGAAATAGTCAAATTATCATGTAAAAATTTAATATAGTATAAATATATGGTTTGTATTTTGATATCATAAAGAAACCAAAGTATGTAAAAAATACTATTAATTTTATCCAAGAACATATTCATGTACTCCCTTTATAATAATGAGATTTTTTGTCTATTTTTATAATTTTATAAAGACCATATGAATCCTAAAAATATATGTCATTTTATGATTTAAAATAATTTCTAAAATAAGACGAAAAAATTCCACAACATCAAGGGTAATATATTATTATGATCAATACTTGAACATATAAAATAACAAAATCAACTAATTTTTTCAAGAACAATAGATGAAAACCCATGGGATGGTATGTATTTTTTGTTATTTTATTACATATAGTCCAAAACCTATCATTGGGAGGTAATATATAAGTCACCATACCTTTCACACATAATTGACAAAAGATCACATTTATATTTTCTCATTGTTCATGAATAATTTTTTTACTCTACCCTCCCCAATTTGGATTCCCCCCAAGTGACCAAATTATCTCATAATGCTCATACCAATTATTTGGAATCACACTCTCAAGGTTAGGTATTGTTCTGTTCTCCATTCAATTCACGAACCATCCATAAAATTAGTATTTTAATTAAAATTTATTAAATTTATTATACATGTAAAAATTAAATTAATATAATGTTTATGTTATTTTAATGAGGGATCTTTAATCATCTTCAATTTTAATTTTTACCTAAGATGTTACTATGCCTGAATTTCATAAGAGGTTTCTTACTTCTCGTCTATATTCATGTATCTTTATTATATTATGCCATCCATTTCCAGTTTCTATGGATGGAATATTTTATTATGTGTATGTATTAATATTTATTTAATTTCAAAATTATGAGACAATCATTTCCCTCGCATCAAACCATTTTATTTATCATTAAGTGACATCGCTATGCAAGTGAAATATCTCCATGATTTTCAATGGAATAATATTTTGTACTAAATACCCATACCAATATTCATTCATGAGTGTTAAAATTTATGAAATTATACATAATTTTAAAAAATAGACCTTTATTTATTATACATTACATGATCATGGAATAAAATATGACAACGAATGAATCCATGTTGTATGATAAATAGTGAAGACATAAGTGAGAGAATGAAATGAACATGATAGGTAAACCCAAAATTATATTCAACTCCAATGCATTAATAAATGTTTTTGTCTCATGAAATGTCATTAAAGGGAGTAGGGAATTATCCTAATCCCTCAAGTGACTTTTTCTATCCGAATTTATAGGCTGTTATCTTTGAAAGATGTTTACAATTCTAGGTTTTATGTAATTTCCATATTCCTCTAGCCACCATTATAATTATCATGATATATCAAGTCTCATTTTACATTTTTAAGACTATCACTCCTTTTATACCCCATTGACATTCATATTATCTGAAGTGTGTTATTTTCTTGATGTTCATCCATGTTTATTCCCTTACATGGATGTATATCTCATCACATTCTAATTTTTGTCCCCAAAGTATCCCATGTAGTTTTTTTTATGAAACATTGTGATCATATTAAGAATTTCATCAATAAAAATGACGCATTCTCTTCATTATGTTTTTATATAATCTACCTAATTCTCAATGATACATGTCATATCAATCTTCTATGTTGTATTACATGTCATATTACATAATAAATCATTTATTAAAATGAATTATTGAAAAGGGAAGTCATACTTGGTATCAAAGTAAAAGTTTAGTTATTTTTTATTATGAATATAAGATAATAGAAAATTCCTTAGGGATACGTATATGTATAAGTGAAAATCACTAAATTTTGGAAAGTATAGTGTAAAAGGTTCATAAAAAAATACATCCTAGTTAGGATACTATATGTAGATGTGTCTCCAAAACAAATGTACATTGGGGTAAAATATCCAAACACCGCATTAAGATAGATTCGGCCAGGAACTAGTGAAAAACAATGAGCCTAACTGGAAATGTTATTTGATTCTCCCATGGGATAAGGTTTTTTAAATTCATATTCCAATTATGAATGTTGATTCAGGGAACAAAGAATATGTGTATAATTATATTTTATGAAATATATAATGGATAACATAGATTAAAGAAAAAAATTTCATAGGTTAAAGAAATAAGTGTAATATTATGTTAATTATTTTATTTCATTGGATTTATATTTATCTTATTCATATTTTAAAATTAATCGTCCCTACATTTCCATTTTTTCTAGAGAAAGGCATAAAAGTAGGAGGAATATGTTAAAAAAAATTTAATGTAATTGTGATAACTACCCCAAGGATGTGTGCACATTGATGGGAGAGAGAATTGATAAAATTATGTTGATAATTCATAAGATAAATCTAGTTCAAAATTGATACATAGATTAAGAGGATCACCCACATCCTCCTAAGAAAGAACTAGTTATATTTTAGAGCATTTTGAGACTCATGACTCTATCTATAAATAGATCATCTAATATATTAATCATGTAACAATGGATCGACTACATTGAGAACATCTTCTATATCCATCTATATTCTGAAAAAATACAATTCTGCTGACTGTTTATCATTTGGATGTTCTATCTGACCAATTTTTGAATTTTATAATGAATATTAAGCATGAGGAAGTGGTTGAAGTGATGATGTATAAGGAAATATAGAAAAAAATTGATTTTTTCCTCATTCTACAACATAAAATTGAATTGTATTTCGATTACATTATAAAATAAGATGACGAATCTATCAATTCATATGACGAAAACATCAAAAGAATTGAATAATACACTAAAAAATTTATCACTATCCCGGAATATATGGTTTACCCCTTCTTTGGTGTAATGCCCTAACCCTAGAATCCTAGAGTTGGTTCATTATTACGTATCATTGGCATTATCATAAAATATAATGTCTCAATAGACCGAATAGTTTAGCAGCCTTGGAAGTACTAGATACATTCAAAATGTTTACATTACATCATATGGTGGAAAAATTAAACAACATTGTTTAAAGATGCCACACTGATATCCCATAGACTATCCCTACATGTCAGTCATTATATAATTCTTCACATCCTGGTTTAAATTAAAACATAGAAAGGGGTAAGCTCATATTCTCAGTAAGGATAACAATAAGTGGAAACATTCATAAATAAGAAAAAACATTTAAGTCATTTTATAAGACTAAAACATAAGTCTTTTAAACTTGAACGTCAACATAATATAGAAAAGATAAAATAAAATAAAGTCATTTACATATTCACATGGATATTTTACAAGTCGAATAATAACTTGCAATATCAATAGCCACTTTCATAATGATGGAATTCATAATGCAAGATTTTCATAACCACACGGTCAAGTCCTTGTGCCAAGACTACAAATAAGATTTGTTTAAGGCCTTGTGCCAAGACACTAGTTTGTCTCATGAGACATATTGATGCATTGAGGAGCTATAGTAGGCTCCACCCGTCACTTATTAAGTCCAATGAATTTCTCATATGAAAAAGATTAAACATAACATAAACATTTGTATTAAAACTAGAACATGATATGTTACCACTTTATCCATAAACCATGAATGGTATGAAATAACACATTTGTAGTCAAACATATCCCAAAACCTTCAATAAAATACAGATGTTTTTCATCATAATAAATCAACTTTAAACAATCTTAGAATCAATCATAGGATGTTGACATTAATGAATTCAAAACCTTTTTTTGATAAATATCACGTTCTATTTTGAAATCAATTGATATTAATTTAATTATAAAAGAAAAAATTTATTTTTGAAAACATTCTTAAAAGACTGTAAGGGAAGCTTTGATGATTTCATAATGGTGGAAAATTTCCGCACCCGCTGTATATGTTAAAAAAAGGCATTTTTACCTTTACTTTGTCGAAAATGTAATAAAGGTCCTTGTTTGGAAAATGATGGAAATATTACTTTATAAACATCTTCTAAAAGTCAAACAAGGGTATAAATGACTTTTACCCATATTCTATAAAATATTAATAATGTTTTGAAATACATTTTTAAGAAACATGGATGTGGATGATACATAGGTCCCAGTAGATACTTATGTAAAAACAACCTCAGATAATAAGGAGATTGTGATATTAACCCTTACCTTGTACTTTTCCTTGTTCGATGGTAGGTTAAAGTCCTGTATAATTGGTAAATAATTGTTATTAAATTATTGAATAATCATATACATTAATATGATATCATATATGATCTTTTAACATTGCTTTGTAAATAATATCTTAGTAGTATCATTATTTCGGGAGTTAACTGATTCGTTTTCCTTTATATTATTTCTTACGTAAGTAATGTTTATTGTGGATATGATGTATAATATTCATTAAAATAATTATATTAATTCTTTAAACATTACTTTTAATCATCAAAGGAAAATTATTCTTGAATGGATAAGATGGGTAACGAATCTCATCGCGTTCGTGGAGACGGTAATCCGTACGTACGCACGAGCGACGATATAATTCTTTTGATAGTAAAATAATATATAATTGGATTGTATATCATATATATAGAATCATTATCTTGTTATATTTATTTTTTACATCAATTAAACATCATTCTTATACGCATCCAAAAAATAATGTATGGAATAACAATTACACCATGACATGGAGACGGTAAGTCGTACGTACGCACGTATGGTGACATGTAATTCAGAGAATGGATAGATAAATGAATATTATTGTACCATATTTATAATAACACAACAATACATAGAATATACTATATTTATAATATTATAATGTAAACAACAATGAAAGAAGATGTGTAAGAAGAAAAAACCTGAAAGAGGTGGTGAGATATTTACCTCTTCTTCAGGTTCTTCCTTTTGATTTGATCAAATGGGATCCATAGGTTGGATTTCTGACAGAAGGAAGGCCTCTAATATGAAGGGATGAACGTTTAATGGGTATTTGGGTAGGTTTTGGCTGAGCCAAATGGATTTGAAGATGTGAATTAGATAGAAGGGGGAGTGCCCTTTTATAAGAGGGGTGAGGGGAACCTTAGGAAAAGCTAGAAATATTATTTTATAATAAAATCATTTTCTATTTCAAATGGATCAAAAATGAATTATTTATTGTCTATTATGGGGATGGGTATATAGCCACTCAACTAATATGTTTTAGACAGGTTTGGGTCACTATATTAACTTTATCTTTTGGATTTAACTTTTAGTAAAATAGTTTGACATTTACCACGTCTCTTTGTATATTTATATTATAGAGTAAATAAACATACTTTATACATCCAAGAGAACCCCCAAGTAGTTAACAAATTATAAAACCTTCATTATATATGTATTTCGGAAGAACATTA
Organism: Viscum album; assembly: GCA_963277665.1. Classification (NCBI taxonomy): domain Eukaryota; kingdom Viridiplantae; phylum Streptophyta; class Magnoliopsida; order Santalales; family Viscaceae; genus Viscum; species Viscum album. Next base: position 554,990 of record OY728127.1, read on the forward strand.
TTTTTTTATGAATATAATATCAATTAATAATATAATATTTTTTTAAAAAACTCTTTTATGTCAATTTTGAGACTATTTGGTATTTTGTTATTTCTAAATTCATAAAAGTATTATTACATAAAAAAGTCTTCATCTAAGAGACCCTAAAAAGTAATATCTACCTATAAAATTAGTGGAATAAAAAAATTCTCAAATTACATTTATTTAGATGTTTATAATATAAAATATTTTAAAATTTATTTAATTAGGTAATTACTGCATCATCATTCTGTCATAAATTAATTAAATTATTTAATGTCTAAAAAATATAAATAAAATACCATTATGTATGAAATATTTTTAGATTTATAATGAATATTTATATTCTATTTTATCATATTATTTCCCTATATAAAAAATTGTTTCGTTATTAAACATTAATTTTAACTCTTTTAACTCTTCTTTGAATTAAATAATAATAAATGTCCTAATCTCATCTATGTGGACCTAATAGGTTCATATTTTAATCCTAAGGTTTTTTTGGTTGAATTATATTTATCCAATAGAATTAGGACATGTGTTAGGGTAATAATAATATCATTCTTACTCTTAATTACCTTATTTACTTTTAACCGTGGTAAATAAAAGTAAAAATTTACAATTCACCAAAAATTATTTTCATCTTATTGAACCAAATTTTACATAATGATATCAATAGGGTCTCTCAAGTTTTTGAAATTCTACTCACAGAACTGTTAAAATTATGATTTATTAAAATTTGAAAATGCTCCAAGGAGGTGGGTAAAAGGCGTTGAAAAGTTCAATAAATTTTATATATATCTAAAATTATTATAAACTGACTCCAATGAATTACAGTGAACTTATATAGGTATTATGTATCTATTTTGACATAAAATAAATTTATATAAAAAAATAATTTTATAAATAAAAATTCAGGTTCTAAACTATAAGTCATTGTTTTCACTATTCATCAAAAATTCAATGTTTGCAGAAAAATACAAAAAATTCACCCAAATCAAATTTTGATATTAAAAATCCAAAAATGAAGTCCATTTTGAATAATAGAATTTATAAAATAGAAAAAAGAGAGTATTACTATTCAAAATGGCTGGTTTGATTTGTTGTGGTGTGTTAGAACTCAATATTTCGTACAACACACAATATTGTATTATTCAATGAGAAGCGTACCGTGGAAGTGTGGGGTGTTACATTCTACCCTCCTTCAAATAATTTCATCCTCGAAATTTCTAGAATACCACCACATAAAAATATTTGGGTGGTTTTTCATCCTAAGTTCCTCAGGTTCCAACATTTCCTTTTCCATCTTATTGTTTCTCCATAGAGCTTTTACAAGATGAGTGGTCCAGTTTCTCAACACTTGTTCTATTATATCAAGAACCTTGACATGATTTTCACAATAAGACAGATCGAGTTCCAGTTCTAATTACTCATAGTTAAGTACATGTGTTGGGTCTGGCATGTATTTTATCAACAGTTATATATGGAATACATCGTGATCTTTGGAGATACGTCGCGACATTGCCAAATGGTAAGCTACATCACCAATTAATTCTAGAATTTCAAAAGGATCAATTTACATGGGACCCAATTTACCTTCTTACCGAAATGTATAACACCCTTCCAAGGAGATACCTTCCAGAAAACATGATGTCCTACCAAAAATTCCAAATCCTTCCTTCGATTATCTGCGTAGATATTCTATTTACATTGAGCTTCTTTGATGTGGGTTCGGAGTACCTTTAACTTTTCCATCGTTTCCTCCACAAGTTTTGGGCCTATGTGTTTTCTTTCACCAACAACATCCCAACTGGTTGGTGTGCGATATCTCTTTCCGTATAGCACTATCTATGGTTCCATCTTAATACTTTAATGAAAGCTATTATTATAAGAAAATTCTACCATGGGTAATTATTGATCCCACATATCTTCAAAAGTCATGTGAGAATGATCTCAACATGTCATATAAGGTTTGAATAGTCCGTTCTGATTGTCCAATAGTTTCAGGGTGGTAGGCAGTGCTCAAACAATGTTTGTTATCCAAGGCTTTCTGAAGAATTTTCTAGAATTATGATATAAAACAGGGATCACGGTCAGAAACAATCGATCGTGGTACTCCTTGATGTATTACGACTTCATTAATATATAGTCTTGCTAATATTTAAAGTGGTAAATATTCTCTTATAGAATGAAAATTTGATGACTTGGTAAGACGATCAATAATGACCCATATTGCATCATTCCTTCTAGGAGTATTTTGTAGTCCCAAGAAAAATTCCATCGTAATATTATCCCATTTCCACTGTGGTATGGGAAGAGGTTTCATGACTCTTCCAGGCCATTGCCTTCAAACATTAAATTTTTGACAAACCATACATCTTGACATAAAATCATAAATCTCCCTCTTCATGTTGCCCCGCCAAAAATGTTACTTCAAATATCTTTACATCATAGTGCTACCAGGGTGTATATAGAAATTGGAACTATGAGAATCATCCAACAATTCCCTTTTTAAATCAGGTATATTGGGAACACAATGTCTCTTCCCAAATTTCAACATTCCATGTTCATACACAAATTCACTCAATCTCTTATCCTTGACACCTTTAAAATTATTTTGAAACTCTTCATCATCGTTCTATGAACTCTTTATCCTTTATAGTAATGATGATTTGGAAACAATTTGAAAAATTATTGATGTTTCACCTTCCATGGTTATCCCAATAACCATCATTACTAGATCCATGAAAATAGGATCCCTTTTAACTCTCATCTTGTTCAAAACTCCATAATCTTTTCTTCTCAAAGCATCTAACACCTTATTTTCCATCCCCGTGTGGTAGTGTATCGTGGAATCATATTCCTTGAGTAGTTCAAGACATCTCCTTTGACTCATGTTGAGTTCATTCTGTGAGAAAATATACTTCAAACTGTTGTGATCAGTATATATCTCAAATTTTTCACCATAATAATAATGTCTCCATATCTTCAAAATAAATATTACAGCTACCAACTCAAGATCATGAGTTGGATAGTTTTTATCATGACTTTTCAGCTATCATGATGCATATGCAATAAATCTATCATTCTGCAAAAGGATACAACGATGTCCTTTCTTCGATGCATCACTAAAAATGACAAACACATCATTTCCCGATGGTAGAGTCATGATAGGAGCATTGACTAATCATCTCTTCAATTCTTCAAAACTTTCATCAAACACTTTTTTCCAAATAAATTTATCCCCTTTACTTGTGAGCATAGTTAATGGGTTATCCAATTGGGAAAACTTCTGGACAAAACATCGATACTGACCTGCTAAACCAATAAAACCGTGTACCTCAGTTATACTCGTCAGTGCTGGCCATTCTTGGATTTCTCATGTCATAGAAGGATCAATAGATATTTCATCCTTAGAGACAATATGGCCATAAAAATAAATGTTAAGTAGACAAAATTCACACTTGTTAAACTTCCCATATAATTCATGTCTTCTAAGAGTCTTTAGGATAATGCGTAAGTGATTTTCATGATCTTCGTAGCTTTTGGAGTATACCATGATATCATAAATAAATACCACTATAAAGTCATCATGATATTCCTTGAAAACACTATTCATTAGATCCATGAAGAGAGAGGTTTTATTAGTAAATCCAAAAGGCAATACTGTAAACTCGTAATGCCCATACCTAGTTCAAAATGATGTTTTCAGAATGTCTTCCTTATTCACACACAATTGATGATATCCAGATCGAAGGTCAATCTTTGAAAAGTATTTATCTCCACGAAGTTTGTCGAATAAATCATTAATGTGAGGTAGGGGATACTTGTTCTTTATTGTTATAACAATTATCTCCCTGTAGTCATTGCACACCCTCATAGATCCGTCTTTCTTCTTTACAAAAAGGACAGGGGATCCCCATAGAGAAACACTAGGGAGAATAAATCCATTATTACTCAATTCCTCTAGTGGTTTATTTATTTCCACTAATTCCACAGTGACCGTTCTATACGGGGTCTACGATATGGGCCTTGAACCAGTAATTAAGTCAATGGAAATCTCAATTTCTCATTCTGGGGGATGTCCAGGTACATGTTCTGGAAACACATGAACATATTCTTGCACAATAGGTACATCCTCTATTTGAACATTATTTTCCTCATCCATAGTTATTTTATTCTATTTCTCCCCAATAATCGAATTTATTTGAGCTACTGGGGGTGGATCCAGATAAGAATTAGGTGGTGACATTTCCACTCAAAAGATAAGGTGTTTTTATCATCATCATCAAAAAATTTAACATCCTTCTTCTTACAAATAAATTTTCAACCATGGTCTGAATGCTAATCCATACCAAGGATTATATCAAATTCAATCATGGATATGATGATGAGATCAGCAGATAAAGAACATTTATATGCTCTAATGGGAACTGATTCACAAAAAATTGTTGTAATGATACTTCCCATAGCAGTTTTGAATGATAACTCATTTGGTAAATAAAATTGGAAATATATAATTTTCATAGAACACTAGGAAGATATGAAATAATGCTATGTTCTAGAATTTAATAAAGCATTTTATAAACTTGATGAAACCATTAAATTACCTTCCACCACGTCTTTTAGAGCTTCAACCTCAACAGTAGTGATAGAATAAGCTTTGCCTTGATCCTTTTTCCTTCTCTGAGGTAGGTTCCCTTGACTCTGAGGACATTCATTTTCATAATGCCCCCTTTCTCTACAATTGTATAATTCAACATCAGAATCTTCTTTCTTCCCCTTTCAATCCAGATCTTGGTGGCCTTTTTCACCACACTATTAAGAGACTGCAATTCCCTTCAGGCAAGTTCCAGGGTGGTTCTTGCCACATTTACAGCAGGATGGATATTCATCTTTTCCCATCTTCCCCTTATTTCCATTTATAGAGTGTTCCATAGATCTCTTCTTCTCTTGCTTTTCATTAAAGTCGTAAGACATAGAGAATTATGTTTTTGTCTTGATAGCACATTAGACAAAATCTTCATATGACGAGAAGGATTGTGAGACTAATTCTTGATGGAGAAATGTTTTTAAAACATCAAAGAAATGATAAATCTTACTTCTTGGGGTTTGTATATAATTTGTGGCATGCCTTGCTATCATTGTAATGTTATCATCATACATTTCCACATTCCCATCCTCCTTTTTCCTTAGACTCGGAAATTTTCTTTCAATATCCTCTTTATGGTTATGAGGAAAATATTTTTATAAGAAAATTTCATTAAACACCCTCCATTCCATATTTAATTATTCATCATCTTCCTTTCTGTTTTGAATCAATGACCACCATTGATCAACATCTCCAGTGAGGTGGTAAACATCCATGACAACTTTTGGAATTTCGCTACTCCCCAAGGCGTGGAATATTTTCTCTATGGAATTTATCCATTTCCCCTCAACTAGTGGATTTTTACCCCCATTGAATGTTGGTGGTTGTTTCCTCATGAATTGATCTAACATTGATCATCCACAATTCGGATTAGGGTACTCCATATGGTAAGGTTATAATACATAACCGGAATGAGTTGTCCCAGTATAGTGATTATCTGACCAACACCAACTACATCACTATCTTCACTATAATTATCTTGAGTATGATGGGAATCCATACATGGTGTGCGTTCATTGATTCGATTTCCATTCCTTCCACTAGGTTCCATTTCTAAAAAATGGAATAAACTAGATTATTTAATGAGTCGCAATACATAAATCCAAACTTTTAAAACACTTAACATAAATTGAATAGTTTATGGATAAAATCCATAATCATAAAAAAAATTTCTTTGAAGAATTATATACTCATAAACCCTTCATAATGGTTTTTAATGAAAATGTGAATTATCATAAGAATATCCCATGAGAGTGTCGTAACCAAGAGTGAAGCAAAGCCCGTTTTCCTGCACCAGTTCCCGTTTGAGTCTTGCTCAAAGAAGTGTTCTTGGGTTTTACCCCAAATTACATCTAAGACAGAGTCGCCTCTACCTACTCGTATCCATACAGGGATGTATTTCTTTGAAAACTCAAAAAATCACAACAAAACAAAAATTTTAGGATGTTCTTCTATACTAATCCTCAAGGATTATCACAGGGATATGTTCACTAATTAGTTTTTATCTAAATCTAGTATCCATGGATTGTACTATACGTCCTCTAATACCAACTGTAACACCTTGACCATAGAATCCCAGAGTCGGTGAATTATTACATATCATTGGCATGATCACAAAAGATCATGTCGTGAAAGACCAGTTAGTTTAGTAGCCTTGGAAGTACTAGATAAATTTTTAATGTTTACATTACATCATAAAATGGAAAACTACAACGACATTGTTTCCATAGACCGCACTGAGATATCATATACTATCCCTACAAGTCATTCATAATATACTTTTTCACATCCTGGGAAAAATAAAACATAGAAATGGGTGAAATCATATGCTTAGTAAGGATAACAATAAAGTGTAATCAATCATAAATAAACATAATAATTTAAGGAAATGTATAAGAATAAATAAAAAGGCTTTTAAACATGAACTTCAACATAATATGGCAGAGATAAAATAAAATAATTCCTTTTACTTATTCATATGGATATTCTAATATTCGAATAATCACATGCAATATCAATAGCCACTTTCATAATGATGGAATGCATAATGCTAGAATTTAATAACCACATAGTCAAGGCCTTGTGCGAATACTACAAATAAGATTTTGTCAAGGCCGTGTGCCAAGCCACTAGTTTGTCTCATGAGCCCTACCAATGCATCGAAGAGTTATAGCAGGCTCCACCCATCACTTATTAAGTCCAATGCATTCCTCATATGAAAATGAATAAACATAACATAAACATTCGTATTAAAACATGAATATGAAATGTCAATACCTTATCCATAAACCATGAATGGTATGAAATAACACATCTATAGTCAGACATATAACAAAACCTTTAATAAAATATAGAAGTTTTTTATCATAATAAATCAACTTCAAACAAACATAAAATCCATCAAAGGATGCTGACAAAAATGAATTCAAATCCTTTTTAGGGAAATATCTCTTTCTATTTTGAAATCATTTAAAAGTAATTTAATTATAAAAGAAAACCGTTAATTTTGAAAATATTCATATAATCTTGTATGGGAAGCTTTGATGTTGTCATAACAATCTATAATAGCCACACCCGCCGTATAATATAAAAAAATTCATTCTTACCTTATCTTTATCGAAAAGGTTATAAAGGAACTTGTTTGGAAAATGACGGAAATATTCCTTTATAAACATCGTATAAATGTCAAACAAGGGTTTAAATTACTTTAATATATAGACTATAAAATAGTAAAAATGTTTTAAAATACATTTTTAAGAAACATGGATGTGGATGATAAAGATGTCCTAGTAGATAGTAGTGTAAATACGACCTTGGATAATAAAGATATTGTAAAATTATACCTTATATTGTAATTTTGCATGGTCTAGGGTAGAATAAACTCTTTTATAATGGTGAAATAATAGTTATTAAATTATAAAATAATCATATACATTAATATAATATCATATACAATTTTTAACATTGCTGAGTTATTAATATCTTAGTAGTGTCATGATTTCGGGTGTTGTCTGATTCTTTTTTCATTATATGATTTGTTACGTAAGAAATATTTGTTAGGATACGATGTATCTTATTAATATTCATAATGATATTAAGTCTTTATACATTATTTTTAATCATCAAATAAAAATTAGTCTTGAATGCATACGATGGGGAATGAATCTCATCGCGTTCGTGGAGACTGTACTCCATACGTACGCACGAGCAACAATATCATTATTTTGATATTAAAATAATATATAATTGAATGATATATCATATATACAGAATAATTATCATGTTATATTTATAATTTAAATCAATTAAACTTCATTACTATACCCATCCAAATAATAATGTATTGAATAACAATTACACCACGATGTGGAGACAGTAAGTCGTACGTACACACGTAAGGAGACATTCCATTCAAAGGATGGAAATAACAATGAATATGGTTGTATTATATTTATAATAACATCAGAGTATATATAAGATACTAGATTTATTATTTTATAATGGAAACAACAAGAAAATAATAAGTGGAAGAAGAAAAAACATGAATGAGGTGGGGTCATATTTACCTCTTCTTCGGGTTCTTCCTTTTGATTTGATCAAAAGGGATCCATAGGATGGATTTCTGACTAAAGGATGGCCTCTAAGATGAAGCAAGGAAAGTTGAGATGGTCTTTCTCATGGGTTGGCCAATCCAAATGGCTTTGAGGTGTGGATTAGAGAGAAGAGGGAGTGCCCTTTTATAAGAGGGGTGAGGGGCACCTTAGGAAAAGCTAGAAATATTATATTATAATAAAATATTATTCAGTTTATAATGGCTAAAAAATGAATTATTTAATGGATAAGGTGGGGATGGGTCGAAAACCACTCAAACAATAGTTTTTAGATTGGTTTGTGTCACTATATTAGCTATATCATTTCGATTTATCTCTTAGTTAAACAGAATGACATTTACTATGTCTCTTTGTATTTTTATATTACATGGTTAATAAACATACTATATACTTCTTAGAGAACCCCAAGTGGTTCATTAATGATACAAATATCATTATATAAGTATGTTGGCCGAACCATTGATTTTTATCAAAATAATATCAATTAATAATATAATATTTGTTTTAAAAACACTTTTATGTCAATTTGGACAATATTTGGTATTTTGTTTTTTCTAAATTAATAATAGAATTATTACTTCAAAAAATATTCATCTAACCAACCCTAAAAAGAAATATTAACCTATAAAATTAGTTTAATTCCTAAAAAGTCTCAAATTACATTTATTTGGATATTTATAATATCATTTATTTTAATATTTCATTAATTAAGAAATTACTCAATCATCATTTTGTCATAAATAATTTAGATTATTTAATGTCTAAAAAATATAAATAAAATTCCATTATGTAAGAAATATTTTTAGGTTACTAATTAATATTTATTTAATAATTTATCTTACGTTTAACCCTATATTAATAACAGTTTAGTGATTAAACATTGATTTTACCTATTTTAACACTTTTCTTGAATTAAATAATAATAAATGTTGTAATCTAATCCAAGTGAACCAAAGAGGTTCCCATTTTATTCCTAAGATTTATTTTGATCAAATTATACTTACTTAATATAATTTGAAAATGTGTTTGGATAATAATAATATCATTTTTATCCTTAATTTCAGTATTTACTTTTAACAGTGGTAAATAAAAATAAAAAGATACTATTTATCAAAAATTATTTTTGTAACATCCCACGTAAATATAGAATAATACATTGTCATATTGATTAATATTTTTTGAATTAAGTATTAATTTTACATTAATCGAGTTGCTATGTTTGATGGTGAACCCTCTTTAAATATATTTTTGGTCACTCATATACATTCTGTTAGACCAAATAAAATTCTTCTTTAGAATAGGGACATCAAAAATTACTTTGGGTAATTTTTTTGTATTTTTTTGATAATGTTGATTTTTTATGAATAGTAAAAAATGTTGTATTTTAATTCAAAACCTCTTTTAATCTAATTTATTTATAATGATTGTAGAGAACAGAAGCTTAACGTACATGTAAATTACTTTACTTTTTCATAATACTTAGTACATAAAAAACACACACACACAAAGACCGTAATAGTTTAGTGTCTTTGGAATCTCGGAATATAATATTCTAATCGTGGTGAAAGATCTTCAACATCTCCCATAATGATCTTCTTTTTTTTAATACCTAAAACATTTCATTATATCATGGGGAAAATAAAACATAAAAGGGTGAGCTCAAATGCTCAGTAAGGGTAAACAAAAGAAATATCAATCACATCATATTCATAAGAACATAACATTTTGGAAATCTTAACCTGCAAAAGAGATCATAATATCATAACATGGGATAAATCATAGTAGTGAAATGTAATCCCAATAATCATAACGTAAAACATGAAACTTTGTGGAATACACACATAATCATAGAGAATCATTTCTTATTAGTCAAGAATCATTGCCAAGACTATCATAGTGGACAAAGTCCATCTCTTAACCGAGTTCACTCCTCGTTTCAGTCCTGTTTCACTAAACCGGTTTAACCTGCCGTTCCAGCCATGTCTATCTCAGAAGATATAAAATCTTTACCCAATGCATTGGAGGGAGATATAGGTCCCACCCATCTCATAATTATACCATTCTTATGTGTGCCACAAAATCATAAATCATACATCATTGCATAACCCATGTAATAAAAATGGGAATCTTAAACATAGTGACATCATAAAACAATTCATATAAGATAAATGATTTCATAAATATAATTCCACCACAACATAATAAAATCAATGAAATAATAGGGATATAAACAGAACCCTTTATTATCTTATATGGAAAATTATTTTGATAAAACACTTGAACTCCATTCTTGAGGAAAATATCCTTTCAACTTCAAAAACACTTTTCCTTTCTTAACATGTCATACAATTCTAACTAAAAGAAGCTGAATAAAAATAAACATGAAAATTTTTAATGGAAGCTTCTCGGAAATAATGTTTTAAAAATCCATTCATGTCGTATAAGTTAAAAAAACATTCTTCTCGTACTTTTGTTGGAAAAGTCAAAAAGTACCTCGTATGAAAAATGAAAAAAGATTCCTTTCACATCTTTTACTAAAAAATCACCAAAGGGTAAAAATGGATTTAAAAAATTGTAGGTGAATGGACATAATATTACATATTGAGGAAACATGGATTTGGATGATAAAATACACCCCAGTAAATACCAACGTATAAACAATCTCGGATAAAAATGAGATTGTGATATTTTCCCTTACCTTAGGTCCGATTCGCTTCGTAAGTGTCCGAACCTCCTGTATAATGATTTAAATATTGTCATTGACTTATTCCAGAATCATAATAATTGTTATGATATCATATATGGTTCACTTATGACTTTATATTACCCATTATTTTGTAAATTCCATGTTAAAGAGCGTTTTGGGTAAAATCGTTTCATTTGTTGTCCGTGTTTTGACTTGTAATTATTCATATGATTACTTATATCATGATTAATTAATTACAGAATAAAAAACATGATTTATATATAATATATATTCAGAATATACATATATATAATAGATCTGTAAATGGAAAGAAATACACCGTTCATGGAGACGGTAGGCCGTACGTACGCATGAACGCTGTTTTTGTTTCCTTATTGAGTTGAATGGAATTAAGTAGATGACATACATATATATACACATAAATCCAGTATCATTATTATGTCATATATTTCATGATTACTTATTATATATACTTTATAATCATTCATGAATGGTTAATGTGGAGAATGAATCTCATCGCGTCGTGGAGACGGTAGTCCGTACGTACGCATGAGCGATGATATCGTTCTCATGATTGTGGAATTGTATTGGAGTGTATGAATACTATTTCAGAATAAATATCACTTTACAATAATCATATATAGTTATTATGTACACCATTATACCCATACAAGTAAGGTGGTGGTGGAAAATAGATTACACCACGGCGTGGAGATGGTATTCCATACGTACGCACGCGCGATGATTTCGTTTTCCGTAGGATGGATAGATGGTGAAATAGGGTTGTTTCATACTTATAATAACATATCAGTATATGAGTGATACTGATGTTATTACATCATAATTAAACAACCTAATAAGAAGAAGTGGAAGGAGAAATAAAGTTGAACGAATCAGTAACAGACATTACCTCTTCTTTGAAGCGCCTGTTTGAGTCCTTCTCTTAGGGCACTAAAATTGGACTTTGAAGAAGACCATGACCTCTAGGATCTTTCTAGGGAAGTGTAGAAGATAATTTGGCAGGTTTTGGCCGAGCTTGAAGGCTCAAAGTGGTGTGAGGAAGAGAGGGAGGAGGTGCCCTTTTATAAGGGAGGAGAGGGGCACCTTGGGAATAAAAAAAATATTATTTTATTATAAAGCCAAATTCGGTTTTAAATAGCTCAAAATTGATTTATTTAGAAGATATGTTGGGGATGGGTCGAAATAATCTCATATAATAGAATTTAGACAAGTTTAGGTTCCTAGTTTAACCTTATAATTTATATTTAACCTTAAGATAGATAATTTTACTTTTACCGTGTCTTTTTGTGTTCTTACACTATAAGGTTAACAAACATACAATAACAAGCCAAATGAACCCCAAGTTGTTTATTATTAATATATATAACCTTATCTAAGTAATTTTCCTGAACCGTAAATTTTTAGGAATAATATAACAATTAATAATATAATATTTCTTTAAAAAACTATTTTATGTCATTTTTGGCACTATTTAGTAATTGATTTTTGTAAAAAAACATAACAGAATGATTAGTTCGAAAAGAGTTAATTAAATAAATACTAACATGTCATATTAACCTATAAAATTATTGTAATTCATAAAAAGTCAAAAATTTCATTTATTTGGGTATTTTTAACATCAATTATGTCAATATTTCATTAATAAGATAATTACTGCATCATGTTTGTGTCATAAATAAATTAACTTATTTAAATTATAAAAATTACAAATAAAATATCCTTATGTAGGAAATATTTTTAGATTTATAATTAATATTTATAGTCTAATTTATCTTATGTATAACCCTATATTAAAAATTATATACTTATTAAACTTTGATTTTAACTATTTTGACCCTTCTTTAAATAAATTAATAATATATGTCCTAATCTAATCCATGTGGGCCTAAATGGTCATATTTTATTCCTATGGTTGTTTTTGGTCGAATTACACTTATCCAATAGAATTAGGACATGTTTTAGGGTAATAATAATATCATTTTTACCCTTAATTACCCTATTTACTTTTAACCGTGGTAAAAAGAAGTAAACAGTTACTATTCACCAAAAATTATTTTCATCTCATTGAACCACATTTTACTTACTGCCATGAACCGTGTCTCTCGGATTTTTGAAATTTCATTCACAGAATAGGTAAAATTATGTTTTATGAAAAATTCATTTTTTTAATTACCACTTAGTGGTTTCACTATTAATCAAAAAATGAAAGTTTCCAGAAAAATACCAAAAATTAGGCCTAAGCTATATTTGATATTATGAACTCAAAAATGATGTCTATTTTACCAAATTAAAAACATATCAGTTTCATTAATTAATTTAAAAATTAATTCCCGTCGTCAAAACAAATTGCGTGTTCTTAGGAGACAATAACTATCAAAGGACTGACACTTGTTTATGTCTGGTTTAAATGTGAAATTACATCCAATGACCAACATTGTATTAAATTGTAAAACTATATTCGAAATATACTTTAAAACCACTCAAATTAATAATTTATCACTATTAATTATTTCGATTAAAAAGGTTGTTTAAAATTAAAATTTAGTAATTTTCACTATTCATCAGAAAATGAAAGTTATCCGAAAAGTACCAAAATTTCACCCTAAGCTAATTTCGATATTCCAAATCCAAAAATGAAGTCCATTTTGCAAATAAAATTTAAAAAATTTCAAAAGGTGGTTATTACTATTCATAAAGTCTAGTTTTAATAATATTTTAATAGCATATCGTTTTTTAGTGAAACTCGGTATTGCGTACTACACACGCTATCGAGGAAGGTCGTGATTGCGTGTAAATCAACGCAAGTCAAGGATGAATATTGTGAAAGTTCTTTTTGGTGTAGCATACAACACAAGACATTAAAGAAATTAAAAATAATATTTTTCATAAAATCTCGGGGTGTTACATTCTACCCCCCTTAAAATGAATTTCTCCCTTGAAATTCGTCGGGGTTATAAATGGTTTACTACTAGAAAGTTTCTTTAATAGAAACCCACATCGTAAAAAGGAATACCAAAACCAATATTTAAAAACAAAATTATGAAACGTAACGGTTACCCAAATAAACTAATCACTGGGTTTCCACATAGGTGAAAATATGGATATGGAAGAGAAATCTAACCATCATGTTCTGATGGAGAGTGGTAGAGAACATGGCTATGGAAAACCCAGCAATCACAAAACAATAAATTTGTGATGATCTAAGGTACCATCTGATTCATCAGATATAAGAGCACTAGGACAACATTTTTGGTTTTCAAGATCATTTCCCTAAAGTTGATGAAATTGGAATTAGAAGAAATACTTTCGCAATTTTGGTATAGTCTCATCATTGGTCGTTCTTTGGACAATTTCCACTTCATATCTTGAAGAAATGAAGTTGAATTTGTTATTCGTGATGTGTTAGCAGATCATGTGATAGAATGATGGGTCATTCCATCTGTCTCAAACAAAAGGATAGAAAAGTTATCAAAAAATACATAATTCCATCTATAGTGAGATTAATCAAACATGGTTCCTAAAATAGACTTATACTTCATATATCATACTGTTTAATATATTAAAACTATTTTCTACTAAACAGGGTCTTCCTGTAGGCCAGTGGTAGGCGATAAAGGCCATTCACACTTCAGTTGTGGGTTCGATTCCCACAGCCTTGTCCGACGCGATGGGCTGTCATCCGTCCCGCAGGTTGTCCTCTTTCGAAATCTATATTAATATAACATCCCATCAATAATATTGAAAAATGTTCTATCCTAACTTATGTCCAATATAATCCATTCCAATCATTAGTCTTATCTAAAATACTTCGGTCCAAGCTCATAGTATAAAGAAAATTATTACTTGAAATGTCATCAACCAAGCATGTGAATACCATCATTTATCCCCCATATATCTTGTTGGTCACATTACAATCATATGAATACCTTAATCATTTATTCTCTTGAAAAATTAATACACATTAAACCTTAGTGAAAACATGAATGATGTCAAAAGTTAACTCTTTCCACATACCAAAATCTAAAAATTCTATATATTCAAACCATGATATAACCTTCTCCTTATATCAGTCATGAGCTCATGAATACTATCAAACATTTAATTTTCTCCTTATCCCTTCATTATGCGCATATCATCTACATTCCAAAAATATCTGAATAACCTTTCATGGATACTGGTACCATTAATCATACACTTTCAAAACTCAAGGAAATACAACAGTGTAACAATCCTTAGATGTCTCTTTATTCCATAGTACCATGAGATTACTTATACAACATTACACATGATAAACAAGCAATCATTCCACTATATTCTTAAAACATTGACCGAGCTTCAACAATTCATTCATCTCAAATATCATTTGTAGTCTCTTCATCATCATCAACATAAATACTACCCTTAAGACCATACAGATTCTCTTCATGAGACTTTACCTTAGGCCATTGGTTTTCATAATGCCCGTACATTCCACATTTAAAACATTTGACCATTTTTGATGTCGTAGAAATACCATTATCCTCATCCCTGGTGTTAACTGAACCTTTTCCTTTGCACTTACTAGCATTGTGTCCTTCTTTTCCACACCCAAAGCATCTTCCAGTTCATTTGAAACATTATCCTTGATGCCTCTTCCCACATGATTTACATAGGGGAAATTGAACTTTCTTTCCTCTATGATCATCATGAAACTCCATCTTTCTCTTATTAGCCGAGTCAGGAAACTTACCAAATTTTACATTATTGATAATATTATGAGATTGATGATTCAGCATAATAATGATGTTTGGACTTCCAAATCCCATTTCATTTGGTTGCTCATGAACAATATCATTCCATTGTCCATCGTATACTCCATTATCGTGAATCATATTGTTTCCAGCCATTTTCTAAAACCCAAAAACAATAGTGTGAGAGGAAAAAATCATAATAAAGGGGAATAACTTCAATATCTAACATATTTGGTTTAATCTAATATCGTTACCATAGTTCTAGGATTATATCCTATACGTATACTTATCCTTAGGGACATTCATAGACATACCTTACAAATATCTCTAGGGATCTCACTAACGTTTTCGCATCCTAGATTCCAAAGGTTGACTAAAATTTTCCTTTGATACCAACTGTAGAGACCCGGTGCTTAACGTACATGGATATTACATTAATTTTTTGGAATACTTAGTACATAACAAAAACACACACACAAGAACCGTAATAGTTTAGTATCTTTGGAAACTCAAAATATAATCTTCTAATCGTGGTGAAAGATCTTCAATATCTCCCATAAAGATCTTCCTTTTTTTATTCCTAAAACCTTTCTTTATTACCTGGGGAATAGAAAACATAAAAGCGTGAGATCAAATGCTCAGTAAGGGTAAACAAAAGAAATATCAATCACATCATATTTATAAGAACATAATATTTTGGAAATCTTAACCTGCAAAAGAGATCATAATATCCTAACATGGGATAAATCATAGAAGTGAAATAAAATCCCAATAATCATAACTTAAAACATGAAACTTTGTGGCATAGACACATAATCATAGAGAATCATTTATTATTAGTCAAGACTCATTCCCAAGACTATCTTGGTGGACAAAGTCCATTTCTGAACCGAGTTCACTCATCGTTTCAGTCCTGTTTCACTGAACCGGTTTAACCTGCCATTCCAGCCATGTCTATCTCATGAGATATAAAATCTTTACCCAATGAATTGGAGGGATATATAGGTCCCACCCATATCATAATGATTCCATTCCTATTTTTTCTATAAAATCATAAATCATACATCATTGCATAACCCATGTAATAAAAATGGGAATCTTTAACATCATGACATCATAAAACAATTCATATAAGATAAAGGAATTCATAAATATAATTCCATCACAACATAATCAAATAAATTTAATAATAGGGATGTAAAGAGAACCCTACATTATCTTATATGGAAAATAATTTTGATAAAACACTTGAACTCCATTCTTGAGGAAAATATCCTTTCAACTTCAAAAACACTTTTCCTTTCTTAACATGTCATACAATTCTAACTAAAAGAAGTTGATTAAAAATAAACTTGAAAACTTGTAAGGGATGCTTCTTGGAAATAATTTTTTAAAAATCCATTCATGCCGTGTCAGTTAAGAAAAACATTCTTCTCATACTTTTTTCAGAAAAGTCAAAAAGTACCTCGTACGAAAAACGACAAAAGATTACTTTCATATCTATTACTAAAAACTCACCAAAGGGTAAAAATGGATTTAAAAAAGTGTAGGTGGATGGAAATAATATTACATATTGAGGAAACCTGGATGTTGATGATAACATACACCCCAGTAAATACCAAAATATAAACAATCTCGGATAAAAATGAGATTATGATATTTTTCGTTACCTTAGGTCTGGTTTGCTTTGTAAGTGTCCAAACCTCCTGTATAATGATTTAAATAATGTCATTGACTTATTCCAGAATCATAATCATTGTTATGATATCATATATGGTTCACTAATGACTTTATATTACCCGTTCTTTTGTAAATTCCATGTTAAAGAGCGTTTTGGGTAAAATCATTTCATTTGTCGCCCGTGTTTTGACTTGTAATTATTCATATGATTACTTAGATCATGATTAATTATTTACAGAATATAAAACATGATTTATATATAATATATATTCAGAATATACATATATATAATAGATCAGTAAATTGAATGAAATACACCGTTCCTGGAGACGGTAGGCCGTACGTACGCATCAATGCTGTTTTCATTTCCTTATTGAGTTGAATGGAATTAAGTAGACGACATACATATATATAAACATAAATCCATTATTATTATTATGTCATATATTTCATGATTACTTATTATATATACTTTATAATCATTCATGAATGGTTAATGTGGAGAACGAATCTCATTGCGTCGTGGAGACGGTAGTCCGTACGTACGCACGAGCGATGATATCAGTCTCATGATCGTGGAATTGTATTGGAGTGTATGTATACTATTTCAGAATCAATATCACTTTACAATAGTCATATATATTTATTATGTACACATTTTACCCATCCAAGTAAGGTGGTGGTGGAAAATAGATTACACCACGGCGTGGAGACGGTATTCCGTACGTACACACGTACGGTGATTTTTTTTTCCATAGGATGGATAGATGGTGAAATAGGGTTGTTTCATACTTATAATAACATATCAGTATATGAGTGATACTGATGATATTACTTCATAATGAAACAACCTAAGAAGAAGAAGTGGAAGGAGAAATAAAGTAGAAAGAATCGGTAACGGACATTACCTCTTCTTTGGAGCGCCTCTTTGAGTCCTCCTCTTAGGGCACTAAAATTGGTCTTTGAAGAAAACCAGGACCTCTAGTATGTTTCTAGGGAAGTGGAGAAGAGAATTTGGCAGGGTTTGGCCGAGTTTGAAGGCTCAAAGTGGTGTGAGGAAGAGATGGAGGAGGTGCTCTTTTATAAGGGAGTAGAGGGGCACCTTTGGAATAACTAAAAATATTATTTTATTATAAACCCAAATTCGGTTCTAAATAGCTCCAAATTGATTTATTTCCAAGATAATGTGGGGACGGGTCGAAATCCTATTATCCAATAGAATTTAGACAAGTTTAGTTTCCTATTTTAACCTTATAATTTATATTTAACCTTAAGTTAGATAATTTTACTTTTACCGTGTCTTTTTGTGTTCTTACACTATAAGGTTAATAAACATACAATAACAAGCCAAACGAACCCCAAGTTGTTTATTATTAATATATATAACCTTATCTAAGTCATTTGGCTGAACCATATATTTTTAGGAATAAAATTACAATTAATAATATAATATTTGTTTTAAAAACTATTTTTTGTCAATTTTGACACTATTTAGTAATTGATTTTTGTAAAAATCATAACAGAATGATTAGTTCAAAAAAAGTTCATTAAATCAATAATAACATGTCATATTAACCTATATAATTATTGTAATTCATAAAAGGCTCAAATTATATTTATTTTGGTATTTATAACTTCAATTATGTCAATATTTCATTAATAAGATAATTACTGCATCATCTTTGTGTCATAAATAAATTACCTTATTTAATGTCTAAAAATTAAAAATAAAATATCATTATGTAGGAAATATTTTTAGCTTTCCAATTAATATTTATAGTCTAATTTATCTTATTTATAACCCTATATTAAAAATTATATACTTATTAAACTTTGATTTTAACTATTTTAACCCTTCTTTAAATAAATTAATAATATATGTCCTAATAAAATCCAAGTGGGCCTAAATGGTCATATTTTATTCCTAAGGTTGTTTTTGGTCGAATTACCCCTATCCAATAGAATTAGGACATGTGTTAGGGTAATAATAATATCATTTTTACACTTAATTACCCTATTTACTTTTAACTGTGGTTAAAAAAAGTAAAAAGTTACTATTCACCAAAAATTATTTTCATCTTATTGAACCACATTTTAATTACTGACATCAACCGTGTCTCTCGGATTTTTGAAATTCCATTCACAGAAGCGGTAAAATTATGTTTTATTAAAAATTTATTTTTTTTAACTACCACTTAGTGGTTTCACTATTCATCAAAAAATGAATGTTTCAAGAAAAATACAAAAAATTTGGCCTAAGATATATTTGATATTATGAACTCAAAAATGATGTCTATTTTACAAAATTAAAAACATATCAGTTGCATTAATTAATTTAAAAATTAATTCCCGTCGTCAAAACAAATAGCGTGTTCTTAAGAGATAATAACTATCAAAAGATGGACATTTGTTTATGTCTGGTTTAAATGTGAAATTACATCCATTGTCCAACATTGTATTAAATTGTAAAAATATATTCTAAATATAATTTAAAACCACTCAAATTAATAATTTATCACTATTAATTATTTCGATTAAAAAGGTTCTTTTTAATTAAAATTTAGTAATTTTAACTATTCATTAGAAAATTAAAGTTATCTGAAAAGTACCAAAATTTCACCCTATGCTAATTTCGATATTCCGAATCCAAAAATGAAGTCCATTTTGAAAATAAAATTTACAAAATTTCAAAAATTGGTTATTATTATTCATAACGGCTCGTTTTAATAATATTTTAATAGCTTATCGTTGTTTAGTGAAACTCGGTATTGCGTACTACACACGCTATTGAGGAAGGTCGCGATTGCGTTTAATGCAAGGCAAGTAAATGATGAATGTTGTGCAAGCTCCTTTTGGTGTAGCGTAAAACACAAGGCATTAATGAAATTAAAAATAATATTTTTCATAAAATCTCGGGGTGTTACAATGATATATTATCTTTTTAAATGGTTTTAAAGTGAAATTATAATATATTTTTACCATTTAATCCAATGGTGGTAATTGGAATTAATTTCACAATGAAATTGGACATAAACAAGTGTCTGTCTTTTGATAGATTTTGTTTCTTAAAAACACACTATATGGTTTGAAAACGGGAATTAATTATAAAATTAGTAAATGAAACTTATATTTTTTGAATTTTTCAAAATAGAAATCATTTTTGAATTCGGAATTTCAAATATAGATTACGGTGAATTTTTGGTATTTTTATGAAATAGTTCAATTTTTGATGAATAGTGAAACCACTAAGTGGTAGTTAAGCAAAATGATTTTTCATTTAAAAGAATGTTTACCACTTCTGTGTATTGAATTTCAAAAATCTGACATACACGGTTATCATTATTAAGTAAAATGTGGTTCAAAGAGATTAAAATATTTTTTAGTGAATAGTAACTTTTTTGTTTTGTTAACCGCGATTAGAGGTAATTAGTGAAATTTAAGATAAAAATGATATTATTAAAATATAAAAATATCTTGACACATGTACAAACCTTATTTGATATGTCATGTCCGACCAAGACAATCCATGGGTCAATTTTTGGGACCCCATGGAGCCTCTTGGGTAAGATAATGACATTAATACCTTTTATTTAAAGTAAAAATAAAAATGTCACAAACATGTATTCTTTTACGAAAAAAAATATTACATGGTGTTATATAAGTTATACTTTTGACTATAAATATTCATTAGAAATATAAATTTTTTTCCTACACTATGGTAAGTTTTTTATAATTTATAGAAATCAAATAAAATAAAATTATTTATAAAACAATGATGATGTAGTGTTTACGTCATTAGTGAATGATTTAAATAAATAAGAAGATAATGTTTAAAATAATATCCAAAACTTTTCCAATTATTATTGGATGATTTTATTTAGAACATTTAACACCTTATATTCGACTTTAATGATTTTTGGAGCTTTAAAAACCAAATTTCATTTTATAATAAAATAATAGTTTCAAGATTTCTAAAAGAGCCCCTCCTCTTCCTTATAAAAAGACCCAACTTCCTACCCATATCTCATACATCTCAAGCCCTTTGTCTCGTCCAAAATCTACTAAAATAAGCTCCCAATATCCCTCTATTCATCCTAGAAGCCTCACCTTATGCAGGAATCTCTTCAAGAAACCGTTTTGGTTCAAACGAAGAAGAGTTACCCGATTTAAAGGTAATGCCTTCACTTGTGTTCTTTTGTTTAATTTTGCTTCTCCAACCCCCTAAACTATTTATATTCCATTAATTTCTAACAAAAAAATTATCGTCAATATACTAGGATGTTGTTATTAAATGGATTCGAGCAACACTTACACACACCTTAATCTAATGGTTAAAGAACATTCTGTTTCTGTGGATGGAAAATTACAGCCTAACGAAACGATGATTGTTCAATCTTCTATTAACACCATTCATGGTGGCCATTAAGATGTAAAAATATTTATATATGATAAATAATATGTTTATGTTTTTCTTAAGCATCTGTATTTTTCATTTATGGAATACCTTTATGGTTTCCATTATGGGTAAATGCGATATATATATTTTATGAAGTGCGGACTACCACCCCCTCAAAGTGATTTGATTCGTTAATGCCATATGTGGGACGTGTAAAGAATGGAGTTAATAATATTATATATCATATTATACTGGAATTATAATTTACCTTTATATAATTATTATTTCATTCCATTAAATATGAAATATAAATGAAAGTAGTGTTCATGCGTACGTACGACTTACCGTCTCCCTGAATGGTGCATTTCATTTATTACCTCTAAATGTTACATAATATTATAAATGAATGTATATACTGGATATATATGATATATATGATATCTACATCATTAATATAATTCGGGATATAATGTATATTTTACCACCTGAACAACTTGTAATTTTAAGGAGTTTATTTTTGACTCAATTACCAATGATCGACAAAATGACCGTTATTAACCTAAATAATTACAATGTGTTCATAACATGGTAATAAGTGATATAAAAGGAATAATGAACATGAAAAAGCTTCTTAAGAAATTATAAATTAACTCAAGTTTATTATTTAAGATATTAAAGAACGATCGAGTCAAGTTGGACACAAGATAAGGGACTTCGTCTCAATCTCCATTCATTGAGGCATCTTTTGTTTTATAGAAAATATTCTTTTATAATGGTTATAAACCCCCATTGACTTTTACTTTTATTCAAAAGGAATATTTTTATACGAAGTGTTTTACTAAACTATAAAAGCGAATGTTTTTTTCGTACGTATGCATGGACAACGACTTCACCGCCGCCGTGACTATTATTTGATTTTCGGCTTCCTCTACAAGCCATAACATTTTTTAAAATGAAAAAAAAATACCATGTTTTACATTTCATTATTTTGGTATTGAAATTTTTTTTTGATAACTTGTTGATTATATCAGTGTGTTGTATTGATATCTTGTGATTGAAATGTGGAAATATTATATTTTCTTTATGAATTATTTATGTGATAAGATTATGTTATGGTTCATGGAAATTGTTTATGAAGATGGGTGGTTTGGTGATAATATAAGGGCAGGTGAGCCCGATATAGCTCTCCAATTCATTGGTTAACGTGAAAGAGGTAAACGTTAATGTTTCTCTTAAGAGATTTATGGAATATACTATGATGGGTATTCCAAATGCAACCATGAGGGTTACTCCTTACATAAGAATGTTATGAATGCCTCAAGTTACCATTATGTCTTATGATTTCTATGAGTTATTCACAAATCATATGATTTCATGAGGTATGATTAAAGTTCATGTATTTTATGAGTAAACTATGATTTCATCGATTCTTATATATACATGAACTAATGTTGTCCTTCCGTATTTTTATCCCTTACTGAGATTTTTATGCTCATCCCAAGTTTTTGAAATGTTTTTCACAGGTCAAGGGAAAGGTATATGATGTGATGATAGGGTCAAGAAAGTTTCAAAAAAGAATCCATGTTTTATTTAAAATATGTTTCCTTTAACGAGAAGAGTGAATGTTGTCTTTGATGTGACCACCTTGTTTATAAGTAGATTGTAATGCATGATATATGATCTGATTCCCTAAAACTCTAAACCTGAAAAGATCCTCAATGTGTATTTATTGAAATAAATCAAGATTAAGTAATGTTTATGGCTGGGGCCTTATAGTTGGTATCAATTGATGGTATAGATAACTTTAGGAGTTAGAATTATATTAAATGATTATCCAAAAATATTTTTATATATTTTCAAATTGAAATGTTATAGAATTAAAGATTACCATGTTGCTTCATCTAAGACTTCGTTGTTCAAAATGGTTTTCCACAGAGGAAATAGGGAAGCATTGTTAGGAAGGCATACAGAAGGAAATGACCTTCCGAATCAGCATCCTGAGATGGTCGGAATTGGAACTGAATAGTTTGTTGCAGTAATGGTGCAGTTGACTCAAGCGATAAATGGTGGTGGTATCCATGGACAAGATCTGCCAGATCAACCACAGAGGAACATGTCAATAGTGGAACATTTCAAAAGGCCACATCCCCCATCATTCAGAGGGTCATCTGACCTTGTTATAGCTGAAGGGTGGATTAAAGTACTGGAGAAGATTTTTGATGTCATGGGGTGTTCAGAAAATCAAAAGGTTAGTCTTTCTATTTAGCGTTTGTAGGGTGAAGTAGATCAGTGGTGGTCGATGGTTAAAAATATCAGGGATGCTGATGAGATTGATGCTCTTGACTGGGATGATTTCAAAGTTATGTTTCTTGAGAAATATTTTCCTAAGGCTGTTCGAATTAGGATGGAAAAACCATTCTTGGAATTGAGGCAGGAGGATGACTCAGTGGATTCTTATGAAGAAATGTTCACTTGATTGGAAAGTTATGCTCCAAATTTTATCCGAGACCTTAATAGTAACATCAATCGTTTTTACTCAGGATTAAAGCAGAAATATTGAAGGGCATATGGTTATCGTGAGTTCAAAATTATTGAAATGCTTGTTCAATGTGCTGAGAAGTTGGAAATGGAGTTTGTTGATGATCAAGTGTTGTATAACAACCAACAGATGAAGAGACCGAGGTGGCAGGATAACGGGAAGAATCCTTCAAAAAGGTCTGATGGTAAGAAAACTATGTATTTAGTTTGTGATACATGTGGTAAAAATCATGCTGGGGAATGTCTTTTGAATACTGTAAAGTGCTGCCGATGTGGTAAGACAGGACATAAGGCTCGTGATTGCACTGGAAAAGATTAGGGTGACAATAAGACCAAATTTGATTTACAGTTACAGAAATGATTCAAGTGCAACGAGATGGGTCATTTTGCAAACGAGTGTCCGACAAAGAGCTTGAGTGATGTAAAGCAGTCAGACTACAAAAGAAAGGTGTGGTGAAATCCCTTGAAACTACTTCAGTAGATATTGGGCCATCAAATGAAGTGGTATCATGTAGATTGTTTGTTTTATCAGATATGCCAGTGTGTTGTTTGATTCAGGGTCTACACATTCTTTCATATCAGAAAAAGTTTCTATAAATTGGGAATACCATCTCATGAAATGACTCCTGAACTTGTGGTAATAAAAAACTGGGGGAAATTTTGATGCAAAATGAATTTATAAGAATCTTCCTATCATTATCCGTGGAAAGAACCTACTTGCAAACCTTATTGTGTTACCCCTAGTAGAGTTTGACGTTATCATGGGTATGGATTGGCTCTCTGTTTACCATGAAAAGATTGACTGTAGAGTTGAAGAAGTTTCTTTTCATAAATACATTCAGTTTGTGTACAATAATGAACCATTACTTTTGATAACATATCAAGAAGTTGAGAAACTAGTAAAATATGGAAATGAATGTTACCTTGCACATATTTTTGAAAACAATGGAACCGATCAGATTAATGATGTGCTAGTGGTAAATGAGTATCCTGATGTTTTTCTTGATGAGTTTCCTTGAATAATACCATATTGTGAAGTTGAATTTACTGTTCACTTAGTTCCTGATGCTAATCCAATTTCAAAACCCCCTTATCTAATGGCCCAAATAGAACTTTTAGAGTTAAAGGAGCAATTGCATGATTTTTTAGAGAAAGGTTTCGTTCGACCTATCACATCACCGTTGGGTGCTCTTGTCTTATTTGTTAAAAATAATGGTGGTTCAATGGGACATTTCCTTGATTATAGAGCCTTGAATAACATCACTGTTAAGAAAATATATCCTTTCCCTCATATCGATGATTTGTTTGATCAACTATAGGGGGATCGGTATTTTTCAACGATTGACTTGAGATTAGGGTACCATCGGTTGAAGGTAAAGAATAAAGATGTTCCAAAGACTTCGTTTCATACAAGAAATGGCCATTATGAATTTTTAGTTATTCTTTTTGGGCTAACCAATGCACTTGTTGTATTCATGGACCTTATAAATAGAATTTTCCATGAGTTCATGGATATGTATATGGTTTTTTTCATTGATGATATTTTAGTGTTTTCAAAAATTAAAGAGGAGCATGAAAGTCATTTAAGGGTTATTTTTCAATCCTTAAAAGAAAATAAATTGTATGGGAAATTCACCCTGTGTGAGTTTTGGTTGCAAAAAATTTCATTCCTTGGTCACATTGTTTCTAAAGATGGAATAACTGTTGATCCTGCAAAATCAAAGGTGGTTGAAGAATATCCAAGACCCACAAATGTAACCGAGATTCGTAGTTTTATTGGTTCGTTAGGATATTAACGAAGGTTTGTTAAAAAAATTCATGGTTATCTAGATCAATGACTAAGCTAACTAGGAAGTGTGTTAAGTTCATCTGGACAAAAGAATGTGATGATTGTTTTTAGGAATTGAAAATAAGATTAGTGAATGCTCCATTTTTAGTACTACCTTCTAGGATTGATGATTTTTTTATCGATAGTGATGCTTCATTGAATGGACTTGGTTGTTTCCTAATGCATAATGATCAGGCAATTGCTTATGCTTCGCGTCAGTTGAAAACACATGAGATAAATTACCCTACACATGATTTGGAATTAGCTGCTGTTGTTTTCTCTTTAAAAATTTTGAGGCATCATTTTTATTATGTAAAGTGTGAAATATATACTGATCACAAACGTTTAAAGTATATATTCACTCAGAAATAATTGAACATGAGATAGAGGAGATGGCTAGAATTAATCAATGATTATGATTGTAAAATTCATTACCATCCGGGATAAGAAAATAAATTGGCTGATGCTTTGAATAAAAAAAGTAATGCTTAATTAACCATGTTACATTTGGAACGTGAACCATTGGTTAAGGATTTTATGAACTTTGGCATAAAATTTGTTGGTTTAGTATGTTCTTTTGTTTTGTTTCAGGTATTAGTGAAATAATATCTATCAGGCAGAATTAAACAAGCAATGAAGCAAGACAGTGAGTTTCAGAAAAAGTTAGAGCTGGTTCAGAAGTGTAAGTTTCTTGAATTCAACATTGATAATGATTGTGTTTTGAGATTTGGGATGATATTGTGGGTTCCTTGTGATTCACAGTTGAAGAGAGAGTTGTTATTTGAAGCTCATAGTTCTTCGATTTCAGTTCATCCGGGCAGTACTAAGATGTATAGAGATCATCCAGAGTATTACTGGTGGGATGGAATGAGAAGAGATATTCCTTATTTTACTATGATGTGTTTGACTTTTCAATAGTTTAAAGCATAGCGGAAGTTACAGAAAGGGATGCTTTAGCCTTTACCAGTGCCAGAGTGGAAATGGGATAATATATCCATGGACTTCGTTTTGGGATTGCCGAAGACACCTCGAGGTAATAATGCAATCTGGGTTGTTGTTTATTTCATGACTAAATCCGACCATTTCCTTGATATACGAGATAATTTTTCCCTAGATCCACTTTCGGATTTATATCTTAATGAGATAGTCATGTTACATGTAGTTCCCCCTTCTATTGAATCTGATCGTGATCACAGGTTTACATCTAACTTTTGGAAAGGATTTAGAAGTCGTTGGGTACTGAATTAAATTTCAGAATCGCTTTTAATCCTCAATCAGATGGGAAGTCAGAACTAATGATTCAGACATTAGAGGATATGTTGTGTGCTTGTTTAATATATTATGATGGAAGTTGGGACCAACATCTTTCTTTGGTTGAGTTTTCTTATAATAACAGTTTTCATTCTAGTATACAGATGGCACCATTGGAGGAATTATAAGGGAAACAGTGTCGAACTCCAGCTTTTTGGGATGAATTATGTGAAAGGAAGTTGATGAGACCATTATTGGTAGAAGAGTTGGTAGGAAAAGTTCAACTGATACAGAGACACATGAGAACAGCTCAGAGTAGGCAGAAGAGTTATGCAGACAATAGAAAGAAAGATCTCTCTTTTGAGGTAGGTGATCATGTTTATCTCAATGTTTCCACATGGAAAATTTTGATTATATTTGGTATGAAAGGAAATCTGAGGCCAAGGTTCATTGGACCATATGAAATTCTGGAGAGAGTTGGATCAGTTGTATAACTAGTTTCCTTACCTCCGAGTTTATCTCAGGTAAACAATGTCTTTCATGTTTCAATGTTAAGGAAGTATACGATAGATCCATCACATGTTTTGAGTCTAGAGGTAGTTCAGCTGGAAGAGAATCTATCTTATGAGGAACAACCGGTCCAGATTCTTGACCACAGAAAACAGGTATTGCGAAATAAGGTGATTAATCAAGTAAAGGATTTGTGGAAAAACCACATGATGGAAAGGCAACATGGGAATCTTAAAATGATATGAGGGATAAAAAATCCAATTTATTTAAGTTAATAAATTGTGAGGACACAATTCCCAAAAGGGGGGAAGGATGTAACATCCCAGGTAAATAAATAATAAGACATTTTAATATTTATTAATATTTTTTGAATTAAGTATTAATTTTACTTTAATGGGGTTTCTATGTTCGATGGAGAACCCTCATTAAATATATTTTTGGTCACCCATATACATTATATTAGACCAAATAAATTTCTTCTCTAGAATTTGGATATCAAAATTTACATTTTGTAAATTTTTTATATTTTTCTGATAATGTTCATTTTTTATGAATAGTGAAAAATGGTAGATTTTAATTCAAAACCTCTTTTAATATAATTTATTTATAATGATAGATTATATTTTTAATTGGGTTTAAGGTTCATTTATAATATATTTTTACCATTTAATCCAATGGTGGTCATTGGAATTAATTTCACTTTGAAATTGGACATAAACAAGTG
Source organism: Viscum album (assembly GCA_963277665.1). Classification (NCBI taxonomy): domain Eukaryota; kingdom Viridiplantae; phylum Streptophyta; class Magnoliopsida; order Santalales; family Viscaceae; genus Viscum; species Viscum album. The sequence continues at coordinate 583,655 of OY728127.1, forward strand.
TTAGTCTCTTGATAGATTTTGTTTCCTAAAAACACTCTATTTGATTTGACAATGAGAATTAATTATAAAATAATAAATGAAACTTATATTTTTTAATTTTTTCAAAATAGACAGCATTTTTGAAATCGGAATATCAAATATAACTTTGGGTGAATATTTGGTATTTTTCTGAAGAACATCAATTTTTGATGAATAGGGAAACCACTAAGTGGTAGTTAAGAAAACTGAATTTTCGTTTAAATGAATGTGTACCACTTATATGTATTTAATTTCAAAAATCTTACATACATGGTTATCATTATTAAGTAAAATGTGGTTCAAAGGGATTAAAATATTTTTTGGTGAATAGTAACTTTTGAGTTTTGTTAACCATTAGTAGTGGTAATTAGTGTAATTTAAGATAAAAATGATATTATAAAAATATAAAAATATATTGACACATGTCATAACCTTATTGGATAGTTTATGGATGACCAGAAAAATCCATGGGTCAATTTTTGGGACCCCATGGAGCCATTTGGGTAAGATAATGACATTAATACCTCTTATTTAAAGTAAAAATAAAAATGTCACAAACATGTATTTTTAACTAAAAAAAATATTACATTGGTTTATATAAGATATATTTTTTATTAAAAATATTCATTAGAAATAAAAAAATATTTCCTACATCATGGTAAAAAAAATTAAGTTTGAGACATAAAAAATAAAATTATTTATGACACAATGATGATGCAGTGTTTACGTCATTAATGAATGATTTAAATAAATAAGAACATAGTGTTTAATATAATGTCCAACAGTTTTCCAATTATTATTGGATGATTTTATTTTGAACGTGGACCACCGTATCATCGACTTTATTGACTTTTGGAGCTTTAGAAACCAAATTTCATTTTATAATAAAATAATAGTCTCAAGATTTCCAAAAGAGGCCCTCCTCTCCCTTATAAAAAGACCCAACTTCCTACCCATCTCTCACACATCTCAAACACATTGGATCATCCAAACTCTACTCAAATAATCTCCCAATATCTCTCTCTTCATCCTAGAAGCCTCATATTAGGCAGAAATCTCTTCAAGAAACCCTTTTGGTTCAAACGAAGAAGAGTTCCCTGATTTAAAGGTAATGTATTCACTTCTGTTATACTGTTTTATTTTTCTTCTCCAACCCCCTAAAATATTTTTATTACTTTATTTTGTAACAACACAAGTATATTAAATATACTAGGTTGTTGTTATGAAATGGATTCTAGCTACACTTACACACACCTTAATCTAATGGTTAAAGAACATACAGTTTCTGGGGATGGCAAATTACTGCCTCACGAAATTATGATTGTTCAATCATCTATTAACACATTTCATGGTGGCCATTAATATGTCACTATATTTATATATGATATATAATATTTTTATGTATTCCTTACACTTCTGTATTTTTCATTTATGGCATTCCTTTTTGGTTTCCATTATGGGTAAACACGATATCTTCATTTTAGAAAGTGCGGACTACCGCTCCCTCAAAGTGATTTTATTCGTTAATTCCATATATGGGACGTGTAAAGGATGGAGTTAATAATATTATATATGATATTATACTGGAATTATAATTTCCCTTTATATAATTATTATTTTATTCAATTAAATATGAAATAGAAATGAAAGTAGTGTTCATGCGTACGTACGGCTTACCGTCTCCATGAACGGTGCATTTCATTTCTTACATCTAAATGTTATGTAATATTATAAATGCATTTATATACTAGATATATATATTATATATATGATATCTAAATCATGAATATAATTCTGGATATAATGGATATTTTACCACATTAACAACTTGTAATTTTAAGGAGTTTATTTTTGAGTCAAGTACCAATGATCGACAAAATGACCGTTATTAACCTAAATGATTACAAATTGTTAATAAGGTGGTAATAAGTGATATAAAAGGAATAATGAACTTGAAAAAGGTTCTTATGCAAATATAAATTAACTCAAGTTTATTATTCAGGAGATTAAAGAACGATCGAGTCAAGTCGGACACGAGGTAAAGGACTTCATCTCAATCTCCATTCCTTGAGGCATATTTTGTTTTATACACAACATTCTTTTATAAGGTGTATAATCCCCTTTTACATTTACTTTTATTCAAAAGGAATATTTCTATACGAATATTTTTACTAAAAGAGAAAAGGGAATGTTTTTGTTATACATATGCGGTGACAAGGACTTCTCTGCCTCCGTGACCATTATTTGAGTTTCAGCTTCCTCTAAAAGCCATAACTTTTTTTAAAATGAAAAATAAATACCCTGTTTTAATTTTCATTATTTTTGTATTGAAAATGGTTTTTCATAACCTTTTGATTATATCAATGTGTTGTATTGATATCTTGTGATTGAAATGTGGAAATATTATGTTTCCTTTTCGCATGTTTTATATGTTACGATTATGTTATGGTCCTTGGGAATTGTTTATGAAGACGGGTGGGTCCATGATAAACTAAGGGCGGGTGAGCCCGATATAGCTCTCCAATGCATTGGGTAACGTGACATAGGTAAATGTGATTGTTTATCCTAAGATATTTAGGGAATATAATGTTATGGGTATGCCAAACGTAACAATGACAGTTAATACCTACATAATAATGTTATGAATGCCTCAAGTTACATTTATGTCTTATGATTTCTATTATTTATTCATAAATATTATCATTTCATGAGGTATGATTAATGTTCTTATGTTTTATGAGTAAACTATTATTTCATTGATTCTTATATATACATGAACTAATGTTTTCATTCCGTATTTTGATCCCTTACTGAGCTTTTTATGCTTATCCCAGGTTTTTGAAATGTTTTTCACATGTCAAGGGAAAGGTACATGAAGTGATGATAGGGTCAAGAAAGTGTCATGAAAGATTCCATGTTTTATTTAAAATATGATTCCTTTAATTATAATATTGAATATAGTCTTTGATATAACCATCTTGTTTACAAGTGGAGTGTAATGCATGATATATGATCTAATTCTCTAAAACATTAAACCTGAAAAGATCCTCAATGTGTATTTCTTGAAATAACTCAAGATTAAATAAAGTTTAAGGCTGGGGCCTTATAATATTCATCATATTGAACAATATATTACCTACTAATATCAATTGTGTCTCTTATATTTTTTAAATTAAACTCACCGAAGTAGTAAAATTATGCTTTACATAAACTTGCAAATGCTCCTAGGAGGGGGGTAAAAGACAGTGAAAAGTTCAATAAACTTTTTATATATCTAAAATTATTATAAACTGAATCCAATTAATTACATTGAACTTATATAGGTATTATGTATCTATTTTCACCAAAAATAAATTTAAATAAAATAAATAATTATTTATATAAAAATTCTATTTTCACACTACAACTCAGTGTTTTCCACTATTAATCAAAATTTGAATGTTTTCAGAAAAATACAAAAAACTCATCCTAAGCTAATATGAATATTCCAAATCCAAAAAAATAAGTCCATTTTGAAATATAAAATTTATAAAATTTAAAAAAGTGGGGATTACTATTCATAACGGCTAGTTTGATTGGTTGTGGTGTGTTAGAACTCGAAGTTGCGTACAACAAAAGCTATTTTATTATTCAAAGTGAAGTGTACCATGGATACTTGGGGTGTTAAATTTGGTAGGATGAACCTAGTATATAAATATACGTCCTGATATGAGTCTTTGATAGCTTTTTAAAATTTTTATTATGTTCCATTTATGTAAAAATGGAGATAGGAGAATCTCACCTGAATTGTGGTGATAAGAAGCAGAAAGTGGAGATTAAATAAGGTTGTCTTAATAAGAAGTCTAACAGTGATAAAAAATTTCTTTTCTCCCATGTTCATAGGTGTGGAAATAAGGACATCCAAACTTGACTAAGGGGTAGAGATAATGATTCATGTTAGCGAAGGAAGGACACCTTGTTGGAGAGTGTTGACATGAAAAAACTACAAAGGCATTGGTCAGGAGGTGTGTTTTGGTCAACCCTGAGTGAATTTTTCACTACTTTAATTCAATGGATGTAGGTAAAATTTCAAACCAATGCACTATGACCAGAATTTATAGATAAAATTAAAAACATGCAAGCCAATAATGGGGAGAATTTTCCATCACAACCGCTGAGGTGGATCTCGACAACAAAGTGGTTACATGTGTGCATGTTATTCATTCAATAATAGATAATATTAATTTTGATTCATAATCAACGTATTCCATTCTATCATTAATTTTTTATAGATCTATTTAAACACAACAAAAAATCATGGAAGTAGAGATTTTAGTGAAAATAGAAAATGGGGTAATTATTGGAACCAGCGTATATAACTCCTCCCCTGTCAAAATTTTTGGGTTGAACATCCCAATAAAAATTTTCATACTGCATTTTTTAGAATTTAAAGAAATTCAGGTTATGTATTTCATTTACATATATAGATCAAATATAATTGTTAAGTATATCACTCTCTATATCATGAATTATATTCTATAACTATAAATATTCATTGAGGTGGAATGATCTTCTTTTGATACAAATCTCAAGCATGTGTATTATTGAACTATGAGAAAGCATATATAATTAAAATTATTGAGTATAAGGAATGGTTCATCCCCAGATACATTACCATTGTGAAGGAATATCATGATGTGTTTTTTGAAAAAAATCATAGTCTTCCTCTTTGCCGATAGGATGAAATTTAAACCGATCATACACATGTGGTGTTTCCATTATCCAAGACTCTGAATAGAATGGATATTGTGAAACAGATGTAGATGAAAAATATATTATTATCTTGATAGAGGTTTCAAACACCAATGTTCTTTACATGGGGTCAACTAGTTTTCATCGAAGGAATAAGGATAGATCAATGCACCTTTGCAATGATTATTGTGAACCGAAAAATATCGCGAAAAATAACTGGTATCCTCTACGACGGAATTATGACTTCTTTTATCATCTCCATGTATGAAGATAATTCTCATTTGTGGATTTTAAGAGGAGGTATTACAATGTTAGGGTAAATTACAAGGATATCCCTATGATTTATTTTCATAAAAGTTGCAGGTATTGTGGGTTCATATTATTTCCATTTAATCTTTCTAATGATCAATTAATCATCACAGACTTGATCAAAATATTATTAATAGATTACATCAAAAACAATTATGTAGTGTTCATAGATGATATTCATATATACAACTAAATCTTGGAGAATCATTATGTTCATTTATGAACTATTATGAAAACAATACAAAAGGAGTATCTTTATGCGTTGTATAGAAAATATGGTTCCTTTTTTAAGTAACTATAATTATTTTTTACAATTATCATAATTCGTGGGATAAATTTTAACACTTCAAAGATACAATAAACTTATGTTTGTCTGAGGCCAAAAACTATGACATATATCCATAGCTTCTATTTATTATCTAGGTGTTATTTTCATTTTGGGAGAAATATCTATTATTTGTAAAACACTGAAACTAAGATAATTCTAATATGAGTCTGGATTTCATGGAATGGTGAATGTGAAGGGATTATTATGTTGTTGAAAATGAGGCTTATGAATGAACATAGATTCACAATGCCTACAAGTGGATATCATTTTCTAGAATTAAGTGATGCTTCAAAAAACGTATTATAATATTTGATAATGGAAAATAAAAAAGTAGTGTCATATGCTTCAAAGAAGTTGAATGTTTGCGAACAAAACTACCCAACACATTATTTGGTGTTATCTAAAGTGATATTCAGTTCGAAAATATGGAGGAATTATCTCTTTGGGGAGAACTGTAAAATATATATTTATGACAAAGTCATCAAGTATATATTCCAATAGAAAGAGTAGAATATTAAACAAAAAATATGGTTAGTGCTGATGAAGGACATTAACTGGTCAAGTCACTACCATCTTGGGACTAAAAATAAAATGGTTTATGTTTGATGTAGAAAGGATTCAAGAATTTTATCATTAATTATAATTGATACGTATCTAAACAATGTTTATTTTGAAATAATTGACATAATAATCATAATGTAATGAACATCATCAATCCATTGAAAATTTATTTCTAAAAAGTCCCTTCTATAGAAGATAATTTAATCTCAATGATGTGTGAATAATTATTTAAGTGGAATCTATAAAAATGGTTAAATTCACAAAGATCAATGTTAATAAATAAGAGTTTTCTAGATTTGGGACACAGTAATTTCTATAACAATATAATTAGATAAATGAGGATTTCTTGTTTGATGCACATAGATCAACCATCCCTATCCATCCTTGAAGAACCAATATATATCAATAAATAAGAGTGTATTTTTGGTGGAAAAATATAATGAATGATATTAGGTAATATACATCAATATTACTTGTATAAATGAAAATGAAGGAGGATGGAAAAAAAATAAAATAGAATGAAACATGCATTACCTAAAAATACATAGAAATGGAAAAACATTACCACAACTGATTTCACCAGTCATCGAGAACATGGAGAGGGAATAAAGATATATGGGTTTTTTTGGATTGTCTTACAAATACTTATCACCTAATTTCAATTTGAGAGAACATCTCACTCGATCAACATGCATGGGTATACATTAGATAAGTTGTGATGCTGCACAGAACTCCACCATCTATTGTACCTAATCATTATCCAAGATTTAAAAATATATTCTAGAAGAATCTCCAAAATTTACTCAATAACGAGTTGAAATTATTCATTGATTATCAATATCAAACCAATAGATAATTTGAGTTGAATATACACCCACTGAGGACATGTTGCGAGCATAATCAATTGACATCTATGGAGCATAGGATCAACCACTTCCTCTGTTTGAGTTCTCATAAAATATCCATTTCCACTATTGCATCCAAATAGAACCCTACAAATATCTTTTATTATAAGAAGTGTAGAACACCAACATGTGGGGATGTCATTATGGGAAAAAATTTAGGTCCTGAAATGGTTGAAAAAATGGTTGAGAAGATAATGGCCATTCATCAAGAAATTAAGGATTCATATTGTAAAATAAATAGTTATGATTAAAATCCTTTATTAGACCTAGAGTTTCATATTGGAAATAGGTATTACATTACACATATCCAAGGAATAAAGTCAGGATATTTGTAAATAAGTGAATGATTATTCAATGATACATCATCCCCTTTGAGATCATTGATCGCATTAGAGAGATGCCTTACTGACTAGCACTCCCAACTAAACAATCTCAAGTAAATGATGTAATCAATTTATCCCACTTGATCAAGTACATACCAAATTCCTCAACAGTCATGACTCGACTCATGCCACATATTCAAAAAGAACAACCCCAAGAACAAATACATAGCACTTGGGGGATGCGACAAGCACCGAAGGCATAAAAATCATAGAGAGGTCTTTTATTGTGTAACTTTACGCACACACATCCAACTCCATGAAAAATTGCTCAGGAAATGAAATAAAATTTACAACACTGATATAAAGGGAAAAAAAACATGCCTTGACATCTAATCAGTACTTGTACATAAATTTAAACTGAAAGGGAAAGGTGAAAATACACACCCAACCTGAAAAGTGTCTGACTCATAGAAAAAAAAAGTAAAATTAAAAATGATGAGTGACCTCTACTCCCATATGCCATGCTACGAGCATTTTATGTAGTTCCAAAATCTAAAATCCCTAATCTAAAATTAATTCATGATCAACCTCTCTATCTTCTACATATGGAATGATACGTTTGGAAATAACCCATGCAGTGGTGAGTATAAACATACTTAGTAGGATTCTCTAAAAATGATAACGGGGAAGTGTAAGAGATTTTGAGGAAGATGAATGTAGTAGATTGAACACAGTACAATGAAATAGTATTGCTCATCAAAACTATATAGTGATTCCAAAATTATCCAGACACAAATTTATCGAAATAGAGAGAAGATGAACTTCTCGTCGAGTCTTCTCTACCAATATAAGAAGAGTATAGTCATCTATAAAATGAGAATCTAGACATATAAAGAACATTGATTATCCAACATGTCTTCGCCTCTACTAGAAGGATACTATCAAACACCCATGGATTGTGTATTGAATATATATATATATATATATATGCTAACTCAATGAAGGCCAAATAAGAGAGCAAGGGGGTCTCTCTCTCACAACACAATAAAAGAATATGGGTCTCTAATAGTTCCATGAATTGTCCAAGAATGATGCCCAATATCCCACACATCTTCCATTATCATAAAAACCATGAGGGACTAATATCACCACCCCTTGATTCTATCTTCTCTGTACATCACTAAATCACCTGCCTTGTTTTACGTCATGTCCCGAGGAAGTGTATCAGTACGGAAAGAATACCTTTTTCTTTTGAGTCCAATGGTACATCCAACAATTTCTCTCCACATATATATATTTCAAGATTATGCAAACTAAATGTTGAGGATTTGTGCCCTGGTAAATCAGCAGGATTCAACATTAATATAAGTTTTAGGGGACCCACACCCTAGTGTGTCAGAGGTAATCTTCTCTACTAACACAATACTCATCATCTAGTGTGTCAGGAGGGGGGGTCAACACCTGGTATTTTTCATGGAACCATTTACCATCCACATTTAAGGGTAATATGTTTGATGGTACTTCCCGAAAAGTAGCCACAAAGGACTAGTGCCCTACTACATTAGGGGGATTCCACTCTGGTCACTGGTGATCCACTTCTTAGTATGCCAGGGGGAATATAAATTTAATGTATCTATAGAGGACCGAAACCAATGAAAATGTGAGGTCAACACTCTGGTGAGTGGTGAATTCCACTGCCCATACATGTTGGAGTGTAACCCCGGTACTTCCTGGAAATTATGTATGATCGATGCCATCATCAGCCGTGTCATAGATAGGCGTAACACCTAGAACATTTTGCATCAAATATAAAAAGGAAATACAAATAGAAACATCATGTCTTATGTGGAATAAAACTCTTATTTGGATACATGTATGCCAAAATCAATGTCCAAATGAAATTGATACGATAGACATATTATTCGAAATGTGGTACACATTGTCTGTTGGGCCCAAAAAATGTGTGACCTAGCCTCATTTCCTGGACATGTAGCTATCCACAATCGAGTACTAAACTATATAAAAGTACCACTAGTAATTCCACCACTGTCTCAGAGTACAGGAAATATCTATCCAAAAGACTGATGAGTGCACAATTCTATTCTGTCTCTTGAATGGGTGAGAATCAAAATTACTAAAATTGCACCATAGATGACCCTAGATAAAATAAAAAATCACAATTCATGATCCTTATAATAAAATCATAGGATCAACTATTCATTCACCCAAATAATAAAATTGTTGAATATGTTGCATCTCTTAGCATTGTATATGAATGATACATTGAGGGGCCCATTCCTCGATCCTAAAACACATCATATGGATCACACCAATTTCATCCTCCTGTAAAAACACACAGGATTAGCTGTTAAATCATCCAAAACAAACAAAATATGAATATTTTACATTTCACATCATTATGAAGAATGGTTCCTTATGGGTCACACACCTCTACTTTGGTTTATTCACCCAAAATCATCCTTGAAACATTATCCTCAATTATAGGGTCATGAAACCTTTAAAGGTGTGTCGATCAAATGTCGTATTTAAGAGTTAGTCCTAATACAAAAATATACAATAATAGTAATAACTATATTATTATAATTATAGTTACGGTTTCATGAAATTGAGCCATGACCCCACAATATAAAAATTTAAAATTTTCTTCAAAAGCTCCGCTTTAAATACAATGTCACTTTTCCAAAGATGGAACACAAAATAAACATTCTATCTAAGAGTTATGTGGGTTTAAAGATTTAATAATAATACATAATATAATAATGTACTGGCATTTTGGGGTCTTTGGTTACATGTTGGAAAAAGGTATTCATTATCCATCATAAAATGAAAATCTTCTAATTAAGAACACATTTCCATAAACGGTGCATCAAAATGACACTTTATAAAAGAGTTATAAAAAAACATTTTTTTAATAATACTAACAAGAATAGTATATTTATCATTATTAATATATATTATTATTATGGAGGAATGAAGGGGGCTACCCCTTTCCACTATACACAGAATGCCACCCTAACCCACTTAGATCATATTTATTCTCACTTTTTTTAATATTTTATTTGTTACATCTGCACTATTTTATCGTCTCTCTTCCAACCTCTTATTTTTCAATGAGGATTTCACTAATACCCTAATATGCACATGACCTATTCCCAACAATGACCCACACATCATGAACATGGGTACTATAAACAATTCATGTGGTGTCCGAAAATGACTCCTCCACCACTATTCATTGTCAAATCGCCACACTGTTCACCCAAAGAGATGATGTCACTGCTCACATGGATAACCCGATGTTTCCACTCACTGATGATCAATTGGGGTCACTAGACATCATTGGGGAAGGAGGGTCACACCACCTTGGGTCATAGGTCTCCATATCTATCACGTCTAGTACATATATATTCATATCTGCGAGTTACCATTCCATATTGTATTTTTATCCATTGCAATTCAAAATGGATGTAAAAAAATTTATCCTCGATTTATGGCCAGATTTATATGGCCATCCTTGAAAAAATATTACAAATCTGAAAAAGGGAAGAATTAAGTTCAAATATTTAATTATATGTGATGAAATCATAAACTCAATTAGTGAATCAACTAATAATATAATAAATGTGGGACAAAATAAAAAAATAAAAAAACATACAATAATAATGGATCTTTTTGTGAGGAATAATGTGCTTTCCAATGAAGGAGGAAGGACAGTTTCATTCGATGATCTCTGATCAGTCATGATCTGTGACGTCATCTAGATCTGCAAAAGGGAGAGATCTTAATCATCCGTGGTGGGATGTTTCCCAAGAAAACCTAATAATGAAATCATAATTAAATATTTATAATAGTCAATTATTTAAATTTTATCTGCATAACCCATCCCTCAAAGGATTGAAATGTCCAAACATCTTGTGCCCTCTCACATTAATTCATGCTAAAATTAGACAACCCATAAAAACTATAAAGTGGTCTCAAATTTTCAATCTGAGTCCCTCATCAAGAGTTATTCAAATTATAATCCAAATAAAATAAAATAAAATAATAATCTTATATATAGTTTGATACACAATATCGTTTTCCACATTAGTAAATCACTGAAAAATGATATACCCTTCATAGGGTAAACGCCGCAATCTAGACTCAACCTTGGCCTCCAATTTCTAATACGATCTAAAATTTCAGATATATCACATTTCCTCTAGTTTCATTCTATAAAAATACTTTGTACATTTATAAAATAAATTTTGAGCATATCAGGCCTACGATCGAACTTAATCTCAGTGTCATTCTTTGGATATATATGTAGAAATATTTGAATATCTACCGATGCAAAAACACTAGGGTCGAAATCATTCTCACCATCAAAATTTTTATCCATGAATATGAAAACATGCAAAAGAATTCGGGATAATGATCTCCCACCAAGAACCCCTTCTCAAAAGAACTCACATTCATCTTTCATTTATACTACAGAAAATAAACCTAGGGGTGGCCCTTCCCCATAAGGATTAGTCTTATTGACTTCGTACGTAAGATAATGGATGTATCTCATTAGCTGTGACACTTGGGAGATGTCTGGAAACTGCTCTAGCTGTGGCGGTATGAAATTGTCATAGAAAGCACCTCTAACCATCCGAATAATCTTGAATGGACCAATAAACCTTAAGGATTGATCGCCTCCCCAGTCAAAAAATTACACACATGTCCTCATCATATCCTCCATCATCTAGATTGAGTTCTCAGTTTTCCCTTTGATGGAAGGTGAGAGGTTGAAATCATCCATAGTTGGGTGTTGAATAACTCTTATAGGCCTATCCAAAGTCATGATGTAAACCGTGTGTCATGACCAAAGAAAATCATTGAGGGTACCTCATGAAGGTGGATGATCTCCTGTATGTAAAAATTACTCAAAAAAATCTACCTAACTCCAATCCATGGTATAATGGTATTGTGCTGGCTTTTTGAGTTGGTTTACCATCACCCTGATGACATCATCGACCTTCTTTGTGCTCATAATTCCTATCACGATGTCAATTGATATGTCATGCCATTTCCACTATGGGATTTCATGAAGCTAAGAAAACTCTCTCGAATTCAGTGATTGAACTTCACCCTCTTACAGGTGAGGCATCGAGAGACAAACTCAACAAAGTTTCATCTCAAATAAGACTAGAAAATATCCCCTATATGTCTCAATAATTCTTCACCAAACCAAGATTTAGATATTAGGGAGAAGTTTTGAACTCCTACATCATCTCCTCCACCATCACGATTGAAAAAATTGTATGTCCATGATAGAAGATATCATGATTCACTATATCAGAATATCTATATGGTGCATCACTTGTGTATAGCTTATCACACAATATCTTACTGTTAGTGACCCATAACTAGGACTCTCTCACTTTCTTGTGAAGAAAAGGAGTCAACCCCATAGACTGAAGATACAATTTACCCTCCTACTCCACTAGGGTTAGCTTCTTGGAAACTAAATTCTTTTACTATTCCCACACTAGGTGATCCGGGAACATCATGCATCGGGATAATGCTACAATGATTCCCTTTACTGGGGTATATACTATCTTAATGTCATACTTCTGTAGGAATTCATATCAGCCCCACCACTTCATGTTCAAATTATCTCTTGGTTAAGACATATCTAAAACTCTATTGGTATGAGTAAACCTCAATGAGTTGTACCAGAAGGCAGCGTCTCCATATTATCCTATCCATAAATACCAACTATAGAACCATGTAGTTAGTGAATTAGTTTTATTAATGGGGAATCATATACCTTGACATATATTTGACAAAAATTGGTCTCTCTCCCCAAGTCGACGTTGAGTACACAAAGGTACCAACCAAAAAAAAGGTGATTAAACTCATCCAACCTAGTGACTCTAGACAAATAATGCATGAATCATACCCAATGCATCTTCTATTTTCTTAGGAAGAGATTAATCCCCAATCAAGTAACATTCACAGACCCACTAGTAGCATTCCATGAAAAAGGAGGTCATGTTGAAAAGCACCACTAACAATGCCACAACCTTCTCTAACACTCCCCTTGACAACCCCTCCATGATTACAAAAATCGTAGGGAATCATTCACCATACATAGATACTATCTACTTTGGGTAGCACTAACATTCCCTTATAGTTTTTCTCTCACTACAAAAACACATCTCGGTTGGGTAAGAACCCTCTAAATCCGGCATTTAGTTCTGTAACGAACAACTCCAATACAAGGTTAAACAGATGCTCAGTGTCACGCTGGTAAAACATTGAGCATGGAGAAATGAGGAAGGTGTACCTCATGTAGTATTTAACAATTTTTACCACAATAATTACATGTAAACGGAGTTTCCCTTTTATCAACTTGTGCACTGCATGATCGTAGACATCCATAACATGTAACTACCCATGATCCTGGCCACCAGCTCCTTGGGCCTGACTTGGGACACCTAATAGTTATTGTGGAAGGATCCCATAACATCATCAACCAACCACTGCTCCTCCTTCACCTTTGAAAACACCTCCTCCCTAGGGACCACACAATCACCTCCTAAGGATCTCTAATCATTAAATTGTCTCTGCCAAGGTGGACCATCTACCCTAAGCATGAGGATATACTAATTTCAAGTTCAGTAGTCTCATGGAATGTGATTTTTCTAATCAAATTAATAGCACTAGACCCACCTAGGAATCGCAATTCCTTATATTGTCCTTGACTGTGTTATGAAGGCCAATAATTGGGAGGCCACCTACCTCGACTACCTACCAACTGATGTCTACATGACGATTCAAACATCTTAGATCTACCAACTGAAACAACCAGCTATATGGAATCCGTTTGAAAAAAATATCCATTTAACCAGTGCCTACTATAGCACCCCAGTATAGGTGGGGATGCATAGGGGTTTTATGCTGGCACTGATCTCCCTGTGGAGTCCCTACTCAAACATCCTTTCTTATAAGTACCCATCACATATCGTGTCTAGATAGTTCGATGTCTGATATGTGAACGCAGAAGAGCACACTACGACAATCATCCCTCCCTGATGAAGCCTCGTAATCTATTGAATCTGAATAGAGCCTAAAATTAGGGTATTACTTCTCAAAAAATTGCTTCTACAGGTCATCAGATAAGAGGGCCGACTCATCAAGCATCAGAGCAACCAGAATCCACTAATTACTAACTAAACTATGGAACTGAATTGTTACCAAATCCACAATCAGATCTATCATTTTATGTTGAAGCCTAAAGAGGCAGACCATCAACTCTTTCCCATCCTCCTCTACATGAGGATATAAATCACCCCAGAACCTCGGTAGTCCCTAATGTTAGAACTCGTGGAGCGCGCTCAACCATTGCATTCCCTAAGACTTCTCTACTAGGGCCAAATACAACTCAAGAGGTGGAGGTTCTATTACTTGCCATCCTAGTGGAATGGATATCGTATTATGGATCCTGAAATGAGTCCATGTTTCACACATGGTCATTTTCACGAACTGGAGTTGGGATCCTAGCTATCTCTAATAATAGAGGTTTTATGAAAACATTCAATGAGTACCACTTTTAAATGATCATATATATATTTATATACCAAAATGGGGATCTAACTAAAAAAATACAGTCAAATACTCAATACAATATGATCCATGTACCAAAGTTCTCTTCTACACATGTATCGCCATGTCGAGTCATCAAGTGGTAATCAGGGTCCTTGTGAAAGTCTATGTAGTCGGTTTCGTCACCAACAGGGGTCTCTCTAGACAGAGAGCCTAACTTGAGACACACTAACACTATTTACCTAAAAATATTGCGGACATTTTAAGGGAAAATTCCAAACAACATCTGAAGGGTTGAAAAACCTATGATACCACTTTCTCATGACCCAACCCATGATAGGGATGCATCCCCCACAACCCCAACCCCTTCCTCTATAGTCTAGGGGTAGAGACAGGTGATAAAGGCACCTAAAACATTGGGAGTCCTTTTCTAATGTACGTACACACACACATATCCAACTCAATGCACATGTTTAGAGGATATGAAATAAAATATGCAAAACTACTATAAAAGGAAACCCATAATGTATAGAGATTTATTATGTAAAATTAACTAAATATAAACTTAATGGGAATGGGAGAAAATACACTCCCAATGAGAAAAATTTCATAGCCTAAAAAATACTATAAAAGTTAAATAGGTGAGAGAGCCCCTCCCCGGGATCCCCATCACTGACCACCATACATGGTCGAAGCACCTCATATCCCTAATATCTTATGAAGTAACGATCAACATGTATGTCATCTACATATGAAACGATGCATGAGGGAAAGGTCGATGTAGGCGTGAGTATAAATATACTCATTTAGACAAAATGAGGAGTGGAAGGGGAAGCTGCAAGAGATACCACTGAAGAGGAAAGTAGTGGAGAGTCAAAGGTATAGTAAATAAGTACAAATCAACCCAACAAGATATTGAAACTAAACTGATCCAAATATAATAATCTCAAAATTGTGATAAGATGAACATCTCATTGATTATTCGCTATATATAGTAGGATATTAGACTCTTACAACCATGAGAAGCTAAATGTTGAAAGAACATGGAATATCCAAAGATTCGTCATCTATCCTTGTAGGAGATCATTCAATACCCCAAGTGTGGTCACTGAAAGAAGATATATATATATATATATATATATGCTCAGTCAAAGAAGACCCAAAGATAGAGTAATGGGATCCTGATCTCATAGCTCAGCCCATGAAAATTTGTTGTCAATACTACCAATAAGTATCCACCCATAATTCCCATCATCCAATACGTTTTCCCTGAACATGCATGTCAAAATGGAATAAATCAACATGCCTTGATACTATATGATTTGAACGGTACAGACGCACCCATAATGTTTTAGTTCGTGTCTAAAGGATACCTCTTGTTGGGGAAATTTTCCCACTTTCATATGATTCCAATGGTATGTCAAGACATGCCTCTCCATTAATCTTCAAAATCAGATGTTGAAAACTCGAAGTAGAGTATATGTGAACTAGTACATTAGTGGTACTATTCTATAACAGTAGTAGTAGAGGAACTGTGCCCTGGTGGATTAGGAGGATTCCAATCTAGTCATCTGGGATCCTCGCACTAGTGCATCAAGGGGGATCAACACTAGGGGGTCGACATGGACAAACTGCCCAGCCCTGCTAAAGGGTAATACACTGAACGGTACTATCATACATGTATCCATTGAGGTCTTTCTCTCTAGTACATAAGTTGGATTCGACTCTGGACATTGGGGATCTGATTCCTAGTACATCATGGGATCAACACCCAGATGTAGCTGTAGAAGACTTATACCCATGCTAATGTGGGGTCAATAGTATGGTAATCATGGAACACCACTTCCTAGCCAAGCTAGAGTGTAATCCCAGTACTTCTATGGTAATCATGTATGCTCACTGTCATCATTGAGGATTACTTGGATAGGAATCATGACTGTAACATCTCTCATCATATCTCGAAAGTCACCACTGAGGGACCCATCACATTCTATGCAGAAAAAAACTCATTATAGGACAGTTTTGGGACAAAATTAGTGTCCAAAAGAAATAGGTACAAGAGATAGATGATTTATAATGTGGTACAAGTCACGTGAGGGGACCACTTGATGTGTGACCCTACCTCATCAACTAGCCATGTACCTATCCATACTCAGGTAATAAACTATATAAATGTACCCCTAGGAATTCCACTACACTCCTAGATTGCGCGGCACATCTTTTCGAATGGTTGACGAGTGCATGATGCTCGTCGCTGGTCGAAAAGGTTGAAATGTAACATATTAACTTTTTTCCTAATACGAACCCAGATAAAAAAAATTACAACATCACTATCCTTGGGAAAAAATGCATAGGATCGACTATTCATTCTCTAGAATTAGAATCATGGTGAAAAAGATGCCTCTCTCAGAACCATAGATGAACAAAAATTCATGGGGAACATTCCTCAATTCCAAAACACATCATTTGGATCATGTTATTTCAATCCTCCAGAAAAACCACACAATATAAACTACAATGTCGTCCCAAATGGATACTTGATGAAAAAGTCACATTTCACCGAATTGTACACAATGGTATATCATGGGGCCCACACCTCAATTTATGTTTAAGAACCCAAAATAGTTATTGAAATATTTGCCTCCATTTCAGGGTAGTAACCTCGCTTAATGTGTGTCTGTCGAACATTGTATGTGTGATTTAGGCCTGATATAAAATTATTAAAAATAGTTATTATTTTATAATATATTTTGGTGTCTTATGAAATCATGATACAATTCATAATTTTAAATTTACCAAACTCTCCTCAAAAGTTCTGTCCCATATATAAGATCATGTTTCCACAGATGAAAAAAATAGATTCTCGGTTTAAAAGTTATGGGGGTTTAAAAATTTAAAAATATTACTAAATCTATTGATGTACTGGAATTTTGGGTTCTTGGGTTGCTTATTGGAAAAAGGTATTCAATATCGGTTTTAAAATTATAGTCTCATTGTCATGAACATGCTACTGTTGATGGCGCATCACACAATCACCGTATGGAATATTTATAATCGAAAAACATTTTTTATTAGAAATATTATTAACAAAAATATTATTTTAATATATATATATATATTGTTAATAGATATTATTATTATTATGGATGATAGAGGGGAACTACCCCTTCTTGTAATGTTCTTCCATGAAGCTTCTCATATCGCCTTTCATATCTTTTTTTAAATGTTTATTCATTTCTACATTTCTTGTTATCTTATATCTTCCCACATATTCAACATTAATGCGGTTTTCTCGAAATCCCTAATATGGGTAGAACATCTTCCCAATGACTAACTACAAATCAAAAACATGGGAGCCAAAAACAATGAACTTTTTTCATACAAAATTTCATTACCACTGTAGTTTGTCACAGAACTGTCAGGCCGCTCGCCCCGAGCGTCGATGTTGCTCGCCCGGAGCATCGATGTCGCTACTCAATTGGAATATTAGGTCCCATCACCCACTACTGTTCACTAGGGGTCTCTGGATGTAGAGGTGTTAATGGGGCGGGGCATGTCAGCCCGCGGGGCAGATCGTGCTGGTTGCGGATTTTATTGTGCAGTCCGGCCCGATCCACAAATTATATGGGATTTAAAAATAAAATCCCGACCCTACCATGCGGGACCTGCGGACTAACGGGCCATCCCACGTGGTTAAAAAATTAATATATAGAAATATATTTTTGCTTCGTGAACCATGATAAAGTGGAACAAAAAAATAGAAATTTTTGAGATTTGGTGAAAATATTTAGTTTTTAATTAAAAATATCCATAAAAACAACAACAACCATTAAAATATTATATCTTTGATGATTTATGGGATTAATATCATCTTAGGTGGGTCATTTAACTTGACCTTCCAAACCAGTTTACGGACAACAATACTCTTGTGTCTCTCGTTAACACTAAAACTCATGTATATAATATTTACTACATATATATATAATAATATTTATTATTTATTATATAAATTTATTTAATACATATAATATATTTTTTACATATACATGTAATATATATTATGTATTATATGTACATAGGAAAATTTCTATTGATTTTTTTGTGCAAATTTATATTGCAAATTTTATGTGTAAATTTCCACTGAAAATCGACAAATTAAACGTTCACATAAAATTATAATGAAAATATATTAATATATAAATAAAAAATGTAAATTTTCACTAGAAATTTTCATTTCAAATTTTTGACAAAAAATGTTTATTTCAAACTTCCACTGAAAATTTAATTGGAATCTCCACTTAAATTTCTAGTGTTAAATTCAACTTATTTTTTATTATAATTATACTAAAAATTTGATTAAAAAAATTCTAGGATAAATGCATGATTAAATTTTTTATTTAAGTTTTTTAACTCAAATAAATAATTTAATTTCACACAAAAAATTTGAACCGCAAATTTTCACTGGAAATTTTTAGTGCAAACTTCTATTGGAAATTTGTGATGCGCATTTTCATGGGAAATTGGAATTTTAATTTTTCACATAAAATTAAAATGTAGATATATTAAAATATAAATGAAAAATTTAATTTTTCAACAAATTAAAACTAAAATAAAAATATATTAAAATATATATTAAAAATGTAAATTTTAACTGAAATATTTCATTATAAATTTGCACGAAAAACATTAAATATTTTCAATAGAAAAGTTTAGTTCAAATTTCCAATTAAATTTATCATCAAAACTTCCATTTTAATTTTATTATAATTATACTGAAAATTTGATTAACAAGGTTCTAAAATAAATTCATGCTCAAATATTATTATTGAATTTTCCAGTGCAAACTGCCACTGAAAATTCTTAGTGAAAATTTTCACAGGTTTTCTGTAGTTCAATTTTTCATTAAAATTACAATGTTGACACATCAAAACATAAATGAAAAATGTAAATTTTCATTGGAAAATTACATTTAAAATTTTGATTAGAAACTTTTACAATAAACTTCCACTAGAAACATCCACTTAAAACTACAATAAAAATATAATGATACATATATAAAAACTATAAAATTTCATAATAAATTTACACAGAAAATTTACATCGGAAACTATGAATGGAAATTTACATTAGATAATTATAGTTAAATTTTCCACTTAAATTTCTAATTTAAATCATCAAATTATTTTTCCTATGCATTGAAATTTTACTCTTATGAGTGAAAATCTGTACTCAAAATTTTCACTGAAATTTTACACTAAAAATTTGTATCAGAGACTTGATTATCAAAATTTTAAAATAAATACATGTTTGGATTTTCATTTCAAATATATTAAAACATAATATTATTATACATTTATTATTATTGTTTCTTATTTATTAATTTTTTCTAAGTTACTTTTAAAAACTCATAGTAATATATATATATATATAATAATAATATTAAAATACATATATCTGAATATTAGTAGAGCGTTGTATTATAAACAAAATAGTAGTCATGTATATCCATTTACATAATTATTGTATCAAATTTTAATACATTAATTCTATGATGATCTAAATAAACACATGAGCGTCATCTATCCCACGACCAAACATAGCGTCCTGTTTAAAATCTAACATGAGTCAATTTTTTTCATGATTTATGAATGGTTTTATAAAACATGAACTATTTTTTCACTCACTCATGTTAATTTATTATATTATATTATAATATTTTTATTTTTCAAGAATTATTTTTTGCAATACTTATAATTATGGGTCAAACGGGACCCGCGGACACCCGGCGGGCTTGTCCGCGCGGGCTGTGGGTTTTGCGGGTTAGATCAAATGCGGTTTGAATGTTTGCAGGCCTAAATTTTCAAGACCCTAAACCACATAAATCCACGGGCTAACGGATCTGCCTGCAGATTTGCAGATTTTATGACAGGAATATCCATATTCCACCTAGGAAGAAGTGGCCCACCACCTCTGGTCCCCAATCACCATTTCCATCACTTTTTGTGCTAGTAAATTCATATATGTGACTTACCATTCCAAATATGATTTTAATCCATATCTATTCGAAATTAATGTAAATGAAATTAACCTGGATTTATTGAAATTTTTTCTTGGCCATCAACGATAAAATATAACAAATCTAAAGAAGGTAATTTTTGAGTTTTATAATTTAATAATATAATAAAAAATAGTAAAATCAATCGGTGAATCAACAACGAATAGAAAAAATGGAGAATGAAATACAAAAATAAAAATCCATACAATAAGATTGGATCTTTTGGTGATGAAATGTTTTATTTCCAATGAAGAAGGAAGCACTTATGTGCTCGTTGTGCTCCAATATATCTTAATATGTGACGACATCTCAATCCGCCAAAGGTATATGGCTTCATTGTCAGTGGTGGGAGGTTTTAATGGAATCTATATTCAATAACTCATAATAACCTATGTTTAGTAAGGAATTAGGTCAAGGGTATCTACTTAACAACAACTTCCAATGGTCGTGGGGTTACAACATATTGTGCCATCTAATTTTAGGTTGGTATTAAATAAAAAGTCTCATCATGAAATCAATGATGGTATCATATTTCCAATCAGTGTCCTCAATAAGATGTTATTCGAAGTAGCATCCAAATAATATAATTTTATTTAATTCTTTTATTTATGGTTACATCCTTAATTAGTTTTTCCACAAAAGACATGCACTGATAAAAGTTATACACCAACTAGTTTAAAAATAATGCCACAAGATCAACTATTTCCACATATTTATGGTATGATCTACCATTTTAGAGATATCTAATCTCTTATGTGTGAATAGTTTAAAAATATATAATATTTATATAAAATTAATTTTGGGTACCCCAGGACTTGAAATCACATCCAATATTAGTTTGTAGATCAGTAAATATATGTAGAACTATTACAAAGTCATAGATGGAATAAACTAGGAATCTACATAAACAGTAAAAACTATAGGTGTTATTATTGGGGAATGATATCTCATATGATGAAATGTTGGTGATGATCTTATAACGTAGAGCTACTATTATATGAAATATGACAAAGCACCTGGTGAAAGTGTTGTGTATAAACTATATTTTTGAAGAAGTTATGTGGGAACTAGAGGAATTGATAACAAAAAATTACCCACATCTACTATAATGTGGCAAAAAAAAATTTTTATGGAGAAATTTCTTAAAGGGGTAAGATTATAACAACCTGAACATTTATCAATAGAGGTCCCCTTAATATTTAATTTAATGTCATATTATATAATATGGTTGTTAAAAAACATGAATTTATTTGGTTTTATTATATCATATAAGATTCAAAAGACCATTAATCATATATAACATTGGTAAAATAGAGGGTTATTAGTGATCGTATGATTTGTGTGAAGATACAATATTGATAAATCCAATTAATATAGGAAAAGGATGTGAAGGACTAAACCAGTTGGTTCATAACAAATGAACCCCATTTATCATATCCATTTAAGGAGATATAATCATTGGACTTTTCCCTTGACCATGGCCTATATATGATCCAAAAACATATGAGTGATCAAAACCATTTATTGGAGTAGGTCATGATAATCGAGATCGCAACTGAAAACATTTATGACACACCACCCCATGAATGTCTACGCATTGTGAACCTTACCCTTAGTGTCAGGACCCTTCCATCGGGGCCCGTGCCAGGACAACCCCAAGCCCACCTTCCATATGCTTGGGGCTGGAGACTAGAACCAAAGTCGTAAATCCATATAACCGGGAAGGAATTTCCTTTATAATGTGTAAACACACACAACAGAGTACGATCTGGAAGTAAAACACTAAGAAAAACTGTATACAAGGGGTGAAGAAATGTAAAAGTGGTCAGAAATACAAGCCCAACAGGAAAGTACAAGTACAACTGAAAAACAAGTAGAACTGATGAAAAGTAAAGTAGCTACTAGGTCATCCTTCAGGGATTCCAACCTGAATGGTACATAGAAAAAACCTCCATAACACTCCACATCCATTTGTCTCCTCCGTGTATTGTCACCATGTGGGGTCCACCATCGGGTACCATCCAGTCCTGCTAATATGGTCCTCAGTCAACGATGTCCCTCATCTGCAACCAACACAACGAGGTGTGGGCATAGCCCGTGCATGGATGAGTATAAAAATACTCAGTAAGGACCCTAAGACCCTAAAGGTATCACTAAATCCATCATTGATAAACCATAATGTATGAAATCAACAGATAACCTCACTTAGATATACACCCATACATATACCTAAGTTATCAAGTAATCCATCTCAATCCTAAGGTAAACACAAAAGTCACTGACTCAGCTCTACCATAATTTTTATTCACATTGTCGAAACCATGTTTGCTGGAGAACTCATCCTCTGCCTAGTACAGTGGGCCTACCACCAATTACTAGAAGATTCCCACTAACCTTGGATAGCTGGGGTACTCCTCCTGTCGAGTAGCATGGGTTTGCTGATCTCACATAGAGGTGCTCCCCACTATAGGTCTTCCGACAACTACTAGGCGCTCCCCTGAATAGCCAGCAGAGGTACTCCTCATATTGAGTACCGTGGGTCTACCAACAACTACCAGGTTATTTTCTGCTAGGGGTCTGCTTCCAACTACCTGGCGCTCACCACTGTTTTAGTCAAATCACTCCGAGTCTAATCAGTCAAGAAGTCTTCTCATCTCAGCTAGTTAAAAGGTCTCTATACTCCGCTCTCTCATCTCCGGGAGGGTCCGGTCCACGAGCTACATGTCTATATTCCAACTATCGCGAAGTCCCATGTAGAAGTGTCTCATAGGTCTGCCATGTCATAGCGGTATCAACGCAACTGACAGCGCGTCAATCAGACGCTCGGCTGTGTGTTATAAGCTTTTTAGTCGTACGGGCCCAGTTGGATTCATGTACGATCCAACATGATCATACCTAAAATATAAAAGAACTTCAGTAGGCTATTATTAAAGGAACCTTAACGTTCCAATAAAAATAGCGCCGCTGACGGTTCTTCAATCGGTAATCTGTTGCCAAAGATATGGCCAAAAAAAGTAATGGGGTCGGAAATGGGCCTAGGCCCGATCCGACCCGGCCGGATCGACATGGGCCAAAATAGACTGGGTCGACCCGGTCAGACCCGCTGGGTCTGATCCAGCCCATTGGATGGGTTAGACTACTAGATTCGGCTCGGTCCGTTGGGCCCGGCCTAGCCAACTGTGGGGGAAGTTCGGCCTGGAGGTCACTACGTACACGGCTTGCCCCGGAGGACGGGGTTGGTTCGGCCAACACCAAGAGGGGAATGGCTCGGGTGGATAGACCTGTAATGCCGAGCTAGTTTGGCCAGCGACGCCGCGATGGACATCGCGGGTCGGCACAGATGGCAGGTTTGGCTCGGCCGGTTCAACCAGGAGCCTGGGCATGCGGGCAGCGCACATGCATGCCAACAGGGCACCGGGCAGGACGCGGGTAGGCCTGCGGGGTGCTGGCAGTGCGTAGGCAGGGCGGTGGGGTGATCAGAAGGGCGCGGGACGATAGGTGGGCCGCGGGAAATGCGTGGGCATGCAGGCAGGGTGCAGTCAGCGCGCAGGCAGGCTGGCGGGGCATGCCGGCAGCGCCCGGGAAAGGCACGAGGAGGCCGGTGGGGCGCGGGTAGCCCACGACCAGGCCGTCGAGGAGCGCAGGCAGTGTGCGGGCAAGGCGCCGGTGGACTAGAGGGGCGCCGAGCGGTGCGTGGGTATGCCGGACTGGCAGGTTTGATGTGGCTCAGGCCGATATGGGCCAACAGTGTTCGGCCGGGAGCATCGGTGTGTCACAGGGGCGACACGATTTGCGGAGGCCACGGGAGAACGACCTTTGTCGTTACTGCCTTCATTGATGTCGCCTCATTTCCATGCCAAAGATACATCACCAAGGATCGACGAAGGGAGTCGGGCCATTTTAGTTTGTCCCACACCCTTCGCATTTAGAGGTTATAATAATTGCTTCATCAATGGAGAACGATGAACTCCAATTTCTTACAAACCTTCGCATCGATTCCTTTCAAACGATGATGAAGAAAAGACATGTAAATTACTCGAAGTAATCCCCCTACTTCGGATTCATTGTTCGTTGATGATGTCACGGAATGAAGACAAAGAGGATCTTCATTCATCACATCCTCCATGCACTACCAATCCTAAGTTTCGTCTGCTCGTGGAAGACTCTCCACATCAGTAGGTGACCAGGGATGATGTCGAAGAGGATCAATGTTCTTTGTCAGTGGAGCGTGCTTCGTTCTTCATTGGAGGTAGAGGTTCATCATTGTAGAACTCTTTTTCACCCAGGCTCTCCTCCAAAAATGAATAGATGTTCCAACCAAATAATAATAAAAGATTCTGATATCTTATTATTTCGTTGGAACAACATTCAAAAGAAGTGATAATTTAAAAAAAGGATCCACCTAATTAATGTGAAGGATTAGAAATAATAAATAATGTGTTGGCCCAATTAATTAAATAGAAGGCGGTGGCATCAAAAATTATATAGAAGTTCAAGGAAATACCCCCTCATTAATGAGGTGGGTTGAGAGATTTTCCACTCTTCCAATTAATTGGGGGGTTTTAGTCTTCAGTGATCCCCACATCGGAACCTCTCACGGGAGGTTCTGTTAGGGTGGGCCCCACCACCATAACCTGTCATAGGAGGTTAAGGTGTGTCGGTCTCACCTCCAACTGCCATGAGGAGGTTTTGACCACCAACACTCACATGGAGGATCTATAATATAATGTATAGCTCACATTATTTTATTAAATTATTTTAAGAAAAACCAAAAATCTAACTTCTATCCTCGACTCACTATCGTCGGAGTGAAAGTCTTCTTAAGAGAATACTGGCACTGTGAGTTCAACAGTGTACTCATATTTAATTTTTGAGAACCAGTTCAAAAGTTATATAAACCTGCTCCTACAATTATTTAACTTACCTGAACAAAACATCAAAAATTCATTCCTGGCAATCTGGGCCTCAGAATCAAGCGATGAAAATTTTCGCGGACTCGTAAAAATCTCGTGTATTAAAAAAACATTCCATGGGATTTCCAGGTCTTTAAATTCTCCCCACCTCAGGGATTTATATCCCCATAAACTACAAATTAAACTAAGCGAACAAATGTGGGTACTGAGCATGAATCTGAGTCTCCCGCTCCCATGTGCTCTCCTGGAAGATCCCGTGCTGCCAACGAACTTGCACCAGAGGTATCGACCATCCACGTAGGAATTACCCCTATCGTCTTCAATATCCAATGGAACCTCCGTAAAAGTCACCTCATCGTCGATGTCCATCTCTCCATGTTCGATGATATGAGAAGGGTCATGCACGTATCTCCTCAGCTGAGATATGTGGAAGACATCATGTAGTCGGTGCAACTGAGGTGGAAGAGCCAGACAGTAAGCCACCTCGCCTACTCTGCTGAGGACCTAGAAAGGTGTGATGAATCTCGCAGATAACGTCCCACCTTGGATAAATTTCCGTAGACCTTATCATGGTGAGACCCGTAGAAAGACGTGGTCTCCATCCTCGAACTCCAGAGGCCTTTGTCTCCTATCAGAATTTGACTTCATTTTACTTGGTGCAGTCTTCATCCTCTATTGGAAGATCTGCAGCTTCTTTGTGGTATCTCGTACCTTGTCTGGTCCCACTAGTGCTGACTCCACTGGGTCTGTCTGGCACAAGGGTGATCTACAATGTCGCACGTACACCACCTGAAAATGGTCCACCCCTATGGTGGAGTGATAGTTTTTGTTGTACGCAAACTCCACCATGGGTAAGTGATCAACCCAACTCCAACTGAAGTCGAGGAAAAAAGCACGTAGCATGTCCTCGAGGTTCTGAATGATCCGCTCAGTCTGACTTCTGTATGAGGATGTATGGTGGTGCTCAAGCGAAGCTCTGTCCCGAAAGCCTCCTACAAAACCTTCCATATCCAGGAAGTAAATCATGCGTCACAATTGGAGTCAATAATTTAAGGTATACCATGTAAACATGCAATATCCTATAGATAGAGGCATCCCAAGAACGCTACTGAACCCTGCTCTCTGATTGGTAGTATGTGGGCCGACTTGGTGAGTCGGTCGACGATCACCCAAATCGAGTCGTGATCCCTATATGTACGTGGAAGAATCATGACTAAGTCCCTGTATATCCCATCCCACATCCACTCTGGGACCTTTAAAGGATGAACCAAGCCTGCTGGTACCGGGTGCTCCGCCATCACTTACTGAAAAGTGAGGCATCGAGAGACAAACTCGGCTACTATCTTCTTCATACCTGGACACCAGTGCTGTCATCGAAGGTCCTGGAACATCTTTGCCTCT
This sequence comes from Viscum album, assembly GCA_963277665.1. Taxonomy (NCBI): domain Eukaryota; kingdom Viridiplantae; phylum Streptophyta; class Magnoliopsida; order Santalales; family Viscaceae; genus Viscum; species Viscum album. The sequence goes on from OY728127.1 coordinate 610,795, forward strand.
CCTAGATGTACCGCTAGAGGGGATGTGTGGAACTCCCTCAACACTTCCTCCTGAAATGATACCAGTACCAAGGTACATTTTATGAAGAGGATGACGTGCTCCAACCTACAGAAAAATCCACCAAGTGCCTACCCTGTAGATATCTGAGAACGTCGCGTCTCCACGCTATGCATCCCTGATTGGTGAAGAAGTGTGCGAGTGACTATAAGAGACTATAGGAGAGATGATCCATCTCTATCCACAAAGGATATCTGTAATCCAGCCAACTGCTCTGTCGCCTCGCCTAATAGTTGTATACTAGATCTTCTACTGAGTGAATCTGCAACAACGTTTCCCTTCCAAGGAGTATAGACTATCTAGAAGTCATATTCCAGGAAGAACTCAATCCATCACCACTATCTTATGTCCATATCCTTCAGAGAGAAGATATACCCAAGACTCTTCTGATCAGATTATATATAAAAACGTTCTCCCATCAAATAGTGTCACAACATCTTCAACGCAAAGACCACTGCTGCTAACTCTAGGTCAGGGTTAGCGTAGTTATTCTCATGATGTCTCAACTGCCGAGAACCATACATGATCACTGCTCTCTCCAGCATCAGGACACACCCGAGTCTGATTCATGATGCATTGTAGTAAACTACGTAGCCTACGCCTTCCACGAGAAGCCTCAAGATGGGGGCACTAGTTAGCCTCTACCTTATCTTTTTTTTGACAAAAGAAGATGGATCCATTAATGATGGAGATCAGCAGAAATACAGGAGCATAACCACGGTGGAAAATGATTGAACCAAAGCAAATCCGCGTAAGGAGGGCCAATGCCTGCCATCTTGTGGGCGGTATCATTCGCTTCCCTTCTAATAAATGAGAAATTGCAGGAATTGAAGCCTTGTCTCCGCGAGTGAATACACCGGATAATGGGGCCGAAAGGTTGGAGTCCGCCGTCAGTGAGATTGATGGCATTGATAACAGTGAGACAGTCGGATTCGATGTGAATGGAATCCCAACCGCGATCTTTTGCGAAGTTTAACCCAGCAAGGATGGCGGCGGCCTCCGCGACTGAGGGCTCCCAAAGTGCATAACGTGCTTCGTATTTGGCCGCGATAAGATTTCCCAGGTTGTCTCGGGCCAGTAAACCAAGTCCAACTGGGCCATCCCTAGGGAGAGAGGCATCCACATTGATTTTAACTATCCCATCCGGTGGGGGGCACCAATTTTGGGGAAGAGGGGAGGGGGTGAAAAGTCTTTGTTTCTTAGGGTGGTTCTGCCAAACCGCAATTCATGACAATGCCCGGTCAATCCAAAATATGGGGGGCCTCCGGAAATGATTGAAAATGGCCTCGTTCCGCCTATCCCAGATAATCCAAGTCAAAATACACAGGGCGCCTATTGTAGCCGGCGAAAAGGAGGGGAACCATCGCATCAGGATAAGTGTTAGATCTGAGGCGGCGTCCAGGGACAGCTCTGTAGTTGATCCCCAGCCATTCCAAACCTCCTGAGCCCCGGGACATTGAAAAAGAGAATGTCGAGGGGATTCAGCCATAGAAGGGCAGAAGGGGCATGAGTTGTCGTTTGAAAAGTGTCTGTAGGCAAGGAGGCTCTTAGTTGGAAGGATACCGGTACACACCTGCCACCAGAAGAAGCGAACTTTAGGGGGAACATTAAGCTTCCAAATTGATGTCAAGGGCCCGACATCTCCTTCTGTAATTTGAGCAGTGAGAGCTCGCCGGTAACCAGCTTTCACCGTAAACTCTCCTGAGCTGTCGTTTATCCAGTAGAGATGATCTGGCCCAGCGCCTGGCACACAGGGGATACTCAGAATAATTCTCCTATCCCTCTCATTAAACCATGAGTAGAGTTTTTCCCGACACCAACCCGCCCCTTGATCATCGAAAAGACAACAGACTGTGGCATGTTCGGATCCTGGAAAAATAGGGGATGACGCCTTCGTGCCTGTCTGATCAAAAAGCCAGGGATCAGTCCAAATCTTGACCGTTAAACCATTCCCAATCCTCCAGCCTAGTCCTTTCCTCAGTAGATTACGACTACCCCAAATGCTTCTCCAGAGAAAACTGGGTCGATAGCCAAGATGGGAATCCAAGAAATCCTTATGTGGGAAATATTTAGCCTGGAGAACTCGCGTGCATAGGGATGATGGGTTATTAATCATACGCCAGCCATTTTTAGCCAGCAAAGCATCATTAAAAAGAGAAAGGTCCCAGAAGCCCATTCCGCCTTCAGATTTTGGTTGACAGAGAGCAGACCAGGCGATCCAATGGACTTTATTTTTTCCGTCCTTTCGACCCCACCAGAAGTTAGATATGCTGGATTGAATCTTTGAAAGCACCACATCAGGAAGTTTAAAAATAGACATCAAATAGCTGGGGACAGTTTGAAGAGCCGCCTTGATTAGGATTTCCTTCCCGGCCTTGGAGATTTTTTTAGGGGTCCAACCTTGTATTTTCCTTTCAATTCGATCCACAATAGCTGAACAGATTTCTTTCTTTGACCGTCCAACCACCGTTGGGAGCCCAAGGTACTTCTCGTGCTTATCGACCCCAGGAATGCGTGCTAAAGAGCAGAGATCTTCTCTTTTCGGCTGAGGGACTCCAGAGCTGAAAGAAATTTCTGATTTACTCTGGTTGATCATTTGTCCTGAATCCCGTTCATACTGTTGTATTGCCTGGCATATTGCAGTACACTCATTAGGGGTAGCTCGAGAAAATAGAAGGCAATCATCAGCGAAGAAGAGGTGGGATATCGGAGGGCCCTTGCGGCACGCTTTCGCCCCATGAATTATGGAAAGCGAAGCTGCCCTAGACAGGAGGTTAGAAAACACATCAGCCACCAAGATAAAGAGGAAGGGTGAAAGAGGGTCTCCCTGGAGAAGCCCACGGGATGGGGAAAAGCCTCGGGTGAGCACCCCGTTGACATTAATACAGAAGGATACTGACGAGACGCATTGCATGATCATGTCAATCCATTTTGAGCAGAAACCCATCTTGAGCATCACAAATTCGAGGAATTTCCATTCCACTCTATCATAGGCCTTAGCCATATCCAATTTCCAAGCCATGATCCCTCTCTTTGCTCGTGTTCTAGTTTTCATGGAATGGAAAATTTCATGAGCAATAATGGCATTATCAGTGATTAACCTTTTTGCCACAAAAGCACTTTGGTTTTCTGAAATGACGTCAGGTAGCCAAGGACGCAACCGATTCGCCAGGATCTTCGAAAAGATCTTATACGAAACATTGCACAGACTGATAGGTCGAAAGTCCGAAACCCCTTGTGGATTTTTCATCTTGGGAATGAGGGTAATAATAGTTTCATTAAGAGAAGGCAGGTCCGTTTTCCCCGCCCAAATATCCCGCATCAGATTGCATATGTCTGGACCAATGATATGCCAGTAATTCTTGAAAAAGAGGGCGTGGAATCCGTCTGGTCCCGGGGCCTTCGTAGAGTGGATTTGCATTAAGGCCTTAAGAGTCTCGTCATTCGTCACATCTTTAGAAAGCTGTCTATTCATATCATCCGAAATCACGAGTTTGATGCAGTCCTCAATCTCAGGAGAAATGTTAGAATGGCCTGCAGAGAAGAGCTTCTGAAAATAGCTCAGGAATTCTTCTTGGATTCCCCCTGTGTCAGACACTTTACTACCATCTGATTTTAGAATGCCAGAAATAAAGTTTTTTCGGCGTCTTGCTGAAGCCTTCTGGTGGAAATAACGGGTATTAGCATCCCCTTCTGCTATATGAATATCATGCGCTCGCATAGCCCAAAAACCTTCCTTATTGCGCAGGGAAACATCCAGCTCTCGTTGGGTTTCACTAATTTTGGAGAGAATGCTGCTAGACGGGGGTTTGCTATGAAGATAGCCAATCTTCCTTTCAAGAAAATTGCATTGCCGGTCCGGGTGACGAAATTTAGAGTAGCTCCATGTCTTCAGATCAGACGCCACTCGGAGAAGGTTGGTTCTCAGATCAGCTTGCCCATTCTTCCAGCCTGAATGGATAACCGCCTCGCACTCGGGATCATTTGACCAGAAGCTTTCGAATCTGAATGGTTTCCCGGAACTAGTAACGTGCTCATTATGGGTGCAGTTAATGACAATTGGGCAGTGATCCGAGCAGTTGAACGTGAGGTGTCTAATATGGTACATTTTGAAGAGGTTCATCCAATCCATTGAGCCAAAGAATCTATCCAGACGTTCAGCGATTCGATTTCCGTCTGAACTGCCTCGGTACCAAGTGAAAGGATTACCCGTGTAACCCAGGTCCATCAGCTCTGCCTTAAGGATAGCATCATTAAAATCAGACATAGACGTGGAGGAGCGCAAAGCTCCACCTTTTTTCTCCTTCTGGAAAAGGATCTCGTTAAAGTCCCCTCCAAACAGAACGGGGCTTGGCAGAACACGACGGAGTTTGCAAAGAAGATCCCAAGATTTCCACTTTTCAGACTGGGAGGGCCAGCCATAGAAGCCCACAAAAGTCCAGGGGGGGTTTTGGGGATCACAAATGGATGCAGCCACGTGGCGCTGGGAAAAAAATAGGAGCCTAACATCGACGTTATCCTTCTAGAGAAGACATAATCCCCCTGAATGACCCTATCGGGGAACCGGGAAACAACCCTGGAAACCGCATTTTAGAGCAAGATTTGTGATGTCCTTGTTTTCCAATATGGTTTCGGACAGGAAAACCATATCAGGGCGACTTTGAGCGCAATGGCGCTGGAACATACGAACCGTTCGTGGGTTGCCAAGCCCACGGCAGTTCCAGCATAAAGCAATCATTTCTCTAGGCGGGGCCGGGCCTGACCCGCCTCCACCTTTGTCTCTTGTGGGGTTAATGACGTACGTGATGCTTTCCTCCTTTTGGGAGGACTGGTGTGCATACAACTGGACTCGCTTAGCCGTTTCAGATCTCCTGGTTTGGTATTCCCTGGGAAATCACTTTTACCACCGCCGCGTGCCCTTCTCCAGGTTCTACGAGTAATATGTCCTGAAGGTGAGGCTTCAGTCATCCGAGAATCAGCTTGCAGAAGGGCATCAGTTGGGATCCGAATTGGACTCTGCTCAGCTTCAGGCGGATCCAAGGAAACATGTTTCTGTCTCGGAAGTTTCTCTGGTGGTTCTTTTGGTTTATTTAGGGGCTCAGTTGAAGTAAGGAACGTTAAATTCGGTGCAGCTAAAGCGAAGTCGGAATTTGTGATACCCTGAATCAGGTGACTGTCTTGCCGGGCCCCATCATTGCATCTGCCGATAATCTCTTGGGAGGCGTTTCCATTTGCCCTAAGCTCAGCTGGGGATTCTTTAGGGAAGACAGGGGGTCCCATCTTTATAATAGAAGGTTGTCCAGATTCAGGTCGCCTTAGATGGGCAGCAATGAGACGGTCCCGATCTATTTTTCTTTCCGCCTCAGGAATATATGCCTCTCTGTGTGCTTTGCCCCGGAGCCACGAACCGTATTGTAGGGTAATATTTTCGGCGGAATTCTCTGGCTTTGCCCCGCACGCTTTCTCAATGTGGCTGATACGTCCGCAAAGGAAGCAGGAGATTGGTAGTTTTTCAAATTCGAACGAGATCCAGGTGTTGGAATCATCAATTTTCAGGAACATACCTCGCATTAAGGGTTCATACACATCGATCTCAGCCTTTATTCGAACCCAGGGTCCCCATTGTATGGGGTCCGAGCAATCCCACTCTAAGAAGTGACCGATCCGGTCTCCAATTTCTTTCATCACATGTGTTGATCTCCCATGGAACGGTATTCCTTTAATTCTTACCCAGAACGGGGATCGGGTAAGTGTGCAATTCTGAATCTCGTCTCCCCCTTTAAATTCCTCCATCAGAATGAGATGATTTTCAAAGGACCAAGGTCGTCCTCTGAGGACTTTATCATTGTCTTTATCACTGAAGAACTCAAAAACAAGGAGTTTGTTCTCAATTTCCCGGATGGCTACTCCAGCTTCCAATTTCAAAAGATTTTGAAGGGTGGTCCTGAGGGCCTTTAGATTAAATGGTGCCTCGGTCGCCAGTCTTCCGACAACCAATAAAGCCATACGTTTTGTCAAAGTGTTGTCTTCGTTTCTACGGGTTGCAAGTGGCTCTTTTTCTTTGTCTGTCAATGTGAGGTTCTTCCATTGGTTCAGCAGATCCGTCTGCATGTTGAGAGCCACGAAAACTCCTAAGGAGGGATTGGCCTAACAGAGGTCCCGGCTTTTTTGCAGTGATAACCCTCACTTTTGGGAGATCACAGACATGATTCGCGAACCTCGTCAGAACAGGGAAAACCAAGGCCTGACCCAGTTCAAAGACACACTGTCCAGGCCCGGTCCAATCAAAGGGCCCTTGGACCGGAAACCCCCCTCTGCGGCCAACGTCCGTGACCAGTCCTACACAAACAATTCGTTCGCAAAGTGCCTTCACGGTCCGCGGTCAGGGCTACCGCGACCTCACTCACTCCCGGATTGAGCTCGCCTTGATGCACTCCAGTGTTCGCGGAACAGCTCAACGCGACGGGCTCTTCGCGATCTTTCTTCGCAGCTGGATCTTCGCGGCTGATTCTGCGCGAGTCAATCACAACGCGGCGGATTCTTCGCGAACAATGATTCTTCGCGGCGGCTTCTTCGCGAGACAAACCCAATGCGGCGGCCTCTCCTCAGACGGCTCGAGTACCGCGAATGGGCAAAAGCGGCCAGCCCTGTGCGGCCGGGGAAGTGCGGCCGGGCTTCACAAAGGTGGCTTCGCTGATCGGCTCTCGAGCCTATCCTTCGCGAGGCAGGATGAGCCAGTTCCACAAATCAGGGGGATCCACCTTCGCGATGCAAAATGGAGTCGACTGCGCGATGCAAGGGGAGTCGGCTTCGCGAAATCGGTCCTTCGCGACCTGGAATCCCACCTCACCGCCAACCAGTGGGCGGTGCCTTTTGCGGACCAAGCAGATCACCGACCACGGTTCTCGTGCCCGGACCTTTCGCGAAACAGGGAAGTCACCGCACAGAAGAGGGGGGTCAGTGTCACCGCGGATCTGGGTAATCGGCCACCGCAAATCGCAGATCCAGAAAATGACCAACGCAGTACGATCACCGCAAAACGCGGATATGGGGAAACGACCTCCCAGAATGGAAATGGATCTGAAAACCGCCTCTGCGGAACCGAACCTCCAAGCGAGATCTTCGATATTCTGGGTGATCGACACGGGATCCTTCACCGATTTTCAGATCTGCGATTCAGCATGAAAGGTCGTCGTTGAGGCCTTCTTCATGAAACAGGTAAGAAACTCGTCTGTTCGCATGATTCCGGAACCAAAGCTGTAGTTCTTCCCCTCTGGATCGTAGGCGTCGAGGGGCCGAGGTCAGACACGGGGCAAAGGATTCAGAACCGGTAAACCCCTCAGCACAAGGGAGCCAGGTTTGGGAGCCGGAATCCGATAGGAATCGGAAGAGACCGAGTCAATGTAGGTCAGGTCAGTGGGTGAGGAAAAGGGATCTGTGGGTGGAAGAGGGGATCCGGGGAAGAAGGCTGGATCATAGGGAAGCTGACGACCGTCGCCCGTCCGGTCGAACGGCGAACTGGTTACAACCTCCGTGAGCGGGACAGGAGGGAACCACGAAACCTAGGGGATCCTAGGAGAGACGACTCTCACAGCGGGAGAGACATTATATCACTTGATAAAGAACCATATAAAGAGATTATCCTCTACCTTATCTCTTAAAAGATCAGCTGGCATCTCTCCGACCACACAGAGTGTTTCCCCTTCTTTATCAAGGATGATAGCTGTGCTGAAACTCTGGAAAAGTCAGGAAATAACCTCTGGTAGTAACCATCCAATCCAAGGAAACTTCGTACCTCCGTCACACTTCTAGATGGCTCCCATGAATGTACCGCCTCGATCTTCACTGGATCCACAACAAATCCAGCCTCTGAGATGACTTGTCCCAAAAAGTGAACCTCTCAAATCCAAAAATAGGCACTTCGAGAGCTTACCATAATGCTGGTGCTCTCGGAGTGTGTCCAGTATTACCCGCAAATGGCACGAATGCTCATCCTTAGTAGACGAGTAGATCAGAATTTCATCGATGAAGACTACAAAAAAGAGATCGAGGTATTGTTGGAAGATCCAATTCATGAGTCCCGTGAATACTGTTGGATTGTTGGTTGTGCTGAAAGGCATAACCAAGAACTCATAGTGGCCATAACGATATCGTAATTCCATCTTATGCACATCCACATCTTGAACTCTGAGATGGAGATATCCTGATCTCATATCTATCTTCGAGAACCACCGTGCTCCCTTCAACTGATCAAAGAGATCGTCAATCTTCAAGCGTTGGTACTTGTTCTTCACGGTCACCTGGTTCAAGCGACGGTAGTCGACACAAACCCTCATGCTCCCATCCACCATCTTGGCGAACAGAATCGAGGCTGCCCAGGGAGAAACACTAGGCCGGATTAATCCATTCTTCTGCTTGTTCTCGAGCTATACCCGTAGCTCAAAAAGCTCAGTGGGAGCCATCCAATATGCCCGATTAGATATCAGTGTCATCCTGGGGTTTAGGTAAATGTAGATGTCCAACTATATTCGAGGAGTTAGTCCTAGAACATCATTAGAGAAATCATATGCATACTGGTCCACCACTACAGGATAGCTCGGACTCTCCACATCTACTGCTTTAAGGGTATGTCAGGCTAACTAAAGAGTGATCAGTTTCACCCTCCTCTATGTAAGCACGTTCTACGCTGCAAAGGCTCCCTTCTTGGCAGTGAAGGTGAACCTGGTCCCATCCGTGCGGACACACAAAAATTTGCACCTAATATAGTATATATGAGCATGGATTATAGATAACCAGTCCATACCCAAGATGACGTGGTATGGCCTCGACGCTGCTATGAGGAGATACCAGCCGAAGATCTGGCCTCCCAGAGTAAGATCGCATTGCTGGAACCAATGCGTAATCATTGAGTCTGCTCCTATAAGAGTCTCTAGCTATAAAGATCGATCCAATGGCTTCGTCGGAATCTCTGAGCTCCAAATGAGGGAAGGGGTAATGAAAGAGTTACTAGAACCTATGTCTCTATGAACTAAAGCTATGGTAGAGTAGACACAGATCGTACCTTGAATCATCTCTAGAGTACCATGATCGTATACCTCAGCAGCCTGGAGCTGACCTCTCCCCTATCCACCTTCTCCCTGTGGTCGGGGTGGACCTCCGGGCGGTGGTGGCGGTAACACCTTGAATCGTCGCCAACTCCCATCGGACTGCCTTGATCGAATTTATGTCTCTTTCTGGGAAATCCTTTGACCATATTATGATCATCTAAATGGCGGTACAGATAGTCACGAGCCATGTGACCATGCCCACAGCATGAGTAACACTATCTGCTCCTAGCATGACTGGCTTTTCCTCCACTTAGGGTGCCCCACACAACTGATTCTGAGTCATGCGGTCGTCCACCAATATGTCTAGTCCTCTAGGACCTCTGCATCATTTTTCTACTACCAACTGTAGAAGACTCTTCTTCTTGTTGACTAGTGGTGGGCCTCGCTGCTCGAGACTGCTCAATACAGATGCTCTCCACTAATAGGGCTCGCTCCAAAAACCCTTCCTGCATCAGGATGCTGTGTGAGATCATCGAATCCCTGATCTCTTGCATCAGTCCCCGGTCGAAGTTTTGGGCCCTAAATAATGGGTCTCACACCATATATGTGGAGTAGCATGAGAGGTCGGTGGACCTCGTTGAGTACTCAGCTACCATCATGCTACCGTGTTGTAGATGCAGTAGATCCTATATCCACACCGCATGTAGCGTGTCTTGGAAAAACACCGTCGAAACAGGCTCTCGAAGTCCGTCCAGAAATGAATCATCTCATCATGCACCTGGAGCATCAGGCTCCACCATCTGCCTGCTATTTTCTGAAGGAGCCTCACGACATGGATCACCATGAAGTCATCTAGTGTCCCTACCAGTCTGATGACACTCACCACAGCCTCCATCCAATCCTCACCTACATGTGGGTCCGTCTCTCCCCGGAACCAGGGTGGCCTCTGTCACTGTAACTCATGAAATGCACTCAAGCGTCGTGCATCGTCTGCGGCTAGGGCTAGTGGCATCGGTGTTCCCAAGGGGAGTGGTACTTCTAGTGCATCCACTCGTAAAGGGCCTTCCACCGAGGCCTCATCACTCAGTGGGCTATCTGCGCGAACAACTATCGGGGATCTAACTGGTCGACTATGGAGAGGCATCCTGAAAAAAACTGATGTGACACAATAAAAGATTATACCTGGTGAGCCTACCTGGTTGAGTTGACATAAATGAAGTTTTTGAAAAAACATATGCAATCAGTGTTTTCTTGTACCGATTCGGAAATCAAAAGTCAATGTCCTGGTGTATGGATACGCCGGTCGCCTCACCAACACTGTACTCCTTGAACTGAAAACCACCATCGGTACCCTAATCACTATTTCTTCACAAAAATGAATGATCACAGTACAAAGTTCTACAGTTGAACCGACTCCACTGATTAAAATTTATCACGACCTGTCCCCTTGGGCCCATGCCATGACTACCCCAAGCCTTCCTTCCAAAGGCCAGGGGCTTGCGACTCGCACCAAAGGCGTAAATCCCTATATCCGAGAAGGCATTGCCTTTATAAATTGTAGACACACAAAATAGAGTACGAGCTGGAAGTAAAACACTAAGCAAAAATATATACAAGGAGTGCTGAAAAGTAAAAGGGGTCGGATATAAAAGCCCAATAGGGATATACAAGTACAACTAAAAAACATGTACAATTGATGAAAATTAAATAAGCTATTGGGTCGTCTTTCGGGTATTCCTACGTGAAGGGTAGGTACATAAAGCCTCCACAGCACTCCACGTCCGTCCGTCTCCTCAATGTTTTATCACGCTGTGTGGTCCACCTCCGGGTATCGTCCAGTCCTGCTACACTAGTCCTCAGTCAGCGTTGTCCGTCATCTTCAACCAACACAATGAGATGTGGGCATATCCCTTGTAGGGGTGAGTATAACAATACTCTGTTGGGAACTTGAGGCCCTCAAGGTTTTACAAAATCCATCAAAGACAAACCAAAATGTATTAAACCAAAAGATAACCTCACTTAGGTATATGCCTATACATATACCAATGATATAATGTAATCCATCTCAATCTTGAGGTAAAAAAAAGGCACTAACTCAGCTCAACATGGATTTTTATTCACATTGTCGAACCCATGGATGCTAGAAAACTACTCCTCTATCGAGTACAGTGGTCCTGCCACCAGCTATAAGGTGCTTCCCACTGATCTTGGACTGCTGATGTACTCCTCCTGTCGAGTACTATGGGTTTCCCATGCTAATACAGAGGTTCTCCCGACTTTGGATCACCTGCCAACTACCAAACTCTCCCCTTAATTTCCTGTAGAGGTAATCCACCTGTTCCGCAGGTCTGTTGAAAACTACTAGGCACTCCTCTGTGGTGGGTCTACCACCAACTACCAGGTGCTCCCAACTAGGCTAGTCGAATCACTCTAAGTCAAATCAGCCAAGCAGTCTTCAGGTCTCAGCCAGCTACTAGGTCTTCGTACTTCGTTCCCTCATGTCTGAGATGGTCCACTCCACGAGCTATAGGTAGATAATCCTACTATCACGAAATCCCACCTATATGTATCTCAAAGTTCCTCCACATCAAAGTGGTATCAATGCAACTGATAGTGTGTAAATTAGACACCTGGTCTGTGAGTTATTACCTTTTTCATCCTGGGGGCCCAGTTGAATTCGTGTATGATCCAACCTTACTGTATTTTAAATATGCCTGAACACTAGTGGGGTATTATCAAAGGTAATATCATGTTCCACGAAAACCAGTGCCACTGACAGTTCATCAAATGGTCATTCGGTGCCAAAGATATGGCCACTAAAAGTAAAGGGGCTGGTAATGGGCCTAGGCCCGGTCCGACCCGATCAGACCAACTCGGCCCATCCCAGACTAGGCCGACTTGGTCTGGGTCGACTCGGTCAGATCCACTGGGTCTGACCCGACCTGTTGGGCGGGTCAGCCTACTAGGTTCGGCCGGGTCCAGTGGGCCTGGACTAGTGGGCTCAGCTCCCGGTTCGGCCAGCACCACGTAGGGCGTTGCTAAGGAGGCTCGGCCCAGAATGATGAGCTGGTTCAGCGAGCAACGCTGCAATGGATGCCATTGGCCATCTCGGGTGGCCTGTGCGGCACGGATGTCTTGACCAGGAGTCGCGGCGCAGGCAGGCCGCCCGCGGCATGACAACATGCGAGCAGGGGGGCTGGGTGTGCGAGCACACTGCGGGGAGGTCGGTGGGGCATGGGCAGCCTGCGGGCAGGCCGGCGGGGCGCGTGAGCAGAGCGCCGGCAGGCCGGTGGAGGACCGGGCAGGGCGCGGGTTGGTCGGGCGGGCCGGTTTGGTGCGGCCCGGGCCGGCGATGTTCGGCCGGTAGCATCTGTGCGCCGCGAGGTCGGTGCAATTCCCCAAGGCCAGGGGTTGTGCGGCATTTTTTGTTGCCACCTTATTCGTCATTTCCTTATATCCATTCCGAAGAAACATCACCAAAGATCGGCGAAGGGTGTTGGGCCATGTTAGTTTGGCCCGCATCTTCCTCGTTTAGAGGTGATAGCAATTGGTTCATCAAAGGAGAACGATCAAGAACAATTTCTTACAATCCTTCTCATCGATTCCTTTCAAATGAAGATGAGGAAAAGAAATGTATATTAGTCGAAGTATAACCCCTACCTCAGATTCATTGTTTGTTGATGATGTGGCGGAATAAAGACGAAGAGGATCGTCGTTCATCACGTCCGTCAAGCCCTTCCCAACCTGAGTTGTGTTCGCTCGTGGAAGACACTCCACATCAGTAGGTGACTGGGGAAGAATTCGAAGATGATCATCATTATTCGTCCGTGGAGCATTCTTCGTTCTTCATTATAAGTGAAGGTTCTTCATTGGAGAACTCCTTTTCCACCAAGCCCTCCTCAAAAAATGAATAGATGTCCCAACCCAATAATAATAAAAGATTGGGATGTATTATTATTTCATCATACATGTTTATAATTCACACTACTCTTATGCCCCATGAAGATGAATATTGTCTATCATGTGTTAACATCTTCATGTTATGAAATTTTTATTTTCTTTTAAGAACTATAAATCACACCATTATTATGTATGTCTCTATTTTAAGACATTCAAATTTATGATTTATGGAATATTATGATATAGTTATATATATTTTCGATAATGATAATGTATTATACATTTTAATTTGTTATTTAATGTACCCAATTCAATAACACACTAATCTTATTAATCTTATAGGTCATATTATGTTTAATTTTATATAATAAATAGTGTATTTATGTGATGTAAAGAGAAGGGGTTTCATATAGGAATGCTGGATTTTCCACATATATTAGACACCTTGGGAGATATAGTAAGGAATTATTTGTTCTTTTCTCCAACAATGGTAAATGACCACCTCAATATAACATTTTATCAAATGTACACCACATCCATAACCTCAGTTCTAATACAACAACTTCCTCATATATTAATAAAATAAGCTAAGGATCCCTTATCCTATGACTAACTCATTGAGTAATCTTTTCATCTTAGATATATATGCATTATGTATATATACCTTATCCATAAACACCAAGGATTTTGGAAGGAATGTAAGAGAAAAAAAATTTGTGACACTTGATTAAATACCATTTTGGCCCACTATACCTCTATATATTCAATGGAATAAATATTTGGAGAGTAGTGCACCTACTCACTAAACCGAGTAGAAGAATCTGTGAAATAATTCTCCCCCTGGTGCAATGTATTGAATTTTTGTTTATTCAATTCTCTTATTTCCTCAAGATGGAAAATGTTATGGATACATTTCATGAATGTAGCCAATTTGAAATGTTAGATGAACATTTGTGGAACAATATATCCCCATTAATTTATTATTTACCCTTTTAATATATATGTGAATGAAAAATAATGGATTCTCCAGTATATGTGACGAATTGGAAAATTGCCTCAATCATATGATTCAAATAATCTAATTGTATGTTTAAAATATCACCACGACGTAATGTATCATTTATTTAGTGATTTTTTTGTATATTCCACCCAATATTATTACTCAACAGTGGTTACACATCCTATATATTTGGTTAATCAAACTCTACATTCTAAAAACTATGTAAACAAGAGGATTCACTTTTGGGTCCCATTCCATAGAATCCTATATCTCTAAATACATAAAACGTTTAAAAATATCAGTTACTGATTATTTGTGATATTAAAACAATGAAAACCCACCAATATAATTATTCCTTTTTCAATTTGATGAATTGGGTCATTATACATCCAATTGAAACAACACATCAAAATTTTCATTTTCACCTCCTTAAGTATCTCCTAAATCACTTTGAATTCAAAATATAAAACATGATAACATTATTATAAATGGATGATATATACATTATTGTATGGGAGTAAAAATGTTATTTCAGCATAAAATGTGATTTAGAAGAAAAAACAAAATATCGTTAAATTCAATGGTCAGGAATAATCATATAGATTAATTACATAAATAATGTGGAACACTAAAATCATACCATCATTCAAACGAGGATAAAACATTAAACCTGACCTTTGAATATGTTAAGGAATATAAGAATAAAAACATATCATTGTGTATTGGGACTCGTTATGGGTTGGGATTAATAACTAGTCCCACACATACCATATGAGGTGAAAGAAATATCACTAAATGAATTAGAGTACAATATGGTTACAAACATCCTAAAATTTAAATGATTATGTGAGTTGTAAAAGGAAATTATTCATAATTCATAAATAAAATAATAAACATCAAGTTAAATGGGTTGAATAACCCTTTTATATAGAATAATAATAAAGAATACAACAATTGTAACACCCCATTAAAAAAACATTTATTCAATAGCTAGTGTTACAAAATACAATGACTTTAATAAAATAATAGTATACAATTAAATTATTTTTATCAACTTGAAATTTTTGTTTTGGGAAATAACATGAAGGCCGATTTATTAAAATCTATGGATTACACATCAAAAAAATTAAATCATTATATATAAATTAATTGGAAATGAAAATAAAAATATATTTTAAAATAATATGGGTGTTTTTATAAAGAAAATTTTCTATGTGAGGAATGTAATTTTTTCCTAATATATTAAATGTAGTGATATATTATAAATATGTTGATGAAAGTTAAATATAATAATTTGAATCAAATATTTTTACATTCATATAATATTTATTATTATTAATAGTTTGATTATAAGACCAGTTTTATGCCTAAAATATATATTTTTCTAAAAATTTGTTTTCCTCACATTTTTAACATTTAAAATTAATAATTTTTGGGAAAATTATACACATTGAATCTGATTATAATAATATAAATTTATAATTAGGAGGATCAAATTTTCTAAATATATCTCTATTATTTTTTGTCAAATTTAATAGTATTAGTGGTATAATTTAACACCTTGATAAAGGGTTAATCAGGATAACCTAGTCTATAAATAATTTATAATGAAATAAAATTTCATCCAAATTATTTTCATTTTTATTTAACAATTACCTTATCACCGTATGCTCTAAATTTCATATTTTATTTCAAAATCTTCCATGAAGATATCAAAACTAATATTTAAATCTGTGAAGGATTCCCTTAATTTTTTTAAATTTCTCTTATATTTCCACATTTTTAAAATATCATTTCATAAAATAATATAATATTCTATATTGAGCTTCATAAAATTATTTTTTAGTTATAATTTTAATTATAATTTTTATTATTTATATAATAACTTTAATTTATTATGAATAATTGATGCATTATTTTTCAATGTTATAAAAATATATACTAATTGAAATAAAAATAATTAAAAGTTATATACTTTTAATGAGTTAATTTTATTCATAAATTTTGTTTATCTATGATACTTTTTATGGAACTTTTAATTTATTATATTTGATTTCACTAGTTTTTTTGTATTTAAATTTAAATAAAATGATGTTTTAAAATGGAATTTTTTTATATAATAAATAATATCTTTTTAATAATTAATGGTTTCTGGTTCTAAAACATAACCATAGTGAATTTATGGAATTTTTTCAATTTATTGTAACTTTATTATCCCTTAAATTATTAAAAAATTAATATTAATGTAATTGCCAAAAATTATTATCCGGGGTTGGAATTTAAAATATAAGAATAACAATTTTATGAAAAATTATTATAACTTTATTTTCTAAGATTATATAGAGTCATCCTAATTTTTAAATTTAAAATAATAAATTTGTATAAATTTTAACATGAAAATTAATTTATATTTTAATAAATTTTAAGAGTTCACATTCCATCATTCATAAAATTCAAAAACATATTTCTATTATTCACACCAAGATCCGAGTTATTGATCCATATAAAATTGATAACTAATATTTTATGATTCCCTATCCACATCGAATATGTTTTGTTCATTCATAAGTTCCATCCACAGTTCATTGTAGATGATATATAACGCAGTTATTTTAATGAATTATTGATAACCTTAACCAATCACTTTCATTTAATTTTTTATTTTTTCACCTATAAATATATAATATTATTGATAAAGTAATTAATTTAGCATCCAAAATATATTAAAATGTTATAATTGATAATCAGAAAATTATACACCACTTTAACATTAATTGGGATGTGAAAGTATCGCTCATGCAGACGTATGGATTATTGTAACTATGTAGCAATAAAATTCAATTTTAATCACCATCTATTTTGGATGGGTATTATAATGGGTTTAATATATTATATGACAGTTATTGCACATGTTTTTTCTATAAATTCATTTTAATTTCATTTATCTTACCATTCAATTAATTGGTAAATGATAACGTAGCTTATGCGTACATGTGGGCTACCACCTCTACAAAATGATGTCATTTTTTCACATATATATTAATTAGATAATAATGATGATAAATTTTTTGAATATATATTATATTTATTATATAAAATTTCTTCTGTAATGATAAATTGTTATTTACCTTTATTTCATTCCACCCATAAAATATTTAAAACAGTGTACATTGATACTTACGTCTTACCGTCTCTATGAACAATGTAACCCATTTTTTATCACTATATGTTAATGATGATTATATATATATAATAAAAATATATTATATTTAAAATAGGATTTAAATTCATAATTTTTTTTAACTATCAACAATATAAATTAACCAAAAATACTGAACCATAACCCATAAAAAAAATTAGGAAAATATCTCATATAATAGTGATTTTACTAAAGAATTATAGATAAACATGTTTTAAAATATTAAAATAAAATAATATATTATTTAAAAATGATAATAAATTTTTTGAATATGAATTATTAAAAAACTATAATTATTATGAATGATTATATGAAAAGAACTTAGGATTTCATACTCTAGGTAATGGGTTTTATGTTATAATATCATTGTTTATAAATATTGTTTTTTATCTTATTCTGGTGATAAATGTTTATGATCAAATTCAATAGATTCTCATTATCCACTTGTTTTTTCTGAAAATACCTATTTTCCAAAAGTATTCCTCCCATTAGGTACTCAAGATACTAAAAAATGGTTTCTACTGAAAATCACCTTCATTAATCTTTTCTGTGAAAATATATTCTTCATTAACATCCATGTTTAATAAAAATGTTTTTAAAAAGGTTATTACAATTCTCATATGATTTTAATTTTAATTTTAAAAAATATTTATCATTTTAGAAAAAAATCGATCATAATTTATTTATCGTTTTCCAAATGATATACTTTGTGAAATTTCTAATCAATGTATGGAAGGAACGGTATCAAAAGTTATATAAGAAGAACGAAATTTACCAATATCATGTTTTCAAAATTTTTGAATCCCCAGTTACATGTTCCCATGGATATATTAAATGAATTTTTTTTATATAAAACATATTAAAATTTTAGTGATTGAATATAATATTTCAAAATAGAATAATTATTTTTATAGATTTACATTAATGATATTTTGATTCCATAAATAAAACTACATTAATTTTTTTTATTGTGGTGTTTTGGGAATATCATCCAAGGATACCATCTTCATTATTTATATAGATCGTCTATTTTATGGATGGAATGATTTTTATAAATACTATTTCGTTTCCATGAGTTATGATATCATAAAATGTTCATGAAACAAAATTATTTCCCAAAGTTATAATATGATGAATGTGTAATTATATTGTGTCATAAAGATGAAATTTTTTCATTATGTGACTAGTGGGATCTATATCAATATCCAATAATGTGGGTATAGATTGATGTTCAATGATAACATGACTAGAATGGGGAGGGATGCTAGTTTAATATGGTCCATGGTCTATTATGATAGTCTTTGTATTTAACCTAGAATAATATGATTGTTTGTTGATTAAACCTCTTTAACTATGACAGACATGGATAATATCCTTGACTATAATGGAAATGTTTTTTTATAATTATGAAAATGCCAAAATTCCATCCATTATGCTTATATCAATATATCATGGAGCAGCTCCTTTATTCCTTTATCATTCATTTCTTATAAAGCACCAAAATATTTTCCATGACTCAGGATTATGATGTATTATATATATAGTATAGCTTCCAAATGTTATAAAGATGTTCAAACACACATTTTCCTCATGGTTTTATTATATGATCATTGATATGTACCTCCTTTTTAATTATAATGAACTGGAAATAACCATTTATTATTTTTTCCCTAGGTTTTGAATAAATGATTTATATAATATCTGTACATGATGGGTGATTGATATATTGATCTAATTGGGAGATTATTTAAATTGTTATAAGTCAGTTATTTAGGTATCCAATTTTCTAATGATTCCAGAACTAGTTGATTCTAGAAAATAAATTTTTGTTATATTTGTTATAACTATCTACATAAATATAATATTTGTGTATTATATGAATATGATATTATATGTAGTATTAGAGAAAGTATTATTTAATATTTGTAATCTAGAATGATATAGCTTTACTAAAAACCCTTGGTATAAGTTTATGTACATGGTAAAATCGTATTTTTTTTGTAATGATCATGAATGACTTCGGTTTTACAGATTTTTTCAATGATTAAGGGTTAATAATTTATATATCCAATCATTCATTTTTTATTATTATGTTATTAAAAATATTAATATTTTTACTTAAATTATGATTTTTGTTTTATAAAATTGATTGAATCAGAATGAAAGGTGTTAATGATGTATGTGATGGAGAATGAAATTAATTACTACTAATAAAATTGAATATTATGGGATGTGGAATATAAAATCTCATTTCTATTCTCCCAAAATATTTTTTTTCTAACAATAAAAATGATCATCCAAAAGAGAAAACAAGGAAATATTGATTTATTGATCCCATCATGAGGCAACACACACCTTCATTGAGTTGTTCCACTGATCCACTAGTTGTTTATAAATTGGTATATTCTAGAGAGAATATATTTTACATTCTATAGTGTTTGAAAAATGGGAATGTCATTTCGTATGGTTATATTTTTGAAATAAATGAAAATAAATTGGGGAATATTATCAAGAATGAGGAGAAAATGGTAAAACATTCTCAATAGTGTGGGAATATGGTATGATAATATTTATCAATAGGTATTTTCATGTTATTATTCATATGAAAATTTAAATGTAATTAATTGAGATGAAATATAATTATTATCAATTTGTATGTACCATTGACTAATGTTTTACATGACTTGAAAGGTACAGTTCTGGTGTTACCATCAATCCTGAAATTATCATATTTATTTAGTTGATGATAACCAATTATATAGGTGAATTTATGCATATGAGACATAATTATCTATGAAGAAACATTACTATGGGATATAAATGATTGGAAAAATATTGTTCTGGACCAATAATATCATTTTTTTGATAAGAAATTAAAAACAAATTTTGAAGGATATTTTAAAAACCAAGGGGATAATAACATGAACATTCAATTATTTGAAATATAAGGAAGGAAAATATAGGTTAATTTGTTTTTTCAGAATGGGTAAATATTTCATTTGTGAAAAATAAATTTATCTTGAAATTTTATATTTCATTGATTAAAATTTGATTAAAAATGATGTCAATAGATATAAATCTCCAAAAAATGAACCACCCAAATTAAGGTGGATAATTATAAGGAGTATGGTAGTTATTTTAAAATGTCTCCAAATCTAATAGTTAATGATGAAGATCGATATAAACAAATTTTATATATTTAAGGAAAATTAAAGTTTCATGTGATCTCCATTTTGGCCGAGTGGAATTACAGCAATGTGTTGAACAGTATACATACTAGCCAATATATATGATAATGCATTATTCTATTGTTTATCTAACCACTCTTTTTTGTGCAGTTTATTATCAATGGGTATCATAATATGTCTTAAAAAATTATTTTTTGAGATAGAAAAAACATGATGGTATTGGGATCACATCTGAAGTCAACGTTTCTTCATTACTTATTGTTTTTTGGATTGTGACTCCAGTAAATATTTACATTATTTCACCATTATATTTTTTATGTAATTTTGGGAATGGAGTGGATTTATTTTCATAATTAAAACATTAGTTTCCAAGGATGTAAATTCATATTTTTTATTTTAAAACGTTTGATTTTTAATAACTGTAATGAAAATAATGATCATATGAGGGAAGTTTCATCCCTTATATTGGTAAAGATTTCAATAGAATATGGTAACATTTGTGAAATAGATATCGTGATACTCAACTGTCACGACCCATCCTCGTGGCCCGTGCCCTGACTACCCCTTTCCCGCCTTCCATATTCCAGGGGCTGGCGACTAGCACCAAAGGCATAAATCCCGATAACTGGGAAGACATTTCCTTTATAAAAGTAATCAAAACACAACAGAGTACAAGCGGAAGTAAAACACTAAGTACAAAAGAAGTGCTGAAAAGTAAATGGTCTAGAATAAAAACTCAACTGAAAGTGAAGCTACAACTGAACGAATGTACAACAGAAAAGACAACAGCTGGAAGAATACAAGCAGCTCCTGGGTCGTCCACCTCGGATCCTACCTAAATGGTAGGTACAAATAGCGCATCTCCTGGATCTTCCACCACGGATCCTACCTGAATGTTAGGTACAGATAGCCTCCACATCGCTCTCTTCCGTCGACCTCCCCCGAGTATCGTCATGTCGTGATGTCCACCTTCGGATACTGACTTGTCGTGAGATCCATCTCCGAGTACCGTCTGGTCCTTGAACACTCGGCCTCTGTCAGCGCTGCCCATCATCTGCAACCAACACAACGAGGACCGGGCATAGCCCGTCCAGGGGTGAGTATAACGATACTTAGTAGGGACCCCGAGTCCCTCAAGGTCTCACTAAATCCAACAAGGATAACCAAGAAGATAGATCTCAACAGATAACCTCTACTTAGGTATATACCCAAACATATACCTAAGTTATCAATTAACCCATCTCATTAATGAGGAAACCCAAATATTATAAAGTCAACGGATAACCACTACACAGTTATATGCCCATACATATACCTAAGTTATCAAGTGACCCATCTCAATCATGAGGTAAACACAATGATCATAAAATCAATGGGTAACCACTACCCAGGTATATTTCCATAAATATACCTTAGTTATCAAGTGACCCATCTCAATCATGAGGTAATCACAAAGATCATACTATCAGTTGAAACCAAGATTTTCATTATCGAAACTGTAACTGCTGAAGAGCCTCATCTTTATAGTGTACAGCGATCCTGTCACGACTCCGAGGCACTGCTCACTAACCTATGACTGTTGAGGTACTCCTCCAATCGAGTACCGCGGGTCAGCCACCCAAACACATTAGTGCTTCCTGCCAGGGCATGCCACCCAAACATAGTAGTGCACACCCCTAATATCCAGTAGAGGTACTCTCCGGACATGTACCATGGGTCTGCACCCAAACAAATTAGTGCTCCATCCGCCATGGGTCTACACCCAAACAAAGTAGTTCTCTGTCCATTGGGCTAGTCGACTCACTCCATGTTGAGTCGGTCAAGCAGTTGTCAGGTCTCAGTCAGCTTCAAGGTCACTGTACTCCATACGCTCGTATCCGGGAGGGTCCCCACCATGATCTACTAGTCAATACTCTAAGTATATAAAAGTTCCATGAATAAGTATCTCAATGGACCACCTCATCATAGGGGTCTCAACGCAACAGACGGTGCGTCAATCAGACACCTGGTCTATGAGTTATTAGCCTTTCCGTCCAAGGGGACTGATTGGTTTCGTGTACGAACCAACTCGACTGTATCTCAACGTTACCCCAAACACTCATAGGGTATACTCATAGGGACTATTTCTCAATGTGATCACCAATTCCACTGACGGTTCGTCAAACGGATGTCCGGTCTGAATGTTATCAGCTTTTCCGTTCCAGGGGCCCTGTTGGATTTTCAATATAATCCAACCCAGCCACTACCCAACTGCATCCAAATCACAGGAGACGTATGCCAAAAGTTTCATCTCATCAAGAGAAATACAACAAAATTGGCGGCACATCAATCGGACATCCAGAGCTCATGATATATGTGTTTCCTCTCCGAGGCCCGGTTGGTTTCGTATCCGAACCAACCCGTCCATACTCAGAGTTTTCCGAAACCTTGAGTGTAATATAAAGAAATGGCCGTCTCGATCCAAGGATCACATCGCAGCAGACGGTGCGTCGATCAGTGGTCCGTAACCCATGGTATGTGCAAAAGACCATAAGAGGTCTGCGAATAGGGGGTTCGGGCCTGGTCCGACCCGTCCCGATACCCCCTGGGTTAGCCCGAACTGCGGTGACCTGACCCGGATCCGGGTCTAGCCCACTCGGGCGGGGCTGGGCCCGGCGGGAACAGCCCGGCCCAGCCTGGGCGCGCTCGGCCTGGCGGCCTGACGTGGCGTGATCGGCCTGGCCGGCGTGGCCAGGCGGCTCGACTGAAACGACCGAGCAGAAGGGTCAGGGGGGCGGGGGGTTGCCCCCTATGTGAAACCGTGGCCCCCAAGAGGGGGGCTGCTCTTGTCGGCCAGCAGGGGGTTACGACCCCCGACCCTTCTTGGAAGTCGGTCGGTTACTGCCGCCGTGGGACCACCGGGGTCCCGCTCTCCAGCTCCGGCGCCAGCGGCCAGAAACCGGCCGCCGCTTCCTGCTCCGCCGCGGCCCGAGGCCGCGGCCTTGGACCGACCGGCGCGGCGCGACGGCGCTGTGTCCCTCTGCCGCGGCCCCGCTCCGGCCGCGGTCTCTTCTAGGTTCTCCGGAGCGGCGCGACGGTGCCGCGCTTCTTTGCCCAATCTTTATTATTTTCTGCACGGTGCATTGGCACTACGCTGCCTTCTTCATCCAGAAACCAAATCAACAATCAAGGGGGTGGAGGGTAGGCCGTGTTCGTGCAGTCCGACCCCATATTGTTATTACGATATTAGGAGGCTCAAATAAAGATGAAAATCAGCGATGAAGGTAATCACGAACAAAAATAAAATAATAACCTACCTCGAAGAAAAAGTTGAACGAAGGTTCGCCGTGGAATAGCAGATTGTGGAAGAAGGTGTCACAAAAGGAGGATCGTCCCGCCGCGGAGAAAATATTCATCGGCATCGCGTCGTCGATCTTTGAGGATCCGACATTCTTGTCGACCTTCGTCAGAGGTCGTCTGTAGCGACCCAAAGATTCATTAATGGAAAATCCCTCTTGATCCAGTTAAATTTTCTTTATGAAAAACGTTTTTATAAGATGTCAACTTCTTTGGTTTTATGTTATGATTTGTGACCATTAATTTTATAGCCGTTGAACAGTGATCACATGAGTAGTATAAATATATGGCTTTAACGAACCCAATTTTACTCTAACAAAGGAAGCGATGACCTCATCCAGCAGAATTGCCCCATAAGAAGCCCATTAGTGGGATCTCGGAAAAGAGGTGGTGTCTATGGGCTTCGCCCTTGACCAAGTCCAAGCTGAGCATCATTATGTCAAGCTTGAACGTGATCGTCTACGGGAAAAGTGGAAGTTGATAGAGATTACCACTCGAGTGATGTTATCCGAGCCGCCCCAAGAGTCTATCGCCATCGCACACCATACCCATAGGTCTTATGCGGCTGTATTAAGGGGTTATGTAACAAATACGTAGTACTATGTTCATGTACATTATTTTTTTATATAATAATGAATATAGTTTCTAGTCATTTTTGATACATTGTAAATAGTTTCTAATGTACAAATGGTGTTTTTAGTTATTATTTAATTAAGAATTATATTTTATTAAATTAAAGTATTTTTTAATTAAATAATATTTTTATAAAATATTATTATTAATATTAAATTAATTTTTATTAAATATAAATGATCTTATAATTTTATGAATGCAATTAAATTTTTTATTAAGGTTTGAAAGCCATATCTGTCAAAACCCGTGAATTTTTTTATAAATGACGGTTTTTATTTTGAATGTGAAAATTCACATATTTAGAAAATTATTTAGATAAAATAAATATTATTTTTGGAATCAGAACGTCGAATTTATCCAACGGTGAATTTTTCATAATTTTCTGAGACAGTCAAATTTTGGGGTAAAAATTAAATACTGTCTAAATATATAATATGTTTTATGACATCATAATGACCCAATGGTGATGTAATAAAATACCATAATCCTTATGTTCGGCCAATATATGTTTTATCATTAAAATAATGAGGTTTTGGGTTTGGTTGACTTACTTTTCAATGCATTAATGAACCCCTCAAGACTTATTCAACACTTTCCCTTTTAAAATTAATTTCCATGGGAGTGTGACTCATCTCCACATTAGCAACCATAATTTTTTAATAAGTTCGGACCTTGGCCTTATAAAATATTGTTTTCCTCTTTCCTTTTCAAGAAACCATGGGAAAATACCATGGGATGGTTTGTGGTTTTGATTATTTTAATATAAGTGGTCCCAAACCTAAATAATATAGAATTCTCTCACCTTTCCTATATAATCCCACCCAAGCTCCCACATCCTCCTCCCTAAAATCCCTTGAAGTTCATCCAACCTCTGCCCTACTCTCTCTAGAATCCTCCCAATGTGCCCAAAACTCCCAAGAATCCTCTCACAAGCCTCTCTCTAGCCTTTGGAAGCACACTTCCAAGTAAGGGTTTTTCTTCCTTTCTCATTTTTGTCAATTTTCCTTAAGTTGTATTTCCCTTTTAGTTTCAATTATGAATGTTGGGGTATGGTTTCACACCTCTACCATACTTCCCTATTATTTTTTTAATGATGGGAGACCCCTTTCTCTCTCATTAAATGCCTCCCATGTACACCCGTTACTATGCCGAAATTCCGAAAGGAACCTTTTTCTCCTCTTTTATATTCAAGCAATACTTTTGTATCATGATTCTAAATTCCTTTTCAATTATTGAGACATGTATATATATGACTTCCTTACTTTCCATTACATGTAAATATGATGAGAAACCCCTTTCTCTCTCATCAACCATTTTTATGAATTCTTATGTCACGTCGTTACGCTTCCGAAATCACACCGATTTTCTATGCCAATATCATTATGTAGTGAATACCATGCCCATTTCTCCATCAAGGGTATTCAACTTTATGCACATTTACTTATTGATTATAAAGTTTCATGTAATAATTACACATTCCTTTATCATGGAATAAATGATTATGTTTTATGAATCCATGATTTATGAACCATGTGGCACACTTATGCATGAAATGAAATGTTTAAGAAGGGTGCACCCTTTATAGAACTCCAATGCATTGGGTAAAGTATAGTATCATGATACGTCATGTGCAATGAGTGTTTAGTCATGCTAATTCAAGTGCAACGAGGGTTTACTCGTGCTTCAAGTGCAATGAGTATTTACTCATGCTCCATGTGCAATGAGCCTTGGCTCATGCTAATTCAATGTTAAGTGTTGTTGCCACATTTCCATGTTATGATTATCATGCTTTATCATGCCTTTATGTTCATGTTACTCTTATTCTCTATTGATGTTCCTATTTCCTAACATTTATTTTACTCCTCATGTTATTCATTGTGTACTCCCTTACTGGGCTTTATAGCTCACCCTTTTCTTATGCATGTCCTCAGGTTATCCCATGCAATGCTAAGTACGAAGGAATGTAGTGGTCATGTAAATGATGTTTTCAATAAAGATGTTGTATTTCAAGTTTAAAGATTTTATGTAATGATACTAAGACCCAAAGACACTAAGCCTCTCGATCTTCTTTGTTGTATCAAGTGAAGTTTTTTGTAATAAAGTACGTTTAAGTTGTAATAAATAGAAGGGTTGTCATAGTTGGTATCTGAGGATAGGTTTAGTTATTTTAGGGATTAGGAAACCCTAGTAAAGCCTTAGAATCAAGACTAAGTATAATAAAAACATCCCTAAGTTTTGGTAAATACTATATAAGTGGTTTATCAAACAAATACGTCCCTGTCTGGATACGAGCAGGTAGAGGCGACTCTGTCACAAATGTATCCTAGGGGTAAAACCCGAAAACACTGCTTTGAGCTAGACTCGAACGGGAACTGGTGCACGACAACGTGCCTTGATTCACTCTTGGTTACGACACTCCCGAGGGATATGTTTTGATAAATTCACAATCTTAGTATGAACCCTTATTAAGGGAAAAATGCCCCTAAGAATATATGTTATAAGGTAGATCATGAAAAGCCTGGATTGAATCCTGTAGACTCATGAGTTAAAGAGATTAATGTTTATTTATAAGTCATCAAATTTTGTCTTCGGTTTACCCTTTATTTGTTACCCCTAACTTTACTTTTATTCCAGCCAATGGCCGGTAATAGGAGGACTCGGGCTAACAACCGTTGTGAAGATCAGTTTGATGATTGTACTAATGAGATGCTCAATCCAATGGGAGCGGTAATCACGAACATTGTCACGCTTATCTCTCAACTAACTCAAGTTTTGAATAGAAACACGGGTCAAGAAGAACGTTAAACCCCCCCTAAGAAAGAACAAGTCGCTATCGAGAGCTTCATGAGACAAAGGCCTCCTACTTTTAGTGGATCGTCTGATCCCACGATCTCTAAGCAATGGATCAACTCCATTGAAAAGATATTATCCATCATCCAATGTTCTGAACAAGAGAAGGTTCTCCTGTCGGCTTATCATATGGAGGGTGGAGATGATCAATGGTGGACGTTGATACAAAATATGAAGCCTGAGCGGGAGATCGAGGATTTGGAATGGAAGGAATTCTGGAAGATGTTTTTCGATAAATATTTTCCGCACACCCTCCGTATTAATATGGAAAGGGACTTCTTTTACCTCAAACAAAATGATGAAGAATCTGTGGGAGCGTACGAGGAAAACTTCACAAGGCTTGCACGATACGCTTCCGGCTTTGTCGTTACCCTCGAATGCAATGTTGACCGCTTCTTTGGTGGGCTGAAGCCTAGTTTGCGGAAAGCATTAGCGATCCATGACTTCAACAGTTATGAGGAAATTGTCCGATGTGCCCTCAAGGTTGAAATGAAGATCGAAGAATCACAGGGGTATCATGGGGACAAGAAGCGTAAGGTGGACTTCAATGATGGTGGTCCTATGGATAAATCCAACGAAGCTAAGATGTTCCATCACCCCACTTGCCAAAAGTGCGGAAAGAAGCACCCTGGAAATTTCCTTAGGGGGACGAGAAAATGCTTTAGGTGTGGAAGAGAAGGACACCAAGCTATTAACTGTCAGCATGAAGGACCCGCAGCGGCGACAGAGGAGTGGAACGCTCCGTTAGAACCTCAACTCATTGTCCAATGCTACAAATGAAAAGAACCGGGTCATTTTTCAAATCAGTGCCCTAATCCAAGGGTTATCAGAGGCAACCAACAACCTCCAAGACAGCAAGGAAGAGCTTTTTCCATCACTTCTGCCGAAGTGAACCCCGACAACGATGTGGTGACAGGTACGCTAGTTATTCATTCAAGAATAGCAAACTTACTTTTTGATTCAGGTTCTACGCATTCTTTTATATCTCGAATGTTTAGTAGAACAATCCCAGCACCACCACAAATCCTGGAAGTAAAGATGTCGGTGAGTACGGAAAATGGGGCAATCATTGCATCCCATGAATATAAGTCCTCCCCTGTTATAATCTGTGGATTGAATTTCCTGGAGAACCTTGTTATACTCCCTTTGGTGGAATTTGATGCAATTCTTGGCATTGATTGGCTTTCCTTATATAGATCGAACATAAATTGTCGGGAGAGGTAAATCACACTCCATATGGAGAATCGACCCCTGATTATTTACAAGTGTCAGGAGGAAGATGAATCTCTTTTAGCTCCATTACCTCAGGAATGGATATTACTGCCCTATGAGCATGCATATCTAGCTCAGATGATTGAGTCCAAGGAAGAAACCACCCCTGATGAATTTCCTATTGTGAGGGAATTCGCTGAAGTGTTTCCCGAGGAACTTTCTGGTCTTCCTCCAAGAAGAGATGTTGAGTTCTCAATTGAACTTATACCTGGGGCGCTACCAATATCCAAGACTCCATATAGAATGGCTATTGTTGATCTTGAAGAGATGAAGAAACAACTACAAGAGAATCTGGATAAAGGGTTTATACGCCCTAGTGCATCACCATGTGGTGTACCAGTCCTCTTCGTCAAGAAGAAGGATGGGTCAATGCGGCTTTGCATCGATTTTCACGAACTTAACAAAATAACGATAAAGAAAAAGTATCCCCTCCCATGAATCGATGACTTGTTTGATCAGCTGTGCGGAGCACAATACTTCTCCAAGGTGGACTTGCGGTCAGGATATTATCATGTAAGGGTGAAGAAGGAAGATATCCCCAAGACTGCTTTTCGTACAAGGTATGGGCACTATGAATTCATAGTAATGCCTTTCGAACTCACCAATTCTCTAGAAATATTCATGGACATGATGAATAGAGTCTTTAGATATTACCTTGACAAATTTGTGGTAGTCATTATAGATGATATTCTAATGTACTCCAAAACCAAGGAGGTTCATGAGGAGCATATAAAAACTGTACTAGAGACTTTGCACAAGGAGAATCTCTATGAAAAGTATAGAAAGTGTGAGTTTTGGTTGAAGGAGGTCTCATTCTTGGGCCATATCATCACATGCAATGGGATATCTGTGGACCCCTCCAAAACAGATGCAATTTAGGGATGGTCGAGGCAAACATCGGTAACAGATATCCGTAGCTTCTTGGGGTTAGCTGGATATTATCGACGATTTGTGAGAAATTTCTCACGATTGTCCAACCCACTTACCAAGCTAACTTGAAAGGGAGTAATGTTTTCTTGGAGTGATGAATGCGAAGAAATCTTCAAGGAGTTGAAAAGGAGGCTTATCACTGCACCCGTGCCCACTTTACCAACAAGTGGGGAACTTTTTGTGGTATTTAGTGATGCCTCAAAGAAGGGCTTAGGATGTGTGATAATGCAAAATGATAAAGTGATATCCTATGCTTTAAGGCAGTTGAAAATCAATGAGCAAAACTATCCAACGCATGATCTGGAGTTGGCGGCGGTGATCTTTACCTTGAAAATCTGGCGTCATTATCTCTATGGAGAGAAATGTGACATATATACTGACCACAAGAGTCTTAAATATATATTCACACAGAAATAGCTTAATGTGAATCAGAGAAGATGGATAGAGCTCATCAAGGATTATGATTGTTCAATACATTACGACCCTGGGAAAGCGAACAAGGTAGTGGATGCCCTAAGTAGAAAGGATCCAGCTATTCTATCAAAGATGAGAATTGAGAAGGATCCAATATTCTTATACATGATGAAGATGGATGTGGGAATCATAAAGAAGGGAATTTCATCAATCCTTTCACAAATGATTGCTCAACCATCTCTTTTGGAAAGGATAAAGGATGCTCAAAAGGATGATGCGGGAATCCAAGAAAAAGTGGAAGCTATCAAAAAGGGAAAATCCTCAGAGTTTAATGTTAATGATGAAGTAATTGTGCGGTTTGGGAAAAGACTATGTGGTCCATGAAGTCCGGAGCTGAAGAAGGAACTTTTGGATGATGCACATAGTTCAAATTTCTCTATTCACCCAGGGAGCACAAAGATGTATCGAGATCTCTGAGAAAACTTTTGGTGGGATAATATGAAGAAGGAGATCGCTGAATATACATCAAAGTGCCTAGTGTGTCAGCAAGTGAAGGCGGAGAGCAGAATTCTAAGGGGATGATGCAACCATTGCCCATACCGGAATGGAATTGGGAGAACATTACCATGGACTTTGTCACTGGACTTCCAAGGACATCCAAAGGCAACAATGCAATCTGCGTTTTTGGGGACCATCTTACAAAGACTGCACACTTCGTTGATATTTGAGAGGATTTATCTTTGGATCAACTAGCACGGATATATATCAGGTAAGTGGTACAGTTTCATGGAGTACCACTATCTATTGTGTCTGTCCGAGATCCAAGATTTACCTCTAAGTTTTGGAAGAGTCTTCAACATGCTCTGAATACTGAATTGAACATCAGTACGGCCTATCATCCTCAAACTGATGGCCAATCCGAGCGGACTATCCAAACACTTGAGGATATGTTGAGAGCGTGCTCAATGGACATTAAAGGAGGATGGGATCAACATCTTCCTCTAGTTGAGTTCTCTTATAATAATAGTTTCCACTCGAGCATCCAAATGGAACCATATGAATCCCTGTATGGGAAAAGGTGTAGAACACCAGCATGTTGGGATGAGGTCGGTGAACATAAGCTGCTTGGACCAGAAATGGTCGATGAAATGGTGGAGAAGGTGAAAACCATTCAGCAGCATATCAAGGCAGCCCAAAGTCAACAGAAGAGTTATGTAGATAATCGCTGATGAGACATTGAGTTCAAAGTAGGAGACATGGTGTTTTTATTCATATCTCCATGGAAGAAGGTCATGAGGTTTGGAAAGAAAGGGAAGTTAAGTCCAAGGTACATCAGCACCTTCGAGATTCATGATTGTGTTGGGGCTGTGGCCTATCGACTAGAACTTCCAACTACTATGGACAAGGTGCATGATGTCTTCCATGTATCCCTCTTAAGGAAGTACATACCAGACCCTTCACATGTACTCTCTTCCGAGGTGGTACAATTAGAAGATGATCATTCTTATGAGGAGCAACCAGTGAAGATCATAGATCGTAGAGAAAAAGTTATACGAAATAATACAATGCCCCTTTTCAAGGTGTTATGGAGAAACCAGAAGTTTGAAGAAGAAACTTGGGAGTCGGAGGATAAGATGAAGATGAGTTACCCACATTAGTTTTAGTGTGGGAAAAGGAAAATTTCGAGGGTGAAATTTATTAAGGGGGGAATATTGTAATGACCCAAAGTTTCATTAATGGAAAATCACTCTTGATCCAGTTAAATTTTTCTTTAGGAAAAACGTTTTTATAAGATGTCAACTTCTTTGGTTTTATGTTGATATTTGTGACAGTTACTTTTATAGCCGTTGAATAGTGATCACATGAGTAGTTTAAATATATGGCTTTAATGAACCCAATTTTACTCAGACAAAGGAAGCGATGGCCTCATCCAGTAGAATTTCCCCATACAAAGCCCATTTGTCGGAGATCGGAAAAGAGGTGGCATCTTTGGGCTTCGCCCTTGACCAAGACCAAGCTGAGCTTCATTATGTCATGCTCGAACATGATCGTCTAAAGGAAAAGTGGAAGTTGATAGAGATTTCCACTCGAGCGATGTTATCTGAGCCGCCCCAAGAGTCTGTCACCATCGCACACCTTACCCTTAGGTCTTATGCGGCTATCTTAAGGGGTTATGTAACAAATAATTAGTACCATTTTCATTTACATTATTTTTTTTATATAATAATGAATATAATTTCTAGTCATTTTTGATACATTGTAAATAGTTTTTAAAGTACAAATGGTGGTTGTAGTTATTATTTAATTAAGAATTATATTTTATTAAATTAAAGGATTTTTGAATTAAATAATATTTTAATAAAATATTATTATTAATATTAAATTAGTTTTTGTTAAATATAAATGATCTTATAATTTTATGAATCCAATTAAATTTTTTATTAATGTTTGAAAGCCATTTCTATCAAAAACCGTGAATTTTTTATAAATGACGATTTTTATTTTAAAAGAAAAAATTCACATATTTAGAAAATTATTTAGACAAAATAAATATTATTTTTGGAATCAGAACGTCAAATTTATCCAACGGTGAATTTTTCATAATTTTCTGAGACAGTCAAATATTTGGGTAAAAATTAAATACCGTTTAAATATATAATGTGTTTTATGACATCATAATGACCAAATGGTGATGTAATAAAATACCATAATCCTTATGTTCGGCCAATATATTTTTTATCATTAAAATAATGAGGTTTTGGGTTTGATTGACTTACTTTTCAAACCATTAATGAACACCTCAAGACTTATTCAACACTTTGCCTTTTTAAATTAATTTCCATGGGAGTGTGACTCACCTCCACATAAGCAACCCTAATTTTTTAATAAGTTCGGACCTTGGAAATGGAAAATATTTTTTTCCTCTTTCCTTTTCCTGAAACCATTGGAAAATACCATGGGATGGTTTGTGGTTTGGATTATTTTAATTTAAGGGGTCCCAAACCTAAATAATAAAGAATTCTCTCACCTTTCCTATATTAACCCACCCAAGCTCCCACTTCCTCCTCACTAAAATACCTTGGAGTTCGTCCAACCTCTTCCCTAATCTCTCTGGAATCCTCCCAAGGTGCCCCAAGCTCCCATGAAGCCTCTCACAAGCCTCTCTCTAGCCTTTGGAAGCACACTTCCAAGTAAGGGTTTTTCTTCCTTTCTCATTTTTGTCAATTTTCTTTTAGTTGTATTTCCCTTTTAATTTCAATTATGAATGTTGGGGTATGGTTTCAAACCTATCCATTACTTCCATCATATTGTTTGAATGATGGGATACCCCTTTATCTCTCATTAAATGCCTCCCATGTACACCAGTTACTATGCCGAAATTCCGAAAGGAACCTTTTTCTCCTCTTTTATATTCAAGCAATACTTTTGTATCATGAATCTAAATTCCATTTAAATTGTTGGGACATGTATCTATATGACCTACATACTTTACATTACATGTAAATATGATAAGGAAACCATTTCTCTCCCATCAACCATTTTTATGAATTCTTATGTCACGCCGTTACGCTGCCGAAATCACACCGATTTTCTAAGCCAATATCATTGTGTAGTGAATACCATTCCCATTTCTCCATCAAGGGTATTCACCTTTATACACATTTACTTATTGATTATAAAGTCTCATGTATGAATTCCGCATACCTTTATCATGGAATAAATGATTATGTTTTATGAATCCATGTTTTATGATCCATGTGGCACACTTATGCATGAAATGAAATGTTTAAGAAGGGTGCGCCCTTTATAGCACTCCAATGCATTGGGGAAAGTATAGTATTATGATACGTCATGTGCAATGAGTGTTGACTCATGCTAATTCAATTGAAACAAGGGTTTACTCGTGCTTCATGTGCAATGAGGGTTTACTCATGCTCCATGTGCAATGAGCCTTGGCTTATGTTAATTCAATGTTAAGTGTTGTTGCCACATTTCCATGTTATGATTATCATGCTTTATCATGCCTTTATGTTCGTGTTTCTCTTATGCTCTATTGATGTTACTATTGACTAACATTTATTGTACTCCTCATGTTATTCATTGTGTACTCCCTTACTGGGCTTTATAGCTCGCCGATTTCTTATGCATGTCCTCAGGTTATCCCATGCAATGCTAAGTACGAAGGAATGTAGTGGTCATGTAAATGATGTTTTCAATAAAGATGATGTATTTCAAGTTTATAGTTTTTATGTAATGATCCTTAGCCCCAAATACACTAAACTTCTCGATGTTCTTTGTTGTATCAAGTGAAGTTTTATGTAATAATGCATGTTTAAGTTGTAATAAAAATAAGGGTTGTCATATCGTCGTTCTTCGTGTTCTTCGCATTCTTCGTCGAGGAAGGAGTGCATCAAGGCTTTGAGTGATTTCTTCCCAGCCCTCTCGCACAACGAACCCCTTTAATAAAATAAGACTTGTCTTATTTTATTAACACACAAGCAAAACGTTTTGAAATTAAAAAAAAATTAATCAATCAATTAATTGAATTAATTGAGAAGTTTAAACCACCCAAATTAATGCGGCGTTTATACATTAAGTTAAACGTAAGAGTTGACTCTCATTTAAAGGGGGGTGCGGGTGTGTTACCTAATTAGAGGTGGGGGTTTTGAGGAAGTTGAAAATGTGGGGCTCGTGTGGTCCCCACCCCACAAATATCCTACCTAGTGGAGTATGATATAGTGGGTACCACTTCAACCACTTATCTAAGGTTAAACAACTTTAAATAAAATAAAATTGGTTGCACTATTTTATTTTTATTCATTTTCATAACCCAAAATTTGAAAACCACACCCGAGAAAAAGCAACTCCGGAAAAAGTGTTCCTAAGTAATTACCAGCACTCCGATTCCATCGGTGTCCTCAGATTTCGATTCCAAGCACCGGTTCAAAAGTTAGGAAAACCTGCTCGTTCGTTCACTGAACATACCCGAGCTAAACTTTGGAAAACGATTCCAGGCACACCGGGCCTTGGAATTAGCTGCCGTCAGAAACCGTGTTCTTGTAAAATTACAAATAAATTAAGAAAACATTTCCTTGAAATTTCCAGGTCTTTACATTACTTCCACCTCAGGGATTTACGTCCTCATAAATATTTAACACAAACTAGGGATACAAAAGTGGTACTGAGCACGCCTCTAAGCCTTCCACTCCCATGTGCTCACCTAGAGGTTCCTGTACTACTAGTGAATGTGCACCCAAGGAATCGACCATCCTCGTAGGATCCGCTTCTGTTGATCCTCGATCCCCAATGGAACCTCCGTGAAAGTCACCCCATCTCCAACGTCCAACTCCTCATGGTCGATGATATTCGAAGGGTCGTGCTTGTATCTCCTCAGTTGAGATACATTGAAGTCGTCGTGCACCTGGTGGAACTGAGGAGGATGGGTAAAGCGGTAAACCACCTCGCCTACCCTACTGAGGACCTAGAAAGGTCTGTTGAATCTCAGAGATAACTTGTCGCCTCAGCCACATATCTTTAAACTTCGTCGAGGTGATACCTGTATAAGGACGTGATCATTATCCTCGAACTCTAGAGGTCTCCAATTCTAGTTTGGACCTGAAACTCAAAACTCCTGGTGCAGCGAGGGTAAGGTTGGACGACACAAGAGTGATCAGCCGCACCCTCCTATGAATGAGTTTATCATGTGATGCCTAGGATTTCCTTTTATCTAACCTAGGAAAACCCAACTCGACGTTGTAGTTAGACCACAACCGTTTTTCCTAATACTGTCAATTTGTGTATGAACTGTGATTGCCCAGTCCATACTCAAACCAATGTCGTAAGGCCTCGACACTGCCACCAAGAGATTCCAACCAAAACTCTCACCTCGAGGGTCTGAACACACTGTCGGCATAAGTGTGATTATCGAGTCTTCTCCCAAGGTATCTTCAGATGTGAGTGTCAAGTCTACGGCATACCAGAAACTCTAGGTATGGGACAAGATTGTGAAAGGAAGGAATGATTCATATTGACGTCTGTTACTACATCAGCTAGTAGTGGACACAGACAATCTCGTGAATCATTTTTAGAGCCATTGGGTCACACTCCTTGACTGCATGCAGTCGTACTCTTCCCCTGCCTTCCATCTCTCTGAGCCTGGCGGGGACAACTAAGGCAGCTGGTTGTAGCATGTTGAAATGTACACAACCTCATGCTGCTCTCCTAGAACTACCTCCACGTCTGCTGCTTTGCAGACTCATCACCCCCTTAAATCTTCCTCTTCTTGAAACATTTAACACACCCGAGTCTCTAAGACTGGCGCCCGTTTCCTGTTTCTTACTGCACTGTGCAGTCTTTAATCGGCTCCTGGATGATCTGCACATTCTTTGCCTACGATCTGTAAGAGCTGCTAAGATTTCTCCCTTGCCGAAAAGAGAAACTCGGTCTCATCCCTCGGTTGAACCAAACCCATGCCTAATACAGTCAATCCTGACATGAATGATGTATTCATGCCTTGGATGACGTCGTAAGGCCTCGACATAACTACCAAGAGATCCAACTGTCAAATTCACCTCCAAGGGTCGAGTCACACTGTTGGAATCATTTTGAGGTCACTGGGTCTCCTACAGTAGAAATCTTGAAAGTGAGGGTCATGTCAACAGTTTTTAAGTGGAACCTCTCAGTATCAACCAAACAAAACGACCATAAATCAAGTGTCACTAGGATAAGTGTCTTTTATTATTACATCTCATAGTACAAAGAAACAAATACAACAACAACATGGAACTAGAAGTACCATGAACAAAAAGGAATCCAATATTTCCGCTCCTATCCACCTGATCCACGAGCTATACTCCCTTGTCCACCGCTCGGCCGTTTCTCAAGCAGCAGCTGCTGCTTCTATCTCGTTGGCTCCTCCAACGTCTACGGATCAACTATGCAGGGAGTCGGATAGTCACGTGCCAGGTGACCCTTCCTACTACATTCATAACACTTCCTTCTCCTCATACGACTGGCTCTGGTTCTCTTGGACCTCTGCATCATCTGTCTACTGCCCACAGATGACTCGACTACTGATCGAAAAACCTGTGGCAAAGGCAGTAGCTGTTGAACACGCTCGGGCTGTAGAGCTACTGGTACAAACCCCACCCTAAAGAAAGACTTGAAGTCTCCCCATGTGAAGTTCATCCCATCGCAAAACATTAACAAGTGGCTCCACCACCTTCCTGCTAGTGCTGGAAGGAGGCTGGCAGAAAACATCAACATGAAGTCTGCTGGTGTCCCCACTATCCTAAAGACTCTCACCACACCCTCCAGCAAATCCTCAACCACCTGCGGGTCCGTCTCTCCCATGAACCTGGGTGGCCTCTAGTGCTATAACTCGTGCAGCGCGCTCAAGTGGCGTGCATCGCCTACTGCTGGGGCTGGTGGCATCGGTGGCCCAACATATGGTAGTACCGCTGGTGCCTCCGTTGGTGCCTCTACTGAAAGAGGGCCCTATACTAAAGCCTCATCACTCGGCAGGATGTCATTACGCACATCCCTATGTGCTCTAGCTGGTCATCCGTGGAAAGGCATCCTGAATGAAACAACATGACATGGTCAAATGTTTATACCTGGTGAGTTGAGCTGGTTTGATCTGACTTTTAAAAACGTCTAGAAACACACACGCAATTAGTGTTTTCGTGCACAAAGTCAGAAATTAGTTGTCAAGGTCATGGTGTATGGATACATCAGCCGCCCGCACCAAAACTAGAGTCCCTGAACAGAAAACCACACTTGGTACTCTTAACACTGTCATTTCACAAAAAAGAAAATATCAGAGTTATAAGTTCTGTGGTAGAACCGACTCCTCTGATACCAATTGTCATGACCCGTGCTGTGACTACCCAAAGCCCGCCTTCCATAGGCCATGGGCTAGAGACTTTCACCAAAGGTGTAAATCCCAATAACTGGGAAGGCATTGCCTTTGTAAAAGTAAAAAAACACCATAGAGTACAAGCGGATGTAAAACTCTAAGTACAAAAGAAGTGCTGAAAAGTAAATGGGCCAGAATACAAACCAAACTGAAAGTACAGCTACAACTTAATGAAAGTACAATTGAAAAGGCAACAGCTGGAAGAATAGAAGTAGCTCCTGGGTCGTCCAACTCAGATCCTCCCTTAAGGGTAGGTACAAATAGCGCAGCTCCTGGATCGTCCCCCACGGATCCTACCTGAAGGGTAGGTACATATAGCCTCCACATCACCCTCGCCCATCAACCTCCTCCGAGTATCATCACGTTGTGAAGTCCACCTCTGACTACTAACTTGTCGTGAGATCCATCTTTGGGTACCGTCCAGTCCTCGAACACTCGGCCTCTGTCAGCGCTGCCCGTCGTCTGCATCCAACACAACGAGGTGCGGGCATTGCCCGTGCAGGGGTGAGTATAACGATACCCAGTAGGGACCCCGAGACCCTCAAGGTCTCACTAAATCCATCAAGGATAACCATAATGAAAGATCTCAACAGATAACCCCTTCTTAGGTATATACCCATACATATACCTAAGTTAACAAGTAACCCATCTCATTTTTGATGAAACACAAAGATTATGAGGTCAACGGATAACCACTACCCAGGTATATGCCCATACATATACCTAAGTTACCAAGTGACCCATCTCAATCATGAGGTAAACACAAAGATCATACAATCAATAGATAACCACTACCCAGGTATATTCCCATACATATACCTAAGTTATCAAGTGACCCATCTCAATCATGTGGTAAAAACAAAGATCATAGACGAATCTCAAACCAGGATTTTTATTATCGAAACTGTAACTGCTATAGAGCCCCATCATTGGACTGTACAGTGATCTTGTCAGAACTCTGAGGTACTACTCCCTAACCTAAGACTACTGAGGTACTCCTCCTGTCGAGTACCGCGGGTCAGCCACCCAATCACAATAGTTCTTCCCGCTGGGGTATACCACCCAAACACAGTAGTGCACACCACTAATAGCTTGCAGAGGTACTCTCTGGATGAGTACCGTAGTTCTGCACCCTATCAAAGTAGTGCTCAGTCCGCCATGGGTCTGCACCCAAACAAAGTAGTGCTCCATCCACTAGGCTAGTCGACTCACTCCATGTTGGGTTGGTCAAGGAGTCGTCATGTCTCAATCAGCTATACGGTCTACGTACTCCGTATGCTCATCTTCGGTAGGGTCTGCACCACGAGCTACAAGTCGATACTCCAAGTATCTCAAAGATCCATGAAGAAGTATCTCAATGGATGGCCTCATCATAGGGGTCTCAACCCAACAGACGGCGTGTAAATCGGATGCACGGTCTGTGAGTTATTAGTCTTTTCGTCCCAGGGGCCTGGTTGGTTTCGTGTATGAACCAACTCGGCCGTATCTCATCTGTACCCCGAAATCTCATAGGGTATACTCGTAGGGACTGTTTCTCAACGTGATCACCAACGCTGCTGATGGTTCGTCAAACAGACGTCCGGTATGAAAATTATCAGCTTTTCTGTTATAGGGGATCGATTGGATTTTTGGTACAATCCAACCAGGCCACTATCCAACTGCATCCAAATCTCAGGATAAGTATGCCAAAAGTTCCGTCTTATCAAGAGGAATCCAACAAAGTCGACGACACGTCAATCGGACGTCCAGAGCTCATGATATAAGCGTTTCGGCTCTGAGGGCCCGGTTGGTTTCGTATCCGAACCAACCCAGCCGTACCCAAAGTTCGCTGAAACCTTGAGTGTAATATATTGAAACAACCTTCTCGATCCAAGGCTCCCATCGCAGCTGATGGTGCGTCGATCGGAGGTCCGTATCCCATGGTATGGGAAAAAGACCATAAGAGTTCCGCGAATAGGGGGTTCGGGCCGGGTCCGACCCGGCCTGATACCCCCTGGGTCGGCCCGAACCGGGGTGACCCAACCCGGGTCTGGGTTCGGCCTGCTTGGGCGTGGCCCGGCCCAGCTGGCGCGGCCTGGCCCGGCCTGGTCCGGCCGCGCGGAAGGGTTGGGGGTGGGGGCGCTGCCCCCCCATGTGAAACTGTGGCCCCCATGAGGGGGGCCGCTCCTATCATCCAGCCGGGGGTTATGACCCCTGCCTCTTCTCGGAAGCCGGCCAGCCCGGTCCGGCCGACTGGTTGCTGCCGCCGCGGGACCGTCGGGGTCCCACTCTCCTTCTCTGGTGCCTGCGGTCGGAAGCCGGCTGCCGCTTCCTGCTCCGCCACGACCTTGGTCTGACCGGCGCGGCACGACGACACCACGCCCCTCTGTCGCGTCCCCGCTCTGGCCGCGGTCTCTTCCATGTTCTCCGGTGCGGCGCGACAACACCGCCCTTATTCACCCAAACTTTATTATTTTCTGCGTGGTGCATCGGCACCGCGCTGCCTTGTTCATGCCGCAAACAAATCAACAATCAAGTGGGGAGGAGGGTCGGCCATGTTCATGCGGTCCGACCCCCTCTAGTTATTGTGATATTAGGTGACACAAATAATGATGAAAATCAGCGATGAAGGTAATCACGAACAAAAAGAAAATAATCCCCTACCTCGAAGAAAATGTTGAACGAAGGTTCGTCGCAGAATTGCCCGTTGCGGAAGAAGGCGTTACGAAAGGAGGATCGTCGCGTCTCGGAGAAAATATTCATCGGCGTCGTGTCGTCGATCTCCGAGGATCTGTCTTTCTTGCCGACCTTCGTCAGAGGTTGGCATTCTTCGTGTTCTTCACATTCTTTGTCGAGGAAGGAGTGCTTCAAGGCTTTGTGTTATTTCTCCCCAGCCCTCTCGCACAACAAACCCCTTTAATAAAATAAGACTTGTCTTATTTTATTAACACACAAGCCAAACGTTTTGAAATTCAAAAAAATTGAATCAATCAATTAATTGAATTAATTGAGATGTTTAAACCGCCCAAATTAATGAGGTGTTTAAACATTAAGTTAAACGTAAGAGTTGACTCTCATTTAAGGGGGGAGGGGGTGCGGGTGCATTACCTAATTAAAGGTGGGGGTTTCGAGGAAGTTGAAAATGTGGGGCTCATGTGGTCCCCACCCCACAAATATCCTACCTAGTCGAGTAGGATATAGTGGGTCCCACTTCAACCCTTTAGATTAGTTTAAACAACTTTAGATAAAATAAAATTGGTTTCAGCGTTTTATTTTTATTCATTTACTTGACCCAAAATTTAAAAACCACACCCGAGAAAACGCAAATCCAAAAAAGGTGTTCCTAAGCAATTATCGGCACTGTGATTCCATCGTTGTCCTCAAGTTTTGATTCCGAGAACCTGTTCAAAAGTTAAGAAAACCCGCTCGTTGGTTCGCTGAACGTACCCGAGCTAAAAATCGGAAAATTATTCCGGGCACACCGGGCCTCGGAATCAGGTGCCGTCAGAAACTGTGTTCTTGTAAAATTCAAAGAAATTAAGAAAAGAAATTAACTTGAAATTTCCGGGTCATTACATCACCAATGATGGTAATATTATTATGTTGTGGTATATTTATTTATTTCTAAATTAATTTTATCATCCTCCCTATAATCCTGACATTAGGATTTCATGAAAATGCATACATGGTTCTATACCTATTTCCAGTAATCTATATAGAATTTCTTAGATTGATTTTATTTGAAATTAATAATGTATTATAGGTGAATATGAATAATAGATTCATTCCGACATGTGAGACACATTTGTGTCCTTCTAATCTATTTCTTAAGATGAAAGATAGATCAATGTGATAATCTAGTTATTTTAATGAACATAACATTATCATTGTCAGAAAAGGTATCCCATCCACTATATTGATGTATTATTTTATCTAATATGAGTACGTAAATAATTTTCCAAGAGTTACATTCATTATGGATATCATCAATTGAGGTTCATGAAAGTGGATATACCTAATATGACATTATATACAACATATGGACCCTATGAATTTATAGGGTTTCCATTTAGTATTACTAATTCAGCCACTACATTCATGGATTTAATGAATATTGTCTTCTAGGAATAATATTATCACTTTTAAGTATTCATTTGAGGAAATAATATTATATATTCATACTTAAAGAAAGTCCATGATGATCACTTGATGAATATGATAATATCCCTAAGTATGGATATGTATTTTTTAAATATTTAGCTAGTGGGGATTTTTGGATTCAATATGTTTTATTCCAAGGTTATATAATTTAATGTGAGAAGGTATCACTAGATTATTCAAATCTAAATTTGATGTAACACTACCTCAATCCATCCATTGTGACTATGATTCATAGTTTTCATCATTTTAAATGAATTTATTTATACATTATTGATAATTTTTCTTGGATATCGAATCCACTCCCCATGTTATCTAGGTGGGGATGAAGGTTCTTTTATATTGAAAAATTTTCATATTATGATATGGAAATGAAGATTTGGATAGTATGTTCATGTGTAATTACATTACCATTTTGTGGAGACATTTTTTAATTATAACTCAAACATAAAATAGAGGACCAGGGAACATCCTCATATAGAATGATATAGATTTAGATTATTCCTCAAAAAAAATTAAAGGTAAATGAAAAAAATTACTCATCTCATGGTTTCGAGATATCTATGGTAATTTTTTCGATAACTATAATCATAAATTAACTTCACGGGGAAAGGGGTCACATATACATTGATCAAAATGATTATATTATATTTTCACTCATAATGATATTAAAATGTTCCAAATTAGTTGGTTGAAGATAATTGAATATTATGAATGCTCAATAAATTAGAATCATGCTAAAGATCACATGTTTTTAATTCACTAAGTCAAAAGGATCATGCT
This sequence comes from Viscum album, assembly GCA_963277665.1. NCBI lineage: Eukaryota > Viridiplantae > Streptophyta > Magnoliopsida > Santalales > Viscaceae > Viscum > Viscum album. The sequence goes on from OY728127.1 coordinate 653,459, forward strand.
ATCATTTCTAAGATGAGTATTACAATTGATTTTATAATTAATAATTTAATAAGGATTGTTCATGAAATCATGATGGAAGAAGAGAAAATATGTTTTTCTAAAATTACTATTCGAACATATATATAGGTGTTGATTATAGATGAGTAGAATGGATATGTAGACCTATAAAATATGGTGGGAAATAATTATATGTTAAAACATGATTTTGATTGAATAATATGTTTCATGAATCACACATGGGTCATGTTGGTACTAGAGTTGATAAATGAGTTATTGGAAGAAGATATTAGTTTTCCAGTATATAATCATCGTAGAATTAGTATGTTGTATAGATATTTTAAATAATATTTATAGTGAAATGGAATGAAGATAGACATTACATTGTATATTTCTATGTTTGAGGTATTTCAACATGTTATGGTTAAGAGAACAAAGTCTAATTTTATATAACAAGCACTACTAATACTAGAATTGAAATGACGAATCATAAAAATGAATTTCATCATTTACTTTTCAAAACGTATAAAGGGAACAATGAAATATGAGTTATAATAATCCCCAAATGAAGTCATCCAACTTCAGTTTCAATAGAAGAAACTTATTTATTGATCAATACACTCAGTTATACATTATGGTTGTGGAATGATTACATGGTGTACCCCCTATAAATTTTATATAATTAGGATAAAAGAATTACATTTATGTTTTGGAAAAATATTTAGAACGCTCTGCACATAGATATATGTTTAAAAATGATTATCCTTATCTGATTGATGTTTTATATGATATGATCATTAAAAGTCAAGAAGACTTTTCTAGAGTTTCATCGTGGATTTCAATGGTTGTTGTGATCAAATCCTATATTTGGTGGAGTTTTTTATATTATAATATATTTCACTCTATTATATATTTGGATCATTATAATGAAATCTATGGTAGGGGTGAGGAATTCCAACATGTTTTCATATATTTAGAGAACGGATGATATTGGGACTTGATCTAGATAATGAATTGACAGAGAAGGTCAGATCTCTTCAACAACAAATAAGAGCAGCTCATAGTTGAAAATAAAATTTTTGGTGATAATATTTGGAAATATATAGAGTTTGATGTTTGTGTTGTGGTATTAATTAAAATATATCCATAAAATATGGTGATAATAATTTGAAAAATTGGAAACCTAATCCATAGTTACATCGACCCTTTTTAAATTCAATATCATTTTTTGATGGTAGCTTGAGGATTTTTTATCCCACTTAATAATTATTAATTTCATGACGTGTTCCATGTATCCCTATTGAGGAAGTACATATATGATACTTCACATATAATGAGCTCAGAGGTTATACCATTCGAGAATGATCATTCTCATAATGAATAATCATTGTAGATTCCATATTGAATGGAGAAAGTGTTATGAAACAAACCCACTCACTTGGGAATTATTTTGTGGAGAAAGAACCAATATGTTGATGATAATCGGGACCCAATGGATATGTTGACTAAAAAGTATCCTAATGTTTTTTAATTTTACTAATGAAAATTTCAGTATTAACATTTCTTAATGGGATTAGAATTTAACACCTTTTCATTTTACAAAATATATTTTATAAATAAATAAAATTCCATTGTTAACATCTATTATACACAACAATTAGTTCAAAAAATCCCTGAAATACTATTAAAATATTAATATATCCTACCTATATGATTGGAGGATTTGAATAGGAAAAACTAAATTATGAAAATTTATGGGTTATAAAATGATAAAATGAAATCACATGTTACCAATTAAATTTAAATGATAATAAAAACAATTTTAAAATGAATGATATGTTTTTATGAATAATAATTTCTCATGGAAAAGGTATTTTATTTATAATATATACAATTTATCACTATGGGTGAAATGATTTTATGATATTGATATTTAATATATTCAATAAATATATTTAATAATCATGTAATTTTTATTGTTATGAATATGATAGAAATAAATAACGGAAAATACTAAAAATGTATATAGAAAAGTTGTTTTCATCGCATTTCACATATAAACATTAAAATTAATTCATTCCATTGAAATTAAATTAATTAAATAAAATTAATTACATAGTTATATTCATGACGATTATATTAATTAAGCATACCCACATTATTTTCTGTCAATATGAATAATAAATGTGGTAAAATTAATCCCCCAATTAAAGGGTAAATAAGGTTAATCTACGTTAAAAATGTGGCAAGGCACTAATTATTCATCATATTTATTATTATACTAAGGAAAATAGATATTTATAACAATTTTCTAGAAACCGAAATTTTGAATGGGCACTTGTTTATAAAAAATTCATATATAATATTTAAATTAATGAATATTACAAAATTTCACTCTCTTTGTATTTTATAAAACATATGTGTCCAGATTGGTGGAAAAGTGTCTAATAAAAAGTATATAATTAACAATTTTGAGGTAAATAATATTATTTTCATTATCGTTTTTTATTTATAATTTTTATTAATTATATAATGTCCTCAATTTCTTGTGAAACACTAATGTATTATGTATAAATTTAATAATAAAATTTGATTTATAATATTGAATGTGTTATTACATTAAGGATTTAATTTTTACCATAAATTTTATAAAATATATATGACATATTTGGGAGGCCTGAAATTATAATACATGAATTTCATCATATTTTGGATGTATTTTATGAAATATTAAATGAATATTTTTAATAATCACTTTAATTAAATTTATTTATAATGAATAGTTTAAATAATATTAGAAAATTCATAAGGAAATTATACTCTACCAAATGAATGGTATATGTTTTAAACATCATCTATGGGACATTTGTGGATCATTTTTCATTTTATATTAAAATTATTAACCCTTAAAAGGTTAAAATATTTTATATTATTGTAATTACTAAAATGATAACTAATTTGTTAAAAATAAATTTTAACGATAAATATGTCTGCAAAAAATTTCAAACATTAAATTTAGTACAATAATTTGTCTCATACTCATATTATGTTCGAATATTATCTAAATGGTTGCATTTGGACATAATCATTACTTTATATTTTAAAAAGGTCTTAATGTTTCCCATCCATAAATTATGAAACGATGCATCTTATTTATATTCTTCACACCATGCTGAGAATTATGTCTTGAAAAATGTCTGAAAATTTATCTAATTGACTTCACTCAACATATACTATATGATTTTATCCTCTAAAAATGCATTCCATAGTTCACTTTAGAATATGTATAAGGGAGTGGTTTCAGACAAGAAGTAACCTCATTAACCAATTAGTTTCATTTTAAACAATATTTCCCCTCATTAAAATGTTTTATATGATTTTTAAAATAATAATTTCAGTATAGGCATATTAAATAACTAATATAATGATAATTATTAATAAATTGTAAACCCTATTTTATACCAAATGTTATGTTAATATATTACCTATGTGTATGTACGGCTTACCGCATCTATGAAGTGATTCAGTTAATTTTACATCATTATAATTTATAGATAGAAATTATTATTGGTTTAATATATATGTACAAAATTTATAAAATAGTTATAATAATATAATTATAATATAATATTTTATTTATTACTATCCCTTCCTTGGGAAATGATAATGTCACTCCACTGTTCATGTGGACTACCACCTCAATGAAGCGATGTGATTTTTTATTCATTTATATTTTAAATTGATTATAATGATGATTCATATGATTAATATATATTATAGGTATGATATAATAATATGCATTCAGAGTTTTATTAATATAAAATTTTCATTCAATATATCTGTAAAAAATAAAGATAATGTTCATGAATATAAATGAATTATCGTCTCCATGAATGGTGTAATTCATTTTTTGATTACTAAACTATACAGATTACTATATATATAATGAATTTATATTATGTTTATACCTTTAATAAAACTCTGTATATATTGGAACAATGATAAAATAAAAATGAAAAAAACTATCACACAAAAAATACTTTATAAATAAAGCAATTAACACATAGAGTATAAAATTTAATGACAAATTTTTAATAAATGATTGAAAAAATAATAAAATAAAATAAAATATATTTTAATATATATGAGTATCATTTTTAATTAATATTTATAATAGACCAATATTTAATATATTTGAAGTTCAAAATCCTACATAGGAATTTAGAGTAGAGGTTTAGGGATTTGAGCTACAATTTCACTGGTGATCATGACTACTTAGGAGTTCATTTTTTGAGTTGGAATTTTATTTTAAACCTGTTACGGTACAAATGAATTTAAAAAAAAAATTCCAAAACAATTCATATTTTCCTTCCATAATAGACACCTTATGTACCCAAGAGATATACAATGTTGTGAAAAAATATGCATAATTTCACTCTTTAGTCAATAGTTCTTTTTTTCCGTATAATTGTTTTCAGAAAATATTTTATAGATATTTTGACTATTCTATTATAATAGTTTTCATATAGTTTTAAATAAATATTAATATTTTAAAAATATTCTTTAAGGTATTTTTTTATCATTTTCTAATACAGACAATTTTTTACATTTCAAAAAAATAAAAGAATGTATTCTTAACATACACAGCATGGACATGACTTGTAAAGTTCATTCCCACACATTTTTTGAAGCCTACATGAAAAGGTAACATTATTATTTTCATATAATAATTTTCCAATTATGTATTTGAATTATTGTTATTTTGAATAAATGATTGCAATATATAAACGATATATACATGATGAATGATTTTATTGTTTTTTGATTCATCATTGAAAACAAATGCCTATGTTTCTTCTAGTTTATTGGTAATATTATCCAAAAATCCTTCCATATTATTTATTTAGAATTTTTTTACTATTATGGAATTATTTTTATTAAACTCATTCATTTTTTTGGGTTATTCAAGGATTATATTCTTTCAAACCCATTTCTTTTCAAGGTTTTCTGATTTGATGAATAGTTAATGATATGGTGGAACATAGTATTATTATATTCATTATTTAATAGATTTATCCAATATATCACTCAAATTAATTGATTCAATATTGATATCTCATGATAATAACATGAACAGAATTGGGAGTGAACCCAATTATGTAATAAAATTTGTCTACATTGGTAGTCTTGTGAGTGAACCTTCTTTAGAACATTGGTTTGGAGTGTTCAACCATTCCACTATTATTGTCTTGAAAATGATCATAGAATTAAGAAGAAATTATTTTATATGATTAGGTGTATAACAAAATTTCTCATATTATGGCTATATTGTTCTCACTCAGATCATGTTCTTTGGTATCATAAAGATTCATGTGTTATGAGCATAAATTCATTTTCCATGAAACAATATTATGATGTTTGATATATAGGGTACATTTTTTAAATGTTACTATGACGTTATAATACTTTTTTTCTAATGTTATACTTACATGATCAATGAAAAACCCCTTTTATACCCTTGCTGGGAAACAAATATCACCTTTTCATAATATTCCTTTCCCATGATATGGAGAAGGATTTTATGATAGATATATACCAGAATGGTAAAATACATGAATATATATATGGGAGATGATGTAGAAATATTATTTACTAGTTTTTTATTTTTTCATGTTTGAAATGATACTAGAAATATACAATTACGGCATGGATCATTATGATATGAAAATAATACTTATCAAAATTTATTATATATACGAATGAAAATAATGGGTCGCTACATTAATTATATCAATGAATGAGGGGATTTAATAATTATGGGTTGTTAATATGAAAAATTCATGAAAAATAATGTCTAGGTGAATTGATTATTTCAACATGACTATAGAATCTATTTTTAAATATACCACATATTCATGGATTATGAAAAAGGGCCATTCATAATTAAAGAGATTCTGGGAATAATAATTTTATCATACTAAAAAATGAAGTAGGATATTTTTTAAATATAAAATGTGTTATTTTATAATGATTTATTATTTAAAAATACCACAACACATGATATGGGGTATGAAATATTGGTGTTCATTTTAACCAAGTTTATTTGTGTAGTGAAATTGAGATGGTATCCATTTGATACATGTATATCCCAATATAATAAATATTAATTATGCTAGGTATATATGTGTTGGTTCATATATAATATAAACATGTAAATATTAATATTATATTGATAATTAGAGAAAATAGATTGAAAGAATTACCCCAACGAAAATGGCGTGGTTGAGAGATACCACTTTATATAGATTCCAAACTCATTCTTCAGACAGATAAAATCATATTTTATAACATTATATTCAATAATTAAATAATTTATGGCCTTATATCTCTATATATTTAATTACATTGTTTCAAGGGATTAAACATCAAAGTTCAGTAGATATATCAATTTGGGAAAACAATTTGTGTTAAAATAAAAAACCACTATTGAAATATAAGTAAATTGAAATTTTATTCATTTCCTTGAATAAATTTAAATAGTCCCAACTATTATTTTTTCTAAATACCTTGGTATTATTAGTATGGTAAAAATGTTATAATCACACGGTTAGTTTATTTTTCTAGTTTTACCAACCAGAATAAATTAGTTTTGTTGTATTTAATATATTTTATATATATTAACCATATAGAATTATTTTCTTATTTAATTATTATTGAAATCATATATAACAATTATAAATATTAATTTTCTTGGCTTGAGGTGGGGTAGAAAATATGATGTGTATGGTTCATAGAGGTAATGAACCATCTATATTAAAAAAACATTTTCATTATATAATCTAATGATGGGTGGGTAGAAAATGGATATTCCAAAACAATAATAATAGAAATTTATATTTAGGATAAAGATGTAATTAGGTATATCTGTTTGGAAAACATAAAGGGTGGTAGAATATGAATTATATTTATTGTGGTTAGTTGATATTTTTACCTTTTCCTTTGATTTCTTCTTGATTGGATATCTCGTAATTATCCTAGATATAGTCATAGGTGGTACTAGTATTACAAGGAAGTGGGGGAGGATTTTCATGAGAAAATGGACTGAAATTGACCGCATCAATTGCTTATATGTTTTTAGGATAATGGGTGTTGATGGTTTGAATTAATTAGGGGTGGAGAGGAGTGTTTTTTTAATATTATATCAATTACATTATTTATTTAAAAATAATACAGATTTATTATAATATTGTCCATATATATAGTAAATAGATCATGTTAGTCTAGAAAACTGGGCTCAAAAATCATCTAGGACCCCTGAAATCATGAATTGTACAATTAATGTATGTTATCATATTTAACAATATTTTAATATATATAAAATAATCTATTTTTTAAAAATAATAAATTTATCGTAACCATTTTCTGATATATATATATTAAAATTTAAATTTTTTTTATGAACCTAATTTTCCAAATATATTAATTATAATATTTATTAAAAAATATAATTACATTAAAAATTTAAAATTTAAAATTATTATCCAATTTTATAACCTTTTAAAAAATATATACGGTGTCAAAAATATTTATTAAAATTATATTATAATATAATTTTAATTTATGATCCGTTATTAGGGTGAAAAAATTTCATCTAAATAATTAAATTTTAAAATATATTAAACTAAAACATATATGTTTTACTAACATTTTTACTGTCAATTTATTCATTAATAAAAAATTATATACTTGCATCGTTCTATATTTATTTCATTTTAACATATTATTAGAAACCTAAATAATATTTTACATTTCCATGGGTGATGTTACATTTAATATGGTCAGGTTTCACTTAATAACAAAAAGAATGCTATTCCAAAAATTAGATTACAATTCCAATAGATAGAATTGTAATAATCATGTGACTTATCTTATTTCTAAAAATAACTCATAATTAAATAACTATTAATTATTTTATAATTCATTTCATATATATGTATATATATTCATTTTGAAAATTAAATTTTCATTTCTAATTTTCTTCATTATTTTTATAAGTTTGTTCATAAGTGTGATTATTCTAGGGGATCAAGATGATCCAATATTTTTTATTGTTATTATTATTATATTAGAGTTTATTTTATAGCATTATAATACATATAATTCAACTTGATATACATATTCCCTAAATTTATAATCATTTTAAATAATGTAAATTTTTTCTTGTTTTCATTATTTTTTTCATGTGAAAACTTTAATAATTAATTAACAAATTAGAGAAAAATATATATTCAGAAGGGAAATTTCATTTATGATATTCTATTTCATTATATTCATTACCCCTTAAAAACATTGACCCCGGAAATTTAAATATATTACGAAAATTGGATTGGTAACTTCTAATTCACGTCTTACATTATTTTTCGTGTCACCTCTTCATACATAATTCTTATACCTAGTCAGTTTAATTATTATGATTTCATTTTTATTTATAATATTATCTCTCTGGGTCAAAATCATCAAATATTATTCATCATAATTGAGGTCATTATCTACTTTTAACACCACTAAATTCTGTATATGTGTGATTTTTAATATGTACTTCCTCAAAAAGGATATTTTTAATACATCATACACTGGAGAAATTAGTCAGTTGAAGTTATACTCTATATAAAAAATCACACATGAGATCTAAAAACTCAATATGTATGGAATTCCTTGGACATAAATTTCACTTATTCCTAATTCTCATGAACCCATTCTATGTAGTTATGTTTTGGAAAATGTTGTCTCCTACCTAAAACTCCATGGCTCATCGATGATTATCATAATTGATCTGATATCATAAATGATATTTTTTTCCTGACATCATAGTAGAACTCATGTTCCCTATATCACTTCCCAAAAATGTATAAACTGAGGTCCATTTGAATTCTTAAGTGAAGCGATTGTTGTATAAGAAATAAATTTGAAAAATATATTGATCTCATCACCCTTTGAGGTTTATAAATCATGATCTCAAAACATCCTAATGTTTCTTAATTGTATTATTAGAGTTTCTATCATTTTGGTGGTGATAATTCATTCAGTATTCAATCGTAGTGTATGGAGTCTAAATGATAATCTTTCAAATCATATATGTATATCAAAAATATCGATATGATAAAATTAATTATGTTGTTCTATGCATTTAAACAACTTCTATGATGTATATACTTCCTTTTTGACTGATTTAGAATAATATTGTGTCTAAAGGAAATGACAATTCGTTGTATGATGATCCACTAAAACCCATTTAACATTATTTCCACAAGATGTATTTGGAATAACTGTGAAAATGTACATGGTAATGTTTCCCCATTTTAATGTTTTTATTGTTAATGGTTTTGTCAACCCCTTGAAATTTGTTTTCCTAGAACTCACCAATGTGCATATAACGAAATATGACCTATATTCAATAATATCATTTATCAAATTTTAACACCAAAAGTTATTCCATTGATCTAGATATATCTTTAGACTCCCATAGTGGATAGAGAAGTTTAAGAAATGTACATTATTCAAAACCTCCCTCACTATCGTAAGAGATACTAGTAAGCATGATGGTTACCCAAATCTTACAACACCTTCATCATAAATCATGAACACTAATGATTTCCAACTACTTATAGATTCCACCTTCTTCTATTTTTCACATCACCTATTTGATAATCATTTATATTCTCTTGAATGGAGGGAAGAACAATCATTTATAAAAGGAGATACTATGTTTCTTATATTATAATCCATAAGTCTATATAAAATAATTGTAATAAGAATGGATCCTTATGAACTCTCATTATTGATAAGTTTGTTATATCCTTAATATAAAGACCGAAAAATATAACAATGAAATTATTTCCGATATTATATTTATCATATATAGAATACGACTCATACATAGAATATAGATATAAATTATATTATATTAGAAAATTAAGAATCAAATATGTAATATTCATAGAAATTAAGTAACATATACTGATAGAATAGTAAACTGACCATTCTCATTGTAACATGAACATTAAGAATAATAATTTGACCAATAATATTGTAACATGACTTATAACAATTAAAAATTAAATATAGTAATATTATAAATGAAAATATGTTATAATTATATTATACTATATGTAAATGAATTTTTTAAAAATCTTAAACTTGATTTTCGAGCATTTTGAAAAATAATATTTTATTAAAAAATATAAAAAAAAATAATTATATATTTTTTTTACAAAATATAATCATAAAATAAATTTTTTTACAAGTATAATTTAATTTTATTAGAAATGAATTTTCTTATATTTGTGTCATAAAATGAGTTATAATTTTTTTTAAAAATAATTAATAAATAATTTATGATATTAATTAAAAATTGAATTACACAAATTTTGAAAATAATTTCATAAATTGGAGTTCATTTTATAATTCAACATGTTGAAAAAAATATTCGGTGAAATTTTTGGATTTTTCTAAAATATTTCATTTTTTTGAATTGTGAAATACAATAATATATGTTATTTCACAAATACAAGAATTATTGAGTCATAAATGACGTATTGATGATGAATGTCGTTAATTTATAACTCCCTTACATTTTTTCAACATGTTGTTTAATAAGGATAAATATATTGATAATATTGGGAAGAAATAATAAAATAATTAATAACATAATAAAAAAACAAATCTTCCCTCCCAAAAAAATACCACCCCTCACCCTCTTCTCCTCACAGCATCGAAGCCTTGAAGTTTGTCCAATTTATACTCAATCATGATTAAAAGATTATTTTCCACATCCTGGATCCTTTTTCATCAACAATAGAACAAATCCAATTTCCGTATGGTGGTTCTCAAGGAGAATAATTCAAGTGGTAAAATATTCATTCATTATGGTTTAATTTCATTTCATTTTTTTATTATTCTCTAATAACATAGACTTTATTAAGTGTAATGATAACTCCATTATCGTATATATGATGTAATTTTATTCCGTTAATATAATAACCCATCATCCGACCACTTCTCCTCTCCTTTTTAATCTGAATAAGAAAATGTAGACTGTGAGGTGTTGATTTATAACCTTCGAAGAATAAAATTTTTCATATTTATTTATCGCCAACACGACTATTCATTAAAGGATTATAATGGTTGAAACAGATTTTAAAAATCATTTTACAACCATTTTTATCATTTAAAACTAAAAAATACAAAATATCAAATATTAAAAAAATGAGATTGTTGTGATAGAAAACATCCGAAATTAATCTAAACGATTATCATTAAATTTTATCTAATGAATAATTTACAGATCTAAAAATATATATAAGGCTAAATAAGCATATTTAAGTTAACTAATAACGTATAATATCAATTATAAATAATTATTCCCATCATACATGAAATTGAATCTCTGTATAAAAGTGAACATATCATGAAAACCATAAAACGAACAAACTCGGAATTACATAATTTATCTCTGTCACTCATTAAAATATCTATAAATGAAAATAATTAAATTCTAATGAATAAAAGAAATTTAATATAGGTTCTGAAATTAATAATCAATGAATATTTTTGGATGACCCAATATACTATATAGACGATTGAATTCCAACATAAATTATGGGGAATCACAATCCCAATTCCATATCATCTGGTTCTTCTTTTTTGATGAAACATTTCATGGTGGATTTTTTTTAAAACAATTATTAAAATATAATTTATATTTTCATAAAAATTCATTTCTTGGATAAAAATTTATACTAAATTATATTTTGACAAATGGAATTATTTTTAGAAAATATCCATTCTTTCAAAAAATACATCTTTTACTTCTATTGATATTGTTTCTTCTTATCTCGAAATTGATTATTCATATAAAAAATATATTTTTTATATTTGTTTTTGGAATCCAAATTATTATTAATGTATTTATTCATTTTTAAATTATCATTAGAACCATTTATTTTCCATTGGTAATTTTTTGGAAAATATTTATATATGTTCTATGTGGCATGGTTGATAATTTTAATGTTAGGATGTGATGGGGGAACACAAAATTATATAGTGATCTAATGTATGTGGTAATTGGATTTATATTTTTTGGTAACATGAAATATACATGTACATGATTCTATATTAGTTCACAATGAATATTTTATTATTATACGTATACTTTATTCTACAACAAGATGATATCTTTGTGGACAACCACGAGTGGTATTTTACAAGTAAGACATGATGAATAATTATTATGTATAACTCCAAACCAAGCCATTATCAAATGATTTTTATCAATATTGTTATAATTATCTCATGATTATGTTATTATCACCCATGTTATATTTATTCATGTTCTTATTGATCCTCTTATTGGAGTTTTATGTTACCCCTTTTGTTGATATATATTCTTAGGTGACAACATATAATGAGTAAATGGGGTCCACTAAGAATCTATATAATAATGAATTAAATACTGTTAATGTTTTATTATGTAAATTTATGGTTTTTTCCTAAGTTTTTAAATACTCTAAACCTTTAGAACCTGGGTTTTTATCACTTTTATATTACATTTAATTAAAATTGATTAATAGTTATATAAGAAAAATATGTTCATTATAGATGGTATCACATTATATTGTAATTATTTTCATAGACAAAGAATATAAAAAATTATTATGCACCGTACAGATAATTTTATTACTATTGAAAACCAATATTAAAAATCAAGGAATCATATTTTATGATATACTTCTCACGTATATGTTATCATTTTAATGTTATCAATTTTAATTTTATGTTACATAAATTTTATACTTTCTCATACAACAATCAATTTCGAATGAAGTAATTTGTTAGAAGAAAAATAAAATAGTGATAGGTAGGATTATAGTCAATAATTCTACACATTGTTTCATATATTTCATGTTTACTTGATCCATTCAAACACTACCAAAAAATATGGATGTTGAGTCATCTGTGTGAACAGAAAATGGGGAAAATATTGCATCCAAAGTATATATTGCATCCTCTGTTAATGTTTGTGGGCTAAACCTTTAAGAAAATCTTGTCTTACATAATTTGGTTTAGTTTAATGAAATGTTGGGCATGGATTAGATATCTTTATAAAAATACAACATTAATTATTGGGAAATTTAGATCACTCTTCACATCCAAATGCATCATCCTATTATATAAAAGTGTATGGAGGAGGATGAATATCCTTCAGAATAATTATCCCAATTGTGTATTTTATTTACTTATAAGAATAAATATATAAAATAGATGATTAGAGAGAAGGATAAAATCATGATCGAATACATTCCCATTAAAAGGGAATAAACTACTGTATTCTCGGAATAATTGCTTAGTATTCCTCCTAACTAAGAGGTTGAAATTCTTGTTGAAGTTATTCCTAGATCAGTTATGATATTAGAGAATCATAAAAAAATAAACTATTGAGTTGGATGAACTAAATAATAGTTAAAAGTTAATAAAGAGAATCGTTTTATACACCGCAGTACGTCGCCTTGGGGTACTATAGTCATCATCACCAGGAAGAAGTATTCTTCAATGAACCTCTTCATTGATTGTCGATATATCAAGAATTAATGATAAATAATAAGTACCCCCTACCATAAATATATTACTTGTTCTATCCACTACATGGAGAACTGTATTTCACTAAGGGAGAAATTTAGATGGATTTCAAGAATTATAGTAGAGGGAGGAATATATTACCAAGACTGGATTTTAAGGGAGGTATTGCTAATATGATTTCGTTTTGATTTGTTAAAAAGTCACTAATGATGAAAAAATATCCATTGAATTATTGAAAATATTCTTTATAAGTTAGCACAAATTTTTTCCTTTTTTCGTTAAAAATGATATACTAATATACTCCAAAATAAAGGGTGAACACGAAGTTTGTTTGAATACTCTGATAAATACATTTTTAGGGAGAAAAATTAATTAATGTATTGTAAATATTGAATGTTTATGGGGAATATATCATTCATGGGCCATTTAATCACCATTAATGGGAAATCTCTTTACCCTTCCAAAATAAATGCAATCAAATAGTGGAGATGGCTGAAATCTATAACAGGGATCCCATTTTCCATGGTCCATATGGGTATTACCACCAATTTGGGAAGAATTTATAATAATTTTCAAAACCAATAACCTTGATTCCTCATATGGGAGAGCAGTTTTTTGGGACCAGGGAATGTGAATACAACATCAAAGAGTTAAAATGGGGGAATATCCTCTTGCCAAGACGCTGAAATCCGACAAGTTGGGAATTATTGTGGTAAAAAAATGCTTCAAAGAAAGGATTAGTTAATTTACTAATGAGAAAAATAATTTCATAGCATTTTCCTCAAGGTGGATGAAATTAATTATAATAACTATCCCACACATAATCTAGAGTTTTAAGATGTGATCTTCATGTTGAAAATATATATAAATGATTTCCATGGGGATATGTTTCATATAAATACTAATAATAAGAGACTCAATTATATATTATCAAAAAATATCTTAACATACACCAGTAAAGAACATTATAACCCATCAATTTTTATGACTAGTTACTCCACTATAATACTGGAAAATAGAATTTTGTGGATAATTCTCTAAGAAGAAAAGATTCTGCAACATTACCCCGGATTATAGTGGGGAAGGATCCAATTATTTTATATTTATTGATGATGAACATGGTAATAATAAAGTAATTCATATTAAAAATTCTATATAAATTGATTTATCGATCATAACACATGTAGAAAATAAAGGAAGCATAAATAAATTATCTGTCAATTTAGAAGACTGTGGAATCGATGAGAATGAAGAAATTATCAGAGTTAAAAATTTATGAGGTACGAGTTCTAAGATTTGGTCCATTGACTTTTTGATAACAAAATCAAGATATAAATAAAGTATTTCAATTTTTACCACATAAACCAACCTTCTATATTCACTATAGAAGAAAAATGATATATAAATATATCTATGTGAATTATTAGTGGGAATATTTGAAGATGGAGAAATATATATATACATGAAAATTCATGTTATATAATTAAGTGAATAATAAAGGGAAAATGACAAAGGGGACGAGAAAACCACTACCCATCCAATTTGGAAATGAGAAATCATCACCATAGACTTTTTCACCATGCCTAATTGGGCTTATAGTGTAAAAATGATATATAGGTTATTATGGATCGTCCCAGAAAGACATCCCACATCAAAGAAATCCAGGAGACATCTCACTAGATCAAATTTCATAGATATATATATGATATTATGTAAGTCTACATGGAGTAACACAGTTTATTATATTTTATCGGTTTCCATAATTCTCTTTGATGTTCTGGAAAATTATCCAAAAAGATATTACACTGATTTGAAGTTCATTAGGGCTTCTCATCAATACAATGTTGTCCAATATTAACATACTATTGATAAAATATAAGACACAATGAGAATCATTTCTTACATCAATGTAGGTTGATAAGAAAATATTTCATTAACCGATTTGTCTTATAAGAACTATTTTCACTCGATCTGTCAGATGGCTCCGTGTGAAGCCGTTTATGGGAACAGATGTAGAATATTGGCATGTTGGGATGATGATGGTAACTATAAGCTCTTAGGATCTGAAATGGATGAATAGATGTTGGAAAATATGATGACCATTCAATATCACATTTAGGAATCCCAATGTTAAAATAGTATATTTATAAAATCCTTGATGTTACTTAGTTATTGAGGTTAGAGACATTTAATTTTTCCACATATCTCTAAAGAAGTGGATAAAGTTATTTGGGGAGTAATGGACAATGAATCCCAAGTATATCAGCCACATAGAGATTTTTGATAGAGTTTGTGCTATGGAATATCAACTAGAACCTCAACCAACCATTTCTCATGTACACTATGAATTCCAAGTAACCCTCTTGAAGATGTATATTCCATATCCATCACATGTACTAAATTCATTGGAGGTATAGTAGGAAAATGGTCTCTCTTATATGGATCTGTTGGTTATGATCATAGACCATAGAGATATTTATATATTTAACAGTGATACATACTTGTTTAATGTACTATGGTGGAACTATAACTAAGATGAGGTATCAATGGAGTTAGAGGAAGTGACGAAGGTGAATACCCTTACCTGTTTATGAAAAAAGAAATTTTGATGGTGAAATTTCCAAAGGTGTGAAGAATGTAACAACAAAATATTATATCAATTTAATTATTCGCTTTCTTATAATTATTTCATTAATTATAAAAAACATATATAGAATATTGGCCCCAATAAAAACATTATTTTTATTAATGTATAATTATAATTAATATTCATTGAAATTATGAAACCTTTATGGATGAAATAGTATTTTAACCAATGATATTGTATCAGGGACATTAAGAATATTAATACGGCCAATAGAATACTAAACAAAAATTTTAAATTATAAATACAAATTACTAATATAATAAATGACAAAATAAGTAATTATATCATCTTAAAACTAAATAAATATTTTTCAAATGGAAAATTAATTATTGAAATTTTTATAAAACATAAACATCTATTTAAAAATTTATAATTACTATAAATACTTAAAAGAAAATTTATTTTCCAAAATTGTATTCATAAATTAAATTATTTGAATAATGAATTTAATATAATTTTATGATACCATAAGTTATTTTTCCATGTGTCATAAAATAAGTTATATTTTAAAAACTAATAATTTTTTAATAAATCAATATTTTAATTAGAAATTTTATATATTATATTTATAAAATTATTATCCTTAAATGTAGTTTGTTTTTTTATTTTACATGTATAAATATAGTTAGGGTTATTTTTTGTAATTTTTCTAAAATAGTTGAATTTTTGGTGAATATTGAAATATAAGAATTTATGATATTTAAAAAATACATGAATTATTGAGTCATAGAATACGTATTGATGATGTCTTCCCATAATCAATAATTGAACATCAATATTATAAAATTTTATAATGATAATTTCCAAACTATAAATATTATGGAGAAAAATTGTAAAATAATGAAAAATAAAAAAAAACAACTCATATCCTCCCTTTTAAATACCTCCCTCCCAAGCTCTTATCCCCACATTGTAAAAGCCTCAAAGAATGTCCAAATTCAAATGGTTCTACTTCCCAGTCATCTTACCCACATCAAAGAGTCATTCTTCTCAACAAACTACAAAAACTATTTTCTCTAAGGAAGTTCTCAATGAGATTAATTCAAGTGGGAAACTTCTCTTTCATTTTGATTTAATTTATTTTAATTTTCATTTATATTATTATACTCTCCTCACCTCCCCATATATAAGTTTAATGGTAATTCCAGTTCGATATATATACTGTAATTTCAATTTTTAATGGAATAATGAATTATCCATCCCCTCATACTCTCCCTACTACTCAAAAAAGGAATACATTAGTACTTTGTATGTTGATTTATGGCATTCATGGATGACATGTTTTGGTTTCCCTTTATTTCCATCAAGGATGATCATTAATCTATTTGAATTTCTAAAACAAATGTTAAAACATATGTTATAATCTTTGACATGTTTTAAAATGAATATATATACATAATATCAAATAATAAAAAACAAGTTAGTTGTGATAAAAAACTAGCAAAATAAAACTAAATGTTTATCATTATCATATTTTCTAATGAACTATCCTCATATATGAAAAAACATATATATGAAAAATTAAAAGAAATTACGGTCATATATGACATATTATTTATATTCTAGGAAATTATTCTCATCCTACATTAACTTCCATTCATGTATACATGTGAACGACTCATGATAACCATGAAATGAACACTCTATGAATGAAAAAATGAAATGTGTAACTCATTATAAGAAAACATAAATGAGATAAATAAAAATATAATGAATCAAAAAAATATAAAATAATTTATTTATTTTTTTAATTAATGAATCTAATATGAATATATATCACATTAATGAGAATAATGCATTCAGACATAATGTTAGGGGATTATCATACCCAATTCTATTTCATTGGGCTATTCATCTTTCATGAAATATTTCAATGTGGGTGTTATTTAATATTCCTAATCTATTATTTAGTTTTTCATCACTTGAATTTCTATCGATATACATGTTTCTAAATTTATTTTAATATAAATTTTGTAATACATTCCAAAATAACACTTCTATCTAAAAAAAAGTATTATACTTCTAAAGAGATTTTTTTTCATCACTCAAGATTTATGATTCTTAAAAAAATTATGTTATTGAGTATTTATTTTGGAAAAAGCAATGGATATTCATAAATGAATGATTTATAAAATTCTCATGAAACCTATTTCTTTTTTTTGGGAATTCTGTACCATGAAATGGATTTTTGCTACTCAGTTCTTCATGAATCCTACATTTATGGTAGACACAAATCGAACGAACCAATGAATTAATCTCCTTTGAGAAAACAACGGTTGTGTGGAAACATATCCTTATGAATCTATGTTTAATGGAGCTAATTTTCACTAGATATTACAGCTTTTACTTGTTTCAGAATCCTCTCATGGGATAGTGGCTCTCCTTTTCTATTAAATTTCCACCACCACATATCAATTTTTTATAGTGTGTTGTATGCCTCCTCAATGATCCAAAATATCACACGTGGAATGGAATATTAATATACCAAAGAATTTATTATATTAAAATTATTCTTAAATAAAAATTCATGGTGTATTTTTATACATGATATTTTCACATGTTCAGGAAATAACACCCACATTATCCTAATATTAGAAGCTATAATTCATCCATTAATGGGGGACTCTTGAAATTCCTTTTTCAGATTTTTTTTATTTGTTCATGAAGAAACTTCGGATTTATCAGAATATATACAAGAGAATGATTGTGTTCACGGAATAAAATTGATCATTATTGAATATTTTTCATCATGATCATAAAAAATGGTTGTATTTGAGGGAGAAATTAATCTATTGTCGTCTCGAGCATGACCATTCCATAGAGGGTGAGTAGGATGATGAATATCATATAGAAAACCCAAATGACTAACAAAATCTGCATAGAATGGAAAATGTTCTATATTTTTTTTAAATGAATCTGAATGAGTAATGGGAATTTAACATCCCATAAAGGATTCTAAATTTTTCCTCAAAATTAATAATAGAGAAAATAATTCCTTGGCATATTCTAGATATAAGTATGGATCAACACCTAAACATCACTTCCATACAGTTTAGGGCACAATATGCCTATTATCCAACCCAAAATATGCATATAAGGGTGTTTTATATAGACCTTATTGAGAGTACCTGATGAATTATTATTGAAAAGTTTCTACTTTTTAGGAAATGGGATAAATGGGGATGATTCCTTGGGTGTGGTTGACCTCTAGGTCTAACAATTACTGAGGTTGATCATGGATAAGGCATGCCAATAAGTTGGCATATTTTTATATATTCTATCTACAAAAAATAAAATGATATAATATATGTATAGAATAAATGTACACAACCAAATTTAATTTTATTTTCCAATTATTCAGCCAAAATTTACCAACATCACAATTTCATCATAAAAAGTATATATGATTATATTTTGGTGGGTCCTCAAAATAAATCATCATACTCACTCCATGAAATATCCTATAAAAAATTATGGATATATTTTTTCATGTACACATTCAACTTGTCCTCATAAAATTTTTTATGTATTGTTACATTTAAATAGTAATGTTTCCTTCCATAGTCAATTCATTATGAAAATGAATACTTTTACGATATTCATAAAAAAATGTAATTCATTTTCCATGTCCATCACATATACATATTTATGGTATTCATTCAATAAAAAGAGTATTTATTTTCATCCACAAGAAATATTATTTTTGTAAATAATAAATTTAATAATTATCAACATAGGAAATTCTAAAGGATAGGGTAACTCAACTAGTAAAACTGGATCATGTATTTGAATTTAGTAGTATTACATAAATAATTACATTTACAAGGATAATTTTACATGTGTGACATTAAATGTCATTTGATTAATCTATAAAATTTATACAGGAATAATAAAAAATCAAGGAGAATTGGAATACCAAATAGAGAATAATGATTCTATAATAAATCTTCAAAATCCTCAAATCAATAATTAAGAATTGTCCATGTGCATGAAATCTTGTAAATCCATATCAATTCACCAATAATCCTCACTAAGCATTGTGAATATTTCTAAATCCCTTTCAATATTTCTCTTTCCCAAACCAATAACTAGTAACAGCTGGATTCATTATAAATATAATTTTTATTCCATATATATATATATACTACAAACATACTCATCATACTTCTTCACGGGCTTTTCAATCTTCGCATTTGGTTTTGTTTTCTCTACCATTACATTAATTTCAATGTAATTTATCCACCTATTTGGATGTAAAATAAAAATATTAATGAAGGGGTTTATTTATTTACTTCATGGAATTTTAATTTTTCCTCACTTTTTTATCCGACATATTCTTTAATAAAGTTCACATAGTAAAGGGAATATAGTTGAAATGTACTAGTCTATATATGTTGACTCATTGTAGAAAAAAAGTGACATACAATAATGGTTTTCTATGATATCCATTAGAAACCATGTAAGTGATATCATAATGATTATATATTTTTCTCTCAAATATGGTGTTTTATGAAACATTTTTATACAAGTAATATATTCTATTGAGCACTTTAGAAAACACATCATAAATTTCCAGTGAATTAATATTTTTTCTCTCCCTTTATATAAGATTACTCACATAAAAAAATCCCTATTTATTCAAAAAATTGATATAATAAAGATAAGAAAAACAATTTTAATTGGGATACCAATATATTTACCTTTTGTAGAGATGAAATAAATTTATATATATTCATGAATTAATCCTTGAGATAATATAATTATCCTTTTCTCGACTAGAATGCATGAACTACCATATATTTGTTTATGATTAAAATTTCATCAGATATAAATCAATATGTATAATTTGATAATAAACCATTGTGAAAAAATTCAGGATTTTTTTCAGATCTAGAATACCAATTTCATCTTTTAATCATCAACTTTTTTCAATAATTTCTCATGTTGGTAGTGAACATCACATTAAAATCCCTGAAATATAGGGAATAATCATAAAAAATGGAACAAGGCTGAACATTGATGATGTTAATAATATATGTAAAAGGGATGAGATGTTTATATAACCCTAGAGACTCCTTTTATTGAATATCATAAGTCTTTAGAACACTTAATGCATGCAAATTATTCATATTTAACAATATAATATTTCATCAACATCATGGAATATTTTATTTATTTCACCTGATGATTGTATGGATTATTATTCTTAACATGTTATAGTAATTAAGTAGGATCTCTTGATTCATTCATGTCTATCATCAGAGTATCATTTTGGCCTTATAGAATAGTCATGAAATGTATTGCATTATGACTATAATGATTTCACCATCCACCAAATAATTTTTATCAACTCTAATTTAAATTGGTTGAAACCCAGTCTATAAATTTCAATTATTCTTCTTGTGGAAGAATTTATTATACATTTTAATTTTCATTAGAGAGTTCTTCATCGTCCACTTTTTTAGTTTCACTAGAAACCTATTCATATTTTGGAAAATAGATAAATAATTAATCCTAAAATAATTTTTTGAGGTTCTACATGGATTCATCAATGTTTTATTGTTCCCTTTCTTGGGAAACATATCAAAATCTTCCTAAAAATGACTTCAATCTATAACATCTTCTAGTTTCATTCATTGATTAATTTTTTTCTTGATATAAGATTTAGTCGATTAATTTTCAAGTAAAATTTTTAGTGGTCCATGGTATGACCTCTGATTCGAATGTATAAGATATTTTTCAGTATTGATATGAAATTTATGGCATCCAACTTATCATTATTAAAGGGTGTATCATTAATTATTAAAATCATCACAACATTTTCTTTTATATTCCACATCAATTAAATTTCAATTTTTTTATTCTCCTATATTTGTTTTGGAATTTCTATCTCATAATATTTTGAATAGTTCATAGTGTGTATAAATAAAAACTCATCAAATCATTTACATCTTATGTAATATTAATCTGATAATTCCTAAATAAAACAAAGAATTCTCTTAATAGACATGATCTTCTTTGTCTATTAATTTTGATTCATTTTTGTAGGACTTCTATTCTCATCACTTTTTCGATTAAATAAATCAATCTATTGTTTTTATATGATGAAACATTATGAAAATAATTAATAGCATGATGTAAATCATTACAAAGAATATAATATTAGCTAATGAATCTCATTAGTTTTCAACCACTATCATTCAGAATAAATATAATTATATTCTATTTCTTGATTTTTCATTCCAATTTCATAGAATCATTTTTGGAGTAATTATTAATGATTATTCAATTATCCAAAATATATTTTTTGTGTGGATTTTTTAGCATTTTTATTAACCCTCATTTTCATAGCATCTAGATGAAAACATGAACAAGCTTATAAGAATACATTAGATGAAGAACATTATAATTTTCTGAGTTACCTTATTCATAGATTTAGTGTATGGTTAATAAAAACATTATTTTGATCCATTATTACAACAAATATGATTCTCCCAATATATATGAGTACTAACAATACTATGTATTGAATCATACCTTCTTGGAGCATCCCTATTTTCAGATGTTAAAGTTAAATAGTTCATCTTCTCAATGATATTGTAAGTTCTTATATGTGCCTCTGTTAAATTTATTAACTCACTCTCATGTTCAATACACTTCATGAAAAAAGAAAATAAATCATTTCCAACTGATGTTAGTCCCCCATCTCATTCATATTTAATTCTATTACTTTGATTTTTATGATTTCTATTAAACATGTTTAGTGCGTTTCTCTGTTCGATGAAATGTATATATTTTATTTCAAATTTGTATTCCTTGACACTGATTGAATCATATTGTGATTCATCGAGAGGATGTATATTTTCAATATATTAATTATTCATAAATGTTTTTATTACGCTTACATGTCATGCTATTTGTATTTATATGTTTTTTCTTATTTATTAAAATCTTAGGAATTACATTAATCACTGAAAAATGTTTAATTTTCATGTATGTCATCTTAAAATAATGTTTTCTCATATTTTTCTCAAAATTATTCAACTATAATTATTCCTCAATTAATGAGATCTATTAATTGAAAAGTATTAAAGATTTGTTTACAACTAGTACTATGTGACCATTTCATTTTGTTATTTTTATCCAAGCGTATACTTTTTTTATTTATTTTCATATTTTGTTTTGATATTCCATCATGAAATTACTTGAAAAAAAATTATTTGAAATCAATTCATCATCTACATTAATCACATGAGATTTAAATTGAGGGCTTGATTCAACATTAATTTTGTAAACTTATCTTTCTTATATCATCTACAAATTAATATACCAAAATGATGATTATCAAATGATTTGAAAATAGTGAAATGATATTTATCATATTTCATTTATATGTTCCTTAGTCTCTTTGAATCACACGTCATCGTGATTATATTTTTTTTATAGATAACATATTGTTTTCCTCAAAAGTAGGGAAGATTAAATTTTACACCAAAGGAATTATAGAATTAAAATTTAATTTTCACATTACACAATCCTTTTAAAAATAACTAAGAAAAACATTGGTGGAATAAAAAGTGTACCATCACTCCTATACCACCTGTGGAGATTAGATGGATCTTAAAGGGACGATGAGAGGGTGGGGTTTAATCACCGAACCCGTGTTTTTACAGAATTCAAAATCTTCTAAATTAGGACCCTTTACTCTCTATCCTTTACCCTGGGTAAGAATAATTGAT
Source organism: Viscum album (assembly GCA_963277665.1). NCBI lineage: Eukaryota > Viridiplantae > Streptophyta > Magnoliopsida > Santalales > Viscaceae > Viscum > Viscum album. The sequence continues at coordinate 677,477 of OY728127.1, forward strand.
CTATTCAGGGGTCTCATAATTTTCATAAACATCCTATAATTAAAAAAAGAAAAACTAGGTCAGGTATATTTTTACATTGTACAAAAAACGACCTACTCTCCTTTGTGATCAACATTTTCTTATTTGGAAGATTCTCTTATAAATATAATAATTGGTTGATTATGAAATCATTAAATTGTGAAAAATGATAATGAAAGATTCTATTAAACACCCAGAGTTAGTGGAAATATTTATACCGATACCAAAATTTGTTAATGGTGTTATTTATACTAACATGCCTAGTTATCCAAATATATTAAATAATAAATCATAAACAGATATATCTACTTCATTTTATGAAACTACATTAAATAGATATACATGCTACCCAATTTTGGTATTCAATGTCTACTATATCAAAAATATCACATCAGTGTTGGAAAACTACACTTGTATGATTGGAAGATGAAACATCTATTTCCACTCATTTTCCTTTCCCAATGATCAAATAGAGAATCTAAAAATACAGTTACTGTTCTATTTATCATTGATTAATCATATTCTATAGTGGATAAGTCATTTTTCTATTCATTTTCCTTACCTCAATAATTGTGGGAATGTTGTGAGCACAAAATCTTCAACAAATTCTTGTGCTAGAATAATCATGCATAATGCTATATCATTGTATTCCATAATTCACTATATAAATATATGCAAGAATTAAATGACATGAAAACCTCTTGATAATTAATTTGTGTTCTTTATTATTTTTTTCATGGCACATATTTTTTATGTCTACTCTCAAAAAATGTGCATTTATATATGTACATAATTTTATTAACTATGTAGTGAACAATTTTTTTTCATTGTACAGACACACTATCTTCCTAAGATTCTTATCCAACAATGAATGATAATTTAAATCAACTCCATACATGAAAAAAAAAATTCTATCACTATTTTATTACATTATTTTTGAAACCCCTTCACCCAATAATGTTCATAAAGGTATATTCAGGATACTTTACCCAAATTGGACTTAGTGTGTAAAAGTTTATATTTGTTTTTGTGAACTAGTGTGGTTCACTACTATTATTATTCTCATAATGAAATGATTTAATATACACAATATAACTTGTTATTACAGTTATCACATGAAAATTAGGACAGAAATTATTATGTGTATTGTGGACCTTCGAATGGCATCGCAGAACACAGTTCTTCAAAAAACCATTGAGGTTGTAAGAAAAATGTCGATAGACCTGCCAAATTTTTAACCATCACATATGTTGTAGTTTCATGGAGACATAACCTCTCAAAAATTTGTTATTTAGTTATATATTTATCTATAATTGGTGTAAACTTAATGTCAAATGAATATCTCCTAGATCAATGGTTATATATTAATAAATAGTTGTCCGCAACACATCTATGTTTGTATGCTTCTTCGAAGATGTAATCAAGGAAATTAAATATAATAATTTTCATGATATTTTAATATAAAAAATATTTTAGTAAATCTAAATAATTATTTCAAGAAAATTATTTGTGTTTTTTCTTGTATGATATAATATCATTTTCATCTAGTAAAACTAACATGATTCTTATTTGAAAATATCACATTCATCCACCATTGGAGGATTCATGAAATTGCTTTTGCAACACTTCTTTAATTCATCCATGTTCACACACTTGATTTACCATCATCCAAGGAACACATCAATTGAATGAATTTATCATATATGAACATTCGTTCAAAAATACTTCATAATGAAAATTTTAGTTGGCTGGAAATAATGATGGAATTGATCACCAATTTTCTCGAGTGTGCACTTAACTATAGAGTGATGAGATGTTAAAGAAGATCACTCATGATGATTGTATGACTTGAATCATATCCAAAAGATATTTATGTTAATTTCTGTTTTTTAATGATGGAGGAAGATAAAAACAACTCCCAAATCCGAAAATGGATTCATCATTTTTGTTAATATATTTTTATCTAAAACTTAGTCAGATGTCCTCATAGAGCTAGTGGATGGGGATCAACACTTGTATATCACCATCACACAATAAGAGATTCCATCAACCAATAATCTGAACCAACCTATGTGCTAATATAATCACACTGTAAAACTTATTAATGGGATCCCCCTCTCTATATTGGCTCTAGGATTTATTTTCCACACATTGAATTTCTAGAGAAAATCCATTCGGCATAGTTGATGTCCATGTCCAAGATTCATAAGGTTGAGCTAGAATAAGGGTGACCATGGATTATCCCAGTTTTTTCTTATTTGTAAACACCTAGAAATTCCTTGTATTATTTATTAAAACATACAGTCACATGTTTATAAAAATATAAGATTTTACGATATTCTATATCATAATTAGTTGTCATTTTTGAAGAAAGATCTTCCAATCATGTCTGATTTTTTCCAATTCTTTTGCTGGAAAGACCATTAAACCCATGATTCTCTTCTTAATAGTTATCTTTGATAATATGGTTGACATCATATAGAACACTCATACATTACATCTAATGACTTGTGACATTCATGATAGATATAGAAAACCATTTCATATTGAATGGATATTTTTAGTGGAGTCGGTTTTTTTAGAACAACTAATTTCTAAAATTTGATTTCACAAATTATATAACATGAAGGACACCAATTATTTTATCATATAGGGTCTCTACAAATCCACATGGCCCATCCAAGCATCTATGAAGATTTATACTTCGATCAATAAAAATGGAACCATATACTGCAGGTTTGGGGTACCAATTTGAAGCTCAATCAAAATTTATTTTGACAAAATTACTCAATGGAGGCTTATAAACAACATCAAATGTACAAAATAGTCTCTTTGAAACTTCTATCAAAACCTCATCCTTTCACGTAAGTGAAATAATTAATATTTTTGTAACAATAATAATTCTAGTATACATTTGATTCCCTAATAGTGAAAATTATATTTTAAATATACTATTGAAGTTTTAATGAGGTTTTATAGAGCATAAACATATTACAATCAAGTGAAATCATGTATAATAGCTCCACAAATCCCACACATGGAATTGTTTAAATCTATGAATATAATAGAGCAATTACATGCCAATAAAGATAAAAACTTGACATATTAACCACAATATTCCATTCAATCATATAATAAACCACCTTACAAAAATATGAAGTTGTGAAATATTAGATAAATATGTTATCTATGTTCCCTATGTTCTAATGACATAAATTACTTCTAGAGTAATTAGATATACAAATAATTGGTAAGAAAGAGTTCATTAGAATCTTAGTATTTGATAATCTTCATATCAACATGAGTTATGATGTCCTAATGGAATATTAATGATAAAATATTATTTTATAAAAATCTATATTTGAATACACAATAGAAAATGTGTAATATAATCAACCATTGACGATACCAATCTAGACTGGTTCTAATAAATGAACTTCCTCCCAATTTGAAAATGTGCATTTCCTCATGACTTCCCTTATTTCTTTTTTTCCAATATATGCATGGAGAAGTCTATAAGAATATAATGGTGGTATTAAAATTATAATAAGAATAAAAATAATGAAATTTAGATATCATATTACATACAATATGATACTATAACATGTTTTTTCATTTTAAAATCCAACAGAAAATCCAACTAGAGCATTTCATTATATTGAAATATGAGTTTTTTATTGAGATCCAAAAAGATAAATCAATGTATTCCGTGGTTTTTTGATTCAATATATTTAAAAATATTATATTTAAAATGACCAAGGACATTTAGTTTTTGATAATAAGATTTTATGTGAACTTATCATGAAGAGTTTCATTAAATTTCATTATCGTCTTGACACCAATTCCATCAATATAAATGAGACCACATCATTTTTTCCATATCACATGAACCATAATTATCTCAAGAATGATGATAATATATATAAAATTATTAATAAAGGATCTTTTGTAGACCCATGGGCCATTTATTTATCATAAATGAGTGTACCATCATGGATAAAATGGTGGATTTGTGTAGAGTTATCCATCCATCCAATGCAATTTATTTTTCCTTCCATGATGAGAGATGATTTTTAATTTTATCAGAAATATTTTCTTAGGAAATATATTATTTAATATTCTATAGTAATTTTTTTTATTCTTCTAAAAATAATTCAGCTGTAAAATTAATATTTCCCTAGTGTTAATATAAATTACTATTTAATTTTTCATGGAATTCACTTATAAATAATAAAAGTATTCATGCGATAATTAGAGAATTTCATTCCTTCACAAAAAATTATTATTCTTGATGATAAAGATTTTCATGGTCTTCAACTCGTTAACAGGTGAATTATATGGGAAATATCCTAGTATAATTAGAAAATAAAAAATGAATGTAAAAAACACTCACATAGCATATAATTTATTAGAAATTTTTTCCAATTATGACATCCAATCCATTACTTGAATCCATAAAAATTTTCATGGAATCATCACCAGTCATGGAGAATTGTCACATAAAATGAAAAGTATGCATCCATAAACAATTTATTGGCATAATCCTGTAAAAAAGTGAATATTCATATTGAATCATATCCATATAATCTATTACAATTCAATATGCATCATCTCTAACCTTCATGAACATTTTTCATTCTTTTTACATATCTCTATTTATATGATATTTTATTAACCATAGTGGTCAAAAATAGAAATGAACATTTTATTCCCAAATATATAATAAGAACAAATACAAACATACTCATCAACCATCCAAATTGGGTTTTCAATAGTATTCTAAAATTCATCCACATTCACTATTCTGAAAGAAATCATTCATTTTAGAAAAAAATAACCCAAAAATTATGTTTATATATTAATATAAAAAATGATATTAATTTTCATAATTTCTTTTTTCAAAATTCTCGATAAAAATTTATAGTTATTTCTAAAAAATTATATTTAGAGAAAAAGTATATTTATATTAAAGATTAAAATTCCATTATTAATAAGGGTGTTCATATTTCATTGGTGTTTATTAATAAACAAATATGTATTAGTACAACTGTTGATATTAAATAATGCATTTAATGCAATTAATACCATCAAGTTGAACATAATTGAAATAATTTTTCTTAATAAGTATTAATATTTCATGGTTCATTTATGATTAGTGTTGAGTATTGTATACATTAACACACATGTCTTGAATTTATAAAAATATCTTGTAATTGCATTAAAAACCCTTAAATTATTTTTTCCACATAATTCGATTTTGATCTCAACAATATAGGGGTTGAAATAATAAAATCACATCATTTAAAACTCCTATCATAAAATGAGATAATAATAATTCCTTAAAAATTGAGAAAATAAAAATGAAGGTCGTCGCAAAATAATGTTTCCAAATAAGGGATAAATCGTTTAATGTGAAGAGATATATTTGATAACAAGCAACACATTTTAAATAATTACATTCCTTTTTAGAAATAATAGACCATTGATTTTTCATAAGTGAATAAAATTATTATGTGATAATTATTTTCCAAAGAGGAGGAGTCCTTTTTCGATCTATATTGATAGAAATACGAAATTTACATATTTGAAAAGAATAATTTCATTTCTACTATTTTTTAACAAAATAATAATTTGTCTCTCCAAACCATGTGTATTCACGTAAAAAATTTCATTCTGTAAGTAGTATAAATTTTGTCTAAAGGCACGCATGATTCGATAAAATCATTTCATGCAATTCCATATTCCTTTAAATATATTAAAAAACAAAAAAGTACAGAATAAATTAAAATATTTACTAAAATTAATTAGCCATTACATTATTCTCCAAAATGAAATTTAAATATTAAATCAACTCATAAATCTATATACCTAATAACCTTAAAATTAAAATATTATTTATATTCTCTCAAAAACTATCATCCATGTTGGAAAAAATTTTATAACTATGAGTTACATCTATCTTAGTACAATGAATAATTTTCCAAAATATCAATAATTTCCTTCGAATCATAAAAATAAAATTGGTCTTATAATTTTTTTAAAAATTCATCTAAATCATTATTCATTAAAGATTTTACATTAAAAAATTTAAAACTAAAAATTACAGCATATATTCAAGTGGTAGTCATTACACCATCAGCATCGATTGGTTGAGGGTTGATGTCTTGCATATCCTCCTAACACGATGAGTTGTCCCCTATGATGATAGTTTTTCTTTATCAATAATTATATTTATATATATCTTGTAAAATTTCATAAACTTTTGTAAAATCATATTTTTTAAAGAAAAACTATGTTTGATGGCATACTTGATACACCACATCAAGATTATGTGAAATTCTAATCAATATATAAATGTTACCATTAAAACCTAGCCGATTGAAATGAGGGAATCAATAGTATTAACTAAATATAGCCATAAATATTTATATATAATTAATTCATTCATGAAAAATTATTTAAAAATTTATGTCAATCCTTTTTAAAATAAAATGATATATTTTTTAAACTGTTTAAATTTTCACAAGTTGGTTTTATACTTATAAATAAACAAATCACACTTTTGGGATTATTAATTATATATATATATACATTATCAATTCATAAGATTCATTAATTTATTGTGTTTCTAGACATTATTTAAGAACAAATCCAATTGTATACATAAATGAAGTATTTCTCAAAAATGATGTTTTTCCCTTGTGATGGAACACATGTTTTAAATATAGTTTCTTTCAATTTTATATGTTTTTTTATAAAATATAATTATTCTTTGGTATTGGGACATAAAAATTTAATTCGTTGTATATTTGGTAATTTTAAAAAATATTGAATATGTAATTAATAGTGAAAAAATAATTATTTTAAATTGAATCTTCCTTTTCATTAAAATTATTATTAATTTTAAATAATATTTATGATCAGTTTTAACATATAATTATATGATATTTTTATCATTTAATCAAATATAGGTCCTTTTAATCAATTTTAAATTTTAATTAGATAAAAAAAATGTGATTTTGATTGTTTTTACTTTAAAAAAATATTTTATTATTCTGTAAATAGGAATAATTTTAAATTAATTTCTAACAATTATATTTTATTAAATTGGAAAAAATGATTCCATATTTGGAAACAGAAGGAAAAAGTAGGTAAATGTAAACCATTTAATTTTGTACAATATAAATATTAATATTGGTAATAATTTTTAATACCATGGTTAAGAGTAAATAATGAAATTAAAAATAATAGTTTTATTATAATAATATAAAATTACCCTCAAGCATTTCATAAATTAATTGGATAAATTTTTTTCTAACCAATATCATTTGGGGGTCTCTTCTAGGGCCAGATGGAGCGAAATGGAAGATTTAATGAATTTATAATTTTTTATTTAATTAAAATCCATTTTTTAAACTTTTTCTGAAAAAATATCTATTTAATATATTGGTTTATAAATATGATATATTTGACTATAAATAGTCTACAGAAAGATAAAAAAATTTAATTAAATCAAGGTAATTTATTTTTAATTATTAAGAAATAAATAATTAAATTGAATATTTATACAATGACGATTCTGTAATTACTTCATTAGTATAATAATCAAATAAATAATATTATAAATATATTAATGAATATAATTTGATATAATTTGTACCATACATGAATTTTAAGGGATATATTTCACACGTTAGTGATTTTTAACAGGAATTGTTAGATTATATCATGAAGTTATGATATTTATAAAAATTAATGAATTGAATAGTGTCAAAATTTTCATTAATGATGTTTAAAAATATAAAGTATTTTATTAAATGATATAAAATTTATAAAATTCAAAATTTAATCAAAATATTTTTAATAAGTCCTAAAATTTCATATATTAATATTTTATTGATTTATTTTCATCTTATGTTAATTATATTGACACTCGAAGTATAAATTACTTGTTAAACAGTTATGAGTTAAAAGGGAGAAAACGTAAAGAAAAAGATTAAACAGTTTTTCCAAACATGTGTTGTTATTAATTTATCACATTATTTAATCCCACCATAATCCTATTATAAAAATAAATATGGTTTGAAAAATTTATATTATAAAGAATATATATAAATTTAACGATTTTAACAATTCAATGTGTGCCACTCCCCTCTCCTATAATAGGGCTCCCACTATTCTCTTTTCTTCACACATTATAACCTATTTGGTTTAATGAAATATGTCACCAAGAACCTTATTAGAATCCCAACCACATTCTATAGACATTAGTTTTGGAATAACACAATCATTATTGGGGTTATTATGATTACAAAGGATGTCATCTGAAGAAGAGGTACCGGTTTTAGTTAATTGATTCAATTTTATTCTCATTCCACATAATAATAATCTTATTTCACCGTGAAAAAATATTTAATCTAGTATCCTAAATATAATGAAATTTTATTATGTATATATCATAACTTAAATATCTCTCCACATCCATTAAAAGGGATAATAATTTTTCCATCTTGCGTACGTGTGAACTATCACCTCCACTAACCAATATATTTTTTTCCATTACCATCAACAAATAATGATTATAATGATTGAATAAATTTTTATATATGATATTAATGAATTATATATCATTATTAAATAATTATATAACATTTATTTTCTTACATTTCAATTCACATAAAAATGAAAACGTCTTTTACATCTACGTGTTAACTATCATCTCCACGTATCGATATGATTAATTTTTCAACACCACAACACATGGATTATATATATTATATATATATATATATATAAATAAAAATATATTTTGAAAAATATATAATAATAAAATAATATGTATTACATTCCATAATTATCATTGGAAAATTGAAACATTACTATTACATACGTGTGACCTACCATCACCATGATTATCACGTTGATCATTTTTTATATCAATTCCTAGATTATTTGATTTAAAATTATTATTAACTTTTAGATGTTATTATTATGTCAATAAAATTATTATGGAGACGAAGGGATAATGACCACTTATATCTATAAACATCATACCAAGTCATTTTGGTCTAGGTACCGAGTACCATCAAAACATCGGATGTGAACATAAATAATTATATAATTGTTATAATATGAAGATCAGTTATAGTAATGGAATAATAAACATTAAAAATCTTATAAATAATTTAAATAATTATCTTATGATTATTATTATGGATGATAATTAACATACGTGATGAATCAGACATAAGGTAAGGGATTTCAGGTCAATATCCTATTATTGAAACATTATTTTGATATGCACAATTATGATTTTATTTTGTTTTTATACCACCCCTTATAATTATCAGGTCTTTATTTTATTAATTATTATGTTATTTAATGTTATGTAAATGTTATTATTATTTTTGGATTAATAATTAAATGTTCAAGGAGGTATGGGACACTATAAATGTTAAAATATTTATTTTTGAAATCATTTTCTATATGTTAATATTCATGATATTATTTTACATATTTAATTATATGATTATAAAGTTATTATAATGGAAATTTTATTTTTACTTTTAATTTCATTCAATGTTTTAAAAGATTTATATTTTTTCATGTTTTATATATAACATTTTCGATAAAAAATTTATATAATATTCTTTAACATATAAGGGGACAAAAAATTATCAGCCGCCATGCGCATTATTTGATATTTGTATTCCTCTAAATGAAATAATTTTTTTAAAAAGAAAAAAACCATTAATCTTTTATTTTGTATTTTGGTGTTTAACATTTTTTTGAAAATGGGTTAATTATTCAAATATCATGAAATTGTTTTTTTGATTGCAAATGAATTTTTTAAAGTGAAATTGATAAAAATGTAATGTTTTATGTGTGATGATTTTATAATTTTACATTGATATTGGAAGAGTGTCCATTTGATAATCCATAGATGGATTCTTATTTTATAACCTATAATTTATTCGGTTTGGAAGATGGTCGTATGAATATTGCATTTATATGAGTGAAATTTATGAATGTCAAAGGTATTGTTATCAATTTTAGTATAAATTTTTTCCAAGAAACATAATTATGTATTATATGTTTTCTTATGAGATTTGATGGAAATAAATTCATATTTAGAAGGCAAGATAATGCTATTTTTGAAATGATTATGTCTTTTTTGTATAAAAAGAATTGTCTTAGGGAAATGTTTTATGAGTTTTCACAGGACTAATAGTTTTAATTATATATTTAACTTAATATTATTTTTGGCCTTATCACATGTTTTAGACATTAATTCATTGGGATTATATATTTTTATGATCAGTTATTGTGTTGTGATGAAAGTGTTGATGATTTTACTTGAAAATTAATAATGTTTTATTTGAAAAGGGGACCCTTTATGGGAAAAATTGATATAATGTATAAGTATCCACATATAATGTCTGGGTTTAATATATATGATGTGTGACTAATTTTAAAATACACTAGACAAAAATGATCATTGGGAAGGAATGAATATAAATTCTAGTAAGAATGAGTAGAATAAGTTATGTTTAATGCTATGTATTTAGGGTTAGTATCAGAGGTCTGTTTATACAACATCAGTGATATGCATGTCTTCTTAAAAGATATTGATATCATATTTCATTTTTAATTTATATGTTTCTCATATTTTTAAATTCGTTGATACCCTTTTTCGGATGTATTTTTTGAACTGTTTAGGTGATTACTGATATATTGGGAGAAAATCAGTTTTTAGGAAAATAAGGGTTATTTCATTTTGGAATGGAAAATGAAAGGTATGAGATAATATAAATTGTTAAATAATTTAATTGGTATTTTTTATAAATTTATCATTTTTTAATATTGTAATGTGAATTAAATCGTTTTACAAAAAATCAACCCACAGAATGGGTGACAACTCGTCGCGTATGACAAGGGCGCATGAATCTAACCCACAAATGAATTGAGACAAGGGTTCATAGCCTTCCACTATCCTATATGACGTCTCAGGTAAGAATTAATATTAATATTTAATTAAATTATCATATTGGTGACGATCAATTTTATTATGGTAAAATATGTTTTTTCTAATATATAACAATGGGATTTGAATTTTTATTATTAATTGTGTCATTAATATTTCTTCGGAACATATTCATAGTTTTAGGAATCCTCAAATATTAGGTTAATAAAATAATCTTCGTTTTTCAATGAAATTTTGAGGATGAATTATATTTTGGAATAATATATTTATTAATTTTGGACATTGGGTGATTATGTTTTTATTGTAATGATTAACTTAGAGAATTTTTTAATAGAGTAATTACATTTTGTTGAGACATCAATTGTAATTGTTTTTATTTATAGGTAAATGATATAATTTATATTGGAATACTATGTGATCAAATTTGACAAAAAACATTTACATCAATTTGGTCAATAAATGTTTGATTATTTTTAGGGGTTTTTATTTGATTAATGGTCTGTGTTAATGTAACATCCCAGGTAAAGAAATAATATTTCATTTTTATAGTTATTAACTTTTTTGAATTAAATATTAATTTTACATTAATGGGGATTCTACGTTTGATGGCGTACCAGAAACGCAACAATGGTTTTCTTTTTAGTATTTAGTTTCACAAAACATTGAGTTATACTAAAAAATAATATAATAATATTATTATATTAAATGGTAGTTAAAAAATAGTTATTTTATTGGATATAATTAATATAACTTATTAATATATTATTATATATGTTTTTGAATTTTTTTTACAATAATCTAATAAAATTTAGAGGCTTAAAATGTGATTAAATCTAATTTTAAGAATAAATAATGTAATATTCATTAAAAGGTTGATTACAGCCTTTTGATGGTGAACCCTTTTTAAATATAGTTTATGTAACTTTTAAATGATAAATTTTAAAAAAATAAAAAATTTATTTAGAATCAGGACATAAAAATTAACTTTCAGTAAATTTTTGCTATTTTTCTGTTAAAATTCCTTTTTTAATGAATAGTGAAAATACTGTATTTTAATTCAAAATTTCCCTTTAAAATAATAGAATTATAAGGTAAAATTATTTTTTCAATTAGTTTTAAAGTGTTATTATATTATGATATTAGCATTTATTCCAATATTTGTCATTGGATGTAATTTCACATTGAAACTGGACATTAATAAGTGTCAATCTTTTGATAGTTTTTATTTCTTTATAACAATCTTTTTTTTATGATAGTGGGAATTAATTTTAAATTAATTTTTACCACTTCTCGGTTTGAATTTTAAAAAGTGGATTCCATATTTGGAATTAGGAGGTCCAAATTCTGAAAATAGGTACCTTTTATTTTTAGAAAATATGAATTTTTACTTCATAAAAAATTTTATATACCAAGGATAAATGGTTAATCAGGTAAATAAGGGTAACAAAATATTATTATAATAATATATAATTTCATTAACATGTGTCTGAATCATATTGGTTAATAAATTTCCGACCATGTTCATCCTTGGTTTGAGTTTGGGACCTCATAGAGCCACTTGAGAGTGATAATGACACTTTATATTAATTAATTTAATATAATGACAAAAATGACATCAACATATATCTTTTAGTAAATAAATTTTCAAATAAGGTTATATAAGTTTTCTCCTTGACTATAAATATTCATATGAAAGATAAAATGATTTCCTACACAATGATCCTTTTTTATAATTTAAAGACATCTGATAAATGAAATTATTTTTTTCACAATAATGATGCAGTGTTTACCTCATTAATGAATAATTTAAATAAATAAGATTATAAATATTAAGACAATATCCACAAAACATCCAATTTTTATTGAATTATTTTAATTCGAACATTAATAATATTATAATTGACTTTAATGTGTTTTCGCTTTTTTGAAATCTAATATCATTTTATAATAAAATAATATTTTAAAACATTCCTAAAGAGCCCCTCCTCCACCTTATAAAAATGCATCACTTATAACTCATTCATCACACTTCCCAAACACCTTGGACCATCCACCTTCTAACCAATTATTCTCCCCATATACTTATACTCCTCCTAGAAGCCTTCCCCTAGGCATAAGGCAATTCAAGTAACCCTTTTGGTACAATCCAAAGAGAGATATCCAATTTTAAAGTAACATCTTCTCTTGTGTTCTTTTGTTTTATTTTACTTCTCAAACCCCATAAACTCTATTTATTACATTAATTTATAATTATACTAATATCATAAATATACTAGGATGTTTTTATGAGAAGTATTAGAACTACACTTACAAACACCTCTATCTAATGGGTAAAGAACATACAATTTCTGTGGATGGCGAACTACTACCTCACGAAATGATGATTGTTCAATCTTGTCCTACCACATATCATGGTGGACATTATGATGGAACTGTATTTATATATAATATATATTATGTTTATTTTTTCTGTATTTTTCTGTAACTTTAATTTACAGACATACCATTATTCTTTCTTATATTATTAAATTGGAAAATTTATTTTGAGGAAGTGCATACTACCACCCACACAAGGTTGTATGATTAGTTCATTACATACATGGAATGTATAAATGATGGAGTTAATTAAATTATGTAACATATATATCATATGATATTATAAATTTATTATGATATACATATGATCATTATTTATTTCATTCCAATAAAAATGTTATAGAAATGAATGTGGTTTTCATGCGTACATACGGCGTACCGTCTCCATGAACGGTGAATTTCATTTAATTTATCCAAAAGTTACATAATATTATAAATAAATACATATACTGGATATATATAAAATATATGATATTTAAATCAAGAATGTTATTCTAGAGATAATGAAATTTTGACATCATGGACAACTTATGATTTTAAGTAGTTCATTTATGACTCAAGTAACAAATATCTACCAAATGACCATTATTAGCTTAAATGGTTTCCTAATGTTTATAACATGGTAATAAGTGATATAAAAGTAATAATAAACCTGAAAAAGGTTCTTAGGAATGTATTAATTAACATTATATTATTATTCAAGAGATTAAAGAACGAACGAATGAAGTCCAACATGAGGTAAGGGGTTTGTTTTCCCAATTTTAATTACTTGAGATTTTCATTGTTCACCACTTATTTATTTCATGTGGTGTATTGTGTACTGCCAATTGATATATATTATCCTGATTATATTTATATTCATTGTATTCTATGATTAATTTTTGGTTTTAGCTCTTTTTTATACGACTCAATTGATTACAACAGGGTATGTGATTTTCATCTCACTTTTTATTCCTAGAAGATTCATGCTATATTTGCCACTATTCCCTTTTGAGTGGTGGATGTACTACCCATGATTGTATTCTTTGTTTAATATACATTAATTTATTTGTATTTACATCATTATTTAATTATCCTTCTTTCATGGGGTGTATGTCATGTATGATACCAAATTGGTAATAGAATCTGTCTCCCTCCTCTTTTTAAAAGAATTATTTTTGTTATGTCTTTTAATTTACATGTTAATTTGTTTTGATATGTTCTTCTATATCCTTTTTGTTGTAAATTTTATGTTCAAGTGATGATATACCCTTTTCACTCTCATAATCTAATTTTATGAATTTTCATGTGACATTGTTAGCTTGTAGAATTTCTATAAAGGAACTTCTTCAACCTATTTGAATTTTTTGGGATAAATTTCTACTTCATGATTATGTCATTCAATGAATATGTGTGACTGACCTATGATTTTTTAACCATAATTCCCTCATATAGTGGGTGTATTCTTATTTTTTGACACATTATTATGCCATTGATTTTTTCTTAATCTAAGGATATGATATTTTTAAGGGACATTGTCTCAAACTACATTCCATTGAGACTTATTTGTTGTTATACACCAATTATTTTCAATATGGTATATATACTGCCATTGGACATATTATATCATGAATCTATCTTTTCTCATGAGATTATAATCTTTGATAAATGTTATTCCTCAATTATTTGTATTCAAGCGTCTCTCATTTTGTTAGGATCTCTTTATCAAAAATATCATTTTTAATGTTTTAAAGATTTATTCATCTATATAATTCTAATTGATTTTAATGTTTTAATAATGGTTTTAAGGATTTATTTATATGGGTATTATTTTTTTAAAATGTTAATTCATTTAAAATATTCAAGTTGGTGGGACACTTTTATTGAAAAAACCATTTATTAAATAAATGATTTTGAAAATGGTTTGATAAAGCATTGATTACGTTAATATCATGAAATGATATATCTTGATTGCAATGTAGAAATGATATCTTTCTTTTATTCTAGTTTTAAGTTATATGAATATGATATGGTTCTTGGGCATTGTTTATGTATATTGGTGGTTCAATGATAAGCCTAAGGAGGGTGAGACTGAGATAGCTCTCCAATGCATTGGGTAACAAGACCGAGGTAAAAATTAATGTTTATCCAAAGATATTAAAGGAATATATTATGATTGGTATTCCAACATAACTCTTTACATAGCTGTGATAGATACAATGTAAGTATGATATGGATGCCACAAGTCACCATTATGATTTATGATTTTGTTATGTTATTCATAAATATTATGACTTCATGAGGTATGTTTTGATCGAAATGTATGGTTTCATTGATTAGTATTTATGGATGGGTTAATGTTTCTTTTCTATATTTTATAACCCTTCAAGAGTTTTTCTGCTCATACATAGTTTTTGAAATGTTTTACACATGAAATTAATATGAATAGGGTCAAGGATGGGATCAATGAAAATAATGTCGTCTAAGACATGGAACTGGACATGTTTCTTATTAAGAGTTTTTATTTTATGAAAAAATAGATACTGATTAGTAGTGTATACATGTAGTTTTAATGTTGATATTTAATAGTTATGTAATAATTTTCTAAAAATATAAACCTGAAATGATCCTCAATGTGAACACTACATGGATCAAGAATAATTTTATGGATCAATATTAATTTTATATGGGTTCTTATGTTTTATCAAATGGACATCCTTAGTATAAGAAATTGATTTCTTTATTAAGTAATAAAGGTTATTTTTGATGACATTCTCCCTTTTGGGAAAACTCTATGCTAAAATAAAATAAAATACTATGGGATTTAATTTGTGGAGTATTCATTGAAATAATATTTTGAATGAATCTATGTTTTATTGTGAAAATAAGATGATTTAATTTATTTATAGAAATTATTAATCTATAATAGAGAATATGTATTTATGTTAATTGCACTTCAGTATGATTCTTTATGAGTAGTCGATATTTTTGGAGATAAATTTTAATATTTACTCTAGAAGACTATGTGATTAATTCCTTTTGAGTTAAGTGTTTCAATCTTAGTTTTGATTATTTTGATGAATATTAAGTAAAATTTAATATTTAATGGTATTTCTTGAAAATTGGGTTCTTTTGATGAATTTTGGAGATTAGAAGTAGTATTTCTTTTTATAAAAGATTATCCTTTTTTGGATTATTTGATCTTGTAATAACCGATTTTGATCTTTGTTGATTTCAAATGTTAAGGAAAATATATAGTTTATCCTTTTGAGATTATGTGATACTCTAGAAGTTTATTCTAGCACATCATGTGTGAACAAGTCATCTTAAATACTTACCATTTAGAGAAAAGATGAGTTTGTGGTAGAATTTTATTAAAGGATGACACTCTACATGAAAAGTAAGTTTATTTCCTTACGATCTTAGTCATATTATTAATAAAATTCTTCAACCCTATGATAATGATCTTCTTGTAAAAATTTTATTAAGATCAATTTTATAGTCATAATTTTACACAACCACATATTTATGATATTTTGGTGGTAAACATTTCGTTATCAAGTTATCTATCACTCTCTATTAATCTATGAGAGATAGTTTCTCTTCTATATCCATGTTTTCATAGAATCTTATTGTCTATTGACTTGGGTGACCATATTACATCTCTTAAAAATTTTTAAAGTGATAATTTTATTTACTCTTTTTCTGATTTGGGACATTCAGTGAAGTTTCGAAGCCCTATTTTAAAATTGCAAGGACACAATTTTGAGAAGAGGGGAAGGATGTAACATTCTAGGAAAATAAATAATATAACATTTTTATATTTAATAATATTTTTGAATTAAATTTTAAATTTACTTTTAATGGGATGCTATGTTCTATGGAATACACGATACACAACAAAGAGTTTCTTTGAAATCTTATATTGCACACAACGTTGCGTTATACTGAATAATAAAATAATAATATTATTATTTAAAATTTTTGTTAACACATAGACAATGTATTTCTGCGAATTAATATAACTAATTAATATATGAATATATATTTTTGTGAAATGTTTTTATAATTTTCCAATAAATTTTGGATGATTAAAATGTAAATGAATCTAATTTTATGTATAAATACTCTAATATTTATTAAATGATCGATTTACTACCCTTTGATGGAGAACCCTCTTTAAATATATTTTGGGAAACATTTATATGTTATGTTTTAAAATATAAAATTATTCATTATAATAATGATATAAAAATTTATTTTGGTTTAATTTCTAGTATATTTCTGATAAAATTTATTTTTAGTGAATTGTGAAAAACACTGTATTTTAATTCAAAATTGGCTTTTAATATAATATATTTATAAGGTTATATTAACTTTTTAATAGGTTTCCAAGAGTAATTATATTATATTTTTACCATTTAAACTAATATTGGTAAATTTATTTAATTTTACTTTTGAAATTTGACATAGATAAGTGTCAATCATTTTATAGTTATTATTTCTTGAAAACATGTTTTCTGTTTTGACAATGGGAATAAATTTTAAATTAATTTCTTCCACTTATACGATTTGAATTTGTAAAAATAGATTCTATAATTTGAATAATGAGTTCCAAATTTTATAAATAGTTATATTTTATTTTTATTCCATATGAATATTTACTTTAGTAAAAATTTTATTTACAATGGTTAAACAGTTAATCTAGTATATATGGGTAAACAAATATTATTATAATATTATCAAATTACACAAAACAATATCCCCATTAATATTGGCTAATACATTTCCGTCCATGGGCATCCTTGGGTCAATTTTGGGACCCCATGCAGCCACTTGGAAGTGATAATGACACTTTATATTAATTAATTAAAAGTAATGAAAAAATGACATAAACATATATCTTTTAGTAATTCAATTTTTACATAAGGTTATATAAATTATCTATTGGACTATAAATATTAATTTGAAAGCTTATAATATTTCCTAAATAATGGTAATTTTCTAAAATTTTTAGACGTCAAATAAATAAAATTATTTATGACACAATTATGATACAACGTTTACCTCATTAATGAATGATTTAAACAAATAATATTATAAAGAATAAAAAAATATACAAAACCTGTTTAATTCTTATTGGATAAATTTTTTTATTACATGAGTAATCTTATATTCTACTTTTATAAGTTATGGACCTTTAGAGACCAAAAATAATTATATAATAATATAATATTTTTAAACATTCATAAAGATCCCCTCCTCCCCCTTATAAAAAGACATCACTTATAACCCATTCCTTAGACTTATCAATATCTTTGTCAAATCCAACCGCTGCACAATTATGCTCCCTACATCCATATAATCCACCTAAAAGCCTTCCCATAGGCAGAAGGCAATTTGAGTAAAAATTTTGGTTTAAACCAAATAGAGATATATGTTTTAAAGGTAATGTATTCTCTTAAGTTCTTCTATTTTATTTTATATCTCCATCCCCATAAACACTTTTTATTAAATTATTTTATAATGAAAAAAGTATCCTCAATATACTAGGTTGTTTTTAGGTTAATTATTCGAACTAATCATACACACACCTCCATCTAATGGGTAATGAACATACTTTTTCTATGGACAATGAACTACTGCCTCACGAAACGATGATTGTTCAATCTTATACTACCACCAATCATGGTGTCCATTGTGAGGTCACTATATTTATATATGACATATATTAGGTTTATGTATTTTCTATGATTCTGTAATGTTTATTTACCAACATACTAGCAATCTTTCCAATATCTTAAAGTACGGTAATTTTATTTGAGGAAGTGTGGACTACCTCCCCCTCAAGGGGATATGATTCGTTAATAACATACATGAAACATATAAATGATGGCGTTAATGAAATTTTGTCACATTTATATTATATTGTTTTATATATGTATTATAATATACCAATGTATCATTAAATTTTCATTATATTAAATATGAAATAAAAATGATTGTTTCTTTCATGCGTATGTACGGCTTACCGTCTCCATGAATAGTGTCTTTCATTTCTTATTTCCAAATGTTAGATAATATTATAAAAAATTCATACATATAATGGATATATATGATATATATGATATATAAATCATGAAAATATTTCTGTATATAATGGACTTTTGACCACAAGAACAACATGTAATTAATAGAAGTATAATTTTGACTACTGTACCAAATATCCACAAAACGACCATTATTAACTTTAACGATTTCATGATGTTTATAACATGGAAATATTTTATATAAAAGGAATAATAAAATTTAAAAAAGTTCTTAAGAAACTATAAATTAACATTATCTTTTTATTCATGTAACGTCCCAGTTTCGGAAGCCACCAAGAAGAACCCCGTACCGGTTGGTCACATGGCCTCAAGCACATTTCCCCAAATTCCAGAGGCTACCGAATAACAGTGAGGACCTTGGGTGTGATAGTGGGAAAACTATTCTCTCATTGGCAGAGTAACACAGAATAAGAGAAAAAATTACACAATAGCGGAAGCAGTAAATATTCCAACAACAATAATAGTGGAAGAATGGAATAACAAACCACTGAATCGCGTATATCAATGGTGCATGGTAAATGTGTCTAGGAAAACATCCAAACATGTAACGATGTAGGAATACAAAAAGTACTAATCCAATTTAAAAAAGAAACAAATAAGCAGCTCCTCAGTATCGCAAGCCTATGCATAGTCACATGCTCTCCAGCTCCACAACAAGTCAAGTACCAAAAGTAGAAGGGCACTTTCCGTTTCCTACACCAGCATCAATATAATCAGTTTGGGGCCAAAATCAGAGTTCAAATAGTGAGTTAGATTAAATCCAATCAGGACACCACCCAATGACCTGTGTCTGACTGTCAGTGAATATATGGAAGGTAATAGCACAGAAGCAGTAAACAAGAATCTCTCACCAGAAAACAATTCCACATATCAATAGAAACTAATCATGCACGATAACCCTCTAGAAAGTGCACACCGCCTCACCCCTCTTGTTCAATTATAAGAATATATAAATACTCTCTATGGGTGCCATCATAGTCAATTCAACATATATTCAAAACTAATTCAATACTATCTGTGAAATATCACACACTCAATTCCCCTTATAGTGTAAGGCATATCAAGGGCTATCTGAGGAAGATCACACAGTCAATTCCCGTTATAGCCCCAAGGCCAAGGACTCTCTGAGAAAGCTCACTCGGTCAATTCCCCTTATAGCACCCAGTGGTTCAAAGACACACTGAGGAAACTCACTCAGTCAATTCCCCTTATAGTCAAAAGTGATCAAAAACACTGTGAGGAAACTCACTCGGTCAATTTCCCTTATAGTATACTACACGAGGTTCTCTCGGCCCTATGTAGGTCAATAAGCATAGCATGGGAATACAACCAAGGTAAACCTCAAGAACTACATAGAATATCATTATATATCATATCAAGAATGTCAGAATACAAACACATCACCCTACAACACTAGGAATTCAAAACATGAAATTCTTCCAAACAGTGTAAGCAGACCAACGGTCGTAAATAGAAAATGCATGGGAAACACATCCAAAGCATTTAAATCAACACTATTCATATTCGATTAAATTATACCTAAGCATACAAGCATTAAAGGTAATCAACAGTGGTAAAATGGTAATCACACAATACCTCACTCTGGTGTATTGGAAAAAATTGCTCATGATACTCGAGGACAGTCAAGGAAAAGGAAAAAACCTCCTACATCAGCATTGGGATATCGATATACTCCGGTGACAACCCTTGGATCGACCTAGAATGCGCTATATCTACAAAAATGTCTAAAACTATCAAAACATTATATCCCACAAGTTATGGGAAATTAGAATATGGTGCTCTATGAGAAAATAGAACTCATCGTTGTGATTCCAACACAACTGACGGTGTTCGATTCGGAGGACGAACGGTCGATCGGGGGTTCGTCAAAGATCTATGGCCGTACAAAGATCTCAGTCGAATGAGACCTAGAAGGAGAGCGTTCTGGCTATTAGACACGTCCCCAGTGCATTTAATGAAAAAATGAAGGTGAACGACATGTAATTTTGAAGTACACGACATGTAATCGCTGTTTTTGTACTCTTCTTTAGGTGGCCTCTAGGTCACCCCACACAGTCGTGTTCTTGGACGCTACACAGCCAACACCCTGCTTCCTGCAGTAACCGTGTACATGGATTATACTCATAATGTACATGGTGTGTACTTCCAAAATTTCCAAAAATTAATCTTTTTCTAAAAAACGACCATAAAAGGAAAAAATACCTTAAAAGAATATATGTGATCTTACAAACTTCCTCCCATAGTGAATTTCATACATCAATTTCCCTAGAGAAGCTTAGAAGAGTAAACCTCGAACAGCTCTAGAAACTGTGCTCGTACATCTTCCTCCCTCTCCAAGGTCTCATCCTGTACCCTCCCATACTGCCATAGCACTCATACCAGAGGAACAGACTGACCATACAGTACCTTTTTACTGCGATCTACAATCCAGATAGGATGATCCTCAACAACACATCCACTTCGCACTCAACCTTCTCAGGATGAAAGACATGAAAAGTGTCTGAAAAGTAACATCAGATATGAGAAAATGAAAACGTTCGTGCATAGCTCACTACCTCTAGGGTGACTACAACCGATAGGAAACTGGGCGAACTCTCTCCACAACCTCAAACAACCCGATGTACCTCGGTGAAATGTTACCCTATATTCTATTTCATCTTTTCCCCATAATTGGTGTGAAAAATTGGAAAACATGATCCCCGACCTCAAACTCCAATGATCGCCTCTACTAATTAGCATAAGACTCTTGTCGAGACTATTCATTAGGCATCCCCTTCTGAATCAACTCTATCTGCTCGGTGGTCTGCTGAACAAGACGGGGTCCCCACAAAGTTTCTTATCTTGCCTCCAGCCAACATAAGGGTGATCGGAATGGCCTACCGTATAAATCTTCATAAGGTTCCATTTTAGTAGTTTCTTGAAAACTATTATTATAGGAAAACTCCACAAGAGGTACATGTTTCTCCCAAGAAACTCAGAAATCTAAGATGCATGCTCGAAGCATGTCCTTAATTACCTGAATCATACGCTCGGACATGCCATCTATCTGGGGGTGGTACACTGTACTCAAAAGTACATGTGTACCCAGAGCCGTCTGAAGCCCCTTCTAGGCCCGAGAAGTAAAGCATGCATCCCTGTCTGAAATAATAGATTGTGGAACTCCATGAAGACATACAATCTCTCAGATGTATAAACGTCACATCTCATCAACATTGAAGGTCTCCTTGATCAGCATGAAGTGGAAACCTTTATAATCCATTAAATGACAACCAAACTGTATCATTGCCTCAAGGGGACATCAGCAACCCGGTTAAAAATTCCATCGCTACATCGTTCCACTTCCACTCAGGAATGTGTAGCTACATTAAAAGCCTTGTTGGTTGCTAGTGCTCTGCCTTCACCTGCTGACAGGTGGAAAACCTCATGATGAAACCACCAACATTTCTCTTCATACATGGCCACCAATACAAGAGGTGTAGATCACGATACATCTCGGTGACACCTGGATGATCTACCCAAACTGAGGAATGAAAATCATGCATCAACTCCTCACGTATATCGGCTGGTACCCATACACTCCCTTGAAAATGAGAGATGTCATCCCCACCTACTATCCATCCAGGACTAGGGTCCTCTCCTAACACACTCTCATGTAGGACTAGGCCTTCTGAATCTTATAGTTTCGTATTCACACTCAATCAAAAATAGTAGAGGTAACAGCTAAAAAGAAAAACATCTACCCCTATCTGTCGTGCACCTCTAAATGTATCTCAGAGAACAGAGCCATAAGCTGCCACTCACTAGTGTCCTCCTAAACTCCCTGTATCAGATCCCTCTTTCTTGACGCATCAGCCACTGCATTTCCTTTCCAAAGTGTATTGGCAAGATCAGTGTTAATTTACTGATGGTAATCAACCCACCTTCACTGTCTCAAATTCAGATCATGCTGAGTGAAACTGTACATGAGTCTTTTGTGGTCGGTGAGAACAAAAAAAATGATATCCCATGAGATAATGCCTCCAATAATGAATGGCATGAACAACTGCCACAAACTCGAGATCATGCATCGGGTAATTCCTCTCATGTGGCCTCAACCGCCGAGACACATACGCAACAACTCCATATCCCTGCATAAGCATAGATTCTAGCCCGATACCTAATGCATCATAGTAAATAGTATATCTTTTTCGCAACTCTATAAATACTAGTATAGGTGCTGAAGTAAACCTCTCTTTCAGCTCATGAAAGGCTGACTCACAAGAATCTAACCACATGAACATTGCACCCTTCTTAGTCAAACTCGTTATTGGTGCTCCTAAGCGATAAAAGACATGTAGGAAACGTATGTAGTATCAAGAAAGACATAAGAAACTCTAAACCTCAAAGACGTTCTTCAGCTGCTCCCAGGAAACTACTTCTCTCACATTCTCTGGGTCTACTGATACTCTTGTCTCTGAGATAACATGACCTATGAAGTTAATTTGATCCATCCAAAGTTTTCATTTTGAGAGCTTAGCATATAATTACTGCTCTCTTAGTGTAGTAAAAATGAATCCAACATGAGTAGCATGGTCGTGTCGAGTACGAGGGTTCACCAAGATATCAACCACAAAAACCACCATGAAAGAATCCATGTATGGATGGAAAACTCATTTCATCAGTGCCATGAAAACTACTGGTGTGGTCATGAGATCTAATGGAATAACCATATACTCATACAGACCATACATACTTCCCAAGGCTGTAGGATGTATATCTGATGGTCTAATGAACATTTGATGGTAACTGAACCTCAAGTAAATCATTGAGAACACCCGGGCTCATCAAAGATGATCAAAGAGATCATCAATACTAGGAAAGGGATATTGGTTCTTAACTGTCATATGGTTCAGATTCTGATAAACTACAAAAATCTTGAGGGTATTTTCCTCCATCTATTCAAACAGGATCGGAGAATAACAAGGAAATGTACTGGGATGAAGGAATCATTTTTCCTATAACTCCTCCAACTACTTATTGAGCTCCTGGATCTCAGGTGCAGCCATCCTATATGGAGGAATGGACACTGATATCGCCCCTGGTATAATCTCAATAGAAAATTATACCTCATGCCCCAGATGCAACCAAGAAATTTACTCTAAAAAGACATATCTGAAACTATCCCCCACTGGAGAAAAGTATAACTGTGAAGTACCAGGGTCATACTGATATATACTAGAAATATGGTTGGAAAGTCCTCTAATTCCATTATGCTCAGGTCCTTCTATGCTCCCCTGGACAGCCCACTCGCCCCTATGAAGAAACGATCTACCCTCTGGTGACGTGAAAATCACCATGCGGCGATAACATTCGATGACTGCCTGGAATGGAAAAAACCAGTCCATACTGAGAATGTCATCGTAGAATGACATCTCTATGACATAGAGGTCCCATAAGAATTAACACCCACAAACCTGTAGAAGGAACTCCCTGCACTATCATACACTAGTTGTTCTAGTCCCCAACAGAGTGTCTACCATCAAGATATCTACAGAAGAAAAGATGCAGAGACCAAGGCTCCCTACAATACCAACAAATATAAATATATGGTAATACCCTATATCGAAAAGAGAAGAAACAAAAACTGAGGATACTAAGATCATACCTCGAACTGTAGAGGGTCCTAGATCCTCCTCCTACTGGATATGGTCCACAGAAAATGTCAGGCATGTACCACGACCCTGCGACCCGACCTGACCACTCTGAGCTGACCTACCCTGATTTCACTGAAATCCGAGTGACTGACTACCATGTCCACAACCTCCACCTCGGCCTGAATGGTCATAAGAACACCAGTTCAATGACTGGTGATAAACTAGCAGTGCTTCTCCTAAACTTCATGTCATAGAAGAAACCCTTCCACCAGTTACTAGTGAGAAGATCTGACATACGAGCTTGAGGTGACCCATCATGCCACAAGATCAGCACTCAACTATGTCTCTCGGGAAATGTGGCACTGTATGCCTACTCTTCCTATACTGCTATCACACCACTGGGATACCAGAAGATGTATTAGGCCTACTCTAACCTTCTCGTGCAGTCTACAAGTGGGGCTTCCTGGAATCAGTGGGAGGAATACTAACTCTAGATGCTGAATTTCCATGGCTCATAGCTCCAGAATATTTCATTTTACACTCTGTAATCAGCATATGGTTGATTATTTGGGATATAGAAGTCAACCTGAAGATGTTCACATGATATCTGATGTCATGCCTCAGACCATCCTCAAATGTCCGTATAAGGAACAACTCATAACCCCTTATAAATGATGTAAATTTATCATGATCGATGAAGCAAGAGGAAAAATCCATAACAGAAAGAGTACCATGCTCCAGACTCAATAACTCTCTGGCTCTATTGGACCTCATGGCATCTAGATCGAAGTAATTTTAGAAGATGTGATGAAACTCGTCCCAAGCCATATTATGCTGGCATCCCGCCTATGAGACCACTTCCCAACACCTTTTGGTGGAGTCTCGAAGCATGTACGTAGTGATAATCACCCTATTCTATGGAGGTATCTCTAGATTCATGAAAATAATCAGTGTGGCTTCTATCCATGACTTTTCTGCATGGGGTCATCCATCCTCGGAGAATGTTGGAGGATTCTTCTACTCAAAGACATGTGTCAAATCTGCCATCGATGAGGTAGGAGGCGGCGCTCCCTAAGTTTTTTGCATCATCCTCATGAAACCATCTCTGAACTATGCATCAACACCTATGTCGGGTATAATGGTAGGTGTCAAGACTTGTGTGACATGAGGATCTGGAGTTAGTCCCGGATCAGCCATGTCCAGTGTCTCATCACCACCTCTCAACTAGCGTAAAACCGGAGGACGTCTTGGTGTCATGAATCTGAATGGTTAAGAGCACACCTTAGATCAATATTGTCAAGGAATGAAAAATATAAGTGTAAGAAGGTATCAGGAGAAATAAATAAATCATGTTTTACAAAACATGACTACACGACATGTACAATTTCCACACATCTTGTTCCCTTAAGTCATTTTCAAGGGCGTGTACTCCTACCTAAACTGGTCGTGTAACACCCCAAACACATGACATGTAGTCTTAACACACGACATGTAATTTAATCCTCTTACCTTATTCGAGTCCTTATACACGGTAATACACACGGCTCTCATAATAAAATAATACACGTCAAGTTCACGGTAGACATGGCATGCACTAGATGAGATTCTCCTTTCCCGTGTTGTTAGTGACACTAACTGAAACATGGCTCACACTACATGTAATGTTCATGGAAGAAACAACATGTATGTGAAAGGATAACATAGACCCGTGTTGTTAGTGACACGTCCAGGTACGTGGGTCAGACTACACAACGTGTTCAATCCTGACATATCATGTATGGATTAAGGTTTATTCGTCCATGTTGTTAGTTACACGGGTGGACATAGGGTCAACACTACCCGGTGTGTTCGATTGGTATACTGTATGTTCCAAATAGACATTCCCCATCTCATGTCTCTGTCCACGTGGCCTATGACACGGTTAGAGACTAAAGGGATTGTACATAAAGTACATAGCGTGTACTTAAAAAATAGTTTCTTCCCGAACAGAAGAACACGTGGGGCATACATATTATTACACGACATGTATTCTGGGTTTTTCCAGATAGTAAGCCTCAGAAACTACTTTGGAACCCAGAAAAACACTGAAACAAACATTGAATGTGCCATATTCTGATTCAAGAGGGCCCATATTCCCTTTGAATCAATGTTGGGAATCTTATACAAATTATAAAATGGAAAAAGGCAATGATCCTCCAAATTCTGTTCCATGATGTCCCATAACACATCAAGAACCAATGTTTGGAGTTCAATCAAACAAAACCTTACACAAACAATGCCCTATCAAACAGTATGTATTTTTTTCAAGGCATCTATAAAAATATCATTCATATTCTACGCATCATCTATCACAATAAGATGAAATCACTAATGCATCCTAGATGGCAGGACAAGAATGAATGACATGTGGTTTCTAGCAATTACCTATATGATTAATGATATGGAACACCCACAAAACATCGGGTAACGATAGAAATAGAACTTCAATAACATTAACAGTAACATCACATGTAACACCCCAGGTAAATAAAGAATATGGAATTTTTATATTTATCCATATTTGTGAATAAAATATTAATATTACTTTAAAGGGGATGTTATGCTCGATGGCGTACCCAATACTCAAAAAAAGTTTCTTGGGAATCTTACGTTGCAATTTAATAATAAAATAATATTATTTTAAATAGTAGTTAACGCCTAGCCATTGTAATGGCAGGAATGAACAGAACAAACTACAAAATGATTATGTATGTTAGAGGATTAAAAATGCAAATGAATCCAATTTTAATCGTAGACATTCTAATATTCTTTAAAAGGTCGATCAATCGCCTTTTGAAGGTGAACCACATTTAAATCCACTTTTTGACAATTTTATGTGTTATATTTGACAAAATAAAATTCTTATTTAGAATCGGGACATCAAAATTTACTTTGTGTAAATTTGTGGTATTTTTCCGAAAAAGTTGAATTTTTAATGAATAGTGAAAAATGTCGTATTTTAATTTAAAACCTATTTTTAATATATTTTATTTATATGATTAGATTATCTTTTGAATTGGTTTTTTAGTGAAATTAGAATATATTTTTTCCATTTAATCCAATAGTTGTCGTTGGAATTAATTTGACTTTGAAATTGGACTTAAACTAGTGTCAATCTTTTGATACTTATTGTTTCATAAAAACACGTTATTTGCATTGACAGCGGGAATTAATTATTAAATTAATTAATTAAACTAATATGTTTTGAATTTTTTAAAATATACATCATTTTTGAATTCAGAATATCAAATATAGCTTAGGGTGAAGTTTTGGTATTTTTCTGAAAAACATAAATTTTTGATGAATAGTGAAACCACTAAGTGATACTTATAATAACTGATTTTCTGTTTAATTGAAATTTTACCACCTCTGTGTTTTTAATTTCAAAAATCCGACATACATGGTTTTAATTAAGAAGTAAAATGTGGTTCAATGGGATTAATATAATTTTTTGGTGAATTGTAACTTTTATGTTTTTAATCGCGATTAGAGGTAATTAGTGTGGTTTAAGGTAAGAATAATGTTTTAATAAACTTAAATGACCTAGACAAATGTCCTAACCTCATTGGATGTGTCATGGGAGACCAATACAGTCCATGGGTCAACTTGGGGACCCCATGGATCCACTCTGTTTGGAAAATGACATAAATACCTTTTTATTTAATGTTAATGTAAAAATGACACAAACATGATATGTTTTACTAAAAAAAATTTACATGGGTTTATACAAGTCATATTTTTTACTATAAATACTAATTAGAAAGATAAAACGATTTCCTACATCATGATATTTTTTTAATAATTTTTAGACATTAAATATAATAAATTATTTATGGCATAATGATATTACATCGATTACCTCATTAATAACAGATTTAAATAAAACGAAAACATAATGTAAAATATATGAACTAAACATGTACAAAACCTATTGGATGGGTATATTTCGAACCCTTATCATCTTATCCTTGAATTATATAAATGTGGGTCCTTTTAAATCAGAAACTCATTTTAAAATAAAGGAACATTTCTTTACTTTCCAAGGGTGCCCCTCCTCTCCTCTTATAAAAGGCCCCCACCTCTACCTCCTTACCCACACTTCCAAAGCCTCTGGCTCGGCCAAACCCTGCCCATTTTGTCCCTCCACATCCCTCTATAACTCCTTGAAGCCTCACGTTGGGTATAAGTCTTCCCAAGAAAGACTTTGAGCTCAAACCAAAGGGAGTTACCCGATTTTAAGGTAATGTCTTCACTTGTGTCCTTTTGTTTTATTTTGCTTCTAAAACCCCCTAAACTCTTTTTATTCATTTCTTTTGTAACAAATCCAGTATATTAAATATACTAGGATGTTTTTATAATAATTATTCGAGCTACACTTACACACACCTTCGTCTAATGGTTAAAGAACATACTGTTTCTGTGGTTGGTGATTTTCTGCCTCACGAAACGATTCTTGTTCAAGATTCTTTTAACACCTTTAAAGGTGGCCATTATGATGTCACTGTATTTTATATATGATATATATGGTAATTATGTTTACTATATGCTTCTGTATTTTATATTTAAAGCATTCCTTTATTCTTTTCAGGTTGTGTAAATGTGATAATTTCATATGAGGAAGTGTGGACTACCGCCCCTCAAGTGATGTGACTCGTACATGCAATACATGGAATGTATAAAAAATGAAATTAATGAACATATGTGACCTATATAACATATAAATTATACTGGAATTAAAAAATATATATATATATATATCATTTATTTTTAATTCCATTAATATGAGAAAAAAATGAAAGTAGTGTTCATGCGTACGTACGACCTACCGTCTCCATGAACGGTGCTTTTAGTTTTTATCTCCATATGATATGGAATAGTATATAATTAATATTTAATGGATATATATGATATTTTAATCATTAATACTATTCTGGAAATTATTTACTTATAACTAAAAGGGCAATCATTTTTCAAACAAGTTCATTTTTGACTCATGTACCAAACATCGACAAAAACATCTGATATGAACTAACATTACTAAACAATTATTATAACATTATAATATGTGATATTAACTGAATAATAATCTATAAAGGAGGTCCTTAGGCAATTATAAATTGAAAAAGGTTTATTATTCTGGTATATAAAGAAATGAACAAGACAAGTCGGACTTGAGGTAAGATATCCTACTCCTCTCTTTCTTTTTAAGTACACTCTTTTATGTCATTCCTTTTAAAGAACATATTTCATGTTATTGGGATGTTATTTTATATTACTATTACTGTAATTTTTATGTTCATATGATGAGAGACCCTATTCTCTCTCATAAATCCATTTTGGAAGTTTTGAGTGGCGCCGTTAGGCTGCCGAATTTTCGTAAGAGATATATCCTCTCTCTTTTTTTAAGTACTCTCCTTTATGTAACGTATTTTAATCACCTCTGTTATGTTGGGGGATGTTCTTTTATATTCCTATTTCTATAAACATTATTTTAATATGATGAGAGACCCAATTTGATCTCATCAATCCATTTTTGGATGTTTTAAGTGGCGTCGTTAGGCTGCCGAGTTTTCATAAGGGATTTTTCATCTCACTTTTATTCCCGTGATATTTATGCTACATTTGTCACAATTTCCTTTGAGTGGTGTATGTACTCCTCATTATTTTACTCATTGTGTAATATAATTTCATTTATGGGTATTTACATCAATGTTGTATTGTTCTTCTTTCACGGGGTGCATGTCTCGAAAGATACCCATGTCGGTAAGGGAACCTTTCACCCTCCTCTTTTTAAAAGACTTATTTTGTTATGTCTTTTAATTCACATACTATTATGTTGGGATATGTTATTCTATATCCTTATTGATTTTAATTTTATTTCCATGTGATGAGATACCCTTTTTATCTATCATCAACTCATTTTCTGAATTTTGTAGTGATGCCGTTAGGCTGTCAAATTTTTGCAAGGGAACTTCTTTAACCCAAATTTGATTCTTTCGGATAAACTTGTACTCCTTGAATATGTCTTTCTATGAATATGTGTGAATAACCTATGATTTTTTGACACTTAATATCCACTAATATTTAGTGTATTCGTTTTTCACACATAATTATATAATTGATTTATCCATAAACCAAGGATACCGTCATTGTAAGGGACGTCGTCTCAATCTCCATTCTTTGAGGCATATTTTGTTTTATACACAACCTTCTTTTATACGGTGTATAAAACCCTTTTAATTTTACATTTATCCAAAAAAGGAATCTTTTTTATACGAAGCGTTTTACTAAACGACAAAAGGGAATTTTTTTGTCATACGTATGCGGAGACAACGACTTCTCTACCGCCATGACCATTATTTGAATTTTGGATTCCTCTAAAAGCCATACCTTCTTTTTAAAAGAAAAATAAATACCATTTTTTACTTTTCTTTTATTTTGGTATTGAAAATGTTTTTCATAAGGTTTTTTATATCAATGTGTTATATTGATATCTTGTGATTGAAATGTGGAAATGTTTTGTTTCATTTATTCATGTATTATCTGGTACGATTATGTTATGGTTCTTGGGAATTGTTATGAAGACGAGTGGTTCCGTGATAGACTAGGGGTGGGTGAGCCCGATATAGCTCTCCAATGCATTGGGTAACGCGAAGGAGTGAAACGTTAAGGTTTCTTTGAACAGTTTTAGGGAATATACTGTGGTGGGTATTCCAAACGTAACCAAGAGAGTTACTCCCTATGTAAGAATGTTATGAATGCCTTAAGTTACCTTTATGTCTTATGATTTATATGATTTATTCATGATTTGATTAGGTATGTTAAAGAGCCTATGTTTTATGGGTAAAGTATGATTTCATTCTTATTTATATATGAACTCATGTTTTCTTTTCCATTTTTTTATAACCCTTACGGAGCTTTTTATGCTCATCCCAATTTTTTTTTGAAATGTTTTTCACAAATCAAGGGAAAGGTACATGATGTGATGATAGTTTCAAGGAAGTTTCAAGAAAGAATCCATGTTTTATTTTAAATATGTTTCCGTTGATGGGAAAAATGAATATTATCTTTACGTAACCACTTTGTTTAAATGTGGAATGTAATGCAAGTTTTATGATATAATACTCTAAAACTCTAAACCTGAATAGATCCTCACTGTGTAATCTTGTAATAACACAAGATTAAGTATGGTTTAAGACTGGGGCCTCATAGTTGGTATCTGAGGTCGGTTTAGGCAACTTTAGGGAGTAGGAGTTTTTTAGACACATGATTAGTACCTATATCTATTATTTCATGTAAATTCTTATTTTATAACTTTTTTCAGGTCAAGTAAAGTTGGTTACGAATGGAAGGTTAAGGATATCAAACTACATTCCTATCTATTCCTGATGAAATGCTTGCAATAATTATTGCAAAGTCATGTTCGGATGATTGTGAAACTTTTTCTAGCATACAACTCACTTGCAAGTAGTTGTTTGAGATATCAAACAGCTCCACTATACCTTGTTATCAACGTGGATCATGGGTTATTTTTAGAGAAATACTATTTTCAAAATATTCTCATATTTTCAAGAAAGGTAAATATTATCAAGTTATTTTCAAATATTTTACCTTATCACAAGAATTCGAAGCATATTATGATTTTAAAAATGGTGCTAAGGAAGGAGACCCTTGCACAACCTATTTATATTTACTTTTAAAATATAGTCTCTTAGCACATACTTATTGTATTTTAAAAGGACTAATAATATAAATTTTCAACTCAAATTTTGTCCGACTGTTTTATATAAATCATGTTTTATCAGATGTTTTGGAATTATATGTCATACATGATTATTTTCCAAAACTGTTTTTTTTTGTGAACACCCATATGACCCATGTTGTACAAGGTGTATTTGGATGGAGGAAGCAAATGATTTTGAAGGATCTGTAAATCATTTTTTAATGCATGGGACTTCTACCTACGTGAGCAAGATGATGATGAAACCGAGTGGACGCCATGATCAAGGTATGATGTTATTCATTTTGAGAATCATTTTATTTTATTGTGGTGAAATAATACATCAAGAATTAAGATGTTGAGATCGTAACGAATTTAGATGAAAATGATAGGTATAAGGAAACTATTGAGGTTAAAAAAATTTAGGGTTATTTTGGAGTTTTATAAAAAGGACAACACGCAGACCGTGTGACAACCCGTTGCGTCGGACAAAGTGGCGGGAATCGAACCCACAACCAAAGTGCGACTGGTATTTATCACCTACCACTGGACTACGTGAAGTCCCGGGTTAGTTTGACTGATTCTTTTTAGTTAGATGATTTTATGAATTAAAACTAATTTGATTTTGGGTTATCTATGGAAATTTATTAACCTATGATGATGGATATGTGATTAGGTTAATTATTTTTCAATACGAGACATTAAGAGAAACTGATGTTTTTTGGAGATAAATGTTACGATTTCACTTGGAAGACTATGTGACTAAATCCTTCAAATATTTGGGGTTCAGTCTTAGTTTGGTTTACGTTGAAGAATTTTATGGACAAATTGTTTATCGAATGGTCCTTGTTGAACTTTAGGTTTTGTTGGAAAATTTTTGGAGATTAAGAATAGATTTTCTTTTTATAAAGGGTTATCCTTTTCTGGATTTTCTGATCTTGTACTAACCTTTTTGGTTTTGGTTTTGGTTAATGTCTAATGACATGGGAAGTATATAGTTCTCTTTTTTTGGATTAGGTGATTCTCTAGAAGTTGATTATAGTACTCTTAATGTGAACAAGTCTTCCTAAATACTCGTATTTTGGAGAAAATATGAGTTTGTGTAAGGAATCTAATAAAAGTTGAAAGTCAACATGATAAGTGATTCTGTTTCTTTATGAATAAATTCCTCAATAAAATGTAACTTAAAAAAATGTTGTCTATTAAATTTTCGTACTGGGGAATCGAATACTATTTAACCCATCACATGTTTGTGATTTTCTTGTGGATAACTTTCTTCTAAACATGTTTTCTATCACTCTACATCAGAACATGACCCTATGTTTCCTCCTCCATGTCCATGTTTTCCTACATGGAATCCTAGTATGGGTTAACTCGGGTGACCTCTGTACTTATCTTTCTTTTTTTTAAGTGATTGTTTTACCGACCCTTGTTCCGATGTGGGACTTTCAAGGATGTTTCCAGGCTCAATTTTAAAATTGCTAGGATGAAATTCCCAAAAGGGGAAAAGGATGTAAAACCCCAGGTAAATAATGAATATGAAATTTTTATATTTATCCATATTTGTGAATAAAATATTAATATTACATTAAAGGGGATGCTATGCTCGATGGCGTACCTAATATGTAACAACGAGTTTCTTGGGAATCTTACATTGCACTCTAATAATTAAATAATATTATTTTAAATAGTAGTTAACGCCTAGCCGTTGTAATGGAAGGAATGAAAAGAACTATCTACAAAGTGATTATATATGTTAGATGATTAAGAATGCGAATGAATCCAATTTTAAGCGTAGACATTCTAATATTCTTTAAAAGGTCGATTAACCGCCTTTTGAAGGAAAACCACTTTTAAATCCACTTTTGACAATTTTATGTGTTATATTTGACAAAATAAAATTCTTCTTTATAATCGGGACATCAAAATTTACTTTGTGTAAATTTTTGGTATTTCTCCGAAAAAGTTCAATTTTTAATGAATAGTGAAAAATGTTGTATTTTAATTCAAAACATATTTTTAATCTATTTTATTTATATTATTAGATTCTTTTTTGAATTGGTTTTAAAGTTAAATTAGAATATATTTTTACCATTTAATCCAATAGTGGTCGTTGGAATTAATTTCACTTTGAAATTGGACTTAAACTAGTGTCAATCTTTTGATACTTATTGTTTCATAAAAACACGTTATTTGCTCTGATAGCGGGAATTAATTAGTAAATTAATTAATGCAACTAATATGTTTTGATTTTTTGTAAAATAGAAATCATTTTGGAATTCGGAATATCAAATATAGCTTAGGGTGAAGTTTTGGTATTTTTCTGAAAAACTTCAATTTTTGATGAATAGTGAAACCACTAAGTTGTACTTATAAAAACTGATTTTCCGTTTAAATGAAATTTTACCACCTCTGTGTTTTTAATTTCAAAAATCCAACATACATGGTTTTCATTAAGAAGTAAAATGTGGTTCAATGGGATTAAAATAATTTTTTTGGTGAATAGTAACTTTTATGTTTTTAATCGCGATTAGAGGTAATTAGTGTAGTTTAAGGTAAGAATAATGTTTTAATAAAATGAAATGACCTAGAAACATGTCCTAACATAATTGGATGTGTCATGTCCGACCAAGACAATCCATGGGTGAACTTAGGGACCCCATGGATCCACATTGGTTGGAAAATGACATAAATACCTTTTTATTTAATGTTAAAGTAAAAATGACACAAACATGAGATATTTTACTAAAACAATTTTTACATGGGGTTATATAAGTCATATTTTTTAATATAAAAATTAATTAGAAAGATAAAAAGATTTCCTACATCATGATATTTTTTTTTATAATTTTTAGACATTAAATATATTAAATTATTTATGACATCACGATGATGTAGTGATTACCTCATTAATAAAGGATTTAAATAAAATGAAAAGATAATGTAAAATCAATGACCTACACATATAAAAAACCAATTGGATGGGTATATTTCTAACCCTTATCACCTCATCCTGGAATTATATCAGTGGGACCTTTTGAATCCGAAACTCATTTTAAAATAAAGGTACATTTCTTTACATTCCAAGGGTGCCCCTCCTCTCCTCTTATAAAAGGACCCCACCTCTACCTCCTACCCACAATTTCAAAGCCTTTGGCTCGACCAAAACCTTCCAATTTTGTCTCTCCACATTCCTCTATAACTCCTTGAAGCCTCACGTTGGGCATAAGTCTTCCCAAGGAAGCCTTTGAGCTCAAACCAAAGGGAGTTTCCCGATTTTAAGGTAATGTTTTCACATGTGTCCTTTTGTTTTATTTTGCTTCTTCAACCCCCTAAACTCTTTTTAATCATTTCTTTTGTAACAAATACAGTATCTTCAATATACTAGGATGTTGTTATTAGAAGGATTCGAGCTACACTTACACACACCTTCGTCTAATGGTTAAAGAACATACTGTTTCTGTGGTTGGCAGTTTTATGCCTCACGAAACGATGATTGTTCAATATTCTTTTAACACCTTTAATGGTGGACATTATGATGTCACTGTATTTTATATATGATATATATGGTATTTATGTTTACTATATGCTATGAATTTTATATTTAAAGCATTCCTTTATTCTTTTCATGTTGTGTAAATGCGATAATTTCATATGAGGAAGTGTGGACTACCGCCCCCTCAAGTAATGTGACTCGTACATGCAATACATGGAATGATAAAGAATTAAATTAATGAAAATGTGTGACCTATATAACATATATATTATACTGGAATTATAATATATATATATATATCATTTATTTTTAATTCCATTAATATGACAGAAAAATGAAAGTAGCGTTCATGCGTACGTACGGCCTACCGTCTCCATGAACGGTGCTTTTCGTTTTTATCTCCAAATGATATGGAATAGTATAAAATGAATATTTACTGGATATATATGATATTTTAATCATTTATACTATTCTAGAAATTATTTACTTATAACTACATGGGCAATCATTTTTCAAACAAGTTCATTTTTGACTCATGTACCAAACATCGGCAAAAACATCTGATATGAACTAACATTACTAAACAATTATTATTACATTACAATATGTGATATGAACTGAATAATAATTTATAAAGGAGGTCCTCAGGAAATTATAAATTTTCAACTGTTTACTATTCATAATATAAAGAAATGAACTAGACAAGTCAGACTTGAGGTAAGGGATCCTACTCCTCTCTTTCTTTTTAAGAACACTCTTTTATGTCATTCCTTTTAAAGATCAAATTTCTTGTTATTGGGATGTTATTTTATATTAATATTACTTTAATTTTTATGTTCATATGATGAGAGACCCTATTCTCTCTCATCAATCCAATTTGGATGTTTTGAGTGGCGTCGTTAGGCTGCCGAATTTTCGTAAGAGATCTGTGCTCTCTCTTTCTTTTTAAGTACTCTCCTTTATGTCACTTATTTTAAGCTCCTATTTTATGTTGGGGGATGTTATTTTATATTCCTCTTTCTATAAACATTATTTTAATATGATGAGAGACCCTATTTGATCTCATCAATCCATTTTGGGATGTTTTAAGTGGCGTCGTTAGGCTGCCGAGTTTTTGTAAGGGATTTTTCATATCACTTTTATTCCCGTGAGATTTATGCTACATTTGCCACAATTTCCTTTGAGTGGTGAATGTACTACCCATTATTTTACTCATTGTGTGAAATAATTTCATTTATTAGTATTTACAACAATGTTGTATTTTCGTTCTTTCACAGGTTGCATGTCTTGAAAGATACCCATGTCGGTAAGGGAACCTTTCACCCTCCACTTTTTAAAAGACATCTTTTGTTATGTCTTTTAATTCACATACTATTATGTTGGGATATGTTCTTATATATACTTATTGATTTTAATTTTATGTCCATGTGATGAGATACCCTTTTTATCTCTCATCAACTCATTTTCTGAATTTTGTCGTGACACCGTTAGGCGGTCAAATTTTTGCATGGGAACTTCTTAACCCAAATTTCATTCTTTGGGATAAACTTGTACTCCTTGAATACGTTGTTCTATGAATATGTGTAAATAACCTCTGATTGTTTTACACTTAATATCCACTTATATTTGGTGTATTTGTTTGTCACACATAATTATGTAATTGATTTATCCTTAAACCAAGCATACCGTCTTTGTAAGGGACTCGTCTCAATCTCCATTAATTAAGGAATATTTTGTTTTATACACAACCTTATTTTATATGGTGTATAAACCCCTTGAACTTTAAGGTTTATCCAAAAAAGGAATATTTTTTATACGAATCATTTTACTAAACGACAAAAGGGAATGTTTTTATCGTACGTATGCGGTGACAATGACTTCTACACCGCCGTGACCATTATTTGAGTTTCAGCTTCCTCTACAAGCCATACATTCTTTTTAAAAGAAAAATAAATACCATGTTTTACTTTTATTTTATTTTGGTATTGAAAATGGTTTTCATAAGGTTTTTTATATCAATGTGTTTTATTGATATCTTGTGATTGAAATGTGGAAATATTATGTTTCCTTTATGCATGTATTATCTGGTATGATTATGTTATGGTTCATGGGAATTGTTATGAAGACAGGTGGTTCCGTGATAAACTAAGGGTGGGTGAGCCCGATATAGCTCTCCAATGCATTGGGTAAGCGAAGGAGTGAAACGGTAAGGTTTCTCTGAAGATATTTAGGGAATATACTGTGGTGGATATTCCAAACGTAACAAAGAGAGTTACTCCCTACGTAAGAATGTTATGAATGCCACAAGTTACCATTATGTATTATGATTTCTTTGATTTATTCATGATTCGATGATGTATGTTAATGTTCATATGTTTTATGGGTAAAGTATGATTTCATTCTTATTTATATATGAACTCACGTTTCCTTTCCATTTGTTTTATAACCCTTACTGAGCTTTTTATGCTCATCCCATGTTTTTTTAATTGTTTTTCATAGGTCAAGGGAATGGTACATGATATGATGATAGTGTCAAGGAAGTGTCAAGAAAGAATCCATGTTTTATTTTAAATATGTTTTCGTTGATGGGAAAAATGAATACTATCTTTATGTAACAACTTTGTTTAAATGTTGAATGTAATGCCAGTTTTATGATCTAATTCTCTAAAACTCTAAACCTGAATAGATCCTCAATGTGTAATCATGTAATAAATCATGATTATGTAAGGTTTAAGGCCGGGTCCTTATATCACGAAACATGTGAATCACCCAATGGTGAAAATCAAATCAATTGTAATGTTGCAAAACCAAAAAAATGTCATTAAATGAGGTAGGTTGGCTTTTCACTATACACGGGTTAGTTACTCACGAGCACATATTATTACCAAGTACCTATTCTTTCCTATCCCCAGCTACAGGCTCAAAACATTCTGTCAAGAGAAAATAATTCCTATGAAACCACTATGTAACATCTCAGTTCCATAAGAAAAAGTGTGGCGTCCCATACTCGGTTGGTCACATGGCCTAAAGAGAATTTCCCCAAATGCTAGAGTCTCCCGACTAGCAGTGATTCCCTTGGTTGTGATAGTGGAGAAACTATGCACTCATTGGCATAGTAACATAGGGGAAGGGAAACAAATACACAATAGCAGAATCAGTAAACATACCAACTACATTAATAGAGGAAAACTGGAATAACAAAGAACTAAAGAACCTGTATAAATGATGCATTGTACATGTGTCTACGAATGCAACAAAAAAAGTCACGATGCTGGAATAAAATAGTTCTAAACCAAAGTACAAAAGAAAAAAATAAACAGTTCCTCAGCATCGTAAGCCTAATCTGGGTCCCTTTCTCTACATCTCCACAACTAGTGAAGTACCTGAAGTAGAAGGGCATTGTCCCTTGTCTATACCTGCAAAAATATAATATGTTTGGGCCCAAAAGCATTGCCCAAACATGGTGTGAGACTAAATCCCATTAGAAAACCACCCAAAGATCTGTGCCTAATATTCAGTGAATATATGGTTGGTAAAATCACAGAATCATTAAATAAGACGCACTCAGTAGAAAACAATTCCATATATCAAAAGAAAATAATCAAGCATGGTAAACCACTAAGAAGTTCACACATCCTATCCCCACTTGTGTAGTTATAAGAATATATAAAGACATTCGGAGGAAGAACTCACAATCAATTCCCCTTATTGTCAAAAGTAATTCAAGACTCTCTAAGGAAGATCACATGGTTAATTACCTTATAGTCTTAGGCAATTCAAGGACTATCTGAGGAAGGTCACATGATCAATTCCCCTCATATCCCCAATGTCAATGACTCTTTGAGTAAACTCACTCGGTTAATTCCCCTTATATCCCCAAGTGGTTCAATGAATTTTTGAGGAATCTCACTTGGCGAATTCCCCTTATAGCCCAAAGTGGTTCAAAGAAACTTTGAGGAAGCTCACTCCGTTAATTCCCCTTATAGCCCCATGTGGTTCAAAGAATATCTAAGTAAGCTCACTCGGTCAACTCCCCTTATAGTGTATAGTGCTCAAAGACTCTATAAGGATGCTCACTCGGTCAATTCCTCTTATAGTGTACTACACCAGGTTCTCTCGTCCCGGTATAGGTCAACGAGCATAGTAAGGAAAAAATGGCCAAGGTAATCCTAAAGAACTACTTGGAAAATCAGTCTATAGCATATCAAGCATGTAAGAATAAAAACACTCCACCCTACTATAGTAGGCATGGAAAACAAGAAAGGCTACTGAACAGGATAAGCAGAACAATGGTCATAAACAGAACATGAATGGGTAACACTTCAAAATCATAGAAATCAACCCTTTTCATATCCAATTTACCTCTACATAAGCATAAAAGAATGGAATTCAATCAATTAGGATAAAATGGTAAAAACAAAATACCCCACTCAAGTGTATTGGTCAAAATTACACATGATACTCAAATAAATTAAACGGAAAGGCACAAACCACCTACCCCAGTATTGGGATATATATGCTCCTGCGTTGTCCCTTTGATCGACCTAGATAATGACAGATCTACAATAAACATCTTAAATTTTCAACCCATGATATCTCACAAGAGAGGTGAGATCAGAAGATTGGGATCTAGAATAAAAGAGAACTCACTGATGCAAATCCAATGCAACCAACGTTGTTCAATTCGGAGGACGGAGGCTCGCTCGAGTGTTCATCGGAGATCCCTAGCCATACGGTGCTCTCGGTCGAATGAGACATAGAATGAGAGCGTTTTAGAAATTAGACGCGTCCCCAGTGCATTTAATGAAAAAAATGATAGTACAAGACATGTAATTTTGATGTACAGGACGTGTACTCACCGTTTACATACTCCTCTTTAGGCGGACTCTAGTTCACCCCACACGGCTATGTGCATGGCCACTATATGGCCACCACCCGCTTACTTGCAGTATCCAAGTACATAGCGTGTACACATAAATTACACGGCGTATACCTCAAAAATTTCCAGAATTTCCGATTTTTATAAAAAAAGTCCCGAAAATAGAAAACATACCTGAAAAGAAGATCCGGGTTCATACCATTTATGCGATTAAAGAATGGACAAGTCAATTTCGACACGAGGTAATGGGTTTCTTATAACACTTTTAATTTTATAATATTTACATTGTTCTCTACTTATTTATTTCATGTGTTGTATTGTGGACTACCATTTGATATATAATATTATGATTCTGTTTATATTCATGGAATTATATGATTAATTTGGTGGTTATTGACTTCTTTTCATACGAATCGATTGATTATAATGTTGTAAGGGGTTTTCATCTCACTTTTGTTCCAAGAGATTAATTCTTTATTTTACACCATTTCCTTTTGTGTGGTGGATTTACTACCCATTATTGTATTATTTGTGTAATATAATTAAAATTATGGGTATTTAAATGTACATATAATTATCCTTCATTGATGGGGTGTATGTTTTGTATGTTACAAAATTAGTAAGGGAACCTTTCATCATCCTATTTCTAGAAGTATTCTTTTTTGTTATGTCTTTTAATTTACACCTTATTATGTTAGGATATGTTCTTATATATACTTATTGATGTAAATTTTATATCCAATTTATGAGATACACTTTTCTCTCTCATCAAGTAATTTTCTTAAATTTTAAAGTGACGTTATTATGCTATCGAATTTCTGTAAGGGAACTTCTTTACCCAATTTCAATTCTTTGCGTTAAACATATACTTCTTGATTATGTCATGCTATTAATATGTGTGACTGACCTCTGAATTTTTTACCCATAATTTCCACTTATATTGAGTGTATTATTATTATTTCACAGATTATTATGTCATTGATTTTTCTTTATTATAAGGATGTGATATTTTCATGGTACATTCTCTCAATTTACATTCTATTGAGACTTATTTGTTGTTATACACAAATTCCCATTTATATGGTGTATATACTACCTTTTGATGTATTATATCATGAATATCTCTATTTTAATGATATTATAAGCTTTGATTAATCTTATTCCCCAACTATTTGTATTCAAGCATCTGTCATTTGGTAATGAACTATTTAACTAAAATACTATTTTAAAACATATAATGATTTATTCTTCTAATTCCTTCTCATTAATGTTTATGTTTTAAAAATTGGTGTAATGATTTATGTATAAGGAAATTATTGTTTTAAAATGTTAATTCCATTAAAATATACAATGTGGAATGGAAAACTTTGAATCAAAAATCTATTTATTAAATAAATGATTATGAAAATGGTTTGATAAAGCATTGATTTTGTTTATATCATGAAATGATATATCAAGATTAAAATGGGGAAACATTGTCTTCCATTTATTATTGTTCGATTTTTTATGAATATTTTATGGTTCTTGGGAATTTTTTATGTATATGGGTGGTTCTAGGATAAACCTATGGCGGGTGAGCCCGAAATAGCTCTCCAATGCATTGGGTATTGTGGCAGTGGTATACATTAATATTTCTCATATGAAATTTTTGGAATATAATTTTATGTGTATTCCAATGTATCTTCCTACGTAGCTATTATAGGTACAATGTATGTATGATATGGATGACAAACTTACCATTATGATTTATTATTTCTTGGTGTTATTCATAAATCATATGATTTTATGAGGTATGTTCTGATTGAAAAGTATGTTTTAATTGATTTGTATTTATTGATGGGTTAATGTTACCTCTCCTTAATTTATAACCCTTACTGAGATTTTTATGTTCATACCATGTTTTTGAAATGTTTTTCACAAAACATAATGATTAATAAGGTAAAGGATGGGATCAATGAAAAGTCATTCTATCTAAAAAATAGAACTAAACTTGTTTATATTTAAGAGTTTTTATTTTTTTTAAATGGATACTGAGTAGTAGTGTCTACATGTAATTTTCATGTTGATATCTAATAGTTATGGAATAATTAGATGAAAATATAAACCTGAAAATATCCCCAATGTGAATTATTTATTTAATTCCAGATTGTGTAATGTTTTAAGTTCAAGTCCTCATAGTTGATCATTGAGTATTGTTATTGAATATGGGAGATTGAATTACTTTCTTTATCAAATAATGATTATTGTTTTTAGAAGTAATAATCTCTAGTACTATCAATTTTTTTTGGTAAATGTCTAAATAATGAATAAATATATAGTTAATATTTCATGGATTATGTGATTATCTAGAAATTTATTCTAGGGATATAGGTGTTAAAAATTCATCTTGAATTATGGTAGTTTTGGGAAAAAGACGAGTTTCTGGTGGAAACTGATTAAGGGATAAAGTATAATTTTCATATATGTATTTTCATTATGATCATAATGTAGAGACTCATATCTTGACGTACATGGACATTACATTACTTTTTCGGAATACTTATTACATAAAAAAACACACACACAAGGACTGCAATAGTTTAGTGTCTTTGGAAACTCGGAACGTAATCTTCTAATCGTGGTGAAAGATCCTCAATATCTCCCATAAAGATCTTCCCTTTTTTTACCTAAAACCATTCCTTATATCCCGGGGAAAAGAAAACATAAAAGGGTGAGCTCAAATTCTCAGTAAGGGTAAACAAAAGAAAATCAATCACATCATATTCATAAGAACATAACTTTTGGAAATCTTAACCTGCAAAAGAGAGCATAATTTCATAACATGGGATAAATCATAGTAGTGAAATGAAATCCCAATAAGAATAACTTAAAACATGAAACTTTGTGGAATACACACATAATCATAGAGAATCATTTCTGGTTAGTCATGACTCATTTCCAAGACCATCTTAGTGGACAAAGTCCCTTTCTGAACCGAGTCCCCCTCATTTCAGTCTTGTTTCACTGAACTGGTATAACCTACTGTTCCAACCATGTCTATCTCATGAGATATAAAATCTTTACCCAATTCATTAGAGGGAGATATAGGTCCCACCCATCTTATAATTAATCCTTTCTTATGTGTGCCACATAATCATAAATCATACATCATCGCATAACCCATGTAATAAAAATGGGATTCTTAAACAATATGACATCATAAAACAATTCATATAAGATAAATGAATTCATAAAAATGTTTCCATCACAACATAATCAAATCCATTAATAATAGGGATAAAAACAGAACCCTTTTATTATCTCAGATGGAAAATAATTTTGATAAAATACTTGAACTTCATTCTTGAGGAAAATATCCTTTCTACTTCAAAAACATTTTTCCTTTCTTAAAATGTCATACAATTTTAAAATAAAATAAGTTGATTAAAAATAAACATGAATACTTGTAAAGGAAGCTTCTTGGAAATAATTTTTTAGAAATCCATTCATGCCGTATAAGTTAAAAAAAACATTCTTCGTAATTTTTTCGGAAAAGTCAAAAAGTACCTCGTACGAAAAATGACAAAAGATTCCTTTCATACATATTACTAAAAACTCACCAAAGGGTAAAATTGGATTTAAACAATTGTAGGTGGATGGAAATAATATTACATATTCAGGAAACTTGGATGTGGAT
This sequence comes from Viscum album, assembly GCA_963277665.1. Classification (NCBI taxonomy): domain Eukaryota; kingdom Viridiplantae; phylum Streptophyta; class Magnoliopsida; order Santalales; family Viscaceae; genus Viscum; species Viscum album. Next base: position 722,408 of record OY728127.1, read on the forward strand.
GATAAAATAAACCCCAGTAAATACTAAAGTATAAACAATCTCGGATAAAAATGAGATTGTGATATTTCCCTTACCTTAGGTCTGATTTGCTTCGTATGTGTCCGAACCTCCTGTATAATGATTTAAATAATTTCATTGACTTATTACAGAATCATATTCATTGTTATGATATCATATATGGTTCACTTATGACTTTATATTACCCGTTCTTTTGTAAATTCCATGTTAAAGAAGCGTTTTGGGTAAAATCGTTTCATTTATCGTATGTGTTTTGACTTGTTGTTCTTGACATTATTATTACTTATATCATGAATTACATACGTCCAGAATATAAAATATGTTTTATATATCATATATATTCCGTATAAATATATATATATAAGATCGATAAATGAAATGAAAAACACCGTTCATGGAGACGGTAGTCCGTACGTACGCATGAACGCTGTTTTCCTTTCCTTATTAGCTTGAATGGAAGTAAGTAGATGACATACATATACATATATACATAAATCCAGTAGCTTTATAATGTCATATATTTCATTATTATTTCTTATATATACTTTTTAATCATTCTTAAATGGTTAACATGGAGAATGACTCTCATCGCGTCGTGGAGACGGTAGTCCGTACGTACGCACGAGCGATGATATCATTCCCATGGTCGTGGAATTGTGTTGAAGTGTATTTATACTATTTCGGTATCAATATCACTTTATAATAATCATATATAGTTACTCATTACACCATTATACCAATCCAATTAAGGTGGTGACCGAAAATATATTACACCACGGCGTGGAGACGGTATTCCGTACGTACGCTCGCACGGTGATTTCATTTTTCCGTTGGATGGATAGAAGGTGAATTAGAGTTGTTTCATATTTATAATAACATATCAGTATATAAGAAATACTGATGTTATTAATTTATCATGAAACAACTAAAGAAGAAGAAGTTGAAGAAGAATGAAATTGAAAAGATCGGTAATGGATATTACCTCTTCTTTGAAACGCCTCTTTGAATCCTCCACATAGGGAACTAAGATTGGTCTTTGAAGAAGACCAGGACCTCTAGGATTATTCTAGGGAAGTGGAGAAGGGATTTTGGCAGGGGTTGGAAGAGATTTAGTGCTCAAATTGTGTGAGGAGGAGGGGGAGGAGGAACCCTTTTATAAGGGAGGAGAGGGGCACCTTAGGAATATCTCAAAATACTATTTTATATTAATGTCAAAATCGGTTTATAATGGTTGCAAAGGGTCTTATTTCGAAGATAAAGTGGGTATGGGTCGAAATCCTATCAACCAATAGGATTTAGACAAGTTTAGGGTATTATTTTAACCTTATCAATTAGATTTAACTCTAAGTTAAATAATTTAACTTTTACCGTGTCTTTTTGTTTTCTTTCACTATATGGTTAATACACTTACTATAACATGCCAAACGAACCCCAAATTGTTTATTATTAATATATATATCCTTATCTAAGTCATTTGGCCGAGCCTTAGATTTTTAGGAATAAAATAACAATTAATATTATAATATTTGATTTAAAAACTATTTTGGGTCAATTTTGACACTATTTGATATATGATTTTTCTGAAAGTCATAACAGAATTATATGTTCGAACAAAGTTGATTAAATCAACACTAATATATCTTAGTAACCTAGAAAATTAGTGGAATTCATAAAAAGTCTCAAATTACATTCATTTGATCATTTATAACATCAATTATGTTAATATTTCCTTAAAAGGGTGATTACTACATCATCATTGTGTCATAAATAAATTAATTTATTTATAGTCTAAAAATTATAAATAAACTATAATTATGTAGGAAAGCTTTTTAGCTTTCTAATGAATATTTATAGTCTAATTTATCTTATGTATAACCCCATATTAAAAATGATTTACTTATTAAACTTTGATTTTAACTATTTTATCCCTTCTTTAAATAAATTAATAATAAATGTCCTAATCTAACCCAAGTGGGCCTAAATGGTCATATTTTATTCCTAAGTTTGTTTTTGGTCGAATTAAACTTATCCAATAGAATTAGGACATGTGTTAGGGTAATAGTAATATCATTTTTACCCTTAGTTACCCTATTTACAATTAACCGCGGTAAAAAAAAGTAAAAAGTTACTATTCACCAAAAAATTATTTTTATCTCATTGAACCACATTTTACTTACTGATATCAACCGTGTCTGTCGGATTTTCAAAATTCCATTCACAGAAGCGTTAAAATTATGTTTTATGCAAAATTCAGTTTTTAACCTACCACTTAGTGGTTTCACTATTCATCAAAAATTGATAGTTTTCAGAAAAATACCAAAATTTCACCCTAGGCTAATTTCGGTATTCCGAATCCAAAAATGAAGTCCATTTTGAAAAATAAAATTTATAAAATTTCAAAAAGTGGTTATTATTATTCATAACGGCTAGTTTTAATAATATTTTAATAGCATATCGTTGTTTAGTGAAACTCGGTATTGCGTACGACGCAAGCTATCGAGGAAGGTCACGATTGCGTGTAATGAAAGGCAAGTCAAGGATGCATGTTGTTCAAGCTCCTTTTGGTGTAGCGTACAACACAAGACATTAGTGAAATAAAAAAAGAATATTTTTCATAAAATCTCGGGCTGTTACATTCTACCCCCCTTAAAATGAATTTCTCCCTCAAAATTCGTCGGGGTTATAAATGGTTTACTATTCGAAAGTTTCATTAATAGAAACCCACATCATAAAAAGGAATACCAAAACTTGGCTTTAAAAACTAAAGTATGAAATGTAACGATTACACAAATAAACTAATCACTGGGTTTCCACATAGGTGAAAATATGGATATGGAAGAGAAATCTAACCATCATGTTCTGATGGAGAGTGGTAGAGAACATTGCTATGGAAAATCCAGTAATCACAAATCCATAGATCTGTGACAATCCAAGGTACCATCTGATTCACCAGGTATAAGATAACTAGGACAACATTTTTGGTTTTCAAGATCATTTCCCTAAAGTTGAAAATTCGAATTAGAATAAATACTTTCTTTATTTTGGTACAATCTCACTATTGTTCATGCCTTGAACAATTTCCACTTCATCTCTTAAATAAATGAAGTTGAATTTGTTATTCATGAAGTGTTAGTATGACAGGTCATTTCATCTGTCTCAAAAAAAATATTAGCAAAAATTATATACATAAGTCGATCTATAGTGAGATTAATCACATATGGTTCCTAAAATGGACTTATACTTCATATATCATACTGCTTAATATAATAAAACTAGTTTCTACTAAACATGGACTTCCTCTAGGCCAGTGGTAGGCGAAAAAGGCCAGTCGCACTTCGGTTGTGGGTTCGATTCCCACAGCCTTGTCCGAAGCGATGGGCTGTCGCCCATCCTGCAGGTTGTCCTTTTTATATAACTATATTACTATAACATCCCATCAATAATATCGAAAAAACTTATATCCTTAAACAATACTAACTTATGTCCAACATAATCCATTCCAATCTTTAGGCTTATCCATAATACTGCAGTCCACTCTCATAACATAGTGAAAATGATTACCAAAGATTTAACACTATCGTCGATCCCCATATATCATAAGATATGTTTTGTTGGTCACATTCCAAACATTCAAAGTCCTTAATCATTTATTCTCTTGAATACCTTAGTGAAAACATCAATGCAGTTAAAATTTAACACTTTCCACATACCAAAATCCTCAAAATTCTATATACTCAATCCATGATATCACTTAGTCCTTATATCAATCATGAGCTCATGAATACTGTCAAACATTTCATTTTCACCTTATCCCTTCATTATGCGCATATCATCTGCTTTCCAAAATATTTGAATCACTTTTCATGGTTACCGGTACCTTAAAATTATTGAAAACCACAATAATACAAAAATATTATAATAAACAATAAAAGTACCTCAACAACATTATTCTTGAATACCAATACATAAACACTTCAATCCATCCTCTTCAATTATTGTCCTGGAATAAGTCCTTCCATGATTTAGAAGTAACTTTTTAGGTCAGGGCATTGAGTTGGGTAATGCCCATGTTCTCCACAAATAATACATTGAACTCCATAACAGTCTGTCACTCTATGACCCTTATCTCCACACAAATAACATCAGTCCCTCCATTTTAGGTATTCTTCAAGGTTCTTCTTCCCTTCTTTAGAAATCTCAATCTTCCTTTCTTTATGCTGCTCAACATGAGAACATGTATAATAGTCTATCTTCCTCTTCTTTGATGAATTAGGTATACCACTAAATTTCACCTTGTTAATCATATATCGTGATGACTAATTCAGCATAATCAGAATATCTTTCTCTCTAGGCATTACATAATTTGGTTGCTTATAGTCACCAATTTGTCCATTGGATTCAATGTTAACCGAATTCCATCTGGTTCCCTCCATTAACTAAAACACAAAAAGAATTCGTTGAGAGGAAAAAATCATGCTAGTGAAAACAACATAGTAAAGGGGGAGTACCCTCAATATCTAACATCTTTGGTTAAATTCTAAGATCGTTACCGTAGTTCTAGGACTATATCCTATATGTATACTTATCCTTAGGGACATCCCTAGACATACCTTAGAAATATCTCTAGGGATCTCACTAACGTTCTCACATCCTAGTTTCCAAAGGTTGACTAAACCTTTCCTCTGATACCAACTGTAGAGACCCGTATCTTGACGTACATGGACATTACATTACTTTTGCGGAATACTTAGTACATAACAAAAACACACACACAAGGACCGTAATAGTTTAGTGTCTTTGGAAACTCAGAACGTAATCTTCTAATCGTGGTGAAAGATCCTCAATATCTCCCATAAAGATCTTCCCTTTTTTTACCTAAAACCATTCCTTATATCCTGGGGAAAAGAAAACATAAAAGGGTGAGCTCAAATGCTCATTAATGGTAAACAAAAGAAAATCAATCACATCATATTCATAAGAACATAACTTTTGGAAATCTTAACCTGCAAAAGAGAGCATAATTTCATAACATGGGATAAATCATAGTAGTGAAATGAAATCCTAATAAGCATAACTTAAAACATGAAACTTTGTGTCATACACACATAATCATAGAGAATAATTTCTTGTTAGTCATGAATCATTGCCAAGACTATCTTAGTGGACAAAGTCCCTTTCTAAACCGAGTCACCCGCGTTTCAGTCCTGTTTCACTGAACCGGTATAACCTACCGTTCCAGCCATGTCTATCCCATGAGATATAAAATCATTACCCAATGCATTGGAGGGAGATATAGGTCCCACCCATCTTATAATGAATCCTTTCTTATGTGTGCCACATAATCATAAATCATACATCATCGCATAACCCATGTAATAAAAATGGGATTTAAAAACAATATGACATCATAAAACAATTCATATAAGATAAATGAATTCATAAAAAATTTTCCATCACAACATAATCAAATCCATGTAATAATAGGGATAAAAACAGAACCCTTTTATTATCTTAGATGGAAAATAATTTTGATAAAATACTTGAACTTCATTCTTGAGGAAAATATCCTTTCTACTTCAAAAACATTTTTCCTTTCTTAACATGTCATACAATTTTAAAATAAAAGAAGTTGATTAAAAATAAACTTGAATACTTGTAAAGGAAGCTTCGTGGAAATAATTTTTTAGAAATCCATTCATGCCGTATAAGTTAAAAAAAACATTCTTCGTACTTTTGTCGGAAAAGTCAAAAAGTACCTCGTACGAAAAACGACAAATGATTCATTTCATACATATTACTAAAAACTCACCGAAGGGTAAAATTGGATTTAAACAATTGTAGGTGGATGGAAATAATATTACATAATCAGGAAACATGGATGTGGATGATAAAATAAACCCCAGTAAATACTAAAGTATAATCAATCTCGGATAAAAATGAGAATGTGATATTTCTCTTACCTTAGGTCTGATTTGCTTCGTATGTGTCCGAACCTCCTGTATAATGATTTAAATAATGTCATTGACTTATTACAGAATCATATTCATTGTTATGATATCATATATGGTTCACTTATGACTTTATATTACCCGTTCTTTTGTAAATTCCATGTTAAAGAAGCGTTTTGGGTAAAATCGTTTCATTTATCGTAGGTGTTTTGACTTGTTGTTCTTGACATTATTATTACTTATATCATGATTTACATACTTCCAGAATATAAAATATGATTTATATATCATATATATTCAGTATATATATATATATAAGATAGATAAATGAAATGAAAAACACCGTTCATGGAGACGGTAGTCCGTACGTGCGCATGAACGCTGTTTTCCTTTCCTTATTGTCTTGAATGGAAGTAAGTAGATGACATACATATACATATATACATAAATCCAGTAGATTTATAATGTAATATATTTCATTATTATTTCTTATATATACTTTTTAATCATTCTTAAATGGGTAACATGGAGAATGAATCTCATCGCGTCGTGGAGACCGTAGTCCGTACGTACGCACGAGCGATGATATCGTTCCCATGGTCGTGGAATTGTGTTGAAGTGTATGTATACTATTTCAGTATCAATATAACTTTATAATAATCATATATAGTTAGTCATTACACCATTATACCAATCCAATTAAGGTGGTGATGGAAAATATATTACACCACGGCGTGGAGACGGTATTCCGTACGTACGCACGCGCGGTGATTTCATTTTTCCGTAGGATGGATATAAGGTGAATTAGAGTTGTTTCATATTTATAATAACATATCAGTATATAAGAAATAATTATGTTATTACTTTATCATGAAAAAACTAAATAAGAAGAAGTTGAAGAAGAAAGAAATTGAAAAGATCGGTAATGGATATTACCTCTTCTTTGAAATGCCTCTTTAAATCCTCAACTTAGGGAACTAAGATTGGTCTTTTAAGAAGACCAGGTACTCTAGGATTATTCTAGGGAAGTGGAGAAGGGATTTTGGCAGGGGTTGGCCGAGCTTGAGTGATCAAATTGTGTGAGGAGGAGGGGGAGGAGGTACCCTTTTATAAGGGAGGAGAGGGGCACCTTAGGAATATCTCAAAATACTATTTTATATTAATGTCAAAATCGGTTTATAATGGTTCCAAAAGGTTCTTATTTAGAATCTAAAGTGGGTATGGGTCTAAATACTATCAAACAATAGGATTTAGACAAGTTTAGGGTATTATGTTAACCTTATCAATTAGATTTAACTCTAAGTTAAATAATTTAACTTTTACTGTGTCTTTTTGTTTTCTTTCACTATATGGTTAATACACTTACTATAACATGCCAAACGAACCCCAAATTGTTTATTATTAATATATATATCCTTATCTAAGTCATTTGGCCGATCCTTAGATTTTTAGGAATAAAATAACAATTAATAATATAATATTTGATTTAAAAACTATTTTGTGTCAATTTTGACACTATTTGATATATGATTTTTGTGAAAGTCATAACAGAATTATATGTTCGAAACATGTTGATTAAATCAACAATAATATATCATAGTAACCTATAAAAGTAGTGGAATTCATAAAAAGTCTCAAATTACATTCATTTGAGCATTTATAACATCAATTATGTTAATATTTCCTTAAAAGGGTAATTACTGCATCATCGTTGTGTCATAAATAAAATAATTTATTTAAAGTCTAAAAATTATAAATAAAATATAATTATGTATTAAATCTTTTTATCTTTCTAATTAATATTTATAGTCTAATTTATCTTATGTATAACCCCATATTAAAAATTATTTACTTATTAAACATTGATTTTAACTATTTTAACCCTTCTTTAAATAAATTAATAATAAATGTCCTAATCTAACCCAAGTGGGCCTAAATGGTCATATTTTATTTCTAAGTTTGTTTTTGGTCGAATTAAACTTATCCAATAGAATTAGGACATGTGATAGGGTAATAGTAATATCATTTTTACCCTTAGTTACCCTATTTACAATTAACCGCGGTAAAAAAAAGTAAAAAGTTATTATTCACCAAAAAATTATTTTTATCTCATTGAACCACATTTTACATACTGATATCAACCGTGTCTGTCGGATTTTCGAAATTCCATTCCCAGAAGCGGTAAAATTTAGTTTTATGCAAAATTCAGTTTTTAACCTATCACTTAGTGGTTTCACTATTCATCAAAAATTGAAAGTTTTCAGAAAAATACCAAAATTTCACCCTAGGCTAATTTCGGTATTCCGAATCCAAAAATGAAGTCCATTTTGAAAAATAAAATTTATAAAATTTCAAAAAGTTGTTATTATTATTCATAACGGTTAGTTTTAATAATATTTTAATAGCATATCGTTGTTTAGTGAAACTCGGTATTGCGTACGACGCAAGCTATTGAGGAAGGTCGCGATTGGGTGTAATGCAAGGCAAGTCAAGGATGCGTGTTGTGCAAGCTCCTTTTGGTGTAGCGTACAACACAAGACATTAGTGAAATAAAAAAAGAATATTTTTCATAAAATCTCGGGCTGTTACACATAGTCTAGTTAGTAATAGAGTTCATAAACTCTATCAAAAATAATCTTAAAACAAAAATGTTTTATGTTTAATTTTCCTATAACTAAATCTATAAAATTTTAACCCATCTTAAATATTTTTTTTTGGTTGTTAACATTATTATCAAATTGATTAATATCATTTTCCATAATAAAAATATTGTTATTTTCCTCATCAATAGCCATGCTTTCATAAACGGTACCCTATTATTTTTAATCTAAGTAAATCTTCATACTTTCATTTTTTTCATTTTAATTAGAAGTTGTATTAATTAGTTTCTAATGTGGGATACAAATAAAATTATTTTGAAAAGTCATAACATAGTTACTAACCCCAAATTAATGATGTGAGGAAATAATTTCTAAGGGGGTGGGGGAGAATTTAACATCCCTAGTTATTTAAAATGATTGACTTTGTTTTATAGCATATATGATACACCACAACATGTTTAAGTAAAACTACTTATTAATATTTAATTGTTACAGTTAAAACAAATATTTTAGAAGGGAGATAATGAATAGTATTAACTAAATATAGTCTACACATTCACATCTATTTAATTCATTTTTTAACAATTAATTATAATTGATTTTAAAACCCTTTTTAAAATAAAGGTAAATGTGTTTTCTGAAAAACAATATAAATATGAAGATGTTTCCTTTATTCTAGTAAATAAAAATATCAATCCTTCTTGATTAATATTCAAAATTTCCAAAAAATATATTATTTAAAATTTTTAACATTCATTTTATATTTTTCCTATACATTATATAGGAAAACATCAAATATTTCACATAAAATAAATATTCAAGAAATTGAAACTTTCTGGCCTTTTGACAGAGAACCAGTATACAATATTTTTTATCACTTTTTTGTTTATATTTTAAAAATGAATATATTCTTTGTAACCATGACATCAAAAATTACTTTGATTATATTTTTGGTATTTTTTTGATCTGATTCATTTTTTGATGAATAGTAAAAAACTATGCACTCCAAATGAAAAATACTTTTTTATAAAATTTATTTATATTGTTAATAATATTTTACTGAAACATTTTAATGTATAATTAGATCACGAGTTTATTATATAATCCAATGTTGTTTATTTTAATCAATTTTATATTGAAAATGCATATAAAATTTTTTGTTAATGTTTGGATGATTAAATAAAATATTTTATTATTCCATCAAGTAGAATAACTTTTTTATTAATTTATTAAAAATATTTGTTTTTAATAAGGAAAAATAAATTTCATATTTCTAATAATAGGTTTAATTTAAATTTAATATGTTTCTTTTATTTTTAAAACTTATGATTAATAACTTTTGTAATAATTTAAATTACCAAAGTTAAATGAAAATGAAATAATTAGTTGTAAAAATTATATTTTAAAACTATGAGATTACCCCAAAAATATCCTTAATTTAATTTCATGAGTTTATTTTAACCGTTTCCATCATTGAGACATTTTAAGGACCACTTGGGGCCACTTTGATGAATTTAATGAATTTATAATATTACATTGAATAAAAATTATTTTTTACACTTTTTCATTTAATAATAATTTATTTTATTATGGGGTTTTATAGAGGATATATTACAATATATATATTACTTGTAAATATGAAATTATTACATAAATCATGTTAATTTATATATAATTATTTGAAAATAAATAAATAAATTAAATGTTGACACAATGATGATGCATGAATTGCTCAATTTATTGATGAATCAAATAAATAATTATAAAAATATTATAAAAAATATAATTTGGTATTATTTATTTAATACATGATTTATATGGATTAATTTTAGATTATACTTATTTGTTAAGAAATATTTTATTACTATATCTTGATGATACGTTATTTTTTAAAAGTCATGAAATGAATAGTTAAAATATTTAGTCTAATGGTATTTTATAAGATGAAATATTTTATTAAAACTAATAAAATTTATAAAAAAACCTAAGCTCTGAAAACTACTTCAAATAAGTCCTAAAATTACATAAATTATTGTTTTATTGGTAGCTTGAAATGTTATGTTAATTATATTACCCCTCAAACTGTAAAATATTTATACAACGGTATGAGTAAAAAGGGTTAAAAAAGACAAGAATTTAAAAGATATTCAAGACATGTATAATATTAATTGGATGATTTAGTTTTAACCCATAAACATCCTATATTATAAATAATTCATTTTTGGATTATTTTTATTAAAAATATGTTTTATATTTATTTAATTATTTAAAATTTGTAAGAGTACCCCTCTCCTCTCTAATAAAGGGTCACACATTATTATCTTTTTATCACAACTTATAACACATTTAGTAGGTAAAACACCATCCCAAATAACATCCTATGATCCCTTACCACATTTTTATTACTTATTTGTAATATCACTCTCCTTTTATGTGTTAAGGTTTTAATCAAAAGAGATCACCAAATGAAGCGTTTTTTATTTTAATTAAGTGTTTGTATTTGATTTCACCATCCACTTATTTGATATCTAATTATACCATGTTGTTATAATAAATCCAGTATCATCAATATATTATTATGTTATTATGTTAGTATCATCACCTTTATCTATCACCACGACCATCAAATGAGAAAAGAAATAATCGTTCGTGTGTACGTATGAACTATCACCTCCACTAACAGATATAATTATTTTTCAATTAAAAAATTGCAGATAATGGTTATAATTATGATATTAATGTTTATATATAATATATATAAAATATTTATCATTATTAAATAATAATATACCACTTAATTTATTTCCATTCTATTAATAAAAAATGTTAACGTCTTTCGTCCTTACGGGTGAATTATCAACTCCATGAAGAGATTGATTCATAATTCAAAACCACATCACGTATATGGTAGATATAAGATAACAAAAATGACTTTTATTATATTATTATCATATTCAAAAATAATATAATAATTATATAATTTCCATATTGTTTACTGAAAAAATGGAAACATTATTCATGCACACGTACAGACTACCATCTCAATCATTACAATGTATTTTTCATAACTGCATCTAAATGTGTTGATTAAAATATATAAATAATGTTTAAAATTTATTATTATTCCATGAATATTATTCTTGATATGATAGGATAATTTCCACTTTTGTTATATATATCACTCCAAGTCATTTTGGACTCATGTACTGAATATCATCAAAACATCCAATGTGAACTTAAATTATTAGGTAATTGTTATAAGAAGATGATAACAGATATAAGAGGAATAATAAAGATGAAAAATGTTATAATGAAATTAAATAATTATCTAATGTATCATATTCATGCGGATAGACAACATACATGATAAATCATACTCCAGGTAATGGATTTCATCTCAATCAATTTTAATTGATAAATTTCTTGATGATATACACCTTTTTTATTTTATTAGGTGTATATGCATCCCATTTAACTTATCGTGTCGTCAAATTATTTATTATCATATTATTAGTTTTTCTTAAATGTTTTTTTATTCATATTTTTATTAAAATGGTCATTTTGGTATAAGACACATTGGATGTTTAATGATTTAATTATTAAATTTTTTTCTCTCTGTTGATATTATTTATTTTATTTTCATATTTATTTATAATGATTTAAAAATTATTTCAAATTAAGTTTTATTTATATTTTTTATCTCATTCAATAGTTTTAAAATGTAATATTTTTTCATGTTTTAAACAGATCATTTTAAAAAATCACAAATAAAATGTATTAATATATATATAGAGACCAATTATCTTCTGACGTTACCATTATTTGATATTTTTTCCTCTAAAAGAATTATATTATTAAAAACATACAACCCTAATTATGTTTTTTTAGTATTTTGTGGTGGAAAATGGTTTTTAATGTTGATTAATTATTTTAATTTCTTGATATGATTTCTTGTAATTGCAAATAAAATTTTATAGTTGAAATGAAAAAATGTAATCTTTTGTATGTGACGATTATATAATGTTGAATGTACATTTTATGGTAGGATGCATGATAAAAAATGTATGGGTGTTTTTTAACTCCAATAGAATGGTTATAGAAGTTGGTTGTAAGGATACTATATTTGGAAGAGTGACCTTTATGGAAGTCGGTTGTATGGAAATTCCATTTGTAAGAGTTACATGTATGGAAGGAGACCGTAAGGTTATTGCATCATAGCCAATATATTTCACAAACTAAGAACATTTAAATAATATATTCTAATATGTTTTTCCTGTACATAATATTATTTTCAAAATTTCAGATAATAACCATTTTGAAACGATGATACATTTTTCAGTGTAAAAAGGTATCTTTTAAGGAAATGTTTTATAAGTTTTCATGGGAAAAATGGTTTTCATTATTTATATCCCATCCATATATTTTTGTGATCTTAATTTGTTATAAAAACAATTCACATGGATTAAATATTGGTAAATACATATATGGTGTGATGATGAAATTATTGATGTTGTAAAAATAAAAGAATCCATGTCTTATTTTAAAAGGGTTTTTATTGGTGAAAAATGGATATTGAGTATAAGTATCTACTTCGCATGTTTGGGATTACAATTTATGAGTTTCTACTAATCCACCAAAACACTGTAACAGGCAATATATGTTGGAATTAATGAAAATAAATTCTACTAAACATAAATTACTTGAAATTACTTTTAATGTAATGTCCTTAAAAATATGACAATAAATCACAAAATAACATTAAAAATAATAGTAGTTTTCACCACTAATTTATTATATACATATTATTTTTTTCAACAAAACAAAATAATATTAATTTTGTATAATTACGTAAATATAATGAAAATATCAATAATTATGCATTCTTAAATTATGTTTTTTATAGAATATTACCTTCAATTAAATCACATTTCAATTTCATTGGTGACTTTAAACATATTATTTCTGATCTGTAATGAAAAACATCACTAGTAAAATCCTTATATGTTTTATTATTCTTATAACTAGTATTCCATTTATGGATATACATCAAAATAATTATTGTAAATTTCAATCACATAAATAGTAACCCCCTTAGATTTTGAGAATTATTATTTTGTGAATTAATTTATCTTCCCAAAAATTTTCATTTCACAAGAAACAGAAAATAATTATATATTTATTTAAACACTAATTCAAAAATTCATTTAAAATGAAATAGCAACTTGGCTTGCGCTACATTAAATACCAACTTTGGTTGAACTACACACAAAACCATGTTGGGGTATGATGCATGCAACAGAGAGTATCTATGAAACATATATATATATATATATATATATATACTTAATTAAATAATATATTTTTAACAAAAAAAATTAAAATATTTATAGTAATAAAAATATAAACATTCTAAATTTTGATTATAGTTGATTTAAATAAAGAAATCATATTTAAATTGATAAACAAAATTTTAAGAGGAGATTTTTTCTATTAAAAATACTTTTTTGTTGAATGGATTGACAATCAATAATAAAATTAATTTTATACACATTTATAAAAATAATTTCTGAAAATAACCTTATCTTTTAATTCAGTGTGACAAAATTATCCTAGGGATAATTTTTGGGAATTTTTTAACATACATCATTTTTTGATTAATAGTTAAAAATACTGCTTTTTAGTTAAATAATTCATTATTATAATTATTTATTAATGAAAAATTATATTATAAATATGTTTTAAGGTAAATTTATATCACAATTACATATATTAATACAATTTAATTCATTAGAATGAATTTTAAATTTGAACCGAATAAAAAATCGTAAAAATATTTTGATCATTTTTATACATTAAAACCTCGTTATTTCTTCCCATCTATAGGATTATCACTAATCCTAATTTCTCATCTTCTTTGAATTAAATTTCATAAATCCAAAATATAACATTTTTTTATGATTAATATTTATTTTTTAATAAGTCATGTTTTTTTTCCAAAATTAATAGTAAAATTTATTAAAATTAATCACATCATGTAAAGTCAAATTAGGCATAATTAGGGAGTGAAACATAACATTATGAGCCAAAATAAACTATAAAAATTCTGAACACCCATTTTATTTCAATATTTCATCTATAAAAGATTTATTATTGTGTTTAATTTTCTTTTCATTACTTTTGTGATGTAAAAGCATGTGCACACAAAACTTTTGTCACAAAATTCAAAATGGGTCTTTTTCGATCCATATAAAGGCCATCACCTCTACACATTCCACACACATCTCAAAAATTTTATGGTCATACATGATATTCCCATTTAGCCTCCCAATAATCATGTCTCTGACCGTTTATCCTCTTTTTAGCCATAAATCATTACAAGTAATCCTTTGGCAGAAACCAAAATGAGTTACTCGGTGAAGAGGTAACTCCTTCTCTATTGCTCCTTTCATTTATTTTATTTCTCTATCCACACAACTCTATTTATTCTATTAATTGTTTATAAAGCTTATATTCTTTATATAATAGTATTTTTAGGCAATGGTTTTGAACAATACTTACACACACCTCCAACTAATGGACGTTGAACATTCAGTTTCTATGTTTGGAGAACTACTGCCTCACGAAATGATGATTGGTCATTTTTCCTTTACCACCAATCATGGTGGATATTATGATAGAACCTCTATTTATATATTTTATATGTTATATGGAATATTTATTTAATATTATGTATTCATTTTATGACATACATTCCATTACATTCCATTTGGTGTTAATACGATAATCTCATTTAAAGAAGTGTGGACTACCACCACTCAAAGTGATGTGATTAGTTCATACACCACATTGAATTATTTAGGATGGTATTAATAAAATTAAATGATATTTTAATTAAACTAGAAATAATTATATATATATATACATTTAATATATATATCTATATATTTATTTCATTTACATTCTTTCTTTCAATATGACAATAAGAATATAAATTGTATTCTTGCTTACGTATGACATACTGTATCCATGAAAGGTGTATGTCAATTCATAATTATTTATTCTATATATAATTATAATATGTATATGATATATATAAATGATACTTATATAATTATTTACATTTTTTATCATGATATAAGTATAAGGTCTGACGATATAACAAAAGAAGTCATATGCGATGAACAATGTGCATATTAGCCAAAGTGAAACCTTAACGTAGGATCGTAAACAAGAAAGTAATATAAGGTCATAATAAAGCCATATATATTATTATACATAAAAATATACTTCTTTAAAATATTTATATTATACATATTCTTATTATAAAATAATTTATCATGAGTGTGATGAGAGTCAAAACACAAGGTTAAGGGATTTCAAATAAATTTTTATTCTGTGAGATAAATGTTATGTTCCCACCTATTTCAATTTGTGTGGTGTATGTACTAACTATTGTTTAATTATATATATCTTATACATAAATGTATTTGTATTCACATTTCTATTTTGTGATCCTTATTTCATAGGGATTATGTTTCAAAAGTTTCCAAATCAGTAAAATTGTTAAGTCTCAATTTTCCTTCATTGAGACTCATGTTTTGTTATTCACCTAACCTCTTTTTTCATGGGGTATATATATCCACATTTCATTTTATATCATAAATATCAATAATTTAGTAATATTTTATGATTCATGAATTTTCATTTCATATATGGAGTGTATGATATCCTCTTACCAGGTTTAAACAGTTTATTGGGACAATCTCATCGCTTTTCGAGATAGTTTATGATTATGTTTCATTTGTTTTAATATTAGGATCCATATCTCTAGGAAATTCATGACCATACCAATCCTATGCTTATCAACTATAATCATGTATTGGTACCATTTTTCTACTCTTTGGACAAAATTAAATTTAATGAAGTGTATTTAAGAAAACCCACCAATACCATCCCTTATATCGAGATTATATGTTTTCTAAAAAAGGTTATCAATTATTATTATACAATTATATTATATATATTATTTATAAAATAACCCTATTAGTATTTTACCAATATCTTCAAGGTAATATCATTATCTCTTTCCAAATAAGGCATTCATTATATCCTTTTTACCATGAAAAATGAATGATCTTTTTTTACTTCATACGACTTGTATAGATTTACCCACCATCATTCCATTGACGATTCCATTTAGTTTTTAAAATTTTATTCTTTAATTAATTCTTATAAATGTCATTTTCAATGAAAAAAATGATCATAATTTTTTCATGTCATCTTTATATATATTCATGTCATTTTTTGAGAAAATTATTCTTAAATGGTTTTGTGTATTAACCAGGATTTTTCATAGAATAAAGGATATATTATTCATGAAATGGCTTTGAAGGATATTTCAAAATAATTTTTCATCTACGATGAAATCCATTGATGTTACTCAGGGACTTTTTTCGAAATTCTATAAATGTTCCATTCATATAATATCTATGAATGAGTCCCGCTTAATGTCATGGTCTTTATGAAACCTGTTTATCTTTCACCAGTTATCTTTTTATAAAATCCATTTCTCATACACGGGTTATGGTTCTATGAAATGGTTATGTGACTTATCTATTTTATATAGGTTATGATGTGATGAAAGTTTAATGATTCCAATTTCAGTTTTTGTGTTATGAATTTAAGTCTACATGACCTATTTCATTTTATTGGTCATGATATGATAATGTTTTATAATCTTTTTGAACCTCTGTGAATCATTTTACTATGAGAAGGGTGGGTCTTATATCTCTATCAAATACATTAGGTAATTATAGGATTTATATGATCTGAAAGGGTACATTTGTTGTATCCCAAGATGTAAAAGAATTACGTAGGTTGGGTTATAGACAAAGATCGAAGAGAAATAGTGTGTACGGGTTTTAGCAGAAGCCTAAATGAAAGCGGGTATATGGGTAGTATCTTATGACAAAAAACAAAGAGGTAAATGGGTGGTAGCCTATGAATTAAAGATATATGGTATATAGTTTATTGAAGAAGACCAAAAACAAAGCATTACATGGGTTGTAGCCCAAGCCTACAAGAAAATGGGTATGTGGGGTGCTAGCTCATGCCCGATGTATGTGCATCGTTTAGAGGCAAAGCCTAACATGCTAAAAAAGTATTGTTAGGTATCTCTACATTAATGTTTCTATTCATATATGTATTACAAAATTCCAATTTCTTATTCCTTATTTATGATTTAATGGACAATGATATTTATTTCCTTATGATTCGTGTCTAATTAACAGCTAAGATTTATCCTATAATTCATTTTTATGAACATTTATATGATTTTTAAGATCTATTAATGTTTTCATTACATTATCATACTGTCATGATCATGTTTATAATTTCATGTCTCTATTTTTTACCCAAACCGAGCATATGATCTCACACCATTCTTATGTTTCCTTTTGATAGGTTACGATTATGGATTTCTGGTAGAATTACTAGATGTGAATATTGATAGGGGAGAAGTTAATGATATTTCATGAGGATAGAATATATTTTATCCAATATTCCAAAGACACTAAACTATTATGGTCACCAATAATGTATATTTTTAATTTACAAACTATTCATCTAAAAATATATAATATCTATGTTTGTAAAGTGTGGGAATATATAGTTGGTATCAAAGGAATGGTATGGTAATCCATTGGAAACTAGGTTGATAGGAATTTAGTGAGGTTAGTATGTATATTTATATAGATATGTCTATGGATGTCTCTAAGGATATGTTTAAGGATGATTGAACGTTTAAGAAAATTTCGTAGAATATTGGTGAAGGATAGAGTAAGTAGTTTACAAAGAAAACATCTTTGATTGGATACAACAATTTTTTATGACTATGGAATATATTTACCTAGGGGTAACAACTCCAACATGATGTAATGATCCTGACTATGGGTAATCTAGTACCCAATAATGGGCCTTGCTATACACAAGGTTTGACACTATCGAGGGATATTCTTTTGGAATTTAAAAACTCTTCAAAAACAATCATGAAGGATATAGATATAAGTATGACATGAAATACCTTTGATAACACCATGGTTTCATATATTATGTAAGGTTTCATGATTTAGAAATCTTTTAAGTAATTCATTTCTTGATGATGTGGTTTTCGACTAATTAATGCCCTCACTATAATTCCGATTTTAGACAATGCTGGGAACCAGAAGGGACTAGATTAATTCTAAATGTGATGGTTGATTTTTTGATAAGTTGTCAAGTTGGATGATCTCAATATTCAATTATGTCATGATTATTCTTATTCATTTTTCATGGAAAATGGAAAATAATGATTACCTTAATCCGTCCTTAGACTCACCAAGGAAGATAATGTAGGAATTCATTAAGAGATAGGGTAACAACAACCATGGATGAAATTTTTTTTGTTTTCCTTTGTATCAAGGCTGTGAAAATAATCACATATGTTGAAGTCCAAAATGAACAAGATGGTGGTTTGATTGTGAAAAATGAAAAACAAAAGTGACTACAAGGGGAATATGTTGATTTGGTTAATGACATAGATCATAATTTTTTTCTCAATATGTTTTCATCGAAAGATTAGTTATTTAAGTGCGGAAGAATTTGGTCATTATGAAACCCAATGTCCCAATAGGATGGTTTTGGATGAGAATCAGCGTGGTGGTGCGGTTAATAGTTATATTTCTGATGTTGATATTACTGTATATGAAATATAAGAAGAATATTGTTTTATTTTTAATGGATTAAGGATAATGTAATTGATCATTTTATTTATATGAATTTAAATGTTATGAATGAGGATATATACAGTTACTTTTATAATTGTGTTTTTTTCTTAGTATTTTCAAGTTTATGTTGAATGTTCTCTACATAATGTTGTAGGGATTTAATGACAAGATGATATTTTTACTAATGGAAGGTAACCCATAACATGTACATTGTGATATGATAATGTTTTATGAATAATGGTATGTGTGATATATATATATTAGATAGTATTGATTACCATGGAACATTTTAACGACATTTTTAGGTGGTTCATTGTACCACTAATCATGTTTAATTTTTTTTATATTTTACAATAAAATTGAATATAATTGGGAATTACGAAGCATACTAGTTTTCCTAATGGATTTATGGTAATTCATGTAGTTACCATGATTCAAGAGAATATATGATGAGGTTATTCACATGTTAGGAATGTAAAAACAAAGAGGTCGTTTTTTTATACAGGGGAATCAGTGTTAAAATAATTTCATGATTCTCTTTCTAATGTTTTGGATTTTCCCAATTGAGAATAGTTATAAGGGAAACTGTTCAAGAAAAGTTTATTTTAATCATTGTAGAAAGTATTTATGAACTGAGTTCATATTGAATACAAGTGTTAAAAGGATAATGATTTATTAACCTTATTCCAGTGATATAGATCATATATATTATATTATTTATTAAATAAAAGGACATCATGCACGTTGGGTGACAAAAAATCATCTCTGAAAAAGGTCATTGGTCATGGAACCATAACCGAATGATGATAAGTGTTTCACTCCTACCACTAGCTTATTCAATATAATTTTTATTCTAAATTTATTTTTTGTTAAAGATGAAATAGTAGTGTTACTTTTTATTTTTAAAAATTATTTCATGATGATTTTTTAAGAGACAAACATTTAGACATTTTACTTTTTTTGAACCTTGAGATCCTATAAATGTGTATTGTAAGGCTTTATTCAATAGATTTAATTCAAAGGAATTCATTCCCTGGGTTATGGATGAATTAGAAAAACTTTAAAGGACAATAAGAAGAATGAAATTTTGTTGTTATAAATTTATAACGAATTACCCAACGTTCTGAACGTGATAAAAAAAATTATCATAATAACTTAAATTTTGTTGAACCAATGGCTTCTAGAATAATCCTAGATTTATGACTATGGGTCCCTTTAACATTGCATTGATCATTCATATTTTTTTATTGACAACATCAATCACTACCTATTAATATTTATTCTTAATAATCATCTCCATTCTTCACACCCAACCTACATTCCCATATGTGGTAACCAAGTTATATGATACATTGTGTAACCGTTATGTTTCTAAATTTACATTTATAAAGGAAAATTTATTATCCATTTTTTACGTGGGTTTATATTGATAAAAAATTCACAGATTATATCTTTGACAACCCACAAAAATACCGAGGTAGAAATTCCATTTAAGGGGGAACAAAATTATATCCCCAAAACATTCAGAATTATTTTTTTACAATTAAATAATAATTTCATTATATTTCAGTTAACATGAATATAGAAATTGTTATATATATATAAAAACTAATTCAAACATTCAAGTCACATTTAATTCCACCTTGAATTTTTCTACATGCAATACCTAATTGGCTTTCACCAAAAGCAATACCATCTTGGCATACAATGCACACTACACCGAGTTTCTATAAAACATTAAAAATATATATTAAATTAAATGATAAAATTATAAACTAATAATTAAAAGTAATTATATTAATAGTAACGACTACTTTTCAAGAACTTTTTATAATTTTCTAATATAATAAAACAAATTCATAATGAAGGACAAGATTTTTGTTATAGTCATTTCATGTTAAAAGTACTATTTTCTAGAATAAATGAAATTTTAATAATTAAATTAATTGTAGACACACATATAAATTTAATTTGATAAAAAATGTAATTTTTTAATTCATAAATTCTAAATTAGACAATGTTTAATTTTTGGGATATTTATTACAATCATCTTTTTTTGATGAATATTGGAAAAACTACTTTTTTGTTTAAAACTAAATTTTTTATAATTAATTTTTAATGATAAATGTTATTTAAAAAAAATTTAGGTAAAATTAGTTTAATATTACATCTAATAATATAATAAAATTAATTAGATTAAATTTCACATTGAAAATGAATATAAAATATTAACATAATTTTGACATTTTCCAGTATTATAACCTCGTTATTTCATCTTGTTTGTGGGATGAGAGCAGATCTTAATTTTTTCCCATATGTAAATTTAATTTAAAAAATATGACATAAACCATTGTATTAATTCTAAGATTCATATTCTAATTAGACCATTTTAATTTTTTGACCAAATGGATTAGTAAAAGTTATTATACTTAATAAGCTTAGTTAAAGACAAATAAATCTTAATTGGGTACTAAACGTCAAACATAAGGGTTCAAATGAATTATAAACATAACAAATAATGATTATATGTCTACATTTATTCAATTAATCCACAATTATTTAGTTATTTTTGGTTTGGTATTAATTTTTTTAGGTATGATCATGTGCACACCTAGACTGTTTCAAGAAATTCCAAATGAGTGATTTTCCTTCCCTATAAATGTTTACCACCTCACCCATTCCTCACAGATCTCAAACATTTTAAGATAGTCCATAATTTTCACCATTACCTTATTTATAATCAATCATTATATCTTGAATCCTCCCATTATAATGAAATATTTTCAAGGAAGCCTTTTGGAACAAACTAAAATGAGTTACCCGGTGAAGAGGTAATGTCTTCTCTCAATCTCAATTCTTTCATTCTTTTCTCCACCCACTCCACTATATTTATTAAATTATTCTAAGAAAAAAATAGAATAATTTATATACTATGATTTTTTAATGTAATAGGTATGACCTAAAATTACACACACCTACATCTAATGGATGTTGAACATTCTATTTCTATGTACGACGAACTAATGCCTCATGAAATGATTATTGTTCATCTCTCATTTACCACAAATCACATTGAAATTATGATGAATACTATATCAATATATGTCATATATTATATTTATTATATATTTTTTCTTCTTTATTTCATTCACAACAAAAATCGAATTACATTCCATTTGTCGTTCAAATGATAATCTCATTTGAGGAAATGTGGACTACCACCCCCTCAAAGCAATTTGATTCATTAACACACCACATTGAATGTATTTTGTACTCCATTAGTGAAAACATATAATATATTAATTAAATTTTAATAATTATATTTATAGGTACATATATATACATTTTTCATTTACATGCTTTCATTTGAATACGTTTTTTAAAATAGAAACAATGTTCCTACATACGTTCAACTTTCAGTCTCAATTAACAGTGCATTCCATTTCATGAATCATTATTCTATAAATTTTATTAATAAAAACAATATGTATATAAATTATATTTGTATAATTATTTATATTATGGGATCATGATATAGGTATACAGACCAATGATGTAACAAATTATGTCACATGCGATGAACGAAGTGAATAATAACTAAAGTGAAACCTTATGATAGGATAAATAACCAGCGGGTAATATAATGTAATATTAAAAAAAATATAAGGTACTATATATAATAATATGCTTTTTTAAAATATATAAAATATATATAATCCTATTATAAAAAAATCATTCATGAGTACGAAGAGAGTTAAGACCCAAGGTAAGTGGATTTCATCTCACTTTTAATTTCCATGAGATATATGTTATGTTCTCCACTCATTCCTTTGGTGATGTATATGTAATTGTTGCGGTTGTATTTAATGTATATAATACATTAAATTGTTGGTATTCATAATTATAATTTATTATTCTTCCTTCATGGGTTTTATTCTTCAAAATTTACCAAAATTTTAAATTTGCATTGTCTCAACTTTCTTTCATTGAGACTCATGTTTTTATGCACTTAAACTCTTTCTTAATGGTGTATATACAACCAATTTTAATGTTATATCAGTAAAATAAGTCATTTAATAATATTTTAATCTTAATTTTAATTCTATTACTTATATGGATAGTACGATCTCAGGTTACATGTTATAAGAGTGTATTGGGACAATCTCATCACTTTTTAAGATATATTATGTTTTTGATTCATTTGATGAAATAATATGATACATCTCTCATGGAAATTGATTAATTTTATTATCATATGGTTATCCATGATATACTCACTTATTGGTACCATTTTAGTACCCCTTGGTCAAAAATATTGTTAACAATGTGTTTTTATTAAATCTCGACATTACATTCCATTTGGTCAGAAATTTATTTTTTTTAAAAGGGTTTCCAAAAATTTTATTCTATTATCCTATAATATTTTTAAGACATTTTTTCCTTTTTTATTTTAAAATTTTCTTCAAGTGAATCTTTTTCTAAATTTCTGAACCCATAATTCCTCCCATTGTTTTTACCGTCCAAAAGGAAGGTTACTTTATTACATCGTATGACATGTACAGATTCAGCCACCGTCATTCCCTGCAATATTATTTTTCATTTTTAAAATCATAATATTTAGGAAATTATTTTAAACTTATATTTCAAGGAAAAATATTTTCAAAATGGTATAAAGTCGTTATTATATTTTTTCATGGTATACTGAGAAAAAATGGTTTTCAAATGGTTTTATGTTTTAAAAATACTTTTTCAAGGAAAAAGATTATTTTACTCAAGAACATTTTTTGGAAAGATAGATCAAAAAAATATTACATCTATGATAATAGCATTGAATTTTAATAATGGGATTTTCGAAAAATCACTAAAGGATCCATTCACATCCTTTCTATGCATGGGTCATGCATATTGTCAAGGACTTTAGGAAACATGTTTCTAATTCACAGGTTATATGTTTATGAAATACATTTCTCTTTCATGGGATATGCTTCAATGAAGTAGTTTGGAAACCTATCCATTTTACATACGTTATGATGTGGTGAAATGTTAATGACACCCATTTCATTTTATGGTTTATAAATTGATATTTATAAGGCATAAATATTTTTATATGTCAGGATATGATGTATGATTAATTATCTTGTGGAATATGTGTGGATGATTTTACTCTGAGATGGATGAGACCAATAAATCCAACCAATGCATTGGATAATGGTTTGTTTTATATGACCTCAAAGGGTATATGAGTTTTATCCCATGAAGGAAAATAAA
Source organism: Viscum album (assembly GCA_963277665.1). Lineage (NCBI taxonomy): Eukaryota > Viridiplantae > Streptophyta > Magnoliopsida > Santalales > Viscaceae > Viscum > Viscum album. Next base: position 747,005 of record OY728127.1, read on the forward strand.
TAGTGTTTATGGGATATATCCCAATACCCAATATATTGTGGGTGTACGGGATGTAGCCAATGAAAAAAGGAAAGAGGGTACAAAGGTAGAAGACAAATCATGAAAAAAAGCTATTACATGGGTTTTATCCTAATACTAAAATTAATATGTTGCATAGGATGTAACCCCATCCCAAAATAAGGTACATGGGTTGTATCCCAATCCTAAATGAATGTCGTTACACTAGTTTCTTATAAGGACTCATCCTTAAACATTACAGAATCACAAATTATGTAAATAATTCACATTGAAGATCTTTTCAGATTTAGAGGTTTAGAAAATTAGGTGATAACTATAAAATATCAATGATTACAAAGTAGACCCTTCTTCTCAGTTTCGATTTTTTTCATAAAATAAAATCCCTTAAAAATGAAACTTTTCTAGTTCCATGTTTTAGATAGGATTAATTTTCTTTGATCCCATTCTTGACCATATTCATATTTATGTCCCTTAAAAAATATTTCAAAACATGGTATGAGCCTAAAAATCTCAGTAAGTTTTATAAAATAAATTAATAAAACATTATCCCCTAAATAAATATAAATCAATGAAACCATACTTTGTAATCAGAACAGACCTAATAAAATGACAAGATTTATGAATAATACCCAGAAATCATAAATTATAAATGTAACTTGTGGAATCCATAACATACATATGTTTTAACTTTCATAGCTACATAGGGACTTACATTTGGAATACCCATCATAGTATATTCCATAAATCTATTAGTATAAACATTATCGATTACCTCTTTCATGTTACCCAATGCATTGGAGAGCTATCTCGGGCTCAATCACCCTGGTTTTATCATAGAACCACCCATATATGTAACCAATACCCCTGAACCACAACATATTCATGACACATAAAACAAACCTAATTGAAATATAACATTTCCACATTTCAATCACAATATATCATTTATATATATTTACATAATCATTTCATTATCAATCCAATTTCCAAATCATTTAAAAAATTCAACAAAGAGAATTTTTAATCAATATTTCCCATGCCACATTGAAAATTATAAAATGATTTATAATTTAAAACATTCATATCCATATAAATTAATCCTCAAAACCATTTTTAAAATCATGGATATTAATGATAATGTTTTAGAAGAATAAATCATTAAAATAATACATTAGTTAAGGAGTTCGTAACCAAATGAGAGACGCTTGAATACAAATAATTAAGGAATGAAATTAATAAATTATTATAATATCATGATAATATGGGGATTCATAATATTATATTTCAAAGGGATGTATATACACTATATAAAATTGAATTTGTGTAGAACACAAAAACTCTCAATAGGAATTAAATTGAGACAAAGTCCCTTACAAAGATCATATCCTTAGATTAAGGATAACATAATAAAATAATTATGTGTAAAAAATAATAATAAACCCAATATAAATGTATTTTATGTGTAATAAAATAATATTTCATTCACACATATTCATAGAATGAAAAAATCAAGAAGTAGAAGTTTAACCCAAAGAATTGAAATTGGGTTAAGAAATATTCTTAATTAAATTAGAGAGCCTAATAACGTCACTTAAATATATTATAAAATTAATTTATGAGATATAAAAGGTTCTATAATCACGTGGAAATAAAATTTAAAACAATAAAAAAATTTAATAACATATCAAAACATAAGAAAAGGAAAAATAAAAGGAAAGATATAAAAGAAGTCTTTGACTAAAGGTGTTCGGTGAAAGGTTCCCATACTGATTTGGAAACATACGAATCATACACCCCATGATGGAATGATCATAAATGAAAGATTTAAATACCCATAAATGAAATTATATTACCCAAATAATAAAATCGTGGTCAGTAAATACACCATACAAAAGGAAATAATGGAAAATATAACATGAATCTCACAGGAATAAAAAGTGAGATGAAAACCCCTTACCACGTTGTTATCAATAGAGTCATATGAAGAAAAGATAATAACCACCAAAAGGATCACAGAATAAAATGAATAAAATGATAAGCATGATAAAATATATGAAATGGAAGTACAAAATACACCACATTAAATAAATAAGGGGTGAACAGTGGAAATCTCAAGGAATTAAAATTTAGATAAGAAACCCCTAACCACGTGTCCGACTTGACCCGTTCGTTCTTTAATCTATTAAATAATAAATTAAAGTTAATTTATACTTTATTAAGAACATTTTTAATTTTTATTATTCCTTTTATTTATCATATTTCCATTTTATAAAAAATATTCAATCATTTATGTTAATAATGGTCGTTTTGTCGATATTTGGTACTTGAGTCAAAAATGAACTTCTTATAATAACAAGTTGTTCATGTTGTCAGAATTCAATTATCTCCAGAATGATATTCATGATTTATATATCATATAAATAATATATCTCCAGTATATATATGTATTTATAATAGTACATAACATTTGGAGGTATGAAATGAAATGCACCGTTCATGTAGATGGTAAGTCGTACGTACACATGAACTTTACATTCATTTATATTTCAAATTTAATGGAGTACAAACATGATGATACATAGTTATATTATAATTACAGTATAATATAATATATTATTTCATTAATTCCAACCTCTATATGTTCCATGTATGAAAATAATGAATCATATCACTTTGAGGGGGCGGTAGTCCGCAATTCCTCAAATGAAATTATCATATTTACCAATTATGGAAACCATAACGGTATTATATAAAAGAAAAATAAAGAATTATATAGAAAATATAAATATAATATATATAACATTTAAATATAGTGGCATATTAATTTCCCCTCTAAGTGGAGGTTGGAGAAGATTGAACAATCATCGTTTCGGGATGGAGTAGTTCGTCACCCACAGAAACAATATGTTCTTTACCCATTAAAAGGATGTGTGTGTATGTTTGGTTCAAATAAATATCATATCAGAAACCTATTATATTGATTATAATGTTTCTTTTATTAAATAATCAAAGAAAAATACTTTAGGGGTTGGATATTTAAAATAAAAGAAACGAACTTAAGAGAAGGTGTTAGCTTTAAATCAGGTAACTCCATTTGGTTTTAACCCAAAGGATTTCTTGAAATATATTCTGCCTGAGGTAAGGGTCTTAGGTGTAAGAGAGGTATTTTTATATCTTACATGGTTAGAGTTTTTGTGATCCAATGGGGTTGAGTGTTGGGATTAATGGGTTAGAGTTTATGGATTATTATAAGTGGAGGAGGGGCTCTTTAAAAATGTTTGAACATATTATTTTATTATATGATGATTTTCAGTTACTAAATGTCTAAAACATAATAAAAAATAATATTAGATGACTCTTGTTCGAAATAAAATCATCCAATAATAATTGGACGGTTTTGGATATTGTTTACATTTTATAATCTTATTTATTTAAATCATTCATTATTTAGGTAAATAGTGCATCATTATTGTGTCAAAATAATGTTATTTATTTGATGTAAAAAAAATATAAATAAAATACCATGATGTATAAAATCTTTTTATCTTTCTAATTAATATTTAGAGTAAAATATATCAATTATATAACCCCATGTTAAAATTATTTTATAAAAACAATACATGTTAATGATATTTTTATTTTTTAATTAATTGAAATGTTATTAATGTCATTATCCTATAAAAATGGATTTTAAAGGAAACAAATCCTACCCAAGGACTATATTGGTCATCCATGACTCATCCAATAAGCTTAGTACCATTTTTAAGGTAATTTTGTATTATTTTAATATTATTCTTACATTGAATTACCTTCTTTACATTTTACCTCAGTAAATAAAAGTCAAAAGTAATTATTCGCCAAAAATTATTTTCATATTAATCAACCATATTTTATTTACTAATAAGAACCATTTATGATGTATTTGTGAAATTAAATTAAAAATAGTGGTAAAATTTAATTTAAATGAAAAAATTTGTTTTTTAGCTACTACACATTGTTTACACTATTCATAAAAAATTATAGGTTTTCTGAAATTTTTTTATCCTAATCTATATTTGAGATTACAAATTAAAAATTGATTTATATTTTATCAAATTCAAAACATATAATATTCATTAATTAATTTAATATTAATTTCTATTGTAAAAAAAGTGTTTTTAAAAAAATAACTACTGTCAAAAGATTGACACTTGTTTATGTCTAATTTCAAAGTGAAATTATTTCCAATGGAAAAATTGTATTAAATGGAAATACTATATGGTTATTACACTTCAATATAATTTAAAATGATAATATAAACTTATAAATAAATTATAATAAAAGGAAGTTTTGAATTAAAATGTAGTAATATTCACTATTCATTAAAAATTGAACTTCCTCAAAAAAATACCAAATATTTACCAAAATTAAATATTTATGTCCCAATTAAAAAAAAGAATTTTATTTTTCCAAATAAAATATTTAAAAATGAGCAAAAATAGATTTAAAGATGTTTCTCTATCAAAAGGTGGAAAATCAACCTTTTTATGAATATTAGTGTTTTTTTGCTTAAAATTAGATTCAATCACATATTATGCCTCTAAATTATATTCGATAAATATAAAAACCTTTAACATACTTGTATCATCATAATAGGGAATGTTCGGTTCATTCCCTCCAATAAAAGGGGTAGAGGTTAATTACCATTTAAAATAAAAATATTATATTATTATCATTTTTTAATTTGACTTAGCATTGTGTGCAATATAAGACTTCGAAGACTCCCATTGTTTCGTGTTAGGTACACCATTGAAAATAGAACCCCCCCCCCCCCACACCTTTAAAATAAAATTAATATTTAATTCACAAATACTACTAAATATGAAAATTTCATATTCTTAATTTTCCTAGGATGTTACATCCTCCCCCCCTTTTGGAAACTGCATCATTGCAATTTTAAAACTGGGCTTGGAATCATCATTGAATGTCCCTCATTGAAAAAGGGCTAAATAAAAATATCACTTTAAAAGAATGAAATATGAGTACAATAGTCACCTGAGATAACTAGTAGTTAGAATCAATGAAAAGATGGATATTATGGAGAAAATAAGTGTCAATTTCTGATGATGAGTGATAGAAAACATTATTAGGAGAAAGTTAACAACAATAACAACACAAAATTGTTATGGGTTAAATGGTCAATGGTTTCCCAGTACGAAAATTAAATGGACAGTATTTTTGATTTATGTTACTTCTCATAAAGTTGGAAAATTTATATAAGAGGTTGAATTAGAACATGCAGAAATATACTTACTTGACATGTATACTTTCATCATCGAAAAAATGTCTACATCAAAATCACATTTTCTCCAAACGTTTAGTATTAAAGATGACTTTGTCATAGAAAAAGTGCTAAAATCAACTCCTTGTGAATAACATGATCCACTAATTATGAACCATATATTTCCCATATCTTTTTACATTAACAACAATAATTGGTTAGTAAGAGATCAGATAATCCCTATAAGGATACTCTTTTATAAAAAAATGCTACTCTTAATCTCCAAAATTCAACACAATGTACCCAAAGATCAAGAAAGACCATTCAATATAAAATTGCCTTTAAAATATTTCAAAATAATTCAAACTAACATTGGATACCAAAACTCAGAAGGATTTAACCACATACTCTTCCCCAGTAAATCATAACATTTATCCCCATAAACATCGACTACTCATAAATTCTCATACTAATGTGTAATTAGCCTAATCAAATATTATCTATGATAGGTTAATCATTTCTATAAATAACCCAAACCTATTTCTGTCCACAATAAAAATATATTTTCATAAAAAATAAAATTTCATCCATTACTCCACAAATTATATCCCATAGTATTCTATTTTCCATTGTATATAATGTTCCCAAAAGAGAGAATTCCATCCAAAATAACCTTTATAACTTAATCACTAAATAATTTTCCTATACTAAGGATGTCTACTTGATAAAACAAAATATCCAAAATCAAATTTTTCTTGATCTATAAAATCATTTAAATAAAAAATAATTAGTCATACTAACCATGTACTTCACATAGTAATGTGGTAGGTGATAAATCTCATTCACACACTGGTTTTGTGTTCAATTTCTTTAGTTTTGTATTATGGGACGGGTTTTCATACGGTCTGTGTTTTGTCCTTTTTCAAAAAAATTATAATTTCATAACATCTAAAAAAGAGACGCATTCCTAAAAAATTCCAACAACATATTTTATACTCAAAGGTTATCTAGTACCTTTAATTTTTCACCCCAACATGTAATAATGATTTATCACGTCTAAAATAATGATTAGAATTTATAAAATTCTAACCATTTTGGTCGTGTCACTTTTGCTTAAATAACACCCTAACCTCTAATGCTACTTAAAATGACCATTGATACCAACATTAAGGACTCTTCCTTAAACATTACATAATCTTGAATTAAGTGAATAATTTATCTTTAGAATCATTTCTAGTTTTTAGCTTCTGAGAATTAGGCCATAACTATTACATCTCAAAAATTACAAAGTAGACATTTTTTCATAGTTTCCATTTTTTCATAAAATGAAAACTCCTAAGAAAAGACACATTTCTAGTTCCATGCATTAGGCAACATGACATTTCCTTGATCCCATCGTTGACCATATTCTTCTTTATGTTCTGTGAATAACATTTCAAAACATGGTATGGGCATTAAAATCATAGTAAGGGTTATAAAATAAGGAAATAAGACATTATCCCATCAATAAATACAAATCATCGAAAATATAATTTTTATCATAAGATACCTTATGAAATAACAATATTTTTAAATAATAAGAAGAACTAAAAACACCTAAAAGTAACTTGTGGCATCCAGAAAATACATACATTGTAGTTTTAAAATCTATATAGGGAGTTACTTTTGGAATACCCATCATAGTATATTCCCTAAATCTCTTAGGAGAAACATTATCATTTACCTCTGTCACATTACCCAATGCATTGGAGAGCTATCTCGAACTCACCAACCCTAGGTTTATAATGAAACCACCTGTATACATAAACAATGCCCAAGAAACATAAAATATTCATAATATATAAAACAAACATAATGGAAATATAAAATATCTACCTTTCAATCACAATATATCATTTAAATATATTGAAAAATGAATTCTTTATCAAACCATTTTCAAATTTATGTAAAACATTTAATAATGATTTTTTTGAATGAAAGTGTCCCATACCACTTTGACAAATTGAAAAGGAATTTTAATTTCAAACTTTTTTATCCATATAAATATGTTCTTAGAACCTTTTTTAAAATATGTTTATTAATTAGAAATATTTAGAAGAATAAATCTTTAAAACAATACATTCGTTAAGGATTTTTTAAACAAATAAGAGATGCTTTAATAAAAATAATTGAGGAATGACATTAATCAAAGCATATAATATCATGAGAATAATGAGAATCATTATATAAATTTACAATGGGCAGTATATACACCATATAAATTTGAATTGGTGTATAACAACAAATATTTCTCAATGGAATGTAAATTGAGACAAAGTCATTTACAAAGATCATATATTTAGATTAAGGATAAATCAGAGACATAATTATGTGTGATAAATAAATATAAACCCAATATAAGGGGATATTTTGTGTAAACCAATCAGAGTTCATTCACGCATATTCATAACACAACATAATCAATACGTAGAAGTTAAAACCAAAAAATTGAAATTGGGTTAATAAGTTTTCATACATAAAATCGACAGCCTAACGATGTCACATAAAAATTAAGAAAATCTGTTGATGAGAGTGAAAAGTTTATATCATTACATGGAAAAAAAATGTACATTAATAAAGATATATAATAACATATCCTGAGATAAGAAAATGGAAATTAAAAGTCCATACATAAAAGAAGTCTTGGCTTAAAGAGTACGGTGAATGTTTCCCTTACCAATTTGGTAACTTACGAAACATATACACCATGATTAAAGGATCAAACAAGGAATATGTAAATACCCATAAATTAATGAATATTACACAAATAATTCAATCATGGTTAGTACATACCACACACAAAATGAAATAATGGAAGATATATCATGAATCTCACGGGAAAAAATAGATATGAAAACACATTACCACGTTGTAATCAATCGAGTCGTATGAACAAAATTAACAACCACCAAGTGAATCACCGAATACCATGAATATAAATACAATCATGATAATATATATCAAATGTCAGTACACAATACACCACATGAAATAAATAATTTGAAACCCATGGAAATCTCACAGAATTAAATGGGAGATAAGAAACCCTTAACCACGTGTTCGACTTGACCCGCTTGTTCTTTTTCTCATAGATAATAAACAATAGTTAGTTTATAATTTCTTAATAACATCTTTCAAGTTTATTATTACTTTTATATCAATTATTACAATGTTATAAAATTATTGAATCATTTATGTTAATAGTGGTCGTTTGGTCGATAATTGGTACTTCAGTCAAAAATGATGTTCTTATAATATACAGTTGTTCATGTGGTTAAAAATACCATATTATCTTGAATGATATTAATAATTTATATATCATATGTATCATATATAAACAGTGTATATTTTTATTTATAATACTTCACAACATTTGGAGTTATGAAATGAAATGCACCTTTCACAGAGATCATAAGTCGTATGAACCCATGAACGATACTTTCAATTCTAATTCATATTTAATGGAATGGAAAATTAATGACACATAGTTGTATTATAATTAATATATAATATCATTATATTTTCTCTAATTCCATTCTTTATAGGTTCAAAAAATGGAATGAATGAGTCATATCATTTTGGGGGTGTGTTAGTCTGCACTTTCTCAAATGAAATTATCGTATTTACACATTCTAGAAACCATAAAGGTATGATATAAATGAAAAATACAGAACTATAAATGAAATATAAATATAATATATATTACATGTAAATACAATTCCATTTTAAATGCCACAATAAGAGGTAGTAGTAGAAGTTTAAACAATCATCGTTTCGTGAGGCAGTAGTTCGCCATCCACAGAAATAGTATGTGTTTTTTGGAAGGTGGTGCCTCAGTCAAATACAAAGGAACAATTTATTGAATAGTGAAAAATATGATTACATGGGTCTGAATGACAGAATATTATTACAATATTTCTCAAAAAGAGGAATCAAATCACCAGGAAATTCATCCTACCATGTAATGACCTGGTTGACTCCCTTATTGGCAAGACCGTCTGCAACCATATTTGCTTCACTGAAAGCATGTGTAATAATGTAGTTGGTTTCAAAAAACCAATAGAGTCAATTCATCAAACAGGATGAAAGCATCGAATCAATATGCACCACACCCTTCTAAATAGCCTGGAAAATAGTTGTTGCATCACTTTCAATCAAAATATTGTTCCAACCTTTTCGTTTAGCAATGTCAACTGCATGAATGACCCCCATTATTTCAGCATCAAGAGAAAAGGTTGTACCACATCCACTAAAAAATAATCTGAGACATTGGCCAATATGATATATAAAAATAGCACCACATCCAGTAGGTCGTGGGTTGCATTCAAAGGCACCATCAACATTCACTTCGATCTATCCTAGAAGCGGGGCTTGCTAGAATACCTCAAATGTACATCTAGGCTGTTGATAAAGACCAGCCATCCGAAGACGATGTAGGATCTCGAAGTATCCCACGGTGTTGTCACAATAGGCTTTCGGAATCGAGGAAGCATCATGAATGGAAATAAAAATCTATGCTCGACCTGCATTAAGATTGAATGAGCATTTATTATTAAGAATATAATTTTGTTAATACCAGATCACATGGAGGAACTCTGAAATAGTAGCCAAAAAAGGATTCTTAATTTTTTGTGATGATTCAAATATAGTGCATCATTGAGTCATGGAGCTAATTGAGTTAAGGAGTGAACATCTACAACCCAAGATATCAAGAATATTGTTCCAAAGAGATGAAGCTTCCACAGAAGAATGAAACAGATGCTCATCATCTTCCCTATGTTGGTTGCACAAGTGACATTGAGAGAAATGTTGGATCCCAAAGCATTGAAAACAAACACAAGTGGGGATTATTTTGTGAGCAATATATAGAACAAGAGTATTTATTGACAGTTTAATCCAACGATTGCTAAATTAATTCTTCCAAAATAAGTTAGAATCAGTATCAATGAAATTGTGTTTATAGAAAATCATGGAATCATGGACACCATTACAGTGAGGTTCCCACATTAATAAATCTTAAATGTTTTAAAATGGATTGTTTTCATTGATATTTTAGATGTTTTATGGCTGTCTATGTTGTGTGAATTTAAAATATCCATTATAATGGAGTTAGTGTTATCGGGAGGGAGATTTGGAGGCGTCATGGAAATTTTTGGAACCCCCATCTTGTTTTCAAGAAAAAAATTCATGGTTGAATTAGAAGTGGCCATCCATCTAGAGTTTTTCAAAATTTTAGTGTCAGAATGTCTAATATATGGCTAGATGAAAGTGGTTATATTGCTCAAATTTCCATTTATAAGCTTAATAATTATTTTTATGGAAAAATCAACAGAGTTAGAGTTCTTGTTAAGAAGCCTCCATGTGATCCTAGTATAAAGTGCATCATTAAAAAGATTATATTTTTGATGCCGATTCCACCGTTATCTAAAGGATTACAACAGGTGGACCAAGGGATTATCACAAGCTTCCTTTCAAGTGTGCTTCCTGTACAAACAAAATTTTTAATGCAAACATTAATTTTCTTTAGCCGACTAGATGGGAATTTTTAAACCATCATCGAATATACCATTTTGTAAACAATTTTAGATTTGACAAAATAGATTCTACCAACCATGGAAAATAGATTTACCCTTACAAGAGGGAAGGTGGTTAATAATTTGGTCATGAATGCTGGAGATGAAGCCAAATTTAGGTCTTTTCCCAATTTTTGGCATGCCGAGATAGGTGAAAGGGAATGTTCCTTCCATTATGCCCAATAAATTGATTATATTAGTTTTCTTGAAAAAAACAGCATGTTCTTTACCCTTTAGATGGATGTGTGAGTATGTTTTGTTCGAATCCTTCTCATATGAACAACATTGTATATTTATGGTAATGGTGGTGATATAAAAGAAAGAAATAAAAAGGGTTTAGGGGATAGTATATGTAAAATAAAAGAAAAAAACTTAAGAGAAGACATAACCTTTAAATCAGGTAACACTCTTTGGTTTGAAACAATAGAATTTCATGAAGTTTCTTATGCCTTAGGCAAGGCTTCTAAGTAGATGAGAGGGATCCTGAGATGTTATTTGGATAGAGGATGGACGATACAAAGGGCTAAAGAGGTGTGAGTAATGGGTTACAAGTGAGGGCTTCTTATAAGGGGGAGGGGATTTTTATGAATGTTCAAAAATATTATTTTATAATATAATTATTTTTGGTTCCTAAAGGTCCGAAAATTATTAAAGTCAAAGATAAGATGACTCTAGTTTAAAATAAAATCATATCATATGAATTATATAGGTTTTGAATATTGTTAAATTTTTTATAATCTTATTTATTTAAATGATTCATTAATGAGGTAAATATTGCGTCATTATTATGTCATAATTTTTTCTTTTCACGTCTAAAAATTATAAATAATATACCATGATGTCGAAAATCTTTTTAGCTTTCTAATTAATATATATAGTCAAATATATCAATTATATAACACCATATTATAATTGTTTTATAAAAAACATGTTTTTGATATTGTTAAATAAAAAGTTAGTAATGTCATTATTTTACCCAAATGGTTTTCAAATGCCAAAAATCAAACAAAAAGATAGCATTGGTTGGCCCTGAATCTTCTAATAATTTTAGGACAATTGTTAAGTTAATTTTATATTTTTATAATATTAATAATACCTTGAATTACTCTATAGACCTTTAACCTCAGTAAATAAAAGTCAAAAGTTATTATTCACCAAAATTATTTTTATCTTATTGAACCAAATCTTACGTACTGATAACAACCATGCATGTTAAATTTTTTAATTTCAACTTACAGAAGTAGAAAAATTTATTTTAAATGAAAAATTCGATTTTTTAACTACTACTTACTGTTTTCACTATTGTAAAAAAAATTAAAGGTTTTCATAAAAATACCAATAATTATGCCTTAGCTATTTTTTATATTTTTAATTCAAAAATGATTTCTATTTTACAAAATAAAAAATTGAAAATATCCATTAATTTATTTAAAATTATTTCCCATTTTCAAAACAAAAAGCATGTATCTAAGAAACAACAACTATTAAAAGATTGACACTTGTTTATGTACAATTTCAAATAAAAATTACATCCAAATATGAAAATTGGATTAAATGGTAAAAATATAATCTAATTAAACATTGAAACTATTTAAAAAGATAATATAACCATATATATAAATTTGATTAAAAGGCAATTTTGAATTAATAAGCAGTTTTTTTCACTACTTATTAAGAAATGAATTGTATCAAAAAAATCTAAAAATTCACCCAATGTAAATTTTGATATCCCAATTCTAAAGAATAATTTTATTTTTTTATATAATATATAAAATAGTTACCAAAACTATATTTAATGATATTTCACCACCAAAAGGTGGTAAATACGCATTTTAAACAATGTTAGATTATTTATACTTAAAATTAGATTCATTCACATTTTAAGAATTTAAATATTATTGGATAAATGTAAAAACATTTAAAAAACATTTATAATCATAATATTTTTAGTTCTGTTCATTCTCTCCAACAAAACGGCTAGACGTTAACTTCCATTTAAAATAATCATATTATATTATTATTGTTTTTCAATATGACGTAGCTTTGTGTGCAACATAAGATTTTGGAGAAACCCATTATTGGGTGTCAGGTACTCCATTGAATATCCCCCATTAAAATAAAATTAATATTTTATTCATAAATATTAGTAAGTATGAAAATGACATATTGTTTATTTTCCTGGTATGTTACATTTCTGGCTGAAGTTCGATGTAGGTACATGGGTCGTAGTCTATGCCTATAATGTTATAATGGTTTTTGTTAGTATCCCTAACATAAAAGTTTCTATACTTATATGTATGCTAAAAATCCAATTTCTTATTCCTTAGTTATGATTTCAGGAATCATGATGTTTATTTCCTAATGATTCATGTATTATGAAAGGAAATGTTATATACCATAACTAATGTTTATTACTTTTGATATGCATGGTATTATCTCTGAATGTTACCATTGCATTATCATACTACTATTATAATATTTATGCAATCATTTCGCCTTTGATTACACTAATTGTGAATTTTAGCTCACCCCTTTATTTAGATTCCTTTCTCTAGGTTATAAAGAATTTCTATAGGTAGAAGTACTAAAGGTGGAGATCATTATGAGAGATGCTGATGATCATTCACCGGGATAAAAGATTTTGATTATGTGTTTCCAAATACTCTATACTATTATCGTCTTATGGAAATTATTTTGGTAATGTACAAGAAATTCATCTAAAAAGATGTAATATCTATGTATGTTAAGTCGTGATCGCAATAGTTGGGTTCAATGGAAGGGTTTAATCAGCATTTTGAAACATGGATGAGATAAATTTAGTGAAATACATAGGTATATTTCTAGGTATATGTCTACAGATGTATCTATGGATTAGTATAAGGACTTGTTAATATTTAGGAAAATTTACACGAATTTTGGCGAATGATATAGTAAGTGGTTACCAAGAAGTACATCCCACTGTGGTTTCTACCAATGTTTGTGGTTCTTCAAACAGATGAAAATTTGAGTGAGTAGTCCTACAAGATGTTTTGGGTCTGACCTGGGGAAATCTAGTGCACAAAAATGGGAATTTCTGTACACCTGGTTTGAAACACCTGAGAGATATTCTTTGGGAATTCACAAAATCTCCAAAAACCATCATAATGGATTTAGATATATGTTAGCTATGAATAATCATGGATAGACCAAAAGATTCATATATTATAGAGTGTTTTATTAGTTAGACATCCGATAAGTAATTATTTTTGTAACTATATGGGTTTCTTCAATATAATGCTCAAACAATGCTTCTGGTTTTAGTCAATGGTTGGAACCAGAAGGAACTAGATTAATTTTGAATGTGATTGAATATTTTCTAATCATCATTCAAGTGGGATGATCATTAGAGTGAAAGGTGTCATGATTATGCCTAATCAGATTTCAATTATCACGATTAACAATGTTTACCTTAACCAACTCTTGGAATAACCATGGAATAGAAATAAGGAATTCATTGATATTTTTCATAATTGATACCTTATATAATGTATTATTTGGTTTTATTTGTTTCATGAATGTGAGAATAATCCCATAAGTGAATGTATCTGAATAATAAAAAGTTGTTTCGACTGTGAAAAAGAAGGGCTTAAATAATGTGACTGTAAGAAAAAAAATGAAAAGTTTGGTTAACGAAATGGATGGGAGTTTTGGCCTCCCCCTATCATCCTTGTTGGATAAGTGTTTTAAATTTGCTTATAATAGTCATTATGGATTACAGTAACCCAAGAGTAATGTTCCTGAAGAGAATCAGCATGGTGGCGTGAGTAATGGTAACATTACTGATTATCAAGAGACTAAAGATGAAATGTGAAAAGAAATTGGTATTATTGTCAATGGATTAAGGTTTATGTATTAGATGTTTTTATATATTGGGAGTCAAAATTTATGAATGATTATTTAGAATGTTCCCTATAGACTGGTGATGTAATTTAATGGCATGAAGATATTTTTACTGTAGGAAGATAAACCTTAATATGATCATTATGATTAGATAATGTTGTATGAATATGGATAACTAGGATATAAGTATATAGTATAATATATATTACATTAGAACTAAATAAGCACTTGTTTTAGGTGTTACATGATACAACGAAGGGATTTTACAAAATTTAAGGATTTAAGTAGTAAATCAAAAATACATTGGATTGAAGAAGAATACATGTTTTCCAAAAGGATTTATAGTAATTCAGGTTGTTACCATGATTCATGATTATATATGATGAGGGTACTCGCATTTTTAGAATGTGTAAACCTAGATATATTTTCTATTATATAGAGGAATCCATGTTATTGTAATTTCATTACTCTATTTCAACTGTTTTTGAATTTTCTCCTTTGGGAAGGGTTATATGTATAACCATTCATGAAAAGTTTATGTTACAAATTGAAGGATTTTCTTTTTGTACTAAGTTCACATTGAATAACATGGTTAAATGTATTATAACTGAAAACAAATTTTTCAAGTACATCCACATAATATATTATATTAGTGTTGTTTAAAAAAAGGAATCATGTATGTAGAGTGAAAACTAATCATGTACGGCATGGCCGCGGGTCTAGAACACATAACTGAAGGATGATAGTGGTTTCACACCTACCAATCGCCTACATGATGTCTGGATTAATGTATAATTATTTTTGTTGAAGATGAACTAGTATTGTTACTTTTTATTCTAATAAATTATTGTGTGTTGATTTTTTAAGAGGCTAATAGTTATAATTTTCATTCATCAATGGGCCATTAGATCCATTGAAAGTTCCTTCTAGTGATTTAATCATTAGAGTTAATTTCTGGATATACATTCCATGAGCTTATGGATGTATTATAAATTTTTCATAGCACGACCTAAGATTGAATTTTTTTAATTAAAATTAATTAAGAATAACTAAATATTCGGATAGTGATACAAAAAATTTGTTCTATTACCTTTAATTATGTTGAACCGATGGATTGTGGAATCATCTCAGATTTATCAAATTGAGGCCCTCAACATTATTTTTGTCAATCAATTATTTTTTATTGATGGCCTCAATCACTTCCTATTAATATTTATGATTTTTTAGTGTCCAATACTTACACCCAACAAATGTTCTCTTATCTGGAAACCCATTATTATGTATATTTGTGTAACTGATATAGTTTCAAATGTCCCTTTTTAAGGGAAGCTTTAGTATCCAATTTTACAATGTGGGTTTCAATGAATGAAACATTCAAGTAATAAATATTTGAAATCCGGTGAAATTTTAGAGGAGAAATTCATTTTATGGGGGGTAGAAAGTTACAACACATGATTTTGACAATTATTTTTTTGAATTAATTTTACTTTAAATATATCTTATTTCACCTGACACCAAATAAACTTTATATAAATATAAATTAAAAATATATTTAAAAATAACTTTCATGCACAATACCAACTTGTATTGCGCTACAAGCAATACCAACTTGTATATCCCAATAAGAAATACCGTCTTCTCTTACAATGCATGCAACATTGAGTTTTATGAAACATATTTATATATATAATTATTAAATAAATGAGATAATTATATCATAAAAATTATACATAGTAATAAGAATAGTAATAACTACTTTCCAAATATTTTTGGAATTGTTTCATATAAATAAAACATATTGATAGTGAATGATGATATTTTCGTAACGTCATTTTCTATTTAAAAAATTCTTTTACTGAATAGAATGATATTTGATAAAAAAATTAATTTTAGACTAATTTAGAAATTTAATTTTATGAAAGAAATGTAAATTTTTCATTCAAACATTGAAATTATCCTAGGGTTAATTTTTTGGATTTTTATAAAAAAACATCATTTTTTATGAATAGTGGAAAATATTGCTTTATAGTTTAAAACTGCCTTTTTATCAATAATAATCTATTAATAATGATAATATAATTATCATTTTAGGTAAAATTAGATTAATATTACATTTATTAATTCAATTCAATTAATTATAATAAATATAACATTGAAATTAAATATAAAATATGAACCAACATTTCAACTTTTTCTAACCTTAGAACCCCCTTATTTCATCATTTCTTTGTTATTTGCAGTAATTATAATTTTTCCACATATGTGAATTCGATTTCTAAAATACAACATACAACACTGTATTCATTCTAATATTTTTACTCTAGTTATACCATGTTTATTTTTCGACAAAAATAATTACTAAAAGTGATTAAAATGAATGACATTAGTTAGGTCCAAATAAAGCTAAATTTGACAATAAGAATTAAAATTTAGGGCCCAAATGAACCATAAATTTGACCAAATTTGATTGAATTCCAATTGTGAGTCCACAAATCTATCAATGTTGAGTTTTTTTCCATGATATAACTTTTTTTATGTAACATCATGTGCACACATATGTTTCTTCTATAAATTTCAAAAGAGTCATTTTCCTTCCTTATAAAAGGCCACCTCCTCTTTCCATTATTCACACCTCACAGACATTTTTTTTCATCCATTATATGCCCATGTAGCATCCAAAAAATCCTTCCTTAAACCCTAAATTGTCCCTTTGGGATTAAATATTATCCTGGAATATTTTTAGCATAAACCAAAAGGAGTTACCCGGTGAAGAGGTAACACATTCTCTCAAGATCCTTTTGTTTACATTCATTATCCACCCACTCAACTATATTGATTACATAAATGTGTTTCAAAACCAGTATCCTACATATTCTAAGAAGTTTTTATGCAATGGTTCTCACCAACACTTACACACACCTACATCTAATGGATGTTTAGTGTACTGTTTCAGTGTTTGGAGAACTACTACCTCAGGATATGATGACTGTTCATCTCTCATTTTCCAACAATAATGATGGTAATTTTGTTAAAAATATATATTTATATATATTATATATTAATAAATATGAAATGGACAATGTGATTATTACACAAAGTGACACCATAACATAAGATCATTAACAAGCGGGTAATATATGGGAATAATCAAAACATGTATTGTACTATATACAATAATATAATTTTATAAAAGATGTATAATAAACATTTACTTATTTTAATGGATTATTTCATGAGTTTTAAGAGAGTCATGACTCATGGTAAGGGGAATTAATTTCCCATTTACTTTCTGTGAAAAACATGTTATGTTCACCATTATTTCCTATTGTGTGGTGTATGTATGACACATGATTGAATTCTATGTATCTTATAATTAAATTTATGGGTATCCACATGTCCATTTTATGATTCTACTTTCATTTGGTTTATTTTTCAAATGATACAAAATAGGTAAAATAGTTTGGCCTCAATTTCCTTCATTGAGACTCATGTTTTTAAGCACCAAATCACATTCTACCACTTGTATATTCATCCATTATTCGTGTTATATAATGAATATCAATATTTTACTAATATTTTATTCATTATGAAATTTAATTTCATACATGTAGATTATGATCATATGTTACAAAGTTATAAGTTTTTTTTGAGAAAATCTCATTGGTTTCCTAGATTATTTTTTTTGTTTTATATAAAGAAATCATATAAACAATCTCTCAAGGAAATTATTGAAATTTCTACTCCACTATTTATCCATTATATACTGAAGTATTTGTAGAATTTTTATAATTTTTGGACCTAAATGTAGTTAATAATGATTTTTTCGAAATGTTGACTTTACCCTCCTGTCGGTCTACAATATATGTATGCAAAAAAGGGTTACTAGGAATATTATACCATTATACTATATTTTTTAAAGATATTTTTACCATTTTATTTTAGTAATCTCTTTAATGGAATCATTTTTGTTGTTCTGTGAATAAGGAATTCCTTCTTTCGTTCTTACTGTGAAAAAATGAATGTTTCATTTTATTTCATACGAAATGTACAGATTTAACCACCATTATTCCCTTAGTAATTCCTTTTCATTTTTAAAATGTTAATATTTAGAAAATTATTTTAAAATAAATTTTCAAGGAAAAAGGATTTCAATATGGATTCAGTTTTTCTTTATATATTTTTAATGAATTTTAAATGAATTTTTTTTGTATTGACATGCCTTTTCAATTAAAAATGTTTATTTTCCAAAATAATATTTTTTGAAATATATTTTGAAACTAATTTCCATCAATGATGAAATCCATTTATGTTACTCATTCCATTTTTTTAAAATTCCTTAAATGTTTCATTCATATCCTTTTTATGAATTGTTCATGCTTAATATCTTGGTCTTTATGAAACTAGATTCGTTTTCATGGGTTATATGTTTATGAAATCCATTTCTATTTCAAGGGTTATGATTTGATGAAATGGTTATAAACCTATCTATTTTCCATAGGATATGATTTGATGAAATATAAATGATACCAAGTTCATTTTATATGTTATGATTTTATGTTTATAAGTCCTATATCTTTTTTGGATAATCATAGGATGATTTTATTAATTATCATGCGACACATGTGTGAATTATATTACAATGAGATGGTTGGGAAATATATCTCAATCCAATTCATTGGGTGATTATATGTTTTATATGATCTCAAAGGGTACATGAGTTTTATCCCAACCCCAAAAAGAAATAGGTTGTATGGTTTGTAGTAAATGCCCAAAAAGAAAGAGGGTGTACGGGTTATAGACAAAGCCAAAATGAAACAAGGTTCATGTGTAGATGACAAATCCAAAATAAAAGATGATATAGGAGGGGTAGCCCATTCCAAACACAAAGAAGGATCATGGGTTTTAGACCAATCCAGAAAACAAGAATGTAATTGGTTTGTATCCTGAAAAAAAATTGGGTAAGAAGGATTCTAGCCCATGCTTGAAGTAGGTACATAGGTCGTACCCCAAGACTATAATGTTATAATGATCTGGGTAATTATCCCTTACATATAAGTTTTTATTTTTATATGTATGACATAAATCTGATTTCTAATTCCTTAGATATGATTTCATGGATCCAGATTCTTATTTAATTATGATTTGTGTCTTATGAAATTCAAAGCATTATCCTGAAACTCATGTTTATAACCTTTGATATGGAGGTTATGATCTCATAATGTTATGATCACGTTATCTTACTAATATGTTCATGATTATTCATGCATTTCTTCCCTTTTTACCCATCTTGAGCATCTTATCTCCTCCAATTCTTGTGATTCATTTCATTATGTAATGATGAATGGTTTTAGGTAGAATTAATAATGGTGGATATATTCATGGGAGATTTGAATATTATTCACTGGAATAAATGATTTTGTTTCTTGGTTTCAAAATACCATAAGATATTATAGTTCTCTATCATGTAAATTTATAATTTATTGAATATTCATCTAAAATGATGTAATATTCATGTAGGATAATCCTGAATCACTATATAAACACTTCAAATATTAAATTTTATGTTTTTCATAGCATATTTCATCAAGAATTATTCCTTATATAAATAAACATTCTTAAATAATGACCATGTTCCCCACATATAAAAACCTTAATTATTAGTGGGGCATTATGTTGAATTTTTTCCCCATGACTTGTTACCCAGACACTTTATTTTCAATGGTAAATTAAAAAATTTATTCCTAATTTTCCATACACAATGAATATGTTATTCCCATACTGTTTTTTTGCATGGTTCCACTTCATAAATTTCATACTTGATGAATATGTAATTATCTTGTTTTGTCATCTTCAGCACCTGAACAATGATTATATTCTATTGTAATCCTCTTTTATGAGTTATAATATTCAACTATGTTATATTTTTTATTCAAAATTCATGATATCTCATTTTTAATGGTTATATGATTTCTAAAATATGATCT
Source organism: Viscum album (assembly GCA_963277665.1). Taxonomy (NCBI): domain Eukaryota; kingdom Viridiplantae; phylum Streptophyta; class Magnoliopsida; order Santalales; family Viscaceae; genus Viscum; species Viscum album. The sequence goes on from OY728127.1 coordinate 767,758, forward strand.
AATTTATCTAGAAATATCATTATAGAAATCATTCCATTTCCCATTAATTTTTATTGCCTTTATTTCTCCCATTTCATGCCATTAATTAAAGATAATAAAAAAATTTACCAGGCATTAAAAAAATTATAAACATAATATCCATAATTAAATAACTTCAAAAGGATGATTGTTCACAGAGATATGAGTCTCTAGGTTTTAATAAAGGTTAAAAATTGTAATGTTTCCAATTATGATCTCAGACATTATCATTTTTCAATCCTATCATAATTTTTTGTAATGTTTTTTTCAAATTTTCAATGAATATACCCAAGATGATTCAAACCAAATCTACAGTACGATCAATTTTTTCTCTTTGTAGAAATATATTCAAAACCTAATGTTCCATTTTCAGAATTACTACTCATAAAAACATTGATTTTAGAGCCCCAATAACTTGTTATATATAAAATTAATGTAATTTCATGTAAACTAAATCCTCAAAAATTCAAGGAAATTCCATCATATTTTTATACAAACTACCATTTATATACGAACACATGATTCTCATACATTTATTTTGAACTTTTTTCTAAAAATATGTTACATTATACAAACAGGTTCTTGAGGACCAAAATGGTTTTCTACCAATGGTAACATGGAAACATAATATTCTGAATATGTGTTATATCTTTTTCACCTCACATAAATATATTCCCCTTTACTAATGTTAACCACAATAACCTACATAAATCCATTATTAACAATATTGGGAAAGGAAACATAAGAAATTGATATAAGAAATGCTCATTAAGGGTAAATAAGAATATATATATGATGAAATAAGAATACGTATATGAGAACATGGGAATAAAATTATATCACCATTCCATTTATTCCAATGATCATAAACATGAATCATCTCCAAAATATTTGCATCTCATAATGCATTAATAATACAAAAATCATATAACATGGCCCATTATAAATTTAAATTGGAATAAGACCTAAAATTTGGCATACACAATAGTTTATAACATTTTCAACACATGTAAATGGAATTTGGTTTACTGCAGATGTTAAGGGAATGAACTGAAGCCCTCTCACAAATTTGGGGCCATGGAATATATTCCTCAAAAACCATTATGAACATGTAATGTGTCAATTAATGATATTTCGAAAATATAATAAGGTTAATGAATACAATTGTGACCATGTAATAAGGTTCTTGCATAGGGGGATACTCCTTCGGGGCGGGACACACAACCATCCCAAGTGGAAGACCTATCTTACTATATCAGTATCACTCAAATTTCATCCCTATATTTTTGAACCGGGTTCCATACCATTATATCACTGTATTACTTATTTGGGTACACAAACATTCTAGACCTATATTACTTAATCCAGTTCAGTCTTATGTCCATCCCTTTATATCTAACAAGATATATAAATATGTACCCAATGCATTGGAGGGAGATCTAATTCTCACCCAAAATATAATGAAATTATACATATGTCTTAAAAAATATCATAAGAACAAATCATATCATTAACAATGAAATTAAATTTGTATCATGAGAATGTAATCATATCATAATTTTTGGAAAAGAGAAAGGTAGCATAATCATTTCAGCACAACATAAATTTTGAAAAGAAGTGTATTTGATAATACTTTTATCATTATATAATCTATGTAATTGTAATGAGTGTTATGAAGAAAATTAAATATTAAACATAAAAAATTAAAATAATTAAACAAATGGTTTCCATGGATAATAAACATAGAAAAGAATAAACTATATTTATTGTATTCGTCTTATTAGCTGATGGATATCGAAAGATCACTTGGAGAATTTCATATGCAAAAGAACCATTTAGTGAAAATCTATTTTCAAAATTTAAATCAGTATCAAAATAATTTTCATTGAAAGACAAATTTAATAGTTATAATTTTTATTTAAAAATAATATAAATCATATCTTTAGTAATAATTCCTTTTTCATTTTAAAAACACATTTTAAAACATTAAACATTTTGAAAACTATTTTTATTGAACAACCATTAATACTTATAATTGATGATTTTAAGAACATTATAAATAATTTATAAAAAATTTAACACATTTCAAATCATATTACAGTAATGAAAATTTAAAATATCATTTCAACTGTATTAAAAATATTTTTAGAAACCCTAGTTTTTGGTAACCATATATTTATTACTAATAAGAGAAATAATGTTGGAAATTATGAAATTATTATAATAGCTACTTATGTACCCATAATTGGATAGATAATAAAATTACATTATGATACAAGAAATAAAATGTGTAGAAAAAAATTCATGAGATATCTTGAGATGTGAATAATTTAATTTCTATATTGGAGGCTTAATCCGAAAAAAGCTAGATAAATGATGAGATTTTAACATAAAATATTTACTATTTTGATAACACTGAATCACAAAAACCATCAAGGAAGAGTGAAAAATGAATCATTAAATTTCATGAGGATGAGTATCATAATTATATTCCATTTAAATTGGGTTTTTTATTCATGTCATTAAACAATATAGGTTATTAACATAACATATGTCTAAAAGAAATAAAATTAATAATAATTCATCTTCTGATTTTGTAAAGATTGAACCAAAATACAAAGAAAATATAGTCCATAAAATGGATATGAAAAAACCTATATATTATATTGTAAAAACATTAATATAAATTCATCGAAGGTATATATACCACATTGATTACAAACCGCGGTGAGTCGTGGATGCCTTCTACTCTGAAGGAGAGTGCATCGATGCATGATGCTAGGGTGGTTCCAACCGGTGGTAATAAGCTGCCTTCTAAATATTATTCTTCTACATGACAAAATAAAAATTAATGCCCGAAGCTAGATGGATTTTTCTCTCTTGGTATTTCCAAAGACTCAATCCTTGGTCGAATCCTTCATAAGGGTTCAGCTGCTCATTTTGAAGCTAACTCTGCAGCGCTCACTGAGAGAATGGAAATTGGGGAAAATTCATTGATTTTACAAATTCATTTTCCTAAAGGTGAAAAACCTTGGAAGCGCGATGATTTGATTCATAGAAACTTGATATTATAGGGAATCTCTAACTATAAATTCATCTCTCTTGGTCATGGTTTTTTTCATTGATTGTTTCCTTCAAATGATTTGATGCTTCGTGCATAGAGATTTGGGACTCTTCTGTTGAAACCTTGTTGGCTTCACATACATGAATGGTATTTAGACTTTAATGTTTTGCGTGCAAGAAATTCATTTTCTCAGGTCTGGGTTCGTCTTCATGGTCTCAACTGGGTCTTTTGGCATTTGAGGATTTTATATGATATTTCCACAGCAATTGGGAGTCATATTCGTCTTGACAAGGAGACTGAAGATGTTCAGTTCGGTCACATTTCCAGGATGTTGGTGGTGGTTTATCTAAGTTCTATCTTAATTCACAAGGTAACTCTTTATAATCCTTCATAAAACATTCAAATTGATGTTGATTTTGAAAAAAAAAATATTTTTTTGAAATTAATGTATTTCTCTTGGACATGCTCTGTAGATATGTCAGAATCATGATTCCTGTCATGAATGTGGAGTGATGGGTCCTCCCGCAAATCTTTTCCGAAATAAGTCAAGGAATAACGATGTTTCTTTTTCAAAGCTCATCGTTCATGATGGTGATTCACTTAAGTATCCAACTTCTAATGTGTGTGATGTAAGGAATTCTGGGAAATCTGATTCCTAGTTATCTAAAGGCAAGAGTTTGCGGGTGGTTGTGTCTCTAGAAAAAACTCATAGTGGCCCCTCCTACCCTCGGGTTGATTTGGCTAAATAGAACACTTCAGATAGGGAAATATCTACACGGTCTTCAGGATTGATGATCTAGGATCAATCTCAGGTTGATTTCTCCAATCAGATTGATGCATAATTGCATGTTGATTCTCACCAGGAATCTCAGAAGCAGCAGCATGTTGATTTTCACCCGGAGACTCAGAACCAGCAGTATACTGATTGTCACCAGGAAATTCAGAAGCGGTTTCAATCTTCTGATTTATCTGTGAAATAGGGAAATTATTCTGATGATAAAAGGGTAATTGGTACCCCTTCTAAGGCTTTTGGAAGTGGTGGGCATGCATCCTTTAAATAAGTTATCTTGAGTGGAAAGTAAAAGATGAATCATAGAGAGGGATTCACCCCTATTTCTTCAATGCGGCGACCACACAAGGATTATTCTAACCTTCCTAGGAAAATGTCTACAAGATCGTCTTCGAATATGTCTAGGAAGTGTTTGGTGGATGAGGACATCTTTTTTGTGTTTGATCCAATCCGCCTTATCTCTACTTTTTATTTCCTTTTAATAAATGGTCAGAAGCTTTTCTTCTGTCATGAATTACTTAGTATATTAACAATTCCATGTTAATGTTATGTTTCATGTAATAACCACATTATTTTTTGTACATGTTTTGACTTGTAATTATAAATCCTATTACAAAGACAATGGTATACTCATATTCATAATATAAAACATGTTATAAATATCATATTTCATTCATATACATGTATTTATATTATTCTACAATATTTTGTTATTGTAAATGGAAAACATCGTTCATTTAGCCGGTATGACATACGTAAACATGGAAACTGATTCCATTTTCTTCTGGTATTAAATGAAAGAAAATTAATAGATATTTCGTTTTATATTTTAATTAAAATTTAATTTTAGGTAAAAAATATCAAATATTTTTTTTAAACCCACAAATAATATATTCCATGTCAATCATGAATGATTCACATTGCTTCCTGTAGTGGAAGATAGTCATACACAAGAAAAATGTTATTCTATTCCATCAAAATGGAAATTCTGACGTGGTGTCTGAAAAAAATAGAAACATAATAACATAATAAATATCACATATAAAAATTATTTAATTAAATATTCCCTCCCTTGAATTTTTTTAGTGGGAAATCAAATTAAATCTATTCATATGGAGATAGTCCTACATACACAATTAAGATGATTTCATAACCCATTTGACGGATATTTGAATTTATTTTTATAGTCAACATAGCATAAAAAATATTATTATATATATTATACTCATGTTTTTTATAAGGAAAATATAAAATGAATTTATGTTGTTTTAGAATGAAGTAAAACAAAAACAATTGTTGATGAACGTTACATCTTCATTTGTTATCTCTTATTGGATTGCATGAAAGCCATTCTTTGTATTGATTTCAACAAAAATTAAGGGTTCAAGGATGATAGTAGTTACATTGAAATGTTTTTTAGGGACTGGATTATACAGATTGTTTGTGTCAAGAGAATAAAATGGGAAAGTGAGTGACCTATTATATTTGCGGAGTAGTGGAATTCTTGGAAATACTGAAATGTATTAACTATTGGTAGGTATCCCTTTCCTCATGTTCTTACAGACACGAATATTATTGGATTGGATGGTTTATTTGGTCAATAAACACCTACATCATAGAATAAATCATTTTTATAATGTTCTTTCTTAACTTCTATGTTTCCAAATTTTTACAATTTTATTTCTTTATGGAAACCAAAATTCTAACCTAGGTAATTTTTACATTAAGAATATATTATAGTGAAACGCATTTGGAAAAAATAGATCCATTAATTACAAAAATTTATATCTAATTTATCTAATAAAAACGCCATAGGTCTTGGAATAAAGTATTATACAAAGCAGAGGTACCTTAGAAAAACAATACATCAACACTAACCGTAACAAAAAAGATTTTAATATTTATGGGTCAATATGTTTATTATTTAAGATAAGTTGGTCCAATAATAGAATATATTTTAATTTTAAAAAAAATTAATATTTCCTTGGATGAATATATTCTTTTTATTAATTTTATATTATTCATTATAAAATTGAATTAATGAATATTTTATCATAACTATTTAATTGGAATTTTAAAATATCAATACAATATTTGAATTTGAATATTTTATTTTTAATGTCTTTGTGTAATAATATATTTATTTAAAAGACTATTTGAATTAAAAATCCATTAAATTTTATTCACGCATAATATTATTTTCGTTGTAAATTTTAGTTAATTATTAACTTAGCATTGAGAATTTTTGAGTATTTAAAGTAATTTTTTATTTTATTTATATTTACAATAAATTATCATGATGAAAATAATATATTTTCATTATCAAATAATATTTTTAACTGAACATATGATGTTTTCTTCAATCCAAAGTATTTTTTAATATTAAAAGGATGAAATATTCATTTTCTGTATTTTTTTATTACTTAACAAATTATATAATCCCTATTCAGGGAATAATGTCCTCATTATTCAATAATATTGATCATATATTATTATGGGTCCGTATATGTCCATAAAATGGGTTATAGACACGTTATTTGGTTATTATACATTGTGTATTATATGTTTAACAACAAATTAAACTTGTTTTTAAAAAGAATCACTGTAAATAATTTCACCTTTTTCGCTAATCATATTGGTTAAAAATTACATTGGAATTTCTAGATAAAATAAATTAATGCATATCCAAATACATAATCTATTACTAGAAATTAAATTCATAGTAGGTGGATAAGTAAAAATAAAATTAAACCATCAGATGTTATATGAAATCATGTTTTTAAAGGGAGAATGTTCAATAGATTACTGTGTTTTTATTCTAAATTCAGTTTTAATAATATAAAATGTACCTAAATGGATTAATATAAGAATAATTAATATATCATGAAATAAAAAATTTAAATTATAGTTAAAAAATTATATTTTTTTAGAAAAAGATGTTTTCAATGAAAATAATTTATTTTTCATTATTCCGAAGAGAATAAAACAACTTAGAATAATACAAAACATATGATGTAATATATTTTTATTAAAAAAATTAAAAATTTAATATGATTATCATTGAAAAAATATTCTCAAAGTGGTAAAATTTAATTTTAAATTGGGTTAAGAAAACCTGATCAAACCATCCTTTTAATATTATTCTTTTTTAATTAAAATAATTATTTTTCTTTTTAATTATTATTATTATAATTTTAATAATTGTTTAAATAATAAAAATTATAGAAATAAAAAATTTATTATACTATTTAATCATATTAATTTCCTTTATTACAATGGCTAGGTGATAACAATTTAATAAAATAATTATAATATTATGTCGTAGTTAGGTAAAACATAGTCTTATGTGGTATGAATTCATCAAAATCACTAAATATTATATGTAAAACAAAAAAATGTAATGTTCCATGTAGAATCACCTCAAATTTGAATGTATCTTAGAAGAAATCTTAATTTTTCATGTGTATATACAATGATTTACTTGGTTTAGCATGCCATGTAATCCATTAAAAATTAATTTAATCATAAAAATTAATAAAATAAAATAGTATAACAATCTACCCCCATTAAAATGAATTTCATCATCGAAATTCGTCTGAGTCATTAATTGATTTATACTTGAATATTCATTACATATAAAACTGCATCGTAAAAGTGAATAATATCACTTCTATTAAAAAGGGAATGTTTAGAATATTAATATGACCTAAAGTAACTCATTTCCATCTTCCCACAAAGGAGAACATAGGTGGGAAGTGATGATTGGATAAGGATTAAAAACATAAATTTTTTAAATAGTGATAGATAACACTTATCACACGGAAGTAGGTTATCATGATAATGCTTGAAATCACAAAACAATAAATCTATTATGATTTATGGGACCATTTTATTCATAAAAATTGATGTTGTTAGGATAATATTTTTCATCCAATATCATTTTGTTGAATAATTTCCACATAAAGATATACATACATTATTTCATTCCATTACATAAAATTTATCTCATATATTTGTTCTACCTTTATCAATTTTTACTTCATCTCTTACTCTATGAAATAAATATGATTTTTTTGTGTCGTAATCAAAAATGGAATATAATATCTTCAAATAAAATTATAAATAATTCCATTTATCTGCAGATATCATCATAGAAAAATTATTATCATAGTTTATCCAATATAAATAAATCATCATATGGTGATTTATTAAATTAATCTCTATAACCCCTTTAAAAGTTCAACATAAACTGTTTCATAAATTTTTACCCATATAACCCTTTTAATATATAAAAACAGAAAACTATGGAAAGTAGGTTACGAAATTTAGTGAAAATAAAATTAACATAAATCCCCATTGTAACATGAAGTAGAACATGATAACCAAAAATAAAACATGTGAATAAATACACCATGAAATCTCTCGAAACATGTAAATAACATAATTTACAATAAATCCATAACAAAAAAAATACATGATTTGTTACTCCTAACATTAAATTCCAATTATTGGGAATATTTTATAATTTAAAAAATGATGAAAACTTTATCAATGATTCCATTAAACATTTTTTTCAAAAAATAATATATCATTTCATATGTCATCAATACTATCCAATTTCATTTATCTATATCAATTATCTCTTTATCCAAAATAAACACCATTTTCTAAAATTCATGATCGTACTATGGTTTAACTTCCCTTAATCATGTTTTTTATATGAAGTATTACCTTGACATAAAAAACATGTCTAGGTCATTAGTACATTTCAATATATTCTTTCAAATCCTAAATGAAAAACATATATTGAAAATTCCCTATATATTTCATAAATTAGATTATACAATGATTGATTTTAAGGATATAAATATTTTATTCATCCCACATACATTTTTAATAATAATATAAGCTTAATTTTAATATTAATTATAATTTTTTTAATTTAACATTTTATTTTTAGTATTTATGTTATATTTAATATAGCCATTACTCATACCAACTTTCTGATTTTCATCACATGATTTTCTCAAGGACATCGATTTTCATATTTCTCATTCATTCAACCTTTATAGAATTCATCTATTTATAATAACATAAGAAGAAAATTATTCACATCCAAATTATTAACAGAATTTTTTATTTTGTCCTTACACTAACATTCATCATTTCCTTAAATTCCTTACTAAAAACAACAACATGTTCCTCTGTAAAGTAAACTATTGTGTTAATTAAAATATATTCAACACATAGGAAACCAAATCTTATTCCGTCCCTAGTCTCCCCTACCCGAACACTTACAAAAGACGTTACTTATATCCATTGGTTAGTCTGAGAGTTGGATAAGGAACACATATTTAATAAAGATCCATTAGTACATATTAGGAATGATCCCCATGTGTATAACTCAAATAATAATCTCATTTTATTACAAATTAGAAAATATTCCATAACATTCATCATTATCATTAATTATGTTAGTTTTCATCATTGTCTCAAACCAGAAATCATAGTGTTAGAAACACATATCATTAATGATAAAAAATCATAACAATCACTTATTAGATATCTTGATCCTGTCACCTTTATATATATATATATATGAAACCATAGGATAATCCTAGGTCATATAGGATCATTATCTATTTAAATCCCCCGAGATGGTTTTTATATATTATATGAATTTCCAAAGCATATCCCCATGGTGTGAAAAAATAAGTGTGAAGAAAGTGCCTTTTTGAGCACTAGTTACTGATCAATTGAAGGACAATATGCTGATTTAAGGGTTTTTACCTCATGTTGCATCTATGATAGAGCCAAATACACTTATAGTATACAGAGAGGTATGCAATTTCATATTCTCGACTCGCTCTATCCATTAATAAATTACAATAAATTTTCTTATACATTGTATCATACTTCTAATTATCCTTTGAATAATCCTATAATATATCCATAGAAATATTTCTATGAATATCACTAATGATTTATCATAAAAGTTTTTAAATGATGAAAAAACCATTCCTTTTATACCAATAATAGAGACCAAGGATTCTCAAACCCTGATATTACATATTTTTATATAAATAGTCGTTACATTTTAAAACACATGATTGAGGACTGTAATAATTTAGTTCATTGGGAAACGTGGAATCAAAATATTATAACATGGTTAATTATCTTCAACATCTAACATTGTTATCTTCCACATTTCTATTATTCACAAGAATACCCTACCTAAATCCTTTTTTCATAACCTAGGGTAGGGAAACATAAGAAAGGGTGAGACAAAATTCACTATTATGGTAAACAACAAAGATATATACACATAAAATAGGAATAAGGGTATGTATACAAGATAATAGCAGTGGAAAACCATACATAGCATATCAGATATCATAAACCTAAATAACAATATAAATATTATAATATCATTAGACATCAATTATAAGGAAATCGAAGAACATGATTCGTGAGAGAAATAAGTTTGAATAATACATAGAATTGTTGAATATAAATATGTTTATAAAATTTGGAAAATTTGAAAATATAAACATGATCACTCATTATGTTAAGGACATTGAATAAGTTCCTCACATAAACTTATTAACCAACCACCAAGTCCAATACATAACATTGGACAGATGTAATATTATTCGAATATAACATAAGGAACACGTAATTAGTTTCAAGAATAAAATTGATTACTCATAATCTGGTTTAAGCGTATGTAACAATATCTCCTAGCAGGGACACACCACCATCCCAAATTATATCCATGAATTTTAATAGTATGATCATTATTATTCCACCATTGTATTAGTAGATTTTTTCCACTTCCATTAAAGCCCAATTTGACTTAATTAGGTTCACTCCCATTCCATCTATGTATTAGGAGTCATTTTTCACTCCTTGTTTTAGTTATAAACATCTACTAAAATGTATAAATATTTACCCAATTAATTTGAGGGAGAAATAGGTCTTACCCTACATATATTTAAATAACAGGTATGTGTACCAAATGATCACCAATATTCATCCAATAAAAACACATAAAATGAAATGGGTATTGTAAACTTGTCATGTTCTCATATTATGTTTAGATGAGATATGTTTTATAATAATTTGATCATTTCATGACCCTTAAAAATAGGTGGGATTAATATGAGTTTTATTAGGATATAAATTGTTGAAGGGAAAAAATACTAGAAAAAAATTTCATCTTAAACATAAACCATTAAAATAATTAATTATAATGTTTTCATTGGATCATATCCCCATAAAATCCTAAACTACAAATAATTATGTCATCCTATTTGGAGAAGGATTTGAATTACCATTGAGAGAATTTATTAAGGATAATAACCTTTATTTCAAAACATAATTTTAAAAAAATAATGAATTATTAAAATAACTTTTTTAAAACACATTTTAAAAATATAATGCAATATTTAAAAATTGGTTATTAAATTTATTTTTGTAAATTACCATACCACTTTGAAATTTTTTTTTCAACCATAAATAAATTTGAAGAAGGTTTTTTTACAAATAACATTGAATTTTTTAAAGACGTTATGTTTCCCATTTTCAACAAATTTTGAAACAGATAACATTTTCATAATCCACATAATTAAAAATGGGATTAATATATAAATAAAAAATATTTTAATCCTTTTTATAATTTATTGATTTGAAGGAAAATTATTTTTATTTGGATAGATATATAATGTCAATTTATCATGAAAACATTTTCTAAATTTAATTAGATATCGATGAGTTTATAAAATGTACCATTACATGCATAATTCATTAATATCAAGATAATAATAAATTTAATGGATTTTATTTATATTTTGATCATGATATTTCCACATTATGGGCCAAATCATAAACAATCCCAAGAAATGATGAGAATGTAAGATAAATTCATTTCCACTTTTATAACATTAAATCCTAAAAGAATGAATAAATAATTAAATGATGCTTAAAATATCATTATGATGAGTAAATGGATTTTATTACATAACAATTTGTCTATAAATAAATCATGTGACAGAAAATAGGTGTATAATATAACCTATGATTCAGAGAAGGAAAATTGGGAGAAAATTACCATTCAAACCATAATCCCCATGAAAGAGAGATTGAAAAATTTATAGGAAAATAAAAATAAATTTTAGTAAAATGGTCATAAAATACATTCATTATCATTATATAAACCACATATAATATCGAGGTGGTGAATATAGCATGTATCTTAGAAAAGTAAAAAGTGAGATGAATATCCCATACCTTGTGTCCTGACTCTTTTTGTACTCACTAAGAAGTAAAATATAATAAATATAATTTTATAATAAATATATTAATTTAAAATATTAATATATCTGAAATAATATATGATTATATTATGACCATTTATTACCCATTAATTAATAGTTCATTGTCAATGTTACATTGTGGGTAACAACCACATTGTTTTACATAGAAGTTATGATTTATTAATTTTCTATGCTTACATGGTGATGGATTACTCATACTAATAATTTATACCATCTTATAAATATCATATATATATTATATATATATATATATATTTTTCACTATTATATTAAATTTGTAGTTTCTAATGAATTAAACCATTCATGGAGACGAGCCACATGTATGCATGAACGATTTTTCTATTTTATTTTTTTATTTTAATAATGAATCTTAATAAATATATATATATTAATTATAGTATAATTAATATGGGATATATATCATATATTTTTATTAATCCTATTTTTAATACATTCAATTTATAGTTTGACGAGTCACATAACATTATAAGGAGGTTGTCTATTGTATACACAAACAATGTTACTATATTACAAAAAATCGAAAGAAAGAAGGTTTGTCTGATGTAAAAATTTTGATTTAATAATAAATAATTTAAATCATATATATCATATATATATATATTTTTTACCTCCTTATTCACAACTAATATGTGTGGCATGAAAAAAATGAACGTGATTGGTTCATGAGGCGGTAGTATACAATACAAATGAATAATGATTTTAATCCAATTTTATTGATGAGTTTTTATTTTCTGAAATTAATAACATATTAAAAATATATTAGTATATATATGAAACGTATTTTGTTATATACTAATTATATAAGAATAATTTAAGGGATTTTATGAATAAATTAAACAAAAACAATCATTGATGAACATTACATCTTATTCAGGTATGTCCTTTTGGGTTACTCTAAAGGCCTTTCCTAGTTAGATTTATGTCCAAATCAAGTCTTCTAATATGAAATTATTTAATTTGGGTTGATATTTTGGAAATTTATAGCTGAACCAAATGGTTTTATAGGTGTGTAGAGTAAGATAAAATGAGTGTTGATTTCTAGTTTTGGAGGAGTGGCAAAATTGTAAATAATAAAAAATTATTTAATGTTTGGTTGTATCGCTTAGAAAATGTTGATCCAAAATTAAATAATGAGGGAGGATAGGGTTAGTTTTTTAGAAACACCATCACTATGAAAAAATAAATTAATTTTTATAACTTTTTCCTAACATATATGTTTCCATATTTTATCATTTTGGTTTTTATTAAGTTAACAAATTCATTATCCTAAGTAATATATCAATTAAGAATAAATTAAAGTGATAAAAAATAATATAATATTGACATTGTTTTTCTATTAATGAAATTTATTTTAAATTTACTGACAATTAATTTTCACTCTGAATAATATAGGATATTTTAAATTTTAAATAATTTAATAAAATATCATCCATTATAAAATATCATTAATTTAAATTTTCACATTATTTATTTAATCTAAATTTATAAATATCATGAAAAAAATTGAATTATAGTATAAAATTAAATTATTTGTAAAATATATTATTCATCTTAAAAATTAATGGAATATAATAATAAATCCAAATTACAAAACATTGAATGTTTTTAGTATCACAAATGTTAGTAAATTATTAACTAAATAATTCCATCCTTGATATGTCATAATAATATAAATAAATTATTTTATATCAAAATGTTTAAATTAATTAACATGATAAAAAATAATTTAAATTTTTAAAAATTATTTTATACATAAAATATGATGTTTTCATGATCCTAAATCTGAAAAAATTTAATGTAAATGAATGTTGTATTTTTTATTTTTCATAACTTAACATTTTTATAGGTCACTTCTATGGAATAATATCCACACTACCTCATAAAAATAGACAATATGGTTATAAGTGTAAAAATATTTCCATAAAATGTATTTTGGATTTGTGGTTAGGTTATTTTAAACCATATATCCGATGTTGAATCGCCAAGTAAACTTGTTTTCTACCTTAACAACTATAATTAATTTTAAAAAATTTCACAAATAACACTGCTAAAAAAATAATTTTTCATTATTAGTTATTAAAATTTATGACTATACCAAATATTATTCAATTTTTTTACAATTTATATTCATATAGGATGAGTAATTTAGTTTAAAAATATTGACGTAGATGTGAAGATAAAATCGGTTTTTAAAGAGAAAATAATCAAGCGTTGTCACGATTTTAATATCACAATTATTTATATAAATGATTAAAATGAAATTAATTGAATTAATATTTATATTAAATAACTATTTCTACATATTATTCAATTAGAAATATAGATTAAAATTATAAAATATGTAGAGGAAAATGAAATTTTCAATCTAAATTTCTTATTTTTTATACTATCCAAAAATTAAACTTCTCATAGAAATACAAAAAATTAAACCTAATATTATTTTGATATTATTATTTCAAAAATTAAGTTTATTTTCTAAAATAAATATTCCATTATTAGAGAAATTTAATTTTAAATTATGTTCCCCCGGAAGGATAATACTATTCTTCGGAGAAATTTTTATTTTTTAAAAAACATTTCTATTTTTTAAATGATTATGATTATTTTATAATTAAAATAAAACTAATAAAAATATGAAAAAATGTATTTCCATAATCATGTTTATCATATTCATTCCATATATTCCAATGGCTATGAAATAACTATTATATTAAATAATAATATTAATAGTATATTGTTGTTCGATAAAAAATGGTCATGTATATAATCCACGCTAACACATATACATAGTATTGATTGTAACACAATATTAACATAGTTTTTCATGTAACAAATTATAAAATCAATTTTTGTTGTTGTAAAATATTAATTTTTATTTTCGTGTAAAACAAGATTAACATGGTGTAACCTGCAACACAATCCAACAAAAAATTATTTTACATAAAAAAATCATTCATAAAAAATCTATGTGATTCATTTTCCATATACTAATCCCAATATTTGTAAAGAATTTATTCTACTTATAATCCCAAATAAATAAGTCTATATTTCTTTGATTATGTCATTATATTTTAAAAAAAAATCGGATATATTATTAAATTAATTTTATCAAAAAGTATTTTAATTGTAATCAAATATCATGAGGCCGGATTTTATTTTATGACAATGTTAATAATAAATACAAGGTAGAATAAAATTCTATGTTATTATTTTATTGTATATAAAGTTCTAATAAATCCTTTTAAAAAAAAATAATACCCTAGATGGAGTGGGATTAGATAAATAAAAGGAGTTAAATAAAATTATTAGGAACACAATAAACATTACTTGGAAGAATAACTTTTGACCCACAAATATACCAATATATAATTAACAATATGGATCATTTATAAAAACAGGGGATAATAACATAAATAACATTGTATCATAAAATTGTACAATCTTAGTAAATATTGTAGTTTCGTATAACATATCATAAACAAGAGTCATGGGTAACATTTTAGAAAAAACTACAATGTTGACAAAGTTCAACAGTTGATCATGTTTACACCCTAATCCCATAAAAACATCCACGTGAGGCCAAATTTTTACCCATGGAATTGAAGATATATATGGATAAAACCATCATAACATATTCATGAATATGTTTTCCAAAAATATAAATCATTGACAATGCATTAGAAATATAATTACCCTGGGAATGAGAATGTGTTACATAATCTTTTCTAATTTCATAATCAATGAAATTTTTATAACGGTTGAATTTGAGAGATAAACCAATGGAATGTATTAAACCAGAAAAATAATGGTGAACATGTTATGTATAATTTTTAGGGAATAATATATGAAATTTATAAACAATTTCTAACATAAAATATAATTATTGATTATGAAAATTCCATTGAAATATTAATTGATGTATTTATAGAGAAAGATACCCTATTCAAGTGAAATTAATATTTTAAAACATAATATATGAAGAATAATATATATTTTTAAAACATTAAAATATCCATTGAGACTTATGAAACCATTAATTAAGTGTGTGGTTTGGATAGTGGGAAATACTATACATGCAATATAAATTAAAGGAAAACATTTTTTTCACATTTGTCTAAAAAAATCAAATCATAAATTTTTTAGAAAATGAAAGACATATCAATTTAATTTTATTAAAAAAAATTAAATCATATGTTAAAAATAATTTTATCCATAATATGTGAGCATTAAAAAATTGAAAATAATTTTAGTGAATGTGGACAAAGATTTAAAATAATTTCCTATAAAATAGATGAATAATTTGAATTTTTATAAAAAATTTATCAATCAATTTATGTACCTTATAAAATAAAATGGTACAAATAATTTAAAATTTAAAGAATAACAAGGAGAAAATAAAAATAAATTTACTTTTTAGAAAATGATCATACAATTTTATTAAATGTAAATTCCAACATTAACAATCTCGACTAAAATGAGATTAGAGAATACATTGTTACAGTATCTAATACATTTGAATCATAACCACCATGAAATTTGTAACATGAAATGATACTTATATATAATTATGATATTTATATTCGTGATATAACATTCAATGGTGAATTATATATATCAAATACAATATATAATAGTTTAACATGATATTTGTAACATATATGTAAAATTGTGATGCAAAATATCTTACCCCCTCCCATGAATTTTTATTTACATCCAATATATCATGTATATTAATCTTATATAAATTAATTTTTTATTATTAAAATTTTCTAACTTTATAACCTTATTCATAAACAAATTTTTCATTTATTTTAATGACATGTATAATTACTTGTTCAGTTATGCCGAAGTGGGGTGTATTGAGGTTCCTGGGATCATAATTACAATACATTAGCTGTGTGTTAAAAATGGTGAAGGTGAACACTATTAAATCATATAGGAAATGGTACTCAGGAAATTGTTACCATTTTTAGACATCAATTAAAATTTTGAAACTGGGTATTAAACATTGTTATGAAAAATTACTTATTTTATAATTATGGAGAAAATATTTTGTATGTATATATATGTAACCATTCCATTACTCAATTATCAGGATAGAAAAAAGGTAAGTGTTATTTTATATTTATCATAATTATAATTATATCATTATTACCATATTACATCATTAATTAAACCTTGAATCCCATCTTTTTGATTTCATAATAAGAAATGAATCACATCTCTTCACGAGGCCATAGTATGCCACAAACAAGAATGATGTTATCATATAATATTGTATAGAAATGTATGAAGGTATAAGAGGTATTAATTTTACATTAATTAATATTATTTCATAATATCATATAAAAACATTAAATCCATTAACATTATCAATTTTGGGAGTCTAAGATGGAAAAAGAATTACATCAGTTCATGAGGAGGTAGTTTTCCAAACACATGAATGATGGATTCATTTAGCATTATAATGAAGAGGAGTTGGATGAATTTTATTCCAGGACCATAATAAAATGTAATTATATAGTACATACTTGTATTATTATATTAATATTTTCATGACATAATAGGAGGATTATAAACATGATGTGAAAAAGGATCAGGTTGAAAGTAATTACGTTTTGTTAGAAGAACCTCCTTTGGATTTCTTATTAACTACTATAAAGATCATATTATTTGAATCCAAAAGAAATATATTGTGTCTAAGGATATGGGAGAGATATTTTGAAATGTTCTGTTCTATTCCAATGGAATTATATCTGTGAATATGTAAAAGGGTCTAGTTCCCCTTTATAAATTAGGTGGAGTGTAATTTTACTATGTACCAAAAAATATACAATAATGGGAAGTCTCTCTGATGAGAAATACCCCCAAAATTTATAAATAATTGATTCTAGGGGTGAAATGATCGATCCAATCCTCCACCATTAAAAAAATATTTTTAACATGATATTTCATTTAACTTTAGGATAATCCTTTATACCATTTTAGTATTTCCCCATGTCAATTAGTTATTTTTCTACATTTACTATTCATTATGCCCAAAATTTTATTCCTTTTATTGCATAAAATTAATTAAACTGTTTTACAATACAGAATACATTATATCAATTTCAAATCATCTATGTGGATGAAATAAAATTGAACAAAATCATTGAAAACGTGTCATAAAATATATTTTAAAAAACACACTTTTTAAATAATTTATGATCTTATATTAAGATTTTGATAAGAATTTATCATTATATAAATAAATATTCATATAAATATATTTAATATAAATTAATTTAATTTATAAATTTCCTAAATGGGGGTAATTTTAAAAAAATAATAGGAATAAACATTATGAACTTATAAATGGTTTTTGGAAAATTCAATTTTATGCATAAAATACACTTATACAAAAATCCTGAATAAGGATGAATACAGTAAAAAAAATTATTTTAATATTAAAAAGTTTTTCATATATAAATTTAAGTAAAATAAAAAATATAATGGAACTTTTAAATTTCATTATTTATTGAAAATAAATGAAGGAATTTTGGAAGCCAATATTTTTAACGATTTAGTGAAAAATCATTCATTTTACGAAAAATCCTTAAATTTATTCATAATAAAGTTTTTATATAATTATTTCAAAAATAATTTTCTTTTTAAAAAATTTGTTTAATAATAAAATATTTTCTAAAATATTTATGTATTTTTTTGAAGAATAATTTTTTTTTTAAATTTGAGTTATTGTTTCCTATGAAATTATTATTATATTTATATTTATTAGGACCATTGTATATATTTCATAAATAATTTATATTATTAAATCCTAATAATTTATCACCTTACAACGTAACATCCCAACTATCCTAATAAGCATAAGGAGTGATGTGAGAGCCACTAGACCCTAGGTGACATCCCAAAAACACTAATGGATGGTAATAAATTCCATGGACCCCATAAACAATTTTTGGTATTATTTTATCTTCTAAATATAAACAATCCAAAATAAAAAACAATAAAAAACCCCTTATATTATGCATGAGTACATAATACAACTCGTACCATAACAAAAAAAATAAACTATGTCAGAGTAAAATGGGAAACCAAAGACATGATCAAGGAGGTCAAAAATAATGAAAATAAAAAATCTATGGTGACATCAAATAGTAACCGCAAACCTTACCCAAGCTCCACCTCCAATTTATAATCTCATTATATCAAGAGAAATTATTAAATAAATGAGATATATAACCTTTTATATGTCTTTATAGATGAAATTGTCAAAATACACAACAGTTACCAAGAATAGGGTTGTGTCAAAACATAGTTTGATTTCCCAAATGACATCCCAAACACATTCCAATTGGGGAACACATAATATCAAAATTTTATAAAGTAATTATATTTTTTTAAAATTTCTTCAAATTGACATCAAATTTTACAATGGAATGTAATAAACAAGGTGTAAAAGACTTTTAAATCATTTCGAATAATCATTATCATGCCTTTGAACACACCATTCTTATCCATGTGATTATTCAAAACAAATGTAAGGTCACTTATCGATCTTCCGAGTCATATGTGGGTAACATATACCAGGTTACCCAATGGAACATGGCCCTTCTATAGGGTTATTTCAAAATAGAATATACTCCAGCCAACCATGTTTTTCAAATTTCTTGTAAAACCATTTCACAAATCATGATTCCATTAATATTCATCAAGAAACCAATTCCTTATGTAAAAAATACATATTTTTAGAATCATAGACAAATGAAGTTTTTTCTAAATGCAACCAATTTTCCAAACATTTGAATTCTAATAATAATAAAAATTTACACCATGAATAACATAATTATTTATCCAAAAATATAATAAAAACAATATATTGAAACTAATCCATCAAGTAATAAATCAAGTTGAGTTGGGAGAGAAGAAATCTCTCTATCAATTATTGTAAACAATGATGAACTAAACAACACATCGCCTGATCTAGGTATATACATTATTCCAAGAAATCACAAAATAATAATATGTCAACATTCTCGAAAGAAAACATGGATCAATCCCCCAAAATTTGGATATATTTTGGTCCAAGAGTGAGATATGGGGAGAGATAAAGAGATACTTGATCATAGAAGAATGGGGAATAATGGGAACATATTTTTCAATCTAGGCCTATGAGACACATTGATTCACCTAAGGATAAATTTTATATCTAAGGGTAATATCTCTCAATAATTGGGTGAATATTGAATTCGAATTATAGAAGGGTTATGAGAAAAATTATGGTCATGTGGCTTTATTTTCATTAGATCCACAATTTAAGGACAATCTACTGTATACCACATTATTAGTCCATGCTATTTGGAAATATATATCAAAATAATGTGGTGATATAATCATAAATCCATACTTCATTTAATTGTCTCTCACAGTTAAAAAATGTACCAACCATCATTTTACCAATATTTAATTATACATAGTTTCTCCTCTAAATTCACATTTATTGGCCTAACAGTGCACCAACATGGTTCTTTCCATTTTCCCATTCTCTGGCCATGCATGGTCTTCAAGAGATCAAATAGTATTTTGATGTAACAATTCCTAACATTTAGACCTATAAAAAGCCAACATATATATATATAAACCCATTAGAAACACCAAAAACATTCCAGAAGATAAAATCAACTCAGAATACATGAAAAAATTATTATATGTAAAAAAGGGAAGCAACAATCATCCCACAAATGTAATTTCCATCCCTATAATGTAGAAAACCAAAGCTGTATGGAATGCATTTTCACCAATCCTCTACCATTTCTATCTCATTCAACCAAGTTTTCTACAAAATACCATGTTTCCATAAAACCAATTCTAGTTGAATTCTATTCAGATTAAATATATTATCCTTCAAATTGAATATTTGTACTAACACATGAATCAACATTACATCGAAAAATATTTCAATATGATCCAATAGAATTTTATGGTAAACATCATGTTGGTACTAATTTTTCTATGATACATGAAACAAATTATTTATTTAAATGTACCTTGGAATTAAATTAAATTGATATTATACCTCACAAACTCATTTATGTATTTAATAATGTGTTCTATACCAATTTGTTGACTTATAAATCTTATAAAGATGAAAATTCCAATGTATTGGAGATATTCACAAGAAATTTATCACTCTACTCAAATGAAAACAGTTATATATGATGATCTTCATATTATTTATAATGAATCAGATCCAACCTTATTCTCTTTCCAATTGAATTATTATTCTCTATTGTCCAATGCACAATTATTTCTCCAATTATTTAAGTCATACCTATTTTCACCCATCATAGTGTATTACAGCTAAGATTACATTAAAATCAATCAAAATTATATATATTTATTAGGGAAGATTATTTTTTTAAGAAGATAACTTCAGTAATGATATATACCCATCCCATGATGCACCGATATCCATTACACAATCCTTACTCATGTCTTACATTGTTTTTATTTTCCATTAATATATTCCAACTATCTGTTGATAACAAGATATATACATAGTAAGATGTTTTTAGGCCATTATAATATGTCATCAAATATTTATTTGTAAACATGGGGTATATGTATGATACAATAGATACTGGAATTCCATGCATTATTACAATGTCTTGAATAATAATTTTGAAAAATTCTTTCACCAAATTAAGTTCATGAACATTGATCAAGTGATCTGATTTAGATAGCTAATCCATAATCACCCATATTGAATTTTTTTATCAAACACATCTATGAATTTACAATTATACAAAAATTTTCTATCATATGTAGTTTCAATAACTGAATTAGTAAATAATTCAAAATACAAGTTGTCACTTTTTGATATTCTTTGAGCTTCTAGTAGGTGAGGCATTAGGAGACATACTCATCAAATAATCTATTTGTGTCGACCCAACAATCTAATGTTTTCAATCCATTAAAAAATTTATGGATCCTAGGGTAAATAACTGATCTCAAATTGTGGTAAGAAATATGAATTTGTTCATGAATATTCAATAATATGACCATATGATATACGACATAAAACTAAACCTCGCTCATGCTTTCATACAATAATGGAATTCACCAGATTGTGTTTATACCTCTTAGAAACATATTTAGGATGTTAAGAATGGGCCAACATATATCAAAGAACAAAATAATTAACAAATGAAACCTGGAATAATATAACAACATCACTGTTGATTGATAAATATAGATTCATTTCCACTAAAGTAGAAATTAGATTCTATTGAGTTGAAGCCTGCATTGATAATTGACTATATGAGTTTCTGCTCAATGAAAATTCTAGAATTACATTTTCATGATATATACATTAAGTAGATGTTAAAATTCGGTTGATACTCTATCCATTTACACTACAGTAAATTTAAATATCATAGAAATAAAATGTGCTTCAATCTATAATGAATTAAAAAAACTGTTTGTTTCTCACCAAAGGGGTAATTTTTCCATGTCATTAAATCATTCAACACAGCAATAATTCTGAATTATTTATTCTGTACTCATTCACATGAAACTATATTCCAAAAACTATAAGAAACAACATGATCCCCCGCTATAAAATTGCATCCCAAACTAGCTTTTCATACATCACAATAGCCTATATATCCTCATTTAGATTTTGTAAATGTGAGGAAAGGTGTTGTTGTAAGTCTATATTTATGTACTTGAATTGACTAAGGACATTGATAATTCCAATGGAATGGAATTCATTTCCATTAAAATGTTATCATTGGTCATTCCATGTTTCAAAAATCAAAAAAATTTATTACCCCTCTATGGAAAGGAAACTATGTATCTCAAATACATTATTGGGGTGCTTCCAAGATATGAATGCTTCTATAAATTTTGGACCTATAGAAACACTATTCACTGAAATTTATATTCCAATTAAATATAACTATTGTATTCAAAAATTAAACCATTATAACATTTCACAAAATTGATGATTCTACATTATACCAACCACTAAAACCATATGATGTTCAGGATTTGTTTTCCTACTTGAATTCAGTAGTATATCATCAAAAAACCCCACCACAAAGGTCTCAAGAGTCCTATAAATAATATTAAGAATCAATATAATTAATATGGTTGATGAAATCATAATAAAAAAGAAATAAAGAAATATTTTATGTTTTCATATCTATTAATGAAATATTACATCGTAATTCAAACCATCGAAATCGTAACTAGAAATAACTAAATTGTTTATAAACATTATAGAACCATTTTGACCCCCTAAATTTATCAAATATATCATAACTCTGGGTAAAATGATAAACAAACATTATTATAAAATGATAAATATTATAATTCTTAACATAATGTCTATGAGTTCAATTTTCCTTCTTCATCAAAGAACATTTCATACCCATGGAGACATACTAAATCAAATGGGACCTTTTAATACCAACTCAATAAACTATACATCCATTTAACTCAATTATATTGGTGAAATATAATAAGAAGGATGTTAAATTAGTCTTGCATCATAAAAGTGATCAATCTGAATATCTACTAATCATTTTGTGGAATCCTTGAAATATTGTTGGGTATAATGTTATTAAAACTGGTTAATAGTAGTTATAAATTCAATATTCCCAAACTAATCCTGTTCTTCAATTTTAAATTAAAAAAACATACAATATATGGATCAATCCATCGGTTGAAAACTTATTTACCTTAATATATTTATATATCATTTATTTTTAAATTGTATCTCGGTGCCATCCAGATATATGAAACTAGCCTTTAAATCATAATAGATGATTTCAGACATAAATAGTAGCAACCAATACATAACTATAATCATATCATAAAAATATATCGTAGTAATTACTCAAAAATAAGGAATATCTTGCCCATAAAATGTTGTCATACAAGATTTAAACACAATAGAAAGACGCTCTCCTTGGCCTAATAGAGTCTGTCGTTTCGGAGAAAAGAATAAATAAACTCACCACGAGATCCCATGTGACCATTAACAAGAAAAGTAATAAATTAATTGCAAATGACCATATCAAATAATTATTGAATATGAGTAGAATTATAATGAATCATATCTCTCTCCATTGAGATACTGTGTTGATCATTCATGTCTATTTTCATTATTACTACAGTGTTTTACTTACTACAATACCCTCTTTGTAATCATATTGTGATTTCTATAGTTATTGATTCATGGTGTTCATGAAAAACCATTTCTCAGTCTTCTATAATGAATCTAATTGTGTTTTTTACACATCGAATGAATTACAAGATGATTTTGAATCCTGACAACTATCTATAGTGTTTAACCTTGGAGCACTATGACCATATCACAGAAGATGTACTATCTCATTGAAATTGTGATAAGATGTGTGATGTGTTATAAAATATCATTTAATACATTAATGGAAATAAAAAGAAAAAATATCTTATTTAATTTTGGAATATTTTGATGATTTTTTAAGTTCCAACCCATTTTGGTAATTTTCACGCGATCATTTTTAAGTACTAATTTTTTGTTTTGTTGCATATTTTTCATTCTAGATTTACCCAAGTGTTTCTATGGGAGTAGATTCTAGGAAAACAGAGAAAATATGGAAGTTCATGGATCACTAATGGTTTTACCTAACTATGCAATCTATCCCTGTAAAATATACAACCACGTCTTGAGAGGAATTGATTTTTCATTGCATGACCTGACAATCCATGTGACCTATTATGTGAAACTGTGAATCACACTGTAATGTGTGAACTATTAAGAGAAAAAATGTTCCCGAACTAGTAAAACATTCTTACAATAATTTAACCCCTTTATATTTAAAATTTTAAATTGCATGAACCCTTGAAAATCACCTTTTTAACCCTATCTCATAATAGATCGATTTATATTGATTTCAAAACTTCTCATATGGAATCCAAACCATATAGACCAATGTTCTTCATAATTCAAAGCCTCAATCGAATATCATTACCTCTCTTATTACATGAGTTCTATCTCGATCACATTTCCATTCATCTCCCATAAATCACCTATTATGTTGGTAGTATTTTTCATTATTTTGGGTTAGATTTAGATCTATATTTGTAGATATAGATCATGTATTTTAGATATTGATAACAATTATAGTGATCTAAATTTATTTAATCTTGATTTAGGGTTTAGAACCCTATCATGTTCTATTTTGGTACTCTATTGAATTTTTTGGATTTCCATTGGCCAATCTTTCATCAAAAAATTGAAGGTGTGGCTAATTATTCAAATCAATTATGCATGATTGCAATTATGTCTGTGTAATTGTATAATTTATATGGATAGTTTATTAATTAAAATATATATTTGAATTAAAAAAATTGATGAATTAATTCATTATGGATATAGTATTTGGGGATAATTAACAAGTGATTTAATTATTAGAACATTGGATTGTAATTTGGGATAATTAATGGTTGATTTAACTATCATAATACTTATTTACTGTTTCCTCATTATACTCAAATTAGGTTTATTTCACAACATAGACACCTTGAAGGGGTACATTGGATCTTGAACAAAATTGTTGAGTTTTCGGTCGCATGTTGTCAATTCCAGTTCTTTTTGTAATTAGGGTCTTTTCAACCAGTTCACTAGCTACCACAACATCAATTTTTTTTTGATCAATTAGAATTAAGAATTCATAAAAACAAAAATGTAATAGTGGATCACTTATTTGGTGGTGTGGGAAAATTGAGAAAATTATCTTAAATCATTTCTAGTATTCCTGAAGTGTTTCTCCATATTATTTTAATAAACCACATATTTCATTTCCTATTATTGTAGTTCTAGAGGATGGGAAAAAATTTTAATATAAAATGTGTTTCATGTACCCCCAATCTATATTTGGGGAATTCACATAGTAAAACCAATCCTTTACAGTATCACCTAATGACAAATGAAATGCAATTATCTTTACATGTTCTTCATATAGATTTTTAGGATTTAATGGAGATCATAATGTTTGAAATTCTATTAAGGGATTATGTGGATCTTCTCCCACGAGTATAGGGAATCATGGAAAAAAGTGAATTAAATGGGATTTTAGATAAAATTGGCCGCCTCACCTTGTATTTAAATGAAAGTTGGTTTTATATCAACATCATGTGAGATTATTTCATTCAGTGTTTAATTCGTTATCCATGTTATAGATGTTAATTTCTATTTCTAATTTGGTTCTAGAAGTAGATAGGTTTAAAATAGTCTCAAGTTGTAGTGTGTCCTCATTCAACGGGTTGTCTTCTACATATTTGTGTTATTGAGATAGGATCCTCTTTATTTTAGGTTTAAAAGTGAATACATATACCAATTTAGAACACACAATGCCCAGAACAACCACAATAAATAAATCTGGACACAAAATGAAATGAAATTTATATGATAAAAAATAAATATTAAAAAATTTACAAATATATGAAATAAAACACGCACTAAAACCAAAGAGCTCCCCCACCACGGTGCCAAAATATGAATATGTAGTCAAGACACATCAAATTGTTTATATTTTTAAAATATATTTATAATATATGGATGGCCCATAGTCTTCCCAAAAGGAGTGTTGATATGAGTAGAGTATGCGCTTTTAATAAAAAGTGCTAATGGTGGGTGGTGGTTTAGAAAATAGTTTAAAGAAAATAAAATAATTTCAAGTGTTTAATAGTTGATAAACAAAGATGGCGTTTTCAAAATTATTATATAAATGGGTTGTTCTGATTTAAATACACACATTTAATGTTCATTTTTTAATAGTGATTCATTCTATTTTGAATTAATTCACTGGTTGAAATTAATTAGAATCATGCTTAATTCCTAAGAATTTATTTTAATGCTTCATGAACAAAACCTTACCACAAAAATCATATTTCTAATGTCCAGCACTTATTCATTGAATAAGATCATCCAAATATGATTGAAATATCAATAAATTGGTAAGTAAAGGGTTCATTTTTTTTCCAATCGGAACAACAGAAGTCATGCAATCAAATCCTCACATTGATTGCTTCGAAAATAAGTGCATAACATTCCCCTACATCAAAACAAGAATTCAGATGTGAGATCATATATAGTAAATGGAATAAAATTTTTGAACACCAAAATTCGTCCAAACCAGTAGATTATATATACAATGGAACTCCCTTGAAATGTGTATAGATTCCCCACAATGAACGCCCATCTTTTATCTCGACATTGTGAAGAGGAGGAAGCTCGAGTGGATCGTATTCTTTATTTGAGATCTTCTAATGGGGATAGGGAGGTCCAGCTCTTCAAAGGGTATGGAAGGGCTGATATGAAACATCAATTTTGAAGAAATTTCATCTTCTAGTCGAACATGAAATTGAGGATCCAATGGTTTTTTATTGACAAAATTGGAAGTAGTTTTGGGCACCCAGTTTTTTCTCATACCTCTTGTATATTGGTTTTTGATTGGTAAATTAAATTATATCGACTTGGGAAAAAATGAAAAATATTTCCCATCATTATGAATTTATCGAATGAATTATTGGAATCATTTGGATGCCAATATCTTGAGATGTGCATGAAAAAAACACACATCTTTTGACTGATTTTCAATTCTTTGTCTTGGAAATAGCTATATGGATGGGACACCATATGGATGAATTATGATTTGTTTCCTTCCTAAAATTTGTGTCACATGATGTTTTGGATCCATCCAAAAATATTAAAACCAATTTTAGGTACATATTTCTAAAAATGTGTAAAATAGTGTACATGTTACCTTGGGCATAAATTTAGTTGAGCCTATTTTTCATCTAGTTCATAATCAACCCTCTGAATTCACCTCCTCTAACAAAAAAATCATAAAAAGATAGATGTTTCCTTTTATTGTGAGAAAAATTAAATTATTGAATCATATGGAAAATGAAATTTGTTATTTAATTTTAAATATCACACACAGAACTATTTTCAAATAGAGTTTTAAGAGTGAACAAATGTAGTGAATCATTGTGCGATTAGTGGAGGAAGGAGAGTAAAAGTGTCTGGGGTCGAGTCTCATGTTAGAGGAATTGCAATAAGTTTATCAGATTCATAAACATATGTCTACAAATTATATTATAATGAAGTCATATGATGATAAATTTCGAGGAACCCTTGTGTTTATAGAGCATGATCATGTTGGTCTTCCAGTGTCTCCTAGGTTGGGTCACTTCATGATATGGAGGCAAGGATTATTATAAACAAGGTTCATGAGACCATATGATATTTTGGAGAGATTCAGGCCAATGATGTATCAATTAACTACAAAAAATAATTATATCATTATGCATGATGTTTTATATATTTAATGACTATGGTGGTATATTCCTAACACTTATTGTGTGATAAACATGGATTACATTTAGCTTGAGATAGATGCATCTGTTAAGGATCACTTGATATGTTTTGGGGATCATAGTGGGAAAGGGTTGTGGGGATAGTCCATTTCAATAGATCTTGAGTTGTGGAATCATCAAAATGTTTAGGAGTAAAAATTGTAATTTAAAATCAACATTAACCCTTATTGCGCAGATATTTTTGACTCATAATATCATATATTCATGGGAGTTCAGTCTGAGGATGTGTTGTAATAAGGTGGAGTGAATATAAGATCCCTACCTATTCGAGAGATTTCATGTGCTCATTTTTAGGTAATATTTTCCCTTGTGTAGAGTATATTTCATATGTGTTTCATGTAAGGGTGTGTCTCGATGAAAAATTTGGTAAAATGGAAGAAATTGGGCAGTGCATGGATGAAACATGGTTTACCCTAAATCTGATCCCCATCCAAGAAAACTGTGTAACCCTGGAGACAAGGGAGGAGCATGGTTAGAAAAAGGATTGTGAAATTGTGCAGCCTCATAGGATAAATTATACACACAAATGGAATAATTTCATTATTATGGGTCATAGTTAGATGAAACTTTGTTCCCCTGGTAGTATACCCAAATTATGAGATTCTAATCCCCCAAAAATTAGATTTTAAATTTTCTAAACCCACAAAACACACAATATTCAAGTCTTATTATGGCCAAATTAATTTATCAAAATTTTATAGATTTCAGAATGGTTAAAATCATTTCTAACCTCCTTTATTCATGATTTTAATCCTATATTGTATTTCATACCCTCTTACAATCATTGAGTTCCACCCCAATCAATTTCCAATGAATCTCACATCATTCAACTATTATTTTGGTGGGTTTTATTCTTGTTTTTTGGTAGAATTAGCTCTTGAATTGTATATATAGTTATATGATTGTCGATATAGATATTGATTAGAGAAATTTATTTCTATTTAGTATTGATTTAGGTTTTAGATTTGGATCCCAATCTATGATATTACATTGCTATATTTTGGGTATTTTCATTGGGCGATCATATATTAAAAAATTGTGGTTGGTGGTCAAATATTCAAATCCCATAGTCAGAAATTAAATTATTCTTATCTAATTTTATATTTTATAGAGTTTTTTATCAATATAATTTCTTATTTCAATTAATTGATTTTATTAATTAATTAATTAAAAAATTGGATTTTAGGATAATTAATTATTGAGTTAATTATCAGTACACTGAATTTAGATATGCGATAATTAATAGTTGAGTTAATTATCAAAAAAATTATATTTAGTTGTGAATTTATGTTATTTAATTGGGGATTTTTTATTTTAAATATGTTACATTGAATTTGAAATTTTGGGATTAATTAAATATTGAAAATTAACTTAAAATTTTAATTTGATTATTTAATTATATAATTAAATAAATAATTGATTATTTATAGTCAGTTTTTAATTAAATAATGTGATTGATGTGGTTAATTAATTATTGATGGAATTATAATGATTATTGTGATTAATTAATGTTGGATTAATTAATTTATGTTATTGAGAAAATGGGATTAGTTTTGATTTATCATGATTGATATGATATAGTGAAGATATTATATATTGATATATGAGATATTTGGTACATATTTGATTCATTGGTATATGAGTATGGGACATAGACTTATTCTAACAATACCCATAGAATGAAAAGTGCACCCATGAAAATATTTTATAGGACATGGAATTATTCTACACATACCCGTGGATTATGTGACACAGATTAACACTCCAAATACTAACATGTTTATAAACATGACTCTATATTCCCATAATATTGGTATTGATCTATGGTTCCAAAAAGAAGTATTTGGTAAATTGGAATGAAACTGATAATGGAATACCATTTTAATATATTATTTTTTAATTGATGGTTTGAATGAATTAGATTCAATCATGGGCCGAAGTAGGTCTTAAGGTATGGGTGTCTATGGGTTCCTGAGAGTTCATGTGGTTTAATATTTAATAATTTATATTCTGATAATTATTTACTTATGAGTTGATCATATTTTATTATACAATTGTATACACTATTGTTAACTGGGTATTTTTTTAGAAACCATTTTGGGTGGCTTGCTAAGTTGTAATCACGCCCTACTCGGAATGCCTAATTGGAAAACAAATTGATTTCCAGGTTGTAGGATAGGATAATGATAAATGCACTGACATAGTTGGATGACTGGGGATGAAGAACATGTGAGGGAACTAAATGTGGTGTCAGACCATCCGGGGTTTGGTTACTGTTTTTACATCGGGTTGCATTTTAGACACTTTAGATGTAAATTAGCATGGCATATCTACTGTTTGATTTTTTATTACATTTCTATTTTTTGGATATCTTGTGACCATAGTAATATTCTGTATATATTTATTTAACATTCAATTATTATTTCCTATTTTTCATATGGTGTATCACTCTAAAAAATATTATATAGTCTCCCCATGATAAATATTTGACCCTCACTACTAGTTAGATGCCACTAGCATATGGGGAGGTGCACCATATATAATGTGTCGGTCGACCTCAGGGAAGCAGTTTGTTGCACTCGGACCAGGACATTACAGATTTTCTGATCTAATGGTTTTGATCTTCATTTTCGACATCTGATTCTTCTAGGAAGTAGTGTTCCCAAAAATTCATGTATTAATAATAATTCACCCCATAATTGTATTTCTAGAGATATCCGTCTATTTCACTGTTTCAATATTGAACATCACTATGTAATATATTCTAAAAAAGATGATAATCATTGATGAAATGTATATCAAGAATCACAACATAGAAATATACATATCCAAGGATACACTTGAAGCATAATTCAGGAAAAACTGTCTAAATTCCAAAATTTAGCTGCATTATCTATAATGAATGCATTCTATTAATTTATCTTGAATAAATATATATTTTTAGAATTTAAATTTGTTTGAAGATAAATTTTTTTTTAAAAAATTATCAATGTCATCCCATATAATTCCCTTGTATAATATATCATGAATTTATAATCCATTCAATTTCATTTCCATTCCCTAAAGCATACACATTTGAAACATTGCGTTGATCTATGCTGGTGTCGCATAGAAATCAACAATTCCATTCATTCATTTTCAAAAAGACATTACCTTTAACTAGTTCAGAATCCCCCCAAAAGACTGGACCATTATACTTTTGGAACTAAAATAGATGTTATAATTTTCATGAATCATCATTCATATTACCATTATCCACATCATTAAAATCCAAAACAATTTTTTGGTATAGCTGTTCATTCAACAGTGGATGAGGTGAAATCATATTCTTAGCATCCTCTTCTGGTTGATTTCTATGATGAATGTCTAGTTCCATTCAACAAAACATGAACGAATTCACTTAGTCTCACTCAATATCAACTAAAGGACTAAATATTAAAATTTATATATCAATATATATTTCAATATATCCTTACATAATTCAACCATCACCAATATTTCAATCAATTTAAAAAATATCACAACATTAAATTTGAAAAAAAATGAATATTTTTAAAAACGAACACATTATTATTCATTTCAAAAACTAATAATCTCAGAATGAATAATAAATTACATTTAATAGGTCTTACTATAAATTTATGTCATGTGAATCGTAATGGATAAACCCTTGATGAGCTGGTTTTAACCCACGAAGATGATTCAAAAAAATAATTATTTTCCCAAACCACCAAGATACATGATATTCAATATAAAGAGGATATCTAAACATTATTATGCATTACATTTAATGTTCCAATAATCCTACTACTTACTACCATCCAATGATAGATATTGCTATTATTTACAACTCCATGAGAAAAAGTACTTACACTTTTTCCTATGATAATGACTTTATGAGGTGATACTATTTCGTCCATATTTAAGGATGGTCCTATGATAACTGATATAATTTTTAAAATACCACCCCTATCAATTATCATGAGAATTTATGGGGTGATACGATAAATTTGGTGATATCCTCAAGACATAAAAAAACGAAAATAAATATAAAGGGCCTAAAAATATTTGGAGGATTATAATGAATCTAAAAAACTAAAAAATGAAAATAGAATACTGATTACCAAAGAAACCACAATATTATGAATGAGTGAAATATAAAAATTAATGCATAATAAAAACAAAAATTAAATTAGTAGTAGAATAGGAAACCAAATGGTATAATGATATAGGAATAAAATTCCTCCAAAATAATCACTCCATGATACATCAACAAGCAACCCCCATCCCGCTCCAGTCTCTAACTATAGATAATTTGGTCACAGTATCGAGAATAATCATCAATGGACTAAGATAACGTTGATATATTTATGTATTAATACATGAAAAATAAAACGTAAAATGGTTCCCAATTAGTGGGTGATTATACCTTAAATTTGACTTCCCCAGTGACTTTCTAACATCACTATAGGGGAAATCATATTATCATAATTTAAAAAAACTATTCTGTAAAATAGTTAGAATAAATTCCCTAAAAATTTTCAATGAGAAGTATTAAATGAAGCATAAAACATTTTGAAAATCATTTAGAATACTCAAAACCATGTCTATATACACAAAATGATTTCATAGGTTATAGTTAAATAATGATGAATGGTCTCTAATTGATCTACCTAGTCATCCCAAGGTAATCAATACCATGTTCCTCACTGAAACATGTATCTTCCACTAGGTCTTGAATAATAAAAATTAAATATTGAATACAATTATTTCAAATTTCTTGTAAATCCATTCAAAAAGATTTTTTTATTAATCAATATCCAAATACCAATTCCATTCATACAAAAATCCATATTTTTAATCAACATTTTATAATCATATTCTAAAGTTGTTGTTCTAAAAACAACTAATTTTCCCATAATATCCAAACCCAAAACATATAGGGATTTATACCCAGAGGCAGTAAAATTATTTACCATAATTTCAAAAAAAATTAATGTAAAAAAATAAACAATGTTAACAATCAACTTGTGTTGTGAGAGAATCAACCTACTTCTCAATGTTTGGTGAAAACACGGAACCACACTACACTTCTCCAGAAACATTATTATATATTCTTACCATGAATCAAAATAAAAATAATATATCACTATTCTTATCCTAGAGCATTGATTTATCCCCCATAGATTAGATCAATGATTTTTAGATAGATAATGTGGGATCATAATAATATATATAACAATAATGATGCCAATCATTCACCTACTAATATAATCGGGCTACCATCATAGTTTGATTCACCTAAGGATGACTCACTTTTGAGGGGATAATATATCAATAATATGAATTGAAATGCATTCTATTTATTAAAGCATTAAGATTAAAAGATGGGATTATAAAATATATTCATATTTGATACATAATTTATGTTGGTCCAACTGGACAGAACATGTTTAATCTACACGGTTTAAAAAAAGGTGTAACAACCATGTGGTGAAATTTATCTAAAGAAGTAAATTACAAAGTTAGAATAAAAAATTAGAATAATATTACACTATCATGGAATTTAACTCTATTTTAAAATTCATTGCCTCTCCTCAGAATTATCATGGATTTTTCAAACAAAATTCCAAACATATAATCACAATGTTCCCATTGTCTACCGTTGGAATGATACTTGGAAATGCATTGTTGTTTATGCTTACAGTGCACAACCCATGTACCTCTAAAAGCCTATAAAATAGAAAAATTCATCGAAAAAGAATAAAACCTGACGATGTAATAAATTGTCCATGAAATAACTGAATAGATGTTAATATACCTGAATCCATGGGTGCTATAGGATATTATAGTCATATTTATATAATAATAATTCATGGATAATTTAGTGTTGTTGTTTCATGTTGTGCATAGTAACAAAAATTGTTTCTATAAAAGAATAGTTGTGTTATGTAATAACAGTCAAATGGTTATTGTAAAATCATATTGCTTTTCAGTAAACAACATGAAAACATGAAATCCATCACTATTATTAATAATTCCTTCATTTTGTTCGATGTAAATATCTACCTCAATCACAATAATCATGATTTATGAAGTTAAATATATTAAAAATTATATTGTTCTATTGATAAAAATTATTTTTAATATTTGAATTATTTTAAGTGTTTTTTGGGAGAAAATGTCTCATCAATATCTTGACCATTAATTATGGAGTTTCTGCTAAAACATGTATGAAATGTATACATTCTTAAATTTTTTTATCATTATGCTTATTTTAAAAAAGTCGCATTTTTTATGGTTAAAATTCTTAGCTTTGGGATGTGATTCTAATTCCCAAGGGAAATTATTAGAAATATGATTACTCTATTTCATCATCAATATAATAAAATAAATTTTTATATGGAACATTTAATATTATTTTTCCCAAATTCAACATGAGTTATTTTATGATTATAAATTGAATAACATAAAATTCCTACAGAACACTTATATTTATTCTATGATTCTTTCTAGTCTATACATGAATTTTATATCATGAGAAAATATATTCTAATTATTCTAAACTAACCTCATAAATTGAATGTGTAATTAGAAAATGAGTTTTTTAATCTCTTATGTTATAAAATATTTTATATTCTATCAATTATGATAATATCATGATTATTAAATATAAAAAATATTTTTATTAATGTTCATGAAATATATGGTGCTTAGTGATAATAACACCATATCACTAAATTAAATTAATCATATTAATTTTATAATTCATGTAACTCCTTGAACAAGGTTCATACACAATAAGAATTCCTTCATTAACCCACTTTTTATATTTGGATTTTATAAATGAAAATTTGGATTATATAAATGCACTAATATCAATTAACAATACATGAAATAAAATATTCCAGTATCACTAAAAATATTGATTTCTATATAATAGAAACTATGATTTCTCTTTTCATGAACTGAATTTTTCTAGAGCATTAATATCATACTCTATTCATGAATTATCTTATACATCACATTACATATATTCAAATATTTTATTTTTATTTTTATTCATTTTTCTTCCCAAAATACTGGTAGTTTTTCAAGTTTGCCCTTCATAAAATAATATAAAATTTTAAAAATACTTATTCCCCAATAATATACTCCACATGATATAATGTTACGTTATTTGTGTAATATATACAATAATGATGAAGATAATCTTAAATCCCCTAACTGAATTCATGATCTTCATGACACAAAAATATTAGTGTTTAATTTTTTATGTTCTAAAGATTTTGAACTCTACATTATTATGAAACCTTTTAAGTAACATAAAATTGAAAAATTGAATAAATTGAATTTCAAAAAATTTTATTTTGACTAAATATATTTCCAAAGTATTCATATTTCAAAATATTTTTCACATTATTTTGGCTTATATAGAATCTTTTTCTAGAAATGTCTCATTTTAATCCTTCATATTCATACAATATTATTTTTTACAACAAAAATATGAGATAATCTATATCATTTACACTATCTATTAAGAAATATTATTCCATCCATAAATAATTTAAATATATATTATTTTTTAAAAAACATTTTTCATTCCTACTATTAATATATTGATAAATTTTGTGGTGATATTTCTCCTACACATTGAATATCTAAAATTAATTTACTTAAAAAATATTGACTCAAAATTTGGTTCATGCACATCATTATACATTAAAGGATTCATCCATAATTGGTAGTCTCTTTTCATATATTTAAATTTTCCTAATGATATACTCATTTTTCATTAATTCTTAAAAGAAATTGCTTTTAATGATTAAATTTTTTTGAATTTCAATGTTTTTTAACCATATTTAATAACCAATTAATTATTTTTTCCCTCACATTGAAGATGTATTTAGATTATTCATATTTAATACAATAGTTTCAATTAATGATTCATTTTTTCATTATTTACTTGTTTATCACACTTATAATAGATTCCCGATATATTTTTGATTTTTTTTAATTTTCACATGTTCTATAATTTTTTTAAAATAATGATAACATTAGACTTAATATTTTATTTCCGCCAATTCTTGAAATTATTATCATTGAATTTATTTTACATTTTTTGATACCAATATTAATTGTATTTGAACAATATACGAAAACAAATGATCCTCTTCAAATTTAATTCTTGCAATAGAAAATAATATATCTTTTAAAAATACTTTCATTGAATTTTATTTTTTCAGTACATTAGATTCCATCCTCTAATTCATCCTATAAAAATATTATCTCATATACAATTTATTAACCTGTAGTATTTTCCTCAATATACTTATTTTTTCATAATTTAATTTGATTATTAATTAGAAAGGAAAGAAATTATGTATAAATTTTCACCCTACCAATATAATGTATTTATTCTAAATTCTTTTCATAACTA
The DNA here is from genome assembly GCA_963277665.1 of Viscum album. Lineage (NCBI taxonomy): Eukaryota > Viridiplantae > Streptophyta > Magnoliopsida > Santalales > Viscaceae > Viscum > Viscum album. Next base: position 804,861 of record OY728127.1, read on the forward strand.
TAAATGAATATAATGAATATATTTCATCAAAGTGTGTTAAGAAAATTATTTCAGTTAAGCTTTAGGAAAGTTTCATGTTCTTTTTTTTGGAATTAAATTTTTTTTTATAAATTTGGAACAGTCTTAATTATTAGTTTCTATTTTTTAAAACAAAATTAATATAGATTAGATGAGTTTTAGAAATTAATCAAGTACACCATAAAGAAGTCAAAATTTTCCACATTTTCATACAAATTTTCAGAATTAATCCAAAGAATCAATAATTTTACATCAAGTATTTCATTGAGATACAACATTTTCCATGATAAAAAATCTTAAAACAATTATTAATATTTTAGTTTGACATTTGTATTGTCTCATTGTAAGAATAATTATAAATTATATTAGGTAAATTCATTCCCTCATTCCTCATATTTCATTTCTAAAACATCATAATATTTACTCCATGTTAATGATATAATGGAGTTTTTTCATCCACATTTTCATTCAAGGAAACTCTTATTATTCACTTAATGAAAAATATTTGGATTATGGCTGATCTTTAATAGAATGGTTACCATCTAGCTCTATGTATACCCCCTTGAATTATGAATCCTTTTCATTATTTTCCATATAATGATTAAATGGAAAATTTATTTTCATTTCTTATGTTATGAACCCATTTATTTATTATATTTCCCTCTTATTCGACAAGTTGAAAAAAAATTTCTCCTACATGATTTTTGGACATATAATCCTATTTATCTTTACGATAATTCTAGGAGAAATAGTTGAAACGTGAGAAATTTTGATATAATTAAAACCTAAAAATATTACATTTTCATTAGAAATAAATTAACTACATTTCATTATGTATTGAAAACTAGTATGGATTCATTGAAATTAATTATAGTGTTTATATTAATGTTCCCTACTATGATACATATAAGATTATATCTTCAACAAGTCCTTAGAGTTGTTTTATAAAGTATTAAATTGGGAACACTATTTACCATCATGAATATCCCTTTCACATAACATACTCAATCATAATGATATTATTAGGGTTAATAAAAATATTTTATAACCCATGAAACCACAATATTAATATTTTTATCAATAAATTAGTAATATATTTTTTATATTTTTTTCACTATTGTAATGTCCTCATGAACATCTACTTGACTATTTTTCAATATAAAAATAATTTTCATAGTAATAAATACATAAATTGATTCATATTCATCTATTAAAATATCCAAAAAATATATGAGGGAATACTTGTCATCATAGTAACATTACCATTTTTTCCTATTCTATGATATCATGAATAGTTCTCCAAAAAAGGTTATTTTTCCAACCCATTAATATAGATGACTAATAATTAGATAGAGGTGATTGAAACGAATAATTCATTCCATCATATAATTAAATATTTTTGTTTAAATTTACTGTAACGTATTGACACACATATGGTATTTATACACCATTATTGTAATGGCCCAGACCTCTCCAGCCCATTCCTTTGTCAAAATGAAGGTCACACAGTGTTCTCGAGGGTAAAATAGAATTCTCCCACACTTTCCAGAATTTTGTAAATACACGCTGTGTAGTGTGAGTACACGTTGTGTATCACCTTTCCAGGTATACCGCGCGTTGAAGGTAGTGTCCTTTCCATGTGAAAAAAATGAGTACTCGTCGTGTATCCAATACTACACTCCGTGTAGTCCCTCCCCGCATACACGTTACCCTGAAACCGTGTGTTTACCAGTCAACGGTCTTGTGCCATGTTGGATCTGTGTCCTTGCCATGTGATATAAATGAGTAAACACCATGTATCCAAAACTACACACTGTGTAGTCCCTCCCCGCGTACGCGTTACCTTCAAGTCGTGTGTTGACCAGTCAATGGCTGCGTCCGCGTTGAAGGTTGTGTTGGAAGCTGCGTGGTGACCGTGTGAAATGGCCGAGTACACGTCGTGTACTATAATGTTCACGCCGTGTTCTTTTGTTTTTATCTCCTTTAAATGGAGGGGTCCCCTCCTCCTTTTCAACTCACCCCTCTCCTTCCCATTCCTCTGAGCAGAGCTCTCCCAAGAGACTCGAAGGCTCCTTTTCTTCCATAACTTATTCGTTCGAGCTCCGATTTACGATAAGTCAGTGGCCACGAGATCGTAACGACGAGGAAGAAATTATGATCTTGGATCTGTTGTCTTTCCTTCGGCCTTTCCTTTCTATCTTCCTCCCGAGGAGGTTTTGCCGGGACTCGATAGATGTGACGGACGACAACGGACGTCTTCTAAAGTTGATCCGGGGGAGCGTTGTGATCAGAACCTCTTATGGTAGAGATCATACCTTTTTCTCTCTCAAAATTGTGTATCATATGGGGTGGGAACCATCTTGTTTTAATAATAAACGGTTGAACCAATAAACGAAGATAATAACTAGTTAAAGAACAGGGATGGGGAAGTTGTTATTTTTATCATTATATCCTATGAAATTAAGTTGTGAATTGAATATGATTATGCCTACTGAAAATCACGGTCATTGGGGGCCTTTGCTTGTGCAATTAATTGTTTCCCTATCTTCTACACCGTTTTTTGAATGTAACCTTGTGTAATGTGGAATTTGGTTAATTACGTAATGTTGGCTGATTAAAATCTGGAACCCTTGTGTGATCACCTCGGTTAAAAAAACGTAATAATTAGTGTGTGGTTTTTGGCTTGGTTACGTGGTGTGTGAAGGGGGGGGTGAATCCTGGGTTGTTACAAATAGAATGAGTAGAGGGGCTATGGTTGTCTTGGTTGTGGGTTGGTGTGAATGCAATGTTGGTGATGGACAGTGGGGCTGCGAAAAATGGTATCAAGGGATGATGATGTACGGTGGGGTTGTGGTTATGGCGGTCGGTAGCACGGCTGCAGGAATGGGTTTGAATGTGAACGAACTATGGGTTGTGAATAATAAATAAAAGTGGAAGAGTTAATGAATGTTGGGGCATGGTAATGGAACGAGAATAATAATCAATGGGGTTGGTTGGCTAATAAGAAGGAATTTTTTTGTGTTGCTTGTGTTTTCCTAACATGATTTGTGGATTGCAAGGATATGTTTCACGAACGATTGATATGGTTATTTGTGGATAGTTTCCCAGTAATTAAGGTAATAATACACTAATTCTGCTAAAACGTGAAAACTTAAATGGGTTTTGGGTTATTTGTTTTACGCATGCTTCGTGGTAGCAGTGCCGAGGCATGGGCTCAGTTTCTCTATTTAGAAGCCATAGGTTGGGACGAGTGTTTGGTATATATATATATATGTATATGTATCATTGTGATTTTTCGCACCACACCCATGTTGAGCACTTAGTGTCGAACACTCCCATTTCATGTGAGAGGGTGTTTTTCCCTTAGTTACTATCTCATTCCCGGTCTTTCTTCCATAGGTTGTGATGGCTTGAGGTGACCATACACCCAGGATTCTTTGGGTAGGTTTCGATTGGGGTGGTTTTAGCCCAAGACTCTTTGGGCAGGTTTTACTATTTCCCAAGAACCTTTGGGATGAGGCCTAGGTGTGTGCGGGAGGGATACATGGTTGTGAGGCCCGGGTGTGTGCGGGAGGGATACGTGGTTGTGAGGCCTCGATGTGTTCGGGTGGGATACATGGTTGTCAGGCCCAGGTGTGTTCGGGATATGTGGTTGTGAGTCCCAGGTGTGTGCGGGCGGGATATGTGGTTTTGAGGCCCAGGTGTGTGCGGGCGGGATGTGTGGTTCTTGAGGCCCAGGTGTGTGCGGGCAGGAAGAGTGTGGTAGCATCAGGACTTTCACAGTTATTAAGAGAAGCTAACTAGTGGTAAATGGTGCAGGGTACCCAATACTCTTGTTCTTATATACTACTTCTACCTGTTGTGATTGTGTTATTTTTTAGTGTGGATGCTGAGGTTGGGTGGATAGAATTCCTTTCTAGGTTTCTTCTGTTGTTATCAATGGACATTAGGATTTCTCCCCACTTGTGAATGAGATCATTAGGTTTCCAAAGTAAGTATACTTGTATGCTCACCATACGTTTACATTCAGGTTTCCTAGAGGACTACCAGGGCCGTGCAGGACCCTACTAGTCGGATATTTGGAGTTGTGGTAGTTTTTGTACTCTTGTTTTCTTTCGGTATTGTACTTTGAGATTTCTTGTACATCCACCATGTTATAAAATTGTTTAAACATGCATGTGCGATTGGTTTGGGTTTATTTTTCCTTTACATGTTCTTTTTTGGTGTATGACTCATTCTATTTCCCGATCTTAAAATAATAAAATGGTAATGCCTCCAATATTTTTGAAAACACATACTCATGGTGCTAGTCGCCACTCTGGGGCCTACTGGAGGTGGGACTTGGGGGTCATTATCTCCCTTTCACCATTTCCATCTCATGAAGAGCATCTTTGGTCAGAGGGGGTCGTGATAGAATGGTATTAGAGGTGATGGTTGAGAGATAGGATGGAGTCTGGAGTAAGGTATAGTGGGGATTTCATGGGATTGTAGGGAAATAGTGTTGGTTAATCATAGTGTGTGACATAGGTCAGGGAGGACCGGCTAGGACATGAGATTTTAGGGCCCCCCGTGATCTGATTCAAGGACTCTGAGCTTACTGAACGGCAAGTGAGACAACATTGATTGCAGGGTAGAGACCCTAGGGAAGGTACATGCATCATCAGGAATGTGTTTTACATGATTTGGGTGTTCTGGGAAAGAAATTGAAATCAAAATGATAAAATAAAACCTTGAGAAGTTTTCTTATTACATGGGAATAGGTGATCTTTGTTTACCATACAGATATGGCACCTGGACGCCTTCCCTTGGTGGTTCAGACGGCCGAGGCCCAGCAGATTCAGGCGGTCGATCAGTTGAGGATTGACCGAGAGGAGGAAGATATCCAGTGGCAGGAAACTCTCCAATTATTTTTAGTGGAAAACCCTCAAGAAGTACGAGGGTAGTACTTCGGATACGTATACGGAGGGGTGTCTTGAGGAGCTATGGATCACTTTTACCTTGATTTGTGCTCCAAGGGTGTACTGGGTTCCCCTAGTAGTTAGTCAGCTAAGAGGTGCGGTGCGACATTGGTGGATGCTATACCTCGGAGGGAGGATAGAGGAAGAGGTTTAGTGGGCTGATTATGAGAAGGAATTCTGAGAGGAATTACATTCTTCCATGATCAAGGAAGAGAAGCAGGAGGATTTACTCTCCTATCAGCAGGGGAGTTTGTCAGTTCGAGACTTGGGGATCAAGTTCAAGGATCTCCTGCACTTTTCTCCTTATCTCTTTCTGGATGAGGAGTCTCGGGAAAGACGTTTGGAGGAGGCGCTTCGTCCTTCGCTCCAGTATGATGTCACCCCCTTCACCCTTATGACGTACTTAGCAGTACAGAAGAAGGAAGAGGTTGTAGAGAAGTTGCACTCATAGGGAGGTGCACCACGTGAGGGGATCCAGCTAGGTTCGTCGAAGGGGAAGCCAGTCAGCAGCAGGTCTCCTACGACGGGACCTTCCAGGTTCAGGCCAGTGGGGATCATGCCCCAGCAGTTCCAGTTCATATATTCAGGTACTCATCCCTTTTTCACGAGCCCAGGACCGAAGTGTTTTTCTTGTGGAGGTTTCAGGCACATTCAGAGTCGCTGCCCGACCCGAGCTCAGTACGGTGGAGGTGGGAGGGTTCATCGCCCACCACAGCAACATCAGTTGTCGGCGAGGCCCTTCCAACAGTAGCAGGACCATTCTCTTCCGAGGATAGAATTTGCGGGAGGAGGCCGACCACAGGGTGATCCTCAGGGACCTCGACCAGGGTGTGGTTGGGGAGGTGGGCGACATCAGAGAAGCAGATGAACTAGGCGTGGATAGTTTCACGCAACAAATTTTACAACTCTGGCAGGACCAGAGTTGGTGCGAGGTTTGATTTGTTTTTTCAGCACTCTCATTTCTGCCTTGTTCGATTCGGGAGAATCTCACTCCTTTGTTGCACCTGGTCTAGCCCATGCTTTGGGAATAGACGTAGAGAGACTTTCCGTACCACTGGTTCTGAGTACACCAGTTGGAGGACAGACCAACATATCTTGTGTTTTCTAGGGATGTGGGCTGACGTTGGTACCACATCAATCTAGTTGGGGCCTTCTTTTTCTACAGATGCATTCATACGATGTCATCCTAGGCATCAACTGGTTGTTTTATGTTAGTGTCGATATCGAATGCTTCCGAAGAAGGGTCGTGTTCTCCGATGTGGATGGGTTGTGCTTATCTTTTGTTGGCGAGTGGAGCTATCAGGTAGGAAGCCGACATGTGAAGCCTCTCCTTTCCTTGTTAGGCGGATCATCAGTGGTTCCAGCTGATACAGAAATTTTGGATGTCCCAGAGGTTTTTGGGGAGTTCCTCGATGTTTTTCCCAAGGAGGTTGTGATTCTACCCCCCCCCCCCCCCCGACGTGATTTTGTGTTCCAGATAGATTTACAGCCTGGTGCCCATCTGATTTCTATGGCCCCTTGTCGGATGGCACCTTCAGAGTTGCGGGAGTTGTGGATTTAGATTGACAATCTGATGGAGAAGGGTTTTGTTCAACCCAGCGTATGAATGTGGGGTTCTCCAGTTTTGTTTATGAAGAAGGAAGATGGTGGTCTCAGTCTATGCATAGACTACCAAAGGTTGAACCAGGTAGTAGTCAAGAACTGTTACCCCCTTCCAAGGATTGATGATATCTTCGACCAACTAAGGGGAGTAAGTTGGTTTTCTATGTTTGATCTACAATGTGGATATCATCAGCTGAGGGTAAAGAAAAGTGACATCTCAAAGATGGATTTCAGGTGCAGGTATGGGCACTTCGAGTTTGTAGTGATGCTGTTTGGAGTTACGAATGCACCAGCTGTGTTCATGGGACATATGAAGTTTGTCTTCCGAGAGTTTCTAGACCGGTTCGTCGTTGTGTTTATCGATGGCATCCTGATCTACTCAAAATCATAGGAAGATCACATTGAGCATCTCAGGGCAGTCATGGATGTCCTTTGATACCACCAGAATTATGGGAAATTGTCGAAGTGTAAGTTCTTGTCCCAAGAAGTACACTTCCTTGGGCACGTAGTGTCTCAACATGGAGTTTTAGTGGACCCGTCGAAGGTGGAGGTAGTTGTTTCTTTTGCCGCACCCAAGAGCGTGGCAGAAGTTTGTAGTTTCCTGGGGTTAGTAGGTTACAATCGGAGGTTCATTTCAGACTTCTCTCGAGTTTCTTATCCTTTGACAGCTTTGACTAGGAAGAACCGGGTCTTCCTATGGAGCGAGCAGTGCCAGAAAGCTTTCGACTACCTGAAGGAGAAGTTGGTCAGTGCTCCCATACTCAGGTTGCTAGAGGAAGGGTTGTTCTATGAGGTGTTTTGTGAATTCTCTTGCCTTGGTCTAGGGTGCGTGCTGATGAAAAATAAGGGAGTGATCTGTTATGGGTCTAGTCAGTTACACCCTCAAGAGCGCAACTATGCCACCCATGAGCTAGAGCATGCAACAGTAGTGTTCACACTGAAGTTGTGGCGACATTACCTATATGGGGAGCACTTTTTGGTCTTCTCAGATCACAAGATCTTGTGTTATATATTCTCCTAGCATGACCTGAAATTACGACAGCAGATATGGGTCGAGTTTCTCCATGACCATGACTTCGAGATCTCTTACAATGAAGGTATGGGAAATGTTGTGGCTGATGCCCTGAGCAGGAAGTCGCATAAGGAAGTGGTTAGAGAATCCGGTGATGCTTGGAATGCAATGGGAGAGTTGGATGCCTTGAACTTAGATGCCAGGGTAGAAGGTGTTAGAGGCTATTTGTTTCAAATGACGGTGCAATCCTCCTTGTTGCAGCAGGTGGAAGAGTCTCAGTGGGGGGACTCCGAGGCGGAAGTAATGCGGGATCGTGTCGATAAGGCAAACACTCTATAAGGATGGTAACAGGACGTCCGACATCAGATTCATTTCCATGGATGGTTTTTTCTTCCGAAGGCGATGCGTGAGGGGGTTCTCCATGAGATACATAGCTCAGTCTTGGCGGTACATCCAGAAGTTCCAAAAATGTACCGAGGCCTAAGGGAACAGTATTGGTGGCCCGGTGTGAAACAGATAGTGGAAGAGTTTGTGTCTTAATTCCTAGTATGTCAGAAAATGGAGGTTGAACACCATGTTCCCAGTGGTTGGTTGCATCCTTTAGATGTCTACGAGTGGAAGTGGGATGACATATTAATGGACTTCTTTATAGGACAACCCAGAGATCAGAGTGTTTATGAGGCTATCTGGGTAGTGGTGGATCGACTGAAGAAATCAGCTCACTTCTTAGAAATTAATGAGTCAGGCCCGGTGAGTAACTTAACAAAGAGGTACGTAGAGGAGTTAATGTGGTTTCATGGAGTCACAAATACTATCGTCTCAGATCAGGATACTCAGATTACCCCACGAGTCTGGAGGGGGTTACAACATGGTTTTGGCACCCAGATACGCCTAAGAACTGCTTTACACCCCCAGACTGATGGGCAGACAGAGTGGACTATCTAGACGTTGGAGGACATGCTGCGAGCATGCATTCTGGATTTCGGAGGATCATGGGTATAACACATGCCTTTGGTAGAGTTTTCCTACAACAACAGATTCCACTACATTATTGGCATGGCACCGTTTGAGGATTTTTATGGAAGACCATGTCTTTCACCCGTTTTCTGGGTAGAGGTTGATGAGACAGGTGCTCTTGGGCCAATGATAGTGCAGAGGACCATAGAGAAAGTACAGCTTGTACGTGAGACGACGAAAGTGGCTTAGGACTGACAGAATTCTTATGCTGATCATCGGAGGAGGCCCTTGGAGTTAGAGGTGGGAGATCATGTGTTCATGATGGTTTCCCCTTGACGGGGGCAGCAGAGGTTTGGGAAAGGGAGCAAGCTCCCACCTAGATTCATCAGACCTTTAGAGGTGCTGAGGCGAGTTGGTGAGGTAGCATATCAGCTAGCCCTTCCACCTCAGTTGGATAAGGTTCATGACGTCTTCCACATCTCCCAGCTTCGTCGGTACTTACACGATAAATCTCATGTTATCTTCTGGGGATACTTATACATGGGAGACGACGTGACCTTCGAAGAATGACCAGTCAGAATCAAGGATCATAAGGAGAAGGTGCTCCGTGGACGAACCATTCTGTTGGTTCGTGTGTTGTGGAGGCATGGCCGCCATGAGGAGAGAACTTGGGAGCGGGAGGCCCAGATGCACGCTCAGTACCCAGAGATGTTTTGACTTGTGATTTCCCTTGTTCTTCTGAGTTTTTTTTGATTTTATCCTATGTACCATTGATATGGAATGATTGGAATTTCGGTTATGAGACCTTTTGTTTCCTTATTCTCTGGAACTGTGTAGCATGTCTGGATGTGTGGGGAAGGGGAAAACCTGACTCTTAATCCAGACACATTATTTAGGATGCGATAGAACTCATGTAGGTGATTCAGTGCCACCTAAAGTAGATAATATCTCGTCATAAGAGAAGGAATTTTCCCCAAACCACATGTTCGGGCAGTGTGTTGGTTGTGTGGTGTTGGGGGTAGTGAAAGTTGGAAAATCCTAATATATGGAAGTGGGAAGGCCCAATCAATAATCATGATGTGTTAATATGGATGCGATTAAAACCATGAAGGCGAGTCAGTGCTGCCTAAAGCGGATAATATCTTGACATAGGAGAGGTAATTCCAAACACCTATGATTAGGGTTGTTGGTTGGGTTCCTGTTATAACGAGAACCCACAGAGGTATCTTTTTGGGTTCCTCTGGGTTGGTTTTTGAATTCTCGTGGACGAGAATGTTTTAATAGGTATCTGATGTAATGGACCGGACCTCTCTGGTGCATTCTTTTGTCAAAAGGAAGGTCAGGAAGTGTTCTAGAGGCTAAAATGGACTTTTCCCACAATTTCCAGAATTTTGTAAATACACGATGTGTAATTTGAGTACACGTTGTGTATCTCTTTGCCGGGTATAACCTGTGTTGAAGGCCATGTCCTTTCCGTGTGAAATAAATTAGTACATGCCATGTATCGAATACTACACGCCATGTAGTCCCCCCCCCCACGTACGTGTTACCCTCAAACCGTGTGTTGACCAGTCAACAAATGTATGTCGTGTTAGAGCCGTGTACTTGCCGTGTGAAATAAATAAGTACATGATGTGTATCCAGTACTACACGTCGTGTATTACCTCCCCGCGTACACATTTCCATCAAGTCGTGTGTTTACTAGTCAGTGGTCGCATTCGGCGATAAAGGCCGTGTTGGAAGCCATGAGGTGACCGTGTGAAATGGTCGAGTACAGACCGTGTACATTGGTTTTTTTCACCTATAAAAGGATGGGATCCATCCCCCTTTTTAACTCACCCCTCTCCTCCCCATTCCTCTTAGCAGATCTCTCCCAAGGAACTCAAATGCTCATTTTCTTCCATAACTTCTTCATCCGAGCTTTGATTTACGATCCGTCAGCGGCCACTGGATCGTAACGATGAGGCGAAACTTCTGAGCTTGGAGATTTGGTCTTTCCTTCATCCTTTCATTTCCAAACTTCCACCCGAGGAGGTTTTTCCGGGACTCTACAGAAGTGACGGACGCTGACAGATGTCTTCTAAAGTTGATCCGGGGGAGCATTGTGATCAGAACCTGTTAAGGTAGGGATCTTACCTTCGCCTCTCTCTAAATTGTTCATCATATTGGGTGGGTATCCTATTGTTTTCATGAGAAAAGGTTGAACCAATAAACAATGATAATAACTGGTTAAATAATAGGGATGGGGAAGTTATTATGTTTATCTTTATATCCTGTGATATTTTATTGTGAATTAAATAGGCCTATGCCTAATGAAAATCATGGTGGTTGGGGGCCTTTGCTTCTGCAATTAAAATTTTCTATATCTTCTAGACCGTTTTTTAATGGAACCTTGTGGAATGTGGAATTTTGTTAATCACGTAAAGTTGGCTGACCAAGATTTGGATCCCTTGTGTGATCACCCCGGCTAAACAAACTGTAATATTGAACGTGTGGGTTTTGGATTGGTTATGTGGTGTGTGAAAGGGGGGGGGTGAATCCTGGGTTGTTACGAATAGAATGAGCAGTGGGGCTGGGGTTGGTTTGGTTGTGGGTTGGTGTGAATGCTATGTTGGTGATGGGAAGCGGGGCTGCGATAAATGGTATCAAGGGAAGATGATGTACGGTGTGGTTGTGGTAATGGCGGTTGGAAGTGGGGCTGCAGGAATGGGTTTGAATGTGAACGAACTAAGGTTTGTGAATAATAAATAAAATTGGAAGAGTTAATTAATGGTGGGGCATGGTAATGGAACAGGTATAATAATCAACAGGGTTGGTTGGCTAATAAGATGGAATTGGTTATGTTGCTTGTGTTTTCCTAACTTGATTTGTGGATGGTAGGTATATGTTTCACGAACGATTGATGTGGTTGGTTGTGGATTGTTTCCCAGTAATTAAGGAACTAATAAACTAATTCTGCTGAAACATGAAAACCTAAATGGGGTTGGGGTTGTTTGTTGTATGCATGCTTCGTGGTAGTAGTGTCGAGGAACATTCTCAGTTTATCTATTTAGAAGCCATAGGATGGGATGAGTGTTTTGTATATATATATGTATCTATATCTTTGTGATTTGTCTCACAACAACCATGTTGAGCACTTAGTGACGAACACTCCCATTTCATGGGAGAGGGTGTTTTCCCCATAGTTACTAGCTCCTTCCTACTCCTTCTTCCATAAGCTGTGATGGCTTGAGGCGACCATACACCCATGATTCTTTGGGTAGGTTCCGATTGGGGAGGTTTTAGCCCAAGGCACTTCGGGCAGGTTTTACTATTTCCCAAGAACCTTCTGGATGAGGCCCAGGTGTGTGTGGGTGGGATACATGGTTGTGACGCCCAGGTGTGTGTGGGTGGGGTACATGGTTGGGAGGCACAGGTGTGTGCGGGCGGGATACATGGTTGTGAGGACCAGGTGTGTGCGGGTGGGATACGTGGTTTTGAGCCCCAACTGTGTGTGGACGGGATACGTGGTTGTGAGGCCCAGTTGTGTGCGGGCGGGATCTGTGGTTGTGAGGCCCAGGTGTGTGCGAGCGGGATGTGTGGTTCTTGAGGACCAGGTGTGTATTGGTGGGAAGAGTGTGGTAGCGTAAGGACATTCTCCATTAGGAAGAGCAACTAACTAGTGGGAAATGGTGCGGGGTACCCAATACTCTTGTTCTTATATACTACTACCTGTTGTGATTGTTTTTTTGGTGAGGTTGGGTGGATATAATTCCTTGCTAGGTTTCTTCAGTTGTTCATACGGGACAGTCAGATTACTCCCCACTTATGCACAAGAGCATTAGGTTTCCCTACTATGGATACTTTTATTCTCACCCTATGTATAATTTTAGGTTTCCAGGAGGACTACCAGGGCCGTGTGGGACTCTACTAGTCGGACAGTTGGAGTTCTTGCAGTTGTTGTACTCTTGTTTTCTTTTGGTATTGTACTTTGAGATTTCTTGTACTTGCACATTGTTATAAAATTCTTTAAACATTAATGTGGGATTGGTTTGGGTTTGTTTTTCAATTACATGTTCTTTTTTGGTGTTTGACTCATCCTATTTCCCGATATTAAAATAATAAAAGGGTAATGCCTCCCATATTTGTGAAAACTCATACCCTTGGTGCTAGTTGCCACTCCGGGGCCTACTGAAGGTGGGACTCAGGGGTCATTATCTCCCTTTCACCATTTCCAGCTCAGGAGGAGCATCTTTGGTGGGAGGGGATCATGAAAATTCTCGTCAATTTTAAAAACAAACTATCCAATACATTGAAGGTACAAAACCATACAGTCATTTTATAATGAAATTGAATTCCAATAAAAATTTTACATTGTTGTTGACATAATACACATTTTATAAAATTTAATGACCTATATATTTCGTAAATAAGAAATAACCTATATAATCATGATTATTTAGTGCCATTTAATTTGAAAATGTATATTGAAATATATGTAACTTTATCTTTTACAATAATAAAAAATTGTATTATATATCAACTTTTTAATAAATTTTTAGTTACTTGTTGAATGTATTAGTTAAAATATTCTTGTAAATGGTTATTTGGGGTGAATCAGTGGTCATAACAAAATAATTTCTCTTAAAATATGTTTCTATGAAATATTTCATATCATTAATGAATAAAAAATTAATTAGCCATAATTACATAAAGAGATTGGGAAACATATATTAAAATACTCAAAATATTTATATTATGGATGACAACGTACTTTATGGATTTTAATATCACTATTGATAATTGGTATTGATGTTACTACCAATGTTCAAATTTTATAATAAAAAACAGAGTTATACATGATGAAAATGGTGTAGAACACCACAACCTGTATGAAAATATTAAGCATCAATTATTTTATCAACAACTTCAAGATCATTATAAATATTCACCAATGATAGATGTTGTTGGAAATTCAGTAGTTCTCCCCAAACATAAGTATGATTTATTATAAACTTCCTTTTGATGGTTTATATGACCTATAAATTTTTTTGATCTATCTCCAAGAATATATCCACTAATTAATGACCCTTGAATACTCTATGGGTTAAAAAATTGATGAAATTTAAATTTTCTATTTATATAAATATAGTAAATATTTGATCAATTCTAGTATTAAAATATTTCAAATAATTAATAATTTAAATAAATTGCATTATGAACCTGAACTCATTATAATAAGATATTTATATAAAAATGTAAAACACTCTATTTATAAGAACCATTGATAAATATTCCACTCTATTGTAGTGTTATGTTTATAAATTATGATGTGGATAATTATTTTTTCACTAATTTATGAAATATTTTACATTGTGTCCCATTATTATATAAAATCCAATAATTGTTGTGTAAACTCATAAAATAAATTTTGATCATTTTAGGATAATTATAAAAAATGCACTCTAACATTCTCATTCAACCTACCCAATATGTTTGCTTTCATTTTCATGTGAATAATGTGTATTAGTACAGTTGTTATTCACAATGATGTAATTGTATAATACAATATAGGAATTATGGTGTGACATTCATATGTTTGATATTCACCATCATTATTCCCCCAATTATGATATAATGAAAAATCATTATTGTGTGATTTTATATAATTAAATGAATTTTCATTAATTTTCATGATGATAAACACTAAAAATACGTCATCTGAACCCTGAGAATGTAAAAAATAACTAAACCACGAATCCACCATAAAAAATAATTAACGAAATTTGGAATCATTCCATAATATGCCTCTTATATGAGAGCTATCAAAACAAAAAACCATTTGTAAGATACTGTTATAGATATTTTTCTAACCCATAAGAAAAATATTTCTAATAAAATTTCGAAGTAGAAATTATGAACTATAAAATTATCCCATTTTTAAAAACAATAATAGTGTTTATTAGACCATAGTATTAGATTGAATTTAGTAATGATAACATGGATCTATGTGAATAAATCCAAGGGAAATTTAAAAACATTCCATAAATTGTTTAGAATATTTAAATTATCCCATATAGTTTTCTAAAACAAGAAATACATTAATAAATCAATAAAAAATCATTATCATCTATTATATTATAAATTTTCATCATAATTTTATGAATTATTTTACATATTTTATCTCACAAAAATCATTTAGTATTATTGGCATCAAATAAATTAAAATATAATTAATTTAAATATAAATAAATTATTTAAAAATATAATACATGAAAATCATAATATCATTATTTTATATATAAAATAAATTTTCATTCATATAAATAATTATATACATTAAAAATTGAAAACATGAATATTTCCAAATATGTAAAACCACATGATATTATGAAATAAAACATTAAAAACTACAAAAAACCAAAAAATGAATATTTTTATAGAAATATTAATGTTACTTATTGAGAGATATGGACTCATTTTACACTAGTTAGTTTGTTCTAGATAGCTAAATAATATTAGATACCATACGAGGTATGGGGGAATCATGTTATAGAAGCAAAAAAATCCATTAATTTTGTGTCTTTATATTCCTCTAATAATGTGTTTAGGTTTTGAAAAATAATATCATCATGTTTAGTTATATTTGAAAATTAATTTGAAATGTTATTTTCAAGAAAATGAAACTATATTTTTTATATATCCTTTTTTCCAAAACTAAATAACATAATTTAAGTATATTAATATATTTTTTATAGAACTATTATATTTATCATTTCTGAACATAATTCATCATTATAAAACTGGGAAATAGAAAAGTAAAAAATAATATTATAGGAATGAAGAATCTTATAATAGAATGTATTTTAAAATAAATTTAAGTTATTATAAAATTAAATGTTAATTATTTATTATGGACTCTATATAATATATTTTAACTCTATATATTTTAAATATCATTCATTAATTAAGAATCCCAGAGGAATGTGTAGAAAAATGAATATCACTAAAACATATCCCAGATTAATAGTAGATTTAGGACATTATTTTTTTCATTTATTAATAAATTTCAATGGGGAATAATATTTTCATTGACAGGGTAGTAGTTGAAATGAACAACATAAAGAGACATTATATATAGGAAGAATTAAAATATGATTCAAATAAGTATTTTAAATACATATTACTATTGATAATGGATTTATTGGGATTTATCACTGTGGGTCTTGGAAGAGATAATGGTTTTTAGTTATACGTGAGTTCTCTTAATATAATTTTACAATTGTAGTATATTATTAGTTTAATAATAATATTGATTAAATATTGTTCACTAATGGTATTTGGTGTTTTTAGATGTGTGTGTCATGATATACCTCCACATATCATTTAATATAATATTTATTTTTTATTTTGGGATGATTGGATTTTTTATCTTTGGGGAATTAATTAATTTTATATATATACTAAATGTAATGTAAAAAATATTTTCCATGGAATGTATTCGAGTTAATAAACATTTGTTAAAATTATCCTCGTGATTCAAATTTTTTGGTGTCTAATGGTTAACATTATTGAAAATTTATTGGAGATAGTAAAAGGCAATGAACAATGTTAGTTTATTTAATTAAAAATGTAATAAATATAATATAAAGATGATATCATTAATTTTTTATGGAAGAATTTATTTTTATGAAATTTACATTCCCATGATTGTTGGTATGGGTTTTATTGGACTGGGAACAATTAGAAAGTTTTATATATAATAAAATTTTAAATGTCGTAGTTTTATTAACTATTTATCTAATAATAAATAATGAAACACTTACCTTAAAATTCATTTTAATCTAATATAAATTTTTTTATAATCTATTATAAAATTTTTAGTTAATATTTTTCTACCATATTAAGATGAACTACTTAGAAATTTTTGGAGACACTGTCTGGGATGAAGAAATAGCGAGGAGAAATATATTAGAGATGTATTATGCATCAAAATGGAAACCAAGTGAGTAAAAAATTGTTTCAAAATATAATATATTTGAATGAAAATAATATGTGATTAGATGTATTAATAAATGTATGAAATTAAATAAATACATTATATTTAAATGATTATTGATAATATGTTCATAATAACATTGGATAATTCATCATCCTTTTGTTTTAATGCATGGGGATACCTTCATAATCTGAAAAATAAAATATATATTTATTATTATATGATAGTGATATATAATTGTGATAATTTCAATCATTATATCTAGTGATAATACAAAAATATTGAATGGTACTAATGCTAATGTAATTGTTGATGAATGTGGTATTCATTGAAACTATTCATGAATTTCAGTAGATGCATTTTATGATCTGTTTCATTTCTATTCGAATGGGTTTGATATATATATAGTATTTTATAAATGTGTTTTAAAAGGTTTGAGTTGTTTATGTTTCATGTCTAAGTAGTCATAATTATAATGAATATTATATATTTACTTCTTGATAATTTTCATCTAATGATATCATAATGGTCATTATTAGATATGTGTAAGACATTTTGACTATTGAATAAGATACTGGAAAAGGATTGGATAGTTCTTATGGAATATTAACATCATCTTAAGAATCATTAGACTCTTCCTACGTGTTAGAGAAGAACATATTAGAGTTATTTCCACCATAAAATAGTAATTTTTGATTTAATAAGACTAATTTAAGACCAATTAAAATCCATTTACAATTCTAAAATATGAATTGATATTAAATATAGAATAAAATCAATATAATGTTCATATGGGAGATTTTTATACATTATAATAATGAATATAATTTTCATTAGGATTGTTTGGTGATATCATAAGGTTGTTTGTGTACATTCAAATGATTATATCGACTTGGTAAATAACATTAACTATTAAATTTGATTTTTTTTAAATGTTGTAAATAGTAGAAATATCAACCTATATTTGTGATGAATTAATAAAATCGATGAAATTGTGGATATTTCCATATAAATGTTTTAGATATAAAATATCCTTGAAATTTTTTGTAACACGATTATTGATAAATTATTTAATCAAATTAAATATAATGTGTTTCATATAAAATTTGAAGAATTAAATGAATATTTTTATATGTAATTAGATTTTCATCCATTATGATGGAATTAAAAAATAAACATGGATATGTAGAATTACTAATTCATGTTATTATTGATAGAATTATATATAACTAGGATTTTAAATTAATTTTGGTAGAAGGAAATAGTCAGGATCTCAAAAATGTTTATGGAAAATATTAATGATTATCTATTATGAATAAAATTTGGAGAATGTATTATCTAGTAATAAATGAGTGAAGATAACAATAACATAAAAATTTGAGATTTCTATATTTGTATATTTTAATATTATTAACAATATATTAGGTGAGATTTAATGTGATAATTTAGTATAGAATCATCATTTAAAAGAACTAATAATTTTAGTGACAATACATGTCATTTTTATAGAACATATGCATCTAATTTGATGACGAATATAATAAGTGTTATTAAGGAAAACAAGGTATACTCATAGATCGTACAAATTTCAAAACCTGATGTATGAAGAACATCATTTATATCAATAGTTGAATAGTAGCAACCATTAATAGAATGAGATTTCATATATAGAGGAATATAGTTTGAGAATAGATTTATACATAGGGACATTAATTTAGGTATATTTTTAGTGGGTTTGATAGCCATTATGAGAGATTCTATAAAAATATTGGAAAAAGTAATACATTTAATGGTTGTTTGAATTAAAATAAAATAAAATATGGTCATAACAGTCTCATAAAGTCCCCATTAATTTAATCATATTAAATAGGATACATAGGATACAATTAATAACATATACGACAGAATTGTTTAGTATATTTAAAACCTGTATAATAAATGTAGAAGAAATAATTTGAAGATAACAATATAGATGACAATGAGACATTCCATCATAATTTAACCTAGGTCAATTAACATTTAAGTTATAATAATGATATTGGTGAATCAATGTATAATTAAATTATTTTATAAATGATAATGATAAATTTTTATTACATATTTGATTTAATTATTTTATCCCTCAAAGGGATGGAATACATATCAATATATTATTTACATAACATGCTACTAAACTATGAGATTTGTATGGGCCCTATATTGAATAATAATTCCTATAATGACTTTTATTTTAAATAACTACAATGATTGACATAAAAATTGGTGGAAGATGATTAATCCACTAAATCAGATGAAGTTAAAGAACATAAGTATGATTTCAAGTGAGCAATTTCACTGATATATCATAAATAATGAAAATTTTCTGGGAATATAAATAGATAAACACCTTCTATAACACATTAAATTTAGTGAAACATGAATCATTATTTATTATTTATCTTGAATGAAACCATGGTGGTATTATATTTATGAACATTAATGAAAAAATAAGGAATGAACTTGGTGAGAAAATATAATGTTGTTTATAACTATAATTTTAATATAATGAATTCATCATAGGATATGCATTGTAAAAAATTAGAAGTATACATCACTTAATTTTCACAAAACCAAGATGATATTTTGGAAATTATTTTCAAATTTATGGATAATATAGACATTATTTACGAATTTTGATTCAGGGAAGAGTAATGAAAAAAACATTAAACATCAAAGGTCTTAAAATATGAAATTTCTGTTTTCCAATAGATGAACTAAAAACATAAATAAGATATCAAATACCTAAATAAATTTCTTTTCAGGATTACAAGATTCAATAATGAATTATGTTAAAAATGTGAATATTATGAGGGAATTAATTTCCCTTAGGTTGTTTATATGGGGAATTGAGTATTATGAGAAAAAAAATCTATGATGAAAATTACTTTAAATAAAGGGGAAAACAATGTTAAATACCAACCCGGGTTCCACGTAATGTTTCTCCAAGCTGGTTGGTCACATGACATCAATCCCACGTCCTTGTATTGTAGAGGCTACTGACTAGTAGTGAGACAATTATAAGTCAATCCTAGGCAGACTATACCCTCTATTATCAATGTATTAAACTTGTTGAAATAAATATTCGACAGTAGAAACATATATGACCATAAAATATGAATAATTAAAGATAATCATGGGGGAAATAGAAAATCCGACTAAAGAATATATCATGCCATGATAATGTGTGTCCAATATATAAAATTAAAATTAAAATTAAAAACATTGACGCACCCATACAAGTCCCGAACCACATCCAGTTCCCTTATCCAAGGTACATCCCCAAAAGTACCATCTAAATCAAGTCCTTTCCCATTAACATATCATATAACAATAAATACTATTCGGGTAATGATAGTTTATCTGAATTAAGGTGTGAGTGCAACTCATGAGGCTTGCCCTAACGGTGTCTAAAACAAATACATTCATTAATATTTTATACATCTGTATAAATGGATAAGTACAATTTATAAATAAATACTTTATCACTTTATTAAATACTGCATATTTAACCATATGAACCCCTAGGTCCCCAAGGTCACCCAAACTACAATAACATCATCAGCTAATGCCACTGTATGAGCTATCTTAATGGGATATCAAATAATTGAATACCATGTTACTATTAATTATCACATGTTATATCTGATAAAATACATGAAATATGTAAATCAATGTGACATGAGTAATGTCAACCTCAGGCTCTAAACACAATGGTAAAATGTTAGTGGGACTAAATGAAACATAAATTATTATTTCAAAATGGTAAATCTCCCAATATCATTCCCCTACCCCAACTCCAATAGTTATCATGAACCCTTGGAAATCAAAATGGAAGCTCTCATGGTCTTCCTCACAACAAGATGACACAATACCTCTCAAAAGGCTCATATGGACCTTCTCATCAGGCTCACATGGTCTTTCTATACAATTTCTCACTCACACCCAGATTATCCCATGTGCTACTCAATTCCAAAAAAATATAATCATTCCATTAATTAATTAATCATAGAAATGTACAGTATTTAATTTATAATTAATTTATCAACCCAATTCAATTAATTAACCCATTTATTAATTAATCACATCTATTTCCAATAATATTTTGAATTATTAATTAATCACATTTATCCCCATAATTGATTCAATAATTTAATAGCACATATTTTCCTCTAATCATTTAAACAATTAATTAATAATATAAAGTCCTTTAATTAATTCAGTAATCAATTATTTAATAACCATCTAAACTTCCACTAATTGATTCAGAAATTATTTATTTCCAATTCATCCTTGATCAATACGACATCAAACCCAAAAATTAAATATCTATAATTCGATAAATTAGACATTTTTTAATTAATTCACCACATTATTGCATCAATTCCATAATCTAGTTATTCAATAAAATCCCAAAATTCTTGAATTCATTAGTTGATCACAAAAATTAACCAATTGTATATATTCCAAATGATAAGAAACCTAGAAATTTTTTTATCACATATATTTAATTAAATTCATGAATATGGTATTTGAATAATATACCACCTACCTCTACTAATTAATGATCAATCTCCCAAAAAAATATACAAAATGGAGTGGCATAATAACATAGAATGGTATCTATATCTGAAATAAAATCAACATCATCAAGTTCAATTCATTTTAATTATAAATATTTATCCAAAACTCTAAAATAAGATTTAATAAATATAGATATAAATCAATAGAAATATATTATTACATCCAACCATAATAACAAGATAAGGGACACAGACATACATGAAATTAATGGCACTGAATCTATCTACTAGGAGAGAAAAGGATCTTCGATCTAGGACTCGAATCAAGAATAATGAAGGTCAAATTGAATTGGAATCCCTATGGAGGGTTTTGATATCATAAAAATCTTATGGGTCTATGTTAGGTTAAAAATGGGTGAGTATTGGGGGTATGGGGGAATTAAAAAGTAATTTTTGGTCCACTTTTAAAATAATGAAGGGTATCCTGGGAAGGGGAACATGGTTTCTTATAAAGGTGAATCTTAACCATTGACCTATTATTTTAAGGGTGCAAGGATTCCCTATTTTGGGCACACGGTTTGAAAAACAGTGTACTACTCATGCGAACCCCAACAGACCTAGGATGCACAGTTTGCGGGGATGGGGCGCACAATTTTCTTGCATTGTTACCCAACCAAGCACAACCATATTCCTTAAATATTATTCACAACATTCACCCAAACAGATTGACATATTAAAAAAAATTAATTTAAACAACACAATGATGTAATTTACCAATAAACTCACCTGAGAAATCTCCCAAAAAGTTAATGATATTACAATCTCCCCACCTTATTACATTTTCTCCTAGAGATACCCATTAATGACTCATAATGATTCCAATCCGAAATGATTGGGACACTGAGCCCTCAAATCTTCTTCCCATTGTAACATTTCTTGTCACACATGCCCATGATTCCACAAAACGTGAACTATTAGCATCATCATTTTCTAAAACACATTCCCACTACAATCCAACACATGTAGCAGTTGATACTCAAAAGATGCATATATCTAAAGATAAATATCATCAAAATTGTCCAAATGAGAGGGGTTATGGTGTTACTACTGATGTAGTTTTACATGGAAAACATATTTCATAGTTCTTTTTTTGTGTAACATACAAATGTTATGCTAGTAGTTTGATTCTCTCTAGAACTATAACCATTCCAACAAACATGGGTGCTAACATCCTGTTTCTGCACATCCTATAGTGACCTATCCTATGTGACAACCGAAGGAATAAACAATCACCCTCTGTAAACATTAGGGGTCTTTTACATCTATAATCATATGAATTATATATACTCAAGGATATAGAAATAATGCTCAAAATTAGCTACACCTACTCATATGTCTCCAATAGGATTCTTGGTCCTATGGATTTTGACTCGCCTACTTCCATTGATCATAGAAGTGATCGGAACGTCCTACTATAATTTTCCTAATATGGTTTCATCTAAATAGTTTCTTGATAACTATTATTATAGGAAAACTGCACTAAATCTAACTGCTCCTCCCAAGGGTCACCAATGTTAAGAACACGTGCCCACAAAATATCATCAACCACCTATATAATACGGTCCAACATCCCATTTCTCAATTGGTGGAATGTTTTAAGAAACAAAACAATAATTTCAATAACCATATATAATACCTATTAGATGATTAATGTGAAACATATTTCATGGTCCAAATCAATATTCATTGGAATCCCATGCAGATGGACTATCTCCCATATATACATGTCTCCCAGCTACACCATTTAAAAAGTATCTGGTGTCAACATGAAATGTGCATGTTTTTTATCTAATCCAAATTGACCTTGATAGTTTCCCTATTACCTATATTATACAAAATTCATACCATGAATTTTTTTGTCATATATTCTCGCATCTATTTCATAATACACAACAAGTGAAAAAAACCTCCAAGTCATTGAGGTTATTCCTTCACCTAATGTGAGGTGTAACATTGTGTCACAAATCCTGTAATTTACTTTTTCATTATCGACCACCAAAACATTCCTTTTATATAATGGAACACATCAGTTAAAACTAGATGTACCACCCACATCAAAGCATGAAATTACCACATTAAATCTTCTCACATACTCTAGCCACAACTACATTGTACATAACATAGATGACAACATTCACATATATTCTCCAATATGAATGTCACTCCACACCTTCAAGGATTTCCCCCAATAGTAAAACAATCTTGGTCCTAATTATATTTTTCTCTAAAAAGGGTCAAATGAAAAGGCTACAATAATACTATTATTATTATTATTTTCTCATGAATCTTCTAAATCACCACATGCATCTTTGTGAGGCACGCTATCTTCTCCCACTAAGCACTATACTCTTGAACCATATCAGTTTGAGTTTCTTCTCAATGACTTACAAGGATAAATTCATTTCCAAGGAGTATATGCTTTCTCAAAATCAAATTACTATGTATACTCTCCCCATATCCACTACCAAATATTCAAATCTCTGTATGAGATGATATAAATTAAGCCCTTGTGATTAGTAAAATCTATAAACTTCTAGCCGAATATATTATATTTATAACACCTCAACGAATAAACCACCAATTCTAGATGAAAGTCATGCATGTGGTTTCATTAATCATGTGGACATGTCTAATAATACCAATTCACAATAACTCAATATCCATGCTTCAAATAAACTCCATATACAATCAAAGAAGTATCACAATACACCATTTACTCCACACCAAGCTTTAGTAGGATAAATATTGGTGCCGAAGTCAAAATATTATTTTTACACGTAGATGTCCATCTCACATCCTTCTAACTACACAAATATTTTACATTCCCTATCATGAATAAAATCGGCACTTCCAAATAGGAAAAACATTGTACAACCCTCAGATAGTATACTACCATACCCAGAATGCAATGGATATAGAAAACATTATTATGGATCTCCCATGAAACAACTACCTCGAACGTCTCTAGGACCATGGTCGTACCATCCTATGAGATTACGTGACCTAATAAGATTTCCGGATCAATCCAAAACTGGTACATAGATATCTTGTGGTGTAGTAAATTCTCTCTAAGTGTACTCAAGTTGATATAAGGTGGTTTCACATGATCGTCATGTTTCTTGGAGTACACCAAGATGACATCCAAAAAAAATACCACAAAACGATCCAGGTATGGGTGATGATTCTATTAATGAAATAAATAATCACTTTTGGTGTGTTAATCAACCCAAATTGTATTATAATTAACTCATATAGGACATACTTACATATAAATCCATTCCTTAGTATATTAGTGTTTCAGACTCTTGACTGATTATACACTGATCACAAGTTTATATCTGATAACACAATAGTTCCTATCAACTAGTCAAATAGATCATAGATATGTGAATGAGGAAATATTTTCTTCACATTAATTGTGTTCTATATCTGATAATCAATGCACAAAAATAGAGATATATTACACTTCATGGAAAAAAGAATGGTGATCCCCATGATGACTTATTCAGATGGAAAAATTGGTCATCCTCCAACTCCTATAGAAGTGCATTGAGCTCTAGAAGATATATATGTACCATTGTGTATGGTTGAATAGAAAACATTTCAATTCGTAGCATGATATCAATAGTGAACCCTAGATCTCCCTCTAGTTTAACTCTGAATTGTCTTCAGTAAAAACATCATAAAACTATTCCACTATTGGTGGAATGAAATCCGGCCTTACACCTCCATCATGTAGCCATAAACTAGCAACCTAAGCTAGGAGATGTCCATGTTGATGATTAATTGTCCCTGATCGGCCTTTATGGATAACCAATTCATGACATTGAAAATAATTTTCCACCTTAAGTGATGTAAAATTCACTCTATAATGGTAAATATAAAATTTTCCTTGGAATGAGAATATCCAGTTCATAACCATAATTAGGTTGAATCGTAACATGAAAAGGATATAGAGATAACATATAAAATGATACTCCATAATATAAAGAGAATATCCCTTGCCCAAACTGATATATTTTGTCCATACTCCCGAAAATGAATCTATAGTCACTATTATATTAATATAATCTACATACATTCTCAAATTATTAACATGTTTTCTTATATAATGGAGTGAGAATAAGTGATATCAAATAAGGCACTAGATAATATAGAAGCTATAAGAATAGTACCTCTTACTATTGAAGTTCCATCATCTCTATCCACAAGTTTTAGTTGCACCACATATAAAATTCATTCCCTTGTGCCATGTGATGAAGTATGAAAACCTTGAGTTGTACAACTATACTGATACAGCTGCTCCTATCTAGAAGAACCACATCCAATGCCTTTGTTCTATCATATAGGATAACTTTTGCTTCTATTCATATATACTGAACAATAACGCCTCTTATACAATGGTTCTATATAGCTCCCCATCATGAAATGTCTCTCATGTGTTCCTGCGAAACCTATGTTGATTTCTAATCATTCCAAATTATCATCGCTCATCTTTTGGTTACAGTTAAAGTTTTTGAATGAGATCGGGCCTACCATAATGGTGGAAAATAAATATAGAATGGTCCTTAGTAACTCAATTTTTTATCTATAAAATAGGTTTTCCATTAATTTTGATCATGTTCTCCTAACTGTGCATTATATTATCGAAATATGTTCCTCATAATCTTCAAGAATGATCCACTTTTCCGTCACATGTAGCATCCTTCTGGTTCCCTTCGAAATGAGAGCATGATTCACCATTTAAAAATACTAATTTCAACTGGTGATATCGACTTAAGACTAAATTTCACATCCATTCCCATACTAAAAATTATTTTCCATTGTAGCCTCATATCTTGTATTTTTTTGAACAAAATGATGAATGCTTGTAATGTTCCAACATAATCCCCCCAAATATACTACCCTGAGTCACCCTAATGAACCATGTTACTCTCTATTGCCTCATCATCTCTAGGTAGATGTTCTCCAAGAACCTATCCATGTAATTCTTCCATAAAATCACATCTTCTTATCTTGTCTTACTTTGGTTGTCCCACCAATTCTTCAGGTATAAGGACTCGACCATAAAAAATACTTAATCATTAATTAGGTTAAGAAATCACTTTTATGATCATTTTAGGTTTAGAAGAGAATTAGGTCATAACTAATAAATTTCATTTCAAAAATAAAAAAGTAGAAACTTCTACTTAGTTTCCATTTATTCACAAAATAACAAACTCTTCAAAAAAAGATTCATGTCTAGTTCCGTGTTTAATATATCATGAGTTTTCTTTGATCGCATCCATGACCCTATTCTTCATTAAGTCCTATGAAAAACATTTCAAAACATGGGATGAGAATAAAAATATTAGTAAGGGATACATAATGAAGGAAAACTATTAGTTTTTCAAAAAATCAAGTAAACCATAAATACTTTATCATAATTAATATTTTTCACCTTTATGAAGTATTAAATACTCTTCATTTAATAAAATATCATTACATACCATTTTGTTACCAATATATTACCATAAAACCCATATAAAGAACACATATGATATAAAATTTACTTGGGACATAATCACAATTAAATGTAAAAACTGTACGATCGACTTCCACACATATCACTAAATGGAAGATTCATACGACCAACTTCCATACATATCACTAAATGGAAAAGTGATACAACAGACATCCACACCTGATGCATTGGAGGTTATAAAGTAACCACCCATCCTGTTTTATCATGGAACCACCCGTCATTTGGTTTATCATGTAACCACCCATCAAATTTCCATGTACAATTATAAAATCGTAACACATAAAACAAATATAATGGAAAGAAAACATTTCCAGATTTATATCGCAATATATCACTTTAATATATCGACATAAAAAACCATTATAAAAACCATTTTCAATACCAAAATATGTAAAAATTATATGGTATTTATTTTCCTTAAAAAACACTATGGCTTGTTAAGAAATCCAAAGATCAAGTAATACTCGTGATGGCAGAAAAAGGTGGTTGTGACGGCTAACGTTAAAAAACATAATTTTTTTAGTTTAGTAAAAAACTATTCATATAAAAAGATTCCCATTGAATTAATTGAATCACCAATGGTGTTTATACAACATATACAATAATGTCGGGTATTAGAACAAAATATGCCTCAATGAATGGAGATTGAGACGAAGTCCCTTACCTCCTGTCTGACTTGACACATTCATTCTTTAATCTCTTGAATAATAGACTAATGTTAACTTATACATGATTAAGAACATTTTTCTAGTGTATTATTCTTTTTATATCATTTATTACCACATTATAAACCTTATGTAATCATTTATGTTAATAACGTTTGTTTTGTCGATATTTGGTACTTGAGTCAAAAACAGACTTTTTATAATTACATGTATTTCATGTGGTAAAAATTCATTTATATACAGAATGATATTCATGATTTGGATATCTGATATATCATATATATTCATTATATTTATATATATATTTAATATTACATAAAATTTGTAGGTAAGAAATGAAATGCACCGTTCATGGAGATGGTAAGTCGTACGTACGCATGAATGCTACTTTCATTTCTATTTCACATTTTAAACGAAATAAAACATAATGATATATAATTATATTATAATTAAAGTATAATGACCTATATAATACCATTAAATCCGTCTTTTATACGTCCCGCATATGGAATTAACGAGTCATATCACTTTGAAGGGGCGGTAGTCCGCATGTTCTCAAATGAAATTATCGTGTTTACCCATAATGGAAACCATAAAGGTATGATAGAAATGGAAAATAAATAAGCATAAAGGAAACATAAACATAATATATATCATTTATAAATATAGTTCCATCATAATTTCAACCATGAGAGGTGGTAGAAGGTAATTGAACAATCATCATTTCGTGAGTCGTTAGTTTTCCATCCCTAGAAACTATATGTTTTTCACCCATTAGATGTATGAAGTGTAATTGTAGTTCGAATTATTCTCATAAAAACATACTAGTATATTTAGGATAATGGTTTTGTTATAAAATAATGTAATAAATTAAGTTTAGGGTGTTGGATAAGTAAAATAAAATAAAACAATTTAAGATAAACTTTTAACATTAATTGGGGTAACTCCCTTTGGTTTGAACCAAAAAAGACTTCATGAATGGCCATCTGCCTAAATTAAGGCTTCTAGGTAAAATATATGTATGTAGGGAGCTTAATTGGTTAGAGTTTGGATGAGCCTAAAGGCATTATAGATGTGAGTAATTGGTTTGAAGTGGTCTCCTTTTATAAGGGGGAGGAGGGGCCCTTTTAGAATGTGTGACAACATTATTTTATTATATAATTCTATTCTGTTTATGAAGGTCAAAAATTCATTAGATTAGAAGATAATAGGATTCATGGTCGAAATAAAATTAGATAATAAAAATTTGATAGGTTTTGGATGTTATTTTAATATTTATAATCTTATTCGTTTAAATGATTTATTAATGAGGTAAACACTGCATCATTATTGTGTCATAAATAATTTTATTTAATCGATGTTTAAAAATTAAAAAAATATGATGAAGTAGGAAATATTTTTATCTTTCCAATGAATATTTATAGTCAAAACGATTACTTTTATAACACCATATAAAAAATAATTTACTAAAATATTTTTGTTTATGTAATTTTTCCTTTATATTAAATTAATTAATCTAAATTGTCATTATCATTTATAAGTAGCTCCATGGGGTCCCAAAATCAATCAAAGGATGCCCATGGTAGGTATTAATCATATAATAATGTTAGGACTAGTGTTAAGGTAATTTTTAATTATTATAATATTCTTTTTTACATTGAATTACCCTATTTACCTTTAACCGCGGTAAATAAAAGTCAAAAGCTACTATTCACCAAATATTATTTTCATCTTATTAAACCACATTTTACATACTAATAACAACCATGTATGTCAGATTTTGGAAATTCAATTCACAGAAGTTGTAAAATGTCATTTAAATGAAAAAGTCAATTTTTTTAACTACTACTAAGTTGTTTCACTATTCATCAAAAATTGATGTTTTTCAGAAAAATGCAAAAAATCCAGACTAAGTAATATTTGATATTCTGAATTCTAAAATGATATCTATTTTACCCAATTTTAAACATAGAATTTTCATTAATTTTTTTAAAATTAATTCTCATTGTTAAAACAAAGAGCGTGTTTTAAAGAAACAATAACTATCAAAAAGATTGACACTTGTTTATGTCCAAATTCAAAGTGAAATTAATTCCAATGACCAAAATTGAATTAAATGGTAGAAATAAATTCTAATTACACATTAAAAAAAATAAAAAAGATAATCTATCCATAAAAGTAAATTAGATTAAAAAGTAGTTTTGAATTAAAATACAATATTATTCACTATTCATTAAAAAACTGAATTTTATTAGAAAAATTACAAAATAATTACACAAATTAAATTTTGATGTCCTCATTTTAAAGATGTTTTTAATTTGGTAAATTATAATGTATTAAAGTGACCAAAACTATATTAAATGAGGATTCTCCATTAAAAGGAGGTAAATCGACCATTTAATGTAAATTATTCTTAAAATTAGAGTCATTCATATTTTAAGCCTATAACTTTTATCGGATAAATGTAAATACATTTAACAAACATGTATAATCATATTGTAGATAGTTTTTTTCATTCTCTCCAATAAAATTGGTAGGAGTAAACTTCAATATTAAAAAATAATATTATATTATTAGTGTGCAATGTATGATTTCCATGAAACTCGTTGTTGTGTATCAGATATGCTATCAAACATAGAAACCCTTCTAAAGTAAAATTAATAATTAATTCACAAATATTAATAAATATGAAATATGTATTATTCTTTATTTACCTGAGATGTTACATCCTTCCCCCTTTTGGGAATTGTGTCCTCACAATTTTATTCACATATCAAATAAGTGTGGGTAATTATCCCTCATAGCATTTTCAGATTCCCATGTTGCCTCATCAACCATATGGTTTTATCACAAAACCATTACCAGGTAAATTACCTTATTCCACAAAACATTCTCTCTTCAGTCAAGAATCTGGACTGGTTGTTCTTCATAAGAGATATTCTCTTCCAACTGAACTTCCTCTGGGCTGAAAACATGCGATAGATCTGGTATATAATTTTCAACATAGAAACATGAAAATCATTGTGTACATGGGATAAACATGGAGGTAAAGCCTCTCTATATGCAACTCATCAAACATTCTCCATGATTTCATAAGTTCCAAGGAACATCAGACTCAACTTTCCCTTCATACAGAAACACATCACACTTTTCCATGGAGAATCATTGAGAAAGACATGATCACCTACCTCAAAAGAAATATCCTTCCTCCCATTATCCGCATAACTTTTCTGTCTACTCTGACCTGTTCTAATGTGATTCAGAATCAAATGAACTTTCTCTGCCATCTCATCTATGAATTCTGGTCCAATCAGCTTCCTTTCAACTACTTCATCCCAAAAAGCTTGAGTTCGACAATTCTTTCCATATAATGCCTAAAATCGAGGCATCTATATACTAGAATGAAACTATTATTTTATGAAAATTCAACCAATGAAAGATATCGGTCCCATCATCCCTCGTAATATAGTGAGAAAGCACGTAGCATATCCTCCAAGGATTGAATTTCTCATTCTGATTTCCAATCTAATTGAGGATGAAAAGCTGTACTAAAATTTAATTCAGTACCCAACAACTTTTGATGGCCTTTCAAAAATATAAAAGTAAACCTGGGATCATGATTAGATACAATGTAGAGGGAAACTCCATGCAATCACACTATATCTTTAAAATACAACTGAGTCAGATGATTTAGAGACAAATTATCTCAAATAGGAACCAAATGAGTAGATTTAGTCAATCGGTCAACTAAAACCCAGATTTCATTATTAACTCAAGATGTGTTTGGTAACCCCACAATAATGTCCATGGATATATTTTCCCATTTCCACCCTGGAAATGTTAAATACTAAAGAATCCCTTTTGGTAACTGTCGCTCTACATTATCCTGCTGAAAATTCAAACACTTCACATTAAAATCTGCAATATCTATTCTCATTCCATCCCACCAGTAATACTCCCGAAGATCTTTGTACATCTTAGTACTACCAGGATGAACTAAAAATGGATAACAATGATCTTCACATAAAAATCATTCTTCAACACTGAATCACAGGTCACACATAATCTCTTCCCAAACCTCAAAACAAAATCACTATCAATGTTTAAATCGAGCAACATACCCTTCTGAACCAACTATACCTTTTTTTGTAGCTCACAGTCTTCTTTTTATTCTTTCTTTATTATATCTGATAGAGATGATTTCACTAACACCTAAAACAAAACAGAATAATTTCTTGCACCAACAACTTCTATGCGAAAGGTCATCAAATTAAAAACTATAGGATATCATTCAAATCATTTCATTGTTAATGAGACATTACTTTTTCGACCTAAAGCATCATCCACTTTATTTTCTTTTCCTGAATTGTATTGTATCATGAATTCATAACCCATGAATAATAATAGTCATCTCCTCTGTCTCATGTTCAATTATTTCTGAGTGAATATATACTTTAAACTTTTTTGGTGAGCATTATTTCAAATTTTACCCCATACAAATGATTCTTTGAAAATTTTAAAGGAAAAAAATAGTAGCTAATTCCAAATCATGTGTAGGTTAATTTATCTCATGAGGTTTCAACTGATGTGGAGCATAAGAAATTACCTGATCATTCTTCACAAGGACACATCCAAGTCCTTTCAATGAAGAATCACTATAAATAATAAACTCACCATTTCTGGAAGGCAGTTCCAAAAATGGAGAATTTACCAATCTTCTTTTCAATTCCAGAAAACAATCATCAAATTATTTTGTCCAAATGAGCTTAACACCATTTCATGTTAACTTTGTCATTGGAAAATATAACTGTGAAAAATACTCATTAATCCTCCATTAATAACCTGCCAAACCAAGAAAACTATGGATCTCGGTAATATTTTAGGTTCTTGGCCATTATTTAAAATCTTTTCTTTTTGCAGGATCAACAGTCATGGCATTTTTTGAAACAATGTGACAAAGGAAATACATTTTTGGTAACCAAAACTCACACTTTCTGAATTTCCCATAATGTTTCTTTTCTTTTAGGATTTCATGGTGACCCTTAAATGTTTTGTATTATCCTCTTTACTTATGAATAATCTAAATTATCATCAATGAACACAACCACAAACTTATTCAAGAACTCACAGAAAATTCTATTCATAAGATCCATGAATACAACATGTGAATTCATAATCCCAAAAGGCATAACCACAAATTCATAATGGCCATATCAAGTACAAAACATTGTCTTCAGAATGTCTGCTTCCTTTTCTTTCAACTGATGGTACCCCGATCTCATGTCAATCATCGAAAAATACAGAGCTCCCTAGAGATGATCAAACATATCATAGATATGAGGAAAATGATACTTGTTCTTAATGGTGATGTTATTCAATGCTCTATAATCAATGCAAAGTCTCATTGATCCATAATTATTTTTAACAAACAAGACAAGAGTACCCCATGGTGAAGTACTAGGTCAAATGAAACCATTATATAATATATCATGGAATTGATTCTTTAACTCTAAAAGTTAAATTTGAGCCATTCGATAAGGGGGTTTTGAAATTGTCTTAGCACCAGGAACTAAGTCAATTGTAAATTCAACTTCTTGATCAGGTATAATACCAGGAAACTCATCAGGAAAAACATCAAGGTGCTCATTTACTAATGTCATATCATTAATCTGAATAGATCTTTTATTTTCAATAATATGTGCAATCTAACATTCAGTTCCATATTTTACTAGTTTCTCATCTTCCTGATATTTTATCAAAAGAATGGATTCATTCTTGTAAACAAACTGAAAACCGTTTGGAAATGAAACCTCTTATCTCTACAGTCAATAATAGAATTTTAAATAGACATCCAATCCATGTCCAAAATAACATAAAAACTACTAGAGGAAAAACAATAAGGTTTGCGGGTAGATTCTTCTCGCATAGAAGGACATGAAGGTTCTTATGTTTTCTCTTTTTGTCAACATTTCCTCTATGTGTTTTTACCATAAGTTCTGTATTCATATATTGAGATGGAAATCCCAATTTATTATAAAACTTCTCAGAAATGACACACTATGTAGACCCTGAATCAAACAACACATTCGAAAGATGTGACAAAAAACAGTGTACCTGATACTACATCCTTTTTTGGCCTAACATCTGCTGAAGCATATGCAAAGGATTTCCCCACCACTTTTGCTTGTAGTCTGG
The DNA here is from genome assembly GCA_963277665.1 of Viscum album. Lineage (NCBI taxonomy): Eukaryota > Viridiplantae > Streptophyta > Magnoliopsida > Santalales > Viscaceae > Viscum > Viscum album. Next base: position 838,389 of record OY728127.1, read on the forward strand.
CTACTTTACCTCAGTTGAGTTCTTCACTGGACACTCATTTGCATAATGACCCATTTCATTACACTTAAAACATCATACTGATGGATTTTCATTGCCTACTTGATCATCTTACTTACACTACAAAATATTTTACTTTTTCCAACATGGACATATCTTTTGGTAAAAGTGTATTATCTCTTGGAAAAACGTTTTACCAACATATATGTCCCTGTTACTAAATTGTTGGTAAAAAATCTGTCGCTAAATGTTTTTACAATATATAAAATAGTTTTGTTGCAAGTATAATAATACCAACAGATAATATATATGTTGGTTAAAGTGCTTTGCAAAAGGTTTTGGTGAAAAAATTATTTATTGGTAATAATATTGCCAATAATTAATATTTTATTATAAATTATATTTAAATAAAAATTATAATTTTTTATTGCTAGAAAATTTCATATTATATCATATATAATTCATATGTTTTAATTATTAAAATGTAGAGGATTTTAACACGTTAAAAATGAGAAAAGTTTTAATTATATTAATAATTAAATTCATTACACACATATCCTATTGGATCCCCACCCTTCCACAATTATTCCCCCCCAATTTTTTCGCTGGATAACCCTTCCCCCCTCCACAATAGATCAACCACCCCTGCTGCTCTAGCCTATCATCTCCAACAAATCTAGAACCATTATCTCTATCCTATAAAATAAATCTCCAACCCTAGAAGCTTCATCCATCCATGTCATCTCTAGCTCCATCCCATTCAAGTCGGATCCATCCCCATCCATTTCAGCTCTAGTATATGTCACCTTCAGCTCCAGCCCAACCATTCCAGCTGTAGTCTATGCTAGCTCTAGATCCAACCCCATCCATATCAGCTCCTGCCTCATCAATGTTCGCTCGATCCTATGAACAAATAAATGAGCAAACAGATGAGAAAAGACCTCATATGGAATTGAGGTATGTATTCAAAAAAGTGACAGAAATACATTAACACCATAGGGAATTGAGGGAGGTAAATAGACAAGTAATAGAACATCATACTTATTCAAAATATGGAATTAAAAATCATAAGTGTTAATCCAGAAGCCTCAAGAAGACAGATCAACAGAAAATATGACGACCATCAACTACCTTGATTACAAAATCCATGTGAAAGATGTTGAATCTTAATCTCATAAAGTATTGTCTTGAGAGTTTAAAACACATCATCAAAGTTCGAACCTCCTTCATGTTTCCTTCATGTAGGCTCAGACTATGATTTATGAAGCCCATCCAATCTTATGACCACCAAATCTAGAAGAATGTGAACTGCATCAATTGAAATATCCATGAAGCCCATCCTATCCCATGACCATAAAATCCATAAGAAAATGAATTGAATTGATTGAAATATGCAGAATCAGAAGATCCATTGGATAGAAAAAAACTCTCGTCATACATGAAATAAGAAACAAAAAAGCCACACATCCATATAAAATTAGAAGAAAACATAACTGAAATCCAAGACCCCAAAACATGCTAATAATAGTGGAAATACATGTAAAAAATATTGTCAAATGAAACCTTCAAGGAATTATAGACTCAAATACAAGACCCATACAATTAACATTTTATAAAATCAGAAATTTATTTTATATTATTGAATTCATTATAAATACTATAAAAACAGATCAAACATCTCTAAGAATGACATGAAGACTATCAAATTTAATCCTTCAAGAGATTTCAGCATCAAAAAAATTGTTCCTCACATAAACAGATGAGAAAAAACCTCATATCTCTTCTTTAAAATCTAGTGATATGAGCTGGTTTCCCATCCCAAATCCTCAAAACATTTATGAAAGAAAAATAAGTATAATGTGTACACATGAGGTGTAAATATTGTACACCATCTCAAAATAAAATTAAATCAAAACATCTATGCATAAAGTTCAAAAATAAAATTCATAAATCCAACCTTTAGATGTGCACATTATACTTAGCTGAAATCTTGAAGAAGTTATCTTCTTACCATCCACCCTATAATCAATTGGTAGTATCCTATATAGCAGGCCTTTCCACCCATAATAATCATCCTTCAAACTCACCTTCAAGTGGACCTTTAAAACCCTAATCAATATCATCAGGTCAATGCCATGGGAAATAAGACAAAGTGTGAAGGAGAAAACCCCTATATACGGTTAGCTAGAATCTGATCACAAACACAGTCTGAAATATTATCCCAATAAAGCCATCCCAAAGATCAGAAAGCATAAAAAAGATAAGATAAGGCCATCAAATGAAATCCTTAAAAGTAAATCATCTTTAGGTGTAAGACATCACATTCCTATTATAAGTGCACAAAAGAATTTATAAAATGAAAGATACACCTTTTAAATAGGAAGATGATGCTGTTAATACAATGAGCCCATCACCAGATGCAGGTGATGAGGTATTGACCAAGCCAACTTAATAAAGGAACTCTCAATCATTAGAGTGCATAATGAGACAGCTTTCACAAAGTTCAGCAACTACAATCATCAGGTTCTCAGTAAAACACCAAACTAGTCAAGACTCACAAAAAAGAACATTAAAAAATGTGTGTTCACGAATCTCATCAACACTTTCAGCATTTGCACCGAGTCATAAAAATATAAACAACACAAAACATAGAGTTACAAGAGCTACAACCAACAACTACAGACATTAATTTGAAAATTTTGAACCAATAATTATTTTGAAAACTCAGAGAAGGTCCTCTCAAAATCACATCAAGTGAATATGAAGCTTCCCTTAAAGGTGATCCAAATAACATCATATATATCAATATACAGTAGACTGCATATACAAATCATCAACCAACAACCAATAAACATGGTGAAACAAACTAAAATTCAAAGCAGACAACTCAACTAAGTAGGCAGGTAACCCACTTCATATTTGTTAAATAACACAACTACCTGAAAATGATTCAATGTAACTATTTAACATTTTACATTTGTCCAATTCCTTGGTAATGTTTTCATTACGATCATATTTAATTTTAAACTATTTTAAAAAAAAATTTGTAATATGTGCTATAATTTCTGAAATCTACTCAAAAGGGGTAGTTATTTGTTATTAAAAGTAACATGATTCCTATTTTGAAATAAATTGTTAAATATTTAAACATTGACATGTGTTTAAATACTATGTTAGAATTATTAGAAGCCTAGGTAATGATTTATTGATGATCATATTGAATTTTAAACCATTTTAAGCATATAATTGGTTTTAATAAGTTTTAGAATTTCTAAATACTACACAGAAGGGGTTGTTTGGTTAAAAAATTAGAGTGTTTGGATTATTAAATGTTAAGGTGATATTTTCATGAGTTAATAGTGGATTAATGAGAATGCTGGCTTTTTCTTCTCCTCTATAATTAATAGTAATGGAATTGAACATTCTATTTCTTAAAAAAGTTAATGAAAATTTGTATAAAACATTATATTGCTCAAAAAGAAAATATAATTAAACATTTTAAATGAATTTAAAGAAATAAAATATACTGAAATTTCATTATACAACATCATCTTGTGATTGCTCATATTCCCATGTCTCTAGTGACCGTCTTATATAATATATCTCAGTATTTTCCATGAATAAAGCCTGTCTGGATTCAACAAAAAACAAGCCATCCACATACATCTTGAAAGAGTTTTTGAGTTGCATGATTATACAAATGGATGCATATTGTTCATGAATCAGAGGTGAAATTGATATATTTTATTTTTTGGTTTCAAGAAGAGTCCCAGTGATCCAACTATTATGTTTACATAATGTATTAAACTTATTTGGGGTTTTTTATTTAATCCCATTTAGGATCTCCATCCATCCAAGGTAGTTGATGAAGAATTATTTAGTGGGTGTAGCTTTAGGAGTGGTTTTTCCCCTAGAGAACCCCTACTTTGAATGCGGCTCAACCGGTTACTGCTGAGACTGACCAAAAGAACTCAAGAAATGCATGTAATTTACCAAAACACTATTTCATATAAATCAAATCCATGATTTGACACAATCTATGGTTGTTTCCAAATGAATTAAAACATACTGGTAATGTCATACAATCACATCACCAGTACCAATGTTATGTAAATCTGAATGTAATAAACCTACAGCCCATGGAATATCATAATTTAAAATTTCCTAGGTCACTCACAAGAACAAACACCTATATGGGAAGAGATAAAAAATCATACCACAAAGAAATATGATCTTGGTAAGAAAAGAAGGATGATAGTTTGTGCACTATTGATGTGAGAATTTAATGATAAAATAATGATGATAGTAAACATTTAGATAGAAAATACATAAAAAATAATACAATTAAAAAACTATGAAAATGTACATGGTTAGTATACAGCTAAAACAATGGTATAGAAAAACATAAAGATGAAAAAATCAGATGATGTGGAGGGATTTTGTGGAAGGATGTGGACTTAAGTGATGCAATGAAATTTAGGCAATGAAGGTAACTACAGTGTGATAGTGTGGGTTCATTTGATGATCTTAACAACATGAAGCATTTAATTGAAAATTTGTGCATGTATAACCCTAATGTGTGTGTATGTCGTGTAACCCAAAAATGTGAAAAAGAATTTTCCATGCCTGGAATGGGTGTAAAGGTAAACAGTGTGTAACCTTAACTTAGATATGGGTCATGGAATTGGCTGGTAATGACACCATTACCTTATTAGCATCCCTTCCCGTCTCTTGTTAAATGTGGATCGATGAGTCGGACATCTAGAATTATATAGAATGCCTGAAAAAACACTTATTTGGATCTACATCGAAAAATAGTAAACCATCATCTAACAACATATTAGGTATTTTGAGGGGTTTGAGGGAGTTGGGATAGACTGAAAGAGGAAAGTGTGAGAGGGAAATCTTTTCATGTTAAAGGGATATATTTTCAATGAAACTCACTTTACTGGAAGTTAATTAGGGGAATCCATTTGATTATGATTTCAAACTGTTCGATATTATGGGATGGATACACCGGGAGAATGTTGATTTAATGATTTTTCATGGAAGAGGTGAGAATATAATGAAAGATTAGGGTTCCAGATAGACTATGGGAGAGGGGAGGATGAACTCATGGGAATCATTATAATATTTCAGTGACACTCTCGGGGAAAAGAAGGGGAATAAATTGGGTTTCATGTGTATCTATTGGAGGAGATGAAAGGGAGTCGGTGCAACTCACTATGTCCTGGATGGGAATGGAAGAAGATGATTTTGGTGCCTCTTGTGGGTGGATTGAAGCGGATGAAAACTCCCGGTGGAGATTCAGGTGTTGAGGGTCTATGTTTTTTTGCCTCAAGTAGGCCACTAGAAGAAATAAACCAATCCATATCTAGTACTAGTGAGGAACCTCATGTCACTACTATGCAACTCTTCAGCTCCATGATCTACGCCACACACAACCGGAGATAATATCCAAAAATCAGTGCAATATATATTCATAAATTGAAACCAAAATAGAAATAAATTAAAGTTTAATAGGAAGGGAAAAAACAAAGAAATTATGTTTACTAAATGTCTTCATTGTTCTTATTCTTTCAATTTCCTTAAAATAGTTTGATCTTACATCTTGAAAATCAGGATAAAATGCAAGATGTTGAATATGGGGAATGGAAAAATAGTCCACCATGAACTAATGAATGGTTGTCTACTGGCTAGAAGCTATTAAATGTGAAGAATTTATTACCCCATTATATGTGAACACAACACCCTTTCTTTCTCATTTGATGTAACTTTTGAAGCCAAAGCATCAACCATAAGTTTTCGAATTTAAATAAACCCATAAATTTTTAGTCTATGTTTTTCATAAGAAATCCTTTTCAATAGAAATGGAAAAAACAAAAAAGAAATAATTTTCAATAGTTTACTTGGTATGAATGGAAAATGTGTGGTGAAATATGTTAAAAAGATGCATATTCAAGAAAATAATACATAAAATCATAGATAATGAAAAATAAATTGATGAAAATATCACCGTAAAGAAGGCTCAACATATTCAAGTTACATTCATAACAAACACAACCTTAATGAAAGAGTCACTAGATTTATGGATGAATCATTATTTATGGTTCAAGATAATTTGATGTAAAAAAGATAATTCAAGAAGAGAAAACATAATTCAGACAAAAAAATTTTAAAAACTAAAGTCCTATTCATGAATTTGGGTACTTACATTTCTTAAGACGAGAGGAAATAGAGAGTACCCCCACATGAACCCATGTTGCACCATACTGGAATTTGAAAGGTATGTGGAACAATTCCTAAGGGACCCAATCATAAACACTATTGTGGTAGAAATCTAGATAAAAAGAACCATCTAAAGTTAAGTATATAACCATGGACCCGCAGTCAAAACCTAACACTTGTATTAGAAAAATGTTTAATTTGACAACACTTTCTCAAAACTATTTAACACATAATTTATGATGGAATAAATTTACCTGGGCTTTTAGTAACCATAGAGTTATCTTTCTTATCTTGTTTGAGAGAATGATGAGTTCCTCTTCCATCATTATATCAATTTTCATCCTAATATAAAATAAAAAAAGTGACAAAAGGGTTCTATGTCATGAAAAACCCAGAAAACGAAATCAGAATAAACCATAACTGAAAACAATCCAATCAAAAGAAACACAAAAAAACAACAAAAGTAGAATGAACCATAACCAAAAACAAACCAATCAAAAGAAACACAACAAAACAATGTGTTCTGTATTTTGAATGATACAAGGATGGATCAAAGCTTTTATAGATTCAATAACTGCCAAATGTCCTTCAACAGAACCTACATAAAATAATAATAAAAGCATAAAAATACTCAAAAAAAAACTCACACTAAGTGATCAGAAGCAACAGATCATCCCCAATTCCGCCACAGGTGGCACTCACACTAGTGGTGAGATCATCCCCAATCAAGTAAGCGGGTCCTCTATCTTGAACTTGATGTTCATCACCAATCTCACACTAGCAGCAAAAAAATTATATGTGTAAAATAAATTAGCAGTAGGATAGATGCCTATAAAATAAAACACATCAAACCTCTGGGAAATTTCTCCTCCCTCATGGAAAGGGATAATGATTCAACATGGATCTCTCGTACTATGGTTTTCATTATCATGTCATGTTCCCCTAGATTTTCTGATGGGAGAAGAAGGCCAAACCGGTGATGGAAGTATATCAATATCATCTAATCAACAAGGTGAAGATATACAATATTATATTGTTTTTTATCAGTCGTACAACATTTCAATATTCACAAAATTGCAATATTTCATCTTTTGACAATTTATTGCATTAATATTAAGAAAACATTCATCAATTATATCAAAATTCATAAATACCCATTTTTCAAAAAATACCGGTGTAAATTGAAGTTCATTTAACAACCCCTGCATGAATCAAAACAACCAAATCCAAATGAAAGTATGCAGGAAAAATCTAAAATTACTTAATGAAGGTCTTACAAAAGTGGAATAAACAAAAGGATGGAAATGAATACACAAAACAACAACATTCATTAATAATAAAATAAAGGGTGTTTGAATCTATCCCTAGTAACAAGGCATTCAAACCCCAAGCCATTATTCAAGATAGCTTCCTATAATCCCCAGAAAAGGTATCTCACTTTACCCGGTCTCATTCTAGGACTTAGGATCCAACAAAAACTAACCAGTTTAAGCAATAAACAAGCATCGTATTTCACATGAAAATTAAAGAAAAATAATTCAGTCTAAAGAACATCTCCCATATTTTAGACCCATCAATCCAATACTTGATGAAAAATCACAAAATACCAAGGGAAATACAATGTCACAGCCTGAGTTGTAATTCAAATACATGTACTCTATGATAATAAGGACCTCAATGATCAAAGATCAAAGTTGGGGCATCCTTATGGAAACACGTATTGCAACTGAAAGATCATTATAGAGAGGTTGTATTGGATACATCCTTTAATGAAATGGACTGACCATTATGGGGAACTTCCCACATTAAACAAAGGTAGTTGCATCACAATAGGGAAATGAATCTTAAAATGAAACTTTGATTTATAAACAATGTCGACTTTGAAATAAAAACTTAATGGATTTGAAAGCAGAGGTTCCTCAGGGATCAAAGATTGGCTTTGAATGTTGACTTGTCCTGTCCCGATTCATAACATTTAAACCGTGAGGAACCATCGCTTTTTGGGGGACGACATGGGTCAAGCGATGAAGGAAGGTGTTAAGGGTTGAACGAGGATGGTGGGGGTCATTCGGTGGCGATGAAAAAGAAGGTGCAACGACCGCTGAAAGAGGATGACGGGCCATGGTCGGGGGGGACAATGGTGAAGAAATATGGTTGTGAAAGAGGTCGAAGGGGTCACAGAGGTTGTGGGTGGCATCAGATAAGGGTTGTAGAGGATGTGGTGGGGGTCATGGGGGGCAGTGGTGGTGGACGATGGGGGCGGTGGTCGCCGAGGGTGGGGGTGGCGCCGAGGGCAGCAGTGGCCGCCGAGGGCGGCGGTGGCTGCCAAGGGTGGTGGAGGCCTCCGAGGGAAGCGGTGGTCCTAGGGGAACTAGGGGGTCATAGGGGAAGAGGCAGAAGTGGTGGGATCGCGTGGTTAAGGGGGTGGTGGTAACCTAGTGTTCGGATAAGGTATATATTTTTTAAAATATAATCAAATTTATAAAATTAAAAATATAATTCATTTTTTAAAAATAAATATATATTACATAAATGTATGTATGGTATAACTTTCTTAAAAAAAATAATTTTATTTTATAATATGAGAAAAAATTCAAAATTTGGATATCAATTATAAATAAAATAATATGACTCAATTAATTATTATGTTTCTCATTTATTAAATTTAAATAATTAATTTTTTGAAATTATTTATGTTAGATTTGATTATGTTTATTAAATTTAAACATAAAAATTAAATTAACATGTATAAATAGATTATCAAACATATATCAAAATATATCAAATATAGTAATTATTTTAATGATTATTAAATGAACAACATTAAAAAATATAAGCACTTTTGATATTTAGAGAAAATTAAGAATTAAAATAGATAAATCATATATTTTTAATAAGACCTCAAAAAATTGATACTGCCTTTGGTAATAAAAATAATCATATATAAAAAGTTGGTTTCTATTAATTGGTTACTGATAAAATATTTTTGGTTATTGTTGTAATATTTTTTTATTGATTGTAAGTGGTTTTTTGGTAAATATTATAATATTAAAAAAATTAATTTGTTAGAAAAAAATTAATTGAATTATTATGAGAAAGAAATAGATTTAACTGTTGGTAAAAGATGTGCTGGTATTAAAAGATCAATATCAACAAATATATATTTGGTATAAATAAGTGTTGGTACTTAAAATTTATACCAATAAAAGTTAATATCTGTTGGAATTACCCATATTTAACAATGTATATATTATCTGTCAATAAATTTCTGTTTGTAAAAATCATTTTTCTTGTAGTGTTATAATAATGAGCAATATGACCAGACTTACCACACCAGAAGCACTTTCCAAACATTGATAAACATTCTCCATGATTCTTTTTACCGAACATCTCACATGTTGGATATTTAATTTTCTTACCTCCAGGCTTCATTGATGAATTATTCCCCTTTCCCTGCCAATTGGACCTATTATTCTGTTGTTTTCCAAAGAACACCTTATCATCAACAAACTCCATTTCCACCTTCTCTGCACATCGAACAAGTTTTTCATAACATTTGAACTCACGAGAGGATAACAGTCTTCGATATCGTGGCTTTGGTCCTAAGGAAAATCGATTTATCTTACTATCATTATCTTAGATGAAATTTGCAGCATACCTTTCCAGTCGAGTGAACTTTCTTGAATAAGAAGCCACTGAGTTATCCTCCTCCCTCAATTCCATGAATTATTTTTCCATTAGAAGATGAAGCAACGTAGGAAAATATTTTTCATGAAACATTCCTTTGAATCCATCCCAATCAAAAGCAGAAATCTCCTCACTATCCATGATATTTTTCACAATCGAACACCATTGATAAGCTTCACCTGCAAAATGGTAGACAGTGAGACTAAACTTTTGATGGTCTGAATACCCCATAACATCAAAAATATTTTCCATTACATTAATCCACCCTTATGTTAGCACTGGGTTAGACGATCCTCTGAATGATGGCGGATGTTGCCTCCTGAAATGCTCCTATAGTAACAAGTTCCTTTGCACTAGATCTTGCTGATCTTGTGCATGGATACCACCACAATTTATATCCTAATTCAACTGTTCCATCAATGCAACAAACTGTTCAATTTCGATTCTGACCATCTCATGTTCCAGATTTGGAAGGTTGTCTTCCTCCTGATGTCATCCCAAAATATCTTCCATATTTTCTCTACAGAAAATCATTCTGAACACAAAAATATCATAGGCAAAGCAACATGGTAATCTATAAATTCTTTATCATTTCTATATTACTATAAATTAATGTATGGACATATTTTTAACAACACCCTAACTCCTAAAGTTGCTTAATCCGACTTCTGATACCAACTATAAGGACCTGACTTTAAAACATACATAATAATGAATTAGGAAAATAATTAACATTGAGGATCTTTTTAGGTTAATAATTTTAGAGAATTATGTCCTAACTATTACATTTCTTTTCAAAAATTACAATGTAGAAACTTCTAATCTGTTTCCATTTTTTTCAAAAAACAAAAAACATTTAATGAAAGAGTCATGTCTAGTAACATGTTCAAGATTGAATTACTTTTCCTTGATCCCATAATTGACCCCATTATTCTTTATGTCAGTGAAAAACATTTCAAAACGTGGGATGAGCATAAAAATCATAGTAAGGGATACAGAAAGATGGAAACCAATTAGTTTTTCAAAACCACATGTAGATCATGAATGCTTTATCATAAGTAATACTTTTCACCTTTATGAAGTAGTAAATTCTCTTCACGGAATAAAAGATCATGACATTCCATTTAGTAACCAAAATATTACAATAAAACCCGTATAAAGAACACATAACGTATAAATGTAACTTGGGACATTAAGATACATTAATGGAATAACCATAAGGTCGGCATCCACACATATCACTAAATGGAATAGCCATATGACTGACTTCCATACATATAACTAAATGGAATATCCATACGATCGACTTTTATACCCAATGCATTAGAGGTTATAACATAACCACCAAACCTGGTTTATCACGGTACCACTTGTCATTTGTTTTATCACGTAACCACCCATCAGATGTCCAAGTACCCTTATAAAATCAAAACACATAAAAAAATATAATGGAAAGAAATCATTTCCACATTTTAATTACAATATATCACATAAATATATTGAAATAAAAAAATCTATTATCAAAACCATTTTCAATACCAAAATATGTAAAAATTATATTGTATTTATTTTCCTTAAAAATAACAATGGCTTGTTACGGAATCTAATGATCAAATAATACTCGCGGCGGCGGAAAAAGTTTATTGTCACCGCTAACGTTCAAAAAATTCATTTTTGTTGTTTAGTAAAATGCTTCGTATAAACACATTCTCATTGATTGAAATAAAAATTCAATGTTGTTTATACAACGTATAAAATAATGTCGTGTATTAGCAAAAAATATGCCTCAATGAAATGAGATTGAGATGAAGCCCCTTACCTCGTGTCTGACATGACCTGTTCGCTCTTTAATCTCATGAATAATAATCTAAAGTTAACTAATACATTCATAATAACCTTTTTCAAGTGTATTATCCATTTTATATGACTTATGACCTTTTAATAAATATTATGTAATAAATTAAGTAAATAACGTTCGTTTTGTCGATATTTGATATTTGAGTCAATAATGGACATCTTATAATTACATGTCGTCAATGTGGTCAAAAACATAATAATACATATTTATCTTATAATTCATGTATAATATAATATATAATATTATTAAATCCATCCTTTATACATCCCACATATGGAATTAAGGAGCCATATCAATTTGAATGGGCGGTAGTCCGCACATTTCAAATGAAATTATCACGTTTACCCATAATGGAAACCATAAAGGTATGATATTAATTGAAAACACAGAAGAATAAAAAAACAAAAATAATATATATCATATATAAATATATTGGTATCATAATAAACACCATGAGAGGTGGTAGGAGGTAATTGAACCATCATCGTTTCATGAGACGTTAGTTTTCCATCAATCGAAATAGTAGGTCCATCACCCATTAGATAGAGGTGTGGGTAAGTGTAGTTATATTCAATCTCATAAGAACATCCTAGTATATCGAGTATACTTGTGTTGTTATAAAATAAGTGAATAAATAGATTTTAGGGGGTTGTAGAAGTAAAATATGAGAAAAATATTTATGAGAAACAGTTACCTTTAATTTGGTTAACTCCCTTTGGTTTGAACCAAAAGGACTTTTTGAAGTGAATTTTTCCTAAGGTAAGGATTCTAGATGGAAGATATAGATATAAGAAGCTTAACTGGGTAGAGGTTGGATGAGACAAAAGGATTGAGAGGTGTGAGAAATTGGTTAGAAGTGGTCTCCTTTTATAATGTGGAGAAGGGGCTCTTTTTGAAAGTGTAAAAATATTATTTTATTATATAATGATAATCGGTTTCTAAAGGACCAAATATCAATAAAGTCAAAGATAAGATGACTCATGGTTGAAATAAAATCAGCTAATAATAATTGGACAGGTTATGAATTTTATTTTAATATTTATAATCTTATTTATTTAAATGATTTATTAATGAGGTGAATTCTACATCATCATTATGTCATAAATAATATAATTTATTTGATGTTTAATAATTATAGAAAAATACCATGATTTATGAAATAATTTTATATTTCCAATGAATATTTATAGTCAAAAATATTACTTATATAAAACAATATAAAAATTAATTTACTAAAAGATTTTTGTTTATGTCATTTCTGCCTTTACTTTAAATTAATTAATCTAAAGTGTCATTATCATTCAGAAGTGGCTCTATGGGGTGCCAACATCGACCCAAGGATGTCCATGGTCGGCATTACTCATCCAATCAGGTTAGGACAAGTGTTAATGTAATTTTGAGGTATTATAATATTTTTTACCTTGAATTACCCTATTTACCTTTAACAGCGGCAAGTAAGTCAAAAGTTACTATTCATCAGAAAATATTTTCATCTTATTGAACCACATTATAATTACTAATAACCACCATGTATGTCATATTTTTGGAATTCAATTCACAAGAAGTGGTAAAACTTCATTTGAATGAAATGGTCAGTTTTTTAACTACTAGTATGTGGTTTCACTATTCATCAAAAAGTTATGTTTTTTAGAAAATTACCAAAAATTAAACCAAAGTTATATTTTATACTCTAAATTAAAAATTGATGTCTATTTTATCAAATTCTAACATAGAAGTTTCATTAACTAATTTAAAATTAATTTTCATTGTTAAAATAAATAGCACGTTTTTAAGAAACAAGAATTATCAAAAGATTGACACTTGTTTATGTAAAAATTCAAAGTGAAATTAATTCCAATGACCACCATTAGATTAAATTGTAAAAATATATTCTACTTAAACTTAAAAACCAATTAAAAAGATAATTTAATCATATAAATAAATTAGATTAAAATTCAGTTCTGAATTAAAATACTATATTTTTCACTATTCAGAAAAAAAAACATTGTCGAAAAAATTCCAAAAATTTACACAAATTAAATTTTGATGTCCCCATAATATATAATTATTTTATTTGTTCAATTAGAATGTATTAAAGGGAAAAAAACTATATTTAAAGAGGATTCACCATTAAAAGGTGGTAAATTGACCATTTAATGTAAATTATTCTTATAATTAGATTCATTCACATTTTATGCCTCTAATTTATATTGGATAAATGTAAATAAATTTAAAATACATGTCTAATCATATTATAGTTAGTTTTTTTCATTCCCTCCAATACAATGGATAGGATTTAACTTCCATTTAAAATAATAATATTATATTATTAGTGTGAAACATAAGATTTCAATGAAACATGTTGTTGCGTATTGGGTATGCTATCAAACATAGAGACCCTTTTAAGGTAAAATTAATATTTAATTCACAAATATTAATAAATATGAAATATTTCTTATTATTCATTTACTTGGGATGTTACATCCTTCCCCCTTTTAAAAAATTGTGTCCTCACAATTTTATTCACATATCAAATAAGTGGGTGTATTTACCCCTCAATGCATTTTCAGATTCCCAAGTTTCCTCTTCAATCATATGGTTTTTCCATAAAACTGTTACCTGGTGAATTACCTAATTCCGCAAAACATTCTCTCTTTGGTCAATAATCTAGGCTGGTTGATATTCATAATAGAGATTCTCTTTCAACTGAACTACCTCTGGGCACAAAACATGCGATGGATCTGGTATATACTTTCTCATCATCGAAACATGAAAAACATTGTGTACCTGGGATAAAATTGGAGGTAAATCCACTCTGTATGAAACTTATCCAAGTTTCTCTAGTATTTCATCAGGTCTAATGAACCTCATACTCCACTTTCCCATCATGCCAAAACACATCAGACTTTTACATGGAGAAAGATTGAGAAATACATGATCACCTACCTCAAAATAAATATAACCCCTTCGGTTATCCGCATAACTTTTCTCTATTATCTAAGTTGTTATCATGTGCTTCTGAATCAACTGAACTTTCTCTGCCATCTCTTCTACCAATTCTGGTCCCATCAGAATCCTTTCACATACATCATCCGAAAAAGCTGGAGTTCGACAATTCTTTCAATATAATGCCTAAAATGGAACCATCTGTATATTGGATTAAAAACTGTTACTATAAAAATATTAAAACAAAGAAAGATTTTGGTCCCAACATCCCTGGTAATCTAGTGAACAAGCACGTAGCATATTCTCTGAGGTCTAAATTGTTCATTCAAACATTCCATCCGATTTAGGATGACAAGTTGTACTAAAATTTAATTCAGTACCCAACATCTTCTGAGGGCCTTTCCAAAAGTATGAAGTAAAGATGGGATCAAAATCAAATAAAATGGAGAGAAAAACACCATGCAACCTGACTATATATTTAACATAAACCCGTGCAAGCTGATCTAGATACAAAGTATATCAATTAGGAATTAAATTAGTTGATTTAGTCAATCGATCAACTATAACCCAGATTGCATTATTACTTCGATATGTCTTCGGTAGTCTCACAAAAATGTCCGATGATATATTTTCCCATTTCCACTCTAGCATCGGTAATGACTAAATTATACCTTTTAGGAACTGCCACTCTACTTTAACCTACTGATAATTCAAACACTTCATAGTAAAATCCGCAATATCTATTTTCATTCCATCCCACCAGTAATGCTTCTGAAGATCTCTATACATCTTTGTACTACCAGGATGAACTAAAAACGGAGAAATATAAGCTTCACATAAAAACTCATTCGTCATCATTTAATCACAAGGGACACATTATCTCTTCCCAAACCTCAAAACACAATCATTATCACTATTAAAATCATGAAACATACCCTTATGAACCAACTCTACCTTTTTCTAAAAATCACTATCTTCTTTGTACGCATGATTTATTAAGTATGTTAGAGTTGATTTCACTGACACTTGAAACAAAACAGAATGATTTCCTACACCAACAACTTCTATTCCAAATTTCATCAAATCAAAAACCAAAGGATCTCATTCAAAATATAGAATGGTTAACGAGACATTAATTTTTTGACACAAAGCATCATCCACGTTATTTGCATTTCCTATATGGTAATGGATTGTGCAATCATAATCCTTGATTAATTCCAGCCAACTTCTATATATCATGTTCAATTCATTCAGAGTGAATATATACTTTAAACCTTTGTGGTCAGTATATATTTCACATTTTACTCTATACAAATGATGCCACCAAATTTTTAAAGAAAAAACAACCGCAGCTAATTCGAAATCATGTGTAGGGTAATTTAACTAATGAGGATTCAACTGATGTAAAATCATAAGAAATAATCTGATCATTCTGTATAAGGAAACATCAATTTCCATTCAATTAATCCTCACCCTAAATAAAAAACTCAGCATTTCTTGATGGCAGTTCCAAAACTGTGGAATTTACCAATCTTCTTTTCAATTACTGAAAAAAATCATCACATTATTTTGTCCAAATGAACATAACACCTTTTCGAGTTAACTTAGTCATTGGAATATATAACCATAAAAAATACTCAACAAACCTCCAGTAATAACCTACAAAACCAAGAAAATTACATATCACAGATATATTTGAGGGTCTTGGAAATTCATCAACAACTTTAGGTTTTTTAGGATCAACATTTACGCCGTTTTTTGAAACAATGTGACAAAGTAAAGAAATTTTTTGTAACCAAAACTCAAACTTTTGGAATTTCCCATAAATATTACTTTCATTTAAGGTTTGAAAGATTACCCTTAAAGGACTTTCATGCACCTCTTTACTTTTAGAATAAACCGAAATATCATCAATGAACAAAACCACAAACTTATCGAAGAACTCACAGAAAATTCTATTCATAATATCGGTTAAACCAAAATGCCTAACCAAAAATTCATAATGTAAATATCTAGTACGAAATGTGGTCTTCATAATTTCTTCTTCCTTTAATTTCAACTGATGGTACCCCGATCTCAATTCAATCTTATAAAAATATTGAGCTTCCAATAGCTAATCAAACAAATCATCGATATGAGGCAATTGGTACATGTTCTTAAAATTGATGTTATTAAAAACTCTATAATAAATGAAATGTATCATAGAACCATATTTTTTTTTAACAAAAAAGACAGGATCAACCGATAGTGATGTGCTAGGTCGAATAAAACGTTTGTCTAATATCTCTCGCAATTGCTTCTTTAACTCTTAATGTTCAGTTTGATCCATTCGATATAGGGTTTTGAAATTGTCTTAGCATCGGGAACTATGTCAACAGTAAATTCAACATAAATATTAGGTATAATACAAGGAAACTCTTCATAAAAACATGAAGATACTCATTTACCACTGGCATATCCTTAATATGAACTGTTCCTTTAATTTTAAAAATATGTTCAAGGTAACATTCATTCCCATATTTTACTAGTTTTTATGCATCCTGCTATGTTATCGAAATCAACAGTTCATTCTTATACTCAAAATGAAAATAATTATCAAATGAAACCTCTTTAGCTCTGCAATCAATCATATCATTATAAACATACAACCATTCCATGCCCAAAATAACATCAAACTATACTTGACGAAAAATAATAAGGTTTGCAGGTAGATTCTTCCCCCACAAAAGGACAATAAGGTTCTTATATTTTTTTGTCTCAACATTTCCTTTAAGTGTTTTTACCATAAGTTCTATATTCATATGTTCATATTGAATTCCAAATATTTTAGAGAACTTCTCAGAAATGAAAGAGCGTGTAGACCTAAATCAAACAACACATTGGAATATTTTGAAAATACAAACAGTGTACCTGATACTAATTCATTTGATGACCCAACATCTGCTGATGTATTTGCAAAGGATTTCACCACCCCTTTCTGCTTGTAGTATGGCTGCTTTCCCTCAGCTGAGTTCTTCAATGGACACTCATTTGCATAATGACCCATTTAATTACACTTAAAATATCTTACAGATGGCTTTTCTTGACTGCTTGATCATCTTCCTTATATTTACGATCAATATGACCAGACTTACCACACTGGAATCACTTTCCAAACTTTTATAAACATTCTCTATTATGCTTTTTACCATACTTCCCACAAGTTGGATAATTAATTTCTTTACCTCCATGATTCTTTGTTGAATTCTTCCCCTTTCCCTGCCAACTAGACCTCTTATTGTATTGTTTATGAAAGAACACCTGATCATCATCAAACTCCATTTCCACCTTTTACGCACATCAAACAGGTTTTTCATAACTTTTGAAATCATGAGTGGCTAACTCTCTTTGATGTCGTGGCTTCAGTCTGAAGTAAAATCGATTTATCTAAATATCAAGATCTCGGTAGAAATTTAGAGCATACCTTGACATTCGAGTGAACTTTGATTCATAAGAAGCCACTGAGTCATCCTCCTTCCTCAATTCCAAGAATTTTTTTTCCATTCTAAGACAAAGCACATTCAGAAAATATTTCTCAAGAAAAATAACTTTGAATTTATCCCAATCAAGAGAATCAATCTCCTCACTATCACTGATATTTTTCACCAACTACCACCACTGACCAGGTTCACCTTCAAAACGGTAAACAGGGAGACTAAACATTGGATGTTATGAGCACCCCATAACGTCGAAAAACTTCTCCAGTGCTTTAATCCACCATTCATCAAGCACAGGGTCAGATGATCCTCTGAATGATGGGGGATGTTTCCTCATGAAATGCTACACTACTGACATGTTCTTCTGCGGTTGATCTGAATAATCTCGTTCATGGATACCACGACTATTTATAGCCTGATTCAACTGTTCCATCACTATAACAAACTATTCATTTCCGATTCTGACTATCTCATGATGCTGATTTGGAAGGTTGTCTTCCTCCTGATGTCGTCCCAACTTAGCCGCCTTCTTTCCTCTATGGAAAACCATTCTAAACACAGAAATATCTTAGGTGAAGCTACATGGTAATCTGTAAATTCTATATCATTTCAATATTACCATAAATTAATTTATGGAAAATTATTTAACAATACCCTAACTCATAAAGTTTTCTAAACCGACCTATGATACCAACTATAAAGAACCAGCCTTAAAACACACATAATCATGAATTAGGATAATAATTCACATTGAGGATCTTTTTACGTTTAGAGTTTTAGAGAATTAGGTCATAAATATTTCATTTCTTTTCAAAAATTACAAATTAGAAACTTCAACTCTATTTCCATTTTTTCACAAAACTATAACTCTTGAAAAAAGAGTGATGTCTAGTTCGATGTTTAAGATAACATTACTTTTCCTTGATCTCATCCTTGACCCAATTCTTCTTTAAGTCATATGAAAAAAACTTTAAACATGGTATAAGCATAAAAATCTCACTAAGGGATATAGAAACATGGAAAACTATAAGTTTTTCAAAACAACAAGTAAACCACAAATTCTTTATCATTAGTAATACTTTTCACCTTTATGAACTAATAAATTGTATTCAATAAATAAAATATCATAAAAAATAATTTTTTAACCAAAGGATTACCATTAAACCCATATAAATAACTCATAACATATAAAGGTAATGTGGGACATAAATATACTTAAATGGAATAATCATACGGCCGACTTCCACACATATCACTAAATGGAATAGACACACGGCCGACTTCCATACATATAACTAAATGTAATCTTCATACAACCGAATTTGATACCCTATTCATTGGATGTTATAACATAACCTCCAATTCTGGTTTCTGATGATATCACCCGTCATTTGGTTTATCACGTAACCACCCATCAAATTTCCAAATACCATAATAAAATCATAACACATAAAAAAATATAATGGAAAAAAATATTTCTATATTTAAATTCCAATATTTAAAATAAATATATTGACATAAAAAATACATTATAAAAACCCTTTTCAACACTAAAATATATAATAAACATTATGGTATTCATTTTCCTTAAAAAACACTACGACATGTTAAGGAAGCCAAATATCAAATAATACTCGTGGCAGTGGAAAAAGGTTGTTGTCATCACTTATGATAAAAATAACATTCCTTTTTTCATATAATAAAATGATTCATATAAAAATATTCCTATATAATGATATAAAAGGTTAAAGGTGTTTATATAGCGTATAAAATAAAGTCTTGTATTAGAACGAAATATGCCTCAATGAAAGGAGATTAAGACGAAGTCACTTACCCCGTGTCTGACTTGACCCTTTCGTTCTTTAGTCTCCTGAATAATACACTAAATTTTATTTCTACATTCTTAATAACTTTTTTCAAGATTATTATTAATTTTATATCACTTATTACCATGTTATAAACATTACGTAATAATTTATGATAGTAACGTTCATTTTGTCGATATTTGGTACTTGAGTAAAAAATGGACTTCTTATAATTAAATGTTGTTCATGTGGACAAAAGTTCATTATATCCAGAATGATATTCACTATTTGGATATAATATATATCATATATATTCATTATACATATATGTATAATAGTACATAACATTTTATGTTCAGAAATGAAATGCACCGTTCATGGAGACGGTAAGTCGTACGTACGCATGAACGCTACATTCATTTCTATTTCAAATTTTAATAGAATTAAAACATAATGATACATAGTTATATTAAAATTAAAGTATAATATAATATATAATATCATTAAATCCATCCTTTATACATCCCACATATGGAATTAACGAGTCATATCACTTTGAGGGGGAGGTAGTCTGCATTTTCTCAAATGAAATTATCGTGTTTACCCATAATGGTAACCATATAGGTATGATATAAATGGAAAATATAGAATCATAAAGAAAACATAATCATAATACATATCATATATAAATACAGTTCCATCATAATGTTCGTCATGAGAGGCGGTAGAAGGTAATCGAACAATCATCGTTTCATGAGGCGTTGGTTTTCCATCCCCAGAAATAATATGTTTTTCACCCATTAGACAGAGGTGTGGGTACTCTTAGTTCAAATCTTTCTCAAAAAAACATAGTATTATATTTAGGATACTAGTTTTGTTATTAATTAATGGAATAAATAGAGTTTAGGGGGTTGGAGAGGTAAAATAAAAGAAATCAATTTTAGAGAAATTGTTACCTTTAATTTGGGTAACTCCCTTTGATTTGAACCAAAAGGACTTCTTGAAGTTCCTTATGCCTAAGGCAAGGCTTCTAGGTGGAAGATGTGAATATAGGGAGATTAATTGGTCAGAGGTTGGATAGCCAAAAGGCTTGAGTGGTGTGAGTAATTATTTAGAAATCTTCTTCTTTTATAAGGGGGAGGAGGGGCTCTTTAGGAAAGTGTGAAAATATTATTTTATTATATAATGTTATTCAGTTTCTAAAGGTCAAAAAATAATTAGATTCAAATATAAGATGACTAATGTGTGATATAAAATCATAAAATAAGTATTTTATAGGTTTTGGATGTTATTTTATTATTTATAATCTTATTTATTTAAATGATTTATTAATGAGGAAAACACTACATCATTATTGTGTAATAAATAATTTAATTAATTAGATGTCTAAAAATTATAAAAAAAATACCATGATTTTTGAAATAGTTTTATCTTTCCAATTAATATTTATCGTCAAAATTATTACATATATAACATCATATAGAAATTATTTTACTAAAATATATTTGTATAGGTCATTTTTGCCTTTACTTTAAACTAATTAATCTAAAGTGTCATTATCTTTTTAAGTGGCTCCATGGGGTCCCAAAATAGACCAAAGGATTCCCATGGTCGGAATTAATCATACAATAAGTATAGGACAAGTGTTAAGGTATTTTTTAATTATTATAATATTCTTTTTACCTTGAATTACTATATTTATCTTTAACCGCAGTAAATTAAAGTGAAGAGTTTTTATTCACCAAAATTATTTCATCTTATTGAACCACATTTTACATACTAATAACAACCATTTATGTTGGATTTTTTAAATTTAATTTCGAGAAGTGTAAAAACTTCATTTTAATGAAAAATTCAATTTTCTTAACTACTACTAAGCGATTTCACTATTCATCAAAAATTGATGTTTTTCAGAAAAATACCACAAATTCTGCCGAATATATTTTTGATATTAAGAATGCAGAAATAATTTCTATTTTACCAAATTATAAACATAGAAGTTTCATTAATTAATTTAAAATTAATTCTCTTTGTTAAAACAAATAGAGTGTTTTTAAGAAACAACAACTATCAAAAGATTGACACTTGTTTATGTTTGAAAATAAAGTGAAATTAATTCCAATGACCAACATTAGATTAAATGGTAAAAATATATTATAATTACACATTAAAAAAAATTAAAACTATAGTCTAACAATATAAATAAATTATATTATAAAGTATTTTTGAATTAAAATAAAATATTTTTCAATATTCATTAAAAAAATGAACTTTATCAGAAAAAATCAAAAAATTTACAAAATTTAAATTTTGATGTCCCCATTCTAAAGAATTATTTTATTAAGTGAATAAAAATGTACTAAAGTTAATAAAACTATTTTTAAATAGGGTTCTCCATTAAATGGTTGTAAATAAACCATTTAATGTAAAATATGCTTAAAATTTGATTCATTCACATTTTAAGCCTCTATCTTTTATTGACTAAATTTAAATACATTTAAATAACATGTATAATAATATTTTAGTTAGTTTTGTTTTTTTTCAGAAAATACAACGTCTAGGAGTTATCTTCCATTTAAAATAATAATATTATATTATTAGCGTGCAATGTATTATTTCAAAGAAACCCGTTGTTGCGTATCAGGTTATTTATCAAACAGAGAAACCCTTTTAAGGTAAAATTAATATTTAATTAACAAATATTAATAAATATGAAATATGTCTTATTCTTTATTTACCTGGGATGTTACATCGTTGGTCCTAATATAATATAAGTATCCTCGTTGACCATCTTCTTAGAAGGAGTCTTGATGTGATCATGCATTGTTTGGGATGAATCAAAAAATAACTCATCTCCTTCAATTCTACACACTTCAGTAAATGTAGGAGGGTTCTGCAACTAAAAAACAAACATCCAATATGATATACTCTTTACAACACTCTAGGGATCTCTTTCAATGGATTTCATGAAGCAATCATTTTTTCTCTCAGAACAGATCCCCTACTGCATCAATTGCTACAAGTGGTACCTCATGTTCCACTACTGGTGGAGAATCTCTAGCCACATCCTCCTATCATCTTCTAAAAAAATATTTTTATAGTCCTATCTCTGAAATTAAAATAACACATCATAGTAGTCATTTCAAAACATATCATATTTATGTATGATTAAAATAAAAACTTGTAACAACAAGTCTTTTCACTAAATATCGCCACATGGTGAATACTGCGGCTCTAACACTACCCTTAAACCATCCAACAACTAGTACAAGGTAATCAGATGGTATTATATTTCCCATTATTATAATTACATTATGAAACCATTTATTTATAATTTTCACCATTTTCCATTTTGATTTATTATTAGACGCCATATTTTAGTGCAAGTACACAATCAAGGAAAAAAATTATACATGCATCGACATACATAAAACTCATTTTCATGTGCCTTACTAAAATGATGAATGTAATTAAATACCAAATTAAATGAATGATGCATATAGAATCAAATCTCATGCCTTAATGGGCCATGATTTAATTATAATCAATTTTCAAATACAATAATAATATCACCCAACAAATGAACCACTGAAGGTGAAATAATATTCAACTAAAAAAAATGACAAAAAACTATCATATCATGAGTAATTGGGTTTACCCCTATACATGGGATTCAAAATCCCCTAAAAATTTTCATAACCAAGCCCCAATTGTTCCTAGTATCTTGTGAACCTTTCAATAATAAAAAAATAAAATAAAAAAAATAAAAACAACATCATTTGATACCAAAATGAAATGTCCCAAACCAGGTTCTACAAGCACGTTCTCCATGTGTTGGATATATGACCTCATCCACACCTTACCACATGTCAGAGACGTCCTTCTAGTAGTAGGGGTCAGATAAGTCAATCATGGGGAGACTATACCCTCTTTTATCATAGTAATACACTATTAAAAATTAAAAAAACAACAGAGGAAACAGATAGAACCCTAAAAATCACCAACTTCCCATGATAATATTTGCATGAAATACAATATGATAATAATTTAGATAGTATTCCATGCTAATTTACATGTAGAATTTCTAAAATGAAAATTGAAAATGAATCCATCGAAGGATTAGGAGAGGGTCTCAAACAACGTCTGGTTACATTATCGAAGATTCACCCCCCAAATCAACCATATAACACAAGTCTGTTTCCTCTAACTTATCATGCTACAATAACATATATTCAGGTTACTAATTAGGAAGCCTGAGTAGGTCATGACTAATACTCAGTATTCCACCATGTATAGTTTCTATTAAAAATATAGTGAATAATAGTGTATTTAGTTGTATAAATAGATAAGTAAACTGACTAAATAAATATTTTATGACATTTTTAAATACTATCTATTTAACCACATGAACCCTTAGGTTATTTAGGAAACCTGAACGTCAATACCCTCTTCATCTCGTTCTATATTCTTAGGTATCCCCAAGGGATATCATATATGTGAATGCTATATTTCTATTATTTATCACAATTTATATCGTATATAACACTACGTAAATTTAAATCAACATGGAATGAGTATCATGCTCATAGGGATCTAACATCAAGGGTCTAATATGGGTAATTCTATATTAAGAGTGATTTTTTTTCTATCAAAAAGGTTCAGACATAACTTTATTTCCCCTGTCTGAACTCCAAGAGTTCTCTCAACCCCTTGGTAATCGAAATGTAATCTCTCAAAATTCTCCTCCCAAGATGCTGACACTATCCTTAACCACAATTTCTAACTCACAAATCATTTATCCCATGTGGTAATTAATTTCATTTAATCCCAAATGATTCCATTAATTAATTTCTCAATTAATTAATAACATTTATTACTATTAATTTATTATACAATTATTGAATCCACTCAGTTACATTAATTAACCCAATGATTAATTATCCACGTTTACATTCATTAATTAACCCAGAGATTAAAGAGACACAGAAATTCCAATAACTAAATAAAAATTTTATTATCACTTATTATCCATTAAAAATTCCAAAATGAACTAACTATATAACATCCAATAATTAATTCCCCAATTAATTATTCCATAACAATCACAAAATCCAATAAATAATTCGTTGATTAATTATCTCCAACTCATACTTCATCATTCTGAAATTTTACCCAACATTTTAAAAATCAATAATTCCATAATTAAATAATTTTATAATTAATTAAATAATTAAATATATCAATTCTAAAATGAATTTATTTTACCAAATCTCCAAATTATTCAATTCATTAATTGACCCCATTAATTAATATAATAATGGAATTACATTTTCTATGTGAAAATTATGAATTATATAGTCACTTAAAAGTAATTAGAATAATGACTATGGGATTGCAATAGTAGACCACCTATATGAATTCATTAATGAACGATCACCCAACAGAAATCCCCAAAATTGAGCATCACAATAATGTAGAATGAGTTCCGAATCTAAAACCTAAATTAAGATCAAAAAATTAATATCTCATTAATATCAAATCTAGATCCACAATATTTGATATATATTCATCAATTATAGATCTATATCTAGATAAAAATAAAAATACTTCCCCCCAAAAAAATGATAGAGGGATAGAGGATGAACGAGAATGGAATGGGATAGAATCCACATACTGAGAGAGGTGATGATCTTTGATACATGCATAAAATTGTGAAGAAGGAAGGTTGGATAGCCATGGAATCCCATTAGTAGGATTAAAAATTCAGTAATCATAAGGGTCTGATTTTGGGCCATAATGGGTGAGTGTTGAGGGTTTAGAATAATTAAAATCTAATTTTTAGGCCACATTAAAAAAAATTCATGATATCATGGGAAGGGATCATATTTTTCCTTGACCATGATCTGTATCCGTCCACCAATTATTTTAGGGCTTCCTGTTTTATCTTTTAATGGTGCACAATTTGAGACACTATGCAACATCTATCAAACCTATACTCTCTTGAGTTTCATGGTTTATAGTGAATTGGTTCACAAAATTAATCTAAACATGATACAATTGTGAAAGTCCATCTTTCATACCATTTTTCTAAAAATTATTCAAAATACACCCCATGGTAACACCTAAGAAAAAATTACCCAACCACATGAAAAATATTACCTATAAAATCACATGAGACAGCCCCCTAAAACGATGGGATCATACAAATGGTTTATATAATATTTCCTATGGTAAAATAGATCATTTTGATGATGACATATTACTATGAGAATAATGTTGAAATAATTATATAATGAACACAAGAAACTGATAATCATTTTTAGGATCCCTAGTAAGAAAAATAACTCATCCAATAAAAAATGTAACAATATTTATATCAGATGTTATTGCTCTTAAACCATGTACAGAATAAAATTTTGTTTAGAAAATTATTAAAGTAACTATAATATGTTCAGGGATGTTGAAAATTGTTTACGAATTAATGATCCCCCTAATTGATGTAAATGAAGGAAAAATATTTTAATATTCTTAATCATATAAAAAATATATAGACTCAACACATTCTGGGAGGAACTAGTATTAACAGATTAATTTCATTATATATACTATTTTTTAATATGGAATATGTTTAATAGATCAATACATGTCATCCATGTACTTGAGATAACCATTTTTTAGTTGTACATATATAGGAACAAGTTATGATTATTTTGATGAAACATTTGGTGGGGAAATTGTATAAATGTTACCCATAAAAAATATATTTGGCTACTTGTATGAGATCTATGCGAGCTGTAATAAAAAAATTATTATCATTATGTTTCGATAACCATAATAATTGGTCAAATTTAAATGGATGCTAATTTATTGAATTCAATGGGATTTTTGAAAATAAGTTAGTAACTTATTATTTTTAAGGATAATAAAGATGGATAGAGACGAAAACCATGGATATATTCTAGTGGGTCCTCAACATACATAACTAGAGACACAGTAATCATAAAAACTATTGATCAAAATTATTGTTGTATTATTTGAGTTGGGAATAAAATATCATAAAATTTATAAACAAAAAATTACTAATAAAAATTCTGTCTACTTGTGGAACATAAAAAAAATGTTTTATTTTTTAATGGGAATACACCAATCCTATTGTGTTTGAGTCAACTTAGTGATAATGGAATTTAGAATATCTTATGAAAAATTACATGTCCCATCATGAATTTAAATTATTAAATTGTTATGACTATAGGATAATGAACTAGTGGTTACAAATTTCAATTTCTTTAAACAAATTATTAATATATTTGAATTGAAGATGAATACATGTGTGGAAGAAGAATATTTCATTTCTTTAGTCAATCCTGAAAAAAAATCATAAAGAGATATGGTAAATGAATTGCATTATTTAAATGAAAAAATAGATGAAATTATTGAAACCTACAAAAGAATTCCCTTAATGATGTCTTAAATTGGTGTATGTACAATTGTATGGGTCAAAAGATATGATACCTATTGAATTTGGTTGAGAAAATCAGCCCCAAATTGAATCACAATTATCGTTAATATGAAAATAATTTATAATTATACTATTTTTAGAATAGTGATATTCCACATACATTAACTAAAATTCATTGAAATGATTATATTTTTAAGAAGAATTGTATATAACGAACGAGGGTTGTGTATCATGAAACATAGATCAGATAATGTTAGGGTGTTAAAAAAATCAATTATTTGATTAATACCACTGCAAATATAGAATAAAAATTCTATATGTTATACCATATACATTCCCTATAAATGGGTTTAATAATGAATGAATAAAAACATTGAAGATACAGGTAGAACTAAGATAACAGAGTACAAAATTTGAAATAATTTCTATAGAGAGAATCTATTCATAGTAATGAATAACCAAAATTTTATTCAATTATGATGTAGTAGAAATATATTTTGTTTTGATATTTGTTATATGAAGAATCCATTTATAGACTACATTAATTTTTTATATATAATCTATATAATAATGATCATGAATAAGAATATAACATTGTTTGATGAGAATCATGAAAATTGACACATAATGGGATATTTAACAATTGTAAAAAGAAGACATTTTGGGGAAAATATGATTTATAATGTGGTGTACTATTATTATGTTAAAATAGTTGACAATAAATGGAATATTATGGTTTTAGTAGAAGAAAAGATGTAATGTTCTTATGAAAACAGAGTGAATATTGACAACAGAAATAGATAAGAGAAAGTACAAAATTAGCCACATGGTTTTGATATTTAAACCTATATGATTAGAGATGAGTAAGGGATTATAGAAGTTAAAAAACATAAGTATCAAAAAATTATGGAACATTTAGAAAAATAAATTAGAATTGGAAACATCAACACACCGATTGAAAATTTAATGATATTGATGATTTAAAATAAAATAAGTCCTCTCACAGATTTTGAGTCACATTCCGTTAATAATGATAAAAAATAGCGTAATTGTTCATTGAAATAAATTATAAACAACATTAAATATATTATAATTCCACATTATATCTTGTCCTATAAAAAAATTAATAAATGTGATTGGAACTAAATGAGAGTTTAGAATGGAAAGAAATTAAAATGGATATGTCTTAAATTTGATGACGATGTATCTTTTCAATGGTTACTCACATACTTAAGGATTTTATGTTAAATAAAACATTTAACATGTTTCCAGACTGGTAACTCGGAGAGTGTTCCTTGAGGTTTATGCTCATAGTAGGTCAAAAATAAATTAGATGGATTCAAAAAATTTCTAAGGTAATGGGTTTATAAAGACGATAGAAATACTAATAACTCTAAAGGATTATTCTATGAAATTAAGTTAAAAAAGTTTTTTCTAATAAATAAGGCCCCTTCGGGGTTGAAATGGTCCCATAAACACTTATAAAAAATGTTTTAAATATGCATACATGAGATTAACAACATTAATGGAATGGTTGAAATTATGTGTCTAATTAATGATGTGGGAACATGTTATCTTATGTTTATTCTTATATGATGATGGTATTATTTTTTAATATACTATAAATATTTATTTATATGACATCACTAAATAGATATATAATTAATTTTAGATGATTGTTATTATAGAAATATAAAATTTTAAAGAATTTACGGTTCTCTAAAATGACGAATTTATTAATAATTTCCATGAGAATTTTATAATATACTTATGGAAGTTGTTTTTTATGATTCAAAACCACTCTCCAAATCCATATATAAAGTGCATAAGCTAGATATTGATATTATATAAGTGAAGGTGCTTTAAAATTTCATTTTAATACCAAATTATAGTATAATTTCTATCACAATATTTATACAAAAACTCTTTATGTATAGGGTTCCAATGGATAAGGTATACAAAATATACTATAGAAGAACATGTAATTGTTTCTCAAGGAGTTCAAATTGAAATTTATCGATCCCTTAACATCATGATGATGTACAAAATTTTGAACCTCCATTTGAGGTATGTAACCTTAATTAATTCCATTTTATGTCCATAATGTGTTTGGGTAACGTTTGGGAGAGTATTGAGGGGTTTGGGACTATTCTAGGGATTTTGTAAGGGAGCACAGTTTGAGCACAACAACTGAAACCCATGTAACATCTCTAAGAAAGCTTGTACAATGAGGAAGTGAGATATGTATTGGTGAAGAGTTAAAGTAAGCAATTTAAAAATAGTGATTCCACCCTAGGTAAAGAATGTAATTTGAAACAATGGTTTTTCGCTTGGTCGGAATAGAGTCTCTCTAAACGTGTTGGAAAACCATGGGGGTAATCATATTAAATAGTAGAATGCAGATGGCTCATGCCTAGTTATTCTACTGTGGTGCTAAACCATGTACATATTATAACGTGGATTGTTAAAATTTTACCACATATGATGTTTACCCTTAAGAAACCATTTGATAACTATTTCGAGACTCACTATTTATGTTCTTCTCAAAAAGTTTAAGGAACCTTTCACACTATTTCCATATTCCATCTTAAAGGGGTTTCTTGGTGGATTGTACTTCGTTTTACTAGGAATGTCTCTGATCTTGATAGTTTTGGGATTTTCCTTATATCATTATCATCCCTCTTTCAGTATCTTAGATCTAGTTCTTTTGTAGATAAATATAGGGTTTTTATTTCATGTAACGGTGAGTTTTGGCCTTTTTGATGTTAGGATAAGGGATATAAGTTGAGTTTATGGATTTTTCAATAAGATTCGGTGACCGTTTATGTCATTGGTCATTTTCTCCATACCATTAATGGTAGGTAGCATCACTCTCAACTCTACTCTCTAGAACATTAAGCCTTTGTTTAAAATGAATTATTTTTTCTTTGAATTTACTTTTAATGTTATTTGAGATGTTTTTTGGAAACCCATTTTGGGATGACAGATGGATCTTGTGGAATATTGGTTCCTGTTGTGAAATGTTTATTTTTATTAAAATTTTAAAATGATGAGTTTAAAACTTGTGGGTTGGTTTATTTATAGAAAATTGATTGGGAAAAATTATATTTAACAAATATGATTTTTTATTAAAGTGTTATTGGGCATCGAAAATGAATTCATAGTGTTTTAAATAAATAGGTAATTTATTGAAGTATATTGGTAATGTTATTGAATTTTTTATGGTTAATGTGTTTTTTTTTGGGAATTTTTGGGTATTATTTCTTATTATGTATTGGTTGGCATGATTTTGGATTTTTTTTAATTCTTTTGTTATTGTGGGAAATGTTTTTGGTACGGTTTTTGGATTATGTGATTAAGCATGTGTCAGATGAGATGGATAGTGGTGTGAAGAACCACTAGAAAAAGATTTGGAAAATAGCATGATGGACCCGTAAAAAAGTGGAAAGGTTTGGAAGTGATGTTCCATCGTTTTGGTTACATTGAACTTGGGTTCATGGAACTTTTGAAAACAATAGAATTGTATGTTTTAACATTCATTGGGTGTTAATTTATTCCAACATGTGTTGGGGAAATTGGGTACTAATGTGATGAGAAATTTTTCGTTGAAAATATGATGATTTTTGAAGGATGTGTCTTGATAGGGGTTTGTTTGGCTTCCTGAAAATTATGGCATTGTTCATTTTTTATATAATTTTTTTACATTACTATGTTAACAGGTTCCATCATAGTGGGGTGAATAGGGAAGTAATTTGGGTAAAACCTAGTTATTATTATTACCCACCACTTGATTTTGATCTTAGTTGATTTCACATATGTCATGTTCTGAGACATAGGTAAAGGCAAACCATCTCATTTCACTAATTGTACATCATGATGTAGGGGAAGATATGGGGTTGAAACATGGTACTTGTAATGGGGCTAGAGATTTATGTCTTGTATCATGATTTTTTTAAGACTTATTCTTGGTTCTATGATTTAGTAAGGATATTTTTTTTTGTTTTTTTGGATTGAGGTTGATTATAATACATTATTGAAATGCATATTGTAGTTAATTTTTGGTAAATTTATGTTGGGTTAGTGGGTTTATTATCAATGTTAAAATCATCCCCCACTATTCATGACACTCATGAAATGTATTTCTAGAATTATCTGCGTTGGGGATGTCATATATGGCCAAGTAGAACATCCACCTCTACTAAAGAAAATGAGGAGGGGGTGATATTACAAGTGGTAGTAATCTGTTCGATCCTTGACATACAATTGTGGTCAATCATGTTCGTTCCTTTTTCATTGGTTTTCGGTTTTGGATATGACATTCAATATGTTTTTAATCATTTAGATTGAATTGTTGGAATGAGTAGGATTTTAGGAATATGAATTGCATATAATTAAAATATATAATAATAATTTTTAGGATAAACTTAATGTTACCTGGGAGTTGGGTGCATTAGGGATTTGGAGATACTTATAGGAGTGTGATATCATTGTTTTGGGTTTTTACAATGGGAATTTGATGGAATGAATGACGGAAATGACATACAAATAGGATTTAATATCTCATTTGGTAAGATGATTTATGTTTTTGCATGACTATATGAATTTTTGGGAAATATAGATTTTTTTTCAAATGTGTGACTTTGATGAAGAATGATATTTGTATTTCGAAATATGTCAATTTTGAAAACATGGTAGATTTATTTATAAAATGACTTTTCATGGGAAATTTTGAATATTATAAATCCTTATTGTGATATTTGTAAGAAGATATAATTTTACATTATAAGCATTCCTTTTATATATAGTAATAAATTTGAAGGTTGATTTGTTGACCGAAAATGGATATATGTAACCGACATAGGCACCAACTGAATGAAGATGCTAAAAAATTGGTTGCACATGAGGCTTAGGTGATCCATCTGCTAGTTCATAACATAGTGACAGATTTCAAAGCTATGGATATCATGAATAAAATGGATGAGATGAAGTATTTGGATCATTATATTACTTTATATATTGAATCTAACTATATTTCATTGTTATTTAGAACTAGATAAGGCATTAGTGTGGCTGAATTCATGATTCAATTATTCAATAACTCAAGAACACTATCATAGTAGAATGTCATGTTAGTGACAAAAATGATGGATGGTCATTAATATTATTGGTGGGAGTTAGTGATTTTGGATAAAGGGAACAATGGCATGGCATGTGAATATTTTGATGAATTGTTCAACAAACAATTATATCCTCACGCACTTAGAATTTAGAGAATGAAATGTTTCTTTATATATAGGTCGGATTTCCTTTTGGGGAAGAAATATGTAGCTAAATTCATTGACTTAGTCTTTTCCACCTAATTTCAATGCTAGCCATAGATCAAGGCGCTAATTAATGAATCTGTTCTAAGGTAATAAATCCATTCGAAGATTGTGGTTCTCTATATAAAAGATTATATAGATATAGTAAATAGTTATATAGTTGAAGAATGTGATATCTTGGGAGCTATATGTGAATGAGGTATGTTTATACCCATGGAAAATGGTGGTAACTCAAACTCAGTAAGGAAGACGTAGATGGACACTTATATACAAGGTGGGAGAATGCATCAAAATGATTTAGTAGGATCAGTGAATATTCATCCAAATTCAAAAAGCATGTTGTTGTGTTTTCTGTGTGGATCTCTAAGCTACATGATGAACAAGTGTACAAAACCACCTAGATCATGCAACAATTTCCACCAGATGAAGAATCATCAGTGTTATTGACTCAATACTCTATGTCCGTGTGATTGGGAATCATATACAGGTTTTAGGATTCTTATACTTTGAGGAGAATATGGAAAACACAAACACCTCATCAGTAGATTTGAATTGGTCAAGTTGATTATAGGAACACCTTGACTCCTCAGCAGGGTAAATTTCAAGAGACTTATAAAAAATAATGTTTATAATTTATTTATCTATTTGTAGATGACCAGGTTATGGTGGATTATCGAACGAGATCAACCATGGATTCAAATATTATTCTTTTGAATTATACCCTTTGGCATGAATTGTTTGATATGGGTTAATCTCATTCATTCACCTCTTCTCGTTCGGATAATTTTTTCCGTTTAAATTTTATAATGGAGGCTTCTATATTTAAACATCAATATCCACAAGGTCAAAGAATGTTTTGATCCATTATTTAACGAGAATATTGTACAACTATTGATGGGGTTGAGTTGATGTGGTATTTATCAATTCGTGATATGGATGTTTATGATATAATAATGCATATGGAGTGTTTGAAATTGTTTTAGTCCCATGTATTATGTTATGTGTGAGAAGTTATTTTGATGATGGATGAGAGATCAATAATATCAATAGAGGATAATGGAATTTCTATGCATATGCAACATTCTTTTTTGATCTAGCAGTGGAATTAATCTTGTATCAGTTTATAGGTTTTTTTTCACATTGATGGAAGAGATTGTGAGATGTGATTTTCTTTTAGTCACCAATCAACTTCTATTTACCTTTCCCAATAATTTCTTAGGGTATCCACCCGTATACAAAGTGCATTTTATGATTAATCTCTTAAAGGGGACTATTACTATCTCACTTCCATCTTACATGATTCCACCAATAGAATTAATGGAATTGAAAGGGAGATTGGAAGAGATATAAAACATAGGTTTTAATTATCCAATAATATCATTGTGGGTAGAATAGGTCTTCTTCATTCAAAATATAGATGGAACTCTTAGGCTATCTGTTTATTATCATGTGATTATCCAATTTATGATATAGAAGAAAAATTGGATCCCTATATTTAATGATATGTTCGATCAGTTGAGGGGATCTCAGTGGTTTACCGCAATTGACATGCGATCTAGATATCATCTTTTACAGGTGAAGAGGATCATATTCCAAAAACAACATTAAAAAATATATATGTTTATTATGATTTTATAATTATCCTATATTGTCATAAAAATTCACCAGTGGTATTAATGAGATTGATGAATAAACGATTTCAATGATATCAATAATCAGTCATGGTGGTGTTTGTGGATGATATTGTTTTGTATTAAAGGGCAAGGGTTGTGCATGAGAAACACTTGGCCACCATGTTGGGAATTTTGAGAGACCATTAGTTATATTCCATATTTTCAAGTTAGATTTGTGGATATAAAAGGTACGCTTCCTCAACCATGTTATTTTGAAGAGAGATGTTTTTTTTCAATCCATAGAATATATAGACTATTATATCATTGATACCAACAAAGAATGTCTTTATGGTATGTAACTTTCATTATCTATTAGGGTATTACTAGTTGTTATTTCATGAATTCCTTTGATTGGATTCACCGATGATTGATTTCTCAAGGAAGAATTCTTAATTTCAATGAAATGAGAAGTTTCATTAGTCTTTCAATGATCCTAAGGGTTGTCTTACATCTGCACCAATTATGGTTTTTCATAATAATATGAAATATTACTTGTTGTATTGTGACTCATCTAGATCAGGGATGGGGTGTGTTCGCATGAAATAATATCATATTATTGCATATGATTCGTGGATATAGATGATTCGTGATAAGAACTACCCAATGGACGATTTGGAATTGGCTGATGAAGTGCTCTCTTTGAATCATGGAATCATTGCATTATTTGTGAGAAATTTGTAGTGTTTACTGATAATAAGTGTTTGAATAACATTGATCACAAATATATTTGATCTTTAGATAGAGGATATGGATAAATTATCACCAGATGTATGCCTTTGACATTATTTACACATTGGGTAAACACAATTATGTGGAATTTGTGTGAACAAGAAATTCATATGTTCATGGGAAAAAGGAAGCTCCAGATCTATGTCAGTTTATGTTGTTTATAGCCGACATGTGTTTGGAATGTGAAGATTGGGGGATTATAGCAGTTTTCATTATGGTTTCATTGGTTCTTGAATTGGTAGGATTAGTTTTCAGGGCAAATTGTCTGAATGAGATTATGTTGTTATTATGTCAAAACTCAACTGTAGGGAGACCATTAATGTATGAAAACTAGATGTGATTTTATTGTTGTGGTTTTGAAGAAGGGTAGTCATACTAGTGGATTTTATTGAACAACTTCTTAGTGAATACCATTTTTCAAGATGGGAAGTTCATCCTAGAATTCGGAAAATGTATAAGTCATGAAAATTACATTGTTTGTTGGTGGGGAATGAAATGGAAAGAAGGTGATTTTTTTTTTGAGTTGATTTTCTTATCAACATGTAGAGGAAAGGAATTATCTATTAGATGGTATGTTTCGGTATTTACCTATCTCTATGTTGAAATGGGTGCATATAGATATGTATTTTGTTATAGGTATCCCAAGAACTGTTAAGAAACACCATTCCACGTGGGTGATTATAGATCATCTCACAATGTCATATTATTTAGTCCATATTAATGAATAGAATATGTTGGAATCCCTATAAAAAGTATCTATTTTTGATGATGTAGAGATTAATTTCATACTGATTTCAGTTTTATCAGAGAGAGATCCATGGTTCATGTCCAGTTTCTAGAAATCCATGTAGTTAGCTATTGGGACTTAGTTGATGATTAGAATGGCATATCAACATCGTATGGATGAGAAATCCTAGATGACAATAAAAATTGTTAAATACATTTTTCTATCATGTGTGATGGAATTTGGTGTATCGTGGGAGGGTCACATGTCGTTGGTAGAGTTATCTTATAATAATAGTTATCAGGCCTCGATACATTTGTCTATTGGAAGAATTGCATGAGATTATGTGTTGATATCCATATTCTTTTATGTAAATGGGTGAGACATTGATATTGGTGTTGTGCCTAGTCCCAATGAAAATGGAGTTGATCATGTTGATAAGTATGATAATGGAGATGGCTCAGAGTATTTAGAAATCTTATTGGGACCATCATTGATTTCCTTTTTCATTTGATTTGTGTAATCAGGTTTTCTTTAGAACCTATCTGAGGTTGGAAAATCACAAATTTAGTATGTAGGGAATGTTTTTTCAATGTTCTAATAGGCCATTAGAAATATTTTATTGGGTTGGAGAAATTGTATATCAGCTAGATTTTCCACCATGGTTTTGTAAAGTGCACAACATGTTCTATGTATCACAGTTAAATAAGTATCATCCTGATCCATCCTAAATCATTTGAAGGGATCATGTTGTGTTATATCTTGATGATTCATTGGTTCACATGATAATGATTATTGTATACAGGAATGATACTCACATGTTTGGTAATATCAACATTTTAGTGTGGGTTTTGTGGAAACATGATTAGACATATGAAGAGAATTTGGAATGAGAGAAAAAAATAGAAAATCATTGGAATGATCTCTTTGGACAAATAAAGTTGTTTCTATATTATAATGATGGAAAGGGTTATTGTGGGAAGAATTTAGCACTCATGGTTTGAGGTTTGTATCACTCATTTTGGCCTTTGTATTTTTAAAATGTGGTTGGATAAGGTTCGGGATATTTTTGATGGGGTATTGGACGTTTTGGTGGAATTTGTAATGGTCCACAGTTTGAGCATGGTTAGTGAAAACCACGTAGACTCTCCCTGAATCCATGTAGAATGAGGCAATTGGATATGGGATGCACACATTTTGGGAAAATAGTTTAAAAACATTACGGCCACCCTTGGTAAAGTGTGAAATAAGAGATAGTGGATTTTCTCAAGGATGGTGAACACTTTTAAGAACCCTTTGAGACAACCATGTCGGGAACCCATTAGGATAGTAGTAGGTGCACGATTAGTGCACAATTTTCCTAATAGTGTGGTCAATCCATCCGTGACATAAAATGTTGTTTTGTAAAAACTGGCCTGAAATTATTTTTATCGTAAGGAACCCATTTAAGCCCCATTTTGACTTTCTCTCGGTATTTTATTCACTCTAGGGATAGATAACATATTTAAGTCTTTATGGAAGAGAATTTATAGTTTTTCATTGTTGTTTGATGTAGGATCATCCTCGGTAAGCATTCTATCATGGTATATTAGTGTTTTTTCCATTGATCTACTCTCATATAACTTCTTATTTCTTATATATTTTTTTATTTCAGATTGATATTGAGTTTCTATTTCCCATAATTATCATTTTGGAGTTCATGATATTAAGGGAAGGTATCTAAGGTGGTTTTGAGGAGATTACACTAAGATTCAGTGAGCGTTAAGGTTATTGGCCATTTTCACGATAACCCTAATTGTTAGTTCATTCACTCTCAGTTTCTATTGATACAACTAGAACACATGGTTTACAATTGAATAGTTTTTCATGAATATTATTATGAACATAATGTGAAAAGATTTTTCGAATCCCATTTTTTGATAATTTTTTGATTTTGGGGAAAATGGGTCATTGTTGTGAAATGTTCTTTATTTTCAAGTTTTAAAATAAGGTTTTTAAACTTTTTGGCTTGGTCAACTATTGCAAAATGGTCTTTGAAAATGGTTTTCAATAAAAATTTCGTTTTATTGGAATGTTTTTTTCATGTAGAATGGATTAATGGTGTTATCAACAAATGGGTGATATAATGTTGTGTCCTTGGAAGGTTTTGGGAATTTTTTATTGTATTATGGGTCGTTTGGAAAGGAAATTATGGGGTAGGATGGCATGTGATGTAATGTTTTGATATGATCTTCGGAATTGATGGTGAACATGTAGTTGTGAATTTTTAAAATGTGGGTTCATTGGTTATTGGCATAAGTGATTAAGAATATGTTTGATGAGATGGATAGTGCTACGGAGTACCACTATAAAAAGTGATTTAGAGTGGGATGAATACCAATTTAATAGTGGAAGGTTTTGGATGAGAAGTTATATAGTAAGGGCTACATGAGATTGGGTATTTGGAACTTGTGATGATTGTGGAAATGAGTGTGTGGTCACGCAAGCTAAATTTAGTTATGCCAACAGGAGTAGGGAAAATTAGGTAAAGATGTGTTAGATTTTGATTCCTTGATAATGTGATTATCTGGGAAGGGTGTGTCTTGATAAGGGTGGGTTTGGATTATTGAAAATAATTTCATTGTTCATTTTATTTATATAAATTTCTTATATATTAAAGATAATGGGTTCTATCTGAGTTTTGTGTGTACGGAATTCATTTGGGGAAAACATGCTGAGTATTATTACTCATCCCCTACTTAGGCACTTGGGTGATTTAGGATATATCATTTTCCGAGTCACAATAAAAATAAATAATCAAATTTCATTAGTGTTACATCAGGATTCTTGGAAAGTTGTGGAGTTGGAGCATGGAACCTGGCATGGGTCTGAATAGTTTTGTGGTATGTCTTGAGTTTTTTCTTGTAGAATTCCTATTGGCACTATGATTTAGAATGGTTATGGTTTTGTATTATTGTTGAAGGATTCAGGTTGATTTTAAAACATTGTTGGCAATCATCATGTAGTTGTTTTTGGTAAATTACGAATTGGATGGTGGTTTTATTTTCAAAGGGAAAATTTTCCCTCACCGTCCATCGATATATTAACATTTATTTCTATCCTTTGGTTCCTTGGTGATGTTTCAAGGCCATATTTCACTTATTCCTCAACTCAACGAAATGAGGAGGGGTGGGATGTTACACATAATACTTGAACATCCTTATTTATTTGTTTTTATTAATGTTCACATAGAATTATCTTTATAATAAAATAAGTATACTTCAGTTGGGATATTTATTTTTGGAAGATTTTATGTGAGTTGGAATAGAAACAAAAATAGATAATTATATATTAATATATAGATGTAATTTTTGGGCCAATAATATTTGTTTATTCACAAATGCTCTAGATGAGAGATAATCTTGAGGATATAATTTTTTTCGGGGGAGACAATCATTTCATTAAGTGATAATCAATGTTTTATTCACCATGAATAATTTTTTGTAAAAAAAATTTAAACCTGGAACAATTTTAAGTCTCAATTAAAATATAATATTTGAGTTAATCTATAATCAAGAAAAACAAGTTGATATCATAGCTAAGGCATTGACTAAGTATAATCCTTAGGAAATCATGATTTGTTTCACCTACATCACACCTATTTGGCCTTTGAAACCATTAAAAATGATTTATTTTATTAATTTATACGGTATATGTATTTTATAACAATGAATGGAATGATTTTATTAGAGATTATTGTTGAAGAATTAGTTGGACTTGTGCATGTATTTATGTACATAAAATCTATGTATATTTATTAAAATAATCTTATAATTAATGTATGTAATTTTACTAAAAAAATATTATATATTATATTTCTAGGAATTCTTTATCTTTAAGAGGATTTATGATTTTTTGTTTCGATGAATTAATTTTAGAGGTTGAACAAAAACAATGGTTTGTAAAACAACTCAATGAAATGGTTCTGTATGTTTTCCATTGCTGTAAATTTTTCAGTATGCCCAATGGATTTATTTGAGGATGTGAGGAAGAGAATATTGAATTTTATTCATATTCAATGAGAATGTTGGAATAAACATGTGATGAGTCTGTGGTTAATAATTATTAATTGTGATATTATATATGTAAGGATTAAAATATATATGTCCTGCATTATACGGGTCATTGGGGAATTTTTATGAATCATTTTGACTTTATAATTGATATTTTTTAGATTCACAGAATGATAAAAATTTTCATTCATTACTTAATAAGGATCAGTATAGACATTAAAAGAGTAATTTCGACACTATAATTCAAAATTTGAAAAGGTAATCAATCTTCATATGGGTTTTTAGAACTCTTGATGATCATTGCAGTTATTTTAGGGTCACACATGAATTGAAATTGATCATAAAAATGTTTAAAATATTCATTGTAGAATTCATATGAGTCATTAAAAAAATTAATGACTAATTTTACGTTAAAAAGTCATTTGTGGTGGTATCCCTTCAATTTAATTCAATCTCTAAGAAGTGAATAAGGATTATTAAAAGATTCCATCATCATGATTCTAATGTTTTAATGGATTATTATCAATCATCATATAAATGTGTGAAAATATTGTAAGAATCCTTAGAAATTTGTATAGATTGTTTTTAATTTTGAAATAAAAAAATCATATGATATTAAAAGTGACATAGAACTCTCATTTCTAATTCCTATAATATTTCACATACAAATTTTTTTTTAAAAAAATCTGTATTTTTTAAAGTTTAGTTTTTTGAAATTATATTGATCTTTTTTGTTATAAAAAACCCAAAATTATATTGGTTTTTATTCTGTATATAAATGAAGTACAAGTATAATTATATTGAGAAGAATGAAATATAGTTTTTAGAAGAATGAGGGTTTCAAGTCAGAATACTCTATACATTATTGTAAATATTAAATCTTGTAAAACATTCAAAATATCTAGTTATTTTCTATGATTCAAAGATGAATGAAATTTCATGTGTCATCGTTGTTAGAATGAAAATAATAATTGAGATTTAAGAAGAATAAAATAATAATTTTTTATAAGGATGAATAAATGACGGAAAATAACATCACTTTAATATAATAGAGTCATTGATAATTTAACATTAAAATATTATTCAAAATATTCTAGGAGAATATAAATCCTAAAATTGATAAAGTGTAGAAGGGTGATTGAAAAGTGAGAATAAAATGCCTCAAACATTGTGGACTTATAAAACCACGATATCCAATATAAATATGGGAATAGCGATTGTTTCTTCTATTTGAATCATTTTTGGTTAATTATTTAAGAATGTTTTCTGATAATTATCTAGATTAATTCTTGTGATTCTTGAAAAACAAATAGTTGAGTATGATCTCATTCAGAGATCATTCAATGTATTTTGGGGAGTCTGAAGGTATACATTTCTATATTTTGAGAAATATTATACTTTTATTATGTAACATAACTATAAAATAAGATGTTTTATTCCAATAAAAACCAAAGTTGACATTTATTCAAATATGTGTTATAACATATTGAAGGCTTTTGGATGTATTATAAGTAATTACTTTTTTTAATCTTTTAATAATAAAGGATTCCCACTGTAATTTTTTTAGTTAAATATGAACACCTACATTAGTAAATGTATAATATTTACCTTCTTATGAAGTCACATTAATGATATTATTTGTCATATTGTTCTCACAAGTCAACAGAAACATACCAAGTGGTAGGATTCCTCATTTTAGATGAACCCTAAAAATATTCCATGTCATTTGGGAATCATTAAATTAAATTAAAATTCACATGATGCAATTTTAATATGGGATATATATTTATCATAAAAAGTCATAAATATTCATATGAAATTGGAAATCTAAAATATTACTACATTTTCCCCGATTTCCAAGTGGTAAAAGAATTCATAGAGATAAATTAATTAATAAAAATTATATACTTTTTCTTATAGAAACACAAGTATGGAGTAAAAAATATAATTATTCAAGAAATAATAATCCCAAACACAAAATAGATACCACGTCATGATAAAATGGTATAAAGAGATTTTATTATAGAAAATCATACATAAATGATCATTGTACATAATTTCTGAAATATTTTAATAAACTCAAATTTTAATTTTTTACTAATACATACATACCAGAAAATATTTTTTCACTCATATATTTTTATGTCAAATAATTAGTTTAAACCACTACTTTATTTGATAACTTTATTTTTATTATTTTGGAAAATAATTTTAAATTTAATAAAAATAAATTATTTCTCATAATATATTATTTAATAATGTTGTAATATCACTAATTTTTTCATCAAAATTCTTATAGGGTAATTTATTTTCTAGTTTCATCATTTTTCAATTATTTACCTAATTTTTATTTTATATTATTATTGTTACATATTCAGTAAAAAAAATCATATATAATAATTATGTTTGATTATATTTATGTTAATTTCATTATAAAATATGATATGATATAATAATGTGGGATTTGATGAATGACCTCCATGGTCCGTGTAATAGTTTTATTCCTAATATCGTATATAAATTAACCTAGGTAGTTTCTTGAAAGAAAACATCATAGAAACATAGTTTTCAGGTGTACATAATATTAGAAAATGGCCTTCTAAATGAACTTTTATATATTGAGAGATTATGAATAATGAATAAATTAAATTATTATAAAAAAGTTGATGAATATGGTACTAGAAATGTTCTTTCTATACCAAAATCTATGTTATCATTGTTGGAGATTTATAAAAAATTTAAATCTACTAAATAGTAAGAGAGAGATTCCTCTATTGAATCATTTCTCCCCTTTCTCTATATGGTTATGGAAGGGGAATTACTGATCAATTATCAATGTTAATACACTCTACCAAGTGTGGGTGGAACATTAATAAGAACATTTGATAAATTAAGAGAAATACCCACTGATAATTTTTATTCAAAAATTTACAGTATCCCTTTTCAAAGTTCCTCACATCTGGTTGAAATCATCATGAAATCAGCATTATATCATACTCTACTCAATATCATATAAATTATAATTGGGTGGTGGGATATTTGGATCACTAAAAATGAAATAAAATTAAAAAAAATATCCCTGTCACTGATGCTTTCAGAATTAAATGTCCACAAAATAAAAAAAGTTGAATAAATAGAGAAAAAATATCCATCCCATTAAATATACCAACTAAATCATAGCATTTTTAAAAGTATCCCCCATTCCCAATCACTCTCAATAACATCCCTTCCATGTATGGGGAATTTGAGTTGATTTGATTGAATGGATTCATCACCAAATGATGAAAATTAAATAATTTAAAAAAATAGAAATAAATCTAATGTATGATATCATTCATATCCTCCCTTTGCTGATTCTTTCATACAAAAACTTATCCCGACCTCTTATTTAAATCCCTGAATGAGCCTGTTGTCCTTTAAAATGGGTCATAAGGAATTGTGGGTGGCCCGGGTTCACAAAAACTGTATATAACATTTATTATGTTGAACCTACCAGTTTTATAGTTCATCATACATTTTCACATTCTGTGTGTTTTACATTCAATATAACATGATGAAACAAAACATTTCACTACATATTGTGTGGATTACATTCATAAAATGTATTTCATTATATTAAAATTCATGAATGACATTTATGATATGTTATTAATGGGGTTGGACATTTTATTTATTAAATACTTCACTTCTTGAATATTCAATTCATGATTTTAAATGAGTTTTTCAAACAGAAATGTAGCGTCACTTATTTTTTTTTCGAATGAATTTTCAGTGGAATTTTAATTTTATCATTTAGAGGATGGAAGGTTGTTGTAAGAAAATATTTCGAATAAAACTAATGGATTTGGAACACTTCAATGTGTTATTTATTAATTTCTTATGAATAAATTATTCCCATGGGTGTTCTATCTTTTTTGGGGTAATCGGGGCCTGAAAGCCTAATTTATGGAAGACTAATTCATGGTGTAATATTTTTTTAAAACATGTAGTTCCTTGGGGAAACTGTGTTGTTTCGTACAGTGCATTTGGAAGTACCTCGTGGTATGATCTAATTATACCAGAGGATCTGATGTATTTCCACCTTGGTATAGGATTTTAATAGTTATATTTTTCACAGGCTTTGCAAGGGCAGAAAAACCAAGAATCTAGCCCATGCGAAGGGAGTTCTATGGTAGTGCATTATAAATGGTTTGAAAAATGATTGGCCAACCATGGAGAAAAACCATGCACCCCTCTCTATTTGGTTAAATTTAAAATTAATCCCTTAATAAACCTAGTATTCTAACCCCTCTTCCCTCCCTCTATTTTCAAGCAAGTAATTCCCCCTACTTAAAATATGATTCCCTATTCTCCTCCTCCATAGGGTTTTTTATCTACATAATAAGAGCTCTGAACAATTTTCTATCAAAATCATCTAAAATATAAATATAATAAATACACTCCCAATCTTCTATTTTTTATATTCTCCTCTCCAATAAAACACAATTGTTTTTGACTAATTGTCTATGTTTTCAAGTCCTTGAGAGATTTATTTTATTTCTTTCAAACATGGCCAAATAAATCCTCAATATTGGACGTGTGGGTCATTCTGTGTATAACTTAGGTGGTATTTCTTCCTTCATGATGGTTTTTCGTTTTTTCATGGTGCGCAATTGTTCCAAATTGTATACTCTTCATGTGATTCCTCAATGATATCAAATAAATTAAATTGAACCCATTATCATGTCTAATATAACCATTGTTAATGGAGTATGAACCCATTGGTTAATTTCCTTGAAAATTTCAACATCGATTGACTTTATTCCTCCTTGGGGCCAAATTAGCTTGATCCATTACTTTTTTAACACCCTTTCTGGGTTTTTTA
The DNA here is from genome assembly GCA_963277665.1 of Viscum album. Taxonomy (NCBI): domain Eukaryota; kingdom Viridiplantae; phylum Streptophyta; class Magnoliopsida; order Santalales; family Viscaceae; genus Viscum; species Viscum album. The sequence goes on from OY728127.1 coordinate 883,208, forward strand.
AAAATTAAATAATGAATTACATTATTCCATGGAATTGATATAGATTTTTTCATGATTTAGACCCTTAAAATCAATTATTATGCTTCATTTCATGGATGAAATATATAAATTAATGGAATTTGATTAAATTGGATGAATGAGACTAATGCAATGTCTTAATCTTTTTTCATATGTATTATACCATTTACATTGTGCTTTATATATTTGGATTTTTTTTTCTGATTTTTATATGCTTATGTATTATGATAATGGCTTATGTTTTATGAATTTTCAAGGCCTTGTGATTTATATTTAAGGCTCTATGATAATTTTTGTATGTTTATGAGTTGTTCCTAGATAACATTTATTTATTCCTAAATTTATATAGCTCAGAGAAAATGTATGAATATCCTAAGATTCTGTTTACCTATTCAATTAATTTTTTTATAATTTTTTAGTTATTCCATGACTATATGCGGGCAGGGAGAGGAAAATGATTCCAAACTGAGTTTGTAAAAGATGGGATCACCATTAATGGAATAGTACTACATGACTAGTTGATTTTGATCCATTTTCTCTCCACGGATGAGATATATGAGATGAGTATTATACTTGTGAGTAACATTATATCACTATGGAAGAATCCATGTATGTACTCATTGGCATGGTGGTTATTCCATGACTTGGTATGTGTGATACCTAGTATAAAATCAGGGATTAGAAGACCCAGAGTGATACAAGGGATTCCCTTATGGGTCACCTTAGATGGACTATGTGGTAATTTTTATATTGAGGGTTCCTGGATAGACTCTATGGTCCCAATTATGGATCACCTTTGATGGGACAATGATTTCATTGCTAGATTTTCTCAAAAAAATTATGGATTACAAATAGTGACTTCTTATAATTTTTTATGATTACAAACTCGAATCTAAATTCATATATTATGTCTTAGTGGTTTGACATTGCAGATAAATCACAAGCTTTGGGAAAGACCATTTTATCTTCTTCATATATGATAATATGATTATAGAATATTACTTTTATATTTACCCTTTTTTATACATACTAGTTAGGAAGAATAAGTTATAATCATTCAGGTACCATTTAAGATCATTGATCAATGTTTTATTTATTTATCACCTTGTGTTCACATATTTTTAAAACTATTCATTTATAGTGTTTGAACTGGATTGATATAGCCAATATTGGTGTTGTTCTTTTAGAATTATATCTCACACACTACTCGGGTCACCATTTCTCTTGGGTACTTGAGTATATCATCATGTTTTAAGTCCATTGATTTATTTCTTGTGATGTTTTGGGTACATGTGAGTTATGAAGCACATGACTGTGGTAGTACACATGATTCTCAGGGATTTATCCTTGGGTATAAATTTTTTTATTGTCTTGTAATGCATATTTTACCTGTTGTCTGTATCTTTTACCACATATAGAAAACCATTCATCATTTTCATTGTTGTATTTTTCAATATACAGATATTCAATCGTTGTATTGATCTTAAATTTATTTGAAGTTTTTAATTAATTATTCAAATATTTTCTAATATTTTAAACCAATATACCACTATGTTACTCGGACCATGTGGGAATAGTCTTTCCACTTTACCACCGATAGACGATCACAACAAGACGGCAACCTCTGGCTTATGGGGAGGCTCGGTTGAGGTCATGGGGAAATCAGTCCTGCTATCAGTTTTGGGGTCAATTGGGTCGAGATGTTACAATGTGGTATTAGATCCAAATTAAATTTTAATACTACATTGGGATGGTAGATAGAAGACTAGGAATGTTTTGTAACTTGGTTAATTTATATTATTGGGAGTGATCAACCCAAGAATGTGTAAAATATAAAGTTTCAATGTATGATATTTTTTATCATATTGTTTTCTATTGTAGTTGGTTATGATTTTAAATTTAATGAATAGAGATAATTTGAAACATAATGATTAATTAAATTTATATTATTTTCCACTTTACTAGTACATAAATGGTGTGGAATTACATACATAATGATAGGCACATAAGAATTCACAATCCAGGTTAATTTGATGCTATATAGGATGAAATGTGAGGTTTTTTTATTTGATGATGTTCTTTGAGTGTTATTTTAATTCCTATTATCTATTATTCTAGTTTTTTTAGTAACATTATTAGCCTTAAAATACTTATTTATTTATTTATTTATTTTGTAAAACATGTTCAAGTGTTTAGTTAATATTTGTTTCTCTAGTGTTATGCCTAGAATCCATGATTTTAGTGTTATGATTAGAATGTTTTTGTGCTTCATGACTTACGTAGTTTCCTTCGATAGTTAATTTTTATTCTTCTTTTCATCCATAATATGTAAAACCACATGAAATTATTATGTATATAATTTTTAGTTATGAATTTTGAAATGTGCAATTGGGTACTGATAAAATTATATGAAGATAAAAATTGTTTTCTTTCGTAGATTTATTTTGATATATCACTATGTAATCATGAAATGTTTTGTCCATGAACCATTGGTTTAATGGGATGAATAGTTTATTATAGTAGCTAACTGGGAAAAAATTTATTATTTTTCAATGGTATTAGAGCTAAATTAATTGTAGTAGAGAGAGACATATTATATAACCATTTTAGATGCACATTATATATTAAAATATATTTTAAAAGTGTATTGGATTTTTAATTCATATAATAATATATAGAATTTTATCAATTTTATGAGAACCACCTATGATTTTTGAAGTGTATTTTAGCTTCATAAATCGAGAACCAGGATCCTATATAACGGAATCATTTTTTACAATCCTTTTAATAAGATAAATTTTAAAATATTTATGATGTGAAATTTTTACTGTAAATATTTTGGATTCATTATTAAGGACATTAGCCATTTTAAATTGGCATGGTAGCTCATATGACCACATACATGATGCACAATGGGACCCATTTAGGCCAGTTTGGGAATGGTGATTATGAGATAGACTATGCCTGACCTAGGTATGACTGTCATGGTGCATGTTCTTTTTAGATTTACCCATTAAGGGTGTTTAAAATTTTATATTATTTTATATAAAATGGGGTTCCATTTGGATGAACCACAATGGGCAAATTGGACCGTAATAGATCACCCATTATTTAACTTTTTTTCCTGAATGTTTAACCTATGGGGGCATGTCATGCTATGTGTTAGGGGTCATTAAATGTGCATGTAGCTTCTTATATAGATATTCATGTGAACATATGTTAATGTAATTATATATTGTACCTCCTTGATTAATATAATATCATTTAAATTGCATGAGATTTATTTATACAAGACCATGGTTAATTAAAAAATCCAGTTACAACCAAAATCATGATTTCTTCTATATAATGCAATTGTCTTTTCAATGACTAAGAAAAATATCAAGCATGATAAATGAATGTATTATTTTAAATTTCGGTTTATTAAATGTGAACCCTAGTTATTATGGGATATCAACGGAATACATAATTTTTTTAAATAGGAGTCGAATATTACATGCCATTGTTCTATGTGGTGTTGTTTAAATTAGTTTCATTCTTCTTCCTAATTAAAGGGTATTTTTTTTTAAAATGAGCCATGAAATGTTTAAATAATTAAATATGAATTTGGGTAATGAATTGAGATTGTATTAAGAAGTTTCCTTTATTTTAAACATCTCTTAACTGTAGTTTAAAATTGTCTTGAGTCTTCCATATAAATGAGCATGGGAATTATGAGTAGGAATATTCTATATTAGTTGAATCAAAGTCAAAGGTCATTAATCCTTGTGATCATTTTTATTTTTGACCCCATTTTTTGTATGAAAATTTTTGTTCTGTAAAGGGGATATCCCATTTTAAGTAGTTCCAGAATATTGTTAAAGCCCTTTATATTTAATTACATGCATCATTTATTGAATGGTACTGTTCAAGAGTCATATGTCCCACATGGTCCTTCAAGCATTCAATAGTGGAACCCTATTATTTTTGGGTGTTCAGTCGATTAGTTGAGAATTATTAAAGTCATGAGAATCTTGTAATTCTTGGATTTAGTATGTAAACATTCCTAGGGCTTGTTCATCCAATTATTAGGTCATGTAAGCCTCCCACTCATCCTTTCTTGTGATGAATGACTTGGATGATTACCATTATTTTATACATTCATACAGTGTAATGAAATTGTGGGTTTATTTTTTTTCATAGTCCATAATATAAATGAATTAATTGGGATGATAAACCTATAGGTATTACAATGTATATTCATATTCTCTTGGGGATATAGGTGTAGTTTGACACAGTGCCCATTTGGTTGTCTAAATGGTCACACAAGATGTTAAGATCGATGAGAATCATATTAACCTTGAGCTTCTAAGATTAAATCACATGTCATATCTTATGTAGATTAACCTGGAAGATATGCGATATATAACATGAACCGTTTCTAATGGTGAATATGTAAAGAAGATTTGGTGTCTTAACATGATGGTCATTTTTGTATTCATGATTCTACAGTGCATGTGGTGGTAGCTCTAACCATGTTCCATGTCTGTATCAAATCATGACTCATATCTATTGATCATTAAATAGTCTAGTTTCAATATGAACATTAGATTAATTTTATTATAAAAGTGTGTTGTCCACCATTTGGAATTTGGGATAGTGGTAGATGTAGTGTGTTGTAGGGGGAGATCAATTTCTATATAAATCCCAATATTAGGAAACTATTAATGTTATGATCTTCATGTTTGATGTTTCATTATGTGCCCTACATATAGAGGGAGATCAACCATGAAAATGACACTGGGAAATGGTCTCGCTTCCTTAAAAATCCATCTATGGGTAGTGATCCTTTTTAAATGTTGGTGCTTTCTTAAAAGAATGATGATAATGTTCTTGGATGTGTACATAATATATGATGAAACTATTGGCTGGGGATGATTCTCAATGGTTATATTTTAGTTATCGTGTGATTCCTTAGTAGGTAAATTATTTATTTTTGGATAATGTCGTTGTTTTGGTGGGTGATTCGAAAATGTTTCATATGAAACCTCCCTAAGAGTTTAATGTTACTTTTCTATATCTATTTAAAAGGGTTGTTTTGAAACCAAAACGTTCACATCACACTCTTTGTTTTTGGACTCTCTTGGATCATTTCTAGAAACCATTTAATTCATATCATCATACCCTAGAATAAATGGAAATCATGTTCCCTACTATGACAAGGTGTGGGTACACTAATAGAGCATCAGTAATATGTCCCAAAAAAATTGACAGCCATTCGGATTAATGAGTGTTTTTTTTAGTTTGATCTATGTTGTGGTTGTCCTTATAGGAATTGTTAGTCCTAATAGATACTTAGGTTCCATCGAAGGAATTCCACGGTCCGGGCTATGGACATGAACTATTCCCTTGGTATTTTTTTTCTAGGCTGATGTCCATTTAGATCCACCCAATGATATTAATGAGAGGTTGTCTTGATTTTTACAAATTCCTCTTTTGAATGATCCATTTACGGTTTTCCTTAGATGAGCTCCATGAACACATATTAATGAGTCTAACGTTATGAAAAAATACTGTTAGGATGAGATGATATTTTTAATGAGTAATAATATTTGTGAGAATGATCTAGCACACAACCATGTTTATGATGTGGAACAACTGATTCATGTGTATTTTAAAACTAGTGATATCACTCAAGGATAGTTATAGGCTTTAGTGAGCAATCATAGAGAAAAATCAAGGTTCCTTACACAAAAAATGGAACCAGTATTAGTTCTAGAGTATATCATCCATCTAGGCTTACAGTTTTGAGAGTATTAAACTATGGATTCTCTGAATGGTTATCCTCTAGTTTCAATTCAACACATTATGTAAGGAATATATTCTAGCATGCCATCTGAATTAGATGAGTGCAATTTCAATGTCATCCGTAACATTTCATGGAATTTTCATCACAATCTGTTTAAATTGGATTGGTCTGAAATATAACGTTTTATCGAATCGTGATAATGTTTCAGGATATACCTAATTAGGAAACATTGGTCTCAATATTTCATTTCAGAGTACTAGAAATTTATAATGCATCTATAGCTTATGTTTATATATGATGGGGATGTTGGTAGGTGAGTCAGTTGTTTGGAAATGAAATGCATCCAATTGAACGAGAAATACCATCCCATGTACTTTGACTAATGTCATATTCATTTACTCATGGCTTCTTGGCGATGCGAAGTTTAAAATATGGGAGATTGTAGCATCCAATGTTTGATTGAATGAAATTTAAAAAAAAAATTAGTTTTCATTTACAAGATCCTTTTTTGTAAACTGGTATTTAGATTTTAATTATGTGTGTTAGAATTGTTAAATGCGTTTTTGTAGTCTTCATTAAATTATTTAGTGTTAATATGGGTGTTTTCCGTTTTCAAGATCACTGTGGCTAGATTTTCCTCTTTTTGGAATATGTAAACTGACGACATTCTTTGTCTAAAACCATGAGTTCTGTATGGGAAACCAAGCATCCCTTTCTAGTGGAGTGGGTGATGCCACATGGTTTGATCTAATAGTGCATGAGGATCCTCATGCCCATGTGTATTGATATAGTTTATTTTTCATAGGTTTTTAATGGTTAGAAAAACCGTGTGGCCAGATCATTAGATGGGGTTTCATGGGAAGTTCCTTAAGAATGGTTGGTTCATGGTTTGGGCAATTATGAATCCAAACTATGTGACACTATCTATTTGTTATAATTATAAATGAAAATATCAATGAACCCAAATTTTAATCCCACACTCTTATCCTACCCTCTTATAGCAGGTGTTTCCTCCTCCAAATTGGGTGAAGATCTATTTTCATCTTCCATAGGGATTTTTAGTATCATTAATAGAATCTCCAAAAATTCATCATTGAAATCATCTAAAATCATTATATATTCTATAGAGTCATCTTCCTTACATTATTCACTTCCCCCTTACTCTACTGTGTGATTTGGGTGTGACATAATTATCCCTATTTTCATGGAATCGAGAAATTTCCATGATATATCTAAAACCAAACCATGTAAAGACACAATATTGGATTTTTGGGTCATCACTGGTATATGTTATGTGGTACAGATTTTTTATCAATGATTCAATGAGTTTTCTATGGTTCGTCGGTATTCTGTATACTGGTCTTTTCCGCTGAGGCATCTTTTTTTATAAAATAAAATAAATTGAAGACATTAGAATGTCCAGTATAAAAAATTTTGGTGGATAATAATCCCATTGGTTGATCATCCGAACTCCTGACACATTGATGGGTCTAATTCTTCTATGGGTCTAAATTCCCTTGATCTGAGATGGTTTAAACACCATTATGTGTATGTTTTATCCATTATAAATGTATTGCATTAATAAATTGAATTATTATGGTTTACTATCAATGAGTTGGGACCATGAACTCTAACATTATACATTATGCCAAATATTAACTTTGAGAACGAAATGAATTTGATTAAATTGGAGGAATGACAATAATGAAATACATTATTATTTATTATCATGTCATATAAAATTTTAACTTTCTGTTTTATTTAAGTCCTTTTTCTTATTTTCTTATTACTTATTGTTTATGATTCATTTATTTTTCATTAATCATATTACATACCATGTTATTTATATTTATAGCTTATTTATTATTTCTATAATAGTACGATTAGTTCCTTCGACCAATTACTTTATTCCATAGTTATTTTTCATGGATGGAATTCTATTTAAAAAAGCTTATTTGGTTATATATGTCATTTCTTGTTGATTAATTGTTTTGGTTGTTATACATTGATGGATTGCAGGCTATGAGATAACACATACCCCAACAAAAGGACATCATGGACTGACACATAGTGCTTGGATTGGTACTGCATGATAGCCCTAGAATGATCCTTTTTATTTATATGGTTGTGATCTCTGGGTGTGTAGCGACTCGGGTTTTTGGCCCTGTTAGAATTTGGAATATTTCTATGATTAATTCCAGAGCTAGGCACGAAGACAGTGTGCAATTCGGAGGCCCGGTGTGCCCGAAATTAATTTTATAAAAATATGAAGTATTTGTATACTATGCACGTGGCAGGGGTGTGATATCTCATAAACGGTAGCACAGAACGGGAATCTGAGGGCACGATTACATCCGGAACGTGTCGTTTAACTTAGACGAGATGTAACTCTGTGGGCGCCGACCTACGATGAGAAATGCCACCAGGGGAATTTCTGTAAATAAATGGTGAAGTTAGTGTGCGAGGGTCGGATCGAATAACTTCTGAACGAAGTCTCGTATGGAAAATCTGAGTTCGTCGTTGCGTTCATAACGACGCATTTACCCTAGGGGTGACCTTACCATTATTCGCATTGGGCGTCGGGCCCGAGGCGGGTTTGGCGCTGGCAGGCGGAAGATATAAATGTCAGCACCCCCCCCCCCCATTCATTCCTCTTGGTGTTCTTCGCCGTTCATCGCCGCCGATCCTCTGAATCGAGCAAATGGTGTGCCGACGAGCTCGGATTTCGACGGCGGATGTTCCAGGAGCGTGCAACGGAATCTCAGGAGCGCGGATCTAAGGCAGAACATCGACGTTTCGCCCGTGAGGTAGGCGGTTTGAGTTTTACAATCCGGAATCCTATTTTTTTGTTTTTCTTCAAATTTTCATAAGGTTTGTGTAGTTCGGGTCCCGAGGATTGCGAAACCTTTTTCGGATCTGATTTTGGAGCAGCGGGGTGCTCCCAGGGATTCCCATATGTTATCCGGTGGAAAACCAGGATTCCGGCGGCGGCCATGGAGGAAGCCGGTGAGGCACGGCGGCGACACGATGGTTTCCTGTAGCAGCAGCGGCAGCACGGTGAAATCTGGCGGCTATGCGGTGGTTTTTGGTGAGGTTGGCGGTGGTCCGACTAGGATTTTCCGGGGGTTCTATACACCCCCGTAACTCACAAACCGTAACTCCGATTTGAGAACTATTTGTGGTGACGCCTTCTTTGTGTCATGATGGACCTTTTGAACTCAATTTTATAATTTTATGGTTCGAGATCGTGGTCCGGAAGTTAGAAACGTCATTTAAAATAATAATATTTTATTAATTTTCGACTTTGGACCATCGTAACTTCTACCCGGAGCGTCCGATTGACGTGCCGTCAGTGGCGTTGAGACCCTAATGATACGATAGACTTTTCTTGAGGCTTTCTGGGTGTTGGGACCGAGTTTGGGGTTCGGGCCCCACGAGGCTGGGTTTTTGGCGTTTTCGGTGAAACGCTACTTTTGCACCAGGAGTCTAATGAATAGTCAATACTGTGTGTTTTTATAACAGAATCACAACGTTGCAATCCGTTCGATGAGTTTCAGAATCGAGACGTGGGCCCCACATGAGCTGGCTTCGGTGAATATTACCCTTTTTCACCCGGTGTCCCTTTTGGACAAGATAGTAGTCGATTCCGCTTTTTTTTCTGAGGGGATCACCGTGGTATGATCCACTCGACGGGTTTTAGGATCATTTTGTGGGCCCCGCCAGATCTTGCTAAGCTGAATAGTGCCTTTTTCACCGATGATATGTTTCGGGTGAGTAATCAGCCTATCCTGTGTGTTTTGTTTCATGTAGATCGTGATGGTGGCCTCGGTATTGGCCTTGGAGGTTCGCAGTGTGGCGTTGTTGCGGGCCTTTCATGTTAGCGATGTTTTGGACCATCCGTGGTTGAGGGTACTCCCTTGGTTCATTCTTATGATGTTCTGCATGGCATCACAACCCTAGTATAGGTTTGTGATTCTCTCGATGGGTTGATTAAACTGATAGAGTTGGGGCATCCCCCCGGTGGGCCCAGAGCGGGATCCTCTAGCATCTTTTCCCTAGATAGGGTTCTTGGTATCGTTGTGACCGCTTATTCACGGTCTATGATCCCCTATCTAGCAGGTTAACCCCGTAGGGTTTCTGGCATCATCGAGATAATGATCCCCTATGCGGTGGGCCGTAGTTAGCAGGGTTGTAGCATCATCGGGTATACGATCCCCTACTCAGCATGAGGTGTATAGTGGGGTTGCAGTATAGTTGGTTATGCGATCCCCTACTCAGCGCGTGGTTTCTGTAGGCTTGCAACATCGTCGGTTCGATCCCCTACATCACAAGTTATACCATATAGGGTTCAGGTATCATCGTGACCACCATTATATGGGCGATGATCCGCTATCTGAGTGACATGCTTTTATCGAGTGCCAGGTCTAGTTGTGGTAACCCCTAGTGGATCCTGGGTGTGATCCTCTATCTATGAGAACTACATATGCGAGATCTGGTTGTGGTAACCCCCAGCGCACCCTGGGAGTGATCCCCTATCTGTGAGCTTCATATACTGGAGTGGGTTCTGATATCCCCTAGTAGTCCCTAGGAGCGATCCCCTATCCGAGGAGTTTGATGGGTATGTTGTTTCAGCAATGTTACCTCAGTGATGTTATCCGATGAGCGTGATCTCTCAGGTGAGCTTCTGAGATGTTTGCTTGGGACCCGATGGAGTGTATCTCTCGGGCACATGTCATCTGGGATGATACTGATCATGGAGTGTGCTCTCTTGGTTGTGGATAGTTGCTGGTGATGAGGTTGGTACCTCTTATGGCTTGGTGCATGAGCTAGGGATACCTGGATTATTCAAGGTGTATGTATGGGATACACCTGATCTGAGATGACTAGTTCTATTTAGCCAAGGTTGGTCACGAGATGGAATTTCTCTCTCATCTGGGTTCCCTCTGGCAGGGATGAGAGGACGGTTGTCTTTTAGTTTCTCTCTTTGGTTTTGGGTTTTTGGGGTGCCTACTGAGTATGTTTATACTCACCCATGCACGGGATTTTCCCGCACATGTGTGTGTCTTGTGTAGACCACAGGAATTTCGATGGAGTTCTAGGAGGACCCGGAGCAGGCGGAGCTGAGTGAGCGAGACTGGCCAGGGTGTTTTCCGGTGCGGTGCCGAGGGAGCATTTCGACCAGTGTTTTTGGCAGTGTTCCCCTACTTCATTGCGGGTTGGCCGCAATTTTGAAGTTTACTTTTTGTGGGCCCTGTTTTTCCCTTTTGTAATCTTGTTGTTGCACTCTGGTTTGGGATAGATTGTATGCATCCATTTTTCTTTCCAGTTTTTTATATCTCTGCATTGTTTCATGGAGGTGTATGTGGGTGCGTGTGTAGAGGTACCTTCGGATAATTCCTCCCATGTTTGTGATAGCCTACTCTGCGCTGGACCCCATCCCCTGGCCTATTGGCGGCGGTCTTGGGTAGTCGTGGCTCGAGCCCTGTTGGGTCGTGTCATGATAAGGTGGTATCAGAGGAGGTTCCAACTTTGGGATCTAAGAGCATAGATGGTCTAGCTGTGAGTTTGTTTTGGGATGCATAGCGGCAATGTTAGGATGTTTTGAGTTCGTCTTTCAGGCCAGGGACTCCAGTGTTGGTGCATCGGCCGACTTATCCATACACCAGGACTCTAATAACCTGTCTTTCGACTCGGGACCTTTGTACACTGGTCTCAACGACATAACGGTACATGCATCATATAGGATTGGGTTTTTGGGTTTTCCTTGTCCTTCTTGAGTCAGCTCTCTAGATGTACTCTTTGACTGTCGTGCTTCTTGAATGTATTTTTGGATGCCTCCACGATGACAGCCAGGGAGGGTTCCGTAGCCGGATTTTGGTGATGATCCGCCCCATGCAGAGGCTATGGATTATGGTGTGGGTTCTGAGGTTGCACCTCCAGGTGTTCTGCGAGTTGAGCAGCCACCTGTCGAGTAGCTGGTTGTGCCAGCAGTGCAGGCTGAGGTTGCGCGCAGGCTGAGTGCACTGGACGAGTTTCAGAGGCAGCGACCTCTGAGGTTCTGGGGTGATCCAGACCCCCAGGAAGCTAATGACTGGCTTGAGGCAGTCACCTGAGTTTTTCGTCGAGTGAGGACACCTCCAGATCAGATGGTTGTCCTAGCGGCGAGCCTTCTTCATGGTTTTACCGGGAATTAGTGGAGCCTAGTGACGCAGTCCCACGACGATAAGACGCTCACGTGGGAAGAGTTTGAGCGTCTCTATAGGGAGGAGTTCTATCTCGTGATGCTGAGGTCAGGGCGGATTGCGGCGCTTCTACAGCTTCGGTAGGAGTGCCTGACTATGTCGGAGTAATCATTGAGGTTTACAGACATGTCATGCATCTCCCTGGATATGGTCCGAGACCCATTCATTAGGGATCAGACCTTTGAGCATGGCTTATGCTGGGAAATCTGAGAAGGTGTTGTTTCCTTGTGTCTGCCCACCTATGCTGGAGTGCTGGAGCGAGCGTTGGTGGTGGAGATTTTTCTGGATAAGATGATTCCCAATTTTAGTGCTGGGAACGTGCGAGCTAATACATTGGCATCCGGTAGCCAACGACAGACTCATGGGTCTAGATGTGGCCGATATTTTAGGAGGTGACCCCATGATGGAGGATCTGAGGCTTCGGGCTCACAAGGCTCGCATGCCAGTTTTGTACAGCCGCAGGAGAGGCAGTGTTATGCTTGTGATGGTTGGGGGAATATTTCTAGGGATTTTCCAACCCGACGTGATGCCGAGAGGGAGTAGGTCGATGGACCTCCTTGGTAGAGGCAGTGTCTTGAGCAAGGAGGTCTGCAGGGTGGCGGATGTGGCAACGGAGCTGGTGCAGCAGGAGGTGGTGGTAGCTGGTATCAGTTTCCACCACCCCCACCACTAGGTGGTCCACGCCAATCTCAGGGAGCTGGTGGCTGAGGGCGAGGATTTTTGAATGCCCTGGAGGCTATTGACCCAGAGGCTCTGCGGATGGATAGAGGTACGCCTTGTGTCTTTTCTACTTTATTCAATAGTTTGATAGAGGCTGTTTAGAGGTACCCTTTCCTTTCGGATGCTTGATCGAGTTTTGTTCTGTGCATTGGTAAGACCATCTGTCGGTGTTGTTCAGTGTGCTTCGAATGAATGAGGAAGAGGACTCCTTCCCCCACCGAGACGTATTTATGCGACGTGATTAAAACTGTGTGGGCGAGTCAGTGCTGCCCAAAGAGGATTGTATCGAGGTGTGGTGGATGAGTTCCTCTGACTTATGCGTTCGGGCAGGGGTGTGTGTGAGACCCAATTGAGAGACCAGTCGGGTCCCATGGGCTTAGGGCATTTGAGGGACGAAAAGTTATAAGGGTGCGAGGATGTGGCGACTCGGTTTTTTGGCCCTCACAGACTTTGGAATATTTCTATGAATGATTCTAGAGCTAGGTGCAAAGACGGCGTGAGATTCCGAGGCCCGGTGTGTACAGAATTAATATTAGAAAAATATGATGTATTTTTATACTATGCACGTGGAGTGGGTGTGATATCTCGTAAAAGGTAGCTTAGAATGGGAATCTGAGGTCACAGGATCGTCCGGAACGTGCCGTTTACCATAGGCGAGGTGTAACTATGCGGGCGTGGGCCTGCGGTGAGAAACGCCACCAGGGGCATTTCCGTAAATAAATGGAGAGGATAGTGTGCAAGTGTTGGCTTGAATAAATTCTGAATGGAGTCTCGAATGAAAAATATGAGTCTGTTGTTGCGTTCAGATTGACGCGTTTACCTTATGGGTGACCTTACCTTTGTTCGCATTGGGCATCGGGTCCGAGGCGGGTTTGGCGTCGGCGGGTGGCATATCTAAATATCAACATCCCCCCCTTTTCATTCCTCTTGGTGGTCTTCTCCATTATTTTTTGCCGATCTGCATAATCGAGCAAACAAAGGGCCCATGATCTTGGATTTCAACGGCGGACGTTCCATGAGCGTGTAGCGGAAGCTCTGAAGCACGGATCTAAGGCAGAGCGTCGGCTTTTCGCCCGCGAGGTAGGCGGTTTGAGTTTTACTATCTTATATCCCATTTTTGTGTTGTTTTTCTTCAAATTTTCATAAGGCTTGTGTAGTTCGGGTCCTGAGGATTCCGAAACCTTTTTTGGATCTCATTTTGGAGCACCGGGGTGCTCTCGGGGGTTCCCGGATGTTTTCCGGCGGAAAAATAGGATTCCAGAGGCGGCCATGGTGAAATCCGGTGAGGCCCGACGGTGGCGCAGTGGTGGCACAACAGTTTCCGGCGGCGGCGGTGGCTGCGCGGCGGGATCAGGCGGTGACACAGTGGTTTCCGGCGAGGCTGGCGGTGGTCCGACAAGGATTTTTCGTGGGTTCTTTAAACCCCCGTAACTCGCAAACCATAACTCCGATTTGCGAACCATTTGCAGCGACGCATTACTAACGTCGAGACAGACCTTTTGAACTCACTTTGAGAATTTTATGATTCGGGATCGTGGCCTGGGAGTTAGAAAGGTCATATAAAATAATAGTATTTTATTATTTTAAGACTTCAGGCCGTCGTAACTTCTACCCAGAGTGTCCGATTGATGTGCCGTCAGTGGCATTGAGACCGTGATGATACGAAAGACTTTTCATGAGGGTTTCCAGGAGTTGGGATCGAGTTTGGGGTGCGGGCCCCATGAAGCCGTGTTTTTGGCGTTTTCGGTGAAACTCTACCTTTGCTCCAGGAGTCCGATTTTGGCGGATGATTAGTCGATCCGATGTGTTTTTCCGAGAGGATCGCAATGGTGTGATCCGTTTGATGAGTTTTGGAATCGAGGCTTGGGCCCCACCCGAGCTGGCTTCGGTGAATAGTAACCCTTTTCACCGTGTGTCCGTTTCAGACGAGCGAGTAGTCGATTCAGATTTTTTTTCCGAGGGGATCGCCGGGGTATGATCCGCTCGATGGGTTTCGGGATCATTTTGTGGGCCCCACACGAGCTAGATATGGTGAATAGTACCTTTTTCACCGGTGCCCCATTTTGGGCGAGTAAGCTGCCTATCCTGTGTGTTTTTTTTCATATAGATCGCGATGGTGGCATCGGTATTGTCCTTGGAGGTGTGCAATGTGGGGTTGTTGCGGGTCGCTCGGTTTAGCGACGTTTTGGACCAGAAATGGTTGAGGGTACTCTCTTGGTTCATTCCTACGAGGGTTCGTGCGGCATCACAACCCTAGTATAAGTGTGTGATCCTCTCGATGGGTTTTTTAAACTGTTGGAGTTGTGGCATCCCTCTGGTGGTCCCGAAGCAGGATCCTCTAGAAACAATTTCCCTAGATCTGGTTCTTGGTATCATTGTCACTGCTTATTCACGGGCGACGATCCCCTATCTGGAAGGTTAACCATGTAGGGTTTGTGGCATCATCGGTATTATGATCCCCTATGCGGTGGGCCGTACATAGTAGGGTTGTGGCATCATCAAATATATGATCCCCTTCTCATCATGAGGTGTATAGTACAATTGTGGTATTGTTGGTTATGTGATCCCCTACTCAGCGTGTGGTTTATGTAGTGTTGCGGCATTGTCGGTTCGATCCCCTACATCATGAGATATAATAGATAGGGTTCCGGTATCGTCGGGACCACCTTTATATGGGAGATGATCCTCTATCTAAGTGATGTGCCTCTATCGAGCACTAGGGTGGGTTGTTTTATCCCCCAACGGATCCTGGGTGTGATCCCCTATCTGTGAGAACTACGTATGCCAGATCGGGTCATGGTATCCCTCAGCGGACCCTGGGAGTGATCCCCTATCTGTGAGATTCATATACTAGAGTGGGTTCTGGTATCCCCTAGAGGACCCTAAGACCGATCCCCTATCCGGGGAGTTTGGTGGTTATGTTGTTTCAGCAAGGCTTCCTCAGTGATGCTATCCGACGAGCGTGATCTCTCGGGTGAGCATCTGAGATGTTTGTTTAGGACCCGATGGAGTGTATCTCTTTGGCATGTGTCATCTGGGATGAGAGTGATCATGGAGTGTGCTATCCTAGTTGTGGATAGTTGTTGGAGATGAGGTCGGTATATCTTGTGGCTTGGTGCGTGAGCTAGGTATATTTGGATTGTTCAAGGTGTATGTATGGGTATACACCTGAGGTGATCTGGCTTGTTGTGTTTAGCCGAGGTTGGTAACAATATGGAGTTTCTCCCTCGTCTGGGTTCCCTCTAGCGGGGATGAGCGGACTGTTGTCTTTCAGTTGCTATCTTTGGTTTTGGGTTTTTTGGGATTCCTTTTGAGTATGTTTATACTCACCCCTTCACAGGAATTTCCCGCACATATTTGTGTATTGTGTAGACCACAAGCCTTTCAACGGAGTCCCAGGAGGACTCGGAGCAGGCGGAGCTGAGTGAGTGAGAATGACCGGGGTGTTTACCGGTGTGGTGCCAAGGGAGATTTCTGGCTGGTGTTTGTGGCAGGGTTCCCCTACTTCAGAGCAGGTTGGACGTGCTTTTGTAGTTTACTTTTGGTGGGCCCTGTTTTTCCCTTTTGTACTTTTGTTGTTCCACTCTGGGTTGGGATAGATTGTATGCATTCATTTTTTATTCCAGTTTTATATATCTCTGCACTGTTTCATGGAGGTGTATGTGGGTGTGTGTGTATAGGTACCTTAGTCTAATGCCTCCCATGCGTGTGATAGCCTACTCGGCGCTGGACGCCAGCCCCTGGCCTATTGGAGGCGGGCTTGGGGAGTCGCGGCTCGAGCCCCGTTGGGTTGGGTCGTGACAGGGGGATTATTATACACCAGTGTGAGAAAAGTTCACTATGGTAGAAACCATGGATATACTCACTAGAAATATGGCCGTCCCATGCCTCGGGATATACCTATTTTTCTTTGTGATATAACTAGTACAAACCCATTGCTTACCAAACCAAGAGTGATACATGGGATTATGTTCTTGGTCTCCTTGGATGGGATATGCTGTAATGTTTATGTCGAGGGATCCTGTAGCATCCCTCTGGAGTCTATTAAGGATAACCTTGAATAATCTCATGATTTAATTAATGGATTTGATATATTATTTATAGGTATTTGTTTTCGTTTCTTATTATAATTGTTGTTATAATTTAAAAAATTGGTATGTAAACGCATGGATGATGGTCAAGGGGTGTGGCTACCAAGCCAATAGACAATCTTGGGGTAAACCCATTTCAATTTATATTTAGATGATTCCATATATATTCAATGTTACTTATTTGGGTAACAATGTTTTAGACATACCACATAGGCCAAATTAGTTAGAATTGGTCAAGTATCCATTTAAGAACCCAGACAGATGTTTTTTTTATGACCTTTTATTAATATATGTTGGAAAATTGATCAATGATAGTGCATGAACTGGATTGATGTTGAACTGGTATTGGTGGCCTATTAAGATTATATCCCGCACCCTACATGGGAATCCATTTTAATGTGGTACTAATGAAAATCATCTTGTTTGAAGGTCCTCCGAATTATTTGTTGTTTTTTGATGTATACATCAGAGCAAGAGAGTATAAGAATGATCTAGTACTCCAGATGCATGTGGAGTTAGGCTTAAATCATAATAAGCCTATTATGATACCTCCAGATGCATGTTGTTTTGTTATTATATTGTAATTATTATTATACCTCCTTGTATATTGAATCATAATAAGGACATGAAGGAATCAATTTATATATTATCATTGTATATTTTCTCTTATGCATTCATTGTATTTATCATCCACTGATTTTATATTTTTGATTATTTATTATGGTATTTTCCATTATTTTAAACATGATATACAGATGTGTGTCTATAACCACAATAGTATAGTCTCTCTACCATTCCACTAGTAGTACTTCACTAGTAGTCCGATGCCTCTAGAATATGGGGATTCATTCTTGAGTCCATGTAGTGACAGATCAGGGTACTGACTTAGATGTATGTGGTGGATTGAAGTATTATGAATTATCTTAAATTCATCTCAGTCCATAATTTATGATATATTTTCTTACGTTCTTACTTATAAATGAATCTAATACATCTTCCATCATTCATTAAAATATTGCGGCCACATTGCATCCCTTCACAGCATTGATCGTAGTGTTTATAACTAAATATATTCTTTTATTTTTCTTCGTTTATTGTTCGAACTCTATATCCAACTACAAATAATTTTAATAATTCAATAAAATTTTAATTAATTTATTAAACTTCAAAAACATTTTGTTGTAAATTTGAATAAAATGAAAAATATAACTTGGTCTATCCCCCAATACAAAGAACTTGTTTTTCCAAATGCATACTATCAAAACATAAATAAAATATGAACAACATGTAAAAAATATTAAACACAATATAAATTAAATTAAATCAATATAAATAGGGGTTAACGAGTATATATTTATAAAAACAACAATTTAACATCACATTCATTAATGTAACTAATTTACATAGGAACATTACATTTTCAAATTGAGAAAATGTGGGTATTTTCTTCTAATTAATCATGTATTATAAATGATTGTTTTCAAAAAATACTAAATATTATTTAACCCACGATGAGTTATTTTCTATAATTAAATATGATTTATTTTTTGGTAGTTTTGTGCTCTTTTCATGATTATATTCTACTTCTCTATAGGCATGAAAAATAACTACATTCCCCATCATGTAAGTAAAAAATTCACATAAACCATAATGGATTTGAAAATATTGATATAATGTCTCTGGAACATATAGTTAGTATGGATTGATGCGTAAATGTATTAACTCTCAATAAAAGTATTTCTTTGAATAATTATATATGATATAAAATGTACAATGCAATGTATCTATCAGTTTTCATCTATAAACTCTAAATCGAAAAATACGGAGTATGGTCACGAACAGTGTAAGTATAGTGAAAGTGATTCAACTTATTGAATAAAATTATTTTTTTCTTTTTTTATTTTGTATTTTTGTAAGAATTTTTTGATTGTTATGATTTTAAAAAACTCAGATTCACCACTAAACCACATACGATCCATAGTATATCGGTCTGGTAAATGTGATTATTTATTTTTAGAAAACATTTCCAATTGGGTTTTATTTTATTATTAAGGAATTACAATAATTGTGATGTATGAATAATTATTATTTCCTATAACACAAAATTGAACCCACCAATTGATTCAGATTGAACCTCCCTTCATTTAATACTTCCTACACTCCCAATAATAGACATTAACATATCATTCAATATAAACGGAGTAGTGTGTGAATATAATAAAATGGATTTTAAAGTTTCTAATACCTCATTGGGTCATTTGTGGATTCTATGGGAAAATAAATGATTAATTTATTTATTTGTACTATGATAGGTTCATAATAAAAAAATCATCATTAATTTTAATAGTTAGTTATCAATGTCCTAGCTTCGATAAGTTCCAATTAAATTAACAGTTTGTGGTATTCCCCATGATCACTAAAAAATATCATCATTATATAAATAGGATGAATATTTTATAAAATTATTCTTTATAATGGAACATGTTATTTGTGAAAATAACTCATTGAATGAAAAAATAAGAACAATTTACTTGAAATAAATATCTGAAATTAATTTTTCCAAAACTAAAGAGGATTTTTTTGACTCAGTCAACCAATTATAGAAAATATGTTTGTCATCGATTTAATATCCAAGATTCCCTAAAATAATTAAATACCCACCTTTATTAATTTATTTTAATTACCATTAAATTATAAAACATAATATCATGTTATTCCTATGAAAATAATATCTCATAAAATAATGAATTTAGGAATGACTGAAAATAATGCGCATTAAATTTATAAGGATTTTTTATGAAATTATTTTGAAATTAAAAGTTTTTAATGATTGATATAAAGATTATAAAATAATACTCCCATTATCAATGATTCATCAGTCACGTATAGAATTCATGGTACCTTTCGTTCCATTTATAGGTACTATCATGACTTGTAAACTATTCATGGCATAAATTTTCATTTCCTAGATGTGTTATGTATTATTTAATAATAGTAATCCCTTTTATAAAATGTATATTCTATAAAATTCATCCAGAATGACATCATTTTCATTAATGGACCAATATAATTTGAATAAAAATAAATGAGTGTGTAATCCTATTTAATTATTCTAAATTTGGACTGAGTGGAGGAGAAAAATATATCAAAAAATATGTGTTGCCTCCCATAAGTGATGTTATATAACATCTTTTTCTCAACTCAAAAAACGTTTTCATAATATTTAACTAATATATTCCCTCTTTCACAATTAATCAAAGTATTTTCCACATTGATTTAATTTTTTTTTTAATTAAGATTTTTATGATAGAATTACCATATTTAATATAATTACATCGAAAGGTACAACATGGAGGTATTCAATGATAATAAGGGTGAATGATTTCAATATCCTCTTATGGTTGTTATGGTATGTTCCCATGGTATTTTCCTAAGATCTTCATATTTTTAGTGATTCTATTCCCTCACACTTTTTTTTGAAATATACATTAATGACTAATAAAAGGCCCTTTCTTTTTGGAAAGAAATTTACCCAATATTAGTTTTATTCTACAGTGGTAAAAAGGAACTAAATCACTTTTGTTAATGATTCCTAGATTAATTAAATCATCATTATATAACTTTGTTGTTTATTTGTAAATATTTTAATTTTCAAAAATATCCCTCATTATTTCCTCTATCACTTATTCCTTATATTACATATCCCTCCTATCACTATCATGGCCCATATTATTATATCTCATATTCCTCTTGTATTTCATCTCCAACTCATCATGGGAGGTGAAATCTATACACATAAATCAATATATGATTCATCAATCATATGGTTATCCTATAAGAAATAATATATTCCGATAGGTTTTCATCCAACATATGGCTACAATCCTTCGTTTCTGGTTTTAACATAAGTTATGGTATTCTTTTGATTTCATTATTGGAATCATATAGTTATTCATTTTTCTATGGAAGATATTGGGTTGATGTTTTACGGTACATGTTTTACTAATTATAAAATTCCATCATTTTCCTATATTGAATGTTTATATAATGGTAACAAATGATATATTTTTTTTCTATAAACCTAGAGAATATGTTACTACTAAAAATCCCAGGAAAAATTAACTTCATCATTCTTGATGTATTTTTCTTCGACCAATTTAGAATCACATTTTACATTAATTTGAATATAATAATAAGAAATGAAACTGAGAATAGTCCAATGAAGTCTATAACACACAGTTAAAAAACATAATATAAGTTAATTATTTATTGGTGAATATAATATCATTTCCAGATGTTTCTTGAAAAATAATTATTATCATTTCAAAAAAAAATCATGTGCATAATTAAATAAATGGGATAATAAATTATATATTTCATATATTTTATGGTTTTCGTTTTTGATCCAATATGATATCTGCAATCTAGGTAATAGAGAAAATAAAATATTGATACCATTTCTCTTTATAGATTACATATTCAAAGTACTTTATCAGTGTATTTTTTCCATAAAAATGGGTAATCACAATTATTAAACATTTAGTTAGATTTTTTTTGGTCATTGATTAAAATAGAGGGTACGTGATAAGTAAAAATATAATTGACAGTGATGGCAACCCTAGTACTTCATTATATATGATTTTTAGCTTTTCTCAAGGAATACCTTCTTTTAGTATTTTATGATTTTGAATTTCTACATCAGCAATGTGATGTAGTCTGATGATATGATAAGACACTTTATTTTTGGTCCCTTTTTTTATTGATCACAAGGTGGAAATACTATACGTGAATCATCCCTATGCCCAGTCATGGCTTAAAATCACACTTCTTCATTAGATACCTAATATTTTCATGATCCGAAAATATAACAACTTTGGTTCCCATTAGCTATTATATGAATTTCATAATAGAGAATATGACTATAATGATCTCATTTTAAATAGTTGGGTAAATTATCTAATTATAATTTAATATCCAAGATTCATTGATGGTGAATTGAGGCTTACTATTAATTACATATGAGAAATTGGATATTGGATCTTAAATTGATGTGTCTCAATGTCGATCGATAAGATGGTCCAAGTTAAGTGGTTTCCTTATCATTAGTTTAATCAGTCATTATTTCAACACATAAAACACTTTCCAAACCAAATCATTAATATTATACATATTTTGTTTTAAATGAAATATTGAAAATGGTAGAGAGATATTACTAAAATATTTTATGTATCGTCAGTAGAAACCTACATGGTATAAAAATGATCTAACATAGTAAAGAAAAGTAAGATATATACAAGTGTTTGTTACATATTACATGAATTATACACCTAAATTATTTATTTTATATTATGTTCCCTAACTATATTCCCTTTTTGAATATTAAATTAAATTTCGTGATATTTTAATCTTTTTTTATCAATGATCATTTTAAAACCTTTTCCATGTTTTTTATGTAAATATCCAATGAATTACAGAAAATATTGCAATTGGTGGGAAATGCTTATTGGAATTCAAAAATATAATATGAGAAAATTTTCACCATATTCCATTATAATGTACCTAGGGAATGGTATTGTTAAAAACATCCATTTGTGGGAGTATGTTCTAAAAATATCAACATAAGGTCTACACTTATTGGTATTCAGGAACAACTGGAACCTGGATGAATCAAAAATTAACATTATAACAAAATAATTATAACTTATATCTAATCAATTTATTGTCTTATAATTTAATGGAATGAGTATGTGAATTTTTTCGGGTAACATTATTTAGCTTTCGTATACATATTCAAACCCTCAAAATATTTTTCAAACTAATGGAGATCAGTTAATTTTACTAAATCTTGATAGTTTTTATACCAACATTATTTTTTAGCACAAGGATTTGGAAATCAAAATATGAATTAGATATTGGGTATATAATTTTATGTAATATAATTATCTTTATATATTTCTATAAAACCTCTGTGATGGTGGTATTATGCTTTGTCTATATTTTTATATCAACTGACTAATTACATTAAAAAAATTATTCCATGAGATCTGAATTTGCTGTTTATTATAGTTATGTCAACTAGAATCCATAATATTACAGGGAAATTTATTTTCAGAAGGTTAATTTGTGTTTTTTAGGAGAATCATATCATTTATTGGCCATGATCATTGGAAATTTATCATCATTCATAAGATAAACCGATTTAAAATCATTTCATAATGGTTTAACTCTGGACATGGGGGTTTTTTGAGGGATGATTTTGAATTGAGGATTTTTACTAATAAAGATTGTTCTTCATGAATCGAGTAATTTTATCATAATAAATCATTGAAAAATAATAATTACCTTTTTCCTCGATCGAAAAACTAGAAGGTTGAAATTTCTGAGTGCTAGTACTTTAAAAGGATAGTTTTTCTCCTAAATCCTAAATACCATGATGTATTCAGGAATCTTTAATTAAATATATAATTTTTCCATGGGATGTCAAATAATTTGAGTGACTATGAGAAGGAAATTTTATTTAATGACGAATTATGGATTGTAGAATTCTAACTCTATGTTACATTATGAGTTCTCCTTCCTAGAAATTGATGAAGATTATTTATATCTATATGAATGGTCTCCCCAAGATGATGGGAGAAGTTCTTAGCTCTCTATCTTATTCCATTTTGGGGACATAAATGTCCAGTAGAAAAAGTATTCCACCTTGTCCTACATGTGTATGTTCGGAAAATCATTATGCGAAAAATACTGAACTACTTTGTAATTAAACCAAAACTCATGTAAGATTCAATCATGGAATATATAAGGATAAAAACAAAGTGCAAGGAATATCATATATTGAATCAGCTATAATACATTATGCATTTTTAAAATTTAATGTGTTAATACAAACGGGAATAGAGAATATCCCCGTATACATTATTTTTTTGTGGAAACCGTGGTGTGAAAATATATTAGATTCTTATTCCTATATTTATTCTCATTTTTCTATATTGCCAAATTTCTCTGGTCAAAATATTCTAATTTAATATTTAATATTTTGGTATTTTTATACAAAATTCCACTTGCAGGATTTAGATTGCAATATTTATTATAGTTTCCTAAATTTCTATTGGAATTCACTCATCATCACCCATTTATGATTCAACTAAAGAAAAATTGAATGGTGATTGGATGTTCTTTTTTCCACTTTTTTCCCAATAGATTTGAATGAATCATTTCATTTCTAATCCTTAATTGGTTTCTTCGATATTCTAGTATTATTAATTTGTATGAATGAGTTGATATTTATAAGGTTCTTAGAATCAGTTTCATAAAATTTTCAGATGTATGGATCTCTAATATTCTTTTTGATGTAATAAAGCTCATGATTTACTCAGTATACATAACTATTTGTGATGGATGATTTTTATTATTCTTGTTCAGAATATCCAAAAGGATTTTACGCATATAGTCCAAAAAAATTATTATCATCTCAAGTTATAAAAATATTTAAATTTGTGGTTCTGTATTGACCTTTTTGGGGGTTGATATATGGTTTCTACTAGTTCATATTTTTTTAGGGTTTCTATAATGGAGAGGGGTTATATTATAATAGCTAATGGTTTTAGGACCATACTGATGATGATGGTGATGGGTATCATGTGTTTTCTTTTGTTGTAATGAATATTTTTGAAGAAAAAAAGTAATGAAATCATGTTACTTTGTTTATGATGAGGATTATGTTTAAATGTATCAGATCATTGTTTTCAAAATAATTTGTTACATGTATTCAAATGAATCATGTCAATGTTTTGATAGGAATTAGAATCATATTTTCAAAATAATCGTACTCGTTGTGAATGTCCATCGTAAAGCGAAGTATCCCTTCTTGAAAAAAAGGTTTTGACCAAGATAAAATCATGATCGAAATGAAAATGAATACACCTTGCTGGAAATAAATTTCAATAGATTCAAATTAGACCAAGTATGAAATAATTTATTTTATAGAGAATCATAATTCAATATATTGACGATGATTAATTGTGATGATGCTTTGAGAATTCCAATTTCTTTTAAATCATGAGTTAAATTGAGAACATGTGATGTATTCTTGATGACTGAATTGGGGATTGAAAGAGACACTTCTAATATAAAAATCTCGTATAAAAATTTATCATATTCAGGAGGAATAATGAAAAATATCGATATTTATTATATTCCCAATCAATAGAATCCAGTGAAAGAAGAGGAAGAGGAGGTGCCGATGAAATGTTTTTCCATTTAAATGTAATGATGATGAAAAGTTATTCCACTAAAATGAAATGATGATGAAAAGTGGATATGATTAAGTTTAGTGCCGATGAAATGTAGTGATACCTCTTATTTTTGAAAAAAAATAATTTTTGGTTGAAAGAGTAATGAAAAGTGATGTTGATGGAATGTGGCGCAAATGACGAGTGGTGCAGATGGAAATCAGTCATGATGAAAATCTGGTATGGATTAAATAGATGATACTGATTAAAATGAGTTTTTGTTTTAAAAATGAGGTGATGATTTAAAATTTAATATAATATTTAAAAAAGGATTTGTTTTAAAAAAGGATCTATTTTAAAATGTGGTGGTTTTTGAAAATATGGTGTGTTTTTTAAAAAGTGGTGCTGATTTTAAAGGTAGTGCAGATTGAAGAAGTAGTGATGATATATGTTTAAGGGATGCTTTCAATTGTATTTCAAAATTATTATACCTAGAATAGATTTTATTCTGGAAAATCATATTCAAAGAAATAATATCAAGAATGATCATACCCTAAAAATATTGTATTCTTGCAAATCATATCTCTGCCAATTTAATCCAAAATGATCATACCCATGATGATCGTATATATACCAATTGTATTAAAAAAATGTCTACTCGGTTTGGGAAGAAACTATTGAAAATGGATTGATTGTAAAATTATGATATTTTCCATTACATGTTAGACGATGATAATTTTAATCCTCAAATGAATTTGAAGTCCTGGACGATGTCATAAATATAGAAAACATTTTTCAATGAAGTGATGCATCCAAGATGGTCATGAGAAGAAGTGAAGAGGATTCTCATATATGTATCCAACCATATAAAAAAGATTGAATTTACTTTTGTTGGATATGTAGTGTGAGTAAAATATATGTTTGAATGATTTTTCATGGGGGGGGGGAAGTAGCATTTAAATACATGATTTTTATTAAAATTGATTTTGAGATTTGTATTTTGTGATCGTATTGAATAAATCAGATTCAAATATCAGACCCATATATGTCCCATCAATTGTAATCATATTGTTCATTGAAATGGTTTTTTGGAAATGAATATATGGAGATTCTTGAATATTATAGTTGAATAGAGATGCATTAACGAAGTCAAAATGCATTTTAGATTTCAAGAGACATTTTAATGTTTTTGAAGTTGTTTGGAAGGGAAATGTTTTGGGATTCCCACCAAAATATCTCATGGGTTACCTATTTAAAGAGAAGTATGTTGTAATTCTTGAATGTTGGTACTATTCACCTCATTAGAGAGAGAAGCATTGAGTTTTTAGTGACATATTTTGATATTATTTTGTTTTGTATTGATTACATTTCTTCGGGTGAGAAGAAAAGGTCATAACCTTGTATTAGGATAATCGTCGTATTCAAGATTCATCGTACTCAATTGATAAAATTATTAGGCCTACCTATTTTATTTAGATGATTTTGGTATCGGGCTGAATTAATCTTTATGAAATTTTCTATACTGGATATTTCTGTATTGATGATTTCAGGAATGAGAATGTGTCGTTCTATGTTTTATCATACTCAGGGACGAACATGATGATTATTCATTTCTATTCTATTGAATTGGAATATCAAACAAGAATCGTTTTTGTAAGAATCATACTCAGAGAAAATCAAACTCAGTTTTCATAACAATGTCTAGAAGGTGCATACCTTTCTTATGGGTATGAAATTAAATAATTTTATTTAAATTGAATACATTTATTTAATTGAAGAAAACATAGTTAAAATTGGTTGCAACAAAACAAATGTATTACCCTATTTTTCTAAGAGGATGCACAGACACTAGTGGGATTGTTTCATAGAGCTAAATGAGTGTAAGGGTATATCATACTTGTTGTAATATAAGATGTTATTTTTTATTTTACGGTATTAGATCATTTCAAGACCATACCAAGTACGTAGCTATTATTTTTTGAATAATGAACATTGTTTGACTTTGTGATCATGTGGATGTGTGGAGTGATTTTTTTAGAAGGGAATTGAATTGTTAATAAGATTTTAATGTCATTTCAATTAAAAATAAATATAAAAGAAAAGGGGTATCCTTGATGCACCCCTCCCGGTATCAAGGATACAATTACTCTGATTGGGTACTTACAATTGATATCAGGGAGTTGGTTCCCTTCTCGATTCATTGCAGATAGAGAATTTGGTCTGTCTGAATAATAAAGGTAGTTATGACTTTGATTAAAAAAATGATCATACATGGAAGGATAAAAGGTTGTCTTATTTTATGATTATCATTTATGATGTCATTGGTGTTGCCACTATTGGGTTTCCACCCATTGATGATAAATCGCCACTTACATCTATTGATAAGATGAATATTGAGAATTATGGAAGGGTAAATAAGGCCATGTTTTCATCAGTTTATGAAAGTGAATTCATGATAGTGAAAGGTGTTTCCACAGCTAAAGACATATGGGAAAAATTGGAAAACATATATAAATGCTATAAAATAGACAGGAAGCAAAAACATCTTAACTAGAGATTGATGTATGAAGACATGAAGATAGGTGAGCATGAATCTGTGGAGGACTTATTTGGGAGGGTGAGTCATATTGTGAGTACATTCAGTTGTCTTGGTGAAAGAGGGGATTACTCCATAGTTTTTTAAAATATATTAATAATCCTACCCAAAAAAACTTGATACCAACGTTTTTCGTTGGCTGAAATAGATCATGAAACATAACTTCTTGATAATTTTAATAGCACTCTTATTACTTATGAATTGATTAGTTGGAATTATATCAAGAAAAAATCATAATTAGATTGATCTATGATATTCAGTGCGATAATCAATGAAAAATTAAATAAGATTATTTTTGAATAAAAAGATATTGATTCTAACTATAAAAATGATGTATGTAAAAAATATCAATGATAATTAATCCTTATTTCCTAAAAAGATGAAAATATGTATAGGGAAATACAACGGTAGAATTCCCTTGAAATGTATTGAATGTTGAAATGTTGGTCACATTGCATTAAACTGTCTTCAAATAAATAATGATGAATATTGTGAGTAAGAAGATATAAATCCTAGAATATCATGGAATAAATAAGTAGATAAAAGAAAATCATATTCCATGTGGAATGGAAGAAAATTATTCTAATCCAAAAGAGGACGTCTCTTTTATATTGATGATGAAAAAGAAATTAGTTATTCTGAATCTAAAAAAATATTTGGAGTATTGTATGGAGAACAAATTTATTGCAATTGTGAATGATGAAGAATTTGGAAGAAGTAGTTCAAAGAAGAAGAAACCCACTTCAGGTTCATTTGAAAGAATAATTTAAATAATTTCTAAGATATATTAGATGATGTAAAAAGAAAAAAAATGGAAGATGATTGTTATTCAACGAGAAATCATGAATGTTTTTTTTAAGAGAAAGAAAAGATGGTGAAATGGATTGATAATTTGAATAAGAATATTGAAGAAGAACATAATCATAATGAGCATCTAGAGGTGAAGCTGAAAAGTGAATGAAGAAGTGTTGGATCTTTTCCAACAATATATTCCAAAGATGAGTTGAGAAATACATGCATACAAAACACTATCACTAAAGATGGTGAATATTCTCATAATGGGAAACCTGATAGGGTTTAAAAAAAGTTTTCTTTAATGTTTGATAAGAATAATGGAATTATATTTTAAAATATTTATGATGGGAATGTTATGTTTGTATCCAAAGTGAATAATTTATATATTTAAAACCCATGTAATTTTATAATTTTTTATATAGATATTGAACTGTTTCAAATTCTTATTTATATTATGGATGAAAATAATAAGAAGAATATAGTTTATAATGAAAATATTAATGGGCCATAAGATATTGAAAATAAGGTCGGTGAGAAATGTTTTTACAATTCTAAAATATATAGAGCTTTCAATGAAGAATATACTTTCTAGGGGTATAGTTGGTATTATGGGGGATTTAGACACACTTCAAGTATGTGTTGGTTTAACCAACAATGTTTCTATTATCCCACATGATTATTTTGGTAGATATGGATGGAGAGACAATCTCCCCAATGAAATATGTACGAGAAGGATGTTGTGATGAAATATAAAATTATTATGTGAAGATTGAAAATAGTTGACAAAAATTATAATATAATTATGAAAGTCTCTAATTAAATTAAAATATTGAAAATGTATATCCTGGTTTGTTATTATAACATAAGAAAATTCGTAACAATTCTCACACGTCAGAAGTGAATAAAGATAACGAAGAAGAAAAAGCTGATGTTGATGAATCTACATTGAATTCCACAAACTAAAAATGACCTAGGATACTTAATATTGTGTCTTAATCCCATATTACCATAGACATTGACCTATTGAAAAAATTAAAATATGTTAATGAGGTCACAATAACATTTGAAAATGGAGCATCCTAGAAAATCAAAGGTCTTGGACAAGCCATCATTGGAAATGAAAGGATGTAACCCAATCAACATTGTATGTTAATTGGTTGAAACAGAATTTGCTGAGTTTTTTAAAACTGTGTGATGAGGTAAAAGAATTATCTTCATGAAATATGGTATTTTTGTGAAAATTGAATAAGATGGAAAGATTTTTACAAGTGGAGAACGTACACAAGGTAATCTATTACATATTGGGGAAACACAAATCTCTTGTAACATGAGTATGGTGTAAAAGAATGAATTGTGGAAAAAAGTCTGGTACACATGTGTTAGATAAAAAACCCATGTTATCAAAACGGGATATTGTTCGATACATTCTTAATTTCACAAGAAGAATATATTGTTCTTTCACTATCTACAAGAATGAAATTATTAAAAATGGTGTGTATGAGAGATATGAGATTTGTTCAAAACAACCCCTAGCGATGATTCATTCTAGTATATGTGGGCCAATGAGAAAACAATAAACCAATGTAAATAATTACATCCTAACATTCATTGATAATTTTAATCTCATTACTTGTGTCATGTATATGAATCATAAATCATATGCCTAGGAAATTTTTAAATGTTTCGGAAGGAAATCCAAAAAAAAATTGTGAGTATTCTATGAGGATGTCATGAACCTATATTGGTGGTGAATACCGAAATAAATAGTTTGAATACTATCTAATGAGTCATGAAATTCTAAATGAGTATAGTTCTACATATACTCCCCCAAAAAATGATGTTGCTTAACGAATGAACAAAATCTAAATGAAAATGGGAAGAACTATGTCACTTAATCACAATCTTTATTATAACATTTGGAGGAGGAAATATATTTTAGTTATTTATATTGAAATTTTTTTTTTCTACATGAATAAATTAGGTATGACATTATATAAATTATTTTATGAAAAAACTCTATGTTTGAAACGCTGGAGGGGTTTCTGGATTCCATGCATTATAAATAATAATGGTGGAAACTATGAAATGTTTGAAAAAAAGTGAAGAAGGAAACATTAATGGATATTCTATATAAGGAAGATATAATATATTATTCAATAGAGAAATGAATATAATTTTTTATTCTGATGAATTGAAAGTAATTGAGAAGTCTGATAAATATAAACATTGTTAAAAAGACATATAATCAAATCAAATTGATGAAAATAGTTCAGATAAAGATACAGACTATTGTATTCCCTCTGAAGAAGATAAATCAGACTCAGCTATTTCATATAATGAAGATGATTTTTGGAAGACTCATCTCTGGCAGAGGAATCATTTGGATGTCCAAATTATAATTGGTGATCTACATTAAAATGTTTAAACAAGTAGAGAAAAAAATTCGAGTTCTCAAACTTATCAATATTAAAAAGTGGAATCAAATGATAATAAAGAATCCTTTGAGAATCTGGAATGGGATCATGCAATGAATGATTAATTAGATTATATTGATAAGTATAATACATGAGAAATTCTACCAAATCCTGAAAACAAACTCATCATTTCCCCAAAATGGGTTTTCTAGAAGAAGCTGAATGAAAAATGTGAGGTTATAAGAAACAATAAAAGATTGTTATGAAATGGGTATTCACATATTGAAGGAATTTTTTACTATAGAACCATTACTCGATTGAATTTTTTTTAAAAAAACTATAATCTTTCTTACTAATTCTACACAAGGAGGATATCAAGATCATACAAATGGATATTAAATCTGAATTCAATATAGTGATCTTGAGGAAGATGTTTATAGTGAAAAACCATGTGGTTTTACTATTGGGAAAGATAAAAGCATTGTGTAGTGATTGAAGAAGGCCTTGAATTGGAAAAAAAGATCTATGGGCTTGATATTCCAAATTGGATTCTTTTTTGAGGAAATGATTTTCACGAAAGTTAAAGTGGATAATAATCTTTATATCAGTGAATTTTTGTAGTATTCCCTCATTGTAATTGTTTATGGTGGCAATATTATCTTTTCTAGGAATGATTAAAGAATTTGGGAATTATTTTTGAAGAAAATAAAAAGGTATTTAAAATTTTATTCATAACGGAAATGAAATAATTTGTTGGGATTCAAATATTATAGTGGAAAGAATATATTTTTTTTCCATGAAAAATATGATAAATAATATCTCAATAATTTTGGAATAAAAACCACAAAAACTATTTTCACGCCGATTTTAGTATGAATTGATCCGAGTAAATCCGGTGAATAAAAAGAAGTTTTTCATAACGAGTATCAAAATCATATTGGGTGTATATTGTATTTCACTACCTCAGGACCTGACCTTCTTTATGATATTACAAAAATTAAGAGACTCCAGGGTCCTGAAAAATAATCACATCTTATTTCCCGTAAAATAATTATCATAAACATTAAAGGCACAACAGAATTCAGAATCAGGTACTGCAACACATTTTTAATTGATTTGTTTTGGGTATTTAGATGAATATTGTGTAAGAAATGTTGATGATAGAAGACCCACATCTGGTGGAGTATTATTTATCGAAAGGAATCATGATAGCTGAAATAAAAAAATTGAATTCAGTAACACTAATAATATCCAAAGATGAGTATATTTCTTCCACCCAAGAAGATACTCAACTAATGTGGATGAAGACCCATGTGGAAGATATACTTGTTGAAGTGAAATTTCCCTTTATCTTTGGTTGTTTTAATCAACACACAATCAATCTAACCAACAATCAAGTTCAACATTGTCATTCAACGAATATTTATAACAAATATCATTTCATCGAATATCATGTGGAAAATAATGATTTAATGTTTGAATATTTGCCATCATTGGAAAAATTGGATTTTAATTTCACAAAACCATTGACAATGGAATCATTCGCAATATTGAGGATGAACATGGTTGTCCAAGATACCTATTTTCCAGGATGAGGAATGGGTTATTGTCCCCCATCTCATCTTACCTTTCGATTGTATTGTCATTGTTGAGAATTGTTTTTTTTGTAAATCTCTTTCCTAAAATAGTGGGTTGTGGGTAAGCTGTGAATTCAAAAAAATTGTGAGTGAACTATTATAACTATTTGTTGGAGTCGATCTAGGAATGTAATTGTTTTGTTTTTTGGGGATGTTGAAGAAGAGAGGAGGTTGAAAGATAAATTTATTTTCAAAATCACTACTTTTTGACATCATGGAATTGCAGTCATCGATTCTTGTTTCCAATAACGAGTTAGCTCATGAAGGCATAGTATTGTTGATATATAATGAATTGATTAAGGATGTAATGTTCATTGAATTATGAAACATGGTTGAAAACAGAATCCAAAGGGATGGGGTATAGTTAGGACTAATATAATGATTCAGGTGATGGGTATCATGTGTTATATATTATTTTCTAGAAATTTTTTGAGGAATGAAATAAAGGATATCACATCACATTGTTTATGGTGAGGATTATTTTCTAAGGAACAAGTTCCTATTTTCAAAAATATCAGATCCATGTTTTCAAAATAATTAGATAAATTTTATGATGATAATTAGAGTTGTGTTTTCAAAAGAATCATACTCACTATGAAATTATACGATAATTAGATGCAGCTATTCTTGAAGAAAAGGTTTTGATTAGGCTCGACTCTAGTCTGAAATGAAAGTGAATAGATCATGATGGAAGTATATTTCACCAGATTCACTCTCGATCTAGTATGAATGATTTTTTTATATTTATGGGGAATCCATATCACTATGACTATGATGTTTAATTATGGTGATACATTGCCTATTTTTATTTCATATAATTCATGAGTCGAATTGAGACCTTGTGATTTATGCATTATGGGGGAAAGGGGGAGTGAGAGACATGTTTATAATAAAAAAAGTTCATATTTAGATTTATCATATAATTGTGGAAGAAAGTAATATGGGATGTTAGTTGTTTTCAAAAACAATAACATTCATGTTAAAGAAGTTGAAGAGTTAGTGCTGATGAAAAGTGGTGTTGGTAATGTGTAATGATGATGAATAGTGGTTCTACTACAAATATGGCTTTTATCAGCGCTTAAAATAGCCTTTAACAGCACTATAAAAAGAACTATTAATTCCGGAAAAGATAAAGGGGGGTCCCCTTTATCAGTGCTCCAAAAAGCGCTGATAAAGAACCCTTTTATCAGTTCTTTTTTTTAGCGTTGATAAAAATTTTAAAAAATAAATAAATAAATAAAAACGATATCCCCAATCTCGGGGGGGGGGGGGCTTTTTACAGTGCTTGATCCCCCCTTTATCAGCTAATTTCCACACCTCCAGTTCCCACCCGCACCGCCTACACCCTTTATCAGTGCTAACCCTCTAAATCACCCTTGCGCGCGCGCCCCTGCCTCCACTCAGATTTGATCTCGAGACCTCCCTCCTACACACCTAAAGCCTTTGCCACCCCCTACATTTATTTTTTCTCTTATTTATGATATATCTATTTATATACATATATATATAGTTATATTTATTCATATAGTAATATATATATTTATAGTTATATAAATATAAATAAATATATATATTAATATATATATATACTTATATTAATATAGAGTAGTTATATAAATATTCATAAATTGGTATTTTAAATAAAATGGATATTAGTTAATATTTATATAAAGCCAATATATTTTATATGTAAATATGATTAATTATTTATTTTAAAAATATAATTTTTAGGTGTGAATATAAAAAAAATATGTACATATAGTTATATATTTGGTTATAAATAGCAGTGCATTATAAAAAACGATAAAATTTGAAAGACATAATATCAATATGAATATAATACCTTTGAATAAATTTATTCCCTGCCAATAAAATCCAATAGTTCCCCCCACATAAATGATGCATAAAATCCACAAAATGATAAAAAATCTGGGTACCCCATCTAAAAACTCAGTTTTTGAGGCCTTCTGGGCTTCTTTTGTCCTAAAAAAACCCTTGACCGGGGTACCCCCGGTCATAGAGACGTAGAGATCATCACATGATTCAATTTGATATGTGGTTAAGCTCAAATGGACACCTGGATCAAATGTTGTGGTCGTTTGAAGTTTCAGTTGCGTTTTCAACATATTTTGGATCTTTTTTTAATTTTTATTTATTTATTTAGTCTTCAAATTGTTATTAAATTACTATTTCTCCATAATAATTAGAAAATTATTAATAAAAAATATTTTTTTAATTTCATTATAATCTATTTTCACTAAATATTTTATATATTAAGTATAATAACTGTAAATTTATATTTATACTTATCTAAAATGTATTTAAAAATTATATATTATATTTATATCAATATAACTATATTTATATATTTATATATCAATATAATATTCTTAAATAATTTTTTTGAAGTCGAACCCTTTATCAGCACTTTTAAAAAAGGGCTGATAAAGGCCCCCCTTTATCAGCGCTACTAAAAAAAGCGCTGATAAAGGGGTACTTTTATCAGTGCATTTTTAGCACTGATAAAGACCCCCTTTATCAGCAATGATAAAGGGGTGGCGCTGGCCTTGACCAGTTTTTTGGTAGTGAGCTGCTAAAGTGTAATTTTGGTGAAATGTGGTCAACTGAAGTGTAATGTTGTTGAAAAGTGGTGACACCTATTGGTTTTCAAACCTATCATATTCTGGGGATGGTAGGATGAAAGGTAATTTCGATGGGAAGTGGTGCTAAGGAAGAGTGGTATCGATGGATATTAGTGCCAGTGAAAATGTTGTGTTGATTACAAATATGAATGTGATTGAAAAAGTGGATCTATTTTAAAAGGAGGTGTTGTTTTAAATTGAGGTTTTTTAAAATAAGTTTTTGATTTAAAAAGAAGTTCTATTTTAAAAAAAATCATTGTTTTAAATGTTACTACTATTCTGAAAAGGTGGAGTTTATTGAAATGGTGGTGTCGATTGAAGAAGTGGTCCCGATTGAGGTGTAA
Source organism: Viscum album (assembly GCA_963277665.1). Classification (NCBI taxonomy): domain Eukaryota; kingdom Viridiplantae; phylum Streptophyta; class Magnoliopsida; order Santalales; family Viscaceae; genus Viscum; species Viscum album. The sequence goes on from OY728127.1 coordinate 918,729, forward strand.
GAGATGATGCCAATTGTTTTTAAGAATGATCATACCTAGAAATTATTGTAGTCTGTAAAATCGTATCTAGGATAATCGAATATAGAATGATCGTGCCCATATTTATTGTACATAGTAAATATCATATTCTTTAAAATCATATCATGTCCAATCACATCTAGAATAATCATACCCAATATACTTTTATCTACAAAAGTTTGATTATGAATAGATCATACTCGGGTTTGAAACAAGAGAATGATGCTGCAATTATTGGAATGTTATGATATTTTCCAATCCAAGTCAGATGATTCAAAACCTTATCCTCAAATGAATTCAAATTCATAATGGAAGTCATGATTCAAGCACATGTTTTTGTATTAAGTAATTTTTCAAGGGTTTTATGAGATGAATTGAAGAGGATGAAAACAATGTAGTAAACCAATTCAAAAGGGTTGAATTACATTTCTTATTATGAGTTCTGGGATGAAATTTTATTACTGGATGATTTGTTGAGGGGGATATTAACATTCAAAAACATGATTTGGATTCAAATCGACTCTGAGAATTATATTCAATAATTAGATATAAAAAATCAGACTAAGATAATGAGACCAATGTATTACTCATCAATATAAATCATACTATTTAATGAAATTTGTATTTGTAAAATAATGGATAATGATTATAGAAGATTTTATAATAATCTAGAAGCATTGATGAAGTCAATATGAATTCAATATTCTAGGAGAAATCAAAATAGTGTTGAATTTGTGTGAGAGGGAAACTTTTTGGGATTCCTCCCCAAATCTTTCATGGGACACCTAAAAATGAGATTTACATTATACATTATGAGTGTTGGTACTTGTCACCATAGTGGAGAGATAATATCATGGTTTTAATTGAGAGAAAGTGATATCGTTTTATTTATTGAATACATTTTGATGGGGAAGAAGACAGTATCCTAATTTTTTATTCCTCTAAACATTGTATTGAATATTCATCATACCTAGTGGATCCTCATATTCTATTTTCCAATTTTATTTGGATGATTTTGGTATCTGGATGAATTAATCAGAGTGGTATTTTTTATAATGGGTCTTTCCATATTGATGATTTCTAGAAAAAGGAAGTATCATACTATGTTTTATAATACTCATGGATTGAAGTGGTGTTGATTAATTTATATTGTAATCTTACTAAAAATAGACATGAGGAATTTTTTTCACGAATACTACTTGGAAGAATCATGCAGGGAAAATAAAACCCCTAAAACTTAGACATTGTTTTCATAAAGACATTATGGTTGTTCTTACCTTTCTTCTAGGTAAGGAATTGAATAATTTTATTTCAATTGAATACATTGGTTGATTTGAAAAAAATCACTTGAAACATGAGTTGTTACCGAATAATTTTATAACCCTATTTGTTTTATGATGGAGCACACACACTAGTCGAGTAAATGGTATTGGATATTTTCCAAACCATACCAATTACATAGCTATTATTATTGAATAGTGAACCTCAAAAATCTTTATATTCCTATGAATTTTTGGATTGAATTGTGTTCCAGGGAATTGATTCTTTAAAAGGAGGCAACAACTATTTTAATTCAAATGAAACATATGTGAAAAAAGTTTCATTAATTTACTCCTCTCAATCTCAATGATACAATTAATTTGTTTGTGAATATACAAATGAAATTGATTATTATTTTTGTATTGATTCTTACAGTAGGGAATTGAATAATTTTGATGGAATTTATTTGGTTGAAAGTTAGTTGTGTAACATTCAATTTCCAATAAATTAATATATTGGTCAATGTAATTACTGGTAGATGAGTGTAAATCACATACCTAGGAAATTTCCCATTATACACAGTATTGTGTCACAACCTTCAATTTATTGAACAAGTAATTTCCATCATTGTTTCTTCAATTGACAGTGATAATGATTCCGAATTCCATACCTCATGGAATCCTCTGGTGATCATACCCAGATTCTACAATTATTGTGAATTCCAATGATCATTTTAATCATACATTAAGAATCTAATGGTGACATTTAAATCTAGGATCCTCTAGATGACGTTTTATGTAAAGATCAATCAACGTCATGTTTTTCATGGTGGTATAAAATCAATAAATTGTGTTTCAACACAGTTTGAAGTAGGATGTTGGAATAATGATTCTTGAATTGCTCCTTACACACATAAAGTGTCTATTAAGTTTTTTGAAGAATATAGTAGATATCCTTTCATATATTTATTCCCCTAGATCAGGAAACAAATATGTGTTTCAGTAATCATTTCCAATATTCCTAGTCATGTACATCTACTAGTTAAATTTTTTTCAACCATTTCCATAATGCTAACTCATGATTGAAGTGGGATTACCTCCACTTCACAGGATCATCCATAAATCCTCATGGTCTTCAGTTATAAGATACATTTTTGAAATAATGAATATTTATTTTTGATTTGTGAGTGCTTGGATTGCAAGATAATTGTTAAGGATAGTGAATTGAATTGTATTGATATCACCTAGAGTATATATTTTCAGTCATTATAATAGGTTCTGAGGAAACACAAGGAGTGTCAACTATGTATCACATGATTATTTATTCAAATTATATTTAAATAATTTGTTTTCTCAATTTTCATAATGTTCATTCAATTTCATGATCACCTTCCATTAAATGGATTGTTAATCTATATGTATTTCAAATTAATATTTCTTGTTTTATGTTTTCTCAAAAACAACATCCCAAAAAATGTAGCCATGTTTTACACATCCATTTCAAGTGTGTCAGAATTTTATATTAACCCATGTAGTATTTCAATTATACTAGGTAGTCTACTTAATATGACTACACAAAAAATGGGATTTTCACTATTAATTTAATTAACATATAGTCAATTTTGAATGGTTTTTTTAAACTATTAATTATGTAAAGTAGTTTAAATTGACTCATTAAAAATAATTGATGAAATATGGTTACCTAAATGGGTTCCTCTTAAACTAATTATATTCAATTTTTAATTATATTTTTTCCCATTCTATTTATGTTAGTTGGTAAGAGAAATATTACCCTATTTATTCTTCTCTTCACCTTTTCTAAACAGTTATGGTAAGGGAATTCAAAATCATGCCTTAATCAACCAGCCTACATCCGTTCTTTTGTGACATTTTAATAGGTCATTTGGATAAATTTACATAATTCCAAATTGGTAACAATTATAACCTAGTTTAAACTATCAGTATCACAATTCTTAACAAGTGATGTAGACATCCAAGCACTCCCCACACAACCATAATCTTCTAAATAGTAATTAGATATGAATTTGGTGGAGGGTAATGTGGATCATTGAATAAATAAATTGAAATTAAATGAATATAACCCCATAATAGATGAGTTGATAATTAAAATGTTAATATAAAATTAAAACTATTTGGTTGATGGTGGAATGAAGGATTAGTACTTTAATCACGTAACCTCAAACATAGAAGTTTATAAACCCTACCAATTTCTCGATCAATCAAAGTAATTACACCCTAATTGATGTGGATGTTGAGTTGATTTAAGAGAGGAGAGACAACATAAAATGAAGAAATTAAATGAAATTGATAGTATGGAAAAAATTAGTACCAAGACATCATCTATAGCAGCCCTCGTGCTGAGTAATTCATCCAAAACCCCACCCGAATAAAAATTTATAATAACATAAGGTCTATTGGGTAGTTATAAATGGGTAAAAATTTAATGTTGGCTGGTCTTAGTTCATTGAAATTTTTTACCAACATTATTATATTGAAACTAGTCATTTTTTGATCATTTTATTAATTTCACACTAGGTATGTGTAACACATCATGCTATATATGGGGCCAATAATATTCATGAACTGTTACACAATATGATTTCACATTCTATGTTCCATTATTTGACACGTCAGGAATTACATTCTGGACATCTAATTTATAGGATCAGACCTCTAATTGGATTCCAGATGTGAAATATGTATTTCCAGCAAAATTTAACCAATTTTTTCTTAGTTCATTAATTTTGAAAAATTTGTCTGGTCCTTGATGTATAAATTACCTTTATGGAGTTGTATTATTTAATAAAAAATCTCATTTCAAACCATAAAATGTTTTGGCATTGTGTAATGTGTTTTTGGCTTACTATATTTGTATTTTTTAATTTTTTTATCGATATTAATATTGTAACAGAAAACTTAAAATCATTTAACTAAAGAATAATACATTAATTTAATATCAAATAGTGTTTTTAAATTATCAAAAAAATGAAAAATATTACAATTTTAGGACATTAACGATAATATTCCAGTAATATTTTCAGGTAATAATTGTATTAATGGTTAAATGTAAAATTTAATTTTAATCTTTAAATTTCCATATTATTACAATTTGTTTATCTTTTTGGATATGGTTCTTTGTAAGGTGAATTGATAAAAACTCATACACAAAAAAAATTGTTCTTACAAAATGATTTTTTAATTTCTAACTAGAAAATTGTTAATAATTGAATAAATATGAAAAATGTAATAAATATGAGTTATCAAAATTATTTTTATGGATTTAATAAATTAAAAATTTTATACATTAAATAAATTATTTTCTATTAAGTATATCATCACGCATATGATGTTGACATAATATATAGGAAAAAATATGTTAACCAATATATAATTAAATAATATTATATGAAATTTGTTTATTTTTTGAAATACTAAAATAAAAAATTTAATAAAGAAATAATAAATGAAAAAAAATAAATATTTACGAGAAATAGAGTTTTGGTTTTCATGTTTTATGTTTGGATAATAAAATAACATGTGGATAAAAAATAATTTTTGGTATAGAATTAAAATCCCGAATGTGTTATATGAATTTAAAAATATTAAAAAAATAATACTGGATAATTTAATGAATATGTGACCCATTATTATGATTATGTGGATAATGTATCTTCAATTTTGACTAATGAATTTCAAAAGGTTCATAAAAAACCGTAAGATAAAATAATGTTAAGTGGTGGGGGCTAATTTTTTTAAAACAATATATGAAATAGAGATTAAATAAATACCTTCGAATAATCGATTAAGAGAGGTTGGGATGTTTTACTACCATATATTGGTATGTTTTATTAATTTTGAGTGTTATTTTTTCAAAATGGTTCTTTTTAGGTAAAAAATCTATCTTTTAGGAAAAAAATAGGGATTATGTTTATTTTTTCATTGTTGTGCATTCCTATATTTATCATGTGTAATTGGGTACCAAAATAAGCTAAACTAGGTTTCATATGTGATTAAATTTATTTCATTTAGATGATATGTTCATATAATTTAATAAAGAAAATTTTACATAACATTAAAATTATTCTTTTATTATACTATACTATCAAAAATCTCTCATATTCTATATTCAATAAATTTAGTAAAATATTTCTCCCCTGAAATGATGCCAAGTTTGATGGACACCTGTCGTTGGGCACAAAAAAAATAATTTCCTATGTTAAAATGTAGTAATTTGGTTGACCTAGGATGTATCCTGAAAAGGAGTGCACACAAAATAGTTTTTCACTTCATAATGAGGGTAAAAATGTGGTGTTATTTTTAAAATAAATTAATAAGATAATGATTGAAAAGAAAATTTAAATTCAAATGATTTAAAAACAATGATATTAAAAGGGTGATTATGTCATGTTCGGTTTCCAAATTGTAATGATATCCTTGCTCAATTCAATTCAAAAAAATTCTTTGTTGATTAAAGTGAGTTTCCATATTCATTTCCTCTCAGTTCCTTGGTGAAATAATAATGTTGAGAGAAAACCATACTAGTATATTAGTTTCATCAACTCTCCTTCGATGTGAAAAATAGTTATATTAAATATCAGTAATTGAAATGGGAAATAACCAATCAGGTCTTTTTTATACAAAAAATTAAGAACATTCACTACACCTTTTACACATATCGATGATCGTCGAGTACTTCACCACTAATCCCTATTATATTCCATCAAATATAAACTAGAGATTCGTGGATGGAGATAATGATTATTTTACCAATGAAAAAATCAATAACGGAATTAAAATTCAAGAATGATCGCACTTGATAACAATATCCGCTATATAAAATTTAAAACTACCATTAAGAAGAAATAAATTTCTTTCAATTACGTCTAAGAACTCAAGCATTACAAAATAGAAATCCAACCCATCACCATCCACTACAAATGGTTACCCCACCACAGTAAGAGTAATCAATATGAACGATGAATAAGGAATGCTTTAAGAAACTATGGAAAATGAAAAAAAGAGATAAAGATGAAAATATCTCCTCCTTGGTGTCCCAAAAGGAATGGGATTGAGTTAGAGATGCTTTGAGTGTAAGGATCTCCCCGAATTTTACAGCCAGAATTTTTCCCCTAGATGATGATGCATTGTAGCCACATTAAATGACATCTTTTTACATTTCACCCTTCTTTAAGGTTATTCATAATTATCTTATCACATTCCCCACAAAATCACAGCGTATTGGGACAGGTATTCCGATATTTATTTCTGTTTTACTCTCACAATTTATTCTGTCTATTCAGACTCTCCAAAATCATGAACCTCTAGATTAGAATGATTTTATGACCATTAAAAAGCCAATTAAAGAGTCCTTTACATCATGAAAGATGTTCCAAAACTCCATTCACATCCACCCACCTAATTACACAACCCTTGGGCCCACCATGAATGAGTTATAGACCCCACAACAATACTCGAAAGATCTATAAAAAGTTTTCATGATCACAATTGTGAACTTCTTTTGAGCTTCCATATAGCCATTTAGCTTTTTGGTCATGAAGGATTAAATGAAGCCTTTCTTCTATATAATCTGAAAGATAACAAAAATTCCTAATTTATATTAGTGTAGAAAATTTTATGGCCAAAATTCAGAAATGATTTAATATAGTTAAAAATCCAAAATGGCCCATTTTTACTATTAAGCTCAAAATATTACCAATATCATAAAAATTTAGCAGTTTATCTTAATATAACAGTTTGATGGGTTTCAAACAATTAAATTAAATGTAAATTTAATTGAAAATATTTTTTGTATCATGTTAATAGGTAGATCCGGGTGAGCCTAATATTGTTTATATGATAGGGTTCTATCAGATATCACTAAAATGTATGGTTTAATGATTGTGTTCCCCATATAATTATGTTGAAAGTAGACCATAACGTTGTGAAATTTGTAATGGATAATTATTTTTTCTATTAATATGATATTCCATGATAACAACATGATTTATCTATTTATTGTCTGGGTTTACAATGTTTTATTTTAAAATAATTGATATCAAATGGATAATTATTATTGATACATATTAATCATTCCTTTTTAATGCTTATATAATTATTCATGATTGATGGGTTAATAAATAATGTATAATATTTATTTCATAATTTTTTCATTCATAATAATTATATCTTTATAACCTTATCCCCTTACTAAGTTAATTGATGACATAATTTTATTAATTGTTTTGTTTTTTAATATATAAAATTTGATCACACTGTTATTATATTTTATTTTCCCCATGTAAGAAATAATTTCAATGAATGTATAAATTTTAGAGGAATTTAAAAATGATAATGATGGTGGAATAATCCGAAATAAAAAAGTGGGTTATTTTAAATGAATACTCATTTGAAGTCATGGGTATTGTTTATGTAACAATTTGTATTAATTATATAAAACTATAAACATAACAGATCTTTGAGAATATAGGTGATCCAATTTCTCCATTTAAAATTTAATTTATATTATTTTTAGAATTGGGTCACCATCATAGGTATCAATTAATTAAATTAATGGTTCATGTTATTAAGGACTTGGTATAAGAGTGTATTTTTTGGGTTGTTATAGTTTGTATAAGAGGAAAAGTATGCTATAAATTATTTTTTCATCTATCATTCATGAACATTGGATAAAGCATGACTCTACATACGTGGGTTTCATTTGGAATGGTTTACCATACAGGATGGTGGTGTTCTTTTCCTAGGAGGTGTAGCCACCAATATCATTTCCTGGATAATATCTATTATATCCCATGGGATATAATTTCATTATAATATAGTTAGTATCATAGTAAATAGTTAGTGAAATTTTTAGATTATGATTATTTCATGCGGGATAAAATTTAGTGTTATGGATATCGTCTTAGGATTATATATGTAATAATGATCATATGTTCAACAACACCCATTTGAAGATTTATATTTTTAGATCATAAAGTGATTAATGAAATTTTGGTAGATTAGTTTTTAGGTAGATGTATATGTAAATAGAATTTTTAACAAGATATATTTATTTAAATTTTAGATACATATGTTTATCTAATTTAAAATATCTATGGTTTATATAAAAACCGGTATTATGGTAATTATGGGATCACATGTTCTATCATATAGATAAATGTGGATTAATATGTTATTTTGCGACAATGAGTTTAATGTTATTTACAAGAAATATCAATAATTTTTAGTGAATTTAAGATGAAATTTATGATAATTCATTTGAGGTTATAAAAATATTTAAGGATGAGGTTACATTTTAATAAATTATCTTGAACCATATTTATTACAATTGAATTTTTTATTTTGATGTCTTATTTAATAATTTTAGGGTTTACTAATATTTTAAAGTAATATTATAATCGAGTAAATTTTTTAGTTTGGGGTAATGTATAAATATAGGTGGAAAATAATTTAAAAGAATAAATGGTTAACTGGTCTTAAAAGATGATTTTAGTATTTCAAACATGATATATTCCACTTGAATATTCATCATTTCGCGAAAAATTTGAGTTTGTGGTGAAAATTGGATAAATGATGAAAATATACTTGTCATGTTAGAATATTTCACTCTATTTTACATCAAGAACGGAAAATAATTACCCAAATATTTTAAAAATATCTTTAAAAATTTTATAATATTACATTCATTTTTTCGGAATTGATGTTCTTTTAACTCTTCACTAATTTATTTTTATGAGGCACTTAAATTTATGTTCATCAATAACATTAATTTTATCAATTTTCTCTATATTTTTTAAAAATATTTAATCTTTTCTTCCATTTTAAAATCACAACATCCTTCCTAGTTTATTCTATTTTTATTCATAGAATATTTTATTTTTGAGGACCTTCATATGAAATTTTTCACTCTTACCAAGAGAAAGATTTGTAAAGCATTTTTATAATGTGACTTTAAAAAATGTTCTTCCAAATGAAGTACCCTTTATTATAGAGATAAATTTGAAATTAAAGTGGAGGAAATGTATTAAACAGTGGGGTGTATATAACACCATGATATTTTTTGAAACAAAAATATGTTTTATAACATATTCAACATGTGAGACTGAGCATAAACAAAACATGAAATATATATAACTATTAACAAAAGTCAAATATTATAGTGTGTGAATGAAAATAATAAATTTAAATACTATATATATATATATATAATTAATTTTAAACATAAATAATTGTAAAATTTTTAGTTAACAGTTAATTAATTTGTTGTAATGAAATGTTTTTCATCAAAAAAATGTCTTACTCAAAAAAATATTTATATCTATACATGATAAAATATGACAACTAATTTTGGCATCATTTATAAATATATTTTTATAAGTACATAAAAAATATTTATATTGGAATATCAAAATTTAATTTTTGATAAATATATGTATTTCAAATAAAATATATATTTATTAGTTAACAGTGAAAATATACAAATATTTGAAAAAATTTCAATTGTTTCAATAAATTGTTAAATTTACAAGTGTTTTTATAATATGAATTTAATTTTTGATAACATAAGTATTATTATTTTTATTTAAAACATTATCTTTTTTAACATTCATCTTGATATTGTAATTTTTTTTAATTTATTCATTATGTTTAGAAATGTGATTTTTCATAAACTTGTATTAAAGGGTATAATGTTTGTAATTTTTAATTAATTAATATAAACCCAAATGATGATTTATTTTAATGATATTTACATTAATAATTAAAATATATATTCATTTATATTCATAAAATATTTAATATCATTCATTGAGTTAATATAAATTCATCTTTTACTCAAAAAACAAGCATCTTGAAAACTGCATTTTTCACCGCGTTTGAGGGATTTGTTTTAGAATAAATATTTCTTCATATGGGTATTGAATTTTTTAAAAATTATTTTATATTTGGAATTAGAAAATATTATATTATCTTGTATGGTAATTTTTTTACATAATGGATAGTGAATGTTTTAAATATTATTTACTTGTGTTTAGGTAAAAATGGACTTACATGGGGGTTAAACTAAAATGATAAGGCATAAAATGATCTAATACTTATATAAAATATATTTTATGGTATTATTTAGACCATATATTTTATAATAATATATAATAATCAACTTTTCACCTTATATAATATTTATAAGGATGGGTACACAATTTTCATTTAAAAATTGCATATGTGCCAGTAACTTCAATTATAAAAGTGTACCACATTTACTCTCTTTTTCACAGAATAATATTTTTTATAAATCAATACCAACTCCCATCGACTCCCAAATTCTCAAATACCATATTATATGGATTATTTTGTTCATAAATCCATCAAATAAATAATTTGGTTGAAAACCAAAAAAAGATACTTGAAGAAGAGGTTGTGATCTTCCTTGAGGGTTCTTAATTTATTTCTTACACCATACTGTAAAATAATTCTTAAACCATGATTATATAAGAAATTTTAAATCATATATATGCTGATATCATATTATTTCAATTTCATTACCTAAATCGTTTTAATCAATCATCAATTGGGTTATGAAATCACCATTTGTTTGTATGGAGGACTACCACCCCATGAACTGATGATAATATTTTTTCAGTTACAACCGTTCTCATTTTGGGAATGTTAATTTATATGAATTATATATTTTAAATTTATAAAATAAATATTCCTATGATATAATTATATCATATATATGTTTTTTACATTCCATTCATTAAATGATACAACAATGTCACTTGTATATACTATGGACTACCACCTAACGAAGGAATGAGATTTTTCCACTAATGTTTTTCATGAAGTTAATAATGGTAAATATAACGAATATAAGTTATATAAATTGAATCATTATGATATTTATGACATATTAAAATTTACTAAATTATAATATATAATTTTATATAATACCTTTGACTCATCATTAATTGAAAATGTTGTTTGTGTTTGTGTGTGGACTACTACATTCAAAAACTGATATGTTTATATTTTCATCACCACCCTGTATAGAATATATATAATTAATATTGTATATATATTTCAATGTTCATTCAGGACTCATTATGTATTACTTAAATCATTCCCATAAAGGTCATTAAAAAATAGATACACCACTCAATCATATGTACGACCTACCATCTCCCTGATTTTATCATATTTCATATATAAAAACTACATTAATGTATGGTAATAAAAGTATAATTTATATTTTAATTGGATATTTATGTGAATATTATTATTATAAATATGATTAAACAATGTTCACATTGACAACGATCAACACACTGAAGCGATTTTGAATTAATGTTCCAAATGTTTTTAAAAAGTCTGTACATATGATTACATAATATTATATATCCGTAAAAAATAAAATAAATGATTTACGTAGAAGTTGATGAAAATGTTAATATTGTTTAATAATTAAAATAATTTATCTTAGATAATATATTGGGAATAAACAATATTGAAGGAATGTCTAGAGTGGAGTTAATAGTTTTTCTCAGATTTGTTTTTCTTCTGTAAGGCATATGATTTATTAACCACATGTTTTTATTTGGTTGGAGTATATACATTTCATATTACCTAATATTTATTAATAATTCATACATCATGGTATTTTATGTTTCAATTTGAGTTATTTCATCCTATGTGATTTTCCATGGAAGTTACCCAGTTTTGTTGAATTTTATAACTATCTTTCTTTTCATTAGGTTATATTAATTCTTCATGGTGTTTGATATTATAAGATTATTTGTGTAATTAATTTTTATAATAATATTATATATCTACATTTTTTATGTTTTTATACATTTTATGTACAAAATATTGTATCTGAATAATTTTTAAATTCAACCGTATGATTTTTGATAGGGTTATTCTGATTAAGCTCTATTTCATTGAGAAAATGATTATGATATGTGACTTTATTATGTTTTTAGTTTTAAAAATTTCACATTGAATTTTTTTAGGAAAATTATTATTTGGAATATTATATTATGTATCATTGTATTTCATTCTTTCATGGGCCTTATTGTTAAAGGGGTTTCCAACGTTTTTATGAATTTCTATAATTAATTCATCTCCTTATTAACTATTTTTTTCATGTTTCATTAGTAGATATAACTGTATATTATAATCATAAAAATAATTCACTTATTTGACTCTAGATAGGAATTTGGGTAAACCTTTTGATTTTCATTTACTTATTTGTTGACGAAAAATCATGAAATTCATTTGAAAGTGATATGTATCGTGCATTATCATTTTGATCGTGTATCATTCTCTTATAATTTTTTTTGAAATTATTTTAATAAAATGTATAAAAATGTTTTCTTATATCTATTTAAAGAGATATTTTATTTTCATTAATATGGTTTTAAATGAAAATATTATAACATTTTTCAAATGGGTGACTTGTGAGTCATATTTTCAAGTTCCGTTAAAATGAATGTTCTCATGAAATATATTATATATATTTTTCCTCAATCAAAACACAATTTTCATCTAAACTTTCATTTTCTAAAAATTATTTGAATTTTTTCTTAAAATTTTATAATCGATCTATTAATGAAAATGTCAACTCAAGTTTTACTTTTTATAAAAAAGTCAATGAAATTTTTATGTAATTTTCCCGACAATGCCTATTTTGGTTTAATCAAACTGGTGAAATGAATATGTTATATAAAATTTATGTCATGAATGGAATATTATTCCATATTTAAAATCATTTTATTTAATAATTATTTTAAATATTTAAAATTCATATTCAATGAAAATTATATTCAAATTTTTTTCTGTTATAGAAAATGTATTAAAAATTGAATCGTTGTTTTTCATCAAAATTTATTTAATGTACCTACAATAGTATTTAAATTAATAAACATAAAAAATAATTATGTTACCAATGATTTAACGAGGATTCTTTTAATGATTTAATATTAATTATATCTCTATATGGATTATGATTACACCAAATTGATTATTTTGGAACCCGTTTATTTTCAATGGGTTAATATTATTTTAGAGAGATTATCATAGAAACCATTTAAATTTAATAGTTTAATTATGTTTTGAAAATAATTATGGTGTTTTATGATTTTTTTAAAAAAAATAAATTATCTATATTCATTATTCAGGATGTGGTTCTTGGAAATTATTTATGACATGTGTCCCCAAATAGTTTTCGGTGAGTTTGATTGGGTAAATTGATGGGTTATCCCAGATAGCACTATAATGAATTAAATGATAGTTATTTTATATATTTATAATTATATTAGAAGTACATTTTTTTTGGTATTCTACTTATAAGGGTTCTTTAAGGGTTCTATTGGTTCTCTATAAAAATAATGATCAGATGTACCGACATGTTTTATCTATGCTTACACATTTTTAACATGATTCATTTGATCAAGATAGATATCATATGTATTATTATTATTGACTAGTATGATTATTTAATTTTTTTAATTATAACATCATGTGTCATGATTTATGTTGAAGGTATTAATAGGTATGATTACTTTTATGATTCTGTAATGAACTCTGATTATATATTTGCTACCTTATAAACTTCTTATTCTCACCACGGAAATTAAATGGACAATTCTTATGATTACCCTTACTGGAAAAATTATATCTCTATTAATATATTTCATTTTCCCCCTGTAATCAATAGTGATGTTTAATTAAATTGTTTTAAAATTATTTAGTATGTATGTTCATGATGACATAATGTTAAATAAGAAATGTCATGTTAAGGGGGTGAAATTATCATTTAAAGGAATATGTTTTTTTTTCATCATTATAATAATCTCTAGTCCAAAGAGGTCTTCTAGAATGAAATTGACCCAATTTTTCCTTCTAATATTTTAATGTTTGGATGGTTACAATTGGGTCACCTTCATCTCCATCAATGATAGAAATTTAATGTTCATGTTTTTAGTACATAATCTGGAAGTATTTTTTTGGGTATATTATAGGCCCACAAAGCATTTAGGCATTAAAATTTAATTAGTTTTTTATAAATTATTGACCATAGTAAGAATGCTAAAAGTGAAAAAATATATGTGTAAAATGATTAAAAACTTTTCAAAAACATGTTTCAAAAGGATGGGATAATTATATCTCATAAATAACATTCTCATATATCATTTTTTCCATTATTAGACCAATTGTAACATAAAATAGTTATATTATCTTTTAAATATTTCATAAATTACACTATATTCCCATAAAATAGGAGAAATCGACATCCCAACATGTGTAAGATCAATTGAATCTTGGAAATAAGAAAAGTGCTAAAAATTAAAGAAATATACAAACCTAGATATTATCAATTGGTCATGACATTATCAAAACAACACCTCAAAACAACTTAATCCTTTTTAGAATGTTGATCTTCCATTTTCTAAAGTTACTTTCACACAAACTACTTTTCATTACCCTTTATTTCATATAATATACTACCCCAAAAACTATTCTATCAATGAAAGTCTAATAAAATAAATTATAATAATATTATGAGGTGATATTATAATTATTTAATATTTATTTTATAAATTCCTAAAAAATCGTTCTAAAAATGAATATGTTTTCACCGATACAAGTGGAATAACTCCTCCATGCACGACGTGCGTGATTTTTGATCACCACAATACAGAGATGGATTTAATAGTAAATTTATAAAATCATTATTATATTTATATCATTATTAATGTTGTAAAAATATATCCCATCATTATATTTTGACTGGTCCAGATAAAACAAATATATCATCCTTGTTACTTGTATACTACCACATTCATTGACGTCTCATATAACATTTTTATTGTTTTATTTTGTAGTTTAAAAAATATTCTTATAAATTGATTCACATATAAAAAAACTCTTATACAACAACATTATGCACTAATAATAAATATAATTCTCCAAAATAATCAACTTATTAACAATAATCACCTATCAACTATAGCATGTATTGTTTTGGTTAATTTATCCAAAAATATGAACAATAATATAAAGTCTCATAATGGATAAATAAGGAAACCTAATTTATTATGATATTTAAAACTAAAAAATATGTACTCCTATTTATTTTGTATTAATGGTACATGTAATATTTAAAATGTTATTAATATACAAAACCTCATTCAAACAAATTAATAAAAAATTATCACTAATCTTATCTGCACAAATAAAAAATAATTTACTAATGAAATATTTTATAACATTTTAATTTCATTAAAAATATATTTCATGTTCGTCGTGAAGTTAAATCACAATCATGGAATTCACATGTTATGTTACATGTTTTTACATATCAATTATGATTCATTGAGATATGATGAAAATTCATCAAATGTTTCCACTTTTTATAGTTTCTATTTTCCATAAACAAATTTTGACAAAAGAATTCATAAAACATATGGCTGTTAGAAATCCATATCATATTTTAACATTCATGGTATATACATTCAAAATACTATGGTAATGTAAGGTTTTTTTGATAACTCATTCATCATTTAATTGAGTTATAATATATCATCATGAAAATCATATATCTATGATTGGATTCAACAACTATATGACTCTATATTATATTTTATCATTAGTTGTTGGGAAAATATTACTTTTTTATTCACGTTCTACAGTTTTTAGTTTTTTATAATAAAAAAATTTAGTTGTGAAGACAAATTATCAGTCTATTTAACGATGATTGGTCAATAATTTAATTTTTTATCATCCCAAAAATGTTTTATTTATATTTGGAAACAAAATTATATATTATCTCAGGTGACCTTCATATTTCCCTTTCTATATATTCTGATGGTTATTTAATTATCACATTCTGGGATTGGAAATTTAGAAAAAATATATATAAAAATATTAAAAAATTCTTATATGATAGTTTATTTGTCCTTTCCATCTAAATTATTATTACATAATATTTATATATTTACCAAATCTCTATAAGTTAATATTATTTTTATTAAATATAATGTTTTTCAAAGTCATTCACATCACCTTTTTGGAAAAACGTTTTAATATGTCACATAACATCATCATT
Organism: Viscum album; assembly: GCA_963277665.1. Classification (NCBI taxonomy): domain Eukaryota; kingdom Viridiplantae; phylum Streptophyta; class Magnoliopsida; order Santalales; family Viscaceae; genus Viscum; species Viscum album. Next base: position 935,148 of record OY728127.1, read on the forward strand.
TTGTGTTAATGTCTAAAAAGGTTTCTAAAATATATTTTTGGAATTTTCCACGGTGAAAATATTGTTTTTACAAAATGTACATTCAATTAAACTACTCAATTATTTGGTATTTAAAACCAGTTTTTCTAAATAAATTAAATTCATGATTTTTTAAATACGAAAATTTCTATTGAAACTTGCTTTATATAATATATTTACTAAATAATATTGAATATAAATTTATCATCTATATAAACATCATTAATTTTCCCAATTTTACACCATTGATTTCATTTAATAAAAGAACCAACCATCTTTCTTTAGGTTCATTACATAATTTTTAATGAATTCTTTTTGGAGTTTCTTCATTTAACTTGGAGAATTATTTGAATTGTATATTTTCCTATAAGAATGCAATATATATGTATGAATTACTATTATGTTGTCGGGGTATCCTATATCAATTACCAGAGCATTGGGATACACTTTCAATATCATTATATAATAATGAAAAATTAGAATTAATTCTTAACCAAATATGATAAATGACAATTAATTTATAATCAACTATGGAAAAATTGAAGTAATACATGATCTATACTATTATGATTTATATATTTATGTTTGTTCGACATTTCATGGTGGTATTCCTCTTAATATGCTTCACATATCATGTTTATTATCTCACTCATTAATATCCATGTATACGAATATTGATATGGTATATCATTGCCATGCATCTTTTATTATTATGAACTCTTAGTTATTTATGATATTTTTAATAATATATTTTTTCCCTGGTAGTATTTTATCAAATTCATTTGGTATAAACTATAACAAAATTCATTTCAATTTTTTAATGAATTTACTAGGAATTGGATATAAAATAAAAATTTACCATGCCAGCCACATGGTCATAGGGAACACCCAATCCCCATGATGCTTAGAAAAGTACCTAGAAATAAATAAAAAAATATCCAGAAGTGGTTATAACTAAATTAATGATCTCATAAATCAATCAAAATACAAGAAATAGTAAACAATGTAACAAATCCCAAAAATCACAAATTCATATTAAACAATTGAAATCACACATTTCAATGACAATGGGACATTAATAAGTATAACCATATCATAAAAATAAAATAAAGACTTGAGGAATGAAAAAAATATTAACGATAACCGAAACCTATATCCTATTGTTGAAATACCACTAAAGAAATACAGATTCACCTTTCATTATCTAACCAAGAATGACTGCATAATGGACTAAGGTAAAGATCAACAATACACATGATATAGATTCATGAAGACATTATACAATATTTTTTGTATGTTTGGTGTGAGAAACATATCCCAATAGGATCCTAATAAAATGTTCCTGAAATTACACTATAAATAAAATTAGTTATATTATTTTTAGGTTAAACACTATTAATATCATTTTTCCATAGCATAAAAAATTGATAAATTATGTATTAATTTTAATTGGATTTAAAAAGTAATCAAATATTGTTTGTAGGATATAACAAATATAAAAATAATCATTTTTCTATTTAAAATACGTTTCTAATATAATATAGAAATATTTTCAAAATGACTCTATATTAAATTGAAAACCAACACCGATCATTAAAGAAAGATGTGAAATGAAATACATTTTCTTGTATTTTACTGAAACATATAAATATGAAATTGTAATGATAGTCTAAAACACATTTTGAAGGAAAACCCCGTTAAATGAATAATGAATGAAATCATTTTCACATAAATAATTAAAATAATTATAAATAATCTCAAATGTTTACTTTATTCATGAATATATAAAAAATATATAACACAAAAGGAAGAATCCTGGAAACTGAGTACAAGGATTGTATACATATTGATAGATGGGTTTATCATATAATGATCAATTGTAAATTGTTGACACTAAACATTTCCTCGGAATAATGAACACGTGTGAAATGGAACAACATTATGTGAAATACCCCCTTTGATGTTATGTAGACCATTTTCCTACATTAGGAACATTAGTGAAGAGTAATAAGATGATATGTAATTATATGATATCGTGTTATGTAATGTAGTCCCTGATGGGATGATAAAAGAGTATAAGAATGACCTGATGTGTAATTCGCCATAAGATTTAATGAATATAATTTCCCCATCAAATGTACCTTGGGATGTCATGTATTGAACAGTTCAAATAATTTGATATTGGAATAACACATTGTAATAGTCAATCCAAAAAAAACTATTTATCAATAGAACTATGGTTTGAAATCCAATTTTCCTAAAAAGATTATTATTCATTAACATATTGGTTTCTTCATGAAAAAAAATCAAAATAAGTTATATATTAAAATTAATATATTAAAATTTCAGCCATTCAGATATTAGCCAATAACATTTAAAATTCTTGTTTAGAAATGGGAAATTATTCGTAGTTAAAATAATAGAGACATTAGATAAACATATCTTCTCAAAAGGGGTATACATACTGACATCTGTTAAAATCCTATGTAGAGTGCCAAATTAACCTTCAATGAAATAAAATTGAATTAAAATCAATTCATTTAATCTATATGAAACAATATTTCAATAAATATTACAAAAATAGGCCAATAGATGCCATTGTATAAATAATTGAAAAATACAATCCAAAGAAAAAAACATTTAATAATATAGAATAAACATTAATAAATCAAACGATTTCTGAAAAATGATATCCTGAATTTTAAAAAATAAAACCCATAATGTAATCCAATTACATTTTTAACCAATGTAGAATATCCAAACATGAACACTTCAAAAAATACAAAATATTAAAAATGGGTTATATATTCATTATAACCAATACAATTTGATTCATAAATTTTCAGAAATATATTCAATCACAAAATATAATATAATTACAAGAAAAAGTAATGATATTGAAAAAATACATTAGAATAATTGACAAATATATTCAATGAATCAAAAACATATTTACTGTCATAGATCAGCCAAAATTATAGAAGAATATATCTGATAAAAATTGAAAATTATAATCTTCAATTAGAACGTAAAAATAGTGAATGTTTAATTCATATCAACTATAGTCTATGGATCCTTATACAAAATTATATAATATATATAATAAAGACTATTAATGAAGAAAAATGGGATTTTATATTAAATTATCTAGATTTTATATGTCATAATCCATTAGAATTACTTTGTAAAAAATAAGTTTCATCAAAATTGAAAAAGTTTAGACATGGGTATGATACCCTAATTCATCTCATGAATAATACGTTAAATGTGATACAATTTATTTCATTAATTTTTTCAAATGAGAATTTTCCATCCATTGGTTCACCAACTAGTTTGGGAATCCATGTGCTGACCCTTTGTGAAATTACTCATTCCCAAGGTCTATGAATTCTAGACAACGTTACATGGATATACCTTAGCATTACCCTACTGATTATCCTTCTTTAGGAATACAAAGTAATAAGAATGGTTTCATATAGAAATATGTACAATTTGGATAGCCATGAACCAACTCCAAACAGTAACAATTGCCTAAACATACATTAAAAACACTCTGGATAACTCAATGGAAACAAATAGAAAAATTATTAATAAAAATAATAAAGGATTGTAACCTTAAATTAATATGTGATGAACCACCATAAAAATCACTTTATTTCATGAAAATATATCTCGTCAAAATATTGAAAAAAAACATGGAAAATTAACTACATGACAATTTCATGGGATATATAGGTTGAAAATAAAAGAATACATACCCCTGAATTATCCTTTTGGAATAAATATACAAAATAATTTTTGATCAATATAAATGGGAAAATATATCATGGATACAAATTATTTACATATTACTACTAAAAAACACCAAAACATCTGAGTAAAATAATGAAAAATATAACTAGATAACTGGAATGGTCTCAACCACATATAAAGGTTCTCTAGTGTGGAAGAAAAATGAGATGAAATATGATAATAAAAAAATTTAAATATCAATTAATAAATCGTGACTCAAATTCAATAAATGTCCATTTAAAATAAGAATACAAACTCCAAATGAGAGAAATAATCAAACAATCCTGGTAATTTCAGAACAACCAAAAATAACCAAATTCACTATTGTTACTATCATCCATAAAAATGAAAAAATATTAGAAGGATTTTTATCATTGATAAATACATAATGGAATCATAGTACAATTATAATATTGCATCTCCCCTCGATGATCTTAACAAATCATACAATAGAACTTCTGAGTAATTGTTTGTAAAATACCAAATAGTACTTTCAATATGTATTCAGCCCCATCCAATTCAATGTCTAATTGTAAAGGGATTTAAGCAAAAATACAAGAACACAAAAAAATACTATAAGATAATCATAATGGGTGATCACCCAAAACATCTAGAATAGATTCTATTCTAATAGTGTAAATAATACTATAATAATCGAATACCCAACAAGCATGATAATATCCAATAACTCCCATAATGGGAGACCACTGTAATGATATAAAAAATTTATTTAAAAATAAATAAACCAAGGTGATCATTCTAAAAAACTCTATCCCATCAATAGGAAAAAAATATGTGATATAAAACATTTTAGATGAGGATCAACATAATTTATGAAAACATATCTAGAAAAATAATTTATGGATATCTCTATGAAAAAAGTCATTAATTATTAAAATAGAATAAAAAAACAAAAACCATGATCAACCTAAAGGTATTCACAAATTTCTAAAAAAAATCAATCAAACAACTATAAAATAATAAACTCAACAAATAACACATTGCAACCAAGAAATCCTCTTCCATAAACTACCTTACTAACAATCGAAAATATAAAAAAAATTCTGCATTAAATATATGGTACAAGATACACTACACATGATGTCAACAAATAACGGTGTTCCTTAAACTAAAATCAGACAATATACCTATTAATCTATTAGGAAGTCTGAGTATGCTCATATATTTTCTACTTCTTGTAAGGAACAATATATTAACTTAGAAAAAACACAACTTTTTCATCACCCAATCCGAATTGTTTCTTTATTTCCACTTCAACTGACAAGGACTATTCTATAAAATTCTATTAAGAGGAATGAAAAAACATTAGAATGATATCACCAAGGTATGAGAAGAGACCTCATTTGATAAAGATATAATTAAGGGAATTACCACCAAATATCATCGGTGAGTAACAAAACAGAATTTTAACTTTATATGTATTCCCCTTAACTGTTTTCTCACTAAAACTGAGACATGTTATTGGATAAAAATTTTCCATTGTTACATCATCAGAACAATTTCATGGAGTAAAAAAATAAACAATGTCTTTGTGAAAATTTTCATGTATGTGGGAAGTGACCCCAACTTCTCACCACTATATTACTTTTCCATCAAGTAAATAATATATAGTTTTGACCAGTATAACATCAGGATTCTCAAGATAAAAAGAAAATTTATAAATTTATTAAATCAAGATCATTTCATCATGACAATCCATTTCATCTGCATAAAGGACATGAAAATTATACATGAAGGTCCAAGGGGTTTAAAGATAAAAAGGACGTTGTCTCTAACACTCAGCCTTCAGATAGGGAAAGTATGTAATCTTGTGGTCCCAATTCACGGAGATGATAATGGATACATTATTGGTTGGAAAAATGAACTAAATGTTTCCATTTATAGATAGAATACAGGGGAACTATTTTAAATATCTAGAAACCTATAATAATCATTTTATTCATCAAAGTTTTGGTAAAACAATTTAGTCTAAAATTAACCCCAACATAGTACGCCTATAGGATGTTAACACTTCAAATAGAACATAAAATATCATTTATTTTAACACCACTACATCAAAAAAATATTCACCCATTTTTTATACAATATATAGATTTTTTACAACTATTAGTTTTGATTAAAACCCATCATCATTTGTAGTCTATTCACTAAATCATGTAAGTCATCATGTAGTTTAAAAAAATTCCTAGTTATATTTGAAACAATTAAAATTTTAAATCTACCAAGGATTAAAATATATTGAAAAAAATATTATTTAAAACCTAATTCAAGATTCATTTATGAAATTATATTCTAATACAATTTTTTTTACAAATATCACCCTTTGTAAATAAGGAAATATTTCACAAGAAATAAAATAAAAAAAACATAAAATCTAAAATCGATGATGTTAATGTGTTATAAAAAATTTAAACAATTAAACTAGGAAACAAATATATGATAAAGAAAGAAAAACACCCCAATTATCACTTTTCAGAAATTAAATAAAATTAAAACTATCCTTAGATAAAGGAAGTCATTTAGATGGAAATGGAAAAGGGGAATTCGGTTCGTGGTAAAAATACAAAATTTAGTGTTTGGATGGATGTGATGGAAATCCATGCCCAAACTATATAATAAATAATATAATGGTTTCATGATCAACCACACTAATAACTTATGGTTTACTTGACTGTGAAGTCATTGGGAAATTTTATTACCTCTTCTCTCATAACAAGATCTTATAAGTGTTCCCACATCTATTTATAGTCTCATAATAAATCTAATTATTGACTAATCTATGTAACAAATAACATAAATATTTGAATTAAGCCTCTATATTATTGAGTAACTCACAACTTATCATAATAGTTAGTGATCGAGTATCTATTCATGAACATTGTCATGAATTAAAACACATTCCATATCCCATTTACAACGACCCATACTATACATACATTGTTATTACATCAGAATTGAATCATACTTATTACAACATATAACAAAACCATGGTAGGACCCTATAGGTATAATGTATTTAGAAATTGGGAAACACAAACAACTGCTTCATAAATCATCTACTTTATCTCCTTCTTATTTCATCATATCTAGAGTCCCTTTTTGGAATATACTACATAATACCCTTATTTCTGACCTTGAGAAAATAAAACATACAAAAGGGTGAGCTAAAAGGCTCAGTAAGGGTAAAAAATGAAATATCAATCATATCATATTCAGAAGAACATAACATTTTGAATATCTTAACCTGCAAAAGAGACCATAATATCATAACATGGGATAAATCATAGTAGTGAAATGTAATCCCAATAATCATAAATTAAAACATGAAACTTTGTGGAATACACACATAATCATAGAAAATAATTTCATATTATTCAATACTAATTGCCAAGACTATCATAGGGGACACATTCCATTACTGAACTGAGTTCACTCCACGTTCTAGTCCTGTATCACTGAACCAGATTAACTTGTCGTTCTAGACATTTATATCTCATGATATATAAATCTTTACCCAATGAATTGGAGGGAGATATAGTTCCCACCCATCTCCTAATGAAACCATTCGTATGTGTGCCACAAAATCATAAACCATACATCATAGCATAACCCATGTAATAAAATTGAGATTCATAAACCTCATGCCCATCATAACATAATCCATATTAAATAAATGGATATCAGTTCATAATAAGAAAAGTGAAACCATGTAAATAATAGGTACATTATACTTGAAACATACACAAATGATATAATGTCATCTTATATGGAAAATGGTTTTGAAAAAACACATAAAGTGAATTCATGAGGAAAATATAATTTCTTCTTCAAAATAATTTTCTTTTCGCAAATTTCCATGAAATTTGAAAAGAAAATGATTTTGTTGAAAGTAGTAATGAAATCTTGTAGAGTAATCTTCATGAAAATAAGGTTTTATAAAACCGTAAATATCCGTTCATGCCTTATAAGTTAAAAATAAACATTCTTCTCGTACATTGGCTGAAAAGTCAAAAATTACCTCGTACTGAAAACAACAAAAGATTCATTTCATATCATTTACTAAATACACAACGATGGGTAAAATTGTATTTAATCAATTTTAGGAGGATATAAATAATAAAACATATTGACGAAACATTTATTTTGATGATAAATATTGCCCAGTAAATACCGAAGTATAAACAATCTCGGAAAAAAATTCATTTTGCAAGATTTTCCCTTACCTTAAGTCTGATATGATTTTTACGTATGCGAACCTCTTTTATAATTATTTAAATAATTTCATTGAATTATTAATGAATTATATTGAATTTTATGATATCATATATGGTCATATTCGTATCTTATTGTTAGTAATATTTCATTGCTACTTCTTATTCAGGTGTTCATTGATTTATGTTCTTAAGAATGTCTTGTCAAATAAATTCTTATTTATTTTTTTAGGTTATAGATAACTCATTTAAATAATGGTATTACTGTATTATATATCATAAGTATTCATTAAATTCATATATATAATCGTTATTCAATGAACATCATGTAGAACGAGTCGCATCACATCATGGAGACGATAGGTCGTACGTACGCACAAGCGATTATATCGTTCCCATGAACGTGGAATTGTATTGAAGTGTATGTATACTATTTCAGAATCAATATCACTTAACAGTAATCATATAGAGTTATTATATACACCATTATACCCATCAAAGTATGTTGGTGGTGGAAAATAGATTACACCACGGAGGGGAGACAATATTCCGTACGTACGCATGCGCGGTGATTTCGTGTTCCGTAGGATGGATTGAAGATGAAATAGGATTGTTTCATAGTTATAATAAAATATCAGTAAATGAGTGATAATTATGTTATTAGTTAATAATTAAACAACTAATGAAGAGTAAGTAGAAGAAAAACATAAATTTGATAGAATCGATAACAGATATTACCTCTTCTTCGACACGCCTCTTTGAAACCTCCAATTAGGATACTAAAATTGGGCTTTGAGGAAGACCCGAACCTCTAGCATGTTTCTATGGAATTTGATAAGGGAAATGGTTAGGTGTTGGATGAGATTTAAGGATCAATGTGGTGTGAGGAGGAGAGGGAGGGGGTTCCCATTTATAAGGGAGGAAAGGGGCACAATAGAAAAAACATAAAATATTATTTTATAATAAAGTCATATTCGATTTATAATTTCTCCAAATTGATTTATTTAGAAGATAAAGTAGTTATGGGTCGAAATACTCTCTAACAATAGGTTTTATAAAAGTTTATGTTACTATTTTATCCTTATCATTTAGATTTAACTCTAAGTTAAATAATTTAGCTTTTACAGTATCTTCTTTTTTCTTACACTATATGGTTAATGAACTTAATATAACAAGCCAAACTAACCACTAGTGGTTAATTATTAATATATATAACCTTATCTAAGTAATTTTTCCGAACCATTGATTTTTAAAATTATAATAATAATTAATAATATAATATTTGTTTTAAAAACTATTTTATGTCAATTTTGAAACTATTTGGTAATTTATTTTTTTTGAAAATAATAACAACATAATTAGTTCTAAATGAGTTAATTAAATCAATACTAACATGTCATATTAACCTATAATATTAGTGTAATTTATATAAACTCTCAAATTACATATATTTGGGTAGTAATAATGTCAATTATATTAATATTTCATTAATAATGTAATTACTGCATCATCATTGTGTAATAAATAAATTAAATTATTTAATGTCTAAATTTTTTAAATAAAATACAATTATGTAGGAAATAATTTTATCTTTCTAATTAATATTTATAGTCTAATTTATATTCTGTATAACCCTATATTAAAAATGTTTTACTTATTAAACTTTTATTTTGACTCTTTTAAATCTTATTTAAATAAAATAATAATAAGTGTCCTAATCTAATCCAAGTGGATCTAAATGGTAATATTTTATTAATATGGTTGTTTTTGGTCGAATTAAACTTATCTAAGAGAATTAGGACCTTTTTTAGTGTAATAATAATATCATTTTTACCCTTAATTACCCTATTTACTTTTAACTGTGGTAAATAAAAGTAAAAAGTTAGTATTCACCAAAAATTATTTTTTATTGTATTGAACCATATTTTACTCCGTGGTATTAACGGTGTCTCTCGGATTTTCAAAATTCAACTAACAGAAGTTGTAAAATTATGTTTTCTGTACAATTGAAAATGCTCCTAGGAGGTGGGTAAAAGATGATGAAAAGTTAAATAAAATTTTTATATCTCTAAAATTATTATAAAATGACTCCAATGAATTACATTGAACTTATATAGGTATTATGTATCAATTTTGACCTAAAATAAATTTAAATAAAATAAATAATTATTTAAATAAAAAAGTCGGTTTTTAAATAGTAACCCAATGTTTTCACTATTCATAAAAAATTGAATGTTTTCATAAAAATACGAACATTTCACCCATAGATAATTTCGATATTCTGAATCCAAAAATGAAGTCCATTTTGAATGATAAAATATATTAAATTTCAAAAAGTGAGTATTACTATTCATAACGGCTAGTTTATATAATATTTTAAAAGCATATCGTTGTTTAGTGAAACTCGGTATTTCGTACAACACACGCTATCATGGAAGGTCGCAATTGTGTGTAAATAAATCCAAGCTAGTATTGTGTGTAGTGAACGATTCCTTTGATGTTGCGTATAACATAAGACACTTAAAAAACATACTTCTGATAAATGATCAGGGTGTTACGTTCTACCCCCCTTAAAATGAATTTTGACCTCGAAATTTGTCACATCATAACAATCAGATGAGGACTGTCACTCATCATATCCTCAAGATCTCATGTATCTTCTTCTAATTAGTGGTTCCTCCATAAATCATTCACCAAGCGAGTGGTCTTGTTCCGTAGAAATTTTTCGTTACGATCCATAATATCTATTAGTTGTTGTTCATATGAAAGATCATGCTCCAGCGGTACATCTTCTGACCTTAGTACATGTGAAGGATCAGTAATGTACTTTCTCAGGAGAGATACATGGAACACATCGTGAAATTGAGAGTGATTCGATGGAAGTTTCAATCGGTAAGCTATCTTCCCAACATGATCTAGTATTTCGAAAGGACAGATATACCTAGGGCCTATCTTTCCCTTCTTTCCAAATCACATTACTCTCTTCCAATGATATATTCTTAAGAACACTTTATCACCCACTTAAAACTCTAGGTATTTTCTTCGGTTGTCAACATAACTTTTTTGTAGGCTCTGAGTGTCTCTTATGTGTTGTTGAAAAGATCTGACCATTTCTGCAATCTCATCGACTAGATCTGGTCCTAATAGCTTTATTTCCCCAACTTCATCCCAGAAAGTTGGATTCCTGCATTTATTTCTATAGAGAGATTCATAAGGAGCCATATGAATACTAGAGTGAAATCTATTATTATAATAATGTTCCACCAAAGGTAGGTGTTGATCCCAACCACCTTTGAAATCCATAGAGCAAGCTCTTAAAATATCTTCTATAGTTTTGATTTTTCTATCATACTGACCATCTGTCTGAGGATGATAAGCAGTGCTGAAACTCAACTCTGTATCTAGAGCATGCTGAAGACTTTGCAAGAACTTCGAGGTAATCCTCAGATCACAATCAGATATAATGGAAAGTGGTACTCCATGAAATCTTACCACTTCCTTTACATATATCCTAAAAAGATGATATAGAGAGAAATATTATCTAATATCAATGGAGTGGGATGACTTCATAAGAATATCAACTATAACCTAGAGATCATTATTTCCTTTGGATGTTTTAGGAAGTCCAATGAAAAAGTCCATAGTGATTTCTTTCCCATTTCCCTTCTGGTATGGGTCATGGTTGTAACATCCCCATATACATCTATCTCTCATCTTTATCTTGATGAGAAACCAAGCATCGAGAGACATATTCAGCAAGTTCTCTTTTCATGCCATCCCACCAGATGTACTCTTTGAGGTCCCTATACATCTTCGTTCTTCCAGGATGAATAGAGATTGAAGAACTATGAGCCTCATCCAGTAGATCCTTCTTTAATTCTAGGATGGGATGAACACAAACCCAATTCCTGAACCTTATTATCCCGTCACAATCAAGGTTTAATTCAGAAACATTTCTCACCTTCTTTTGTAATTCTACATCTTCTTTCTATGCCTCTTTAATCCTCACATGAATAGATGGTTGAACATTCATTTGGGAAAGATAATATTTCACCCCTTTCATTATAATTCCATGATCCATCCTTCTTAAATCCATAAATATTGGATCTTTTGTGATCCTCATCATTGATAATCTAGCATGGTATTGTCGACATAATGCATCTGTAACCTTGTTCTCTTTCCCAGGGTGATAATGAATTGAGAAGTCTTAGTTCGTAATCAACTCCAACCATCTTCATTGGTGTATATTCAACTCCTTTTGTGTGATAATATACTTTAAAATTTTATGATCAGTTTAAATATCACACCTTTCACCATATAGATAATGCCTCCATATTTTTAATGCAATGATTACCGTGGCTAACTCCAAATCATGAGTTGGGTAATTTTGCTCATGGATTTTCAACTGTCATGAGGCATAAGCTATCACCATATCATTTTTCATGAGATCACACTCCAGTCCCTTCATGGATGCATCAGTTACTGTTGTTGGTCTCGACCATCTTTCGATAACATCTGTTTTCCTCGATCCACAGATATCCCTTGTTTTGAGATTATGTGACCGAAAAATTAAACTTCTTGAAGCCAAAATTAACACTTGGTAAATTTAGAATAAAGCTTCTCCTTTCTTAGGGTCTTTAATACAATTCTCAAGTGATATTCATGTTCTTCCTTTCTCATTGAATAAACAAGAATATCGTCTTTAAAGTCTACCGAAAACTAATCACGATAGTCTCTAAAGACTCTAATCATCATATCCATGAAGATAGCAGGGGAATTAGTAAGACCAAATGGAATCACTATAAATTCATAGTGTCCATACCTTGTATGAAAATCCATCTTTAGTATATTCTCCATTTTGACCCACAATTAATGATACCCTAAACGAAGATCAATCTTGGAAAAGTATTGAGCTCCACTTAGTTGGTCATATAAGTCATCAATGTGTGGGAGAGGATATTTGTTCTTGATAGTGATCTTGTTAAGTTATTGATAATCAATGAAGAGTTTCATAGATCCATATTTATTCGTAACAAACAGAACAGGTTCTCCCCAAGGTGACGCACTAGGGCATATGAATCCATTATCAAGATTCTCTTGGAGTTGCTTCTTTAATTCCTGCAACACAATTGGGGCCATTCTAAAAGAAGTCATTGAAATAGGCATGGCACACGGTATGAGTTCTATTGAAAAATCAACCTCATGATTTGGTGGAAGACCTGGGAATTCCTCCATAAAGTCATCATCAAACTCCAGTACAATGGTTGTATTCTTAATCGTGAGGTTTTTTCCAACCATTTGAGATAAATAACCTTCATTTAGTAGAATCAAGACCCATAAGATGGAAGAAATTTCAACTTGAAGGTCATGTTCATCCTTGCATCGATAGATGATCATAGAATGATCTGGAATATGAAATGTGATTTCCCTTCTTTGGAAATTGATATGAGATCCATATAAAGAAATCCAATCCATGCCAAGAATCACATCAAATTACACTATAGGGAGGATCACAAGATTTGCAGGAAGCAATTTCCCACAAATTTCAATCAGATAAGAATTTTAAACTTTTGATGTGACCATTGTGCCATTAAGAGTTGTCACAGCTAACTCAACATCTAATTATTTAGGTAATACGGCGATACCCTTAGAAAATTATTCAGAAATAAAATAGTGCGTGGATCTAAAATCAAATAAAAAATTTTCTACTTTAGAGTGGCTGGTAAGTGTACCTTTCACCACTTCGTTATCGTACTCCACATCGCCGATAGTAATTTCATGTGACTTTCCTTTGTCATTGGCCTTAAGAGTTTGTTGCCTTCGATCATCATCAACAACCCTTGGATTTGGGCATTGATTGGAATAATGCCCCATATACTTGAACTTGAAACATTGAAGTGTTGGAGGTGAATTTTTTGTATCCATTTCTTTGTTCACATTATTAGACATCTGCTTCCCCTTATTTCGACATTAAATTGCCCGATGACCTTATTTTCCACACTTTAAAAAATTTTCCTATCCCTTTAAGACAATTACCTCCATGTTTCTTTCAAAAATTTGAGCATAAAGGAAAATTCATCTTTTTCGGTGTGGTCTGTAGATTTTCCTTTTAATTCCATTTTCCTCTTCTTATCAAACCTATATGACTGATGGGTTTTTCTAATCTCCATCTCAACCTTAAGAGCACATCGAACAATTTCTTCTTAGCTATTAAAGTCCCTTATGGATAACGCTCTTCGAAGACTTGGTTTTAAGACACTAAAGAATCGATTGATTTTACTATAAGGTTAGATAGTAATTCTGGAAATGTACATTGCACGTCTTGTAAAATTTTCTTCTTAGGGACCAACAGATTCATCATCCTTTTTCTTTAGTTCAAGAAACTCTTTCTCCATCTTTGTTCGAATAATATGAGGGATGTACTTATTGAATAATAAATTCCTAAACTCATCCCATTCCATGGACTCAATTTTTTCTCTTTGCCTCATATTCTTGATAATATCCCACCATTGATCATCTTCACCTTCCAAACAATATACTACTAAGATGACTTTATCATGCTCAGAACATTATAGAACTGAAAATATCTTTTCATTGGTGCTGATCCATTGTTCAGCCACTAATGGATCAGAAGACCCGTTGGATGAATGTGGACGCTGCCTCATGAAGGATTAAACAGAATGTTTCTCCTTCCTTTGCACGTTTGGAAGTCCAGCATGATTCATATCTTGAGAAAGATGTGAGAGAATGGATAAAAGATTTTGAATTCTGGCTCCCATAACATTTGGTTGCTCAGGCAGAGAATGATTACATTGTCCATCGCATTCAGCATTAAAATGGTTCCTTCAAGTTCCATCCATTGACTAAAACCATGAAACATAGTGTGATAAACAATAATTGCAATAGTAAAACCACATAATCATTAAAAAAAATTCACAATTTAGGTCTTATCAGAGGTTACTCATGTCATTTTCTAAAACACTAATATTGTTTTCTATGTTTAGACATATACTTAGAGTTCTTATTATGGCTTCCACATCCTAGTTTCCAAAGGTTGACTATACCTTTCGTCTGATACCAACTATAACGAACCATATTTTACATACACTGCTATTACTTCAGAATTGAATCATACTTATTACAACATATAACAAAACCTTGGTAGGACCGTATAGGTATAGTGTCTTTAGAAACTGGGAAACATAAACAATTGGTTCATAAATCATATACATTTTCTCCATCTTATTTCATCATATCTAGAGTCCCTTTTTGGCATATCCTACTTAATACCCTTCTTCCTGACCTGGGAAAAATAAAACATACCAAAGGGCGAGCTCAAATGCTCAGTAAGGGTAAACAAAAGAAATATCAATCATTCATATTCATAATAACATAACATTTTGAATATATTAACCTGCAAAAGAGATCATAATATAATAACATGGGATAAATCATAGTAGTGAAATGTAATCCCAATAATCCTAACTTAAAACATGAAACTTTGTGGCATACACACATAATCATATAAAGTCATTTCATATTAGTCATGAATTATTCCCAAGACTATCATAGCAGACAAATTCCATTACTGAACCGAGTTCACTCCTCGTTCCAGTCCTGTATCAATGAACAATATTATCTTGTCCTTCTAGCCATGTCTATCCCATGAGATATAAATCATTACCCAATGCATTGGAGGGAGATATAGGTCCCACCCATCTCATAATTAAACCATTCATATGTGTGCCACACAATCATAAACCATACATCATAGCATAACCCATGTAATAAAAATGGGATTCCTAAACATCATTCCCATCATAACATAATCCATATAAAAAAATGGATATCATTTCATCATAAGAAAAGTGAAACCATGTAAATCATAGAGACATTATACTTGAAACATACACATATGAAATAATGTCATTTTAAATGGAAAATGGTTTTGACAAAACACTTGAAATGAATCCATGAGGAAAATATCCTTTCTTCTTCGAAATCATTTTCTTTTCGCAAAATTCCATGCAATTTTAAAAGAAAATGATTTTGTTGAAAATAGTCATGAAATATTGTAGAGTACGCTTCATGATAACAAGGCGTTATAAAAATGTAAAAATTGGTTCCTTCCATATAAGTTAAAAATAAACACTCTTCTCGTAATTTGGATTGAAAAGTCAAAAAGTACCTCTTACGGAAAACGACAAAAGATTCATTTCATATCATTTTCTAAAAATACAACAATAGGTAAATTTGTATTTAATAAATTTTAGGAGTATTGAAATAATATTACATATTGACGAAACATGGTTTGGATAATAAATATTCCCCAGTAAATACCGAAGTATAAACAATCATGGATAAAAATTGAGATTGTAAGATTCTCCATTACCATAGGTCCAATATGATTTGTACGTATCTGAAACTCTGGTATAATGATTTAAATAATTTCATTGACTTATTACAGAATCATATTAATTGTTATGATATCATATATGGTCATATTGTTATCTTCTTATTAGTAATATTTCATTTCTACTTGTTATTCGGGTGTTTATTGCATTATGTTCTTATGCATGTCTTGTCGAATAAATTCTTATTGATATTTTTAGGTTATAGATACCTCATTTTTATAATGGTATTAATGTAATATATATCATATTTATTTATTCAATTCATTTAAATAATCATTATTTAATGAATATCATGTATAACGAGTCGCATCACATCGTGGAGATGGTAGGTCGTACGTACGTACGAGCGATGATATCGTTTCCATGATCGTGGACTTGAATTGAAGTGTATGTATACTATTTCAGAATCAATATCACTTTAAAATAATCATATATAGTTTTTATTTACACTATTATACCCATCCATGTAATGTGGTGGTTGAAAATAGATTACAACACAGCGTGGAGACGGTATTCCGTACGTATGCGCGTGCGGTGATTTCGTATTCCCTAGGATGGATAGAAGGTGAAATAAGATTGTTTCATATTTATAATTAAATATCAGTATATGAGTGATACTTATGTTATTACTTCATAATGAAACAACTAAATAAGAGGAAGTAGAAGAACAAATAAATTTGAAAGAATTGGTAACGGATATTACCTCTTCTTCGACACGCCTCCTTGAAACCTCTTCTTAGGATACTAAAATCGGTTTTGGAAGAATTTCGGGACATCGATTATGTTTTTATGGATGTTTATAAGGGAAATTGGAAGGGTTTGTTCTATCTTGAAGGCTCAATGTGGTGTGAGGAGGAGAGGGATGAGGTGCCCTTTTATTAGGGAGAAGAGAGGAACCTTAGGAAAAACACAAAATATTATTTTATAATAAAGTAATATTCGGTTTATAATAGCTACAAATTAATTTAATTAGAATCTAAAGTGGGGATGGGTCTAAATAATCTCATCCAAAAGGTTTTAGACAAGTTTAGGTTACTATTTTAACCTTATCATTTAGATTTAACTCTAATTTAAATAATTTATCTTTTATGGTGTCTTCTTGTTTTCTTACACTATATGGTTAATAAACCTACTATAACAAGCCAAACGAAACCTAAATGGTTAATTATTAATATATATAACCTTATCAAAGTCATTTGGCCGAACCTTAGATTTTTAGGAATAAAATAACAATTAATAATATAATATTTTTTTTAAATCTATTTTATGTCAATTATGAAACAATTTGGTAATTTAATTTTTTGAAACTCATAACAGCATGATTAGTTATAAAAATGTTAATTAAATAAATAATAACATGTCATATTAACCTATAAAATTAATTTAATTCATATAATGTCTCAAATTACATTTATTTGGGTATTTATAACATCAATTTTGTTAATATTTCATTAATAAGGTAATTACTCCATCATCATTGTGTCATTAATAAATTAAATTATTTTAATGTCTATAAATTATAAATAAACTACCATTATGTATTAAATATCTTTATCTTTCAAATGAATATTTATAGTCTAATTTATCTTATGTATAACCCAATATTAAAAATGTTTTACTTTTTAAACATTGATTTTAACTCTTTTAACTCTTCTTTAAATAAAATAATAATAACTGTCCTAATCTAATCCAATTGGACCTAAAAGTTAATATTTTATTCCTAAGGTTTTTTTGGTCTAATTAAACTTATCCAATAGAATTAGGACATGTTTTATGGTAATAATAATATCAATTTTACCCTTAATGATCTTATTTACTTTTAACTGTAGTAAATAAAAGTAAAAAGTTATTATTCACCAAAAATTATTTTTATCTCATTGAACCACATTTTACTCCTAGATATTAACCGTGTTTCTCGGATTTTCGAAATTCAACTCATTAATGCGGAAAAATTATGTTTTATGTACAATTACTAATGCTCCTAGGAGGTGGGTAAAAGACGGTGAAAAGTTCAATAAAATTTTTATATATCTAACATTATTATAAAATGACTCCAATGAATTTCATTGAACTTATATAGATATAATGTAACAATTTTGACCTAAAATAAATTTAAATAAAATAAATAATTATTTAAATAAATAGTCGGTTTTTAAATAGTAACCATGTATTTTCGCTAATAATCAAAAATTGAATGTTTTCTAAAAAATTCCAAAATTTCACCCTAGGATAATTTCGATATTCTGAATCCAAAAATGAAGTCTATTTTTAAAGATAAAATTCATAAAATTTGAAAAAGTGGGTATTACTATTCATTATGTCTAGTTTATATAATATTTTAATAGCATATCGTTTTTTAGTGAAACTCGGTATTGCATACAACACACGCTATCGTGGAAGGTCGCAATTGTGTGTAAAGCAAGCCAATATAGTGTTGTGTGTAGTGAAATATTTCTTTGATGTTGTGTATAACGTAAGACATTATAAAAATATGATTCTCATAAACTATCAGGGTGTTACACAATTTTTATTATTACTCACAACAAATAAGATAAGGTATTTCAATAAAGGATTAAAAACATCTCCCATTCTTCGAATAACCATAAAAACCTCCTTTGACACAAATTTTAACAAACCAAAAAAGGATATAAACTATACAAGTAGTATACCTATATTTCTACAGGCATGAAGTAATTTCCAACTACTAATACGTGTGAGACAAAGAATATAGTATTTAATAAGCATGATTTGGTAATGATTTATATGAAAAAAATTATAAAGAAATTGGAAACATTATTCAATCCAAAAAACTAACACATTACCATCTAGATATTAAAATTTAATAATAGAATTCCATAATATTATTACTTATAGATATATGAAGTTCACAACCATGTAATAATATACAAACCAATCCAAATACATAAATAAAAAAACAAGAAAAATGAAACAAATATCCTAGTGTTGAAAGAATAGTCATGAAATCACACATCACCTATCCATATCAATAACACGAAATATCTCACAATATATATTAATAGAAATATGCATGATCGTACTATATATTCAGGGATATTATCTTTTCCCTTGCGGTGTATAAATGGTATGAGAAAATAATAAATAATAGAATCACACCTAGAAGCCCATTATATTCCACTACATAGAAATTTTTTTTGTTAATTATAAATATAACATTGATAAAACATGTTTTAGATATCACCAAGAGATGTAAAGGAATTTTATATTTTTTAGAGGGACAAAAAGAAACCAAACCTTTTTTTGAGTTACATTAGAATTAAACCGTTATTTTTCAATTTAAAATCAATTTTGGAATACATAGAGGAATATATTCAAGCTCCTAATTTTAAATGAGGTAAAAATATTATGCTCAATCAATAAATAAATTAATTGACATACATTTTCATTATTATTTTAAAAAAATGTAATCCCCCCTAATTAAAGTAGTTCCCAATTAAATTCCAAATAAACAACTTTTTTAATACTAAATAAATAATCAATTTCAAATTCATTCCTCCCAATAATTATGTTGAATTTTCAAAATTTATTATATCTAATCATTTATAAAATACACATTCAAAATGATAATAATCATGGAACCCATCACTTTTTATGAAATAGTTACCAATTTGATAGATATCACATCCATTGAAAAATCATTACTATAGAATAGTAATCTACTTTATGACACAAATACATGTAGATTATAGTTATATATCGATAATTAAATCACCACTATTATGTTCTTTAATCTAGTTTTTAACATGATGAACAAAATTTTAGAGGGATACCCGGACTTGTAATTGAACCTATAATGTCAAGATCAATTGTCAATGAAATTATTTAGAAAGAAGAATATGTATAAATCCACATTTAATTATATTTACAATGTCATGGAAACAATTACACACAAGTACCTCCATAACTACCACAATATTCTATGTGGTGTGAATTTAAAATATTTCTCAATTGTTATAAAAAATATTAACAACCATTGAAAAAAATTGTTCATCCTAAAAGTATTATTTATTATTTTAATTTATTAAATAGCTCAACAGTGTTCTAAAATAATCCATTAAATAACTAATATAATAGTGAAAACTATTTTATATCAAAAAAAATATACAAGTACATATTAAAAAATAATATTCATTCTGTTAGAAGATTAGCAATAAATATTAGAAGTGATATAGCGTTCACAAATCATAAGAAAAATAAATTGGATACCAAGAAAATTGAAAAAGACCATGCACACCCTATTCATTTAAATCTCATTTATCAGATCCAATAAATTCTTTAAATAATTAACTTAAAATAACAATCACATCCACCAAACATTTGTTAATATTATGTAAATAAATATTTAAAAAAATCCAATTAAAATTTGGTAATAAAATCAATCCCAACCATATTACAATGAATAAAATATTTAATTATTTGTAACATTTTTATGGAATCATTAAATTTCATTAATATAATTCTATACATTTCATATAAAAAATAAGTGACGAGAAATATAGTCTGTTTTAATATTCACTAATTGAAATTAAAAACTGAGACAATTCCTTCTAAATAAAATATTCAAAATGTATTTATTGAATATTAAAAAAAATAGATAATAATTTATCAATTTTATATGAGATATTAAGAACTCATGGAACCCCTTTATTATTAATAAAATAAACAACATTGAAAATAATTTCTTATAACACCCATAATCACATCAAAATGAATATGGAGAATGATTCCATTAATAGAGAATTTTTAATCATGGAATAATATATTTGATCAAAAATAGAAACCAAAATATTCAATTATATCTTAACAAATACCATTGATTGAATAATAATTACTTAAATGTATGGTGAGTTACATGGAATTAAAAATATTTATAATGATGTTTATGAAATATGAAGAATGTTCTCATTAATTTAATTCCCTAGATCTAATACTTATGTTTCATCAGAATAGCTTTCTACAAAGAATATAGTCATCAAAATAACATATTATTAGCCTTTATTTTGGGATTCCACGTTATAGGAGTGTTAATTGGTTCAACGTGATGTATTTTTCATCATTAAAAAACTTTTTTAATCCATATATAATTTTTTAATTTTTTATATAATTTTTTTTGAAAATGGTGAACTAATTGTGCATATAGTTCTGGGATACATGAGAAGCATCAATATTTGGTTTCATAATTTTACAAACCATGGAAAATCCATGAAAAATTATTATATCCTATGAATAATAGTTTTTAGGGAGTTTTTCATAATTTTTTGTAATACTACTCTTCTGTGAACTCTCTTCTCTAAAAAAATACTAATCATAGTATATTTTGGAAATCCATTTGGTTTGTATTTTTTTGTGCACAACCAATGAAGATCCCAAAAAACACTAAAACCCCTATAATACTCAACTAGGGAAACATGTTGAAATCAATAAACAAAAATTCATCCATATAGTTTAACAAAAACCAAAATGTGACATCAAAATATAACATTTTTCAAAAATTAGGAGTTTTATTTGACACATTTTTATGTTTACATTACACATGATATGATGATGGTTATTAATGTTGAGATATTTATAATACATTATTCGGTGGCTCAGTTTTATAACAATGTTGACATTTATATTAAAATATTATTCTTAAGTAGGTCGTACTCAATATCCTAATCCTATGATCTGGGGTTAATTTAATATCTATGGATTTCATTAGATAACATCTTGAAATGATGTAATGTAATTTTTGATTTATTCCATATTTTATCGAAGCTGGTGCTTCTAGAAATATTTTTATATCCTGATAAGGGAGTGTGATTCTAGGGTGCCACAATTTGTATTATAGACTGTTATAGTTTTTTGTAAGGATTATTTTATTTTTTTTACTAGAATGAGAGTATATCAGTGAAAAAAATAGTTATTTTTCTACGTATAGTATTGTATCATAAATTATTTATATTGATTTTGAGTATGCTGTTTTACTAGAAATAAATCACTTTTTAGATACTATAATGTGGATGCATCTGTTTAAAATAATTATCTAGGGGTAATAACATTGAAAAGGATGGTAGATTATCAATTCATTCTTGAATCCATTCATGAAGTGTGGGCCTAATATTTCAAGCTTATACAGACACACCATGGGGTATTAATTGATAAATCAAACTATCTTTATGTACTATTTTTATGGATGTCAGTACATCATTATGGTATGCATTCATAATATAAAATTATTTTGAAAATTTATAACCCAGATTGAAACATTGAAATTCATAAGTTAGGGTACATTTATAATTTTTGATTAATTACATTTAGATAAATAGTTTTACACTTTATAAGGATAACTAATAAGGTATTCCTATATATAAAATCCATTATTCACGAAATCATTTATTGAAGCAGAAAATATAATAACCATTGATATGAATTTCTATGTTGCAATGTTATTAATGAAAAACACAATTGTATTGATGTGGGGGTTCAAAACCATATTATTTTTTTAATAACTATCTCAAGTCACTACTAGAAAAATACCCTATACCAACGATTTGGAACCATTGGTATTGGCCTCCAAACCGTTAGTATAGTCTATACCAACAGTTTGGAGGACCATGGAAAAGTAAGTCGTGAGGATAGGTCAATACCAAAGGTTTTGGGAAAACCGTTGTTCTAGAAATATACCAATAGTGAAAACCATTGGTATAAGTAATATGAAAATCTATACAAGGGTTCCATAAAACCGTAGGTATATGTATCTCAAAAAAAATCGGTGGGATTTGATCCCAGGACCTCTAGTTTATGATCGAACAACTAATCCAATAACCTAATATTATTTGTGTGAACATAATTTCATAAATATATATGTTTATTATATTAAATATTTTAAATTTTTATTTATTTAATGTTCTCCGTAAGAGGAGTCCATTAAAAATACATGTACCTATACCAACAGTTATCAAAACCATTGCTATATAGCTATACCAAGGGGTTTGAGAACATTTGGTATAGGTCCTTTGATTTTGGAACATATACCAATGGTTTTGGCCAAACCGTTCATATAGGGTCTCTATAATGGACCTATACCAACAGTTTTGGCCAAAACATTGGTATAGGTCTAAATTAATGAACTATACCAACGGTATGGCCAAAACCGTTGGTATAAGTCATATTTCCATAAGTGAGTATTGATTACCAATGAGAGTCATACAGAACCCATTATCAGACAAAATATATGAAGGTTATAGTTAAATAGGATCCATGGTAATTAACCTGGTGAAGGAAAGAGGATTCACTGTCCTTGGATTAAAAAATGAGGGGAATTTAACCTAACTGTCTTTCTTAATGGATTCAAAAAATTCATATGCCTAAGGATATTCCATTGAGATAATGATTTTCCAGTAATGATGAACAGGTTATGCAATACAGTGGATGGTAGTAGAGTCCCAATGAAATTACTTTATATTTTGGATCCTCTATAATACATTCAATTTTTTATAACATTTGTCACATGTTACACCCAACATAAAAATACCACAAAATATTGAGATGAAATTTGTAATATATCTTCAATAATAAAAAATATTTTAAATTAATAATAGTGGTTTCCATTATATGTTAAATAATAAATATTAGTTCATATTCTAAATTTAAATCATTAATAAATGAAATTTTCTTTATGATTGGTAATTTTTTCATAAAAATAAAAATTTAGAAAATGTCTAATTTAAATTCGTTTAAGAGAAAATAATTTAAGAAATATTTGAAACAATTTTTTCTTAGGTTTCAGGTTTTTGAATCATTCAAAATAACATTTTTAGGTAAATATTGAAAAGTAAATTTCTTTTCATAAGAGTGATATTTATCCCATAATCTGTATAAAAAAAAGACCTAAAATTTTATAAATTAATTAATTACTGATATGTATGTTTTAAGGGAATAATTATAAAATAATAACTATTATTATTTTAGATATATTATTTATATAATATTATAATATCTATGAAATATTTATTAATAATTTTTATAAAAAAATTTCATTCCTTTAAATAATTATATTCATAGTGAAATAGTATTTTTAATATATTTTAATCATTAAGATATTTTTTTATAATAAATAAATTATTTTAATTATAATCATTGACCAACAATAATTAATATTATCTATTATATTAAAATTTAAAAAAAACAATTTTATTTAAACATAATTTAGCTGTAGGTTTATGTTAAAATTATATATTCATGTATTCTGGAATAAAATCATGATAAATATGTCCCATATAAAAAATCATAATTTTAAAAAATTTAGGGTTCTAATTATTGTTTTATAAAAAAAATATATTTAATCTATAATATTTAATTATGATTACAAAGTGTGTAAATGACTAATCTCTGTTGGAAGAAATTTTTTAATTTTAAAATGACCTATAGAAAATATGTAAATAATTTTTAAATATAGATTATCTTAATTACATAACATACTAAACATGCATTACCAAACTCATTTAACTATCAATACATTCTTTTCTTACCCATTACATATCATTCATTTCAATGGTAAAGTACCATACTTTCACATATAAAAGGGAGAACATAAAACCCTTTATTAGAGACCTATAATTTTATTTTTTTTGTTGAATCTCATCCGAATTGTTCATATTATAACCCCCCCATGAAACATAGACGTTTTTATAGTAGATTTTCTTATTTTATTTACTTCCATTGATAATTCTAATTAAAATAAATGTTATTGACATGATTCGTACTCTCATATTTTGGTTTTATTCATTTCATGTTCTTAAACATACCATACAATGATAATATAATGATTTTTAAACAATATATATATATATTAAAATGTCAATATTTTTATGTTACATCACTTATTGAAAAAAAACATTTAAATAAAAATAAACATTAGAACTTAAATGGATCTCGTATTCACTATAATGTTGATTCAGTAAGATTAATTATTTCTTCTATTGAATTTCAACTATGAATATTTTTCAATATGATATTTTTATTTTATTCTCAAGGAATATTTCTATTATTACTGGGAGAGATACTTGATTGATCTGGTTTGGGATCCTCTGATGAGAAAGTATAGAGTTTTAGAAAAACTAAATTCTTTAGATTATTCTCAAAACAATAAATGAAAATCTATCTCCATTGTGTAGGATCTATTTTGAAGGATCTATATATGGATGATATTCTTAGACCATGCATTTTTATGAATATATATATTAGAGGTTTTTTTGGTTGTCGCAGATTTAGAAGGTTTCCAATAATATCTTTATTATGTAAATTCTAAATGTGTGGTAATATTGAGTACTCCAATGGTGATCATGATTTTTTGTGGCGCATTGGATATATTAATTTGAAACCTTTTATCATCATAATTTATGAATGAATTATGATCCTCAATAAATCCAGTCAATTAAATTTATCACCACAAATATGGGCTAGGATGAATACATTTAATTGGGATTATTGGAATCAAAAAAAATATTGATCTTTCTACTTGCATTATCATCCTTATGAAGATGGACCAGCAAACATTTAATGTCAAACATTGTATTTATTCTAGGATCATGTTTGATTACAATTTTTACTCAATGCTTCTATATTCAATATCCGTCAATTTCAATGATCAGATAATTGAGGTTAATGTCGATTATGAATGTACTCATAATTTAATGATTTATAAATAAATATTTGGGAACATAATTTCCATTTTTATAGTGATTGAGAAAAAGATTATGAAATTCAATCATCATAATCCATGGAAAGAAGTTAAAAAGGAAAAAGGAAAATATATTTTTATTCATATTGGTTATCCATCAAAAGAAAATTTTCCTAGTAAATGGGTTAATAAACATTCAATTGGTTTTTGACATTAATAACACAATGGTAAAATCATGGTCTTCTCTTGTTGATGGACAATTAAAATAAAATGGTACAGATGTTCTATATACAAAAAAGTTTTTGTGACACCTTATTTATAAAATTGGTAATAATGATCTGAGGGTATTTTACATTAACTCCATATCTCATTAAATTTACTTTAATAACACAAGAATTCTATTTTTAAAGGAAACATTATCAGGACAAAACTAATCAACATAATGTCGCTTTACCTCATATAAATAACAGGGTTCAATCTTATTCTCATTCAAAAAAGATAGAATCAATGATGAATTCATTAATCATTATTCTAATTCTTATGGAATGGTAACAAAAGTTGTTATATATGATTATAGTGAATGAGATTTAAATAATACAATTCGATTCAATTATGATGTCATGGAATCTGGTAAAAAAACTATTATAACATCTAAAGAAACTAGACATTATAATAGAGTGAAATATAATATACCTCAAATTTTCATTTCATATAAAAAAACATTCCAAATGGTAACTACAGAGTAGGATGGGTAATTCAATATGAAATATAAACATTATTATAAAGAATAAATGGTTGTAGTTTTTTATGTATTCCCCCATAAAATTTTTGATAAATCATATAGAATGTTAGCTTTATTTAATAAATAAATTGATCATAATTGAATGATATAAAATCTATTATTTATCCTACAGAATAAATACCTATGTTATTGTATATACAATTTTTTATGAAGATAATTTATATTATAGTAAAAGATAAAAACCCTTAGAGACACCTCTTTTATTTCGATCTACAATTTCTCTATTTTAGAGACATTAAATGATCATGGCACATTGGATGATATGGCCTATGAAGAAGTTGATCCACTAGATTTTAAAAGAACATCTATAAGAATTTCAATGAATATTCTAGAAGTATAATGATCATGTTAGGATACACAAAGTAAAGAGAAAGATGAATGTCTTGGAAATGATGAGAAGATATCTATTTTTATGATAAAATATACTAGAAATAAAAGATATGGAGAGAATAAGAAATTTAGTTCTTACTCATGATATTGATTTGAATGAAGAACCCTTACAAGTGAAAGGATAGAATTATGGTCCTCCTTTATGGTTTTTGGTGAATTTTGAATGTGAAAAACATATCATTCTTCAAAGGGAGGCGATTTATAGGTCCTCACAGGTCTATAACATAAATATTCATTTTCATAACTTGGACATGATAGCAATGAACTGGCAGGATTCCCACTCTCTCATATTTTTTCAGATTTTATTCACACCACACAACATTGTCCTGAGAACCTCTCGTGATCATAGTGTGTGATGGATTATACCTCATTAGGGCCTCAATCTAAACTCATAAGAATCATGTTTCTTGTAGGTTAAGCATGGTGGGGGTGTGGTGCGTGACTCCTGAGGGAGTGGCATCATTTCCATTATTTTGTTCTTTGGCCATAGTCATTCCCTCTATACTAATTGTTTGGAAATGTTAATTGGCCTTCATGTTTTCATGAAAAAATCAACATTGTGATTGAGATAGTTGATATGAAATATCTCATTCTCTATGACTCCTTCTAGAGAATGAGAAACCCATGGTTTGTGACATATATATCTCAAAGGAAAGGAAGCATGATATCCCCCCAAATGTAAATCCATCACACTAGTTTGGATGGTAATCATGTCATGGACTCCCTATCCTCTTTGGTGGTACATGGATCATATATAAAAGGGAAACCATTAATGTTAAACGTATCATAGTGTTCGAATGGATCAAAATATTTTTTAATACTCTACAAAAGGTTAGGAAACTAATGATAGCTTCATATATTCATAATGATAATTTTGTGTTTTCTATAATATATAATACTAGGATGCTCTTACTGTCTCTTACTATACACACCGTTTCAATGGTCCCTATACTATAATTTATCTAATGGAATTATTTATTCGCATGATCCTCAGTCATGGGGATAACCTATGCCTCACTATTATCACTCTTTATTTTGAGAGTAATGAAGTAGTCATAGGGATTAATTATAGGTCTCTATTCTATACCAAAATTTTCACGACCCTTCCTCAGGGCCCATGCCGGGACTACCCCGAGCCAGCCTTCTATTGGCCAGGGGCTGGTAACTAGCACCAAGGCATAATTCACAATAAAAAGGGATGTCATTGCCTTTGTAAAGTAAACAAACACTATAGAGCAAGAAAGCAGAAGTAAACACTAAGTAAAATTGGTACAATAGTAAGTGCGGTAAAGTAATTGTGCCAGAATACAAACCCAAACTGATAGTAAAGTACAACTGGAAATGAAGTACAATAACTGAAAAGTAAAGCCGCAACATCGAGCCGTCCACAGGATGTCCCACCTGAAGGGTTGGTACATATAGCCTCTTCAGCTCCACGGGTCCAGTCGTCCGCTCTGTGTACGTCCCACCCAGTGGTCCACCTCCTGGTACTGACTTGCTCCAAAAGCCTCTACCATGATCAGCGATGTCCATCGTCTGCATCCAACACAATGTAGTGCGGCCATAGCCCATGCAGGGGTGAGTATAAGCTACTCAGTAGGGAACCTGAGAACCCCGAAAGTCTACTAGAATCCACAATGGATAATACACAAAGGAATGATAATATCATGAAGTAACATCCGACACTACTTAGGTATATGACCTTACGTATACCTAAGTCATCAATTCTAGTTCGGATCCAACATCTGAGCCCAAGTAAAACCCAGTACATAAAGGAAAACCCAACCCAATCCACACCGGAAAGCATAACGTAATCCAAAAAGGATATCAAGTCAATCTTATCGAAGATAAGGATTGAAAGTCAAGACTCAGCTCACACATCTATACTTCTTTGTAAGACGATATAGATGATCATATGTAGCCACTGATTCATCTATTCCATCGGAACCACACAGGATTGGTAGGTACTAACCACCAAAATGACCCACAAAGGATCGATAGGTACTACCCCCTGCAATGACCCACAAAGGATCGATAGGTACTAACCCCCACAATGAACCACACAGGATCTGACCCACACAGGATCGGTATGCAATGGCCCACACAGGACCGCTAAGTGCTGACCCACATAGGATCTTACCCACATAGAATCGGTAGCACTGATCCACACAGGATCGCTGAGTGCTGTAGTCATCACAATCGAATCCACAGAGGATTTCTGTACAGTCGTCATCGTCGTCGCAGTCGCAACCAGCTCTAGGGTTCCCGCACACAACATGCTCGTTCGGGGAGGGTCTACTCCACGAGTTGAGGGTATGATAAATCAAGTGACACGATGTCTGGAGTCGATGTATCCAAAAGTTCTGTATCGTCAACAGGAACTCAACATGACAGACGACACGTCATTCGGACGCCCGGACTGAGAGTTATTGGCTTTTTCGTTCCAGGGGCCCGGTTGGTTTTTAAGTCAAAACCAACCCGGCCGTACTCCAACTGCGTCCAAACCTCGAGAGAGGTAAGCCAAAAGGTCTATCTCACTAAGATAAATCCAACAAAGTCGAAAACACGTCAATCGGACGTCCGGTGCTCAAGTTATAAGTGTTTCTGCTCCGAGGGCCCGGTTGGTTTCGTGTTCGAACCAACCCGGACAAATGCAAACTTATTTGAAACCTTGAGTGTAATATAGATAAACGACCCTCTCGATCCAAGGATCACATCACAACTGACAGTGTGTCGATCGTAGGTTTGTAGCCCATGTTATGGGAAAAAGACCGAAAGTGGTCCGAAAATAGGGGGTTCGAGCCCGGTCAGACACGGCCCAATAACCCCTGGGTCGGCCCAAACTGGGGCGACCTGACCCGGGTCTGGGTCCAGCACATTAGGGCGCGGCGCGACCCGGCCGGGGCGGCCCGACCCAGCGGCCCAGCCTGGCACGCTCGGCCTGGCCAGCGGGCCCAGGCGGCTAGGCCGTAAAGGCCGAGGGGAAGGGGGAGGGGGCGGGGCGAGCTGCCCCCCCTATTGGTGTAACCGAAGCCCCCATGTGGGGGGCCGCTCATTCGGCCAGCAGGGGGTTACGACCACCGGCTTCTTGCAAGCCGGTCGGCCCGGTCTGGCCGGCCGGTTGTTGCTGCCGCGGGACCGCCTAGGTCCCACCCTCCTGCTCCGGCGCCGACGGCCGGAAGCAGGCCACCGCTTCCTGCTCCGCCGCGGCCAAAGGCTGCGGCCTTGGTCCGACCGGCATGGCGCGACGGTGCGGCGCCCATCCCTTGCGGCCCCTCTCTGACCGCGGCCTCTTCGAGGTTCTCCGACGCGGTGCGACGGTGCCACAACTTTGTTCGACTTCAACGGCATGGCACGATGACGCCGCGCTTCTCCACCCATTCTTTATTATTTCTGCGCAGTGCAACGGCACCGCGTTGCCTTTCTCGTGACACAACAAATTCAAGCATCAAGGGGGGAGGAGAGTCGGCCGTATTCATGAGGTCCGACCTCCTCCCGTTATTCCGATAATAGGAGGTCCAATTTTAAAACAATGAACGACAATAGAAGTATTCACAAACAAAAACAAATAATCCCCTACCTTGATGAAATCATTGAACGAAAGTTCGTCGTGGAATTGAACATTGCGGAAGATGGAGTCGCAGAAGGAGAGGGTCATTAGCGTTGCGGTACACGGCTTCGCGTCGTGGATCTTCGAGGAAGTCATCTCTCACCGTCACCCATCATCAGAGGTTAGTCTTCTTCATCGGCAACGATGCGTTCATCGCGTTCTTCAAGTATGAAGAACTTTATTTAGAACTTAGAGCTCTCCTCTCCAAATCCTCTTGCACAAAAAACATACCTCTCACGAAAAGACTTAGTCTTATTTAATTAACACAGAAGACAAAATTTCATTTGAAATTCAAAATGAATCCAAGAATTAAATATATTGAATAACCTACTGAATTAATTAATTAAGAGTTGACTTCAATTAAAGTGGGTGTGGGTGGGTTACATAATTAAAAGAGGGGGTTTGGGGAAGTTGAATAGGTGGGGCTCGTGTGGGCCACATCCCACAAATATCCTACCTAGTGGAGTAGGATATGGTGGGTCCCACTCCAACCACATAACTTAGGCTAAACTGCATTAAATAAAAATAAAATTGGTTACACCATTTTATTTTATTCTTCACTTAACCCAAACTTTTAATTACCACACCCGAGGAAACACAACTCTAGAAAAGGTGTTCCTATGAAATTACCTGTGCTGCGATTCCATCGGTGTCCTCGTATTTTGATTTCGAGCAACGGTTCAAAAGTTAGGAAAATCCCGCTCGTTCGTTCACTGAATGTACTCAAGCTAATCTTCGGAAAATTATTCCGGGCTCACCGGGCCTCAGAATCAGGTTCCATCAGAAATTGCGTTCATGTAAAATTCCAAATAAAATTAAGAAAAAAATTACCATGAATTTTACGGGTCTTTACATTACTCCCACCCCAGGGCTTTACGTCCCTGTAATGATACATCATAACCTAGGGGAACAAATGTGGGTACTGAGCACGCATCTGAGCCTCCAGCTCCCAAGTGTTCTCATGGAGGTTCTCGTGCTGCCATCTGATGCGCACTACGGGAATCGACCATCCACGTAGGACCCGCTCATGTCGATCCTCGATCTCCACTGGGACCTCCACAAAAGTAGCCCCATCGTAAAGGTATATCTCCCCATGCTAAATGATATGTGTTGGGTCGTGCACGTATCTCCTCAGCTGAGATACGTTGAAGACTTCGTGCACCCGGTGCAACTGAGGTGGTAGAGCCTAGAGATAAGCCACCTCGACTATCCTGCTGAGGACCTGGAAAGGTCCGATGAAGCGCCGATATAACATTCCTCCTCGGCCAAATCTCCATAATCCATGTCGAGATGAGACCCACAAGAAGACGTGGTCACCATCCTCGGACTCCAGGGGCCTCTGCCTCCTGTCATCATAAAACTTTTGCTGGCTCGGAGTTGTCCTCATCCGTTCATGGATGACCTGGACCGTCTCTGTCGTGGCCTTGACAATCTATGGGTCCACAAGTGCTAGCTCCCTAGGGTCTGTCCAGCATAGAGGTGATCTGCAAGGCCGGCCGTACAATGCCTCGTATGGTTCCATCCCGATGGTGGAGTGGTAGCTGTTGTTGTATGGAAACTCCACCAAGGGTAGATGGTCCTCCCAGCTACTACCAAAGTCTAGGACACCTGCATGGAGCATGTCCTCGTTGGTGTGAATGGTCCTCTCCATCTGAGCATCCGTCTGAGGGTGAAAGGTGGTGCTCATATGTAGCTGCGTCCCGAACTCTTACTACTACCCCTTCCAAAGCCGGGAAGTAAAGAGAGCATCTCGATCGGAGATGATAGATGATGGAACACCATGAAGGCGTACAATCTCCTAAAAGTAGAGGCATCCCAAGCTCTCCACTGAGCCCTACTCTCTGATGGGTAAGAAGTGGGCCGACTTGGTGAGTCGGTCAACAATCACCCAAATGGAGTCGTGACCTCTGGAAGTGCATGGAAGTCCAGTCACGAAATCCATAGATATCCCATCCCACTTCCACTCAGGGACCTCCAAAGGCTGTACCGAGCCTGCTGGTACCTGGGGCTCTGCCTTCACCTACTGGCAGGTGAGGCATCGAGAAACGAACACTGCTACATCCTTCTTCATACCCAGTCACCAGTGCTGTCGTCTGAGGTCCCGATACATCTTCGACACTCCTGGATGTACCGCTAAAGAGGAAGTGTGAAACTCCCTCAGCACCTCCTCCTATAAAGCAACTGGTACAGTGGTACGACCTCTAAAAAAGATGATGTGCTCTCCTCCCACAGAGAATCAATCAGGTGCCTGTCCTGAGGATATCTGTGCACGCCGCATCTCACAGTCAACGTCCCGACATTGTGCCTCTTTAACCCGCTAAAGAAGTGGAGGAGTGACTATGAGTGACTAAAAAAAGGCTGCTCCATCACTATCCACGAAGGATATCTGCAATGCGGCTAGCTGGTCTGTCGCCTCCCCAAGTAGTTGAATTCATGTCATCCTGCTGAGAGCATCTGCTACTACGTTCCACTTTCTTTGAGTATAGACTATCTCAATGTTATAGTTCTTGAGGAACTCGAGCCATCGTCGCTGTCTCAGGTTCAGTTCCTTCTGCGAGAAGATGTAACTGAGACTCTGGTGGTCATAGTAGACTGTAAAGAGCTCTCCCATCAGGTAGTGTTTCCACATCTTCCGAGCGAAGACCACAGTTTCTAAATCCAGGTCATGGGTAGCGTAGTTCTGCTCTTGCTGCCTCAACTGACGTGATCCATAGGTGAAAACTACCCGTTCATGCATTAGGACACATCTGAGTCTGATCCCTGATGCATCGCAGTAGACTACATACCCTACTCCATCCTCTGGTAGCCTCAAGATAGGTGTGCTAGTCAATCTCTGTCTCATCTCCTGGAAGCTCTGCTGACATATGTCTAACCACACGAGGGGTTTCCCCTTCATTGTTAACGTTATGAAAAGCTGAAAATATTTCTCCTTTTCCGAAAAGAGAAATATGGTCTCATCCCCTGGATAAACCACGTTACTTGCCTAATAAAGTCAATCCCATCATGATCAGTTAATTCATGCCATGGATGACATCGTAAGTCCTCGATGCTGCTACCAAGAGATCTAACTGTTACTCTAGCCTCCAAGGGTTGAGTCACATTATTGGCATCAGTGTGTGGCCACTAGGTCTCCTCCAGTAGGAAACTCGTATGTGAGGGTCAAGTCAATAGTTTTTAACTAGAACCTCTTAGTATTAACATAAAAAAGACAAGAAAGAAAATGTCGCTATTTCAAGTGTCTTTTATTGCTGAAAATGAAAATACAAGCATACAAAGAATCACAAACAATGATGCTAGAGGCATTATGGCCAAAGGCCTCCATGTCTGGAGATAGTCCCGCACTTGCCCACCCGCTTCTGGAGCTCCATTATCATAAGATTCAGCTATCTGAAGCTGTGCTCTCCCCTGTGGTCGGGGTGGAACTCCTGGTGGTGGTGGTGGTAGAGCCTCAAAACGTCGTCCACCACCTGCCGCTCGACCAGCTCCTTGGCCTCGCCCACCTACTCCCTGCGGAACGCCACGGTCGATCCTCTGCCTCTACTTGGGTGGTTCCTCTTCTGTCTGCTACTCCTCTGCACGACGGGTAGGGCAGTCATGAGCCAAGTGGCCATACCTGCCGCATGCATATCATTGTCTTCCACTCATATGATAGGCTCTACTGCGTGTCCTCGCACCTCTGAACCAGTATCCTATGGTCGTCCGCCTGATGGCCTGGTCCGCTTGGACCTCTGCGGCATCTGTCTACTGCCAGTTGTGAAAGACTCTGCTACATGCCGCCCTACGGTAGGTCTCGCTGCTGGTGTAGGCTCAATAAGAAGGCACTCTATGATAAGGGCTCTCTCCAGTACCCATGCCTGTGTCGGAATGCTGAGGGATATTAGCGATGCCCTGATCTCATGCCTCAATCCCTGCTCGAAGGTCCGGGCCCAGAAGAATGGGTCCCGAACCATGTCCGTTGAATAGCACGAGATATTGGTAAATCTCGTCGAGTACTGGGAGACCGTCATGCTGCCCTGCCACAGCTGTAGAAGCTCCTGGATGCACACCGCACTGAGGGTGGCTAGGATGAACTCCGAGCAGAAGAGAATCTCAAAGTCCATCCAGAAGGGTGATGTCTCGTCATGCACCTGGAGCATCAAGCTCCACCATTTTCCTGCTACCGCATGTAGGAGAATCTCTACAAGGATCACCATGATGTCTATTGGTGTCCCTACCAATTGGAAAACTCTCACAACCGCCTCTAGCCAATCCTCGACTACCTGAGATTCCGACTCCCCGCGGAACCTGGGCGGTCTCTGATACTGAAACTCATGCAGTGCACCAAGGCGCCATGCACTCTCAGCAACTGGATCTGGTAGCATCGGTGGCTCGGAGGGTAGTGGTACCGCCGGTGCCTCTATAGTAATAGGGCCCTGCACCGACGCCTCGTCACTCGGTGGTCTGTCGTCATGTACAAAACTCGGAACCCTAGTTGGCTGTCATTGTGGGGCCATCCTAAAAAGAGAAAGGTGCGCTACAGTTAAAACAGTATACCTGGTGAGCTGACACAAAGTAATCACAATGAAAACTTGAAACACACATGTAATCAATGTTTTTGTGCATTAAGTCGGAAATCAGAAGTCAGTGTCCTGGTGTACGGATACGTCGGCCACCGCACCAACACTAGACTCCCTAGACTGATATCCACACTCAATACCCTTAACACTATTGCTTCACATAGAAAAAGATCAGAGTCGTGAGTTCTGCGGTAGAACCGAACTGCTCTGATACCAATTTGTCACGACCTGTCCTCGGGGCCCATGTCGTGACTACCCCATGCCCACCTTCCATAGGCTAGGGGCTAGAGACTAGCACCAAGGAGTAATTCCCAATAAAAAGGGAAGGAATTGCCTCTGTAAATTAAACAAACACCACAGAGCATGCAACAAGAAGTAAACACTACGTAAGACTGGTACAATAGTAAGTGTGGAAAAGTAAGTGGGCCAGAATACAAACCCAAACTGAAAGTAAAGTACAACTGGAAAGGAAGTACAACAACTGAAAAGTAAAGCCGCAACGTCGAGCCTTCCATAGGAAATCCCACCTGATGGGTGGGTACAGATAGCCTCCTCAGCTCCATGGTTCCAGTCGTCCGCTCCATGTACGTCCCACCCAGCAGTCCACCTCCCGGTACCAACTTTCTCCACAAGCCTCCACCACGATCAGCGATGTCCGTCGTCTGTATCCAACACAACGTAGTGCGGCCATAGACCGTGCAGGGGTGAGTATAAGCTACCCAGTAGGGACCCCGAGACCCCCAAAGGTCTCCCAGAATCCACAATGGATAATCCACAAAAGAAAGATATGATCACGAAGTAACATCTGACACTACTTAGGTATATGCCCATACATATACGTAAGTCATCAATTCTAGTTCGGCTCCAACATCCGAGCCCAAGTACAACCCAGTCCATACAAGACAAAAAATCCCAATCCACACAAGAAAGAATAACGTAATCCACACAGGATATCAAGTCACTCTTATCGATGATAAGGATTGAAAGTCAAGACTCAGCTCACACCTGTATACTTTTTCTTAAGACGATAGAGATGATCAGATGTAGTCACTGATTCATCTAAGTCGCCGGACCCCCACATGATCGATAGATACTAACCCCCGAAATTACCCACAAAGGATCGATAGGTACTAACACCTATAATGACCCACAAAGGATCGATAGGTACTACACCCCGCAATGACCCAAAAAGGATCGATAGGTACTAACCCCCGCAATGACTCACACAGGATCTGACCCACACAGGATCGGTATGCGCTGGCCCACACAGGACCGCTGAGCGCTGACCCACACAGGATCAGTAGCACTGATCCACATAGGATCGCTGAGTCTTGTAATCCTCACCATCAAATCCATGGAGGATTTCTGTACAGTCGTCATCGTCATCACAGTCGCAGCCAGCTCTAGTGTTCCCGCACACAACAAGCTGGTTCGGGGAGGATCCGCTCCACGAGCTGATGGGATGATACATCAACTGACATGAAGTCTAGATTCGATGTATCCAAAAGTTTTGTATCATCAACAGGAACTCAACGTCATAGACAGCGCGTTATTTGGACACCCGGTCTGAGAGTTATTGGCTTTTTTGTTCTAGGGGCCTGGTTGATTTTTAAGTCAAAACCTACCCAGCCTTACTCCAACTGCGTCCAAACCTCGAGTCTAGTATGCCAAAAGGTCTGTCTCACTAAGAGGAATCCAAAAAAGTTGACGACACGCCAATCCGACATCTGGAGCTCAAATTATAAGTGTCTCCGCTCCGAGGGCCCGATTGGTTTCGTGTTCGAACCAACCCGGCCGAACAAAAAGTTCTCTGAAACCTTGAGTGTAATATACCGAAACGACCGTATCGATCCAAGTATCGCATATTAACTGATGGTACACCGATCATAGGTCAGTAACCCATCTTATGGGCTAAAGCCCGCATGAGGTCCGAAAATAGGGGGTTTGGGCCCGGTCCGACCCGGCCCGATACACCCTAGGTCGGCCCGAACCGGGGCGACCCGACTCGGGTCCAGGTCCAGCCTGGCCGAGGCGATGCCCGGCAGGGCGCGTTTGGCCTGGCCAGCATGGCCAGGCGGCTCGGCCGTAACGGCCGAGCGGAAGGGGGGGGGGGTGGGGGGTGCTGCCCCCCCTATTGCGGTAAATGCGGCCCCCATGTGGGGGGGCCGCTCCTTCGGCTAGCCGGGGGTTAGGACCCCCAGCTTCTTAGAATCCTGTCGGCCGGGTGCTGCTGCCGCGGGACCGTCGGGGCCCCGCCCTCTTGCTTCGGCGCCTGCCGCCGGATGCCGGCCGCCGCTTCCTACTCCGCCTCTGCCAAAGGCCGCGGCCTTTGTCCAACCGGCGCCGTGCGACGGCAACGCGCCCCTCTGCCACGGCCCCGCTCTAGCCACGATCTGTTCTTGGTTCTCCGTAGCGGCTCAACAGTGTTGTGGCTTTGTTCGACTTCAACGGCATGGCGCGACGGTGCCGCGCTTCTCCGCCCATTCTTTATTATTTCCGCACGGTGCAACGACACCGTGCTGCCTTGCACGTGCCGCAAAAAATTCAAGAATCGAGGGGGGAGGAGAGTCGGCCATGTTCGTGTGATCCGACCTCCCCCTGTTATTACAATAACAGGTGGAACAATTTGAAAATGAAGAATGGAGACAGAAGTATTCACAAACAAAAACAAATAATCTCATACCTCGATGAAATCGTTGAACGAAGGTTCATCGTGCATTTAAACGTCTCAGAATAAGGCGTCATGGAAGGAGAGGGTCATTGGTGTTGCAGTACATGGCATCGCGTCATCGATCTTCGAGGAAGGCGTCTCTCACCATCGCTCTTCGTTGGAGGTTGGTGTTCTTCATCAGCAACGGTGTGTTCTTCACATTCTTCATGGAGGAAGAACATTCTTCGGAACTTAGAGATTTCCTCTCCAAATCCTCTCGCACAACGAACTAACCTCTCAAGAAAAGACTTAGTCTTATTTAATTAACACAGAATCCCAAATTTCATTTGAAATTCAAAATGAATCTAAGAATTAAATATATTTAATAGCCTACTCAATTAATTAATTAAGCGTTGACTTCAGTTAAAGGGGGGGGGGGGTGGGTGGGTTACGTAAATAAAAGAGGGGGTTTGGGGATGTTGAATAGGTGGGGCTCGTGTGGGCCCCACCGCACAAATATCATACCTAGTGGAGTAGGATATGGTGGGTCCCACTCCAACCACTTAACATAGGTTAAACTGCTTTAAATAAAAATAAAATTGGTGGCACCATTTTATTTTATTCTTCACCTAACCCAAAATATTAATTACCACACTCGCACAAACGCATCTCCAGAAAAGGTGTTCCAAAGCAATTACTGGTGCTACGATTCCATCGGTGTCCTTGGATTTAGATTCCAAGCACTGGGTCAAAAGTTAGGAAAATCCCACTTGATCGTTCACTGAACATACCCGAGCTAAACATCGGAATATTATTTCGGGCTCACCGGGCCTCAAAATCAAGTGCCGTCAGAAAATGTGTTTTTGTAAAATTAAAAATAAAATTAATAAAAATTTCCCATCATTTATACTGGTATTTAAAAAAATTCATTAAAAACTATTCTTTTTAGTCATTAGGTTTATTCATACATTATTAGGTTAGTAGACTTTTTATTCATTATTTGTGGGGTGGTCACATGACATTGTAAATCAATTCACGTTTTCATTCCCTTATTTCGGAAGTGGATAGTGAAAATAATATTCAATAATTCATTAATATGAGTTTTATCAACTCTATATATATAATAATTAGGAATAAACCTTCTATAAATTTGTCCAACATTAATAATAGGAATGTAACATCATTTTAGTTTTGCTTCATTGAGGAAATAACTATTCAATATTTCCACATAAATGAATCTAAAAGAGTTGATTTTCAAAGGAATAGATTTAGTGAAGGTAATATTTCTATCAAAAGTGATGAAAAAAGGATTTTTTGTAAAATTTATTTTTCATTTTTGTATGCTATTATCAATTTTTTTATATTATTTGATTGTTCATAAATGCATCATATTTCTAACGAGATAAAATTAATTTTCAGTTCTAATCATTGGCTCTACAATGGGATACATCACATGATCCAGAATTCTTATACAATGTGATCCCCAACAACACATTATTTTCAATACTATTGAATATTATTTAATTCATAGTTTTCTCAAGAAGGATCATATTATACATCTCCAACCAAATATATATTAAAAAATCCTTGAATCATCCTATCATTAATTGAACGATGGTGATTTTATTCTTTTCAGTCAATGTGACAAAATAAATTTCATGACCATCAAAACTACTCTTTTTCATTGTGGATATGTCTCAATGTTGGAGGATAGTTTGACTATAAAATTTTAATTCTTCAACAAAAATATTCCCTTATCCCTAAATGTGGATATCATTGAAAAGACAGGAATTAGAGAATGAGGTCTTCCTTTCACGAAACATGGTGTTCTTATGTTTTATAGAAAACCATCTCTCACTCCTTTTTATTAGATTGTGAGCTTATTAATAATCAACTGTTATCCTATAAATGGAAAAAAATTAATTGAACATTGCACTATCATATTAATATTGTAATTATTTATAATTTATTTATTTATTATTTACAAATGTATGTCTACCATCATTATGTGAATAAAAATTTCTATATAAATCATTTTCTAGAGTGGATGAATCCTTATGCGATGTCATTTCAGTGTCCCTAAAGATCATTACAATCAACCCTTTACTTATGGAGGTCTTTGAATTAAATATATGTGTAAATTGTTATATCACTGGTGGATATGTTCATGTGGAGGCTCATAAATGGATGTTTATAGGGACATAAACATATGATTTGTAGATTTATTTTTAGATTTAATAATGGGAATTTATATGAAGATGATTCATCCATATTCCCTTCCCTTATGTATTTTTATTACAAGATTTTAGTGATCTCTTAATGGTTGGTCGATATAAAATCATTTAAAAATTTCTCATCAGATAACTGGATAAGAAATCCACTTATCAAATACATAATGGATAATTTTATTGATATAAATGTCTCAATTAAGAATCAAATGGATATTTCTTTAGAAATTATTCCAATTTAAATCAATGAACTATTTTTGAATTAAAATTTCAATAACAGTGATGAATTTTTTTTGGGATCGTGATGATTTTGGAAAACACTGCAGTTATCTACCTGAATATGATACAAGGATATACCATTATCATGGAAGAATATGTTAATAACATATGTATTATTTCATCTAGTTTTACACTTTCAGGGAGAGTGATGCATTATTGGATACCAACTGATTAATTTTTTCAGATTGTGGGAATTAACAAGTTTTAAAGATGTATCCTATGTGATCACTATATAGATAAAATTGATCAGAAGTTCTTCATTTTTTTGATAATAAAATATCAAGAGTAGTTGTTTTTCTCTATGATATTATGATCCCAGAAACTATCATCTGGAGGGAGAATTTTCATTCATTAAATTGGAACACTCGATCTCACCTAAAATAATTAGAAAATGATCTATATTTAAAATAATTAAATGAAGTATGTCATTTGGAGGAGTTAAAAAAACATATTCCTGATTCCATCATATTACTTTTTATGAAATTCCATTCTCACATCATTGATATTATGAAAAGCGTAAATGATATTCAAACAACATTTTTTGATATCTTTATACATGATATGTTTTCCCTTAAGTGTTCCTTCATTATATGTAATTATCTACACCGCTCTAGAAAAAGTAAACTAATGTGGATCCCCCCATTTCATTTCTTGACCATGTATACCGTGGATGGATCGTCAGTGAGATATTCAAGCCCTATAGGGAATGTTTTAATTTTCATAAATCATATCATTGATGCATTAAAATTTCTCTTGGGTCAATCTGGATCCCCTAAAATGGTTGATGATGAAATTATCAATATTATGAATGTATTTAATGTAGAAAACCAATGTGGATGGATAATGTTGGTGTGCTGAATGTGATTCCACCACAATGGTGCAGATAATTTGAAATTGTACCCTGAAGCATTCAAGGAGGATGACTACCTGATGTTTTAATTAAATGGACTCTATATTTTCCATGAACTATATCATAGAATATTCATTCTACAATTTAAACTATATTTATAACAAGCTAAAAAATAATGTTGTAACTACCACTTAGTTGACTATTCTTAATAGAGTACAAAAAGATTTTATTTCATTCTAGAAAAAAGATTTTTTTATAAGAAAATAATTTAGGACTATATGACCTTTTTTTATTCACTAAATAATAATTTTTCTTTTTTAAAAGACCACATTATTTTAGAAAAATATAAAATAAATTATTGATTCATTATATATTATCTACTAAGAATGAAAATTTTCATTAATTGTGTGTACGTGTGGACTACAACGTTTTTGACATGATGTGGTTTCTATTTCATACTTACCTGTTATGGATGGTATGTAAGATTATTTTGATGAATTATTATGTATTATATTTAACATTAGTAAATTATTATAGAATCATATTTTACATTTATCTACAATCCTTAGACACATTACTGAATGTATACATTAATCTTGCATATGTGTGGAATAATTCCCCAATGAATTACATAGTTCATTTATATTTACCACCTAAAATTGATGGGTATTAAATAATTGTTATTGATTATATACTATTTTTCATTAACCTTCCCTTGGAGATCGTGCCGTGACTACCCCACACCCGCCTCATGAAGGCCAGGGGATGGGGACTAGAGATGAAGGCGTAAACTAGCAAGTGGGAGGCATTTTCCTGGATACCTGTATACACACACAAACCCGACAAAGTACCAAATCACAAGAAAATAGATATCATACCACTGAGAGAAAACTGAGTATGATCAAAGAAGAAAGTAAGTGGGATAGAATACAAACCCCAAAAGAATGTACAAAAAATAGTAAAGAACAACAAGGCTCAAATGGCCATCCACAGAAAACCCCAACTGATCATAGGGGTAGTGTGGCTACAGGATGCGGAGGGAGTGTGTCTCATTTGTCTTATCTCACTATGGACCACCTGGTCCAATAAGACCATGTCCATTGACGAATTGTCGATCGTCTACACCGGACACGACACACACATGGACAAGGACCGTGCGTGGGGTTATTAACACAAAACATGGATGGGACCTCCAAAACCACAAGGAAAGACCACACATAAAACAAAAAGTATAGCATGAAGCAAAAGTAAACAATAAAAGTCACCTGACACAAGGTATCACTTTAGGTCAAGGATAGAATAATCATCGTATAATAGAACTCCTCGACTACTGGAGAACTACTCCTATGATGATAATCGTGGGTATTCTACG
Organism: Viscum album; assembly: GCA_963277665.1. NCBI lineage: Eukaryota > Viridiplantae > Streptophyta > Magnoliopsida > Santalales > Viscaceae > Viscum > Viscum album. The sequence continues at coordinate 978,044 of OY728127.1, forward strand.
TCATGTAGAGCCACCTCCTGCTAACCTGGGACTATTTTGGTACTCATCCATGATGGGTACCATCGGCATGTTGGGTCACACAAACCCACCTCTCACCATGGGCCTTCTAGGTCACACAAAGCTGGTTCCCACTAACAATGGATTATTGTGTTAATCTTACCTGATGTGTCATGTGGTCATGTCAGGTCACAGAAGGATGCGTCCCAATGTGGGCCTACCGGGTCACACATAGCTACTTCCCACCTTAGACGGACTAAGGTACAAATCCCGGAAGGGTACCGTGTGCGTGCTTGGTCACACAGAGCCAGTTCCCACTAATAATAGATTGGTGCGGTACTCTTACCTGATGTGTCATGTGGTCATGCTAGGTCACACAAGGATTCTTCCCAATGTGGGCCTACTAGGTCACACATAGCTTATTCCCACCATAGTTGGACTAAGGTACAAATCCCTGATGGGTACCGTGTGTAAGCTTGGTCACACAGAGCTTCTTCCCATAGTGGACCTACTGGGTCACACAATGTCGCTTCCCACTAGGATAATAGTTGAGTCGTAAGGTTTCAAATGTCAACAGTCATCAGGTCTCAGTCAGCTGCAGGGTTTCTTATAAGGTCTACATGGGAGAACCGATCCTCAATCCACTCGCCATATTTTGATATCCATGGAAAACAACACAAGGTGTGCCAAATGATCAGTGTCCTCTATATTTTCCCAAAGATGCAAACGACCCATCAATCAGATGCATGATTTTCAGGATACAAGTGTTTTAATGACGATGGCCTGATTGGATTCATGTTATATCCAACCCGTACATGATCCAAAATTCTCCAAAACAAGTATTATGTATCTCAGAATGACTGACTTGTCCTAAGGATCATGATTCCACAGACGGTTCGTCAAACAGATGTCTGGTTTTGATGTTAGGGCATGTTTTGTGTAACTTGATAGTACACGGCCCAGGTGAGGTCCACCTCGGTCATAACGGCCCGACCCGGTTTGGCATGGGCAGACCTGGATCGATCTAGGATGACCTAGATCCACTCTGGTCTGACCTGACCTAGGTCAACCTCGCCCGCTGGGCACGGTGGTGTCACCCTCCTGGAGGCGTGGGCTGACATGGACCCTCGGACGCGTTGCGTTCGGGTAGGGCTGACATAGTGCATAGTCATGTCAGTGGGTCAACCCATGGGCGTTGACCCAAATAAATAGAACGATGCACTGTTATTCCCTCTACGCCGCGACTGATGGGCCACAACTTTTCTATCAGGTGCGCTACTGGCGCGCGCCTATTCCACATGCCCCCTGTTGAAACGGTGACCCCTACTCCTTCCACGGCCCACACAGGACACGACCCCGCTATTGCATGGGAACACTGCCCTAGGGCAGGCCTCACCATGGTTCCACCGCCTCCAGGTAAGCGGTCAGTTCTTCAACCGACAGCATGCTCGGTGCTGCCACGTGTCGGTGCCACTGTGTGCCACTGGTTTCACACTACTTGCCCATTTCCTGTGGTGTTTGCATCTACAGCCTCCTTGGATCTTGTTCTTCACTCCATCAGGCCTTGATTAATCTTGTCAATGAATTCAAATTGGGCAATCAAAATTAACACATAGGTGGAGGGGCTCGGGCCATGTTCTTGTCGGCACGCGCCCTTCGCGTTAGGGATAAATTGTGGGGGTTTTGGGAAAACGTTTTTCAACCAGATTTTATGCCATAACTTCAACCCTGATCCCAAAAATAAAACACACCCCCATGTATATATATATTTAATAATGGATCAATTTTTCATGATTTGATTCATTCTTATAATATTATAATGGGTTCCAGGGAAAACAAAAATAATCAACACCACCCCTACCTCGTAACCTATTGTAGAACATTTGTTCTTGAAGGTATGTCATGTTTTTCATTCCTACAATAGTTTCCCAATGATGTCACTCATACGTCGTCCTCCGGTTCGTGGTTTGGTGTCACCCATCACCTCCCATTGGGATCGGCTCCATCATCTAAGGGTCTGGCGTCACAATGCTCCATCAATAATTCGTCGGTTGGAGAAGTTGTGATGATAACCCTCCCCAAGCTCCATATATATAGGAGTTGGGGAGGGTAAATAATGAAGTGGGGAATTATTGGGTGCTCAAAAATTAGGAACCTTCATAATTCCACAATGACTTCGTTACATTAGATTCAAAGGTCAAGCCATTAATTAGCTTGACACATCGATGGTCACACCAATTTCTTGTCCGTTAGAGGATATGAAATAAAATAATATTATTATTTCATTTATTTTATTTTATTTAAGTCACAAAACATTTCATTTTTTCCAGACATACTATGGTCAAAGTAAATCATTCATTATGTGAATATCGACATTGTGGATTCAATGGTGCCCTCGTATTTTTAATCCGATAATTGGTTCAAATTTTAGAAAATGCCCCTCACATGTTCACTGAAGCTACCTTAATAAAGTTCCTAAAATCTTTCCTGGAATTTTGGACCTCAAAATCAGGCGCCATCAATTTTCGAAAACTTGTAATAATTCCATATAATTATAAAAATTACAGGGAAAATCTAAGTCTTTACATTATCCCTACCTTAGGGATTTTCTTCCACAGATTCCACAACATAGACTAAGAATATAAATCGGGGTACTGAGAATGATGCTGATCCTCCCGCTCCCATGTGCTCTCATGGATGTTCCCATACTTCCAGCGAACAGACACCAAAGGTATCGACTACCAACGAAGGACTTGATCTTGTCGATCCTTAATCTCTACTGGATCCTTCGTAAATGTCACCCCATCATCCATGTCCATCTCTTATGGATGATGATGTGATATGGGCCGTGCACATATCTACACAGCTGGGATATGTGGAATACGCTTTTTGCCCTCTCCAACTATGGTGGATGTTCCAAGCAGTATACCACCTCACCTATCCTCTAAAGTATCAGAAATGGTCAGATAATCTTCGGTGATAACTTGCCACATCGACTAAATCTCCATATTCCAGGATGATGGGAGACTCTCCAAAATATGTGGTCCCCCTCCTGGAACTCCAAATGTTTCCATCTCATATCATCATAAGACAATGGTCTAATCTATGCAGTCTTCGTCCACTCATGGATGATCTTCACATTCTCATTGGTAGCCCATTCCAACTCTGTCCCCATATGTTCGGACTCCCTTGGGTCTTTCCAGCATAATGGTGATCTGCATGGTCGACCATATTGGGCCTAGAATGGTGTCATACCGATGGAGGAGTGATAACAATTTTTGTAAGTGAACTCCTCCAAAGTCAAGAGATCCTCCCATCTATGGCCAAAATCTAGGACACATGCACGAAGAATATTACATAGCATCTGAATGGTCTACTCCTTCAGAAAATCCATCTGAGGATGACTGGTGGTGGTCAAACATAGTTGAGTCCCAAACACCTCCTACAAACCCTTCCATGTTCATGATGTAAAATGTGCATCACGGTCCGAGATGATCATCGATGGAACCCCATGAAGTTGCAAAATATCTTATATGTAAGGGCATCCCAAGACCTCTACTGATCCCTGATCTCTGATAGGTAAGATGTGGGTGGACTTGGTGAGTCGATCAATGGTCGCCCAAACATTATCATGTCCCATGGACGTACGCAGAAGCCCTGTCATAATGTCCATGGATATTCCCTCCCACATCCACATTGGAACCTCGATTGGTTGATCTAAGCTTGCTGGAACATTATGCTTGACCTTCATTTTCTGTCAAGTGAGGCATCGTGAAACAAACTCTTCCACTACCTTCTTTTTCCCTGCACACTAGGGCTAACGTTGGATGTCCTGGTACATCTTCGCCACACTAGAATGTACCTTCAAAGGGGACATATGGAACTCTCTCAAAAACTCATCACGTAGAACCACGAATACAATGGTACGTCCTCTGAAGAGGATGAAGTGTTCCCTACCTTCAGAAAATCCATCATGTTCATGTCTTGAGGATATCTGACCATGTCATGCCTCAAAGTCAATGTCCCCAAGTTGCGCCTCTCCAACTCGCTAAAGGAGTGGGGGAGTGACTATCATAGACTGTATGTAAACAAATATATATCTATTTATGAATGATATCTTCCATGCGTCTAGCTTCTCGGTTTCCTCACTCAGCAACTGTTGACCAGACTTCATGTTGAGTGAATATGCTACCACTTTCCCCGTCCTAAGAGAATAGATTATCTCAAAGTCATAGTCTTAGAGGAACTATAGCCATCTCTGTAGTCTCAGCTTCAATTTCTCTTGAGTGAAGATATTCCTAAGAATCATGTTATTAGAGTAGACTATAAAATGTTCACCCACCATGTAATGTCGCTACATCATCATGGTGAAGACCACTGTTGCCAATTCTAGGTCATAGAAAGCGTAGTTCTGCTCATTTTGTCTTAGATGACAGTTTCCATAGGCAATCAATGCTCGATTATGCATTATGACACACTCAATTACGGTCTCTGATGCATCATATTGGACTACATACCCAATTCCCTCTTCTAGTAGCCTCTAGATTGGGGCAGTCATCAGTCTTTGCCTTAGCTCTTCAAAACACTGCTGGAATCTCTCCTTCCAAACAAAGGGATGCCCCTTCTTTTTCAACACTATCAAGGGTGAATTAACTCTGGAAGAGATAGAAAAGAATCTATAGTAGTATCCAGACAATCCCAGGAATCTCCGAACGTCAGTAACTCTCTAGGGTGGATCACAATTAATCACAACATCTATCTTCACTAGATCCACTAAAAATCCAGCCTCTAGGATAACATGTCCTAGAAAGTGGTCCTCTTGTATCCATAACTAGCACTTCGAAAGAATACCATAATGCTAGTTAAGTATGAGTCTATTCATAACTATTTTTAGATGATACGAATTATCCTCCTCCATCGCTGAGTATACCAAGATGTCATAGATGAAGACCACCACAATGAGATCAATGTATGTCTTAAAGATCCTATTCATGAGTTCCATGATCACTTATGTGGCATTGGTCATGCCGAACGACATTAGAAAGAACTAATAGAGGCCATAATGACACTTGAAGGTCATCTTCTACGCATCCTCATCTTGTATCCTGAGATGATGATAGCCTGATGTTATGTCAATATTGGAAAACCAACGAGCTCCCTTCAGCTGATCATAAAGATCATCAATCCTTGGAATTGGATATTTTTTTCTTAACGGTCACCTGGTTCAGGAATTGATAGTCCACCCAATGTCTCAAAATCTCATCTGCCTTCTTGGAAAAAAAAATTGGGGTAGACCATGTAGAAACAATGTGCCTTTTGAACCCCTTTCCCTACAAGTCCTCCAACTATAACCGCAACTCAAGAAGCTCCGTGGGAGCCATCTAATATCCTGGTGTAGATATTGGTGTCTTCCCGAGGTATATGTTGATGTAAAATTCTACCTTTCTTCATGATGTTTGTCACAGAACATATTTAGGAAAGACCTAGGAATACTGGTCCACCATTATAGTATAGCTCGTAATATCTGCATCAACTGCTCCGAGGGAAAGTCTAGACAACTGATGAGTAATTGGCCACACCATTCTTTGGGTAATTCTATCATGTGCTTTAAAGGTTCCCTTCTCAACAGTGATGGAAAAACTAGTCCCAACCATGTGTACACACCACAAATTGTGCCTAATACATTCATTCTGAGAATGGATTGTGGATAACCAGTCCATACGCAAGATAAAGTTGTAAGTCCTCGACGCCGCTACTAGGTGATCACATCCAAAGCTCTTACCTCCAATCGTTAGATAAAACTGTTGACACCAGTGTGTAATGGTCTAATCTGCTCCCGTATAAACCTCTAGCCTTAAGGATCGAGGCAACAGATCCACTAGAATCTCTGAACTCCGAACGAGGGACATAAATATAAATGAGTGAACATAACCAGTGTCTATAAGTAATGCAGCTAAGGTGGAGTAGACACAGATCATACCTCTAATCATCTCTACAGCATTGTGGTCGTAGGCCTCAGCTTCCTGGAGCTGAGGTCACCCCTGTCCACCTGCTCCTTGTGGTCAGGGTGGACCTCTTAGAGGTGGTCGCGGTAGAAAGTCAAATCAACATCCACCAACTACTGCACATCTATATCCCCTGACACATCCACCTAATGCAGGTGGAAGACTCTGATGCCTGGGGTCTGCAGGCAGTTGTAGCTATAAAAGCCTGCTATTCCATGAAGATCTCTAGAATAAGGGCCCACTCCAGCTCCTTATATTGTGTGGGGATACTGAGGGTCACCACTGAAGCCCTTATCTCCCTCCTGGGACCTTGCTTGAAGGCTCAAGCCCTAATGAAAGGGTCTGGCACTATATTTTTGTTGTAGCAGGAAAGCTCTGTGAACCTTTCCATGTACCTTGCCACTGCCATACTGCCCGACGGAAGGTGAATCAACACAAAAATGCGCACATAGCACAAAGTATTGGGGAAAAACTCCTCCGAAGGAAATCCCATCGATGTCAACCCAAGTGAGGGTCACCTCATCGTTAACCTAGATGGTCAAACAACACCATCTCTAAGCTAATCCCTATAGAAGGCTCACCTCCAAGATTTCCATCTGGTAGGGCAGTTTCCCCACTATGTAGAATACCCATGTCACGACCTCTAGCTTGTCCAAAGTGACCCAATGAACAATCTCTCTCCTGATCATGGGAGGTCTCTACCTATGAAACCCATGTTGGGCCATGAACCTATGAACTTCCTCTACCGGAACTGCCGGTAGGAGGGGATGACCATCAGTTGGTGGTAGCATTGGGGAATCACCCTATGGGGCCATCTGAAACACCAGTCCCTCAGTGGACGCCTCATTAACATGAGGGTAGTACACATGCATCTGGATCCTGTATGGTCTTCCACATGGGGTAATCTAGAGATAAATCCTAATGTCAAATAGTTAGAACAATATACATGGTGAGATGACTTTTATTCGAAATCACAAAAGGAAAACACCACCAGTATTTTTGTGCATTGATTCGAAAAGTTGGAATCAAGGTTCTAGTGTATAGATACATGGGCCACTTCACCAACCCTGGATTCCCCGAACATGAAGATCAGACTCACAACTCTCAACACTATCACATTAAAACAAAAACATAGATTCCTGGTCTGTGAGGTAAAACTGACCATCTCTGGTTCAACAATGTCATGACCCATCCCCCGGGGCCCTTACTGTTACTACCCCAATGCCACCTCTTAATGGATAGGGGATGTCGATGAGTGCCGAAGGCATAAACCTGTAAGTGCGAGGCATTTTCGCGGATACCTATACAGACATGCAAACCCAACCAAGTACAAAAGCATAAGAAAATAGATATTATACCAATGAGAGAAAGTTGTGTGTGGTTACAACTCTATGTATGTGGGACAGAATAAAAACCCCAAAAAAAGTACTGAAAACAGTAATGTGCAAGAGTACTATAATGGCCATCCACAAAAAACCCCACCTGATCATAGGAGTAGTGTGGCTATTGGATGCAGAGGGATTACACCTCGTATGTCGGATCTCACTATGTCCCACCAAGTCATACGCCAGCATGTCCATCGTCGAAGCATCGATCGTCCACATGGTAAATGAATCACACATGGGAAAGGTCCGTGCATGGGGATAATAACACTAAACTTAGTATATACCCCTAGAACAACAAGGAAGGACCACACATCAAATTGGAAGTATAACACGATGAAAAAGATCAAAACACAAGTCATCTCACACTAAATATCAAATTAGGTAATGTATTGAAGAATCATCATATCTCAAAGCTCCTAGGCCACATGAGAACAACTCCTATGACGAGCATCATGGGCCTTCCGAGCTATGTAGTGTCGCCTCCCACTAACATTGGACAACTACGGTACTCAACCCTGATGGGTACCGTGGGCATGTTGGGTCACGGAGATCAGCTTCGCACTGTGGGCCTACTCAGTCACACAGATATTCTTCCAACTAACCATGGACTACTATAGTACTCATTCCTGATCGGTATCGTGGGAATGTCGGTTCACACAGAACTTCTTCCCAATATGGGCCTACCGAGTCACACAGAGCCACTTCCCACCTTGGTCGGACAAAGGTACGCTTCCCTAATGGGATTCATGGGCATGTTGGGTCACATAGTGTCGCTTCCCACCGTGGTCTTGATTGTTCACACAAATCCTCTTCCAACTGGGCATGTTGTCGAGTCGTAAGGTGTTCAAAGTAAACTGTCTACATGTCTCAGTTATCCGTAGGGTTTCATACATGATCTTCATGGTCGAAATTCTCCTTAGGAAACTCGTTTCATATTGATATCCATGGAAGTCACCATGATGTGTGGTAAAACATCTGCCTCCTCAAGAGAGTCTCAAACCCGCAAAAGTCTCACTAATTAGAAGTATGGGTTTTCACGATATAAGTGGTTTAATGTCGGGGCCCTGGTTGTATTCATGTTCAATCCATTCCAGTTGTACCCCAAATTTCACTAAAAATATATTGCAGTATCTCAAAATGACCTATTTTTCTTAATGATCCTGACGTCGTAGACTGTTTTTCAAACGTACATCCTGTTTCGATGTTAGGTCTCGTTTTGTGTAACTGGTTGGTACAGGGTCCGTGTCCAGTCCGCCTTGGTTAGATCGGACTGACCCGAATCGATCTGGGTCGACCCGTCTCGAATCGAGTCCAACTAGTACTTGGTCAACCAAGCATGTTGGGCATGGCCCGACCCTACTGGGCCTCGGGTTAGCTTGATGGGCCACGAGTCAGCCCGTTGAGTGGCGGGTCGGTCTGATGGTCCTACTCGGTGGTGCCACCTGCCAGGTGACATATGCCACCTGGGACACCCGGACGCTTTTCATCCGGGTAGGGTTGACATGGCATGAATCCGTGTTAGCGGGTCAACCCTCGAGGGTTGACCCAACAGAGCCCAACATAGCATCGCAGGTCCCTCGTTTTCATGACCGACATGTCGTTTCTTCACCATGGGATGTGTCGTTGCCACGCACTCCATCCTCCAACCGCTATTCGAACAGACATCCCCTGTTCCTGCCATGGTTGATGCAGGCTGCGGCCCTACTACCGTGTGTGCGTTCTACCTAGGGGCGCCTCACCATGGTTCCGCAGCTACCCGGGCAGCGGTCGGTTCTTTCGAAGGGCATGCGGCCAATGCTAATGCATTCCACCACCGCTCGGCCACATGATGTCGTCACTCCATTGTGCTCCACCGCCTGCACCAGTTTCCGTGGTAGGATGCTCGTCGGGCCGTCGGTCGCACCCAGGTGGCCCGTTTCCGGTGTTGTTTGCACCTGTGGCCTCATGGGATGACGTTCTTCACTATGGTATGCACTGATTCATCTTGTCTCAAACTTCATATTGGGCGATCAAAATCTATGCACAGGTGGAGGGGTACGATCCTTGATAGTGTTATCCCAAGACCTCTGCATTAGAGATAATTGGGGGGGGGGGTTTCGGGGAAACAATGTTCAACTAGATTTCATGTCTTTACTTCAATCCTGATCCGAACAACAAAACACACCCTCCCGCATATATATCGAATAAAGGATCAACTTGTTCATGAGTTTATCTGTTCATATCAATTTAAAATGGGTTTCATGAAAAAAAAAATAATCAACAACACCCCAACCTTGTAACCCATAAGAGAATGTCCACGCTTGAAGGTGGGTCATGTTCTTCATTCCCGCAACAAGTTCCCAACAACGAAGCTTGTATGGAATCCTCCGGTTCATGGTTTGGTGTCACCTGTCACCTCTTGTTGTGATCAGATCCATCCTCTAAGTGAATGGTGTTGTGGTGCCCCTTCCACACTTCGTTGCTTGGAGAATTTGTGTCGATACCCCTTCCAAATCTCTATATATGTTGTAGAGGGGGAGGGTATGTAATGAATTGGGGAAATAATAAGGGATCAAAAATTAAGAAACATTATAATATCTCAATGATGTCGTTACATAGGATTTTAAGGTCAATCCATTTACTGGATAGACACATCACTGGCCACACCATTTTCTTGTCCATTGGAGGATATGAAATAAAATAATAAAATAATTTTATTTCATTTTTTTTTTAAAAGTCACAGAACAGAACTTTTTCTCTGGGCCTACTATGGTCAATGTAAATCCCCCTTAAGCGAATCATGGTGTTGTGGATTCCATAGTCACCTAGTATTTTTAATCCAAGAAGGATTTCAAAAGTTATAAAACACTGCTAATGCATTTAATGATCATATCTTAAAAATAAGTCATAAATTCATTTAAGGGACTACGATCCTCGAAATTAGGAACCATCAATTTTCACAGACTCTTAATAAATACATGTAATTAAAAAAATTACATTAAAAATTCAGGTCTTTACATTATGAATCTTGAAGAATTTTAAATATATAATTTTAAATTCCAATAAACAGTACTTTCATCCCTTATTGAAAATGGGTTCATTAATCATGTGTACAGGCAGACCACTACCCCCATGAAAGATGAATTTCATTTTTTAATAACACCAATAATTAATGGATCTATGAATAAAATTTACTAATATATATGATATTTATTACATGTATATCATTATATAAATGTTATACTCACATTATATAATAGAAATTTAATACTCATTCAATCATTACAACTTTAGTTTTTGATGGTCATTTTATTACGTATTTTAGTGTGGTTTTCATATTTATATAGAGAATGAATTATGGATGTTATAAACAATTAATGAAAATAAATTAGAAGGAAAATTTTTTTGATCCCGAATTATAATATTATTATAAAGAAATGTAAATAATATAAATTCTACATTTATTAAAAAATGTCAAATAAATTTTTCATCAAAATCATATTCATGAGTCTGTATTAACGAACTAATTGAATGAACCTCTATTATTATAAATATTCATGGGATAATTATAGAAAAATAAATTTAAAATTTAAAAGATATTCTAAAACCTAGGTAGAATTCATAAAACCAATTTCAATATCTTATTAATATTCAATGTATAAATATTACATATTTATATTCATTATATGAATACTAGGTAATTTTATATAAAATGCAAAATTATTTCTTTCTAAATATATATGATTTTATCCATTATATGGTTTTATTTATAATGTATATTTATATTTATTTTAAATATAAATTTTAAAAAAGATTATATTATTTTTATTAAATTCCATAGTATGTTAGGTTTCATTTTTTTGATAATTTTTCATTATGTTTTTATTTTTTACGGAAGTGTGAAAAATGATATTTTTTGAAAAATGTATTAACATTTCTATTATATAAAAATTAAATATATATTCTAATTTTAAATAAAAAATTTACTTTTTTTATAAAATAAAATAAATATTGTTTATAAAATGTAATTTATAATTTATTATATTATAAAATCTATTTATATGAAAAATGGAATTTTTCCGATTAATACATATTCCGAGTATTTTAATATGATATTTATAATTAAATTCTTAATGTTTTGTGATTTGAATATTGGAAAATGGATTCCATATTTTCAATAATGATGTAAATATTTGGTAAATATGTCCCATAAATTGTGGGTGATTATGAATAGTAACAATATAAATTTCTGTTATTAGATTATTGGGTAAATCAGGAAACTATAGTGAAAAATAAATTGTTAATGACTAAATAAGGACCCCCAAAATTATATTAACTTTAATAGATATTTATATCTCATCCATAATAATTCTAATTTATATTAAATTTATTTTTATTTCAAAATGTAAATTATTTAGGCCTTTATATTTTTTATATAATTGAACGAAAAAATGTTATTTCTCTTCGATTTATTATGATTCAATTTTTCAAATAGTCATTACAAGATGATATGTTTATTTATAAATATTAATTTTAATTATAAGTGATATATATATATATATATATATTGTTAATTTATATTTAATTAATAGGGATAAACAGGTGACCATAAATGTGTAAGATACACTAACATAGTGCATAAGCATGAAATAAATAACCCTTAAAATGATTTTGAAAATACTAAAAAAATATTATTTGTCTGTGTTTTCGAATTCAATGATTTTTTTAATAATAAATAAAAATTAGGGGTTTTTTGGATGAATTTTATAGAAGATCCATTTTTATTAATGATTCAATATTCAAATTAAATGAATAGTTACATAATTTACATTAATATTATTATTTAACAAATAATAATTTATTACATGATTTAAATTTATTTACAATCACATCATTTGAAAATTTATTGTTATATGGTTTTTACATTAAAAATGACCCCCCAAATGTATCTTTTTATCTTTATAGTGATTTTATTAACCACTTCTAGTGGGAATATTGATATCATCACTCGTGTCAAAAAGGAAATTATAAGGTTAAAACAAAAACAACTGGGAAAAAAGTGAACCAAACATGTCTATATTTATTTGGATGATTTTATTTAGTCTCCTAATAATATTATATAACTAGAAAATAAATTTGGATCTATTTGGAACTCAAAATAATTTTTATTAAAATATGTAGATTTTATAATTTTAGAGTTCCCCTCCACAATATTATAATTGGGATCCTCTTCATCTCAATTCATCAGACACAAAAAATATTTGGATAAGAACATATGTACCCATATAACATGTTTTCTCCACAATTTATTTCATATAGTCTATATTTAGAGCACAATACCATCCATACATGATATAATGTGTAATGAAATGGAATATGATCGATCAAGAGCTATAGTAATTAATTGAGAATTTTTTGTATATTTATTTTTCTAGTTCCATAAAAAATTCATTATTAATGATTAGATAACAATAAAAATATGGTTATTATAAAGATATTTCATTATGTTATTGGAATAACCTATATTAATCTCCAAAATTCATCAAACAAGAAGTGGAAAAAATTCTTTTATATGTCATATTTTCTCCTCCTGAACTGATGTAATTTGATATCCATCACCATCTCTCACTAATCATCATAATGAAGAATATAATATTTATTTAATTAAATATATAATTTTAATTATATATCTATCATGATGAAAATGTAATATAGTACCTATTTTATTACAATTCCATTAACTGCAAATGAAGGCATCATTCGTGCATATGTTTGGACTATTGATTCAATTAAGAGATGTGACTAATTTTTCATCACGACATCATCTAGATGATATATAAAAGTGTAATTAATGAGAAAAATGGAATTATTAATATAATTTAAATTCCTTATGGTTGGAAAAAAATACACACATTCTTTCAATAGGGAAATTTGATAAATGGAAACATTACTCAAGTGTATGTAAAGCCTACCCTATGAAAGACTATAATTTAGTTCATTATTGATAACTATATATCATGATTGGTTATGAAATTATTAATTTTTTATTCAAAATGTAATAATTTTCACTTTTTTTATTTTGGGGAAGGGGGTTAATGTCAAATATGACCAAATTCAACAAACCATGTCCATTTTTTACATTTGATTGATATATAATCATAACATATAACATGATCTAAATTTTTTATGTAATATATTATAACTAGGTAAAAATAATTATAAAATTGATCAAGTTTATAAATAATGTTAAAAATTATCATAAATTTTTTTGTTCTTAAATATTTAGAAAAATTGTGACAAGTCAGCCTCGAGGATAAAGTCGTTAATTTAATAAATAAATATTTATTTATTCCCTTAAAACGTTTTTCTTTCGATTCATATATGTCATTATAAAATAGAATGTTACTATGTTAATATTAATTAATTAAGATTTATATTTTATATCTATTTTTAATTTCTTTAATATGTTTTCGAAAAAATTATTTGTACATATTTAATATGGAAATCATTAATAAATTTGAAAATGGAATGTTCTCATTTAATGTATTCAATGAAAACCACTTATCCAACATATATAAATGTTACGGAGAGTTTGTATTTTTTAAAATCATTCATAATTTTTTATAGAAACACAACTATGATCATTTTTTTTGAGTATTTTCCTATATTTTTTTGAAATAAAATTGATATTTAATTATCCAGATATGTTTTATTTTTTGGAAAATATTATTTTTTTGATTGTAATGGAGGATATTTCATGAATTTATGTGTTATATTTATGTTATACGTATTAGTAATATTTATGATAACATATGGTTCAATTATAAATCTAGGATGGGTTTTTCTATTATAATCTATGGAAATATTATTCCATTATAACCCATGGATGTGGTGTGCCTCTGATATCCCTATATTACATTGAGTATTATGGGTGGACATAAGGTTATTAAATATGTATTTTTGATTATAAGAGTTATATGAAAATGATGAACCATGTTACATATTGGTTTTCTCTATTTTGGAAATGGGAATTTACAAAATAAAAATGATTTATCTTGGTATGATAATGCTCATATATTAAAAGAAAAGTATTTGATTTTTTAGAGAGAAAAGAATAGCTTATTGAAAAAAATCATGAGTTTTTCATTTCTAAAAATATATATTTATGAGTATTTAATTTTCTATAAAATATTTTATATGATTTTTCAAATGTATTTTTTTGGGTAGAGTATATTATTTCATTGGTGATAAAATATATATATTGATCCGAATCATTATACTCAATATGGAAACTATTTATAAGTATTAATGGAATAATAAAGTACTTTATTACTTTCTTTTTATGCCCCATATTGATATTTTTGTGCTCATACGAGTATTAAAATTTATATACATGATATAACGATGTGTTTGGGGAAATACTATGTGATTCTAAAATTCATGATGATTTTAATGGAAAAAAATAATGTTTTATATTAAATTATATACAATGTGGGAAATATGATAATTAAAAGAAGAATCCACATAAGGAACTAGGGTTTTCTTATGCCTAGGCTATGACCTACCTCAATAAAACTATAAATTGGAAAATTTCTTTAAATAAAATATATATGATTCTTTACTTAAAACACATAATTGTGTATTATTTATGCATATAACCTAATTATAATTATTAGGGGAAGGGTTTTGATAATAATAGTGTTTATGATAATGTTATTCATAAATCATTAATAGGCATTAATTTATGTATAAGTTGTATTGATATAGAATTATATTATTTCCATGTTTTTTCATCTATAATATATTATTTATGTTTTATATATTTATAGTAAACAAGGAAGATGATGTATGAAGGTACCTAGGGGACTATATAATTCCAAATTAGAATCATAGAATGAATTTAATTACAACATAGTTGTTTTTTAATATGATTGACATGTTGACACATGCTATAAATGTTAAGGGCATCCATGCTATAGTGTAGTTATATCATCCATAATGGAACATAATTATATTGGATCATTTTTTGAGACAATTTTCTAAAGAATTCAATCGGTATTTTGACATAGTGATAGTTCTGTGATGGATTAATTCATTGGAAATTTTTTTCCATGACATGGGTCATCTAGATAATCTATATATAACAACTTCCATTTATAATTGTATACATGAATCTAGCGAGAGGCATTAAATTGTTAAGAATATAAATTTAAGTTAATAGTGTGATTCCATGGATTGGAAAAAATATAATAGTGTCTCTATTTTGAAATATTTTAATATGGATGATTGAAATTGACGGACAAAAAATTCTAATTATGATAAAGGGAGAAATATTTTATGGCCATAAATGAATCAAACATCACCCATATGGAATGGTACATACCACATTTTTCCAAGAATCATGATAGATAAATTAATCATTTATTATCATGATTGAAAAAACATTATATAATCCCATGGGCTTCCAATGAATTTAAATTATATGTAAAGATCTTTAATGTGATGATAATGTTGTAATGTAACTTTCGATGGATCATATATCATATTATTACAAGAAGATTAGATAGATTATATTGAAGGTATTGGGGAATAATTTATCAATAATAGTAGGTGGTATGAAAATCATTTCCCATATTGTGATATGTGTTGTGAGAAGAATCATGGGTAATGAGTAATGAAGTATTTGAAATTAATCTGATAGAGAATGATTGAAAATATAGATAACTACTTTAATAAAAAATGGAAAGATAAAAAGTTAAATGATAAGATAATGATTCTATAATTGCAATGAGTTGGCATGATATAGTAATATGTGTCTAAATTTAATCACTTTGGGGGGATGTGATTATGATCTAATTAAACAGGGTGTGGAAGAACATTTTATTTGTACTACAGTTGATATTAGGTCATCATGTGAATTGTTGAAAAGTATGTTTTGGTTAATTTGAAATATTACAATCACCTGTTGGACTCATGATATTCAAATTCATTATTCTATGATAATCTTTACAGGAAATTGGGAATATCACCTCAGGAATGTAAACGATAATCCTCTTTGAAGATTACAAATGGAGATATTAATGAAAATTATATTTACTGGAATATTTGAATTATAATAATGGAAATGGTATTCCTTTTAAATCTTTTATAATTCCCCAAGGTATTGTTTGATTTTATTTTGGGTATGAATTGGATTACAGTTTATCGTTATATGATGGACTGCAATGTGAATAATGTTTTATTTGATGATTTCATGACTTTTTATCCTAAAAAGAAGACGAGAAACTGATTAGATACAATAGTGAATTCTATGTAGGATATATTTGTGAATTAATATAAATGTTTTGATTAGTTTTATCCAATTATTAAATAAATATTTGGATTTATGTCTTAATTTTTTATCTATTTTTATTACTAATAGATTATTTGAGTCTAAAATTGATGTAGTACATGATTCTAATCCTTTTTCGAAACCCCATTTTTAATTGGATGAGGAAGAGAATTTATAATTGAAAAATAAATTAACACATTATCTAGATAATGCTTTCACTTTATTTATCCCAAAAACTTACTATTCACCTATATTTGTTATTACCAATAATTATAATTCCATGATTCACTAAATTTATTTTCGGTCTTCAAATAATACCAATGATATTACTGATAACCCATTCCATCATATCAAAGCTTTGTTCATTCAGGTCCAAAGGGTGTAGTGTTTTTCGATGATATATCTCTAGTAAGGGGAAAATTATTTGAAATAGAATTTGGGGATATTCCAACAATGTAATTTCATACTATGTATGTGCCCTACTATAAATTATTTATCTCTTTTGTTTTTTCTAATTAACATGATATATTAATAGATATTATGAGTAATATTTTTAATGAAATTTCTAAAATGATTGTGGTAGTCTTTATTCATTAAATTTTGGTATATTATAAAATTAATGATGATCCTAAATGAAAAATAATTTGTGTTGTGAAATCCAAAAGTTAAATTGGGATATATAGAATATTTATTATGTACAGGTTTTACATTCAATAGAATTATTTCAATGGTTATATTGTTTCAAAAGATGGCATAACCATTTACCCTGAATGAAAATATTTTATGAAGATTGGACAAGTTCTAAAAATGTTGAAGTGATTTTTAGTTTTCATGGTTTAGTTTGTTACTAATAGTGGATTGTTAAAACATATCATGTTCTCTATCACAATTAATATGTTATATTGAAAACGAGTTTAATTCATCTGGAGTAAACAATGTGATATCTGATTCCATGATATTAAGAGAAAATTTGTGAATCCTATAGTTTTGGAACTATTATATATTAATAGTGACCTTTTCATCTATATTGATTAATCATTATTAGGACATGGTATTTACAAATAAAAAATAATTAGTTTATTATTTATACATCATGTATACTAGATCCTTAGAGTTAAATTATTCTACAATAAAATATAAAATTAGGTACTATTCTTTCATTAAAATTTTGATTGTCTGATTTATAAATAATAAACCATTAAATATATAATGATAATGAAATTTTGACATCTATATTTTCTCAAAATGTGTTATCTATTAGGTAATTTCAATAAGTATAACACATTATTCACTATAAATAAATAATTCATTATCATATTAGAAAATATCATTGATTATATGATACTTTGAGTTGGAAGAATAATTCTCCTCTAACAAATTTATTTTTATAACATTACCATTTTTTTAATTATGTATTTATTTTTGGAATTGTAATTGTGAATGAATTTTTTCTTTCTGTTTGATCATCTAAGAAAAACCAATTTGGGAAGATCATATAAAAGACTATCAGTTACTTGGAAATTTAGAATTTATTATGATGGGTATGTTTATTGATTTTATTTTTGAAAACTATTTATTTAACATATTTGTAAATAAAGTTTTTGTGAATGGAGATTCATTGATGAAGAGATAATTGAAAATGGATTTTCATTGTTCCTAATGGATTACTAGTAGGAAGGAATTAAATATGATTTTAATAAGATTACATTGTTGTTTAGTAATTTTTTATAGCTTAATGGTGATTGAAAATTACACAAGGTAATTATTTAGTCATTAGTAGGGTCATAGTGGAAATTTGAAATCATTTCCATGGATTTCATGGTGTGATTTCCTAAGGCATCTAAAGGTAATAATTTAATTATTCTTAATGATTATAGTTTAATGGAAACATTATCATTCCCTTTAAATTCACGAAATTATTTCTTTAGATCAGCATTATCTACAATTAATCAAGGAAATTGTTAGGTCACATGGAGTTCAAGACTCCATTTTTTCTGACTGTGATCTCTGGATAATGTAAAGTTTTTTTAATGGAATACTAATTTTATTGGCCATGTAATTTAATTTTAGTCTAAAAATTAATTAATAGAGTATTTAATTGGCTAAGTGAATGATTCCTACCATGTAATTCATGATCTTATCATTTTAAATTTATTTAAATTTATTTATTATTCTACTTCATTAAATTGTTTTGTTTTTTTGTTATAATATATTTTATTCTAATATAAAAATTAATTATTCATGGTTGTTATATAGAATTAATTGTAATACTCATTTATTATAGGATAAAGTAGATGAAATGAAAAAAATATAGTAGTGTTTTCAAGGGAAATAGTTTATATGCTAATGATTATTGAGTAGTATAAGAATATGTCTCAATGCCGAATGAAATATTATCCTGCTTATAGATGGAATGATCTCAATTTTTAGGTATGTGATGATTTTTATAATAATAAAACACCAAGGAAAAGTGTTTTGTATTTTCATAAAAAGGAAATTTTAAGTTCATGGTTCATTTGAATGCATGAAATCCTAGATAATTTTGAGTTTTCATCGACATAGAGGAAATTTTTAGAAATATTTTATCCAATATATATAAAAATTTTCATGTTCTCATGTTATTGAAATATTGACTAGATTAATCATATTTTATGAGCCATAAGGTAGTTTAGTTATAAGATAACCATCTAAATAGTGAAAATCTAATTTAAATTCATCACATTTGACAAACCATATTACAGGAAAAAGTTGATTAAAAAAGTTAATGTTTTATATGAAAATAATATATTTGATGAATCGTGATGGGAATATTATAAATTTGGAAGGAAACATATCCCCATTAAATTGACAAGTGAATAAAATCATGACGAAGCTATTTTAAAAAGAGGGTATCACAACCACCGGCTAGGCCATTAGTAGGAGAAGATATATAGGGACACTCAAGTCCTTCCACCATTAGTTGCTGGGTTGGTGACTAGAAATTTAGATATAATAAAGTCATATATGGGAGGAATTACCATCTATGATAACACATGAGAAAGAGAGAGGTAATAATGAAACCAACCAACAATAGATTAGGTCATCCAAGAAGGAAGAGAGAATGGTGATTGATTGAAACTTATCTTGCACTCCAAGGAAGAAATGATTGAGCAGGCCATATGCCCCAGTGTTTTAGAAGAGGAGCTCAATAGAATTTATGGACGAAGGCTGCAAGTTGATGTCACAGAAGAGCAAGATGTGTGGTTAGATAAACATGATTGAATTCTGGCCCGAGGGTTCAATCAGGATGAAATTTATTCAGAGGAATTTATTCAGACAATGGAGAGAATGATAACCCACCTTGAAGATCTTATCAGAGAGGATCATGACATCCAGTCGGGTATGTTGCACTAGGAGATCTACAGA
Organism: Viscum album; assembly: GCA_963277665.1. Classification (NCBI taxonomy): domain Eukaryota; kingdom Viridiplantae; phylum Streptophyta; class Magnoliopsida; order Santalales; family Viscaceae; genus Viscum; species Viscum album. Next base: position 998,146 of record OY728127.1, read on the forward strand.
TCAGCTGAGTCAAGTAATATTAGCCTTGTGTTTAACCATTTTGTAAGCTCTTTCAGCACGTAGTGGTATCCTGGTTTTGTACTCTAGTTTTTACATTTCCCTAAAAATGGATTTATAATAAAAAAATTAATTAGGTGGAAAACAACTGATTGGAATAAAATATAAAATAAAATCCATTGTGAACATATGTAATTTCATGTATTAACTACTAAAAATGATATAAAAATAGAAAGTACCAAAATAAATGTAATGATGGAAGTCACCAAGAATGTCAAAATACATTTTGAAAACCCGAAGTTAGTAGAATCTTTGTTGATCTGATACCATCTAAAACGGACCTGAAATAATAGTTCATATATATATAGGGTTATTATAATAGAAAAATTTGTAGGATCCTCCCCAGATCCTCTCATATAAATGGTAGAGAAAAAATTAAATTGATTAGTGAACAAAAAGTGATACTAACTCATCACATAAATAGGTATACTAAATTCCTTGCCATACAATGTCTACTGTCAACAAATATAATATACAAGATAATATTATTTAATAATGAATATAGAGGATACCTCGGTAAAACATCCCCAATGGTTTTCTTCACTTCACCAATGTCACACATCCTGATCATCTCCCTCTAAAATGGCTAGCATGTAGACACCTGGGTGAAGAAACACAACATAAACCTTGTTCATCAAACCACCACATCCACATACCTAAATGTATCTAGGTATTTTTTAGAGCCACCAAAAACCACATAACATTGATAATAAATCAGGTATTATACCACAAGATATCACATCCCATACACTGAGTAAAGAACCTCATCACATCACAACCTACACACATTATACCAAAAACAGTTCTTAGGAAACAATATCCAAAATACATGTGTGTGAAAATAACCAAATTCCATTAATTACCTCTACACACATACCTGGGAAAAACTAATCCCCATTTATACAATCACATATAACTACCAATATAATAAATAAGGGTTAATGAGGGTATTCAACTATCCATCCTCCCACTGGGATATTGTGGAAAACATCCCTCAGAATTAGAATCATATGGGTGAAAATTTCCCAACCCAACTTGTTGGAGTAGAATATAAAAAACAAAAATTACCTGATATAATATAGATCACAACCACACTATGATAATAACCTAGTATCAAACTCAATTGTATCTATCGTATCTTTGAATCCTTACTTCAACTTCTAAGACCAGATATACAATAAAAACCTAACCATTTAAAGATTTACATGATGTTATTATAAACAATTTCATCAGTTTCACTTTAACATAATTTATTCATTACCATTAATTAACCATTCTTATTTCCACATTACATTACATTAGCATTAAAAAAATATTCTATTCCCTCTAGGAATAAGAAAACTGATTCCACATTTTCTTGGAATTATAACTATAGAATTACATCCCAACTCTCTCCAAGACCATGGGATAAAAAAATACTCATTTCTTATCAAAATTAATTTCCATATTACGATTTACACTAGGAAAAATCATATGATACGTGAAAAATAAAATAACAGAGATCAGTCATTTATCGCAAATAGTGGGAGTAAGAAAGATGATAATAAACCTGGATAATGGAAAATCAACACATTCGATCAATAATACATATTTATTTAAAATATTTTTGTACAGATTCAACCCGTTCTACCATCCCCGGTGTCCTCCCCCACACACTCACATATATCTTGATGTATCTCGTCATCTCAACCATCAACAGCTACCACAAAAACAAAGCCTCCTCACCCCAAAGACAATAAAAACCCTCCCAGATCAGCCATCCATGGCTCACAACACAACCGGGCCTCCCCACCCCATAAACCCAAACAACTCTTCAGGATCATGTCATATCACAATAAGTATAACACAAAAAACAACAACCAGGATCTTATCCCTACAAAAATTCATATACCCTTCAAACACAATGTTCCCTCACTTCTCAAATTCTCAAGGAACATGTAATTTTCATGAATGAAGGAAACTCAATCCGTATAACAAGAACATCATGGATAACAATCTATCTATAATAAGCAGAGGCAATCTATAATCCCAATACAACAAAAAAACATCACCATGTGATATATACCAAATCATTAATTCATTTCATATAATTATTTTGTAACATTTATTGAGATACAAGGGGATAAATCATTCTATGTTTACTATAGCACATATTTAAAATAGAATAAATGAATCCCCTAACTCAAAAGGGTGGAAAAATTCATTAATATAAAATAGGCCAATACTCCATATCTCGATCCCCTCTCCCATTATAACTTCATCCACCTGAGTACGTCGCACTACATCCTTGCCAACAAACTACCAAAATAACTCCAATAAAAACACAATGGTCAATCAGCAACACATGGAAATGTGGAATGGAAGGAAACATATTAAATAAACTACTATAATGGTTGAAAAACATACCATGGATAAGAAATTATTTCCATTGATCAATGACCGAAGCCATATGATCATTTACCATTGAAGGAGTAACCAAAAAACCACGAACCAAGCCAATGGCTTATTAAATAGGTGGGGAACCACTTTAGTTTTTGGTATTTTAAAAAACTAGAGTTGCTGAAACACTATAAAATAAATATTATCATGTATTTACATGATGTGTAACCCAACATCACATTATGTAATAGTCAGGGTTTGGTTTCTTACAAAAAATTAATCACCTTTTCATTACATAACCCCTAAAACATACACATCGTTACCATGACTTATATGATGTGTAATTCTTAAATGGTATATAATTCATTATTCCACCATATTTTAGTGTTCAAGTCCCTCCACGCCTGCTCCGAGTATCCTATGAGCACCTTTGACTTCATAACTGTGTAATGTTTCAATCCACACAGAATCATGCCCATACTTTAGATACCTATATAAAAAATCTGATCATCAAGAACCCAAAACCAACCTTGAGAGGAAAAGGAAAGGGTTCATCTGAATAGAAACCCCACAAGAAACCACTTAGGGATCTTTCTACTGTAGGAGCTCAACCACCTCACCAAGGAAAAACGAAAAATGATAGAACAACCACACACATATCCTAAACACACTCCCGGAGGAGATAACAGTCAAAATATAGAAGTAAATTACAAGAAACAAGATAATTTGATATCATAATAAATAATAGTCATATAACTACAAACCTAATAGCATTTAATCAGAAGAGAAAAACATCAATCAACTATGGATACCTATTGTGTATAACTGACTCATATTATAAGGTGCTCTCATCTATCCCACAGATCCATGAAAAGACATGAACCAAGGGGATAGAATTCCCACACAATACTTTCTTCTAATAATATTTTATCTCTTCAAGACTCTCCTCGAAGATCGCGTCTTCTTCAACATCGATCTCTCCCCAATCGATGATGTGAGAGTTTCCATAATGAAAACGATGGAGTTATGACATTTGAAAAATATTGTGCATCCATATCATCTATTTGGGAAGAACTATCTGATATGTCATGACTCCAACATGATGCAACATATCCAATGGAATAGAAAGTAGAGAATAAATCTTCTTCCCGTGACCAAATAATCAATTCCCATGATGGTGAGTCAATTTTAAGAATGCAATATCCACAACATTGAACACCAGAGGTCACCTACTATGATCCAAATAGGATTTACTGATGATCATGTGTTGCTTTCATCTACTCATGATTCACTTGAAAAATCATTATCAAAGTTCATACATGTTCCATCTTGATAATATCTAAGACATTTACCCTAGTTATGCATTAAGTGGAGTTGAATGATCAGACATAAAAGGAAATAAATGTATCCATAATGATGGTGGAGTGAAAACCAATATTTTAAGTTAAATATATCAAGGGAATGTGACATTTTGAAGATCCTCTAAAATATAAAGCATAAGGGTGAAACACATATTTATAAGTTTGGATGGTTTTCTCTTCCTGACCATCCATCTATGGATGAAAAATTAGTTCCAAGGAATTGATGAGAACCAATTATTTTTAAAGACCTCTCCACATCATGGAGGAAAAAAAGGATCTCAATTAGAAATTATCAACCTAAGGACCCCATGGAGTCTTACCACATCAAAAAACCTTCACTATCCTCTGCTCCTTGACCACTATTGAGTGTGCTGAGTTTTCTGAATGACACAGTACCACCCATATACTGATATAGAATCCATCAGATTAAGTTATACTAATAACAATGTCCATTAATATGTATTCCCACATCCACTTAGGAACATATTATGTCTATATAAAACCATCGGCAACACATTGTTCAAACGTCACCTTCTGATTGATGAAATATTAGGCACCCTACTAGAAACTGCATGATTCAACCCAGTCCACGAAAACAAAACTTTCAAAGGTCAGTACATCTTTTTCACACTATGTTGTACCACATTGGATAAACAATGGAACTATCTAGAAAACATATCATGCATCTCCAAAGGAACAAAAACCCATCCCTAAAACAATACACAATGTTTTTTCATTAAAATAGAAATTAGGGGCCTTGGGACAAAAAATTTGGTCCATCTAGACCTACACCTCATGATCCCACAACTAGGATTCCACCACCATCCATACCAGAGATGATTGCACAATTATCTTATAAATATATCATTTTACCTAGATTTTCCCATATATATAAGAAATGTTGAAGGTTCTTCACCAGCTCTCCAAGAATGACTTGATTCACAAATGATATCAATATGTGACATTGTATTCCGCACATCGGAAATAACATTCCCCTTCATAGGAGTATATGAAAACTCAAATTCATAATCTTGTATGAACTCAGTCAACTGACGATGGCCCAAGGTCATGTCACATCTAGGGGAAACATACATCAGGATCTTATGATTGGTAGAGACCAATAAACTCTCACCAATGTGGTAATGTCTAAAAAAATTTGGCCAGACACCAGCACCTCCATCTCTATATTTTGGCTGGGATAGTTATGATCATGAGGATGAAACTACCAAGACACATAAGAAATAATTTTTCTATGCTATATTAGAAAAAAAACAAAACCAAGTTTTAAAGTGTCAGCTCAATCCTCAAACTGAAATTCTTCTTAAGGATGAAAAATTACTAGATCACTGACTAAATTCTTTATTAGATACCCTAAATTCATCTAAAACTAAACTGTTCATAGGAACACCTGATCCTTTCTGGTTAACACTGTATTATGAGTCATAATAAGAGAGAAATATTCTATGATCATCTTCTAATAAATTTCATGATGAAGGAATCATCACACCTCTACCACTGTCATGGGGGATCCCAAGACACAACTTCATACATCACCCATGTATCCATATATACTCTCTATTGTGATACATCCTTCCCCAAGAAACATAATTTTTGAGCCAGAAACTCACACATTGGGAACTTTACAAACCACTTCTCATGGTGATAAACTCCCATGCCGGAACACATATACTCTTCTTTCTCCTCCTTAGACGCAATGTGAAAAAGGATATCATTAATGAAAAACCCAATGAAATTTTACATGAACTGATAGAACACAGTTTTCATACGCCCAAGAAAATAGTTGGATCATTCCACACATATAGTGGAATCAAAACAAACTAGTAATTTTTATGATCACAGTAGAAAGAGGTCTTCGAGATATCGTTATTATTCAAATTAATATGATGATATCCAGACCACAAATTGATTTTTGATAACAAATATCCACACTTCATTTGATTGAATAAATCATTAATCCATGGAATATGATAGCGGTTCTCCACTGCCACTTGGTTTAAGTGACACAAATCAATACAAACTCACAGTCTTTCATCTTTTTTCGTTACGAACAAAACCGGTTCATCCAATGGTGACACACTAGGCTAGAAAACATCATTGCACCAATATTCCTATATTTATAGAAAACATAAATTACATATAATGTTATATCCTATATAAATACATTGGTAGATGATATACTCTTAGCTATAAGTCGATCACAAACTTAGTCTCTAGTCGAGGGGGTAACTCTACAACCTCATCTAGAATGAAATCATGGTACTCTTCTATGGGATGTGGAAACAAATACAACTAAATTTACAATGAAATATACATCATCCCACCCATCAAGGATGAAATTATGGAACACACCTCCGACCCATCCATAGGTCTCAATATACAAAAAATGATTTTGGATCTCCATCATCATCGAATAACACAACCTAGGTCCCAAATAAATCCACTATAGCCCATAACAAATGAAATCAGTGCTTACTGAGGATGATTTAAAATGGTTGTATCATTAAAAAACAATATATCCCCAATAGTGATACATCCCCATCAATATCACACATCTCAACATACATAAAATAAGTTAGTTTGTCATCCAACTAGAATAGTAAATACTATGTGCAGTGTAATCCTATCTACCTTAATTCCAAAATCATGAAAATGAAAATGGTTCTGAATGATTATATCACTCCTTGATCAAAAAAGGAAAACACCCATGTTGAAAACAAGAAAAGGGTTCATTGAATGATATCTATCTTATTTTGATCTAGAAATTCTAAATAATGATCATAATTAAGACATACTACATGGCCCCTATAAAGACACTAAAAAACTTATTTGGACATAATATTCAATCTATGGATAGACAACATCGTAGGGATATCCACTTATTTCCGTATAAACTCTCTAATAATCTCAAACTATAGAAACCTTCTATTACTTCATGATCTTGAACTGCCTCAATGTAGAATCCTTAAGCGGAACAACTACAACACTATCACTACTCCGAATTGTCTAGCACTATTGTTGTAGATGACCTATTCCTATATAGTAAAATAATGTGTCTACTCAATTAGAATAGTGTTAAGAGCCACTGCCTCTGGAGAAAAAGAGATTTTAGGGCAAAGATCTACTCCCAATTGATCAGAATCACTTCTGTCTTGAAAATTGGGAACCCCGAACCACTGTTATTCTTCACTTACAATCTCAGCCTATCCCCTATCATGACGATAAATTTCTAGTTAATATCCTCTCGATGATATTTATTATAGCTCTCACGTCAACATATGTCTTCAGTATAAATGAGGTGATCTAATTATGGATCTTTGGATGAACAGACTCATATAAATGCGTCACCATGGCTTCATAATATAACAACATGAAAAAATAAATTCTCAAAAGGATATTGAAATTGATCATGAACTCTTGAACATTAGAGCACAACTAATGAAGTGTAAGAATCTCATTGTTATTTCCATCATCGAAGGAGATGAAATATACTCTCCACTAAACTGGACCTCTAACTCATACAATGAGACTATCGACCCCCTATGATCTTTGTGTAACAAGAAGAACTGATTGATTTCTTCCCACAATGTATCCTTACATCCAATGATACCCAGTGCTCTATCTGAGCATGGATCAAACTCATGGTTATATCATCCTCCGAAAACCAGTATTCCATTACATATTATGAAATGACGCCCTTATAAAACTGTATACACTAGTGTTGAAACTCTCAGAGTGTTCTCCTCTAAGTATCATTGTCATCAACATCTACTACATGTTAAACTAATGGTGAACATTTCTGAATATATATTTTTCAAACCGGACAAGGATGTTGACCTTGATCCATGCCAACAAAAGAAAAAAATGGGTTTTACTCATAATCTTTGCATATTGAAGACATTAACATTGACTAATTGTTTTTCCATTATTGATTTTAGTTTAAGATATCCCATGGTATACAAATTCAAACATAGGCATAATGAATAACTATGCATGATCCTTCACAGGTCACTACCTTACAACCATTATCACCTCATTTAGATGAAATTTTACGCATAAAGGTTCATACATTAGATCTAAGGGGCTCGTAACAACCATGTCAATGCACATATTATATGTTTAGAACACTTACTACACATAGGTGAAACCATTTCCCTATTGTCACACACAACCTCACGTATGTCGAACCATAATCGTAGTCCTATCCCTAAACAATAGATAAAATACCACACTATCAGAACCCTCTCTCCACATGGTTTACCCTCTTGGGCTAGAAATGTGGTAATAGAGATAGTTGAACACGAGTCCTGACTCAAGTAGGTCCCAGGTAGGTGACTAGAACTGAGGGTTTAATAAACACACTGATGGGGGGAATTAACCTCTAATAGTACACATTAGGGAGTTATAAATTAGCTAGAAATCAAGAAAATATTTCTAAAACTATAATTTAATAGATAATACAATGTGAAAATACGTAATGACATGAATGAAATACTGAAAATCATAATAAACCTAAAAGTACCAAAAGAAAAGTAAAGACAACATTTACCACAAAGACCAATCAACTTTTGAGAAACCCAAATCTATTATTAACATGTTGAATTTTTAAACTACACTAGATGAATTGAAAATAGTTTATATATACATAGGGTGATTATAACAATGTACTCAATAGGATCCTCCATGGTGCCTCTTGTGAAAAAATGTAATGCAATCATGCTAAAACAATGTGAACAAAAAAATTAATCATAGGCTTAACATGTATACAATATTCCCAACCTCCCCTTGGATACTATGACTACGTGTCTCATACAATAGAATATAATTTAAGAATGAATATCATAGTTACCACACTACCACATCCCCAATGGGTTTTCACTCTTCCCCAACATCACATGTCATGATCATCTCTATCCCAAAGGCTAGCCCGCACACACATAGAAAAAAACACCACAACATGCACCACATGCATCACACCACCAAATCCACATAAAACAAATTTACCATGATGTTTTCAGGATCCACCATAACCAAAAAAATGTGTTTTTTACATAGGGTTTTATACCTAAAGACAATATTTCCCAAACAAAATTTAAGGAACCATAAGCCATCAAAACCTAGACACATTATACATATAGTATTTATTATCATACTATAACAATAAAAAAAATTTGTGAAGATAAACACAATACATTACATCTATATAGAAATATATATTTTTTGGTATAACTATATGTCAAGCAAAAATGCACAATTAACTACCAAGAGAATAATGTGGGCTCAAGTAGGGTAGTCAGACATCCATCATACCACTATGATTTTGGGGAAAAACCCACCAATGGAATAAAATCCATGTTAAATTAGATTCCATAACTGATCGGGTGGAGTATCATATAAAAAAATTATATTATATAATATAGATCATAATTACACAATGGGAATAACATAGTCTCAGAATCAACTGATTCTAACATCTCTCAGAATACTAGATTCCATTTAGAATACTAGATATCATATAAGAACCCAACCATTTAAATATATACATTACGTTATTTCATTCCTTTTCATCAGTTTCACTTTATGGTAAATAACTATTATGCTTTTATTAACAATTTATGTTTCTATAATATATTACATCAGCATCACCATAATGTACCATACCCTCTAGGTATACGAAATACGAGTCCATAAATTATCTGTATTATAACCCCAGCACTAGACACCATCAATCTCCAACCCCATTTGGAAATTGTTTATTCATTTAGAAAAAACATTAAATTCTGTATAATGAGTTACTATTAAAAAACATAATAAGATTCAAAAAATATTAATCTACTAAAAACATTAATTTGTATCAAGCAATGGGGAATGGAAAATAGAGGAAAAACTACTACGTCATTGGCCAATCGATAGATTTAGACATGAATATAGCATTCATTTCAATTTTTATTCAATGATTCTAACCATTTCATCATCATTTATGTCTTCCATGACAACCTCATGCATTTCCATATGTAAAATTTCACCAAAAGTGTTAACAACAGCCACAAAAACCAAGCCACCACACTACAAACCATGAATCAGGGACATAATCAGAATGATCGATTCCCATTCAAGGAATATCTAAATTTCCATGAATGGAGCCACTGTACGCTCAAAAATGGGAGGCGCCACTAACACCATATAGTTTGGGAAAAACATGATTGGATGAGACAGTATAAAATGTGAAACATCAGGTATTTACAAAACATGTTATCCCATTTAACATCGTGTAATCCTCATCGTTGAATTCCTTAAAAAAGTTTATCCTTTTTATTATTTAACCCAATAATTTACATATCATGAACCTAACATATGGGAAATTTAATTCTTACATGTCATTTAATTCCTCCATCTCCTATATTTTCAAATCATATTACCTTCGAACATCCTCCAAGCCTCCACCAAGCTGCTCAATTTTCAAAAACGGGAAAATAGACAATTCACGCGGATCTGAGCCCTTATTGGGGGAATGAATGTTAACACCATATTGTTTTTTAAATATTTAATTTTCATTTCTTATTAAGATTAATAAGTATTATATAATATACTCATAATCAATATATTATTTTTAGGTAATTTTTTTTAAAAGAATAATGTTTTAATTGTAATTAAATTTTATTTTCATGCATTATGTATTTTTTTCAAATACATAATTACAAAAAATAGTATTTTATTATGAATTATGTACTTAATTTTTTAATTTCAAGTTTCAAAATTATCTTAGGATTATTTTGTCATAATTTTCTATGATGATTGTTTATTCAATAAACAAAGAAAATATTAATTTTTGAAAAAAATAATATTTTATTTTTGAATAATAAATTTTGAAAATTATTTTTTGTATTAGATATCTAACTACATTATTTCCATAAAATTTAAAATAACCCAATTATGTAGTTTTAAATGAATTTTATTAAACATGAATTTAATTTAAAAAATACTTAATCATAAAAAGGTAATTCTTATTAACGCTTGTTTTTCGGAACGTCTTACTGGTTTAATTTTATATAACATATAAACACATATGTTATTTAAATCCATAAATATGGAATTGATATTTTGATTAATGGGGTCAAAATATGGTCATTTGGTCCTTTTTTCCTTTATTGTGAATAGTAACCATATTAATTATTATCACAATAAGTGGTAATTGGGTTACTAAGTCTAAATATAAATTGAAATTGACTAATGAATGACCCTAATACATGAATTAATAAATTTTTATGATTTTAAATTTCTCATATCCATCCAATATCATAACATTTTGAGTGATTTCCCACAGTTTTTTCACTCATAAGTCACCCAACAATATATTCCATATGGCCTAAAGTGTGCATCCTCATACGCTAGAGGATTCCAACTTGATGTGAGTTCCTTGTGTGTCCCTATGGGTATAAAATAAATTCAGTTCAGAGTGGAACTCAACATAATACAATACTTATAAATAATGGTGTCAAAAGTAAATTATCAACATCTGAAAAAAAAAATTCATCCATATTAATAAACCTTAGGAATCCTAATCAATATAAATAAATGATGACCGTGTCATGTGATATACCAAAAGGTGAATCGAATACATTAAAATATATCATTATATAAAAAATAAAAAATACCAAAACTATCTCAACTAGAATTAGAATAATATTCCCAGTTATATATTATTATACTCCATCATATGGAAACAATCAAGTATCCACCATCAGATGCTTCAATTAGTCCATACCTACACCGATATGATCTATTCAGTATCCAACCAACAGATATAGAAGGGTGTGAGATATAATAATTCATCCACAACCAATGGTTTCAATTATTATCTTGTTGTTGAATATAAAATGAGTTGTTTTGATGAATAATAAAGTAAGAAAAATTGTAAAATGTAATTTGGTTCTCTCTAGTTCCTAGAGGACACCTACCTAACACTATGTGCTTCTGCCTATTCTGGATGATCTATAAATATGTAAACACATGTATAAATATATATGGTCTATATGTATATTGATATTTATCTTAATATATATGGAAACTAATAGTATATTGGATTTTGGGAGTTTAATAGTTTTCCTTGGATATTTATACGAATCTCCAATAGAGTTGAGGAACACCTTTCGCTAGAGTAATGAATCATCTGGATTACTAATAGAGGATATAATATTTTAATTTTCAATTCCACTCACATAAATAATACTTAATTATTGTAATGATTCATGAAAAACTCTTTTATAAGTTACTAAATTCTCATATATCACACATATCTATGAAACCATTACATATATCATTAATATGTGGGATTAAATTAGTTCAAATAACATGTATGTTGGTCTCCATGATAGTGTATCAGAAGTAGAGGTTATGAAATACCCATGAATCATGAAATTATTGGATGTCATTACCATATATTAAAAATGGATGGTAATCGATGCCCATAACCTACATTTTTATAATAAGGCCCAGTCACACATAATCACATAATGAGAGTTGTATTAAAATTAAATTATCAGAATTTTTTACTATGGTTTAGTAAAAAAAATATCCAATTTTTCACCTGATGTGTTCAAACCACTCAAATATATTCAATTAGTCTAGTTGTTCACACATTGTCAATTTTCATTATTTTATGTGTGCTTAAATTATATGAATTTAAAATATTGCAAAACATAACGAATATCGGGAATATACACTCAAACCAAAATAGTTCAAATATAGAAATGTAATGGAAGGATGTAAGGATGTAGAATGAATCTCAAACAAATTTTCATACAATTAAATTGACTGAATTGGAGTCTTTGTTTAGGATAAGAATCTAGCTCAAATAATTATCAGAGTGGGTAGAGGATTCACACATGGCTACATCAAGAGAATCAATAGAGGGGATCAAAGTGGGTTTTTGCATTCACAGAATAATGTGAAAAAATGTAAATTATTCTAATTGTAACAATTTTCATTGTATAGTAGAATAAAAGGACTTATGGTCTGCCATCCAAATTGTAGAACAATATAAATGTATCCACCCATTTCGTGTCTACCACTCATGGTTTTGAAAAATCCTTATACATCCATTAAAGGTTACTACTTAGGAGTAACTCTGGGTGTGGTATATGAGTACAATTTACCAAATAATGTTCATCCTATGTGGTTTCCATATTGAAAATGTCTATGATTTTTTATGGATACGAGGCCTTGATATCATGTTTTATCAAGGTTACACTCAATATATTTAGGAAACATGATTGATTTGCTTGTTCAATACTAACTATTCCTCAAATATCCCCTTTACTATGTTCCGGCATTATTCTGAGCTATATGCTCCAAAAAAATAATATATTCTCCAGATCCATTCCATAAACACTTAAGAACACACATAAGTATTGAAAAGGGTGTAAAATAGATTTTTTATTTCTATATACCTAATTTCATAAACCATGATCATAAAATATCCCATTGATATTAAAAATAGTCCCAATGTAGTTCATTCGAGAGTGGTAAATGATCATCTGTAAAATGGTCCTGCCATTGAGAATATATATCGATCACATTCTCCTATGTCTTATCCTATATGATATGTTAAATCGATAGAACCCATAACATATTAATTTTATTACCTAAGAGATTATATATTCCTAGGAAAATTATTCTGATAAGATACTCCTTAATAGAATCAACATCTTCCAATTCAACATCTTTCAGATTAAGATACTGAGATGATTCACAAAAGGAGTAGATAAATTGAGATACATGGAAGAAATTGTGAAATGAATGGTACCTCTAATGTATGTCTGAGGGATATGATAATATCTTGAATCCCTCTAAAATCCAAAAATTTAACCGAATATGTTGATAACATACCATGTATCAGAATCTGTCTATAATTCAATATATGAGTAAGTCATTGAAAGAACAAATATCCCACCTCAATATCAAGATGTCAGTTATTATCATTGAAAAGGATTACTTCTACGAGTAAGATGTATATTTATACATCGGGATAAACTCTACCTACATGGATCTATTGTAAACAAGATTAAGTCCCAGTATTTCTTTCTCACCACCCTCTAGAAAGCATAATGTTAAATGAAAAATACTATATTAAATGCCCTCATATAGATCAAAATGAATAGTTTCCTGAAAAATTGTTATTGTACCTAAAATTAATAAGAGTTATGTTTTCTCATGGACCCCAAAATCATTGACACATTCCAAGAGCATGTTCTCCATAATTTGAATAATATTTTTGGGTTTCCAATCAGTCTGTGGGTGGAAACCTCTGCTCAAACCCAGTTATGATCTAAGTACCATATACAAGCCATTATATAAGAATAATGTAAACCAATAATTCCTATCATATACTATATAATGATGAATACCATTAATATGTACAATGTCAATGACGTAATGTCTTTCTCAATTGTCTACTAAATATTTCTCTCTATGTTATAGAAAGTGGGAGACCATTGTTATCTTTTGAATGACAACCTATAATGTGTCACTAAGTAGAGTTGAGAAAGGTTATCATATCATAATTTCCATGTTAAAATTAAAACATTTAAACTCATAATGGGAAAAAATTCCCAAATATCTATTGGTCTCTTCTGTTCAGCAGTCACCTGTTGATAGGTGGAAACCTCTGCGATGAAATCACATATCTACCTCTTCATACTTAGACTCCAATAATGAGGATGTATGTGTTCATACATATTTTTCAGTCTATGGTTCATCACCTAAATAAAGGCCTGAAATTACCCCATAAAATCATCACTTTTATCTAAGTTACCCAATATATTTCCAAAACCAAGAAAGGTCACATCCCAATAAAAATATACAGAGGCAGATCCTCTCCTAAAAATCATTCTCCATAAAGATGGATTATATGATGTGATAAATTAATCATAATTACTCATTCTATAAGTGAAGAGGTCTCTAATAAGATATTAAGTATATTTTACTGATGATTACCATGTACAACTATGTGCATCTCATGGGAAATCAATGATAACTCACCACAGACCACTTGAAATACCAATATTTGTGTCCTCTACCACAATGAATCAAAAAAGTTATTTCATATTATATATAATGGTGCATGATAGAAGTAAAAGGACTATTGGTATTCAGACAATATTCATTACCTATTATATAGTTCATTCTATGTAAATATTTATTTCATGGTTTTGTGGTCTTTCAATACTACAAAATGATATCCCAGCAGATTGTGCATCCAACAACATAATTCAAGAAAAACATCATCCACCTCATGGTCATGTGTCGTGTAATTCCATTATTGTATAATTAAATATAAAGACCCATAATTCATGAATAAATATCTATTCATCAAAATATATCTCATCCTAGAACTTGTTTCCTATCAATAAATATGTATGAAATTTTTGTGATACTGCCATAATTTGGACTGGTGCAACTGCCAACCGTCCTCCAAAATGATGAATGACTACCTCATAGGATTTTCCATGACTATTTATGAATTTTTTTAATGAATCACTCGAGTGGTGATGTATGGAATCAGATATCATGGATAAAAACCCTTTACCAGATTGACATTCCTTAGAAACTATTTATGGAAATGATATTCTTGTGATACCCCAAAGAATCTATAGTTGTCACTTTCTCGGGTTAAATATTTACTCTTTCCTCTTGGATAAGGTGAACCTAGAAGTTTACCATGTAAATTTGAAATTTTAATTATGTGATATTTGCATAATGGTAGTGATCCCTCATTTTATTCTAGCATGATATCACGATGTTTTCCTTGATTATGTTGATTATGACAATAAACCAACAATATTTCATGGATAATTACTTAAATTAGAATAGATTCGTGTGGTAAAAAAAATTATGAGATCCACAAGACTATGGGAATGTTTGTGATATCGATATATATAAAATGATACAATTATAGTCAATATCTACTATAATATCTGGTACATGGTTTTCAGTTTATCTAAATGAATCATGAAGGTGAGTGACCCTAAAATTGGTCATACAGAAATCCATTGTTCCTCCAAGTTAGTCGATGAGGACAACTTAATGTAGAAGTGGATACAGTTTCACTAACATACGGTGGATTATTTTCAGCAAATAAATGAAAAATATGAGGGTACCATCATCCATCATGTAGAAAGTTATTGGTGAACCCCACGGTGAAGTACAAGGTCATATGAAACCCTTATATTCCAAAATCCTATAAATTATTCTTGATTAAATAAATATATAATGTTTCTATCTTGTGAGGAGGAATGGAAACTATTTATAATCATAGAAATATCTCTATGGAGAACTCCACCTCTCTCTCATGAGGCAATCAAGAAAATCATTCAGATAATATTTCCTAGAAACGATCCACATCTAGTTGAAATTCCATATGTAATGTTACCATACCAATAATAATGACACTAGCCATCTAGTATATCACCCCACATACCTCAGGATACCTAGGTCAAACTAGAATCATCTATACATCCCATTATCACTTGTGAATATAGGTTCCACCATCTGGTTACATGAGGCACACCAAATGGAGACCAAAATCAATGTGACTATGACACAAAACAAATTTTCCATTCTGAGTATGACATTAAATCCCATTATCTCAAGCATAAAGAGTTTCTATAAAAATTAGATCCTACCAATATTTCAAGGTAATTCCTTTCATAAAAATACTCACTCATATTACACCCCTAACTATTGAAAAAGAGTCAACATGACATAGAAATATGATTGATATATGACTAGAATGTCCATAATTTATGAAGTATCATAATGTTTGTATCACATGTATCAAAATAGAGAGATAATGAATTGGAATATTATAGAATTTGAAATATAACTACAAAATGCCTAAAACTCTACATGTCATTGGTAGGATTCGATGCATATATATGGAATGATCTGAATCCATGAGATACAACCTGGCTACACTATGTAGGCTATCTTTTCAAGGACTGAATGAATAAAGCAGAAATAATTTTACCATGATCACTGCCTCTAAGAGATAAGAATGTATTAATATTTACACCATCCTGGAAAGGTGCAACTGAATGGGTTTCATAAGTTGGAGATGATACTGATCTTCTCCCACATTCACAAATTTTAATATCATGATAACCTATAAATGATTTACCAAACAAGAGAATCCTGAAAAAAATAGGATCTCTGGTATATTAGGGCTTCTTATTCCCTATATTTCCACACGAGTGACACACTAGGTAACTATTAGTAGGTGTCATATCGCTACTGATACTCCCACAAATAGAGTTAAATACAGTCTTCATGATTCTTAAAGATGCACTTTCATATCTCAATATGAACCATTTATATATTACACCACTAGAATCCCTTAAGTTTTTCTCGGTGATGATGACCTGATTCACTATATTCGAAATGGTGGTAAACAAAAAAGAATCACTTCATGATCATGTTACACGTAAAATGTCACAAGACAGGACGAGATTCCATCCAAACCGAAAACCCGACCTGGTCTACAACACGGATGGAAGGGATTTCCCAAACCCCATGGGCTAGAAAATAGTTTCGGGAATTAGAAAATACAATATTGAACAATTTCATCCCAAAAACCAAGATCAAATAAGTAAACTAAAAAACTAAGCATGTAAAAACAACAAAAAACTAACCAAAAATAAATACACATTCTGATCTAGTTAAAATGTATAACTCAGAAAATTGAAAACTAAATACAAACCCAAACAACCACTAATAAGACCTCCATGTGACCTCATAGTCACCACCATCCACAAAATGACAATCCAAAAGGCAAACCTATACACATGATGAGCACACAAACTAGGGACCTAAAACTAGATAATATATTAGGACTTATGACACCTTTTGGGAGATGGTGGGATTGATAACAACTGATTAGTAGGCAACCACCAAATAGTCTATATATTTCATTTCCTGAAAAACAATCCCTTGTCAATAGTTTGAAAACACATTTACAAAAATAGGGTGATAAAATGTTATTAAAAAATCATATTCTTTCCCTTTCAAAGATACAACATGTCACCCTTATCATATATTCAAATAATCCATCATTTTAGAATCCAAATCCCAAGAGGAATTCTTACAAAAAAACCGTGGTGTGATGAGAAGAAATATGTAAAAAAATAATTGAGTAAAATATAATAGAAAATAAACAATAATAACAAATTAGTAACCATGAGAACTTCCTAAACATCATTAGAATGATCCCTGAATGTAATTGGTTCAGAACAAACGTCCAACATCAAGTGAATCACCCTTGTCAATAAACAATTGTCCTATCTCGACTGACCATTCTAGTTGAAAATCCCACCTGGAACCTTAAAAAATCCATGGTGTTCGAACCTATCTAATTGGGGTTGATTAGAAACATTCACATAACCTCTAAAATAATCCCATGAAACTAATGGTTAATGTATAGTTTGTGATTTGGAGTCCCTCGCATGCATGGATTACCTTACCTATCATCACCTCACATGCATAGACCAGTCAAAAACACCACCTATATCATGACCCATATAGGGAAATACCCAATAGGAGTGCCCCTATATATTTATTACATCCTCAAAGGTTCTAATAAAGACATAAAATCATATAAAAAATGAAACCATTCTTTAAAAAAACTAGTTTTTAAATTATACCTTTAACATTACACACCCAAATTCATTTTCCAAAACATTTCAAAAACCATCCCTACAACAATTTCAAATGTCCCATCACTCATGAACATCATAAATGAGCCTTTACCCTTTCTAATAAATCAAGAAAACATATTTTGAAGACAAAAATGCCAAAACATGATGAACATATTTAATGTTACATGTTCAAATCTCTTGAAGAAACTCTTAAATATTCAAAAGATATGCGACCATTTTATGAAAAAGGGGAAGAAGGGTGGGTGAGTAACCATTTATGGGAAACATTATTTATAGTGTCATATCCATTAGAATGAAACCCCATGTGTTAAACTTTTCCACCCATGGTTGTGCCAACATCCAAGGGAACACTCTAAATATCCATGAACACACCCAAAATCATTTCTATATCCCTAAATATATATTTAAACCATACCAAAAACATCACATAATTTCAAGAGAATGAAAGATACTTTTTAAAGACCAACGGTAATTATTCCAAAACATTTTAATACAACCATCAAACCATAAAAATTTCCATTTAATGTTAAAAAAATAAAAATATATTATCCATCCATTTTAAATAGAAACTTCTATGTACCAACACCACCCAAATGACCCTATTTTTTTTTATCAAAACACGATTGAGTCTTTATCAAACACATTTGATGAATAAACACATAGGAATAAATAGAAAATAATATTGAAATAAATATTTAATAGTTTCTACCAATATAAAAACACCATATTAATCTTACATTATCAAATATAAAGATGTGAATCATATTTGAAAATCAGTTGGATGCACCCAAGATTCAACAGAATTCATCAGAGAGGGAAATCACAGAGCCACATACCTCAATGGAGATTAAAAACAATGAAACTCTCTGGGAAGATATAATAGTGCCCCAACAATGATCCATACATGTAACACCCCAAGATTTCATAGTGTGTTATTTCTTCAAAATAATTCAATAACTTGAACTACACGCAACATCGAGTTCAATCACACCATGACTTACAAAAAAAATCCATTCAAATGAGGTTATGAATAGTATTATCTAAATTTTAAACTTTATATAATCCTTATAATTTTAGAATCCATATTATGAGTTTCTTAGATATAATGCAAGAACAAATTCATGTTCAGTATTGCACTTTTATCAATTTTTAATAGTGAACCCTTTTTAAATACAATATTTTAAACTTTTTGACTAAATAGGGACATCAAAAATTTAAAATGAAACATCCCAAGCTTCCACGGTACACTTTCTTTGAATAATACAGTAGCGTGTGTTGTACGCAACCTTGAGTTTTAACACACACCATAACCAATCAAACTAGCCGTTATGAATACTAATACCTACTTTTTGAAATTATATATATTTTGTATTTTAAAATGGACATCATTTTTGGATTCGGAATATCGAATTTAGCCTAAGGTGAAATTTGGTACATTTCGGATAACTTTCATATTTTGATGAATAGTGAAAATTACTAAATTTTAATTAAAAACAACTTTTTTAATCAAAATAATTAATAGTGATAAATTATGAATTTGAGTGGTTTTAAAGTATATTTATAATATATTTTTACCATTTAATATAATTTTGGTCATTGGACATAATTTTATAATTAAACCGAACATAAACAAGTGTCAATCTTTTGATAGTTATTATCTCTTAAAAACACGTTTTTTGTTTTGACAGCGGGAATTAATTTTAAATTAATTTCTGCCACTTCTGTGTTTTGAATTAAGGAAAATGGATTCCATATTTGGAATCAGGATGGTCAAATTGTGTAAATAGGTAACTTTTATTTTTAGACATTTTGAATAATTACTGCGGTAAATATTTTATTTACCATGGTTAAGGGTAAATACGGTAAATAAGGGTTAAACAAAAAATATTATAATAATACTAAATTAACCTAAAACGTGTCTTAAACCTATTGGTTGATACATGGTCGACCATGGGATTCTTTGGGTCTATTTTGGGACCCCATGGATCCACTTGTAAGTGATAATGACACTTTATTTTAATTAAGTCAAAATGAATACAAAAATGACACAAGCATATATCTTTTAGCAAAACAATTGTTACATAGGGTTATAAAAGTTGGATTTTAGATTATAAATATTAATTATAAAGATAAAAATATTTCCTACATAATGATATTTTATTTATAATTTTTAGACATTAAATAATTTATTTTATTTATGACACAATGATGATGCAGTAATTACTATAATAGTGAAAAAATTAAAATAATTGATATTATAAAAACCAAAATAAAAATAATATGAAACTTTTAATGAATTAAACTAATTTTCTAGGATAATATGTTATATTAGGATTGATTTAATCGACTTTTTTCGAAGAAATAAATCTGTTATGAGTTTCACAAAAATCAACTATTGAATAGTGTCAAAATTGACATAAAAGAGTTCTTAAAACAAATATTATATTATTAATTGATATTAAATTCCTAAAAATCTAAGGTTAGGCCAAGAGACTTATATCATGATAGGTTCATCATTAATGTACCACTTGGGGGTCTCTTGGATGTATATAGTAAGTTTATTAACCATATTATATAAAAATACAAAGAGACATTGTAAAAGTGAAACTAATTAACTTAGAGTTAATACTTAAAGATAAGGTTAATATAAGTACCCAAACCTGTCTAAATTATATTGGTTGAGTGGTTTTCGACCTATCCCCACCTTAACCTTTGAAAAATAAGCTTTGGAGCCATTAGAAACCGAATATGAATTTATTATAAATTAATATTTCTAGCTTTTCCAAAGGTTCCCCTCACCCCTCTTATAAAAGGGCACTCCTCCTTCTCATTTCTTCACACCTTCAAAGCCTTTTGGTTCGGCCAAACTCTGCCCAAATACTCTCCCAACATCCCTCACTACAACCTAGAGGCATTAGTTTGATCAGAAAGCCAACCTAAGGAGCCCTTTTGATCAAATCAAAAGGAAGAACCCGAAGAAGAGGTAATGATTTCACCACCCTTTTCTAAGTTCCTTTCTTCTTCCACTTCCTCTTTCATTGTTCTTACCATTCTAAAATAATAACTCCAGTATCTTACATATACTGTGATGTTATTATAAATATGGTACAACCATATTCAGTATTCTATCTACCCTTTGAATAACATGTCACCATACGTGCGTACGTACGGCTTACCGTCTCCACGTCGTGGTGTAATTGTTATTCAATATATATTATTATTTGGATGGGTATAATAATGATGTGTAACTCATGTAAATAATAAATATAACATGTTAATGATTCTGTATATATGATATACCATCCATTTATATATTATTTTAATATCAAAAGAATGATATTGTCGCTCGTGCGTACGTACGGACTACCGTCTCCACGAACGCGATAAGATTCATTCTCCATCGTATCCATTCAAGTATAATTATCATTTGATGATTTAAAAATTATGTTTAAGGACTTGATATCATTATTTATATGAATAATATACAACCTATCCTTTACAAACATGTCTTACGTAACAAAACATGTAAAAGAAAACAAGTAAGTTAACACCCGATATAATGATAATACTAAGATATTATTATCAAATCAATATTAAAAGATCATATATGATATCATATTAATGTATATGATTCTTTTATAATTTAATAACAATTATTTCACCATTATACAGGAGGTTAACCTACCCCAACCAAGGAAAAGTACAAGGTAAGGGTTTACTTTACAACCTCTTCATTATCCAAGGTTGTTTATACGTAATAATCTACTGGGATCTCTTTATCATCCACATCCATGTTTCTTGAAAATGCATTTCAAAACATTTTTACTATTTACTATAATATGAGTTAAATTCATTTATACCCTTTTTGACTTTTATAAGTGGTTTATAAATGAATCTTTCGGTCATTTTCAAAACAAGGTCCTTTTTAACCTTTTCGACAGAATTAAGGTAAGAATGTTTTTTTAACTCATACGGCGGGTGCGGCTATTTTCCGCCATTATAAAATCTTCAAAGCTTCCCTTACAAGCTTATAAGAATATTTTCAAAGAAAATTTTTTATTTTATATGGATCTTAAATTATTTCAAAGGAGATATTTCTTTAAAAAGAATTTTGATTTCATCTATGTCAACATCCTTTGATGGATTTTAAGATTATTTGAAGTTGATTATGATACAAAACTTCTATATTATATTGAAGGTTTTGTGATATGTTTGACTGTGGATGTGCTATTTTTATACCATTCATAGTTTATGGTGAAATTATTGACATTTCGTATGCTAGTTTTAATACGAATGTTTATGTTATGTCTAAACCTTTTCATATGGGAATGCATTGGACTTAGTAAGTGACGGGTGGAGCCCGCTATATCTCCTCGATGCATCGGTAGGTCTCATGAGACAAACTAGTGTCTTGGCACAAGGCCTTGACAAAATATTATTTGTAGTCTTGGCACGAGGCCTTGGCTATGTGGTTATGATAGTCTGGCATTATGCATTCCAACATTATGAAAGTGGTTATTGATTTTTGCATGTGATTATTCGATTAGTAGAATATCCATGTGAGTAACTAAATGGCATTATTTCATTTTTACCTTTGCCATTTTATGATGAAGTTCAAGTTTAAAAGGATTTTGTTTTAGTAATGCATTGCCTTAAATATTTATTCTTATTTATGAAAGTTTCTGCTATATTGTTATCCTTACTGGGCATTTGAGCTCACCCCTTTTCTATGTTTTATTTTTCCCACGATGTGAAGAAGTAAGTTATGAATGACCTGCAGGGATTTTATGAGGGGTTAATAGTGTGGATTGTGGAAACATTATGTTGTTGTATTAGTTTTTCATTTTATGATGTAATGTAAAACTTATAAATATATCTAGTGTTTCCAAGGCTACTAAACCAATCGGTCTTTCGAGATTTGATCTTTCTTGTGATCATGCCAATGTTATGTAATAATGCACCGACTCTGGGTAACTGGGGTCGGGGCATTACAGTTGGTATCAAAGGAAGTTTAGTACAAACCTTGGAAGCTAGATTTAGATAAACTCTGATTAGAGCACGTAGACCTAAGATGAACTTTGAGGATTAGTATAGAAGAACTTCCTAGAATTTTGGTATTGTAGAGATTTTGTGAGTTTTCCAAGCAATACATCCCTGTCTGGATACGAGCAGGTAGAGGCGGCTCTGGTACAGATGTACCTAGGGGTAAAACCCGAAAACACCGCTTTGAGCTAGACTCGAACGGGAACTGGTGCACGACAATGGGACTTGCTGCACTCTTGGTTACGACACTCCCGGGGGATATGCTTAGGATAACTCTCATTTTCTTTACAAATCATTTTGAAGGGATTATGAGTATATACTTCCTCAAAGAAAACATTCTTATGATTATGGATTATATCCATAAATAGTTCAATTTATGTTAAGTGTTTTATAAATATAGGATTATGTATTTTGATTCATAAACTGATCTAGTGTATGCCATTGTTTAGAAATGGCGCCCAGTAGAAGGAATGAGAACTCCAGAAATGCACATGATCCAAAGAGAAGGAAGGATCATATCTTTCATGGTCTTAAGCTAGAATTTATAAGAGAAATATTCTCCCATGTATTATCATCATATGAAGAAATAATATCATGTGTTGATAAGATAAGTAAAGAGTTTACTGAGTCCTATGGCTTTGAAGGGAAGAAAGAGAAGAAAAGGATGGAAGAGAAAAAAGATGGATAAAGGGAAGAGGGAAAAGAAGAATTTCCCCATATATGGTAACTGTGGAAAGAAACACCCTGGAACTTGCCTGAGAGGAATTGGATTTTGTTATAAGTGTGGAGGAAAAGAGCACAAAGTACGTGACTGCAAGGGTAAGAAAATGGTTTTAAATGTACAATGCTTCATTTGCAAGGAGTTTGGACACTACGCGAACCTATGTCCCAGTCATCAGACTATTGCGCAAATGATGTTATTGGATAATAATCAAGTTATGATACTACCACAGATGAAGAGGAATGATTAGAGTTCTTATGTTGATTATGTCAATTGAGTATTGTATCAACAATGTACTTGTTATAATAATTATGGAGTATATAAGGATTGTACTGCAGTACTATTTCATTAAGGACTTGAGATTGTGTGGAACAAAGAAAAGTGACTCAATAGCAGGATAAATTTTTGGAAAATATATGGTTGAGAGAATGATAAATCATAATATAGTTCTGATACTGAGGTAGTGATTTTGGAATAATATGTGATTGTTTTGGATAAATTATATTGGATATTCTTGACTACCTTGGAACTGATTAATGATTTGTATATTCCATCATTGTTGGGGTTTAAAACATTTTTGGATTAATGAAGTATATCCAGCATTCTATATGGAATAAGGGAGCATGAATGTAATCAATAAGGAATATGGTAATTCAGGATGTTTCAGTGTATTAAAAGAATACATGATGAAGATATTCATATGCTATTACGGGGTAAAAAGGTTCTACATTATGTTTACCTAACTTATAAATGTTGGACTGTGAGTTTGGACAGAAGTATATTGGATAGTTCTAGTTTGGATTATTTTGGATTGCCATAAAAGGACAACCTGGAGGTCGGGCGACAACCCGTCGCGTCCGGCAAGGCTGCAAGACTTGAACCCGCAACCGAAGGGCGACAAGGGTGTATCACCTACCACTGGCCCACGAGATGTCCTGGATTAAATAATGTAGTTATTATTAAAATATCTTGTTGATGAATTATAAATTCGTTTATTTTGGAACCCTATACGAATAGTGTAAATAGAATTTTTTTTACATCCTATTATCTTTTAGAGTGAAAGATGAGTTTTTGGTAGAAATTTATTAATGGATAAAACTCTAATTATAAAGTAAGTATATCTCCTTATGATCATATCCAATCTCATAAATAAATTCCTCAACATTAAGAAAAGAAACTTAGAACAAAAATGTTGTCCTAGATGGTACCTTAAATCATCAATAATTTATGGCTTTGGGATTGTTGGCCTTTTCATATCCATGTTCTCTACCACTCTCCATCAGATAATTGATGGTTAGATTTTTCTTCCATATCCATATTTTCCTACATGGAACCCCAGTATGTGTTATTTTCGGTAATCTTCATACTTTCGACTCTTTATTTTAAATAGAGGCCTCATTAATTCATTTTTCGATGTGGGATTCCAACTAGGATATTTTGAAAAGTCAAAAATGTGTTATCCTAATACCCTATGTTTTGTTGAACCGATGGTATTTCAAATCATCATAGATTGATGAATTTATAGACCTCAATTTTATAATTGTTTGTGATTGATGACCTCAATCACTACCTTTAAATATTTACGTTTTCCTCCAATTATATGTCTCTAATTGCCACCAATGTTCTCCTAATCGAGATCATAATTTGGTGGTGACCCTTTGATTTCACTTTTCATCATATTAAGACTAAATTTTAGTAACCAAATTTCTGATGTGGGTTTTCCCACAAATATATTTTCTACTTTCAACCATTTATTTTCGAAGAACAATTTCAAATTGCGAGGACGCAATTTATTGAAGGAGGGGAGAATGTAACACCCCAAGATTTCATAGTGTGTTATTTCTTCAAAATAATTCAATAACTTGCACTACACGCAACACTGAGTTCAATCAGACCATGACTTACAAAAAAAAATCCATTCAAAAGAGGTTATGAATAGTATTATCTAAATTTTAAACTTTATATAATCCTTATAATTTTAGAATCCATATTATGAGTTTCTTAGATATAATGCAAGAACAAATTCATTTTCAGTATTTCACTTTTATCAATTTTTAATAGTGAACCATTTTTAAATACAATATTTTAAACTTTTTGACTAAATAGGGACATCAAAAATTAAAAATGAAACATCCCAAGCTTCCACGGTACACTTTCTTTGAATAATACAGTAGCGTGTGTTGTACGCAACCTTGAGTTTTAACACACACCACAACCAATCAAACTAGCCGTTATGAATACTAATACCTACTTTTTGAAGTTATATATATTTTATATTTTAAAATGGACTTCATTTTTGGATTCGGAATATCGAATTTAGCCTAAGGTGAAATTTTGGTACATTTCGGATAACTTTCATATTTTGATGAATAGTGAAAATTACTAAATTTTAATTAAAAACAACTTTTTTAATCAAAATAATTAATAGTGATAAATTATGAATTTGAGTGGTTTTAAAGTATATTTAGAATATATTTTTACCATTTAATATAATTTTGGTCATTGGACAAAATTTTACAATTAAACTGAACATAAACAAGTGTCAATCTTTTGATAGTTATTATCTCTTAAAAACACGCTTTTTGTTTTGACAGCGGGAATTAATTTTAAATTAATTTCTGCCACTTCTGTGTTTTGAATTAAGGAAAATGGATTCCATATTTGGAATCAGGATGTTCAAATTGTGTAAATAGGTAACTTTTATTTTTAGACATTTTGAATAATTACTGCGGTAAATATTTTATTTACCATGGTTAAGGGTAAATCCGGTAAATAAGGGTTAAAAAAAAAAATATTATAATAATACGAAATTACCCTAAAACGTGTCTTAAACCTATTGGTTGATACATGGTCGACCATGGGAATCTTTGGGTCTATTTTGGGACCCCATGGATCCACTTGTAAGTGATAATGACACTTTATTTTAATTAAGTCAAAATGAATACAAAAATGACACAAGAATATATCTTTTAGAAAAACAATTGTTACATAGGGTTATATAAGTTGGATTTTAGATTATAAATATTCATTAGAAAGATAAAAAGCTTTCCTACATAATGATATTTTATTTATAATTTTTAGACATTAAATAATTTATTTTATTTATGACACAATGATGATGCAGTAATTACTATAATAGTGAAAAAATTAAAATAATTGATATTATAAATACCAAAATAAATATAATATGAAACTTTTAATGAATTAAACTAATTTTATAGGATAATATGTTATATTATAATTTATTTAATTGACTTTGTTCGATGAAATCAATCTGTTATGAGTTTCACAAAAATCAACTATTGAATAGTGTCAAAATTGACATAAAAGAGTTCTTAAAACAAATATTATATTATTAATTGATATTAAATTCCTAGAAATCTAAGGTTCGGCCAAGAGACTTATATCATGATAGGTTAATCATTAATGTACCACTTGGGGGTCTCTTGGATGTATATAGTAAGTTTATTAACCATATTATATAAAAATACAAAGAGACATTGTAAAAGTGAAACTAATTAACTTAGAGTTAATACTTAATGATAAGGTTAATATAAGTACCCAAACCTGTCTAAATTCTATTGGTTGAGTGGTTTTAGACCTATCCCCACCTTAACCTTTTAATAATAATCTTTCGAGCCATTAGAAACCGAATATGAATTTATTATAAATTAATATTTCTAGCTTTTCCAAAGGTGCCCCTCACCCCTCTTATAAAAGGGCACTCCTCCTTATCATTTCTTCACACCTTCAAAGCCTTTTGGTTCGGCCAAACTCTGCCCAAATACTCTCCCAACATCCCTCACTACAACCTAGAGGCCTTAGTTTGATCAGAAAGCCAACCTAAGGAGCCCTTTTGATCAAATCAAAAGGAAGAACCCGAAGAAGAGGTAATGATTTCACCACCCTTTTCTAAGTTCCTTTCTTCTTCCACTTCCCCTTTCTTTGTTCTTACCATTCTAAAATAATAACTCCAGTATCTTACATATACTGTGATGTTATTATAAATATGGTACAACCATATTCAGTATTCTATCTACCCTTTGAATAACATGTCACCATACGTGCGTACGTACGGCTTACCGTCTCCACGTCGTGGTGTAATTGTTATTCAATATATATTATTATTTGGATGGGTATAATAATGATGTGTAACTCATGTAAATAATAAATATAACATGTTAATGATTCTGTATATATGATATACCATCCATTTATATATTATTTTAATATCAAAAGAATGATATTGTCGCTCGTGCGTACGTACGGACTACCGTCTCCACGAACGCGATAAGATTCATTCTCCATCGTATCCATTCAAGTATAATTATCATTTGATGATTTAAAAATTATGTTTAAGGACTTGATATCATTATGTATATGAATAATATACAACCTATCCTTTACAAACATGTCTTACGTAACAAAACATATAATAGAAAACAAGTAAGTTAACACCCGATATAATGATAATACTAAGATATTATTATCAAATCAATATTAAAAGATCATATATGATATCATATTAATGTATATGATTCTTTTATAATTTAATAACAATTATTTCACCATTATAAATGAGGTTAACCTACCCCAACCAAGGTAAAGTACAAGGTAAGGATTTACTTTACAACCTCTTCATTATCCAAGGTTGTTTATACGTAATAATCTACTGGGATCTCTTTATCATCCACATCCATGTTTTTTGAAAATGCATTTCAAAACATTTTTACTATTTACTAGAATATGAGTTAAATTCATTTATACCCTTTTTGACTTTTATAAGTGGTTTATAAAGGAATCTTTCGGTCGTTTTCAAAACAAGGTCCTTTTTAACCTTTTTGACAGAATTAAGGTAAGAATGTTTTTTTAACTTATACGGCGGGTGCGGCTATTTTCCGCCGTTATAAAATCTTAAAAGCTTCCCTTACAAGCTTATAAGAATATTTTCAAAGAAAATTTTTTATTTTATATGGATCTTAAATTATTTCAAAGGAGATATTTCTTTAAAAAGAATTTTGATTTCATCTATGTCAACATCCTTTGATGGATTTTAAGATTATTTGAAGTTGATTATGATACTAAACTTCTATATTGTATTGAAGGTTTTGTGATATGTTTGACTGTGGATGTGCTATTTTTATACCATTCATAGTTTATGGTGAAATTATTGACATTTCGTATGCTAGTTTTAATACGAATGTTTATGTTATGTCTAAACCTTTTCATATGGGAATGCATTGGACTTAGTAAGTGACGGGTGGAGCCCGCTATAGCTCCTCGATGAATCGGTAGGTCTCATGAGACAAACTAGTGTCTTGGAACAAGGCCTTGACAAAATCATATTTGTAGTCTTGGCACGAGGCCTTGGCTATGTGGTTATGATATTCTGGCATTATGCATTCCAACATTATAAAAGTGGTTATTGATTTTTCCTTGTGATTATTCGATTAGTAGAATATCCATGTGAGTAACTAAATGGAATTATTTCATTTTTACCTTTGCCATTTTATGATGAAGTTCAAGTTTAAAAGGATTTTGTTTTAGTAATGCATTGCCTTAAATATTTATTCTTATTTATGAAAGTTCCCGCTATATTGTTATCCTTACTGGGCATTTGAGCTCACCCCTTTTCTATGTTTTATTTTTCCTAGGATGTGAAGAAGTAAGTTATGAATGACCTGCAGGGATTTTATGAGGGGTTAATAGTGTGGATTGTGGAAACATTATGTTGTTGTATTAGTTTTTCATTTTATGATGTAATGTAAAACTTATGACTATATCTAGTGTTTCCAAGGCTACTAAACCAATCGGTCTTTCGAGATTTGATCTTTCCTGTGATCATGCCAATGTTATGTAATAATGCACCGACTCTGGGTAACTGGGGTCGGGGCATTACAATACACCACATATCCAATGAATGAAAACCCACACACAATCCCAAGCCATTATGGTTTTTCCATGTATGAAATCTCTAATGGAAAACCAAAAAAGCAATAAAGGATATGGAAAAAGGGTGATAAATGGGAGACCAACCTAAAACATAACTTATATTGAAGGGGGAGCATCCATGTAGGATGAAAAAATAGAGATAGGGGGAAAAGGGGTATCCATTTGTGCACTAAAAATGACCCCAGGGGAAGGGTTCTAAATTTGCGCCAAAATTGTGAGGGGGTAGAATAGCTTTTTCCTTCTTTTAAAGGCCACGAAAAATCCCTTGGTTTGACTGTATAGTTTACCAAAGTGTGAATCAAAAACTATAGAGCCACTAACCAAGAAAAAAATGACCGCACAACCAACCCTCATAGTTTTTTCTACTATGAGCAAAACATACAGTAGATTATTCCAAAGAGAGGACAGACCACAATACCACACCAAACTCTTTGACAAAACATGCTCAAACTATTTAGTTTCTTCTATCTAACACTATGAAATTTTCTATGGGTACATGGTCTGAACCACAGAGTTTCCACTAACCATACAATGCCCATTCATAGTATAAAATCACTTAGTATATCAAAATTAACTAAACATTACATGGGACACATTTCAAACCATTAAAGGAAATATCCATGGCCACAAAAAGTAATAAGTAATAGTGTTTTTGAGGTTAGGGTTTTATATAAAATAAATTCTAAAAGCATCTCACTTTTATCAACATAACATTAATAAATGATAGTGTGAATAATATATTATCTATAAAATGAGTTGAATATACCATCACTTACATTGATCTCAGATGTAGTTTTATAAACACTGTCATAGTCTTTCATCATATTTTTAGGTAATAGGTAATCATATAAATTTATATAGAATTTATCCTTGACAATTGCATGATAAAGACTATCATAGTTATTCATTTCCCACAAATTCATGGAAATATAGTGAAGAAGATATGTTCCAAGGTTGAACGTCCTCGTTGCAGATTATTCCAAATGATCTACGGTGGACTAAAATACTTATATCCATAACATAGGGTCCTGGGGTATACCATCCCATGAGAAGGTGGGTTGATTATACAACTAAGATCCTCTAATAAACTCTTCTATAGAAGGGGTAGGTTTCATAGCTCATTAGGTAAAATTAATAAACCAGAACTAGTTTTATCATAACTGAGAATCAGTTCCTAGATCATGATTGAAAATATATTTTTATTGTGTCCTTTTGAGAGGTAATTTATGTGTCTCTAGGACAACTATATATTTGGAAATTTTCATCACCTCCTTCGTGGTTCATTCCTCGATGATGTCATTGATGATATTTTTATAATTTCATGGTGAACACCATATAATTGAGTAAATAGTACATAAGAAAATGAATATATTAATGGAAATGTATATTTCCTTCCTTTAAAACTACATGAATAAATATTAACTCTCACTAAATATAAGTAAAAAAACCTGATGTCAAATACACTCGCCGTAATCATCAATCAAAATAGATTCCACTACGTCCTTTGCAAAAAAAAATTAACCCAAATAAATATTTCAATATGGTGGCTATGTCTCATAAATATTCTATCAAAACACTTAAAGAATCCAAATATTTTTCCAATAATTTTATGAATAACTATATTTTGAATGTGAAAAGAAAATAAAATAAACTGACTCATACAAAAATATTCTATGGGTCACAATTCATATGAAAAAAAAGAACTATTGAAAAGGGAAAGGGGAATGTAGTCAACATTTCAATGATCTTATGTACATACACAAGTATATCCACATTCTCTAAAAAATTCTAATAATAATTAATATAGATTTCAATAAACCTAAAATTAGATTATTCTTCATGTCTCAGTAATCATTGATTATTCAATTAAAAGAATAAGCTGATGTCACACACCATACAAAACGAGCTGCCACTAGATATTGTAGGAGTTCAGATGATTTAGTTAACTCAAAAAGGGATTGAAGAACTATAAATATCTTTTTAAAAACTAGTTATACCTATATAAAAAGAGATATAGGTGGATCTATATGGATTTAATAAAGTGTAAAATGGGATATCGTCTTAGGGTATTTGAACACATACCATTATAGGGTCCCTTCCCACTAAAGAGGAGGAGGGATATCTGATCTATCCATCAACTATTAAAATTGGACTCATAATTAGTGATGGTAATGAGGTTAATTTTGAAATTATAATTTGTGTATAAAAATTTAAATGATGTAATGATAATCATATTAAATATAGTGTGTAATTAACTCATTTCCCATAGACAACATATCGATGCGATATTTGAAAAATTGGAAGAGTATTGTGGATAAGTCTAATTTAAACTTAATTGACTATGTAATTGATAATAATAGTGTAAATATAGAAATACTATTGAAAATGGTTCTCATGAATGTATATAATTAACTTATATGTTTTTATTATGAATATATCGAATATGTCTGGCCAATTTTGTGGGATGTTATTTTAAAAATATAGATTTACCTTTTTCCAAAAAAAACTCATTCCAATTAGTTTCATTATATTGAAAAATTAATATTTTAAATGTTATTTTGTGTATATAAAATAATTATAATTGATAATTTAAATTTGATTTTTAATTATTATTTTGATTTCAAAAGGAATAATTTTACATATTTTTTATGTAATCGTTAAAGAATAGGAAAAATGTATTTTATATTTAATCATATACAATGACAATGATATTTACCACGACCATAACAATTAATTATTTTTTGGATTCCATTAATAAATGTCCTTTTTATTCAATTAAAATCCAAAATTTCTTCTATTTAGTCTATTTTCATAATTAAATTTAAAACGGAATGGATATATCAATATTCATTATTTCATATTATAGGGGAAAATAATATTTTCATGAATGCAATGGTGGGAGTAGTAAGATTTTTATGTATTAGGAGGATATTATGGTTCCTGAGAATTGATTCGATATTTGGTGTTTTCATTATAAGAAGATTATGGGTGTTACTATTTTAATCCAAGGATTATGGTTTTTTTATAATGTAAGGATGGGTGGGTTCAAGATAACACTCTAGTCAATTTAGTATGGAAGTCTTCAATATATTTATTCAATGTATACTTGTAATTATAGGTGTGATTGGGAAATGATGTACCTTATTACCAATATATTTTATCAATGAATTCTAGTTTATAGAGAAATATTATTATGTCTCATGCAATGATAATTATATTGTATTTATAGGTAGTTGTACACTACATTTTTTATGTGAAATATATAACTTTGTGTAATGGTTTTTATGAATATTTCATAACTTTTAACACAATGTTATTAATTAAAATTTATCTATTATGAAATTATTTAAATTATTTATATAAAAATTTTAATAAATAAATTATTTTATTTTGTATGAACATACTATTTATCCACATGTATTTTTTAAATGGAAATTTCTTATTAGTATTTATGAACTAGCAAGCTTCTTTATTTCATTATGCTTTGCCTCCTACTGATATTTTTTTTCTCATCCCATGTTTTAGAATTTATTTCTCACGAAATATGGATTATTTAGGGAAACAAAGAAGTCATATTGTTATTTATGAAAAAATATCATGAAAAAATCACATTTTATTTTATATATTTTATATTATGTTCTAAATTGGAAATGTATAAAAGTTTCCACTATGTAAAATATGGTTTGGTTATGTTTGAGTGATACCCTAATTCTAAAAAATAATAAATCCAAGGGGATTATAAAATTTAATATAATGCATTTTTTATATAAATGAAAAAATTATGTATTATTTAAGGTAGAGTATTTATATAATTAACATGGTATTAATGATCACTAATAAATATTAACATTTCAAATCATTTGAAAGATAGTTAAATGTTCTAGTATCTGATAATAATAATAAGCTAGAATAAACAACCAAATTAACTGTAAATAAATATAAATGGGGTATATAAAATTGTTTTAGATATGAAAAAGGTACTGAAGTAAAAGATTTTGATATTCATTATTTTTTAATGAGAGTATAAATTATGTTTTTAATGTAATAAAATATGTAATGTGATTTTTTCCTCAAACTAACCTCATGGAATCACACTTTAAATAATAATAAAATTTTCCATTAAGATATATCTATGAATTCTAATATATTTTTTTCAGGTAATATCATTAATTTATTAAATATTAGGTTCATTGTAATGGTACTTCTATATCAATGATTTTTGTTAAATCTTAGTTCAAGTCTCAACTCATTTTCATTTTTAATGAGTCAAAACATTTATTTCATACATTGATCATTCAAAAATCCCCCATCCTTCCATTTCATTTTAAATTGGCTTTATTTACTTGTTATATGATGAATGTAAGCACATTAATTGCAATTTTTAACTTTAGGTGATCACATTATCTTTTAAAATGTTTTACTTAAATAAATAATCCCCAAACTAATGAGATTATAATTTTTCTAAAATAATAATGTTTTACCTAGTGAGGGTTTTTTATATGTTGTTTCTTGTGAAAATTATACTTATCAACACAACTTCTCAATACATGGTTATTTAATTATATTCTAGATGTGGGTTTCATGAAAATTATAATCTTGTATCTAATTGTTTTATTGATGATCTGTTTTCAAACTTCTTTTCAACTAATGTAATATTTCAGTTATTCCCAAAATAACATATTTATAAATACCATTACTTTTTTATGTACAATCATGTTCATTAATATTTTTTTAATATATCATTAATTATTTCACCACGGTCCATTTTGAATTTATGAAATATATTATACATAATTCTATGAAAATGTATCAATCTAGAACATTTCTAGTTTTCCAAGAGTATTTCCCACTTTGATTTTATTTCTCTAAATTGGAAATTCATATACCTGTGGTTTCACATAATTTTCTTCAAATATGTTCAAAGGAAAAGGAAAATATTATATTTTAAAATAAATATTATTATTTATTATAATATTTATATTTATCTATGATGTATTATTTATCATAGGTATTCATTGAATTATACAGTTCATATTCATTATAATGATGGCTTATGGAAATCAATTTTACATCACGGGGATGATCCATCACTAAATTATTTTGTCTTATTATTCCACATGTATAGTACTTATTTTCATAAAACTAATTTTCTCTATGAATACCCTATGTTTTATTATATTGATTGAATGGTACTCAACTAGTTTCCTAATATTTCAATTCATTAGGGAAATTGTTTGTAAACTATATATTTTATTCTATATTTATTAAAAAACATATCAACTTTTTTGAGTGTTATATACCCGCAATTATTTTTGTAGACACTGTATTCCAATTTATTTTATTTTTTATGATATGTTAATTCATTAAGTAATTAAATCATCCTAATGGAATCTATTTAATTACAATTTAATACGCATTTTAATTAATTAGGAAGTATTTATTATATTTCGATTGAAACAATGTGAAAAAAATATGTATTATCGTTGTTATTTTAAGGTTGGATAAGGAATGTTATATCCCTCCAAAGCACTTGGTAATGTTCCCTTCTCATGAGAGAACATGGGTTGTGGGTGGTGACCATGTCTACCTACGACTATGTGATGTTATCCTAGAAAACAAATCCCGTTAACAAGAAAGGGATCACTTAATTATTCTGATGATATCATTTCATAATGCAAAAATTTTCTATTAATGTAAATATGTTATAATATATACATTATTATTACATGTTCATATTTGATCTATTACAATGTCTCGAATTTATGTTCATCGTGATATCATTTTATGCCTCACATATTTTATCTTATGATTTATTTATATGTATTCCCTTATTGATAGTTTTACCACACAAATATATTATATTATTCCTTTCTTTAGGTTATGAATGATAACTTTAAATATGAAGTTCCTACAAAGTGTTTCACGTGTGGACAATTTATTGGTTACATTAAAGAATCACAATGGATTTATTATCTTCTTATATAGAGGAAAAAATGTATCCATTTGATGATAATACTTTTGTTTTATTTATTATTTATTTTTCATTATTATTAAAATCACTAAATTAAAACGTTCTTGTATTTTTAATATGTGAAATATATTGTAATATCATATGGGAATCAAATGATATATTGGTTTTTTGGTGTCTTACAACAAAAATTCATTAGAATAGGATCTGGGTGCTACATCTATGTTCTACACCACCCCCCTCCAATTTTTCTATGTAATGAGTTGGGAAATTATTTATGTCAATGCCCTAATCCATGATCTATCAAGTATTATATAAATAAAAACCCACAATGTTAATGGAAATGTGAATGACTATCTAATCACAACATCAACTACCGATCATGATAATTAAGGAACGCGTTCCATCTCATCTATAGTTCTGGATAACATATTTGATTCTAATATATTGTGTGTATGTTGTGTAACAATTTCAAAAAATGACCATCCCAAATGGTTTATTTTTGAAAAAATTATCTTTTTTTATTATACCCCATGTTGATGTTTATGGGTAAAATCATTTATATAATTTTATTATCCATCATTTTTATTATTTTAATATCAGTTTTTGAAAAAAAAATACCTCTATTTATTAAAAAAATTATGTTATCTATGGAATTAATTATGCATATCATCATGTGGTATTATAAAAATTAATTAATTATTGTGAAAAACTTTTAGAATAAAATTATATAACAAGAATCATGATACAAAATAACCATAAACACTATAATGAATTTTCTAGAGAAAATAAAAACATTATTTACTATCACATTAATAGGAAAAAGATAATTTTATTATGTTTTGTGGGATTTTATTAAATTGAAAATTTTATGTTCAGTTATGCCTAAATTTAGGTTCACAAAATGTATTTTCACTAGTAAATAGAAATTTAAATTTCATAATGAAATATTTTTAATCGAGGAGAGTATAAGGCTAATGGTTATAAATATATACATCCATTTATTTAAATAACATATTGACTGGATTTATTCATACACAAAAATAATCTATATGTATTAATGATACATCTTATTTAAATAATGCAACTTCTTTTACATTAATAAAAAAAATCTATAATTATAATAAAACATCATGTGAATAAATAGATATTAAAGATAATTATTATCTAAAATATAACTCAATTCGTCACATAGAGTTACTATATTTATATAATTATTTATGTGTTAATGAATTATTATCGTGAGATGAAAATAATTTTGGAAATTAGATTAAAAATATTAAATATGAAAAATGTATAATTTTTGGCTAATAATTTTTCAAGTGACTAAATTTTTTTTCAAAAAAATATATTGATCAATTTGAATATATTTTTTTCATAATAATTGTTATGTCAAAAAAATATAAACACATATTTAATTATTAATTCATATGGAATACAAATACGAGTTATTATAGTTTTAATGATTACTTTTATATTAAATTGGTTTACTTATATTACTATATTATTTGAAAAGAGAAATAAATAATTTCAAGACATTCAATTTACTATAATACAACATAATTTTTCATTCCACATGTCAAAATTATCCTACGATGTATTTTTTGGATTTATATAAAATAAATGACTTTTTTATGAAGAGATACAAATTATGTTTTTACTAAATCAATTATGTTTATATAGATACCAAAAAACTTGTATGGCATAGAAAATGGTAAATCTATATTCAATAAAACATATATATTTCTGAGGTCAGACTTTAAACATATAAAAATAATTTATTTTATTTAAAAACCCATGATTATCATTTTGAAACATAATTAATATTCTATTCTAATAAATAATAATTTGATTCATTTTCATTTATTGTAATATCATAAGGTATAATTTTAATTTTAACATTATTTATAATGAATATAAAAGTTATTTTATAATATTTTTTATATTAATATCATTTAAATTAATAATATTTTTAATTATATCCCAAAAATATTCTTTATAATTAGAAACACACTTTTTAAATTTATCTTTTACAAGTAATATGATCAATTTTTATAAATAATTTATCATAAAAGCATAAATATTATTTCATAAAATGGTATTCTTATTTTTAATAAATACATATAAATTATCAAATAACTCCTATTTTGACCTAATTTATTGAAAATTTATCAAATTACATTAAATCATAATGCCGAAAAAATAATAAATTACAAAATTATCAGTTTAGAATAATTAAAAAAATATTTATAAAATTGTGAATATGTGATATTGAGTATTTATAAATATTAACCATACCTTAATTGATTATTTTCTATTATTCAATCCATTTGAGATTCCAATTTCAAGTTTTCCTTTAATATAAAAAAATAGTACTCATGTCCATTTGAAGTGAATTCATCATCACACAACTTATTTACAAACCCACATAGATTTTTTTGAGAGAAATTATACATATGACCCCTCAACACACTTATAATAATTTTATAGGTTTTGTTTTCTAATAATATCACATCTGAAATCCTTTCCAATCGTGAAAAGGATCACTTCCATGGTGTATGGTTACATTCTAAATTAATCATTTTTTCTTTTACATTATTTTCATATACTACCCCCTAAAATATAATCTATCAATGATTTTGTGATTAAAATATATGATTCATATGAAAATAATTTAATATAATTCTGTAATAACCATTTTCTATTATCGTTTTATGCCATTCGAAAAATGAACATATTATCACGCGTATATGAATACTAATACCTCTCTGAATATTTTTCATGATTTTACATTCCCGTATTACCTAGTTTGTTTTAAAGGTATGTTTAATGTATTTAAATGATATTGATAAATGATATACTATTTTTAAATTATAAACCATTTCCTATCTTCAACTCTATCAAATAATGAATATTTTCCCCATTAATATGTGAGTAAAACCATCCCCGGAGAAGAGAATCATTTCATTTTTCTCACTATTATTTTCATGTTTATCAACTTATATTATAACATAATTACCAAATATAAATACATATAATTAAAATAATTTTTTTATTGTAAGAATATTATTCTAAACAAATCTCATTCATTGTCACAATCACCTTTCAATAATAACATTTTTGGGTCGGTTAAAAAAACTACATGATATATTTGTTAAATTTATATCATTGATAAATAATGAAAACTATTTATATTTATATTGGATAATATTATATTTATTTATTTATTTATTAATAATGGTAATAGTAATCCATAATTATTTTTTAATATAGAGGATCTCATTTGTAAAAAATACAAAAATTAATTAGTCGCATACTTAATCATCCCTAGTCTAATGTAAAATTCTTATGAAATGAAATTAGAGAATTATAAATTATTTCAAAAAAAACATTTATATGGCCTTCAAAATTCTTAATTTAAAAAAAATTAGTTTTTAAATAGTAATCGACCATTCCTATATGAAATTAATACCAAATAAAATTATATTTTAAAATTTAAAATGGTGATGGAAATAAATATAAATGGAAAATAAATTTTAATTGACTGACTTGGAGCCTTGTTTATAAAAGGGTATACTTATGAATATGGTTACCCAATTGGATGTTATGGTAGTTATTCAATTTTTTATTATTCTAATGAACCTTTATGTATTTCAGGATATATTGTAAGGTTTTTAGAAAAAATTATATTACCAAATTTTTTCCATCATATTGTTTGATCACAAATATTGGTTATAATAATTGGATCGATTTATTCAAATTCAAAATCCTCATATATAATACACGAAATTAATCATGATATTAAATCATCATATAATATTTTTACAAGTATTTACCCTAATGTTTATATCTACTCTATAAAATTCTAAAATTGGGTCTGAGACCAACATCATCGATATTGTTGTAATGTGATTATAAATTGGTGGGAAAGTGATATTATTTAATAAAAAACAATTATTATGACTTCTAATCAATTATAAAAAAAATTCAAGGTCGATATATACATAAATAGAAAAATTATCATCTCTTCATAGGTTCATTATATAAGATCATTATATTTATTTGTATCCCCATTGAATGGTCATAGAATATGTTATTATCCAATAATATTATTGGTTAGACTATACAAAACCCCCCAAACAAGTCATTCGATCAGTATTGGAATTCACTACATCAAAGTAAAATGATCTTCTTCTTTAGGAAAAATTCTTCTATTTAAAATATATCATTTGGTATAGAAGAATATATTTGTTCCATATTATTCTAAACTGAATGTCAAAATTAGTAATGAGTATGAATAAAATATTCCTTCAATTTTATTATTTTGATATATTTATTCTACATTATGGTCATCAACCCAAAAATCAATAAAAAACCTTAATAGTTATATCATTACTCATCTCACGTACTCCACTTCTACTTTTCCTTCTATATAGTAGATATCTCATTGGTCAATAAATCACATTGGAATATCTATATAAGTCCTTTAATAATTTTTTTGAATAAAATTATATGATTTCATCATATCATAATATTTGGATTGTATTTATTTTAAATATTTTATTATTCTTCTATTAAATTGATGAATATATCTTTAATATATAATAATCTTCTTTCTCACTGACACTCAGAGTCCTATAAATAAATACGATAATTATTCTCCTAAAAATTATTATGTATATATATATCAATTATACAAAAACTTATTTAAATTTTATTCAAAAAAATAATTATTTAAATATGTATCCACACCCATCATTATAATACATCATTGATATTATCATCAAATTATTGTTGGGCTAGTCCCTACAATCAGGTGATTGATATATAACATTTAAAATTTTTCTAAAATTCAATTTTGAGTGATAATAAATAAATATAAAACATTTCAAATTTTAAATCCTATATTCCACAAAAACTTCCTGAAAACATTGTAAAATTATTTTTTAATTAATAATTTTCAATGTTATTTCATGGCCACATGCATAGACCCATACAATGTGGCATGTGTCTTCATGTCAATGAAACCTTTAAAAACATTGCATCCACCTATTGAGGAGATAAACAGTATAACAAAATTTTCTAAAATTCAATATTAACTCAATCATTGAATTTATATCTTCTAATTTTTCAATGAAATTATATAACACTAGTATTAGATTTTAATTTATATTTCACTAAGGCACACCCCCAACTTCACTGTTAAAATAACTTATCTTCATTATTATTCATTAATGAATCAAATGAATCATGAAATAAACTATATATTTTTTATTTTTATACATATATTAAAACCATGAAGAACTTAAAATTTAAATCTATAGTTATCTCAGTTATTCCATAATATTTTTAAAATTAGATTAATTAAATTTTCTTACATATCAGAATATTGATTTCAAAATATTTGATGTGTATATGATAATTCAATAAATATCCACTCAATGTAAAATTCCATCAATAATAAATATCATATCCATTATTTGAAACAATATATATTTATGTTTACATAGTTCAATTAAGTAAATGTACCACAATCGGGTTATGTTTCTTTTCCAATATTCTGACTAAACATATAAATATTGTATTAATTATCTAATGGAAATTATTAAAATATTCCAATTTAATGAATTTTTTTTAAATATTTTGTAGTTTCTATTATCATGGACTTATTTTTACATAAAATCGTGCGTACATTGATATATTAGTTATTCTACCAAATTTCATCTCCTACTCAAAATTGTTACCAATCATCAAAATAGAACAATCAATTTACAAAATTCTATAAAAAACTATTGAAAATAGTTCAATTCCAAAATCCAGATAAGATTTTTGGAATTATCATTTTTTTATATATTCACCTCTATTTTCATATCATATGATTATTTTAAAAATGTTAATTTTAATCCATAAGTATTCTATAATTCCAATTCTGTTCCGCAATCACTCTTATCATTCTATAATTGGAAACAATTATTTATTCTTCATTGATTAAAAAAATTATAATGATTTATAATTATTTTATGGTTTATAAATTTTGTTAAATTCAACTTCCCAATTAATATATGATTTTTATTTTCGAAATCCAAAATATAAAATGTAACATACATTAGTTAATAATTAATCATTCCTTCAACAACTCTCATATTTTTATTACAAGATCCTCTCTATGGTCCTAGGATTTTAAATAGGTGAGTCTTATAGAATTATTATATCAATATCATATACATTACTTATTTTTTATTTCTTAAACATCAACATCTAATTTTATTGGTCTCTTCATATATCGCACACTATGTATTTATCATCCTATTTTTTAGTTAAAATAAATATAATCATCCAAATATATTCATAATTCACCCTCAAGAGAATAAAAGATGAAATTAAGTATGATGTAATGAATGATTAATATTTTGTAGGACTCATGTATCAATAAATATTTCTTCTTTTAAAATTATTATTATGTTATGCGAAATAATTATTGTTTTAATTACATTACCCAAGAGATATATGTAATGGTTTGTTTAATAATAACATATTAATCTATATTGTGTTTTAAATATCAAATTTTAGTCATTTGGACTTGAAATATTATGTTTTTTTGACTTATTGAACAATGATTTTGTTGGGAAATATTTATTTATTTTATTTAATTATTAATTATTCAAGAAAAAATCATACCCCACCACAAAATTACCAGTATTATATCATATTTTCCATATAATAGTTATAAAGGGAAACTAATTTTGTCAATGTATCATATAATGAATTGGGATATTAGTTTGTATACTATTAAGGAATGATAATGTGTTCTGATAGAAATTTATTATATAATTAATTTATTTAGGGTTATAGATATCAATTATTCAGATTAGATGGTTTATATAATGTACCACAATCTTTAATAATTACTATAGAAAATTAACATTATATATTATTAATTTTATATAGTTCTTGGGTAATTATATTTATTACTCCATAGATTTGAAATTTATTTATTTTCTTAACACATGTTTATGGAATTTGTTTTTATGTATCTTGATTTGTGTATTATGGTGTTAATAATAACTATAAATATTAATATTTATTTTATTTTATTTGATATTGTTCCAAGTAAAAAAATTGAGTTAAAAATATGATTTATGTAAAATTTAGATGTATATTACGTATAACATGTGATAAATACTAATATAATATATTCACATCATTGAATGGTGAATTATATTCAAAATGAAAATAAACAAGTGTTTTCATTTTTCTATTAATGATAACAATTTAGTATGCTGAAAAATAGAATAATTTTTTTTTCATACTCTTTGTATATTATTTAGAGATAATGGGAACTCAATACTAGAAAAATATTGATTGTGGAAATAGTGACATGATATATTTCTATATGATAACTAGTATTATATTATATAACTATGAATACACAGCGGGTGGATTATGGTCCAGAATGAGGGATGATCCATGAATACATTGGAAAATACTAAATTTCATTAGTATTAAATGATTTTAAAAGAAATATTTTTTAATATTGGAAAAAAATCCTAAATGATAATAGATAATTTCTATTTTGATATATTAGAATGTGATTATTGGTTTAATCCATTATTTTGAGTTTTAGAAAATATTTATAAATTTAATAAAAGAAATGGTTTTTTATTATATAATGTGGAATAAATGATATAATATTATAGAATGTAATAATGTTGTGAAAGAAAATTATAACTCTTTTAGTCATATATTGATCTATTTTTATTGGTAAACTTCACAATATTACTCAATTACATGAATTAATGTATTCCCCTATTAGGGTAATCATTTTCCAAATCTAACCATGAATTTTGATGATATATTCTTATAACACTAAATGGGTCCATTGTACTTATTGAATTTAAGTATTATGTTAATATAATTGATTGTATATTTTAGATTAAAATTTATATGTGGTGTTTGGAGTGGAATTAGAAACCATCATTTAATTTATTTCTATTAATATAATTTGAAACTTATTTGTATTGAAATGAAAATATGGGATCATGATATTGAGATGAATTAAAATTTATTTTTATTTCGACATTTTATTTGATTTTAATAAATTAAGTATAGTTACAAAATATCGTTAGGGATAAATAATAATTTTTACAGCAAAAAATTACAACTCCACCCCCACCACATAATGAATTTTCATTATTTGACTAATTAATGTAGTGCATGCCCCAAAAAAGGTCTTGAATTGATTCTCCATACATGATTTTGTGAATATTTTTTTATTTTATGTTCATAAATTCTTACCCACCCCCCATTTTTAATTAAATTATGAACATATTTTAGTGTTCATAAATGATAAAAACACAGTAATCTATCATATGTTCTTTAAATATTTGTATTTTTTTCGTTTTTTATGTTATTATTAGTTTGAATTATGTAAAAATTCATTTCAGATTA
Organism: Viscum album; assembly: GCA_963277665.1. Taxonomy (NCBI): domain Eukaryota; kingdom Viridiplantae; phylum Streptophyta; class Magnoliopsida; order Santalales; family Viscaceae; genus Viscum; species Viscum album. Next base: position 1,042,804 of record OY728127.1, read on the forward strand.
TTTTTGTCTAATATTTATATTTTTTATAGGATTACTCTCTTATAAATATATATTTTTATTGTGGGGAATATTTGTAATTGTATTAAAAAAATGGAATTTTAGTAATTTTTGAGTTACATGATTTATATATGTTAAATGATTCTAGAAAAGATCACCAGAATTGAACATCCAAATATAACAATTCTAATATATATGGATATAAAATTATTCTCTAAATGTATTATTTAGTAGCTAATCACTTTTCATGCCTCGAAAAATAAGTATTGCAGAAAAAAATATTTTCTTATCATTGTAGGATCATCAATTTCATTGTTAAGAAAACGTTATTTTGTTGTTTAGGACAATAATTTGGATAAAAATGGTAAAAATGGGTTCATTTAACAGATTAACAATTATAGGATTTTGGTTTCATTTAAAAACATTCCTATATTTTAGGAAATCCCATATATCCATTGGTATTCATCTTAGAAAATGAATAATGATTTAAAAAATTATATTATTTTATATTGGTAAAATTTAGATTATTGATGTATCAAAAAGTGTAATTTATTACATCAAATTCATGTTAATATTGAAAAAAATCCTATGGATGAGCTAGAAAATATGTGCGATCTTATATATGTTAGTTCATAATTTGTATTTGGCAAATAATATTGAAAATGTAATTTGATATGTATGATTATTAGGTTAATTAAATTTTATAAAATCTTATTGGGAACCACACCTTTCATATATAGTAATTTCATCTTAATAGATAAATATTAATTTTATATTAATGAATACATGAGAACTAAAAAGGAATAGGGTCTTTGTAAATATGGGTATATATGAAAATGATTCTCAAGTGAAAAATATACACTAACATTAAAATTTTCAAAACAAGATCACATACTATAAATATAATATATAATAAATTTCTTCAAAAATATGTAATATAAACGTAATAATGGCTAAGCACTGATATTCAGTATTGGTAAATAAGGTAGTTATTAATAATCACATAAACATAACATTAGCATAATAGTATAAGAAAAAGAGTAAATAATTTTAAAAGAGTACCCTATAAAATATTGATCATAATAATGGGTTATGGAATAAATATTTATCATTATTAAGAAATATTTCATAATGGAATCAATTAACATGATCCATGAGGGCATAATATTAGGAAAAAACATAGATATGATTTATAATCTAATTATGGAATCTAAATTCTAGAGTAATTTGGGATGATTCCCATGGATATCCTAGTGTAATGGGTAAAATCAACAAACTATCATAGTAGTTAGGGTTAATTCCCAAAACTATCATTGCAAAAAGAATCCCTCAATAAACTGGAATTTTTTTTTCAATCCTATTAATAACATGATATTTCAATTATTACCCAATGAATTTGATGGTGATATCGATCCCACCTAAAACGTAATGATAATAACACATTTGTGTTCCAAAATATCATAAATCATTCATCATGTCAAATATTCTAAATTGGATATCAGTATCATAATAATATTATCATATCATGACCTATATAAAAGAATCAACTTTCAATATAATTTAATCAATTCAACAATGAATAAACAATTGAAATAAAATTAAATTCATAAAAAACTTATAATCATAATCATATACCATACCACGTAAGAATAAGGATTGTATCACTATATCATTTACCTAGTAAATCATACGTAGCGTTAAAAGATGACATATATGATGTAAAATTATTTTGAATGGAAGTATAAGAATATTTTATAAGGAAAATAAACATCCCAATTTTTTAATATTTATTTAATGTCCAATCTTTTGCAAAATATTACGAGAAAAATTTATTTCAAAATGAAATTAGAAACTTTTAAAAGATGAATTAAATCATTGAGTAGTCATGATAGATATAAATATTTTCCACGCCATTTATATTAGAAATATTATTTCATTCACAATGATAGTGAATATAAAAATGTTACTTGTTTATAATTTTATAAAATGATGCATCTTAGACTATTTTTAAAAACTATTTTAATGGTTATAATGTTCATAAAAAAATCATTGGAGAACAATAAAAATATTTTCTAAAGGATTATCAAATAATCATGTATATAGAAGAAATAGATCTTTTGACCAGATAGATAAACAAAGATAATTATCCATTGAATCCATCCTTCATTATATAATGATCATAAATTGATTATGAAATTATTTTTCAAAATAAATAACCAAGGGAAACTAAAACATATTAACTTTATGAGGGTCACATAATATGATTTTCAATTATCAGAATTAATCTTAAAGAACCACACTTATAAATGAGGTTGTATCATGATACTATAACCACTTGTTATTTTTTAATCATAATCAGCATGAAGGAAAAATTATTTAATGGATAATTCTGTCCCATAATTTATAATATGCATTCATGGGTATTACATGCACCCATGAAAATTACAAGTGGTTTATAAGTAATATGACTATAATAAACAAAAAAGAAAATAGAAATCCAATACCAATTTTTAAATTTCTAAATAATACTGTCCCATAAATAATAAATTCAAATGAAACATTATATATCATTAAATTGTGATTTTTAGTTGTATATAAATTATTTACTGGTATCATATACACCATAAAAATGAGATGTGTGGTGAATATTATAAATGTCTTCTTGAAATAAAAGAGTTACTTGAAATCTATTACTTAATTTTTCAACATTATTGATCCCCATTAAAACCTCATTTATAATAAATATATATTTTTAGAAATATATTCTAGAAAAATAATCATATAAATTAAACCATATATTATTTAATTATGAGTTTTTAACAATTTAATTAATAATTACTTGTTATATTCTGATTTTTTATGACAACATCACTGTATATCCTGTATTTTTTTTAGTAAAGTGTTTTTAGGCCTTTAAAATTTATCATGTTTTCATCATCACTAAAATGTATTCCATGAAATAAATATCATATATATAAATTATATATGTTTGTTCAGTAATCCATAAAATCTAGATATAAAAAATTAATTAATTTGGCCATGGAGATTTTAGGTCGTATGTGCGTGTTACGACCTACCTTCACCAAGAAGAGATAGGGATAGAAAATTGGAAGACCCTCCCTTCCTCAAGTTTAATGAGAGATATTGACCCATGAGTCCTGCCATCAATAGGAGCTGGTGTGGATTGTAGCACCAATGGTATAAAATCACATGTAATATAGAAGGAATTACCTTTTTTATTTGAGTAGGATCAGGAGATACGATATTAAAACCCCCCAAAACACCAAAATTGGAAGTAAAATTAAATCCAAAACCAATTCCCAATTGCATGTTCAAGGATAAACCCATACAAATATAAGAAAATTTTTAAAGGGAAAGTATCAAAAGATAGAAAAAACAAGAGAAATTGTCCCTATGTATAAGATAATATGGTCTCGCACAGTCCCTGAAGTCCTCGTTGAATCTTTAAAGAACATTTACATACATAGGGTGAGTATATAGGTATAATCAGTAGGGAAAAACAAAATAAATCATGCTCATGTGGGGAGAAAATCTAATGCCTCCTATGAAAATAGAGATAACCAAAACACCTAGTAAGAAAAAATATCCACCTAGCCTCACCAAGAATCACTCCCCAAATAACGTAAGTCCATTAAAGTTAGAGTAATAGCACATTGATGTTTGGGTACACTGTACCACTTTCCCACTGTTTATTTAAGACTACCTATGCATGAGACCTCCCCCACAATTTTCACTGCAGTCCCACTACCGTCCGAACAACAACTTTATGGGACACCACAACCATGTATCCTACCCTGGAAACACCTGGCCCAACAAAACCATACGTAACCACACCCATGGACACCTGGTCCAGAACAACTTCTAACACACACGAAGACACCATGGCCTCATCACAAAGACACTTTTGGAAACAATCCTTCTCACACACTCCTAGAAATCGACCAAACATACCCATCCAGAAGAGTATTTGTCTAATAATTGAACTCAGGCCATCACAGCCTACCCTAAGAGTCTTCGGCTACTCGGGAGAGTGAGAAGAAAAAAACTAATATCCTACCACCCAATATAATGTTGGGAAACACACCCTACCCCATGGAATGAGGGTATTCTGAATGAAGTGCTCGACATGGCTGTTGTGTGAATAAGAACCAAAAAAACTAAATTTATATGTATTGATAAACAAGAACTCTTCCCAACCAAAGGGTTCCAAAATCAACTCATACATAAACACCTGCATTACTATTCATTCATAAAAAAGTACAACAACCCCAACCAGAGAACAAAATATTCATGGAAAACAATTCCCCATTAAAGCCATTCTTGTTGTCATATTTAAGCGATTACATTGAAATAATTTTTTTACTACCAGGAAACTAACAGGCATAGCCATATGACAAGGAAGGAAAAATATCCGAGTAGTAATTTAAGCATTCACACATGGTTCTCTTATAAAATCAAAACAACAATAGGAATATGCAAGATCCCTCAAAGTACTGGAACCAAACCAAGACCCTTCATACGGCCCCACGTGTCCTTGGATCATAACCAATAAATCAACAAATAGGTATCCCATCCGCATTAATGTTTCCCCACAAAACATCAAGTAGATCCACCACACATATACACAGAATAGAGCAAGTCTATTTTTTTCCAGATTTTACCTCACCATTAATTATGTTCGTTCTTTCTCTTTGGTTTAACAATGTGATCACACAATCATTGTTTTCCACTGGGAATCTGTATAATCAACCGAGTTTTTTTTGATTAACAATTTTCCATGTTACATCGATTAAATCATAGGATTAACCAAAAAACTGAGGATCATTAGTGGACATGAAAGGAGAACTAACGACCACAATTTTATATGGAAAAAATACCATATAATTCATAATATAATAAAAAAGGTATTACACAACAACAACATCATCACTCCAACCCCATCAATATTCCAATGATCATTTATTATCAATTTCAAATTCGGATTCATCTATTTCATGAGAAAATGTCAGCTTACCCACCCCACATGATGCACAGTAAGGAGTGACGGAGGAAGAATCCCAAGTTGTATGATTATCAATTGATGTTTTTTTTCATCACACTAGGAATTGGGGATGCCCTACTTGCAGGGGAGAAATTCGAAGGACTCCAAGTGTGAGTAGAAAAGGATCCAACACTAGTTCACAACAAGCCTCAGGTTGAGGGACTCCAAACACACCAAGGATGAAAAAGAGACTAGCTTAAAAAAATAAAGAAACATTGGTGGATAAAAAATGAGATCCTTGAGTAATGGGATATGAAATCAGAATGAAATTAATGGATTTTTGTGGATTATCTACAGGGCTGTTTGGTTAATCATGATGGAATTAATTGTTATTTAATAATTCTCCTTAGAGAGGTGGTGATAACGACTGTGAGTTATTGTGTTCCCTTTAAAGGGAAAAACCACGTAATAGTGGCATAATTGAAAAGTATTGGAAAAACGGTGACACTGAGGAAAAAGCCACACATATTGGTCATTTAAGGGTTTCCTGGTTATTTGGGGATTTTAGATATCATTTATGGGCTTAAAAATGGCCCTTAACCACTTTAAAAAGTTAAAATGACTTAAAATTGGCATTACATGAAAACTCGGGATGGAAACCCCCACTGCCCTCTATTGCTGATTGGTAAGACAAATCAGTGAAACTAATCGGTGGAGCTGATTGGGTGAAGAAGATCAGGTGAAGATGGTTTGGTGATGGTGATCAGTGAACCAGTTTAGGTTAAGATGATCAGTGAAACTATCGGGTGAAGCCGATCCATGAAACAGATCAGGTGAAACTGATAGGGTGAAGCTGATTAGTGAAACTGTACGCATGAAACTGATCAGCTAAAGCGGATCAGTGAAGATGGTCACATAAAAATGATGGGGTGATGCTAAACAGTGATACTGATCAGGTGAAATAGTAGGGATGAAAATGAATGGTGTGATTGATGGGTGACACTGATCGGTGAGACCAATGAGTGAAACCAATCAATGGGACCGATAGGTGAGACCGATGGGTGAAACCGATCAGTGAGACCGATCGGTGAGACACCGTTTGGAGAGAACAATGGGTGAGATCGGTGGAGCTGATCTACGAGGCTGATCACATGATGTGTATCAGTGAATCTAATCAGTGAATCTCATCTGTGAAGCTGATCTGTGAAGTTGATCAGTGAACCTGATCTCTGAAGCTGATATGTGAAGCTGATCTATGATGTTGATCTTTGAAGCAGAACAATGAGACCGATGGGTGGAACTGATCGATGAGACCGATCAATATAACTGATAAGTGATACCATTGTGACAAGTTACCACTGACGCTGAACTCTTTTTGACTCACCTATGGTTTCCATGATTCCCCATCATTTAGAATTTAGAAACGTAAAGGACTTGGAGGGTCCGGTCCCTTACTTCAGATATCTCCCAAACTGTTCTCCTCCTCAAGAATACAATAGTTAATATAACAACCACTCTAGAAGATACCTATTAAAAACAAACCACTTCAAAAATCCATATAAACACCAAGAATCAAATTGATATAACACATGGATCTGGGAGTTCTTTCCTCCATGTCCCGATACTATCATCTTTGGGCGGAACTGACTCACCACGCACAGGTTTAATCACAACATCACTAATCCGTCTTGATTAGTAATTAGGTTCCCCCTTACCAACATGTTGGGACTATTCATAAATATTCAAATGGTAAGGAAACAACTCATCACATAACACAATAGGGTAAGCATTACATCACAACAGGTCACAGAAATAAGAAAGTCCAGGAAGGCTCGGAACAGCAACACAAAATTGCTCGAGGTACTAGGCACACATTTGATAATCTTTCTTCCAAGTAATCAACTCGAGTCCCCCGAGCTTCCACAACACATGAACCAAATTGTTGGTTCATCAATGATGTACTTTCTCCATTAAATCCATAATCATCATCAGTCGATCCTTGAATGTAGTGTTGTCCCCTATATCCAGCTCCCCAAGTCAATGACATGGGAATCATCATTTAGATATCGATGAAGTTGGCAGATGCGGAAAACATCCTAGATCATATCCGACTGAGGTGGAAATTCCAACTAATATACCATCTCAACGACTTTCCCCAAAACTTCGAAAGGCCCGATGAACCTAGGAGAGAGTTTTCTCTCCTTGTTGAACCTTCACTTCCCACGTTGAGGAGAAACCGTTAAGAACACATGTTCTCCAACCTAGAACTCTTAGGGCCTCCTAATACGATTGGAATATGACTTCTTATGGTCCTAGTTTGACTTTATCCTCATTAAAAAGTTCAACCTTCTTTGTTGTGATCTGCACTACCTTTAGGCTAATAACACTTGCCTCCCCAACCTCGGTCTAGCACACGGACGAATGACACAACCTCATATAGAAGGCTTCAAGTGGTTCCATGCCAATAGTAGAGTGTTAGGTATTATTTTAGGAAAACCATACTGAGGTAAAATTGCATTCCCATGATCCCTCAATGTCCAAAACACTTGCTCGTAGAATATCCTACAATGTCTGGATGGTCCGCACTATCTTCTGATCTGTATAGTGTTGGAATGGAATATTAAGGTGTACCTGGGTTCCAAAAGCATTATACGATACCCTCCGAACATATGAGGTAAACCATGCCTCCATATCCAAGACATTGGACCTCATAAATCCATGAATCTACACCACCTCATCCACATATCGTTGTGATAAGGCATCCACCACACTTGTCTTTTTGTTCTCCAGGATGTGAGCTGATTTCATCTGTCGATCTACCACTACCCAAATAGCATCGTAGCCTCCTTTATCCCTAGGTTTTCCTATGATGAAATATATTAGAGGCCATACCACTTTTACTTGGGGAATCAAAAGGCTATGACAAACCTCCTGGGATGTGGTGTTCGTCCTTCACCTGCTGACAGAGCAGGCACCTTGCGACAAACTCCGCCACTACATGTTTCACCCCGAGCTTCCAAACTGTTCCCTCGGGCCACAATATATCTTGGAAACACCTTGGTGTACCACTAAGAGTTATTTATAGACCTCACAGAGAAATCCCTCATGCATTGTCTCTTTGAAAAACAATGTCCCTTTAAAAAGCACCCAATTCTGACCATCCTCCAACCACCCTTTCATAGCATCACCTTTATCAACCTGATCACGCATCAATTCATTATCAATGTCTCCCCACATAGACTCTTCAACCTAATGAAACAGATAGGACTACATAGTTATCTGAAAAAGTAAACCTATACCACCATCCACCCTTGCATCTTGGTGTAAGGCAGCCAACTCCTCGAGAAAACATTCAGATTCCATGTTTGAGATGCCTCCCTCATACATCCTAAAGGTCATCCGCTAAAATTCCCAAAGAATATTTTTCCACTATTCATCCTCCTCCTCTTGATCAGTCCTCTACTGATTAGCTAGATCATACTCTTGGGCCTTGATCGCCCGCACTACTCGTTGTCGTCATCCAGGTTCCATTGATTCATGGTAAACAAGGAATGCCTAAGCCTAAGTAGTGTAGAAGATTTCATTTAAATTTTTCTTAAACATTTTATTTTTATTAATTCATAGAACATATATAACACACATGAAAATAAGTCATTATGATGAATGTACCTTTCCTTGGGTCTCTACCATATAATCAGTGTTTCCACACTTCGTTGTTCAATTGGTACAGAGTCCATGCATCGGATCATGGGGTCCCTAAAATCATGTGTCCGAGCAAGTTTTCCCTAGCATATTTCACTCACCAAGATTTCTTACCACTTTTACCCCACCATCCAATGCAATCCTCAATGTTCCTAACCCCCAAACTCCATCTTATCTCTCAACCATCACTTCTGATACCATTCTATCATGTCGCACCTTCACCAAGATTAGGGAAGGGATATAAAATTTCTAGACCCTTCCTTCCTCATGATTAAGGAGAGATAATGACCCTTGATTCCAGCATTAAATAGGCCCCGAAGTGGCGTCTTGAACCAAGTGTATAGAATAACATGTAATATGGAAGCCATTACACAATCAGATGAGAAGATTCGAGGGTAAAAACCACAAAACTCCATAACTGAAAGTAAAAGTGAATCAAAAACACGTTCCCATATTCATGTTAAAGGATAAACCCATAAAATTAGAAGAACAAATACAAAGGGAAATTACAAAAATAATGAAAACAACAATGACTACTGTCTCGGTGTCCGAGCTAGTACAGTCCTGTATGGTCCCCATGTCCTCCTGGATACCAGAAAGATGTGTTAAATAAGTAGGTTGAGAATACATGTATACTTAGTAGGGAAAACAAAAATACATCATGCACAATAGGGGAGACAATCTAATTCCCTGTGTGAAAATAGAGATAACCAAATACCATGCTAGTAAAACTATCCACCCAGCCTCATGAAGGCACACTCCCCATGTAAAACATGTCAGGTAAACTAATAGTAATATCACATCGACATTTGGGTACCCTGCACTGCTTTACCACTAGTTATTTAAGACATCCTATGCATCAGACCCCCCCTCTATTTTGACTGCATTCCCCTACCACCCCAACAACAACCTGATGGTCCACCACTACCACGTATCCTACCCCAGACACTTGGGCCACCATAACCATATGTGACCACGCTCGCATACAACTAGTCTAGAACAACTATCGCCATTCCCGAAGACACCTAGGCCTCATTCCAAAGACTTTTGGGAAACAATTTTTCCCATATACACCTTGTAATCCACCAAAACCTTCCATGCCTGAAGATTCATGGACTAAAATTTGACCTTAGGTCGTCACAGTCTACCGAAAGATTCTTGGGCTACTCGAGAGATAAATTAGAACGGAGATAATATCCATCCACCCTATATGATGTTGTGAAAATCACCCTCCCCCTGGAAATGTGAGTGTTCAGTATGAATTTCTCATCATGGGTGGGGTGAGAATAAGAAACAAAAAACTAAATTTATATGCATTGGTAAACAAGCACTCATACCATCCTAAAGGTTCCAAAACTAGCCCATACACAAACTCCCTTGTTATTATTCATTCATATAAAAGAACAATATCCAAAACCAGAGAACAACATATTCTTGGAAAACAATTATCCATTAAACCCTTTCATGTAATAATATTCATGTCATTACATTTTAATAATTATTCACTACCGGGAAACAATGAGGAATAACCACAAGAAAAAAAAGTAAAAACAACCAATCAGTAATTTAAGCATTCACACCTGGTACTCTTATAAATAACAAAAACAAAAGAGATTCTTGAGATCCATAGAAATATTGGAACTAACCCAAGCCCCCTCGTACAAACCCAAATGACTTCAAGTCCACAACCAAGTACTCAAGAACAAGGGATACCATCTCCAACCACGATGTCCCGCACGACATCAAGTAGAGCCAACACACATATCATCAGAACAAAGCAAGGATGTTTTTTTTCTATATTTAACAACAACATTAATTATGTTCCTTCTGTACGTTTGGGTAACCAAAATGATCACACACATATTATTGTACATGGGGAATCCATTTAATCAACTGATTTTATGGGAATAACTATTTTCCATGTTATAACCATTTAATCACAAGATTAACATGAAAAATAGAGGATAATTAGTTCACAAGGAATGACCACAAACAACCATGATTTTTAGTGGACATAAGACCATAAATTTTATAATATAACAAAAAAGTTATAACACAAAAACATCATCAGCATTCCTAACCCTTAATTCATTAAACATTCATTTATTATCTTTGTTAAATTTGGTTTCAACTACGTCTTAAGGGAACATCATCATAGCCACCCCGCATGATGCATGGTAATGATAGACAGATGAATAATCGCTACATAGATGATTATCGATCATTGTTTTCTTCCTCACACCAAGAATTAGTGAAACGCTACATGTAGTGGAGGAATTCCAATGACTCCAAGAGTGAGTTGAAAAGGCACCAGCACTGGTACACAACATGCCACCGTGAAACCAATTGGTGAGACCGGTGGGTGAAACTGGTGAAGTCGATCTATGAAGCTGCTCATTTGAAGATGATCATGTGAAGTTATTCTGTTAAGGTGATCTATGAAGTCGATCTGTGTAGTTGATCAGTGATGTTGATCTATGAAACCGATCAGTGAATCTAATCTGTGAAATCGATGGTTGAAACAAATCGGCGAGACTAATCAGTGGCACTCATAGGTGACACCAAAATGCCATGTTACGACTAAAAATAACATCCTACGGACTCACCAATAGTGTGAAAGACACCCGAACACATAGAATTTGGAAAACTAATGGACCATGAGGTTCTGGTCCGTTATAGTACGAATAGACATTGATTCAATTTTCTATATGGGTGGAAGAAAACAAATGTAACTAACACATCACCTTCGAGATTAATTTTTTTTCCATAAATATAATATATATTCCTAAAATATATCCACATTATAATATATTTTATGGTGAATTGAAATCCATCTCCCATATCACTGTAGAAGGGGTAGTCCACACCAACGACGGAGCAATGTTATCAGTTTCCAACATATTAAAATGTAATAAGAGAGAAGTGATTTTATAATTTAGAGTATTAGTGTTTCATAAATATAATAAATAAAAATTTATTAACCATTATCTCCTGTATTGAGTGGTGATGCTGGAAAATGAACAACATTAGTTTGAGTGCTGATAATCACCGGTAAATTTGATCGCAGGTTTTGATTCCAATTAGATGGATGTGGAGATCAATATTGGTTGTTACATTAAAATAACAATATATATTTATATTTTTGATGATTATATAATTATAACACCATAAACGAAGAATATTATATTGATGTGGGAGATGAATGAAAAAAATAATCTAATAATGATACATCTTCTTCAAACAGCCCCTTTAGGAGAGATTCCTAAAACACATTGTGGAAATGACTGAAGTTTGATGGATGATCAATGTGATAAGAAACCTTCCTTAATTTTACAATAATCACTAATGGTTCAATATATTCATGGCATATTATTACATTATTTCTAATTCTAATAACCTTATTCCATTGAAAAAATTCAAAAAAACACCTTATTGCATATTTTAAATTCGTGATCACATCAACGATTATCATCATATCCTTTTAATTGAATTTCTGTTTCAATTTTCTATTGTTTAGTGGATCTATATTATGTTTACATTTAATCATCTTTATTTTTTGCTTCTAGATTTCATTATATATAAGTATCCCAAAATAGTGGAGTTATACAATTCTTTCTACATAGGTATTTCATAAGGTTCTATCTTAATGAACATGTAAATGATATTGTTGTAATAAAACACTACAATAAGAAGTTGTTGATCCCAAAAACCTAAAATATATAGAAAAAATTATATCAAAATATCCTCTATTGTTGGAGTGTGTATATATAACTAACCATATTTCATAGGATGATACATATTGTTTACACTCATGTCTTTATCTATATATTGGCGATGAAATAGTCAAAACAATATTGTTAACATCATATCCCGATTATATATAGTAGAATATGGTATCTATGAAACCATACATCTTCTATAATTTATATCATTCGAAGCTGACTATGAGAGAAATATAATTTTATATAGGTTAAGTGTTATATAATTGTATGGTGATATAATAACACAAATATAACATTTTTACCTTCATATGTATTGGGTAGTTCAATTAGAAAATCAACAATGATGTTTTACAATCTCCATTCTGGTGTGAGTAATGTTTTTAACAACCAAGTATTAAATTTACTCAGAGACCTAACTTTCAAACATACCAAAAAATGAAATGAAATGCCTTCAATATCCCTCTTCATTCCATCCCACCAGAAGTACTCTATTGAATACATATACATATTTGTACAGCAATGATTAGTATAGAGTAAAAAAATATGAACATAAACTAATAAATTATTCATCAAATCAGTTATTCATGAACACCATATACTGTACATGTGACATATTATTCCATCATAATATAGTATAATATCATCAATATATTTGACCTTATATTGTTTCTCTACATCATCATTTGACAGAAAATTATTCTTCACATGTCAGGTAGTTTAAAACATATTAGAGAAATATCTGACTTTCCCATTTCCAAAACGATTTCTATATCCACTACATTGAAATCTGATAAAATTCGATTATTTTTAAACCTGATAATAGATATTATATAATTTCTTCTTGTCTCAAAGATTTATACAACATGTTTTCTTCCCTACCATGGTAATTTGTTGAGCCTTCACTGTCAGTAATAATCTCTGACCATATTCTCTTATACCAGATGAACTATTTGTATATTTATATACACATTAATCTTTATGATCAGTATACATATCACACAATTATCAATGAATATAATTTATCCATATATTTAATTGAAAAATTAAAATCGAAAATTGAAAATCATGCGATATTTAAAATCTGTCATGAAAAAAAATTTCATGATTCATATGCTATTATTATCAATGTTTGTATGAGAAAACATCCAAGTATCTTCATCAATGAATCTTCATAGATTTAAAATATATCTCTTATATATTGAAATTTATCCAATGGTATTCTATCTAATATTTAATTTTTTCCCTTAAAATTTAACTCATATTCTTCTAGCCATAGGAAGTTGAATCTCAATGAAGTTAACATGGTAAATGAATTGGAATGTCTGTAAAAGTTCTCTAAAAACCATTAGAAATTTACAAAAAAACCAAGATATAATCTAATCATAGTTATAATTAATACTCTATTATAAAATTTAATAACATTTGTAATTGAAAAATCTATAGAAATACCCCCACTTTTTTAGATATGACCAAAAACTGAAAAATTGTATATAATAAAATGACATAGGGTAATTGTTTCCTAAAAGTTGTCCTACCTTAGGGTAAATTCCACAATTTGAAAATGATCATCATGATATAACATGTCCATTGAATAAATAATAATATAAATTAGAAAGATGACCACAACCAGATACAAGTAATTTTTTTAAAAAAAATTCAATAATCAATAAATATAACAAGTGAATTAGTATGACTAAACGCCCTGAAAAATATTTTTATAGTTTTATACCATTCATGAGATGTTTTATATGTCATTTATTCAATTTTTATGGTCAATTTATTGTATTTTAAATGAAGTTAAATCATATAAAACTATTGATCTCTTTGTAGTTGATTAAAAAACCATCAATATAGTGTAGTGGGTACACCTTCATGATTTTGTTCTTATTCATCTTCTGAGATTCAATATAGGGATTCATTATCCATATTTCATCATGAGAAAGTTGATATGTTCACCCTCAATGTGTCATACTTAGCTAAATAATACATTTTCAAGATTTCACTATGGTTTCTTCTTTAATTCCTTCAACTCAATTAGTCTCATTCTATAAGAAGTCATTCAAATTGGGGTAGAACCAATAATAATTGGTAGTAAAATCTTATCATTAAAATTCATTGAAATACAAGGAAACTATTATATAAATACAAAAAATTATCCACTCAATTGGAATATCACTAGTTCTGAGTTTCTATGAAAAAATCATAAATAAACAACATATTTTAATAGGATCCATGTCCGATATAAATGATATGAATTCCATTGGATGATCAAATTTATCATCCCAATTGTTGAAGATTTTATATTGGTTTGAATGTCTAATTTTACTTACCTTATTCATAAATTGGTGTGGTATTTATGTAAGGAAATATATTATTTTCCTAGTGTAACTCAAAATTTATACAAGATATTGAATAACAATATTTTAATGGATCACATTCATAGAAACCAGAAAAGGATAAAAATAATATACTTGAGATGAGACCATCACAGCATTAGGGGCTTTCACATATAATATAATATCTATTCATTGAGGTTGGAAATTAAAATTACTAAAGTCTTTTCAAGACATAACATAATTCATATAACAAAAATAAAATTACATACGTCGATATTTGAACATACTGAGAACCGCCTAAAAAATATCCTTGATTCAACTATCCCTATTGGAAACCAAATGGATCACTATTAATATCAAGAATCTCTGATAAAGTTTATATATAATTAATTGGATGTATAATTGAAAACTATTTATTTTTAATAATTAGGCCTTTAAATGTTAACTAGGACATTCATGATAATTTTATTTTCAAATACTTCATTATGGTTTATAAGGAGTTTGTGAATTTCTATGAAATATCCCTAGAAAGTGTAAATACTTTTGTGATTCATGACTCATTATTTTGATATATATGATGATCAATTCAAATTCCCATGAACACTTTTTGGAGTTATTACTCCCTCAGTATATTTTATCTTGATTAATATTCTCTTATATAATATTGCAATAGATGTAATTCCTTAGATAACACTCACTCTATCATTAAACAAAATTATAGGATATAACTAATTTTTTGACAACCTAATTTTAATTTTTAACTGAATCCTGAACTTTAAAAAAAAATAAAGAGACCCCCAAATTTCAGTTATAGATATTACAACATAATAGATCAATAATGATTGTATCATTAAAAAACAACCAGGTAGACTTTAAAGGTTTAGTGTTTTGGGAGGCATGGATAAATAAATAACATTTCCACTTGTGATTTAAATAATATCCCAAAAATTTCATCATAACTATAACTTATCCTAAAAATATCCTAATTAATAACATTCATCATAAACAGGGAAAATGATATATTTAAAGTGGTGACATTCGATGATTATTATGGTTAATCAACAGAGATATCAATGATCACATATGAATTACAAGATAATAATTGTGTGTGGAAATGATACTAAAATTTGAAAACCATACTATGTATAACATTGATCATAATGTTGATTCATGGAAAAAATTTCTAGTTAAAAAATATGAATATCAATGGAGATAAATAACAAGATCCATGATGCAACAACTCATGATTTTATAGTATGTTATATCTTCAATGTAATTCAATAACTTGCAATACATGCAACAACAAGTTCGAGCGCACCATGACTTACCAAACAAGCAGTTCAAAAAGATGTTATGAATAGTATTAACTGAATTTCGAATTTTATAAACTACATATAATTTTAGTATCCATATTATGTGTTTCTTAAACATTATATAAGAACAAATTCAATTTTTCATACAAATAAAGTATTTTTCAAAAAATAAAATTTTACCACCTTTTAATCGATAACACTTATTAAATCCAATATTTGACACTATTATATATTCAATTTGAAAAAAATAAACTTTTTTGATTAGGGACATAAAAATTTATTTTCTAAAAACTTTTTGTGTTTTTTATGATAACTTTCATGTTTAGGTGAATAGTGAAAAGTACTAAATTTTAATTGAAAACAACATTTTTAATCAAAAATATTTATAGTCATCAATTATAAATTTGAATGGTTTGGATGTATAATTAGATTATATTTTTATCATTTAATATAATTTGGGTCATTATAAGTAATTTCACATTTAAATTTGACATAAACACATGTAAATAATTTTATAGTTTTTACTTTATAAAAAAACCCCACTTTTTGGATTTGACAATGAGAATTGAATTTAAATTAATAAATGCAACTTCTATGTTTTCAATTTGGTAAAATAGAATTTATTTTTGAATTCAGAATATCAAAATTAGCATAGGGTAAATTTTTTGTACTTTTCTGAAAACATTCAATGTTCGATGAATAGTGAAAAACAATATGTTATTGTTTAAAACCATTTTTTACTTAAATATTTTGGGTTTTTATTTTAATCTATTTTAGGTAAAAATATATAAATAATACCTATATATGTTCACGAAAATTAATTTGAGTCATTTTATAATAATTTTAGATATATGAAATTTTATCAAACGTCTTACCGTCTTTTACCTACATCTTAGAAGCATTTGAAAATTTTCATAAAAAATTTTTTTTCCAGTTCTATGAGTTTAATTTAAAAAATTTGAGAGACATAGTTTATATCAGTGTGAAAAATATGGTTCAATAAGAATAAAATATTTTTTGCTGAATAGTTACTTTTGAATTTTATTTACCACGGTTAAAAGTAAATAGAATAATTATGGGTAAAAATGATATCATAATTACCCTAAAACATGTACTAATTTTATTGGATAAATATAATCAGACCAAAAAACATTAAGAATAAAATATTATCCTCTTTGGTCCACTTGAACTAGATTAATACATTTAATAATATTTTATTTAGAGAAGAGTTAAAAGAGCTAAATTCAATGTTTAATAACTAAACCATTTTTATATAGGGTTATACATAAGATAAATTCAACTATAAATTTTCATTAGAAATATAAAAAGATTTCATACATAATTTTATTTTATTTATAATTTTTTTACATTAAATAAGTTATGTTATTTATGACACAATGATGATAATTTAATTACCTTGTTAGTGAAATATTAAAATAATTGATATTATAAATATCCATATAAATTCAAATCGAGGCATATGATTAATTAATCAAATTTTATAGGATAATATGACATGTTATGGTGGGTTAAATAAATTCTATTCAAGGTGATAATGTTTTTATGGATTTTTATGAAATCAAATACTAAATAGTGTCAAAATCGACAAAATTGAGTTTTAAAAAAAAAATACTATATTATTAATTGAAATAATATTTCTAAAAATATAAATATCATCCAAAGGAATTATATAAGGCTATATATATTAATTATAAACCACATGGAGTTATATTAGCTTGTTATAGTATGTTTATTAACCATATAATATAAAAATACAAGGAGATGTAGTAAATGACAAACTATTTTTCTAAGTGTTAAAAAAAATATGGTTAATATGATGTCGTAAAACATTCTAAAACCTATTGGTTGAGGGTTTTTTTACCCATCACCATATTATACTCTAAATAATTTATTTTTGATCTATCAAAAACCGAAAATGAATTTATTATAAAATAATATTTTAAGCATTTCCTAAAGTGACCCTCATCTCTTTTATAAAAGGGAACATACCCTTCTCTTAATTTCACATCTCCAAAGCTATTTGGATCGGCCAAAACCTACCCAAATATCCTACCAACATCCCTAACATCAACCTACTGTCCTTACATAGATCAAAAAGCAAACATTATGAGCCATTTTGATCGACTCCAAAGGTAAAACTAAAAGGAGAGGTAAAAATTTCACCACCCTCTTTGAAGTTATATCCATCTTCCAATTCCTCTTTCTATGTTGTTTCCATACCAAAAGAATAACTTTAGTACCTCATACATAATATGAATTTATTATAAATTTGGTACTACCATATTTTTTATTCTATCCTTCCTCTAAATGACACTGTCACCATACCTGCATATGTACGGCTTACCGTCTCCACGTCGTGGTGTAGTTTGATATTCAAACACTTCATTATTTGGATGGGTATAATAATGAGTATAAATTTTTCAAATAAAATTTTAATTATTTTGTATATATGATATAATATCCAATTACATATGATTTCACCATCTATAAAATGATATTGTCACTCGTACGTACGTACGGATTACCGTCTCCACGACGTGATTAGATTCATTCCCACATTCACCATTCAACGATGATTATAAAAATATATATTATTAATAAGTATGAAATATATTGCATAATAATTCTACTATATATATATACATATATGTACTTACATATATATTATTCACTTACTTCCATTCAATACGTTGTGAAAATTGAAACAACACTTATATGTACGTATGACCAACCATCTCCATAAATGGTGCCTTCCATTTCTCTCACGACTCGACTTCACCAGAAAGAGGTAAGGGTCAGAAGATTGCCAAGACCTTCCATAATTAATTTGAAGGAGAGATAATGACCGCCGAAACCCGCCTTCTATAGGTCCGGGAGTGGTGACTAGTACCAAGGGTATGGAAATTACACACAAATGGAAGGAATTACCCTTTTTGTTTTATAGGATCAGGAAATAAGATGATGAAACCCAAAAACACCAAAAATGAATGAAAAGTAAAGCCAAAAGTAAACCATTCCCACATGTATGTTCAAAATTAAAAGATACATGATACAAGAACTCCAATGATATGGTACCAAAAGAAAGAAAAATGACAACAGCAACTGCCCCAAGGTCTGAGCTAGTATGGTCCCGCACGATCCCTGAAGTCCTCCTCGAAACATGAAAACAATTTTATATACATAGGGTGAGTATACCAGTATACTCAGTAGGAAAAAACCTAAATATTTCATGCACAAGTGGGGAGACGTACTAATTCCCCATGAGAAACAGAAAACCAAACACTGTCAAGGAGTTCATCCATCCCACTCATCGGCCACACTCGCCAAATAACACAAGAAAGTAATGTATAATAATAGAAAATCGATGTTTGGGTACCGTACACCACTTTCCCACTGGTTATTGAAGTCATACTACCTATCGAACCAATCCTTCCATTCTCACCGTAGTCCCACTACCACACCCACCTACACAATCCTGGGTCATATCCTCACGCAGTCCCACTGCCAAACCCCGCCTGCAAAAACCTGGGCCGCAACTGTCACATGTAACCATGCCTGCAAACACCTAGTCCAGAACAACCTCCGGCACGCCCAAAGACACTTGGGCTAGAAGATCTACTGCCTTTCCCGAAAACATATGGGCCTCATCCCGAAGACACTTGGGAAACCACCTACCCACACACACCTGGGCCAACCACCACACCACCCTTCCCAAAGGTTCTTGGGCAAATAATGGACTTCAGGCCATCACAGCCTCCCTGAAGATACATGGGCTATCCGATAAAGGGATCAGAAAGTATCAAAAAAACATCCACTAATAAAAGTGTTGGGGAAACACCCTCCCCTATGATGTGGGGGTGTTCGGCACCAAGTGCTAAACTTGGGTGGGGAACGAATAAGAACCACAAAAATTACAACTATATGTATAGGTACCAAGCACTCACCCAGTTTAGGTTTTTCTTCAGCCGTCCTAAAGAACACAATCAGTACCATGTCTAAGTAACATCTCAGAACAATCCAAAACCAATTTGTCCCATCCTTGTTTACATGTTTATTAATAATGTTTAAAAAAGTTTATGCACCTACTTGGGAAACTAGAAAGCATAAGAACAAGCCAAGGGAAAATCTCAGTCAAACATCAACTTAAATGTTCACACCTGGTTCTCTTGTAAATCCACAACAACAAAAGAGATAAGAGGCCCCTCAAAGTACTGGAACCAAGGAAAACCCCATGATTTTTCCTACACCTTCTGCAACCAATGGTTCTAGTGAGATCCCTCGAAGTAATGGAAGTAAAAGGTAACCCCGATACACATCCCCGTGTCCCCCAGATTCTAGGAGCCGAAGGTTTCTCAACAATAGAGGATCCCACCCCATTCGTGATATAGAAAAAGTAACCACCTGACCTTAAATTTCAAAAGAAATCATAACCATAGGGGATCGCATCCCCTCCCACATCACCCAGGAATCGGCTCGTGAAAGGAAACAACCAATTCACTACCACCGACACATTTCATACCCATGCCTGTATTTTCATATTTAAAATATTTAACACACTCCATGATTCAATTTCGGTGTGATTTAGCCAGGGTTATCATAGAAATGGTTGATCCTGGTGCTTTCAATTTATTTATCTGAATATACGTAATTAACCAAATTCATTTACACAGCAGAGGTTCATAATCACGATAGAAGCCTTTTTAAACATCACCATAGATAATGGTTCGTTAGTGCACAGATAAAGACCACCAATGACCTTGATTTTTCATAGGCCTATTCCAACACAGTTCAGAAATAATTAATCATAGTATCATCGATCACACCCCACCGCTTCATTCATTAGAATCCATTTATTAACATCATTAATGTTTGGTTCATCCAATTCTACATAAACAAAGCACACCCACCCTACATGATACACATAAATAAGAGACGAATTTGAAACCCTACCTGATTGGTCAATGATCGAAGTTTATCGTCACACTTCATGCTAGTAAAAGGGGATGCATGATTTGCAGGGCCCTGGCATAGTTTCACCACTTTCCTCAGTAACAAATTACTTCAAACGCACAAGGAATAAGGGAGAAGTCATCCAAATAAGGAAGAAGAGGGGAAGAAGGACTTCTTCTGTGATATACAGATAAAATCCAGTTTTTATAGAATAAGAAATTTCAACTCCTTGGAAGTCGGTCGTGGTTATCCCACGCGGTTGGGTGGTTACACACAAATGGATTAATTGTTATTTATAGGGTTTCTTCTTTGGATTTTTAGATATTAATTATGGATTAAAAACAGCCTTGAAACGGTTCAAAAGTAAAAAGGGCCTAAAAGTGGTGTTACGGGGGAGGCTGCAGGAGACAAACCCGCCAAGGCTGGGTGACACCGATCGGTCTTGCTGATCGGTCGCGCTGATCGGTCACCCCGATCGGTCTCACCAATCGGTGGCGCCGATCAGTCTCACCAACTGTTCGTGCCGATCGGTCTCACCGACAGGTCGCGTCGATCAGTCTCACTAACGGCTTGCGACGATCGGTCGTAACGATGGGTCATGCCGATCGGTCTCACCAATCTGTCGTGCCAGTCGGACTCAGCCATCAGTCATGCCGAAAATTGGAAAAGGACGAGGTCATGAGGGTCTGGGTCATTACATCAGATACCTCTAAAACCATTCTCTCCCTCAAGAATCAAAACCCATAAGGAAAGGGAGTGTCCGAAAAACCACCTTAAAAGATACCTCTAATGAGTGAACCTCATTGTTAACTGAAAACACCTTCCACTTATGAACCAAGAAACATACCAGGTCAAACTGCCCAGTCAGGTGGGTTGGGGAGTTTCTTCCACCATGTCACGATACTATCTTTTTTGGGAAACACTGACCCGCCTACACGAGCTTAATCACATCCACATTAATGAGTCATGATTAGGGGTCAGATCCTCCCCTCCCTGTAGCCCGAACGTTTCACACACATTCCAAGAGGAATGAAAAACCACACATTTCATAGCCGACAAGGTAAAATGCTCCACTACAACAAGTAAAAACAGAACAACACAAAGCTCAAAACAATTCTGGTGACTGGGCATGCATCAGGGATTCCCTCTCCCATGTACTCTCCTCAAGCCCACCATGTCTCCATAACACACGAACCAAGGGAATGGTTCACCCACGAAGCACATTCTCTTTACGATCCTTGATCTTCACTGGTCTTTCCACAAAGGTCACGCCATCCTTGACGTCCAGCACTCCCAATCTAAGGACGTGTGAATCATCGTGCAGATGCCAATAGAGCTGTGACACATGGAATACATCATTTATCCTCAGTAGCGGCAGATGTAACGCTAGCTAATAAACCACTTCGCCCTCCCACTGCAACTGTTCGAATGGTCTGATGAACCTGGGAGAAATCTTACTCTCTTTTCCGAACCTCCACTGCCCATGCCAAGGGGAGACCTTCAGAAATACATGGTCCCCGACCTTGAACTCCAAGGGTCTTAACGTGCTATCCGCAGACGACTTATGTCAGACCTGTGCCACCTTCATCCTTTCCCGTATAAGCTGAACCTTTTCTGTTGTGCCTGCACCACTTCCTGGCCAAGGATGCCCGCCTCTCCGACTTCGGTCCAACACACAGGTGAGCAACATGGTCTCCCATACAAGGCTTCAAATGGGGCCATACTAATGGTAGAGTGATAGCTATTATTGTAAGAAAACTCTACTAGAGGCAAGTGTCGCACCCATGAACCTCCTGAGTCTAGAATGCATTCCTACAGCATATCCTCTAATGTCTGGATGGTGCGCTCTGTCTGTCCATCTGTCTGGGGATGGAAAGTAGTGCTATGATGTAGGTGGGTGCCAAAAGAATGCTTAAATCCTCTCCAGACTCTTGAGGTAAACCGTGCATCCGTATACCAAACTATGGACCTCGGAACTCCATGCAACTGCACCACCTCATCCACGTACCTTCGTGCTAAAGCGTACACTGCACTCAACTCCTTAATCGCTAGAAAGTGAGCTGATTTCATCAACCGGCCCACTACTACGCATATGGCATCGCATCCCCCATGAACCCTGGGTAGTCCTGTGATGAAATCCATCGAGATGTCCTCCCACTTCCACTCGGGAACATCTAGTGACTACAGAAGGCCGCCTGGAACTCAGTGTTCAGCCTTCACCAACTAACAGACTAGGAACATGGCCACAAACTCTACCACTATTCCCTTTACTCTGGGCCACCAGAACTATCTCTTCAGACCCTGGTACATCTTGGAAACTCTCCGGTGCAATGCTAGGGGTGAGTTGTGGAACTCTCTATGAACCTTGACACACATCACCTCTGGAACAAACAACTTTCCTTGGAAAAGAATCCGGTTTTGGCCATCCTCGGTCCACCTTTCCAGAGCACTGCTCTGGTCAAGTCGGTCATTCATCACTTCGCACTCTGGGTCTCCCCACTAAGACTCATGCACTTGCTGTAATAGAGAAGACTACAGAGTCATCTTATACAGGCGACCTCTACCACCATCTGTCCTGGCATCCAGGTGCAAGGCAACCAACTCCTCCATCTCCTTCTAGGTGTCTGCCGAATTTCGGACAACATCCTTCTGCGACCTCCTTCTCAAAGCATAGGCCACTACATTCCCCTTCCCTAAAGTGTAAGAAATCTAAAAGTCGTAATCCTAGATGAACTCCACCCACCTTCACTTCCGCACGTTTAGGTCCCACTGGGAGACGATATACCTCAAACGTTTGTGATCCCTGAGGACCATAAAGCGCTCTCTGATGAGGTAATTCCGCCATAACCTTAGTGAAAAAATTACTATTTCATGCTGTAGGACGTGGGTGGAATAATTACGCTCATGACAGCGTAGCTTCCTAGACCCATAAGAGATCACCCGTTATCGATGCATTAACACACATCTGATGCCTTACCCTAAAGCATCACAAAAAACCTCATATGTCGCCCCTTCTTCTGGTAGTCTCAGCACTGGGGCACTAACCAACTTCTCTTTCAGATAGTCGAAGGATTCCTCACATTGCTCACTCATCACGAAGGTCTTTCTTGGTCAAGGATGTCAAAGAGGCTGAAACTCAGGAGAAGTTGGGTACGAACCTCTGATAGTAACCCGCCAGCCGGAGGATAATACGAACCTCTGCCACAGTCTTGGGTGCTACCTAAGAAACAACTGCCTCAAACATTGATGGGTCCATAGTTACCCCCTTCTCGGTTACTATGTGCCCAAGGAAGTGCACTTCTCGCGTCCAGAACATGCATTTTGATAACATCCTATAGAGTTGTTGCTGTCGGAGGCCCCCCAAAATCATCCTCAGGTGCTCCGCATGGTACTCCTATGATCTAGAATAGATCAAGATATCGTCGATGAACACAACTATGAACCGATCTAGGTACTCCCAGAATATGGAGTTCATATGCCCCATGAACACAACCGGGGCGTTAGTAACACCAAAAGTCATGAATATAAACTCGAAGTGTCCATATATGCACCTGAAGGTCGTCTTTGGGGGTTTTCCCTCTTTCACTCTCAATTGGTGATACCCAGACCGCATGTCGATCTTCGAGAACCATCCAGCAACTTTCAGCTGGTCGAAAAGATCGTATATCCTCGGAAAAGGGTTGTGATTCTTGATCGTCACCTGATTCAGCCTCCTGTAGTCTACGCACAACCAGAGACCACAATCTTCCTTCTTTGCGAACAAGACTTGAGAACCCCATGGTGTCACACTCTATAGAACATAACCCCTCTTCATCAGATTGTCAATCTGAATCCGCAACTCCCATAGATCTGAAGGTTCCATCTAATAAGGAGCGATCGAAATGGGATGAGCACTAGGTTGAAAGTCTATACCAAACTCAATATCACATTGAGAGGGTAGAGTTGTTACCTCCACAGGAAAGACGTCCATAAACTCACTGACGATTCCTAGCAGCTCCACCATCTCAGCATCCACTAACCCTACTGACATGTCAGCTAACAAGAAGAGGAGGGGTTCCTCCCGCCTGTTACCCTTTTGAATGCTCCGCTCTCCGATGAAAGTAGCATGTCGGCCGCCCAAGTCCAAGAACCCAACACTTCCTTGGAAGAAGTCGATGATGGAACACACAAAGATCAACCATTCAATTCCTAGGATGACATCTTATGGGTGTATCTGTAGCAGTATCAGATCCCTGACCGACTGATGTGGACCTATCATCAGTCTGCATCCTCTAAAAACATATAACAAGTCGGTCTGACCTCTTACTGGTGTGCTCATCACCAGGGGCACTGGAAGCCTCTCAGCATCTATACACAAGGCATGGGCTAGACTGGGTGAAAAAATGGAGTGTGAAGCTATAGTATCGAACAAGTCATAATCAAGGGTGCTAAACAAACTGATCGTACCTCGAACAACCTCTGGCCCTGATGGAACTGTTGCCTCCGCATCGTGGAACTGTCCACACCCAGCTACTCTTCCCTTCGGCTGTCGGCCACCTCCAAGACCATGCCTTGGTCAAGGTCCCTGAGGAGTGCCCTGAGGTCATGCTCCTCCTGCAACGTATACCTTCGGAGGAGCAGGAGCTCTCTACCCCTGCTGCTGCTGCAGGAAGGGCCTAGCTGGAAGCTGCTGCTGGGGCGGGTGTTGGGCCTGTCCACCATCGTCGTACTGTACTCGGTCCGGGCAAGGATTTTGGATATCTCCATGGCTCCCACAGAAGAAGAACCTCATTCCTGGGCCCGAATCAGGCCGAATTCTTTCACCGGCTCCTCTAGCCAGCTCTCTGTCTTCATGTCAGAAGTGCGACCCACATACTTCTTGAGGGTCTATTGCAAGAAGACCTGATGTGTCTTATTCCACTGGTTTTCCTCCTCCTCTTGATCAGCTCACTGCCGATTGGCCAATGTATTCTTCTTGTCATCGATCGCCCGCACCACACGTTGTCGCCTCCCAGGTGCCATAGCATCAAGGTGAAGAAGGAATGCCTAAGCCCATGTAGTGCAGAATAATGTTCTTAAAAATTTTCATAAACTTTTTATTGATTCCAATTCCAAAACCTCCCTTGAAAAAAGAAAACACAAGTCATTATGATGCATTTACCTTTCCTAAGGTCTCAACCCTACAATCAGTGTGGCCTTTCTTGGTCATTTGGTAGGTCTAGAGTCCTTGCATCGGATCACGGGGGGCCCTAAATTCCAGTTTCCTAGCCAGACATCCCTGTCCTAATTCACCCACCAAGGTCACCCAACATTATTTCCCTACCATGCCATCCAATCCTCACCGTGCCAAACTCCAGACTCCACTCTATCTCTCAACATCTTCTGATTCCATACTGTCACGACCCGCCTTCACCAGAAGGGGGGAAGGGTCATCAGATTGCCAAGACCTTCCTTATTTAAGTTGAAGGAGAGATAATGACCCCCAAAACCCGCATTATATAGGTCCCAGAGTGGCGAATAACACCAAGGGTTTGGAAATCACAAACAAATGGAAGGAATTGCCCTTTTTGTTTTATAGGATCAGAAAATAAGATGATGAAACCCAACAACACCAAAACTGAAAGAAAAGTAAAGACAAAAGTAAACAATTCCCTAATGCATTTTCAAAAGTAAAAGATACATGTTACATGAACTCCAAAGATAAGTTACCAAAAGAATGAAAAACGACAACAGCAAATGCCCCAAGGTCCGAGCTAGTAAGATCTCTCACGATCCCTAAAGTCCTCCTGGAATCCTAAAAATAGTTTTATATATGCAGGGTGAGCATACAAGTATACTCAGTAGGGAAAAACCTAAAGCTCTCGTGCACAAGTGGGGAGATGTACTAATGTCTTGTGAGAAACAGACAACCAAACATTATCAAGGAGTTCATCCATCCCACTCACTGGCGACACTCTCCATATAATGCAAGCGAGTAAGGTATAATTAAAGCACATCGATGTTTTGGTACCCCGCTCCACTTTCCCAATGGTTATTGAAGTCATCCTACGCATCGAACCAATCCTACCATTCTCACCACAGTCCCACTTCCACACCCTCCCACACACACCTGGGCCATATCCTCACGTGGTCCCACTGCCAAACCCCGCCCGCAAACACCTGGGCCACAACTGTCACACGGAACCACACCTGCAAACACCTAGGCCAGAACAACCACCGCCACGCCTGAAGACACCTGGGCTAGAAGATCTACAACCATGCCCGAAAACACCTGTGCATAATCCCGAAGACACTTGGGAAACCACCTTCCCGTACACACTTGGGCCAAACACCACACC
This sequence comes from Viscum album, assembly GCA_963277665.1. Classification (NCBI taxonomy): domain Eukaryota; kingdom Viridiplantae; phylum Streptophyta; class Magnoliopsida; order Santalales; family Viscaceae; genus Viscum; species Viscum album. The sequence continues at coordinate 1,070,164 of OY728127.1, forward strand.
ACCCCGACCGAAGGTTCTTGGGTTAATAATGGATTTCAGGCCATCACAGCCTGCCCTAAGATACTTGGGCTATCCGGGAAAGGGGGAAGAAAGGAGCTAATAACCAGCCACTAATATAAGTGTTGGAAATAACACCCTCCCCTATGAAATGGGGTTGTTCGGCACTAAGTGCTCAACTTGGGTGGGGAACGAATAAGAAACAATAAAACTACAAGTATATGTATAGGTAGCAAGCACTCACCCAGTTTAGGTTTTTCTTCAGCCAGCCTAAAGAACACAATCAGTTCCATGTCCAAGTCACAAGTCACACCAAACTAAAACCCATTTGTCCCATCCTCGTTTACATGTTAGTAATAATGTTTAAATAAGTTTCCGCACCGACTTGGGGAACTAGCAAGAAAAAGCACATGCCAAGGAAAAAGCTCAGTCAAACATCAACTTAAATGTTCACACCCGGTTCTCTTGTAAAGCCACAACAACAAAGGATATAAGAGCCCCCTCAATGTACATGAACTAAGTAAAACCCCAAGATGTTGCCTAAACCTTCTGCATCCAAAGGGGCTACAGAGATCCCTCGAATTAATGGAAGAAAAAGGCAACCTCGATACACTGCCATGTGTCCCCCAAATTCCAGGAGCCGATAGTTTCTCAACAATAGAGGATCCCACCCCAATTCGTGATATAGACAAAGTAACCACCCGACCATAAATTTCAACTGAATAGTATAACCACAGGGGATCCCATCCCCACCCACACCACCAAGAAATAGGCCCGTGAAAGGAAACAACCAAACCACTACCACCCACACAAAGCCGGCCCATGCTGGTATTTTCAGATTTAAAAGATTTAACACAATCCATGATTTTAGTTTCGGTGTGCTTTATCCGAGATTATCACATACAGGGTTGATCTTGGTGATTTCAATTTATTTAGCCGAATATACGTAATTAGACAAATTAATTTAGACAGTATAGGTTCATAATCATGATACAAGCCTTTTTAAACATCACCAGAGGTAATGGTTCTTTAGTGCACAGAAAAAGACCACCAACGACCATGATTTTCAGTAGGCCTAATCCTACAAAATTCATTAATAATTAATCAGAGTATCGTCGATCACACCTCTCCCCTTAATTCTTTAGAATCAGTTTATTATCTTCATTAATGTTTGGTTCATCCAATTCTACAGTAACAAAAGCACACCCACCCCTCATGGTACACATAAAGGATATATGAAGGTGAACCCCAACCTGATTGATCAACGATCAAAGTTTATCTTCACGCATCACGCGCCAGTAATGGGGGATACGCGATTTGCAGGACTCCGTCACAGGTGAACCACTTGCCTAGGTATCAATGGACTTCAAATGCACAAGGAAGAAGGGAGAAGTCAGAAAAAAAAGGAAGAAGGGGGGAAGAAGGACTTCTTCGGCGATATATAGATAAAATCATGGTGTTACGGAATAAGAAATTTGAATGCCATGGAATTCAGATCATGGTTATCCCACACGGTTTGGTGGTTACACACTACTGGATTAATTGTTATTTAACAAGGAGGCTTCTCGGGATTTTTAATTATTAATTATGTCTTAAAAACGACCTTGAAACAGTTAAAAAGTAAAAAGGGCCTAAAAGTTGGGTTACGGGGGAGGCTGTAGGAGAAAAAACCACCGAGGTTGGGTGACACCAATCAGTCTCTTTGATTGGTCTCACCGATCGGTCAAACCGATCAGTCTCACCGATCGGTCACACCGATCAGTCTCACCGATCGGTCGCGCCAATCGGTCTCACCGAACATTCTCACCGATCGGTCTCACCTATTGTTCTCACTGATCGGTCTCATAGACCTTTTTTCATGATCGGTCTCACCGACCTGTTGCACCTATCGGTCACACCGATCGGTCGCACGGATCGGTCGCGCCGCTCGGTCTCGCCGATCGGTCGCACTGATAATGGGCAAAGGATGGGGTCATGAGGGTCTAGGTCATTACAATTTCATATATCTATCTTTTATAAAAATATATATTCTAAATATATATGATATATAAATCTTGGTTTATATTCTGGAAGTATTTGGATCATTATCTAAATAATACGATAAAAAATAACAACATAAAACATGTACGATAAAGAAAGCGATTATTACCCAAAATTATAATTTAACGTGGAAATCCTTGTTAAATGGGTTTTATAAATTAATAAATGAATCATTTATGAAATAATAAATATTAATATGGTTCTGGTATAATTTAATAACATAATATGGTCCATATAAAGGAGGTTAAACGTACCCACAACCAGAGGAAAGTGCATGGAACGGGTTAATTATACAATCTCTTCATTATCCGAGGTTTTTTATATGTGATGATATACTGGGACCTCTTTTTCAACCCCATCCATGTTTCATAAAAATATTTTCAAAAGGAATACTTTAAGGTTTTATGGATGGGAATCTTTAACTAATTCATCATTTTAAATGGTTTACATATTTATTCTTCTAAATCATTATCATTAATGTCCATGTTTTCAAAATGGTTTTTAAGGATTTATTTATATCGACAATAATATTTTTAAAATGTTTATTCATTTAAAATGTTTCAAATTAGTATGGGAAACATTGATTCAAAAATTTATTTTAATATCTTCCTTTCTAAATTGTGTGAATTTTAAATGTTTCTTGAAAAATAGATATTTCTCTCAAAGAGTTTTACAAATCATTTTCATCTATGTCAAAATCCTTTGATGGAATTATAAATTGTATGAAATTGATTTATTATGAAACAAATATTCCATATTTTATTGAAGGTTTAGTGATATGTTTTATTGTGGATGTTTTTTATACCATTCATGGTTTATTGTTAAAATATTTTCATTTTGTATGATATTTTTTATATGAATGTTTAGGTTATGTTTAAACCATTTAAAACAAAGAATGAATTGGACAGAGTAAATGATGGGTGGAGCTCGCTATATCTCCTCTAGGAATCTGTAGGTCTTATGATAAAAACTAGTTCCTTGGCTCATGTACTGGGAAAAATCTTATTTGTTGTCTTGGCACAAGGCCTTGACTATGTGGTTATGATATCTGGAATTATGAATTTCATAAATATGAAAGTTTCTATTGATATTGTATGTGATTATTCTACTAGTAGAATATCCATGTGATTAAGTATATGATATTATTTGATTTATATATGCCATATTATGAAAAATATTATGTTAAAAAGGCTTATGTTTTTTTCTAATACAATGCCTTAAATGTTTATTCTTATTTATGAATGTTTCCGCTATATTGTTATCCTTACTGAGAATATGAGCTCATCATATTATATGTTATATTTTTTGCTGGATGAAAAGAAGTATATTATGACTGACCTGCAAGGATAGTCTATGGGATATTAATGTTGTCAATGGAGACAGTGTTGTTGTTGTTTTTCATTTTATAATGTTATTCAGCATTCATGTATGTAATATATTTTCCAAAACATCTAAACTATTGGGTCCTTCGAAACATGATTCCTTGTAATCATGCCAATGTATTAAAACAATGCACAAGCTCTGGGATTTTGGGGTTGGGGCGTTACATTTGGTATCAAAGGGAGGTTCAGTACAAACCTTGGAAGTTAGATTTAGAAAAACTCTGATTGCAGAACATTACCCTAAGATAGATTTTGAGGATTAATATAGAATAACTTCCTAGGATATTGGAACTTTAGTGATTTTGTGAGTTTTCCATTCCATACATCCCAGTCTGGATACAAGCAGGTATAGGTGGCTCTAGCAGAGATGTACCTAGGGTCAAAACCTGAAAACACTGCTTTGAGCTTGACTCGAACGGTAATAGGTTCACAAAAATGGGTCTTGTTGCACTCTTGAATAAAACACTCCAGGGGGATATGCTTAGGATAATTCTTATTTTCATTACAAACCCTTTTGAAGGGTTTATGAGTATATACTTCCTCATAGAAAACATTTATATGATGGTGGATTATATCCATAAACTGTTCAATTTTTCTTTAGTGTTTCACAAGTTTATAATTATGCATTGTGATTTATAAACTAACTTAGTGTTTTCCATTGTTTGGAAAATGGGGCCCAGTAGAAGGAATGAAATTTCAAGAAATATGATGGACTGAAAGATTAAGAAGGATCATATCACTCATCGTATTAAGCCAAAATTAAAAAAGGAAATAGACTCCCACGTATTCTCATCATATGAAGTAATAGTGTTTTGTGTTAATAAAATATGTAAAAAATTATCTGAGTCATATGGCTTTGATGGGAAACAAGAGAAGAAAATAATGGAAGAGAGAAATATGGATAAAGGGGAGAGGTGATAGAAGTATTTTCACATAAGTGATAAATAGGGAATGAATCAACTTGGAAAATGATTGAAAGGGAATGTGGGTTTCTAATAAGTGTGGAGAAAAAGGATAACAAGTACGTGTTAGCAGAGATAAGAAAAAGGTTTCAAATGTAAAATGCTTCATCTACAAGAAGTTGGGACACTACGTGAATCAATGTCCAAATCATCAGAGTATACTAAAAATGATACTATTTGATAATTATCATGTTAAGATACTACCAAAGATGAAGAGGAATGGTTAGATATTTTATGCTGTTTTTAATGTGTTATGTAATTTTAGTATTTTATTAATGATGTACATGTTATAATAATTATACAGTATAAAAGGATTGTATTGTATTACTATTTCATTAAGGACATGAGATTGTGTGGAACAACGAAATGTGACTCAATAGTAGGTTAATATTTTTTGGAAAATATATGTTTGGGAGAAAGATAAACCATAATATGGTTCAGATACTGAGTTAGGGATTTTGGAATAATATATCATTGATTGGATAAATTATATTGGTTATTCTTGACCACCATGAAACTGATTAATGATTTATATATTCCATCATTGTTGGAGTTTACAATTTTTTTGTATAGAAGGAGTGTATCTAGAATTTTTAATGGATAAGAGAGAATGAATGTAATCAATAAGGGTTTATTGTAATTCAGGGTGTTATAGTGTTTTAAAAGAATACATGATGTAGGTATTTACATGTTATTACATGGAAAAAAGATCTTCATTATTTATAACTTCGTTATAAATTTTGGATTGTAAGTTTGGACTGATGTATTTTGATTAAGTTCGAAGGTTGGAATAAATTATGTTTTTCATTGGATTCTATTGTTAGTGTCAAAGCATTTCTAAAAAGTATTTTTGGATTGTTATAAAAAGGACAATCTGGAGATCGGGCGATAACCCATCGCATCCAGCAAGGACGTGAGACTTGAACCCGCAACCGAAGGGAGACCAGGATGCATCACCTACAACATGCCTACATGATGTCCGAGTTTTTATAATTTAATTTTACTAAAATTATTAACAATTAATTATAAATTATTTATTTTTAGAACCCTATACGATTTTGATAAATAGATTATTTTTGAATTATATTATTTGTAGAGGGAAATATGGGTTTGTGGTATGAATTAGTTAAAGGATGAAACTCTAATTATAATGTGTATTTTTTCACTTATTCTATGAATAAATTAATCCTAAAACATTAGGGAAGGGATCTCAAAACCAAAAATGTGTTAACCAAATACATTATGTTTTGTTGAACCGATGATATTTTAAACCATCATAGATTGAAGGCATTGAGGCTCTCAATTGTCCACATGTTTGTGATTGATTAACTCAATCAATCCCTGTAAATATTTATGTTTTTCCACCAATTATGTGTCTCTAATTTCCACCAATGTTCTCCTAATCATGATCATAATTTGGTGTTGACTTTTTCATTTCCCCTTCCCTCTAATTAAAACTAAATTTTATTAAACCAAAATCTGATGTGGATTTTCCACAAATGTATTTTTCTATTTTTAACCAATTATTTTCGAAAAACAATTTCAAAATATGAGGACACAATTTATTGAAGGAGAGGAGAATGTAACACCCCAAGATTTCATAGTATGTGAATGCTTTAAAATAATACAATTACTTGTGCAATATGCAATAACGAGTTCGAGCGCACCACGACTTACGAAACTAGCCATTCAAAAAGGGGATATAAATAGTATTAACTGAATTATCAATTTTATATACTCCATATAATTCTAGTATACATATTATGTTCTTCTTAGACATAATATATGAACAAAATCAATTTTTCATATAAACGATGTATTTTTTTAGAAAATGAAATTTTACCACCTTTTAATGGAAAACCCCTTTTATATCCAATATTTGACACTTTTACATATTCAATTTGACAAAATAAACTAATTATTTAGATTCGGGGCATTAAAAATTAGTTTCGATAAACTTTTGGTGTGTTTTTGATAACTTTCACATTTGGGTGAATATTGAAAAATACTAAATTCTATTTCAAAATAATTTTTTTAATCAAAAAGATTTAGAGTCTTCAATTATAAATTTGAATGGATTCAAAGTATAATTTGATTATATTTTTATCTTTTAATACATTTTAGGTCATTATATGTAATTTCACATTAAAAGATGACATAACCACATGTCAAACTATTGATAGTTTTTACTTTTTAAAAAATTCACTTTTTGGTTTTGACAATGGGAATTAAATTTAAATTAATAAATTGAAATTATATGTTTTTATATTTATAAAATATACTTCAATTTTTAATTCATAATATCTAAATTAGCTTCAGGTAAATTGTTTTTTTTTCTAAAAACATTCAAATTCTGATGAGTAGTTAAAAACAATAGGATATTATTTAAAACCAAATTTTTATTTAAATAATTTGTTATTTTATTTTAATATATTTTATCTCAAAATAGATACATAATACCTATATATGTTCAACTTAATTCATTGGATTTATTTTATAATATGTTTAGATATATAAATTTTTATTGAACTTTTTATCATCTTTTACTCACCTTCTAGAAGCAATTACAAATTAGCATAAAACATAATTTTACCACTTCTCTGAGTTGAATTTCATAAATCCAAGAGATGCTGTTAATATTATTATGTAAAATTTTGTTCAATAAGATGAAAATAATTTTGTGTGAATAGTTACTTTTGAATTTTATTTACCATGATTAAAAGTAAATAGGGTAATTAAGGATAAATATGATATCATAATTACACTAACTGAAGAAATAATTTTATTGGATAACTTTAATTAAACCAAAAAACCTTAGGAATAAAATATGATCCTCTTTGATCCACTTGTATTAGAGTAGGACAATTATTATTATTTTATTTTAAGAAGAGTTAAAAGAGTTAAATTCAATGTTTAATAACTAAACCATTTATTATATAGGGTTATCAATAAGATAAATTAGACTATAAATATTCATTAGAAAGGTGATGATATTTCCTACATAATAGTATGTAATTTATAATTTTGATAAATTATATAATTTATGTTATTTATGACATAATGACGATGCAATAGTTACCTTATTATTGAAATATTAAAATACTTGATATTATAAAAACCCAAATAAATGAAAACTGAGACTTCTAATGAATTAAAATAATTTTATAGGTTGATATGACACGTTATGGGTTTTTTATATAAATTTCATTCTATGTTATAATTTTTATATGGCTTTCAAAAAAATCAATTACTAAATAGTGTTAAAATCGACATAAATGAGCATTTAAAAAAATACTATATTATTAATTGATATAATATTTCTAAAAATCTATGGTTCATCCAAAATAATTAGATAAGGTTATATATATTAATAATTAACCACATGGAATTCTGTTGGCATGTTATAGTATGTTTATTAATCATGTAAAATAAAAATTCAAAGAGACAAGGTAAATGTCTAGCTATTTATCTAAGAGTTAAACCTAAATGATAAGGTTAATATGATGACCTAAACCTCTCTAAAACCTATTGGTTGAGAATAGTTCGACCCATCTCCACCTTATCTTTTAATTAATTCATTTCGGAGCCATTAGACACCGAAAATGATTTTATTATAAAATAATATTTCAAGATTTTCCTAAAGTGATCATCACCTATCTTATAAAAGGGAACTTCCCCTTCTCTTAATTTCACTCCTAAAAAGACATTTGGATGGGCCAACCCCTGGAAAAATATCCTCCCAATATCTCCAACATCAACCTAGAGTCCTTACATTGATTAGAAGGCCAATCTAACGATCCCTTTGGATCAACTAAAATAGAAACACTAGAAGAAGATGTAATAATTTCACCACCCTTTTTCAAGTTCTTTTCATTTTCCACATCCACATTCATTGTTGTTTCCATACCATAATAATAATTCCAGTACATCCTACATACTGTGATTTTATTATAATTATGGTAAAACCATGTTCGTTAATCTATACATCCTCTAAATAGCAAAGTCATTGTACGTGCGTACATACGGCTTACCGTCCCCACGTTGTGGTGTAGTTTGTTATTCAAACACTTCATTATTTAGATTGGTATAATAGTGAGTATAACTGATGTAAATTAAATTTTAATGATTCTCTATATATAATATAGCATCCAATTACATACAATTTCACAATCAATATAATGAAATTTTCGCTTGTCCATATGTACGGATTACCGTCTCCACAAAGTAATGAAATTCATTCTCACATTCACCATTAAACAATGATTATAAATATATATATAATTAGTAAGTGTGTAATATATGAAATAATAATTCTACTAGATATATATATATATATATACTAACATATATATTATTCACTTACTTCCATTCAATACTATGTGAAAACAGAAAAAATGTTTATGCGTACGTACGACCTATCGTCTCCAAAAAATGTGCCTTTGATTTAATATATAAATCAATTATAAATATTTATATTCTAAATATATATGGTATATAAATAAATGTTTATATTATGGAGGTATTTAAATCATTATATAATCGATACTATAAAAAATAAAAAGATAAAACACGTACGATAAAGAAATCGAATATAACATAAAATGTTAATTTAACATGGATATAATAATTAAATGGGTAGTATAAAGTCATAAATGAATCGTGTATTATATAAAAAATATGAATATGGTTCTTGTGAAATTTAATGACGTACTATGGTCATTATACATGAGGTTATGCATACCCCCAACCAAGGGAAATTGAAAGGTAAGGGTTTATTCTACAATCTATTCATTATCTGAGGTTGTTTTTTAGTCAGTATCTATTGGGACCGCTTTATCATCCACATTTTATTTTCATAAATATATTTTGAAAAAGAATATTTTATGTTATTATGGAAGGGAATCTTTAACTAGATCATCATTTTGAGTGGTTTTAATATTTATTCTTATAAATAATTCTAATTAATGACCATGTTTTTGAAACGGTTTTTAAGGATTTATTGACATTAACATAAATGTTTTGAAAATATTAATTCCATTCCAAAGTTTCAAAGTGGTATGAGACCATTTGATTCAAAAATTAATTTAAATGTCTCCGTTTATAAATTGTGTGACTTTAATATATTTTCTTGAGAAAGGGATATTTCTCTCAAATAGTTATACAAATCATTTTCCTCTATGTCAACATCATTTTATGGATTTTAAACTTGTTTGAAGTTGATTTATTATGATACATATATTCCATATTTTATTGTTGGTTTTGTGATATTTTTGATTGTGGATGTGTTGATTTTATACCATACATGGTTTATTAATAAAGTATTGACATTTAGTATACTAGTTTTGATACAAAAGATTATGTTAGGATAAAATATTTTCATATGAGGAATGCATTTGACTTAGTAAGTGATGGGTGGATCCCACAATAGCTCCTCGATGCATCAGTGGGTATCATGAGGCAATCTAGTGACTGGAAACAAGGGCTTAACAAAATAGTATTTTTTCTCTTGGAAAAAGGCCTTCACTATGTGGTTATGAAGTCCGGCATTATGCATTCCATCATTATGAATGTGGCTATTGATATTACATGTGATTATTCGACTAGTAGAATATCCATGTGTTTATGTAAATGACCTTATTCGATTTATCATTTCCATATTATGCAGAATTTTAGGTTTAAGATACTTTTGTTTACGTCTTATACATTTCCTTAAATGTTTATGCTTATTTATAAATGTTTCCGCTATATTGTTATTCTTACTGAGCATCTGAGCTCACCCCTTTCTATGTTTTCTTTACCCTTGGATGAAAAGAAGTATATTAAAACTGACCATCAAGGATAATCTAAGGGAAATTAATGTGCTCAATGGAGATAATTTTGTCATTGTTTTTCATTTTATAATGTAATGTAACGTTCATGTATTTAATCTATTTTCCAAGACTGCTAAACTATTCAGATCTTCGAGACATGATTCCATGTAATCATGTCAATGTATTAAAATAAATCATCGTCTCTAGGAATTTGGGATCAGGGTGTTACACATGGGAGAATATGTTTTTTCATAAAACAAATATTTGTGGAATACATATAATAATAGAATATCCTTTCCTTTCTACTGATGGATAATTTACAAATATACCATGTGGAATTGGATCTCTCCCTATATAATCATAGTATTCAAGGATCAATACCTTTAATATCTTTTTATAAATAGTAACTTATTAATATAAGCTCACTCCATATTTTTTTCATAGTTATATTATGATATATCAATCTTTATAAAATTCATTAGATGATGATATTGGACCCACACATCATAGAAGGAAAATTAAACATATTTATCCGAGAAGGCCATAGAACATTTATCATATCATAACACACTGATAGGAACTATGTTTCATCTAAATTTCATTATATTATAACATATGTAAAAGAATAATGTTTCATAATGATTTAATAATTTAATCATAGATTAATCCCTGGGAATGTAATTTTCATATAAACATATTTTCATCCAAATAATATATTATGAAGAGAAATAATGAGGATTTAATATTTGGATTATGTATCTAGTAAATCATAATTACCATCAAACCATGTCATCATCGATATAAACTGATTTTGAAATATCTCCTGAAATATTTCTAGGGGACAATTCCCTTTGAAAATCAAAAACAAAACATTAAAATTTAAAAATATTTAAAATATTTTGAAAAAATTGATTGAAATTAACATGAATTAATGTAATGTATTTTTAAAATTGTTGAGAAGTCGTGATGGTGGGAAATATATATCAGGTTGTAAAAGTTTAAATGAAGGTTTCTTTGAATATTTATTTCTAAAAAATGAAATAGATTTGTTTAATAAATGGAATGAGTATTATTTATATTTTTTTAAACAAAATTATATTTTTCTAAAATTTCTTTCTATATGAATTTCATAATAGTGAAAATTATTATTTTAAAATTTTCATAACAATTAAGATCATGATGAAAAATGGTTCTCTATTGAAGATGAATATAAATATTATTTTAAAAGAAAACATTATTTAATTATATTGAGTCACTAAAGAGGGAAAATTAAAATTTAAATATGTATTAAATAAAAATAACTAGAGGATAATAATATTAATGATGTTCTTGAAGGGTATATTATATGATGTCATCATCATAACATAACAATATACATCCTTGATAAACGATTATGATGTAACATAATACCATTACCACTTTGGGATCATGTCAATAAATTTCATCATAGATGAGAGAAAATTATATAGATATTTACATGAGATATTTTCAGAATATGAATAATAAATTACATTTATTGGTATTGTATAAACTACAAAAAAGTTTTAGTATAAATAATATGTCTCAAAGATATAGAAAACAGATTTGAAATCCCTTTCAATTTTGTAAACATTGGAATCATATTCCCTATTAAATAATTAAATCGAATGAAACAACAAATATCATGAATATATGGATATTAAAAAATATAACAGATCAATTTTTATATATAATCATCAAAAAAAAGACATATATGTTGAAAATATTATATATCATCTAGTAGTAAATGAGAGACTTGATATCTCATACCTCATGTGTAAAATTTATTCCTACCAGTGAAAACCTCATTTATAGTAAATATTTGATTATTAATCATTTATTTAAGAAGATTATTCATATATATCATTCAATTTCTCATTTACATATGATATTTTTTATAATGTTTTATTAATAATTCCTCATTAAATTTATCGTTTTGGTTATAACTTCTTCATTTTTAAGGATTATTTTTGTTTGGAATTTGATGAGAAATTAATTGGACTATTATTTCAAAATATCTAGTATTTTAGAAAATATATCAATATTTTATAAATTCATTATGTATTTTTTATTGTAATATATAAGTTTTTTAGAAAAATATCTAATAACATCATTCAAAGAGATGGATAGGTTGTACGTATGCATTATTAATGCATCTATTTTCTAGACATATGGAATGAAGGAAAGGTAAAAAATTAATCACATTTTGAGAATATTATATAATATATATATCATTTATTTTTCTTAAAAATATTATTATTACAATACATATGAAAATAAAATGAAAAATGTATCACAATGTTTCATGAATCTGTTTTTCTAGATGTACACCTGAGAGATGTTATCGTTATCAAATGAATTAGATGTTATGACAGTAGATGCTATAATATAATTATTGGAATATAATTATTACATAAAAATAAAATGTAAAATTTATATACTTAATTATATAAAATCGTGATAGTCAGTGACAGAAATGAAATTTCATAGATTAGTGAGGTGTTAGTCTATCATTCACATTATTGATAAACTTTTCACATTTAATGGACTAGGGGAAAGATCATGTTTTTTAAACTATCATAATAATATAATTGTATATGGGATATAATAAGGATACTGAATCATCATAGTTTCTGAACAATTCAATAATTTTTATGACGAAATAAAATAGGCATCGTTGGTTAAGAACATTATGTTTTCTCTAGAAAAACACCATGGGATAATTAAAAAGGATTATTAAGAGTGATTAAGGAAAATTATAAGGCCTCTATGATGTGTTTACATAATTAATTATGGTATTTGGATAGTACATATCTGAAAAAATAATATTGGATGATTGATGTGGAATAGATAGTGGTTCTCTTTTAAAAGTGGTGGATAATTCAGAAATGAATGTTTTGGAAATAAAATTTTCTAATAACATTTTAAATATATCACACCACGCCAAAATGGTCCATTATCGAACCTTAAATTTGATAGGGTCATAATATTTCCTGAAAAGTTTAACTGGACATGTATTTATTACATTTAATCCCTAATATTTCTATTTTAACCCCCCATAAAACCTTTTGGACCATCACATCCATAAATACTTTTTTAATGTTTTAAATATTCAATAAAAAGAAAAAAAAGTTGACATAATTATATTATATTATTATTTTGGATAAAAATTATTTAATCCAATTTTTCAAATTCATTTGAAAAAACTAACCACATTTTTTTCATAATATACAAAGATATATGAAAAGAAATGATATTTTTTAAACAAAAATATCTCATTTGTATATTAAATTAAAAAATAAAAATTTAAAAAAAAATTAATTCCAAAATAATAATTTTTAAAAAATATATATTGAATGAATTTCTTTTATCCCATATTAAATTAAATTTGATACTGTAAATAATATTAATGAAACTACTATTATTAATAATTCTATTTTATTACTATTTATAAATAAATTAATCATTATATTGAAATATAAAAAACTCTCAAATAAAAATAGTACATGTATATTTAAAATATATCATTATTTTTTAAAATATATTTTTTATTTACAGAAATATTTTATTAAAAAATTAATTCATAAAAGATGAAGAAGACTAATAATTAAAAAAATAATGTTTTTAAAATAAGACATGGTTTATTATTATCCTATGTATATAAAACAATATATGGATGATAAATAATTATATTTAATATATAACATAAAAGTTATATTAAAATAATTTATCAATTTTTTATTAATTTTAATCATTATGATATACACACATTACACAAAAAATAATTTTTTGAAAAACATCATCATTATTTTCATATAGATTTTATTTTCATTAAATATTAATTAATAATAATGAATTTTTTTTATTCATGTATATATCATATACTTTTGATAATTTACTTATTACTAGTCATACCAATTATTTTAATTGCTATGTTATAAAAATTTATTAGGTAACAATATTTAATTTTATGTCCTAATTTGATATACCAATGTGTTTCATGTAGTGATATCTATTGAATTAGCTACATTTCTTCCTAAAATTTATATTATAAAATCAGGATGTGTTAGGAATCTCCGTAAATGAATTATTATTTAGATGATTTACTATAAAATAACGAGTTTCGGTTCATTAGATAATTTATGTGATTGAGTAATGTAGAAATTTTTTTAGTGAAGGTTAATGTTGAGGATATGAATTTTAATAGAAAAAATTTATTAATTATATGTATAAAAATGTTTCACATTTGATAATTAGTATGATTTTAGAAAATAAAATTTTATTGATTACATTCTCTTATATATATATATATATATATATATATATTTCTCACTAATAGGTGAGGTTGTAAACATTATTGTATATTATTGTATAATTTTTATGTTTCATAATTAGAAATATCATAATAATATAGAAACTTAAACACTATTTATACTAGAGAAAATAGAGAGGTAATGGAATATATACCTTGGTATAATAATAATTCTGGGAATCAAAAAAAAATTTGTGAAAAATTAATTTTTTAAAAAGAAAAAATATTTTCATCATAATGACTTTTCATTAATTTGTAGAAATATTTTTATTTTTAATGAAATTTTTTTATAATAATATAAAAGAATAAAATTCTAAAATAATATATGTTCTGATATAATATAAAATTAATCTTATTTTCATATATTCATATCCTCGAATAGTAGAGGACATATTAGTGGGTGGTAAAAATGTAGGTTTTTATAATATGTATAATGTGATTTTTTGTGAGAATATTCTCATTGTATCGTCCAAAAATTATAAATGGTTTCAAAATTTTGAATCTAATATCTAAAAATCTATTCAAATTTGTCTCCAAAATACTATTATATAGATTTACATAATGTTAGAATAATATATTTCAAAAAATATATACAGATTTTATTACTATGACCACATGGGATGAAATTTTTTTAGATAAAATTACTATAATTGTTACTATAATTATGTATAAAATGTTAAGTTCTTATTAAAAACAATTTCTGAAATTGGGAAACTGATTATTATTTTTTCATGTGAAACAAATTTTTTTATATTTAATTTATTTTTGGTGGTTTTAATTTGGGGAATCACTTATTTTCATGTGTAGATTTGAAATATTATAGGACAGTTGGGTTTATGATTTAAAAATTGGATGTGACAGTTCTCATGCATCTCATTATAATTTTTTCTTGATTTTCATGTTTTATTCTTAAAATCATTAAATTTTATAATATTTTTTTTTATTTTATAATTGTCGATATTTAAAGACATTTTCACTTGGGTATGGTTTTTCCCCTTACTATAACTGACACAAACTCATACTCTTAGATTTGATGCTAAATATGTCATCATTATATTTATGGATTGATAATGACAAACCTAACCCAAATTTACCAATATGATTCAGATGACATAAAAATGATATGATGGATCACTTACAATCCTTATGACTATCTATTTTTAATGTTATAGATAGTTAAAAAAACCGTTTAATAAAATCCAAAATATATAAAAATATCACATATAAAAACTACTCATCTCCCACTAATTTAATTATATTTATTAAAAATATTAGCTACGACATAATTATAAATTGGTTTCACAACATGGTAAAATGAAGTCATAAGAATGATGATCACAAATTCTCAAATGAGTTCACATTAAAATTGAATGTTGGAAGACATCAATGACGATAATATTAGCATCCCTGAATGATGAAATTATTGTTGACTGGAAAATAACATAAGATAATTCATACATATCAAATCATATATCGCAAAATAGGTTACATGGAATAAATACTATCAAAAATTAGAATCATGAGAATCAATAATAAACATCCATGACATATCACTCTTAATCAATGAAATCATTATAAAATCATATAATTTATCTAGAAAACCTGTTGGTATATTGGGAAAATATCATCGTATAACCCTTATAAGCACCCTTCATAGTGGAATAACAAATAAGAAGAACTTCCAATAAAAATATCTATAGATCATAATCATTGCCCTTTGGGTTGGATATCTATATCATGTTCACCCATTATTTTGATATATATTCGTATCGCACATCATCATGAGCTATATTGGGATAACCCATCTTCATAAACAACAGAACAAGGAAAAACAAATTAAATGTTTTCATTCTTCAAAATAAAGATACATATTTTTCATTCATAATAATATTTACCCATGGAAAAGAAACAAGTTACATGACAATATTATAATCTATATATTGAATTAAAAGTGGTACTTTAACTATAACATATCTCTAGGATAGTGTGTGTAATATCAAGGGTTGTTTTTTTGTGGTTGAATATAATTAACAAAAAAAATATTTAAATATATTCTTGATAAACATAAATATTCCAAATTGAAATTACCGTATAAAATCATGACAATTAATCAAATAATTGGCAATATATTTTTCTTAAAAATATAATTGGATACATATAAAGGAGGATTGTTGAAAAAAAACATCTTTGATGGTGATAAACTCCATTATTTCTCCTTATATTATAAATTAAAATAAATATCATTATTTTTTATAGAGATTCATAGGACTCCCATTTGGAAAATAAAAACAAATTTACATTTAATAACTTTTTTAAAAATATAATATATCATGTAAAATAATTTTGGGCTCTCGTTCATTTTTATAAAAGATTATTTATGAAAATAGTTTCTTAAATATTTATATTTATGGGAATGATTCCCTATCTAAATTAAGATGCATGATTAATATTGAAAAAAATTGTGATATATAATATCTCAATCATAGAGAAAAACTAAATTTATAATTAGAGAATAATAAATATATATATTTTTAATAGAAAAAATTAAATATGATTTCAGTCAATGAAACCTTAAAAAATAAAATTCCAAAAAAATAATTTTCATTGTAACATAAATTCATTACTTCTTTTCTAACATTTAAATAAACATTTATTTAATTTAAGAATATGATATGTCAATAAAAATCCCATTAATTACAGGAATTAATATTTTGAAATTTATTCTTGGTTTAGTAAGTACCCCATTGAAACACATAATAGTGCATGATATGAAACTTTTCACATGAAAATGAGAATGGGACATAGAAATACCATGTTAAGATCAGAACATACCAAGTGATAACAAATACAAGATATATATTTTTAAAAAAATAATAAATATGCATATAATATGTTTAAATTTAATGTAATACAATTTATATATCAATCTACACATAATACTAAAATAAAAATGTAAACGATATACAGTTATATCCCAATCAAGGGAAATTGAGTTATGCAATGTCTTACCACACGAGGACATTAGTGTAAAATCCACTTAGATAAAAATAAAATTATTACATCCTAAAATACCATTAAGTATGATGTTTTGATGATATAAAATTTCAAAGGAATAATATACACTGTACTGTAAAAAATTTGTGATTACAATTAAAATATGGCAGAATAGTGGATAATTGAGATCAAAAACCATAGCAAAAATATTTGAAATATTCTTATATAGTCCCCTTCATGATTCATATACTCCTTTGATTAGACTCTTGATCACCCTCACTATATTTTCCATATATTGAATACAATAATCAACATTGTCGATGGTATTTATAAATCCAGTTATTATACCCTATCATCACTATAATATAAAAAGATGTGCATAAGTAAGGTTTTTCTTTATATATATCCAAATTTTATGCAATATTGATATTAAAATATATCTTTTGCAACAATCCTATGAAAAATTCATTTATCTAACATGTGATAATTCACAACAACAAAAATATGATCGAGAAAAAATAACATTGGGTTATAAAAAAATCAAATATGTCACATATAAAATTAACATGTTAGTGATATGATTTCAATCATATTATTTTACCAGAAAATATTTTATAATATCCAAATGTTTACCGTTAATTGTGGTTATGTTATTACAAGGATACAGAAAAATATATAATCAATTAACATGTTAAATATAGAGATACGATTTTTTGGTTTCTAATACTAATATTCATTTAATGATTCAATAATATTTCAATACTTTGACATGGTGTAATTATATATGGTTAGGTAAAATTATAAAAATATTACTAAATGTTAAATTATATAATATCATGATGAAGATGATAATTATGGAATACATAATACATTGGAAATTTATATTATATAATCTTATGATTTTCATGATGTATTATATAAACAAACAAATGAATAAGGATAAATTATATATAGGTTTAACAATACAAAATGGATAATAATGCATCAAGATTAAATTTGAGAGTGCGAAATCACCTTTATGTGGCAATAAGATTACCATTATATAGGTTTCCAGAGTCCCTATATTCAATCTAAATAATCCCCTTAATGTTTCATTTACCATTATTTTTGGGATTGGAGACCCTTACACAAGAACATTATTAATATTATTACCCTTACATAATTAGTTTTTACCCATACATTATATAAGTTCAAGACATTGATATCATGTGTATTGGGTGTATTAAACAAATTTGACCCCACATTAATGTTATTCATCTTTTTTTCTAATCATACACCTATGTTGTATGCCCTTATGTATCATTGACCTACCCTTACTGTAATATACCATATTTTTCATGTAAGGATCTAAATTATTTCTAATAATATTTTCAGAGCCAGATGCTGAGGTGATACGAATTTTTGAGGCCTAGTGTTCCCAAATTTAATTTTTGAAATATATTTACAATTTTTATACAATTAACATGTATTTTTTATGAAAAAATATAGTAAATAATAAATGGGGTCCCTGAAAATAAATAATAGGGAGCTGTTGTGTATAGAATTTTTGTTTTACACTTGGCCCAAGATAACATTTTTCAGCAATGGGCCTTTGAAAAAATGTAATGAAAATAATACAATGAATAAAATAAATAAATTAAATTAAATAAATATTTTTAATTTTTTCAGATATGTAGTTAAATACCTTCTCCATTAAATATTATTTTGTCAAAAAAATATCATAGATGGCAATAAATCCATAATGATTAAGTGGAGATGTTGGAGGAGGTTCTATGGGGGAATGACAACCAGATCAATGGTTGAAAACCACTATGTGATGAAATTCAATTATATCACAAATGAAAAAAATGGATAATCATTCCCCATAAAAAATATATCCAAACTCTATATAGAATGATAATATTATTGATTTATCTAAATTTTTATATCACCTGATGAGTAGAAACAGTAGTGTAATGAATTCATTCTCAGATAGATCATTTTTCTTGTATGGATTTATTTTTTGGATTTTTGGTTAATATTTAGTTATTTATTTAAATATTCATATAAATAAAAATTATCCTTCATAAAACAATTGATCAAGTATCAAACAAATAATGGTTGACATTCGTTCCATGTATTGATGGTCTTTTTATTTCTCTCTGTATTCAATGTGTTTTCATAATTAACACTTATTATTGGTTTGGGATTCGATGCATACATAGTGAAAAATAGTTGTGAGTTATAAGATCATCGCAATGATTCATTACCATGGTTTAGGTATGAATATTTGACAACACAATTATGGTGCATGAATACGGTAGTAAACTCAGGTAATAATCAATGGTTTGGATTACTGGATTGGGTGTGGGGTACCAGCAATATATGAAATAATTGATTCTTGAGAGTAGGATAAGGAAATATTGGGTTAGAGTCTAGATAATAGAATATATAATTTTTTAACAACCTCATACTCACATAATAAAAAGTAGTTTGTGGTGGACTTCTTGGGAACATACGACTTAGGTGAACACAAGCGACCATTCTCGTAAATCTATAAAATAAATTGCACTATGTGTAGTCCTATGATCACATTCCATGTATTCCCATTTTGTGTGGTGTTGGGGATTCAACACGGCTAAAAATATCACATACTATGTGACATGTTTTACACACTATGTTACCCTAATCCATCCATCATGGCATGTATTGGGAGTACAGACCGAAGAATATCGGTTGAGTTTCATGTCCGATAGACCAAGACACACATCATTAATAAATCAATAAAAAAATGATGTGTAAATTGAATACATTACCTGTAGATAAATTATCCATTCCTGTTTTGTGTTGTGGGATGCACAATGTGTACATAGGAATGTACAATTTTTAAAAGAGGATACATGTTGTGTGCCAACTGAAACCCCAAAACGTTGTTTACCTTAGAGATATATCATATAAACATGGGATATAAATTACATGTGATCTTGAGACAAAGGTAGTTATAGTCAATGTGAGAGAAACCATGTACCTACAAGTACAAATCATGTAATCCATTTTAAATAGGTTGCATTCCACATTCATCTTAACATGGCTTCGTTGTAATATTTTTTGACCATCAATGGACTAGTATCAACTATGTTTTTTCCATTGGACCATTCATAGGAGGTTTTGGTGTGGAACAACCTTCCCATTATCGATTCTGATCTCTCTATATCATCCTAAAAATAGTGCATTAATGGTAACATCCCATATTATAGAGTGAGTTATCTTAGCCCACCTTAATAAATATTATAGTGGCTTGTAGATTGAATCCCTACTAGAGGGTCGCAGTGATCCACATGTCCTAAGGGATACCAAATATGGGGTTGTTTTTGAATTTTTGTGACCATTATTTATGTGTTCTTCAATCCAATATTTAGGAGGAAATTTCCAGTATGGTGTAGTTTCCCCCTAGCAATCCATGTGCATTGATCCCTATCTATGTAATGAGATACAAAATTTTTATGTGGTATAAGCATGATGGAGTGTGTGTCTCATATTAAACATATGATTTTTATAATTTTCCTCTTCATCGCTAGAATTAATGATCCTGATCTACAAAATGAGTATATTTAGTAACAATTTAGCTCAGTAAGTAATTCCTCCAAGCTGAGAATTATCATAGTACATGAATGGATAACAACAATTTGTAGTGTTTGAGACCATTGAATATGGGATTATTTTATGATTATATATAAATGTTAATTTTTATTCCTGATTTGTGAATAAAATATCATATGATGAGATTGTTATTCTTTATAAAAAATTTTATTTCTGGTAGTCCTACTGGGTATTATTATACAAACTCGTGCATGGGAACTTCCAGCTCTTATAATTTTTTACGCAGGAATAGGACATTTATGTTGAGCCATTTGTGGTCTAGAATTAGGTGGAGCTAGTTTAGGATTGAAATACATAGATATATATATGGGATTCATTTGAAAATAATCCCTACCATATGATCATGTCTTAATTTTCGTTCTGGATGATAATTGGGATTTTATTTGGCCGTGTTCTTTTATTTTATATAATTTCTGTTTTCAAAGTTATGGGATTTTATAAGTATGAATTTATTATTTTCTATTGTTTAACAGTTCAATATTAGATGGTATTGGATATGTGTTTTTTCATCAACATAATTAATTATAATTTGTTCTAGGTGTATTATATTTCTTCATTACTCAAGTCGCCACACCATTTCCTTTTTGAGGTGTCCTATGGGTAGTTGCATCTAAATCCCAATTAGATCATGTCATGAAATAATGATATCAAAGGAAGTACCAAGCCTAAAGTCTTATGACACACCCTCGGTTTAGAATCATAGTTTGGAATCTATTTGGTCATGTTTTTTTGATTGGTTTTAAATGTAGGGAAATATTTTCGAAGTATTTTGACGGTGTATCTCTGGCCAGGTTGTGAACTCTTAGTTTGGAGGTCATTATATATTTTTTCTATAACCATGATTACATTCTTATTGACTCAGTATTTATACACACTAATTGTATGGAAACAATGGTACATGCATTATATTGGCATGGGTTATGGTTTCCAATGACCTTATTTTGATTTATACCTCCAGATATAATAGTTGACCATGGTACATCTTTTGTTCTTTAAGGATGTATTTGTGATGGAAGCTAGCAAGGATTATGTAGTTGGTTTGATAGTTCCACCTAATGAGGGTTGAGGTCACCATGTATGGGCATACTCATGAGTTGAGCCTCCATTAGAGTGTAAAAGTAGTATATTTTTCACTTATTAAGAAAAACAAATAACAAAATATAGGGTTCATGTGGATGTATATTTCCAATAGAAGATATGGATAGTTGTGTTGGTGATGGATTATGATAGGAAGGTATTCACCATGTTTTGTGTGATAATGATCCTGGGATCATCTAAGGAGCTATGACGAAAGGTCCTATTAATATTGGTTTTCTAATTCATGTCACAAAAATTGAGGTTTCATCATAGATCATAGGGTAAAATATATACTATATGTCAGAGATGTTTTGATTCCAGTTATGGGTGACGACACCTCATGCAAATTTGACCAAAATGTTTTACTTCAGTCTGAGAGATGGATGATGAACCACCTATAAAGCGGTAGTGGGTAGATAAGGGAGGTCCGCATGGAGATAGATGTGACAGTTGAGATTTTGGTTGGAATCGTGGACATCTCTCTTCATTCCATGTAGATGTGAGATGTCTATGGATCCCTATATTGGTGATTTTTCACATGAATTTGTTTAGGGAATAATGATGGATAATCTGCCAACTGTGTTGAATTCTTGAGACAAGATCTAAAACTAGGAGGGTGAGTAAATTCTACCCAATGTGTATAATGTAATTATGTAGTGAATAGGTAAATAAAAGTATTGTGATTGGGGTTTTTTATGTTACATGGTGTCTAGGAAGTCCATTTTTGTGGGAAAGAAATGGGATTGGGATTGGATGAGTCCCAAAAAGTATAAACTCATAGAGGCTTGGAGAGTTGGTTGAGGTATGATGTGTGTCCTCACTACCCCAGTTATAGTTTGAACATAATTTTATGAGCCACTTATCCTTATATGTGACCTATAATGAAGACCGAGTGAATGAATTGATGTACTATTTTTATTTTCCCATCAATTGGATTCTCTAGTAGAGTGGATTAGTTATATCATGCTTCTACAGACATTGTGACTTTCATATATTAGGAGAAAGGGATACATGTATAGAAATTACTTTTTAGTTAGAAAGAGAAAATATCTTATATTTCATAGTATAAACTATTTCCATAGAATCCCTGGGTAGATTATTTCAACTAGTGAGTGTAGAAGTGAATCTAGTTTGATGGGACAGTGTTATCCTCCATTGATAAGGGTTAATCCCTTGACAGGGTAAGATGACCTCATTCTGAGATTTATATATTCATTTCCTTGTTTGTTGGATATAATTTCCATTTGAGTATCAGATTATATGATAATTTAATTCTTGTTATAGTGGGGGGGGGGTATAATGGAATCCATCTTGAATGTGCATCGAGTTTATTACCCCAACGTGATTTATTCCCATCCCAGGACATGCACAAGGGTTGACTAAATATTTGTGATAGTATGTCAGATGACCTTGGATATCTATAAGATTTAAATTTTATTTCTTGAATATCAATACAAATGGGATTCATAGGACATGTTGGGATAATTGGTTTGCAATGATTTTCTCTTGACAAGAGGCCAGAAGATAATAGATGTATATGGATTGGTGTTAGATGTACTTTTTTACACAGGGTAATGTATTTTCCACTGATAATCGATAAGAATATAACCCAATTTTTGGAGGTGGTTTCGATAGAATAGATTGAACCTTTTATGGTTTATCACCGATTCTAATTTTGAGATGTGGATGTACGGACCATGACTTCATAGAGAAACATTGGTTTCTTTGAGTCTTTGGTGATACCGTTTTTCTAGTTTTATTCCACATAAAAATTTTGATACTCCAATTGATAGTTGTTTTCATTTGAATTTTTTAAAATCTAGGTATATATGACTCTAGGTTGTCAACTATGGAATTTTGTGTGTGAAAATATCTACTAGATGTGGTCACAATGTATTTCATAAAGGTGTAACAATGTCATCATGATTCTAGGGTGGATGTTGATTCTTATCATAATGTGTTGAGCGATGCTAGTGTGGTAGTTTTCCATAATTTTATGTACATTAATGATTAGGATATACCACCATCTCATTGAATCAGATGGGAAGCCATTTTATTTTTAGTGAGTTTTTAAGAGAAACATTAATTCTATCTCTTATTTGAGGTTGATGACCAATAGAGATTCTGTGGGACCTGGGAAGCTTGTTCTTGATGGAGGTAGTCATTCTTTATTGAATTAACATTATAATAATTTAAAAATATGATCATTACATCATGAAATGATTAGGGAGATGATGCAATAAGCCTTTGGGGACTAATTTTTAGTTTTCTACAATGTTTTATCCTATCAATCTAGCTTGGTAAAATTTTAACATTTATTTTCAAGTGAATAATCTTTGAGTTTTATTGATATTATTTAGAAACAACTGGAATGATATTTTTTCATCAGTTTAGTTTTTTTGTATCATGAGTATTACAACTTTACCAATGAAGTATCATATTATAGAGTACATATGTTAGAGAACTTGTGGGACACTATTATGCCACTTTGAATATGTGGGTAATAATTCTTGGGTCCTTGTTTTTGTTTTAGTAGTTATTTTAGGGGTACAGTTCATCCAATGAAGGAATTTTATTTCATAATAAATGTTAGGATTACATAATGGTTGGATAACATAGCCCTTTAGAGTTGTTAAGTTATAGATTATTAGTCAATGGTGGATGTTATCTCTTCTAATCTTAAGACCATTATTTTCATTATTATCTAACTAGTTAGATTTCTGGAGTACTACATAACTCCATGTCCAATGTATTTTTTTTCTATTTGGTGTTATCCACCTGTCCTATATTATATTCAATGTCCATAAGCCTTTGATCGGTACCAACCTGGCGAGTTAGGATATGAGTGTGTATTTTTTATTCATGGATCTAGTAATGTTGAGAACAAATAAGATAATGTTCTTACATGGGAATGTGTTTCCCTTGGGTATGTGTTTTTTGATAAAATAAGAAACTATTTGGAGATCTTGTTGATATGGGAGACCCTATTGATAACTTAGTATCTCCATATTCGTCTTAGATTGTGGGGTTAGGGTTTAAATTAATTGAATGATTGAATATTATATTGTCCATGTTCATTCTTTTTAAGACATTGGCTATTTTGTGAAAGCATACTAGAGTTGGGTGATGAGGCAGAGTAAGATTCTGAGGCCCACTGTACCGAGAATTAATTTTTGAAATAAATTATATATGTTAATATCACATGCATATACTTTTCAAACAAATGTTAAATAAAAAATAGATGAGGTTTCAGATCAGAAATATGATGGAAAACTGATCCAAGAATGTTGCTTTTACCCTTTCTATCAAATAATTATTGTCAGTAAACATTTTTTGTGAAAAAATCTCTGGGGGTGTACAATGAATAAAATAAACAAAACTGAATTAAATAGATTTATTTAATTTTTCCTTCGAAATTGGGACCCAGATTCTACTTTAAGTATTATGTTATGGAAACATATCAGGTTATTCTACATAATCTAAGATATATATTTGGGCCATTCAGGATATGTTGATGTAGGTTTTATTGGTGAATGACAATCAGATTAATGGTCAACAATTGGTGTGTGAAATAATTCAAGGATCTCAACAATGAATACTACTAATGAGCATTACTCATTATGGGTTGATAAAAAATCTAGGTAAAATTAATCCTTTTTGATGTAAAAATATTTTTTATCAACCTATAAACACAAAACAATTTACAAATGGATTGATTCATAGATCTATCATTTTATGTGTATGGATTTATTTTTGGGATCTGTATATACTATTTTGTTTATTTTTTCTCTAATTTATATACATCATCAATCCTTCATCGTAATAAAATTGATCTTAGGCTATAATAAACAATTTCCCAATATAGTTTCTCAGATTTATGGTTATTGGTTTTCTATACACATTCTACATTTGTCCATCATTGGAATTTAGTTTGGACAGTGATTCAACCGATGCCTAGGGAACGATCTTTATGTGGTCAAACACTTTCACCGATGATTAATTCTATAAGGTCGGGATAGAATATTCATGAAAAGATTATAATGAATGACTATGGAAAATGATTTCTGAATTAATAAGGGGATTACTATACCAGTTTGGGCATGAATTACTGATGATGGAGGAATGCATAGTATTCATAGTGATGGATAAAAAAAATTATACATATTTCCATCCAAGGTGGAAATGTGGACCAATAAACCATAGATCCACATCATATTGAATTATTCATTGTATAATCTGAGGTTGGGGATGACTCAGGGGAATAAATGTGATCATTCATTCATTTCGGTGAAAAATAATACTAAACGAATATTAGACCTATGAACACTCACATTGTAGTCCATTTTTTGTGGTTCATGGGGTTTAATACTCATAAATATGTCATTGGATAGGTGAATTATTAAACACTTTGGGTAACCCTCATCTGACCAGCTCATCATGTATATAGAGTACATGCCTAGGTTGTAGGGTGGAGTTTCATACTATGTGGACCAGGCCACACACCATGTATAAACTGACAGGTGTCTTAATGTCTGCAGGGATTATATATCACAGATATCAAGTTGCACTACATATTTTGTGTTGTTGGATACATTACATGTATGTATAAATGTACATTAGAATGGAAAAGATACACTATGAGTTCCATCCCTGACACATATACACTATGTACCTCATGGGAATGCCTTGTATTGTGGGGAAGTATATTTCATGAGAGCATGAGACACGAGAATCCCCAGAAAAAGTGACACATCTCATGTACCTCCAGGAATAAAAAAAGGTTCTCCATTGGGGAATGGATAGATTCTTGGTTCTTAATATCTCAAATTTATTTTAGGATTGTATGATCAGACCAATACATCAATAGTTTGAGTCTGTTCCCTTGGTCCATTCCATTGGGATCTTGGTTCATCAACACATTCCCTTCATATAAAGTGAGTTCCCTAATCATTTTTCGATATTTATCATAGTGTATTTGAGCATGTATAACTCTAAGAGGTTGGGAGTGATCCTAATGCCCATCATGTTAACATAGATTATGTATTTGGAAATTTCTTGAACAATAATTTCATGGGTGCCAATTCCCTGTCTAGGAGGATGTTTTAGGCAGGTACGGTGTCCACTAATTATGACAAAATGTTGACCCGCTATATATTTATTGAGACATGATCATTACAATGGGGTATTTATTTGATGGAGTGTGTATCTCAGAATAACCTTATCTATTTTCCTTTTTGATTCCTATTTCCATGGAATAAAGAGTGTGTAATTTGATATTAGTGTTATTAGTAGTAGTTTAACAGGCTGTGTTATTATTTATTTTTGAGTGTTATCATGGAAGCACATTGTGGAACTATGGATAGTATTGTTTGAGTCCTTTGAGATTAGATGTATTTTATTATTATATATGGATGATTGTTTGTTTATATACAATTATAATTAACAAATCATGTTATGGATAGACTAATTTTGATGCTTTAGGCATTGCAATTTAAGGGTTTCATATTGGATATTGTTTTACATAACCCTATATGGGATATTCTTGCACAAGTAATGTTTTATAGAGATTAATGATCATTTGATGGAGTCCTTGGTGGAATAGTATTAGGTGGAAGTAGTTTGGGAATGATTTACTGAAGTGTATATAGGTGTTTCATTTAACAAATTTCCCAAATTTTTTAGCAGTTCAAACTATACATTTCTATTTCCATTGGGCATTAATATGGACCCTTTACGCACATTCATCTTCTTTTTATCATATAGTGTTTGCAATATAATATACTTATGCATGGATTGTTTTTATTTTATTCACATTTATGTATTGGATGCTCTTGGAGATGTGTATGTGAAAATAGATACTTATGGAAAATGACATTGATGTGTTTGATAATCCATCTTAGGGAAAGCCACTAACCCCCAGTGCATTAGAGGGTTCGTTTAGTAGATATATCTCGATCCCCTTCGGGTCTGGTCATGAAACATAAATACAATGTGTTCCCATTTTTAATTATTAAATTCCCTATTTAAACCCTTTATGTTGATATTATGTGATATTTACATAAGAATAGATCCATGTATATACCCTTACACAACCTTCACATTTGTAGAGGTATCCTAATTTTATAACCAATTATACTTTATGAATGAATCATTCATCACTAATGAGAGTCGTAGTTCAAAATTACATATCACAAAACTATATCCTTATCCACAATCGATTAAAAATCTTACAGTTATCTATAATTAAACATAATTTTTAATATAATTATAACTATTAAATTTAATTAATATATACTTCTATTAATAAAAATCATATAATATAATAATATCCTAAAAATTTTACAAATCCCATATTAAATTTGAGTCTTATTTTATGATAATCCTTTTAAAGAAATACATTCTTCAGTAACATAAAAATTATAAATATATATTTCTGATTTATTATAAGTCACAATGTAATTTGTTTATAATATTTTATAAATATGTTATTATCATAGTTTAGTCTATGTTTTATATTTCATAATGGATTTTTTATTCAGTAAAAATCTATTTATATAAAAATTATTGAATAAAAACAACATATTAAAATTAAATAGTATTTAAAAGATATTTCTTCCATTTTATAAAATATAAAATTTTAAAGAAATATAAAAAATTATTTTAGTTATTATTAATCACATTTATGTGTAATTGTCTATTATTATTAATGAATGAATATGTATTTAATTACCTCAAAATCGATTTATATTTTCATCTATAATTATTAAAAAATAATTTTTAAAATCAATGATATATTTTAAAATTTAGAGTGAATAGTTAATCATCTTTTCATTATGTTCTCTTTAGATATATTAAAACTTGAAAATATTATAGAAAACATTCTTAATTATAACATGAATTTAATGGATGTAAATATATTGCAATATCATGATGTAATACCCCTGATAATTAATTTCATCTGTGAATTTTGAAATTTGGATTGGTAAAAAAGGGGTTTACATTTAGAAATATTTTTTTTGAAACCTGAATTAATAAAAAGTGTTCATAAAACAGACACCTGGAAATTGTGTAATTTAAATATGAAGGATCTATATAATAACATATAAATTGGTTTTTATATAAGAAATCATTAGTGGGAAGTGAAAATATAGACATTTATGAATATCGTGTTGTTGAAATATTCATTTTGAATGATAGGGAAAATAGGATTAAAATGAGATAATAATCTTGATAATGTTAATAAAAAGTAACCTATAAATTATTTATTCATGAAAAAGGTCATCCATTTATAATAAATTAAGGTAATAAGATAAATGTTTCCAAAAATAATTTTCCAAAAGTTGAATAATTCCATTACCATACGTACAAAGAAAATTAGGAAATATATTTATCTCAAAAAGTTATACATCTTCCATTAATCAATTGACACGAAAATCCAATATTTTCTCTACATAATGAGTGATTATGGTAATTTTTATTGTATATTTCACTAAAATAAACTTTTATCAGATCAAAATATTTACAAAATGATGACAATATATTCCTCCCTTTATTATATATTATCTGAAACTCAAATGCTTATATCACGAAAAGATAATACTCAAAAAAATTAATCCTTAATATTATGAAATAATAAATCAGTATCAAAAATGGATGAGTAACAATAATGGTCTCATGTATATCAGTCCAAAAATAAATTACACTTTACCCAAAATTACATCCATAATCTCAATAATTAATTACATTTTAACCACAAATGTAATATTAAAAACATAATCCTAAATCCAAAAATTAATTAACATCATTCATAAAAAATAATTCTTCATTTTAATGATATAGGACACATATATCTATATAAAAGAATATGTATCCCAAAATTTTATTAATATTTACATAATATTGAATCCTCATCCCTAAAATAGTGTTTCAATAAATTTAAGCATAAGATCTTTATTAAAAGTACAAAACTATGATGTTATCCATAACACATAATATAACCTAACATGAAAAAGGCAACATCCCCAATGTGCTCTAAAACATTATATGATACTAAGAATAACACCCTTAGACCCTCTCTCATAGATCAATTGATAAAAAATGATATATATCTCTCCAGATTGATACTGATAAATGTGACATCATTTTATCCATTCAAAATAGACAAAATTAAATTGACATTATGGATCAATTACACAACCATGTTTAATTTTTTTATTTAGAATTTGAGAAATATCTTACATAACAACATATAAAAATATTAATTTGTACAAAAAATATACATTATCTCATACAAAATTTATCACATCTTGTAACATTCTTGGAGATAAAATAGTTGAGAACATCTTCACAGATGATAAAATATTTAATATAATAAAATTTATCCAAAATAAAATATAATATGAAACATTAGAATTAGAATTTTAATGACATTAGTGAGCGTAAAATGAGGATAATGGTATGGTGACATAATTATTTATCATGATAAAAACTATTATAATTCATACCATTTAAAACATATACCATAAACCATTGGACATGTTAATAATATTTATTATATAGAATGACTTGGGATTTTTAATGATGACAACCCATGTGATATCAATCAAGATCAAATGAAAAAAAAAATTAATGTTATAGAAGACTAATATTAAATAGAGGGTTATCTAGGAATATTATATTCATAAAACCCTTACAATTATTTCATAAGTGGAATAACATATAATTAATCCTAAAATAAATCTTTATAGTGAAAATAATTATTATTCAGTATACAATAGATACGAATATTAATGAATCCTTAATATTAGGAATATTTTGTTGGCCTATAATCAGAATATATATTTATATCCTTTTTATCATAAATGATTTATAATAACAATATCAAAATAATAACACATGAACATATTCAATTATAAACATACAAATTTCAAATTTCCATTCACAGATTGGTTTAACCATGTGAAAGAAATATGATACTTGAAAATCACAAAATCAATCCAAAGAAAGAATAAAGATGATATCATTACAAAATATCCCCATAGGTGATACATTTACACCAAATGTAAGTATAGATTTTGAATATATATAAAAAAATATCATTAAAAAAATTATTTTTTAATATATTATTTCCACATAGAAAATCAATTTAAAACCTAAAAATCAAAAAATATTATATAAATTTATTTCTAAGAAAATAACCTCAGAATATTATAAATATATACTAAATAAAAAAAATAGAAATGGTGGGTGCAAAAGAAATAAATTTAAAAATGTTAAAAATAAATATGATGTGTATATATGTATTGATAGATAAATTTAACCCATATGGGAAATAATAAGAAAATTCCTTAAAAAAATTTTTTAGATTAATTCAATCATAGTGTCAAATAAAATTATGAAATGATATTTTCTAAAAAAATAATACCCATGGAATTTTTTTAGAAATTATGGATACAGAACATACTGATTTCCATTTTAAAAGATGAACCAAGATCAATTTCACATAAAATCTACATTCTTGTTGTTACATTAATAACTATTTGAGAAAATGGAAACTAAAATTTCAAACTGTATTCTTAACTAATGGAGGTGTAAAAATATGTTATTGAGTAAATTTATAGAATATAATTCTCTACAGTGTATCCATGATTATTATAAATCCTTTATTGTAATTATATTGTTAAATAAAGCTATTAAGGATTTGTTATCTTTTGAAATAAATTTTTTTTTAAAATAAAAAATATTCTATAGTTCTAAAAATCCCATTTATTAAATGATTAATATATTAGTATTCATTAATTAGGTATTAAGTACACAATTAAATGAAATCATGCCTATAACATGAAACATGTCCACAAAAAAATGAGGTTATGAGGAAGAAAAATCAAGTTTAGATCATAAATTTTGAAGTGTTAATTTATCCCGAAACTGGTTCATTTCACTTATATAAATCCATCTAATATATTTGGAAATAAGAAACGACTCCATAAAGAAATAAATTCCAACCAAATAATTTTATAATAATGATAATGAAGAAAATAAATATCTTAATTAATGAAATAGAGTTCAGAAATCTCTCACCACATGGTTACATTCATGTGAAATCTCTAAGGGTGAAATAATTTTAATTATGATATAAAATTCCCTAAAGTATGACAGATTCATGATTAAACATGTAATAGGGAGTATAATGCACCATAATAATTAAATTATGTTAAAAAACATAATATCATCACTATAAAAAAATCCACAGAATCTCTATTACATGTGATACCATAATACATCATGTTAAGTTTACTTCTTGAGATATGGACTCTAATTACTATAATCTTTTTACAATTACATAATTTTTATCACTATTTTTAAATAAATCAAAACTGTATAGGATATGAAAAAAATACATGGATGAATCCTTCTCATAACTATAATATATCATAGCATTCATAAACAATATGATATTCATTATATCTCCAAACTATTATAGTGGATGACATAATAATTATTCCCAATAGTAATCCTATAAATACTGATTCTGTAGAAATCTAAAAATTCATGTGGAAGTAATTGGCATGTCAAAAAAAGTATCTCAAACATTTAAAATACAGAAGTATTCATAATAAAAAATCTCATGATTGATTTAGGATTATGAATTTTTATATTCTCATTAAAAATTCTACAATCATCAAACGTTAAACATTGACTGTTTTCATGTTCTATCAAGCTTATAAAATTTGGTGGACACTATTTCTATATCCTGTAAGTAGACAATGTTTTATAAATTTTTATCTTCGTAATAAAGTAATGTTTCTATTTTCTGGTTTCTATTTTTCATCATTTATATCGATATACAATAAATATATTATATATATGTATATACATTAATATTATCTAAAATATCCTCAACTCAATGTAGAAAAATATGTCTTATTTTATACCTTAGTATTGTATTTTACATCGTATAATTTTTTTTATTGATTTATAAAATATATATGTGTGTATACTTATATATTTTTTAATAACATTTGAATATATTAACATATCACAAGTGAATGATTATGTAAACAAATAAAATTGAATATGAGAGTGTTTACATACAATAACATCGATTTACTATTACCTTTTTGTTGGTTTTTATAATCACTACATGAATTTTATATTATTAATTTTATATTTCATTTACACATACATGAGGGATTCGAGACCATTATACATGCTCTATATGATGACATTTACCAATACATAAGTTTCTAATACCATTAAGTGAGACTTGGTCGACCCTTATTTACCAAGTCTATGTGGTGTGTTATCATTATGTAATCGAGTGTTTCTCTTATATATCCTACATTTTTCATGTCTTACCATTACGTGAGATATTGTGAACCCTTATATACTTAGTATTTACACATAAATAGCTTGTGTGACTTTTATATTGAATGTAAAACTTCTACCGTAGCATTACATAGATATATTGTGACATTTATGTGAGTTTAGATCCAATTATAAACCCTTGTTAAACCTTCATATTTGTTACACTACCCTTTCATAACCACCATCGCACATTTACATTAGAATCATCCTACCCTTACATGAGTTGATTCTAACTATTACATACCCCCAAACAATTTATTTTCTATTACATGAGTTCACATCATACCCTAACTTAAAAATCTTTATTATGCCTAATAATATTTTAAATATTAAATTTTGTATATATTTAATTATAATCCAAAAAATCATTTAATACAATCATTTATTAACAAATTAATATATTTCATCTCTATTTTAGAACTTATTTTATTATAGTAATTAAAAATACATTAATTAAAATGTTTATATTTTAAAACATATATTTACCAATAATTTATTTTCAATAAATAATTTTATTAAAATATTACACCTATGTTATAATTTTTTTTTATTAAATTATAAATTTAAAAATAATTTTATATTTTAATCAACATCTATGTACATCTTATTTATAAATAATAGAAATATATTCTGTTGTATTAATATGAGAAGCATTGCATTTTTACTTTTAATAAAATCATTAATTTTCACTAAAAAATAAATGTAATTTATTGTGAGAAATAATCACAATCACCTAAAAATTATTTTTATTGTTATCAAATTATAATTTTTTGAACATCAAAAAAGGGAATTTAATTTAACATTAAAAATAACTATTTATAATAGGAATAGTGAATAATAACTTTTATTATATAGTTCAAATTTATAAATATATTTTATCTTTTTTATAATAATAAAATTTATTTAAATATGAAAATTATTTAGAAGACATAAATATATTAATATTTTGGGGTGTTACACTTACTTGTGAAAAGGTAAAAAAACATTTGACATTAATTCGATGGAAAAGGTAGATTAATGTTTAATAAGAGCATTTAACAACATTGGAAATTATATGTTTGGGGAAAAAATAAAATAAAAATTTCTGAGTGAAGTTGATTGTGGGTTGATGATGACTATATATATAGACCATTATAATCTATAAATTACACATTATGGTGGGGAAATGTTTTAATTATAATTATGATATGGGTATTCTCTTCTCATCATAATATTGTTTTCTATTTAAAATTTTTTATGGCCTCTAACACTCTCCCTAAATATTATATGGTAAATAAGAAATATGTGTTGATAATTAATAATGAATTAATAATATTGATCAAAATGAACAACAATTATAATATGAAAATCTAGTTGAACCATTTACCTGAGTAATAATTATGATAAACCATTCTGTAAAAACCAATAATTAAATGATCCCACCAAGATGAGATAATTTTTTTTGATAATAGAAATTATTTTCCAAAAATGTGTTAAAAATAAATTAATATGTAATTTCAGTAGTGTGGGACACAAAAGATATTAAAAAATGAAATACAATACAGGAGGCCTCCTAAAAAATAGAATATACTAATTAATTATTGTCTTTTTTTAGAATCATATAAAAAATAAAGAAATATATTTCCTACGTTATTGATGCTACACAATCTCGATGATGATCATCATGAATGGTTTTCTTGAAAAATTTGATAATTTTTACGAATTTTAAAACAATGTTATATATGTGTCATAAATAAGTAGTTTTTGAATTAATAAATTCATATTGGATTTATGAAATAAAATAATAAATTTATGTGTTAATTAAATAAAAATATTTTTTTTTGGATATTTTTAAAATAAATGTTAATAATATCCAGATGGTGTGTCTGGGATTTGATAATCTAATAAGTATGAAAAAATATAGTGAAATGAAAAGTGTGAATTTTTTATATTTTTAATTTAATGTAATTGATCAAATCAATTGAATTGTTGTTTATAAATATCACTTATGTTAATATTTTAGTAATTAATATCACCAATTAGTTCTGGAACTTGACCCCAACAAAATAAAAAATGAAGAATCCAATAATAATATGAAGACTAGGTTAATTATTCAACATCACATTGAATCACCTTAGTCTGATTATCTTTATAAATCCAATATATTCCCATTATTAAATTATTAAATACTCTAAAAAAATATTAAGTTAGTCAGTT
Source organism: Viscum album (assembly GCA_963277665.1). Classification (NCBI taxonomy): domain Eukaryota; kingdom Viridiplantae; phylum Streptophyta; class Magnoliopsida; order Santalales; family Viscaceae; genus Viscum; species Viscum album. The sequence goes on from OY728127.1 coordinate 1,105,958, forward strand.
TTTGGGATTTTATTTTTTCACTAAAGTCTTATACTTATATTATTATATATTATTATATTTATTTCTTCCTCTTGGTTCGCACATACTCACATTTGGGTGCTATGTGTTCATCGAACAATATCATTATTTTTTTGGTCATTTTTTTATAACATTTTTTATAAAATCAGTTATATTCATTAATATGATAAAATCAATTTCAAATAATTAAAACGTGATTTAATATTTATTATCTATTTATCCTAGGGTGGGTGGGTCATTTTAGAGATTATTTTTATAAGTAAAATCAATGATAAGTAGTATCTTATTTGACCTCTACTCATTGATTTAGTACCCAATAAATAAAATAAAAAAAGGTATATAGAATAAAAAATATTTTTTATTTATAATAAATATTTATTAATCATATTATAAAAAATAGGATAATGTATATAAATAATATCGAAGAATCAGGGAAAAAATATCATTATAGAATATGTCATTATAAAAATTATTTAGAGAAGTGGAAGAGAACAACTCCCTTTGGAAAATTACTATGCAATCAATAATGTAACCATTCTGATTCAAAATAAATAAATTTTGACAACTAAATGGTAGAATAATGATATAAAATATATAATGTAAAATTTTAAAAACTGTATAATAATGATTCATTATTTCAATACCCTGTTACTAAACCCGAAAATAGAAAAATTGGTTGTGAATATAATGAAATGAAATATTAAATTCCTGAGTCCTATTTAATATTAAGAACACTAAAACTCATATATAAATAAATTATATTATCATTTTTTTAATATAGAATATATTTTATACTAATAAATTAATTCCATCTATGATTTTATAGTCCATGTTCTCCATCTAATGTGTGATATATCATATTTTCTATAAATATTACAAAATTCACGAAATTTATGAAATAATATCTAAATATTTATATTAAGATAAATAAATATATATATATATATATATTATAAATAATAAAATTTTGTTGATTTGTAAAAATAGGAATTTCAGTTTAATTCTAAAATTCATTTTCAAATTTTGAATTAATAAAAATTTATTAAAAAAACACTACGGGAAAATTAAACATTTTATTATTTATAATTTCTTCAGTAAAATATTATTTTATAAACTAAAATACATATAAATATATTTCTATTGAATAATGATAAAATATCTACAACAAATACGGATAATTATCAATAATTAGAATATTTGTTTCATACTCTTTAAAAAAATTTATAAAAAAATTACACTAATTATATTTTGTAATATTTAAATTTGGTATAATATAAAATTCAATCCATGATCTAAAAATATATTCCTCACATTGAATTTAATATCAAACTTAATTCAAATTAAATTTAATGTGGAGATAACTTCCACTATTTATAATATTGGTATAACCATTGGGTTATAAAAACAAAATTCCAACACATAAGGAACCATGAAAATGAATTTAAAAATTAATTTTTTCAATGAAATTTTATTTATAGCTGTCAAAAAATTGTTTCATTTAAAACATATGAATGAAAATATGAGGTTTAACATCAAATACAAAAAATAATAATTTTTATTAATTTTTTGAATATTAATCAATCAAATCCCCATAAAAATAATCACCAAACATTTTTTAGTTTACTAGATCTATTAGTCATGGATCTAATGTATCATAAATTTAATCATCCATAATATCATTAATTATCAATTAATTTTATATTTAGTTTTTGTGTATGATAGGAAACATCAATGTTTTAATTAATTGTCTTTTATTCCATTTTTTGAGTGGGATCAAGAGTATTGAAATTCTGTATTGTTGATATTTAAATATCATCTCAAATATTTTGATCATTTTTATTCAATATTTTTTTATTATATGATATGAATAATGAAAAAAATAAATTAATATGGCTCATGCACATTATGAGATTTTAACTATATATAATGATTATAAACACCTATTATATCCCCCAATTAATGAAATAATTCCCCATGAAAACTTTTGATATTTATTCCCCAACACAACATCATGAAATAATATGAATGATATATTATATGAAAATATTAGTATGGGATATTAATCATGTAAGGTGGAAAAAACATTTGATGAAATTCTTGTCTTCTAGGTGAAAATTGGATGAAATAAATGTCAATCCATAAGGATAATTTAATCTCACAAAATAAGTACCTAGAAAATATTTAAATCATTTCATGAAATCTGATGATTTGGGAGTGAAATAGTCAAAATTTCATGTTTGTGTATTTTTTTTTTAAATTTTTATCAAGAAAGTAATAATATTTAACGTCATATTTAGAAATAGTAAAAAATACTTCTTCTAATGGTAAAATAATTATTGAATGTAACTTATCAGCATGGAATACAATAATTTTATAATACATATGTGTGATATGAAAATATAAAACATGTAAAATATACATATCAAAATTAAATTAAAATCATTATTTTTTGGTAAAAGAAATAATGTATTTTGTTAATCATTTGTGTTTGAAAATTATATTGGATTTTCATTTAATACCAAATATCCAGAACAATAAAAACTCAAAAATATTACACCAAATATGTTATCCCATCTAGTAAAGAAAATATTTTCATAGAATTAAATGAAAAACTATGAAATTATATAGGCATGTGGAATGAAAAATTTGAAATAGGAAAAATTAAATTAATGTGAGAAGATAAGGATCAATGTGTTATTTTTTATTATAGTGGTTATATTTAGCAATGCACTTGCTATCAATCAGGATTACTATATAATTATTATTAATTAGAAAAAAGGATAAAAATATAATTTAAAAAATAAAATAAAATTTTTATAAATTACATTAATTAAAAATTTGGTTAAATCTATAATAATTATTTATTTAAAAATTTTATATAATAAATGTATAAAAAGTCCATTATGAATCCAAAATAGGTGTGGATTCATATTTTGATCCCATGTATCTTGGTCGAATCAATATTCCTCTATAATGTAGTTCTTATTTTGAGGTACCTCAACGTAATGAAATACATGATGACCTAAAAATTGATGTACATATAATTTAATATTGGTTAAATAAGAATTAACACCTAAAATAACAAAAACATGAGGGATGAATGAGTCTACTGATTATTTAACAACATCCATTAAACTTCCCCATTACATAATTTGGATTCTGAAATGTCATCCACACGATATCCATTATATATTAAATCATCCCCTTTTAGTTAACCACCATTCCCATGAGTTTCTCTATTAGGTCTTCAAAACAAACCACACCTTCTATGATCTTCTATTTTTAATATATATGGTGTGGAAATGTATTATATAAAGGAAATTTTAAAATATTAATTGTTGTTTTGAATTTCAACATGAGATTTATCTTATGGATTTGTGTAAATTATCACAAAAATTCCATTTTATTCACTTATAGTTACATCTTTTCATCATATAAAGCATAAATATTAATATATAAGTGTCATGTTGTAGGAACCCTTCATGCCCATATTATTTTTTTATTGTAAAATATCATGATAATGAAGTCTTGAAATGTGTCTTAACATTTATATAACAACATTGTCTCGCCTTCTCTAAAGTTGACACAACCCTCATAGGAATTTGTAATTTCAAAACCTCCATGTAAATTTTCTTTTTTTAATCTCTCTTCTTGTTTTTAGAAATATCTATCATGTTAAAATTAATTTATTGTTAATGTGGGAGGTCTAATTTTTTTTGTGCCATTTTACTTACTAAAGTTTGACAATCTTATTTTATACCGTAACTCCCTTTGGTATGGAATTAATAAATATATTATTAAAAGATTCATTGAAATTTTTACCTCCAAAATATTATTCCGAAATTCATGAATTTTTTTATTGTAACTCACAAAATTTTTATCATCTTTTCAGTAAGTCCATCATAGAGGATAACCTAGATGATTGACTTGATTCGTATAAAAATTTATTAACATTTCTTACATAAAAGGGCATAAAATGGAAAATAATTTATCCCTCATATTTTTTTTAATACTATTAATGTAAATAAAAAAATCATAGGGGGATATGATTTTAGTATTATTAATTAAAATAAAATATAGAAGAATATGATTTATTTAAAAAATTATTAATAATTTATAACTATTATAAATCCCTTTTTCAATTGAATTTTTATCATTAGACTATATTTAAAAAAATCAATCTTATGAGCTTATTAAATTTTCCATCCCATAAACCTAGGTGAAATTCATATGAAAACAAAATTAGAATAGTTTAAATTGTATTTTAACTCTATAACATCACATTATGACCCACAGATTAAAATTTTCGTTCTAAAGATAAAATATGATACGTGAAAAATTAAAAACACATTAAAAAATAATTATTTGAATTAATTAAGTTTTTTATGATATATTATTATTAAAATTAAATCTAAATATTTATAGATAAGATACTTTATGTATCACTCTCTATATTCAAAAAATCTCGTCCTCAGATAAAAAGTTTTCATGGATTGAAAACATTATTTTTTAAAACTATTATATTATTACTTATATATTAAACAAAATGTTATATATAAATTACTTATAAACAATTTATGATTTAATAAATTAGATATGTTTCAAAAGAGCTACATATTTATTTGTGGAGATGATATAAAAGAGATTGTTTTAGTATGCAATGATTCATAATTAAAAGTACTAATTTCATCTCCATTTATTGGTTATATACCATAGATTATGGTCAAAATGTGTTAAAATGAATAATATATAATATATTCCAATAGTAAATATACATTACGCTAGGGAAGTCAATGAATAAAAATGCATATGGAGGAATTGGATCCCTCTTAGAAGTGGTATTTTAATGCATTCCTTCATATATAAAATTGGTTCGTGAAGTTGGAGGGCAACACTATTATTGAATTTTGACTCTATAATAAAATAAATATTCCATAAAATGGTGAATAATTAAAATATATAGAGTTTATTAGATTATATGGTAATACTTTTACTAAAATTTATCTGTGAAAATAAATTTAAATTGAATACATAATTTTATACTACGTAATTTACCCTATAAATAACAAAACTAGATGATTTTCTTATTAAAATAAATAATTGATTTTTATTTTTATATTATGCATACATTTTTCCTCAAAATAAATATGAGTATGAATTTTTTTGACCAAATATATATGTAGTGTCCATGTTTTTTAATCTCGTATTGTATTGAATTTATCGACTTTGTTATACGTAAAAACATTTGATCCAAATTCACAATGTAAAATTAAATGTGTGACCAGAAAAGTATAAATTTTGTAAAAATGACAAGATAAATTCAACACATAAAAAATAAAAATAATAAAATGTCAATTTTTTGTTGATAAGAAGAAAAATAAGTTATATGAAAATTATAAATTAATTATCTAATTAAAAATTCTATTTAAATTACCAATTTAAAAATGATAGTGAACTAAATTATAAATTTTTTGTAAACTATAAAATAAAATTAAGGGCTATCATTTAATCAGGATGGACCTCTGTACAACATACTAAATACATAACCATTTTAATACCATAAATTTAATCAATAATATCTTTAGGTTCTTATTTATTAATTTCATATACTATGTTCATATAATATTTAATGTAATTCTAAAAAATATTTATTCAATGAAATTGAAACCAATACTTCTATGTACAAATGACATTTGAATGAGCCAATGTCAATTCTAAATTTCATTATTATTCCAAAACCAAAAAAATATTACAAACATCGATCCAATACCAATGTAGGTAACTATCATTTCAAAAAATGATTGTGCAAAATTAACAACATATATATCCATACAAAAATAAATACTCAATCCATAATATATGATCTCCAAATACATACAAAATATTAAATACTTATGAACATACAAATGAAACCTTCATATAGTACACCAAAATAATCCATGATTACACTCGATAAAATAAGATTCAAATATTTTTGAGAATTATTATTTCAAAAAAATTTATTCTATCCATATCATATGAAAATGACGTGAAATAGTTTTTTCACATTAGTTTTGATCACCATGGTAATCTCTATAATGTATAAGTTTATATTAATTAGTTTCTAATATTCATTTTTAAAATCATATTGATTAAAATTTTGACATACACATACCTATATAAATAAAACTAATACTTCTTCCATATACAATAATACAATATCTAATAATATTTGATCAATATTACAAGAAGGTATGAAACTCAAGAAGAATATTATAAGAATAATAAGGAATTATAGTCATGTTCCTAAAAAAATTAAGTAACCCAATCTAGAAATAATTAGGATTAGTGGTTCTATAGTATGGAACATTGTACTCTATAATACATGATCTTCTATAATATATACTACCATATATAGTCTATTTAGTTCATCAATTTTTTCCAAAAATACATAGTCATGATAGTTCTACCAAAATCATAATATTCATACAAAAACTGATCTTTATTACAATAATTCGGACCTTAAAACTCAAGATAACTAATTCTAGCATATAAAAGAGGACTTTAATAATGGAAAATAATTTTATTGTTTCCAATCATATTTTACAAATGTGGAATAGTTCTACAACAAAACTGCCAATGATAATTTGGCCTGTAAAATGATTTTTAATACTGAATGTAATGGTATAATAATTTAAATCACAACTAAAGATCGTACTATGTATTTATATACATAAAAAATTACTATATCACCCAAAAAACAGTCTCCTACATATCCAGTGACTACAAATTTGGATTCATTTTACACATTTCCCATGAAAAATTATTCAAGGTCATGTTCTCGAACAACATACACATGTTGTTTAATCTATCAGTTTATGTTAAAAATGATAACATGTTCAATACAAATTGAAAAATATATTTATTGTTAAATAAAGTAAATAAAAAATTTCTTTTTATAAATTATTAGAGATCAACCTATATAATATAATTTATAGAGCTATATAAATGTCTAAACATTCATGAATGATATTCTCGTTGAAAAAGTTCATCATAATTCAACACGAGTTTTTAAATAGATTCTATAAAAACAAACATTGTATAAAAAAATCCCAATTTTATATATTGGACACATAAATGTAATAATTATTGTTTGACCAATATTTTAAATTTGTTGAAAAACATATTGTAATATAAAAATTGACATATAATGATAATAATAATGCATTTTAAGTATATATATAATGAATGGAATGAATAAATGACACCTAAAATGGTAGGAATGTCTGAATTGACAATTAAATTAGTGATATATGTGTTTAATATATTTAAATAAATATAACTCTAAATAAATAAAACACCTAATTTTTCCAAACCAATTTCATAAAAATACTTAATTCAACAACATTAGGAAATTATATTCCCATTTAAATCTTATAAACTAATGAGGAAAAAATTGAATCTTGATGAATTTTTGAGGTCCGATGTTTTATATATATTCCACAATTGTGAGGTTTTTTAGAAGATATTTGTGGAAGTAAAATATAAATTCTTGAGTTATGATGAAAAATTATTTTGAGGTTCGAATATAATAATTATGGGTTAAATAAAAAATTGATATTTCATATTGATTTTTGATTATTTAAAATTATTGATGCTATTTGACTTTGGAGGAACCTATAATTTTTAAATTAGAATTATAATATAGGTTTTAAATTTTTATATTATAAAATATCTATAATGTATTGATGTTTTAGTTAATTTTTTGATTTTATTGATGGTTTTTATGGGAATATTGTATAACATCCATCATATGATATTACCTAAATAGAAACTGAATGTGTATTATATTATCTTCATCAATAGTCCCCATATGTAAGAAAATATTATGAATATGAATGGGATTAATAAATAATATAGAGATATAATACAACGAATATAATATCTAAAAAATTAATGATATATATAAGATAAATCATAACACAATTCGTAGAAAAAAAAAATATTACTAAATAAAAATGAAAACTGTAACTATAAATATATGACAATGTATAGAAACATTATAAAAAACTACATATCAGTTATACAATAAAAATATACCTTATTGAGTTAGTTATATAAATAATAAAATAATAAATGAAACCCTCTATGGAAATTAATCACCAATTAGTTCCTCAACATGACCAATTATTCCACACCCAATAACCACTATATACTTATTATTTAATCATTTGAGTATATATATATATACATATAAGATATATTAATCTTATTTGGAATCTTTTTCATTTTCATGGGTGAATAATATTAATATATAAAAAATTATAAAATTTATATGATCACATGAACATGTATTTTTGAATTACATTTTTATTATTGATATATACAACCATTTTAATATCCTCAATGCTAGTTTTTTTTTCAAAATTTTGTTTTTTCCTTGGGCATGATGTTGGTTTAAATTGAGCTATACATTCCATTTATTATTGTAATTTGAGGTTGCATTAAATAAATAAATTAAATAATTTTTTACTTTTATAATGTGTTAATATATCACACATCCACTCTAAATAAACCATTATATAAAATCCATAGGGATTACCACATAACCCTATAAGAATAAGTGGGTGGAGTAGGATTTATTTATGGAGTTGGTTAACATAGGATATTGGGATGATGTTGAGAGAAACAATGGGATGTATAGAAAAGTATTAAATTTAAAATAATAATGAGATAAATAACTAGAATTTTTTAATTTTACAAGGAATAAAATTCAGTTGAAGTATTACATCTTATTTTTAACTATTTACTACATTTATCATAATTATTATACATGGATCTTATATATTTTTAAATATATTTTTCATTATTTTAATGAAAAATGAATTTAATTATATTTCCTCAAAATAATTTTCTATTTTTTGTGTAATAGTGACTCATTATTTTGGTTTATGTGATTATGATTATTGAAAAGGATCATATCAAACAATAGTAATATTACATGGTATTTTCCTACTACACCCCTCATTCTTCAATATATTCTTCATTGTACAAATTAATTTTCAATTTGACATAGCTTCATTTGTTCAAGTGTGATTACCACCCCCCAATGAATCCTACATTCTATGACAAAGAACTCGGGATTGATGTAACATAGATGGATCGATGCATTATGATGCATCATAGATGTTGGATTCATGCCTAGTGAAATTTTTTTGCTATTGGGGTGAAAAATTTGATTAGAACGTCACCGAAAGTCCTATGTCCATCCATTTAAGGTGGGGAATAAATTACCATAGGATTACTTTCAATGTTTTATATGGATTTGGTCAATCGAATAACCATTTTAGTTGTTCAATAATATGATCTTGATAGACATGAAGTTCTTTAATCTAAGAATAAGTAACTATAAAATTACCAAATACACCCCATATATAATATAGGAATACATGATCGGCTTCATAGATTCACATGATGGATATGTTTTTGTAAAAAGGTGAATATTATAGGATGTTATGTCTGGTGCACAAACCTTGTGATAATGCATAGGAGGTGGAGAACCGTGCAGAGAGACCATACCCCCTATTCAATGGGTGATTAGTCATTCCAAATTCCTATTTTGATATGACACTTGGATATACATGCATGCAAAATAATTCTTTATGTAAGAACAATCCCTTTTCATAGAGTGGTATTACACGTCACGTTCCTCGATTCACTCACCATTTAATTTTCCTCAAACCATTTACCCATAGATATCATTTTGTTTTGTAATATTATTAGGGATTATGTGTAACCCATTATAATTAAAATTAGTTTTCTATAAGGATGAGGGATGTTGATTCGACATTATAGATAATAGGTGAGAAGATATGAGCAGGGAGCTTCATTATGTGAATATCAACTAATGGTGGTGGTCAGGGTTGAAAATATGATATATTCTAGGGCCAGTGCTACCAATATTCACCCATGTGAATGTATCCCATATACTTCATATAGGTGGGGTTAGAACCCCCCCCCCCCCCAAATCTTAAAAAGGTCTCGGGTCCTCTATCAAAGGTGTATTACAACCACATAATCAAAATATAGATATGAAAATTTTCTCCAATTGACATAGTCCTCCCATAGATATAGAATTGTTGGAAGGATTCATCACTCTACTTTGATGCTTGTGATGTATATTTGGGATCATGAAATAAAATAAGAGGCCTTTGGGGCATATGTATTACTCATCCTTCTTATCTGGTGGTGGCGATTGAGGTTACCCACAATTAAAAATTTGGATTCAATAAGGCTATATATAACATTGTGTATATATTCCTGTTATGAAAAATGGATTTAGAAATATATTTTGTTTTATTCTACTATTCTGGTATCCATGTAGTTATACAGGGTATATTTGTTCTCACAATTATTTTTATATTTTCTCAAAGGGGTTTATAATTTTGAAGATGATAGATATATTGAATATGACCTTGGTGAACCTTATATCAGAGGATCATGGATGAGATTGAAGGTAATGTCAAATTATGGTGGTAATAGTTTCTGATTATGATCAGGGATCTCTTCCATTTCACCCTATCCAAGTTATTTTCATGATAGGATCCCTATTATGATTGGGTGTGTATTTTTTTCATCAAAAATTATACTTAGCTCTGGTACATTGATTTGATTCCAATTGGATACCTCATCTATTGATAACTCACTAGGTGTTCATTTTATATTATATATCTACACTATATCATGTACGTGGGTATGTGTGCATGTTTTTGCGTACATTAAACAAAGGACATCCATTTAATTGATATTCCTATACGGGGCATGTATACATAACATGGACTACTGGAGGTGATCATGTGGTTTTGTACTTGGAATACTACCATCCAAAGAGGTCCATAGTGGGTTGGGACATGATAGAGTGGTTTTACATGAATTTATTCATTAGATAATTGTTTGGGGGAAGGTATTTCCAGAAAATTGGATTTGGAACATAGGTCAGAATGGTGGAATTGACATATATTTTTCTATTATTAGAAGTAATCATGTTATGGTTTAGGGGAAGATTTATTCCTACACCATGTTACAAACTACCTTCAGGTCAACTCAGAATACTAATGTACTGATTATAGGTAAACCTATTATACAAGAAACATGTAGAGTTTTCTCTATTTAGTCTAATGTAATTACAAAGTAATCTCCCAAGATATTATCATAAAATAATATTATGTACTATTAATTATCATCATTCATGAATGATTAAATACATCAAAGATTATGATAGTTTTCCACAGTGATGACCAGTTTACCTTTGAGGTGTTACTGTATGCGCTGAATATTTATGTGTTCCACAAAAGATGGAATATGGTAGTGCATCCAACAATTGTGATTATAAATGATTTAACTACTGTAGTAATGATGGATAATTAAATTACTGTTGGGTAGCCAAATGATCTAATATTTTATGACGATGTGTCACAAACATGACTGGATACATTTGTACATTGAAACATGAGCCAATCCTGACATTTCCTAAATGATTTCCCCATCCCCAAAGGTTGGTCACTCAAACCTCATAAAAAATCAAGATCAATGTGGTTTTGTTTTTCCATAATATATTAAACTATAAAAAACCACATTGAAGTGCTCAATAATAACCAAATGTAAATTTCCATAAATAAACAAATAAAACAATACCCAAAAATTTTACCATCTAATGAAACTTCACCGGTATAGTAAGAGTTTAGAATATCCCTTTAAGAGGTGGATCACATCCCCACAGGTCACCTCCATCACTCCAGTTCATAGAAATCAAGTACACTCTCCTCATTCAATATGAACATTTCCTTTAAATGAACATGTTAATTTTCAATCTATAATATTCCAATTGAAAAGGTAGGTTGTAATATAAATAGTACACTGGGGTCTCACCAAGTGTTTCAATATTAATTAATTAATAATTTAATGTATTATGATTTAAATTTAAAACAAACCAATGGAATTAAAATTACATATTTTTTTAAAACAATGATTCCATAACCAAAAAGGACAAAAGATATATTACCATAGGGCTAAATAAAAATATTACTTAGAAAATATAAAAAAAATCAAATTAATAAAACAGTTCCATAATCAATGTATTATAACCACCAAAAAATTACAATCATATCACACATTAGTAATCCTCGAGGGACATTAATTTAGAGAAATATGATCCTAAAATTTATCCATTGTCATCAGGGATTAGTGTGGGTGTGCACACAAAAATCAATGCCCCGTTAAAGGATTACCTTATGGGAAATAATTTCGGTCATCGCCTGATACTGTTTCCATAATAAATTCATTTCTAGGGTGTCAGATTATGAGAATTATTGCCCTATCAACCCATTATCTCCCTATTATTACATGTGGTTCAATCAATAAATAAATAAATCATGTGGAAATTAAAATTTTCATCTAAAAAGTTAAATTTCATAATATCAATTTTAATCAATCCTTTACAACTTCTAAATCAAGTCATAGGTTTTTTAAAAATTCATGAATTTTAAAATAATATTTGAATTTAAGAAAATTTTCACAGGACTAAACATTCAAGAATTTTACTCTCTCAAAATATTCGTCTAATAAAAAATTATACCCACATCAACATTTTTAAATAAATATTATTTCATTGAATATCCAAATATCAATTAGTGTTTCATTTATGGGGAAAAGTATATTGAACCACCTACCATTGATCAGTGACAAAATAAATACCTTCCACAGGAAATTCCAAATAAGATAAATGAAAATTATATTATTAAAGAATATTAGATACCAATTCGTCAAGATCAGACACTGATTATACCGAAGATAATGAGGTCACACCATTGTAAACGCTGGATAGCTAATGGAATTAAAATCCCCAAACATGAAATCTCACTAGATAAAAAACACCAAACTGATATTCTTGGTTGGGATAGATTTTCTCAGAATATAAGATAGAAATCTAAAAAAATTTATAGGAGTGCCATTATAATGAAAAATCAAATATAGAAATCATCAAGTATAAATTTTATTGGGAATGGGGGAATTACATCGTATAATTTTGTTTTATGGTTTAAAACATCACACCTACCACGTATGCCGAAAAAAAAATCACATAAGGATAAAAAAAATTATTGATGAATTTATAACATAAGTACATTATTTATTCAATAAATAATTTTTTGTTTTAAATAATTTTAAAAAATTAGTTCCACCAAAACATTTATGTCTTAAACCCTTTGACACATTTATACTTTCACTCTACAAATTCAAATAAACAAATATCCACAATCATAAGATAATTTTACCTAACAAATGATCTTCATACATGATAAAAACATTTTTGTCTCATTAATCATAAGAATAGAAAATAAGGCAAAATTAATAAGGATGTTATATCCTCCACAACATAAACAAATTATATATATAGAAAACTAGTCATTAAGACTCAATGTCAAATTGATTATTCCCCTGGTATCTAAAATGTTCCTCAATATCCCAAACCACTTTTGAATCCATAAAATACTCAAAATGTTCAGAGACCAATGGTACCAACTTCCCAGGAATAACCATTGTATCAGAATCAATAATCCATACAAGATTCTATATCATGGATAAATAAGCTTAAATTTTATGATCATCTATCTCAAAACGTGATAAGGATCAGAGATTTAATTTTGATGCTATAACACATGGATGATGTTGGTTATCAAAACCATGTATTGTGTTTATTGAAATTGTTTTCCCACTTTTCCAAGCCACTCATCAATATCAAAATTACCCACATACAACATTTAAATATTTCACAGCTTCCTAACATTTTTTTCACATAACAATAGAGAATCTCTGATGAACGCCTCTTCTCCAACATAAACTCCAACCGTTATAGACGATTATCATTATATGTTTTATAAATAATATAAATAAAAAAATTCAATTAATAATAAACTCAATCATTAACAGAGTCCCTTGAACCTTTCCTAGAGAAACCAATGAATAATTAACAGTCTCTGATCAACACAATAGAGATCTACACGAACCTCTATAAATTCCTCAAAATGAGACATTATATTAGCTGAAGTATTATTATTATTATATGACATCCTAACCACTCCCAAATGTACACAACATGCGCCACAAAAGTAACGAATTCAAGAAAACACTACTTCCTATTCAATCTACATAAATCATTCTATTTCCCATATATATATAATTTATTTGATGTTATTTCATGCTCATTAGATCCCAATTCCTCTTTGAAGAACCCCACAATTTTGAAGTAAAATAGGGATATCTATCAGAAACTATAGAAGATGAAAATGATAATAAAAATGGTAAATCATATTCACCTGGTTACCTCACAAACCCCTAAAATATGTTTTATCAAGAATACGAACGAATTGAGCTTAATTGGATAGTATATCAATCACCAAACATATATTATTAGTAATCTTGGTGAGCCGGATATATTAAGATTTCCCATTATACCATGGTCATCAATATAAAAATCATTGTAATGGAATGAATTCAGTATATTTTAAGTGATTCAATTAATTTTTCTGTATACCCAAGGTAAAATAATCTAAATAAGGGTGACATCAATGATCCATGAAATATATGTACAACAGTAATGTATTAAGAATCACTATGGAAAATCAATTATGGAGATATAACTAATTAAAAACCCAATACAGTTAATATATATAATTTCTATCATAATTTGATAAGTAATAATAAATATGAAAATGAAAATTAGTGAGAACATATGCCATTTAGTAAAAAAATGAGAATAAAATTTATTCGTAGATAATATCAATTGAAAAAATAAATGGATTTTAATTATAAATGAAATAAAAATTATGGAATTATGTAACTATTACGCATCTTGATCTCAAGAATAATGACACCTCAACATTCATGGTCTTTCATAATAATGCTTAAAACTATGGATACAACCCAATTAAATGTTTTCTTACTAATTTTTCACAGGAAAGGATTTGATATATTTATAAGATATATAAATTTAATCCCCACAAAAAACGACATGTATAAATAATTTCCTATACATTTCAAAACCATATCAATTCACAATTAATATTTGTTATCATCAAATCTCTACAATGAGTAAAAAATAAAGAATCATTAATATTTCACCTACTAATCAAATAATATTCAATTTAAAAACCATACGTAAAAATTCTATATGGTATAAGAAATAATCATTTAATTGATAAATATAATATGTATATTTAATAGAAATGTAATTTCAAATGAAAAATGATAATAAATATGTGATTATCTCAGAAAAGAAAAAAATTAGAGGTGGTCATCAGTTCATTTGGAATATATGTTTTTTAGTTAAGTCATGAATAAATATATATTAATTTTAAATACACTAATTTAATATTAAATAATCTACATAATATATAATTGGTATATATTTGAAAATATATCATAATGAAATGAAAATTGAGGTAATATCCCTGACCTGAGACTTCATTTTCATTATCTCTGATTTAACCACGGTATAATGGTTTAAATCATGTTATTAATTTTCAAAAGATCCATATTAGAATTTATATAAATAGAAATTATTCTCTTATAAAATTTTTTCAATCATATATGATAATATTTTATTATTTCCTTTGTTCCATGGGCTAATTACCTTGTATTCTCATGTGTGTACAATCATGAAGCATTAAGTTATTATAAATAAGTTATAAATCCATACACAATAAATTATAATAATGAAATAAATATATTATTTACCCATTGGATACAATTGAAAACATATATTTAATCATTTATATTGAAAATTAATTACATTACTTTTTGTAGAGGGTAAGCCATACTTATGCCTGAGATACAATGCCATTTTTAATGGCTGATAGGTTATGGAATTAGTTAATATATTAATATTATAAAATCAATATTATTTCATATATATCACATATACTGATTGTATTTATCTTTATTACCTTTTATGTAATCCTTAAGTCTAACCCCGTGAGAATTTGTAATAATATTTTTGAATTAATTTATATTCTAATATTTCTCATTTACCGTAAAACATGAAATATTAATTATATATATAAATAATAAAAATAATAATTGAAATATTACTCTCAAATGAAATAAAATATTTTCAAAGGGTACATACAACACTGAATTGTAGTATGATGCATGCAATACTAAGATAGTGTATGATGAATGTGACACTAGGTTGGCATATGATACACGCAACACTATGTTTCTATGAAACATCTCATTTAAATATTTTAATTACTTAAATAAGATAAAAATATACCATCTGTTAAACTTATTTACATGGATATTAATAACTAATTTTCAAAAAACATATATATAAACAAAACATATTTATAATGAAAGATAATATTTTTTCTAAAGTCCCTTAATGTTAAAAAATATATTTTCTGTAATAAATCCCCATTAATAATAATAAAATTTTTAAATGAATTTATAAATTTAATTTTATAAAATTGAATTCATTTTTTGATTCAGAATTTTGAAAATATACAGGGTGGAATTTTTGGGTATTTCTGAGATATATCATTTTTTCGGAATACTGAGAAATATTGGTTTTTAATTAAAAAGTATTTCCAAAATAATTATTATTGCAAAATGAAATTGTAAATATTAGTTAAAGTAAAAATAAATAATTATTACATCTATTAATACAATTTAATTCATTATAATCAATTTCATATTAAATTGAATATAAAATGTTAACCAACATATGATCATTTATTTACATTAAATCCCCCTTATTTTATCATTCCCACATGACTAGTAGTGATCTTAATTATTCTGCTTCTTTGAATTGAATTTTAAAAATAATAAATAAACCATTTTTATGAGAATAATATTTTTATTATAATAATAAAATGTTATATTTTGACAAAAATTATTAGTTAAAGTGATTATAATTAATCAAAGTAGTTAAGGCTCAATTTTGCTTAATTTTGGGATAATCCGTAAAATTAAGGGGCCAATTGACCTATACACATCACCAAAACCAATTTTCTATCCATAATTAATCAATAAACGTTCAATTATTGTATTTTTTGGGTTTTTAATTACTATGTTAGGTAATAAAATTTATACACCTCATTGTTTTCTAAACAATTCAAGTGAGTCCTTTTCTTACCCTATAAAATGCCAACACATCTACCCTTTATTCACACATCTCAAAACATTTTTTTCCTCAAATATAATTCCAATTACACTCCCAAAAATCCTTCCATATACTATTAATACATCATATGGGTGTAAATCTTGTCAATGAATCATTTTTGAATAAACCAAAATGGCATACCCAATTATAAGGTAACATCTTCTATCAATCTGCCTTTTGTTATTTTCCTTCATCACACCATAAACTCTCCTTATTTCATTATTATGAGAAAACCCCAATATAATAAAATATACTAGTAATATTTTATGAGATTTTTTCTTCCTACACTTATAGACACCTCCATCTAAAATATATTCAACATATTATTTCTATGTATGACAACCTACTGCGTTACAAAATGAGGATTTTTCATTTTTCTTTTACCACCAATCATGGTGGACATTATGATGGTAGTATATTATTATAATTAATATATTATATTTATTATTTATTTAATATTATGAATTTTATTATAAAAACTATCATTTAACATTCCATTTTTGGTTAATAATATTATTGCGTTTAATGAAGTGTGGACTACAGCCCCCTCAATGCGATGTGATTCATTCACACACCAAAATGAATGTTTTATGGATGGTTTTATTATATTTATATGATATGTGTAATATTATAATTTTACTATAATTATTATTTATATATACATACATATATATATACACACATATTTATTTTACATAATTTCTTTCAATGTGATAATAAAAATGAAAAACAACATTCATGCATACGTATAACTTACCGTCTCCATGAATGGTGTATTCAATTACAAGCCTCTCTATGATAGAGATTATTATTATATTAATATAATGGATATTTACGATATTTATATCATGGTTTACATTCATTTATCCTGATATAATTATAATAACCAATGATATAACAAATTTAGACACATGCGATGAACAAAGACAATATTACCCGAAGTGAAACCATAACATTGGATCATTAACAAAAGTGTAATATAAGGTTGTAAAAAAATAATATATTGTTTTATATGTAATAATATGGTTCTTTAGAATATGAGGGATAAATTAATATTTATTACACATAAATATTGTACGAGTATGAACAGATTCAAGAAACAAGGTGATGGGATTTCATCTCACTTTTAATTTCTGTGTGATTCCTTATATGTCCACTACTCAATCCATTTGTGAGGTGTTTTTACATCCCATGATTTTATTTAATTTAATAGATAAATTAATTTATGGTATTCCAAATATCAATTTTATGATCCTTATTTCATGGTGGTATGTTCCAAGTGTTATCCATTTTGTAAAACAATTATGTCACATATTGACATCTTTGAGACTCATGGTTTTTTATGCACAAAAATAATTCATCATGTTGTTTATACTTCAAAATTAAATGTTATATCATGAATAAAATTATTTCAATTATCATTTATGATCCAATTAATATATTTTCTTAAATGTAGCATATGCCTGTATTTTACCCAGTTATAAGTATTTATTAAGGAAATCTCACTTCTTTTGAGATTGTTTATGTTTATGATTCTTTGATGAAATATTATTATCCATCTCCCAAGGACCATCATGAATTTTCTTATACTTTTTTTATTTATTATATAATAATGCATTGGAACCACATCTCTACACTTTGGTACATAATTTTGTTAATAAAATGTTTTTTAAAAAATTCCCGACTTTATCCTCCCTTTGGTCAAAATTCTATATTTTCAAGACTGGTATTCCAAGGATATTATACAATTATACAATATCATCTGAAAAAAAGTTGAACATTTTTTCATTAACCAATATATTGAAATTAATATTATTTTCTCTTTTCTAATACGACATATTTCTATCTATTTTAACGTTAAAAGGAAATGTTATTTTAACATGATATGGCAGGTACAGATTTAACCGCAGTCATTCCATTGAATCTTCTTTATCATTTTTAATATAAAATTCATTAAAAAATGAATTAATAGTGAAAATCAAGGAAAAATAATTTCAATATGTTTTCAAGATTTTATTATAATAATCCATATATAATAAGTTTCAAATTTTTTTTCAAGACTATTCTATATGTTTTCAATGAATAATGTTTTCTAAAATGATTCAATGTTTACTTCACATATTTAAAAATATATTTTATAACAAATATTATCAAATGGTTTAATGAATTAAAAATAAATTTTAAAACAATAAATGTCATTTTCCACAATAAAAGTTTAAAAAATATATTTCAAAATTATTATCCAAATAAGATGTCATCTACTAGTGTTATTCATGCCTTATTTAAAAAATAATATAAAGTATCTATTCATATCATTTCTATTTTTTTATTAATTATTTAATAGTATTTATGAAACCTATCTCTCTTTTATGCGATATATGTTTACAAAAACCATTCTATATATAGGGTTTAGGCTTTTATAGAATAGTTATGAAACTGGTTTCTTATCCATAGGATATGATGTGTTGAAATGTTAATGAAACCCATTTCATTTCATGGGTTATGATTTGATGTTTATAAAACATATTTCATTATATTGTTCTTGTTATGTTGAATGTATTATTAACTTTTGGAACATATATGAATTGTTTTAGGATATGGTTGGGACATATATCTCCTTTCAAGTCATTGGGTAATGAAAATTTTCATATAAGATAAAAGGTTAAACAGACTGTATCCCATTCCCAATAAGAATATTGTTATATGGATCATAGAAAAATTTTAAAAAAAGAGGTTTTATAAGTTTTAATCCCAGTCATAAAATAATGAGGGTATATGGGTTATTACCCAAGCCTGAAAATAAAATTTTTTATGGGTTGTGTCATATTCGTAAAATAAAAAGGGTTTATAAGTTGAAACCCTAGAAAAAAATGATTGTATATGTGTTATAGGAAAATACTGAAAAGAATTATGGTATGTGGGTTGTAGCACATGCATGAAATCAAGAAGGTAAATGGGTTGTATCTCAATCCTAATATAAAGTCGTTACACATGTTTTTATCACAACACCGAAGTAGGTACATGTGTTGTTGCCCAATCCAAACATGTTATAATGGTCTTGGAAGGTATCCCTTACATTATTGTTTTTACTATTTTTGGTATGAAAAAATATCCTATGTCTTTTTCTATAGTCATAATTTTATAGATCATGATATTTAATTCTTAATGATTCATGTCTTATAAACTACCAATATTTATCCCATAACTCCTGTTCATGATATTTTTTATTCATGTTGTGTTCTTCTAATGTTACAGTCATGTTATCATTCCCCTATGTTCATGTTACGCTTATACATTTTTTATATTTACTCTTACTTAGAATCTAAGAGAACCCATATCTTATATTTAATTTCTCAAGGTTACAGAGAAAGGTTATTGGTATAATTTCAAAAGGTGGAGATTATTGAGTGAGATTTTGATGATCTTTCACCAGGATAAGTGATTTTGTTTCCATGTTTCAAAAGACACTAAAATATTACAGTCCACAAGAATGTATTATTTTAATGTAATAAATATTAATCTCAAATGATGTAATATTTATGTCTTTTAATCCTAGATCCCTCAAGTTGGTATCAAATGAATCATTTATTAAACCTTTGTAAAATTTGATATGAAAACATTAGTGATATACCAATGTAAATTTATAAAGATATCTATAGTGATGTATCTATGGATAATAATAAGTATGAGTTAACATTTATGAAAATTTCCTCAAAATATGGTGGAGGATAGTGTTTGTGGTTTCCATTCAAGAAATCCCTATATATATACTAATAGTGGATGTTTCTCTAGTATTGATGTACATATGGGTATCATATCTGATAAGATGTTCTGGGCCTGACTCAGGGTAATATGGTACTTGACAATAGGACTGTTGCACACTTGGATTGGCACACCCTTGAGATATGCTTCAGGAATTCACAAATTCTTCACAAACCAAATTGGCTGTTTTTAATATAAGTTAACTATTAATAACCAAGAATTAATCGTTCTTGTCACATATTATGTATTGTCTAATTATTTTGATATATTATAACCAATTATTTTCATTATTATGTTTTTTTCATATATAATATCTGTTTCTCACCACATGATTTCTTTTTTCATTCAATTGATAGAACCATAAGGACCATGGTAAACATTGAATGTTTCAGATGTGGATGTAATGGGAATTATGAATATTAATTTTTCATATTTAAATCTCATAAAGAGAATAGGGATGGTGGGGTGAGTAATGGATGTAATTCTGCTGATAAATAAACCCCAAATGACATGTGAATGATAGGTGAGTTTCATCTCGTATTTTTTACATTAATCATGATAGTCATGATTGGATTATGGTTGAGGAATGTTAATAAATGATTCACATTTCATATTCTATGAAAAAAGGTATTAAGGGATATGTTGATGAAGCTTTTGCGATGGTTTATAAAAAATACCAGATTAGTGATTAATTTTGTTGGGAATTAAATAATTGTGTTATATAAATTATGAATGATATTAGTATTCTCCGAATATTTTTTCATTAATGAATGAACAAGAAAAGTTGAATGGTGATGAATACATTTAAAAGTGATTCGATGGGACAGTGTTATATAGATTAAGGGATGGTAACCCATAAATAATTCATGGAATTGAGATAATGATATTTGGATAAAGATATTCTGGATATGAATAAGTAAATTGGAAAATACAGATTACCCTGAAACTGATTATTGATAAATTGTACAATTTCCATAAATATGATGTTTATAAATTCTTTTATTTAGATAATATATCATGTAAATAATGGAATGGGGAATAATGGATTTTTTTTCAAAATTAGTAATTGTATTTAATGTTATTATGATTCATTAAAGGAACATACGATGAGGTTATTCACGTGTTTGGAATGTGAAGACGTTGTGGTACATTATGAAATGTGTGTGATCAATGTTTTGGTAATTTTGAGACTCCTTTATAGAGTTTTGGATTTTCATGATTTAGAAGAGTTATGAGGTTAACAGTTTTGGGATATATTAATTTCAAAACATGATAAACTATGTATGATTAATTTGCGATATGATTATATGTGGATTTATACATATTTGATATTCGGTTCATTATACATAGTGTTGGTGATATGTAATGAAAAATGGGATGTAATTTCATAGAACTAATGATCTATCAATACATTGGGAATGAAAAAGACACATTCTTAATAGGGAATGACATTATGTTGATCAAATAAAATTAAAGGATGACATCATCCATAAATCATGAATTTATATCTTTTAATGAAAATTCAATATCATTATGAAATTTATCTTGAAAATGAAATTTCATTCCTATACCTACACTTCTGATAAACAATAAGGTCCCTTATCCAAAAATTGATTTATGAAATTGTTGTTGTTAATTTATTCTTGAACATGTTCTCTATAAATATCCATCAGAAGATGAGGGTGATAGTTATCTTCCATGTCCATTTTTTCACTTCCCACCAATGTCTTTTTATGTGGTTATCTAGTTATGAGTAACTTGGTGTAAGTGTTATGGTTCAAAATTTCTTTTTTTAAGAGAAATTTTAATATCTATTTTTAAGATGTGGAATTATATGAATGGATCATTAATGTATTAAACCGTTGATAACATAGATTAATTAATATGAGGAAATTTATTTTAAGTGGGTTAGAATGTAACACCATGAGATTTTGGGGAATAATTTTTTTCAAAATAATTTATATGCTGTTGTTTTTCGTTTCATGGGCCAGTAGAAATATTTATTGTGCATATACATATATACTCAAAAAATAATTCAAAAATTCTATTACCATAAAATACCAACTTTTATTTTGTTACTAAAAACACTAACATTGTGAAATATGTATACAACACTGGGTTTCGTACGATGCACAGAACACTAAGTTGACGTACGACACACAAAACCCTGAGTTTTTACAGAAAATATCCTTTTATGGTTTTAATTATATAAATTAAATAATTATAACCCATATGTTAAAAATATTTACATTAAAATTAATATCTATATTATCAATATTTTTATGGATGATGTATATAAATAAAGCATATTGATAATGATTGATAATATTTTAAGTAATGTTTTTTTATTTTAAAAATTTAATTTTCCTAAATAAACAAAATTTATTAATAATATTAATTTTATAAGAATTTATAAATTTAATTTGATAAAATAGACTTCATTTTTTAATTTAGAATGTCAAAATTTGCCATGATGATTTTTTGGGATTTTGCTGAGAGACGACATTTTTTGATAAATATTAAAAAATAATATATTTTATTTAAAAAATGAATTTCAAATAATAATTAATAATGTTTATTTACATTATAATTTTTTATTGAGCTCATGTTAGATAAATAGTAATTCAATTAATACGGTGTAATTAATTAAAATAAATATCACTTTGAAAAATAATATGAAATATTAACCAATAATTTATCATTTTTCAAGATTAAAACCCAAAAATTTCATCCCATATGTGAGATTAGAACTCTTATTAATTTTTAGGATGTCATGACCCTTCCTTGGGGCCTGTGCCGTGACTACCCCAAACCCGCCTTCCATAGGCCAGGGGCTGGCAACTAGCACCAAGGCGTAATTCCTGGTAAAAAGGGAAGGCATTTCCTTTGCAAAGTAAACAAACACCATAGAGCAAGCAAACAGTAGAAGTAAACATTAGGTAAAAACTGTGTACAACAGTATGTGCGAAAATTTAAGTGGGACAGTATACAAGTCCAAACTGAAAGAAAAGTACAACTGGAAAGGGAAAATAACAACTGAAAAGTAAAGCCACAACGCTGAGCTGTCCACTGGAAATCCCACCTGAAGGGTGAGTACAGATAGCCTCCTCTGCTCGTCGGGTCCAGCTGACCGCTCCGAGTACGTCTCATCCAGTAGTCCACCTTCAGGTACCGTATTGGTCAACA
The DNA here is from genome assembly GCA_963277665.1 of Viscum album. NCBI lineage: Eukaryota > Viridiplantae > Streptophyta > Magnoliopsida > Santalales > Viscaceae > Viscum > Viscum album. The sequence goes on from OY728127.1 coordinate 1,130,121, forward strand.
GGCCTCAACCACGATCAGCGATGTCCGTCGTCTGCAACAAACACGACGTAGTACGGGCATAGCCCGTGCAGGTGTGAGTATAAGCCACTCAGTAGGGACCCCGAGACCCCCGAAGGTCTCCCAAAATACACAAAGGATAATCCACAAAGGAAATATGCAATTACGAATTAACATCCGACACTGCTTAGATATATGCCCATACATATACCTAAGTCATCAACTCTCGTTTGGCTCCAACATCTGATCCCAAGTACAACCCAATCCACACAGGAAAGCAAAACGTAAATCCACACAGGATAGCTCAACACAATCCACATTGGAAAGCAAAACAGGATTCAACTCACACATGTATACTTCTTCGTATGACGATAGAGATGATCAGTTATATCCACTGATTCATCTAAGCCGTCAGACCCACAAAGGATCGATAGGTACTAACCCCTTCAATGACCCACATAGGATCTGACCCACAAAGTATTGATAGGTAACTAACCCCCGCAATGACCCACATAAGATCGGACCCACACAGGATCTGTAGGCACTGGCTCACACAGAACCGCTAAGCACTGACCCACACAGTATCGGACCCACACAAGTTAGGTAGCACTGATCCACATAGGATCACTTAGTGTTATAGTCGTCGCCATTGAATACACTGAGGATCTCTGTACAATCGTCGTAGTAGTAGCAGTCGCAACCAGCTCTAGGGTTCCCGCACACAGCAAGATCGTTCGGGAGGGTCCGCTCAACGAGCCGAGAGGATGATACGTCAACTGACACATATTCTAGAGTTGATGTATCCAAAAGTTCTGTATCAACAACAGGAACTCAACGTCGCAGACAACACGTCAATCGGACGCCCGGTCTGAGAGTTATTGGCCTTTTCGTTCCATAGGCCGGGTTGGTTTTTAATGCAAAACCCACCCTAGCGTACTCCACCTGAATCCAAACCTCGGGCGGAGTAATCCAAAACATCCGTCTTACTAAAAGGAATCCAACAAAGTTGACGGCATGTCAATCGGATGTCTGGAGCTCCAGTTATGATAGTTTCCGCTGCGAGAGCCCGGTTGGTTTCGTGTACGAACCAACCCGGCTGAACACAATGTATTACGAAACATTGAGTGCGATATACTGAAACTACCATCTCGATCCAAATATCGCATTGCACACTAGAGTGCGGCACCATCTGGCTCTGCCGAACGACCAGTTTGCGGGGGGGGGGGGGGGGCTGCCCCCCGTGTTTTGTAACCGCGGCCCCCCTTAATGGGGGCCGCTAGCTGGCCAGTCGGGGGTTTGAACCCCCGACTTATCTCCTGTCCGGCCGGCCCGCCCCGGCCGGCCGGTTTCTACCGCCATGGGACAGGTGACGACCATTCCCCTCCCTGCTCTGATGCCGGCAGCCCATTTCCAGCCGTTGTTTCCCATGCTCCGCCGCAGCCCGGTACCGGACGCGAACTTCATTCGTCCGGTGCGGCGTGACGGCGCCACACCCCTCCTCTGTGGCCCCTCTCCGACCACGGTGCTTTTTCGGTTCTTCGGCGTGGTGCGACGGCGCTGCGACATGGTTCAAATTTTTAAAAACGTGGTGTGTCGGCATCGCGCATTCTTTCCGTTCGTTCCCACATGGTGTGACGGCACCGCGTCCCTTCCTGTCGTACCACAACAACAAGAAAAAGAAAGGGAGGGGGGTCGGTCATGGTTGTGCATTCCGACCTCCTCCCGTTAATTGATAGCATGCCGTCCAATTATATGTGGATAATTAATGGGAGTAAATCAAGAAAAGAAATCGCATAAACCCCTACTTTGTGCGAGATTGAACAGAGGTTCGTCGAATGAGGATTCATCGCGGGAAGAGACGTCGCAGAAGAAGACGTCGACGGCGTCGCGGTACACGGCGTCGCATAATCGGTTTCCGAGAACTCGGAGTTCTTCATCAGAGACTGATGTGTTCTTCACGTTCTTCGTCAAAGACGAAGAAGTTACTCAAGTCCTTAGCCCCTTTCTCCCAAAGACTCCACCACAAGAAGGTTCCAACCCCAAATAAAATAATTTCATCTCTTATTTTATTAACATAACATAAACTTTTGAATTTCAAGAGTTTGAATTAATTCCACTTAATTAATTCATGAAAAGTTGTCATCCATATTGGTGAGTTGAGGGGTTTTTATGAAATTGAAGGGGTGGGGTTCGTGTGGGCCCCACCACCTTCATAACCTGCAAATGGAAGTTCGGTGGTTTTCCCCAACTTCCACCCAAAGCTTAATCCACTTAAAGAAAATAAAAATTTTAGTTAAATTTTTATTTTATCTTCCTCAATTTTTATCAACCTCTCTCGTGAAAACGACACTTTGGAAAAGGTGTTTCTATGCAATTACCGGTGCTGTGGTTCCATCGTTTCCCTCATAATTCGATTTCGAGCACCGGTTCAAAAGTTAGAAATTCCCGCTCATTCGTTCACTGAACGTACCCGAGCTAAACATCGGATAGTAATTTCAGGCACACCGGGCCATAGAATCAAGTGCCGTCAGAAATTGCATTCTTGTAAAATCCCAAATAAAAGTAAGAAAAAATTTTCCTTGGATTTTATGGGTTTTTACATTACTCCCACCTCAGGGCTTTACGTCCCCGTAAATGTACATCACAAGCTAGGGAAACAAATGTGGGTACTGAGCACGCATCTGAGCCTCCCTCTCCCTAGTGCTCTCCTGGAGATTCCTGTGATGCCATCTGATGCGCACTAGAGGAATCGACCGTCCACGTAGGACCCGCTCCTGTCGATCCTCGATCTCCACTAGGACCTCCGTAAAAGTCTCCCCATCATCAACGTTCAGCTCCCCATGGTCAATGATATGCAACGGGTCGTGCACGTATCTCCTTAGCTGAGACACGTGGAAGACATCGTGCACCTGGTGCAACTGAGGTAGTAGAGCTAGGCAATAAGCCGCCTCGCCAATCCTATTGAGGACCTGGAATGGTCCGATGAAGCGTGGAGACAACTTTCCGCCTCGGACAAATCTCTGTATACCACGTCGAGGTGAGACACGCAAGAAGACGTGGTCGCCATCCTCAAACCCCAGTGGCCTCTGCCTCATGTATGAATAAGACTTCTGCCGGCTCTGAGCTGTCCTCATCCGCTCCTAGATGTCATGGACCTTCTCTATCGTGGCCTGGACCACCTCCGGTCCTACAAGTGCTGATTCCCCAGGGTCTGTCCAGCACAAAGGATATCTGCAAGGTCAGCCGTACAATGCCTCGTATGTTGCCATCCTGATGGTGGGGTGGTAAATATTGTTGTACGCGAACTCCACAAAGGGTAGGTGGTCCTCCTAACGGTGACCAAAGTTGATGACACATGCGTGGAGCATGTCTTTGAGAGACTGAATGGACCTCTCTGTCTGATCATCCGTCTAAGGGTGAAAAGCAGTGCTTAGACGTAGCTGCGTCCCGAACGCCTCATGCAAACCCTTCCAAAGCCAGGAAGTAAAGCGAGCATCTCGATTGGAGACGATAGATGATGGAACACCATGAAGCCGCACAATATCTTGAACTTAGAGACGTCCCCAGCTCTACTATAAGCCATGCTCTCTGATGTGTAAGAAGTGAGACGAATTGGTGAGTCGGTCAACAATCACCCAAATGGAGGCGTGACCTCTGGAAGTGCATGGAAGTCCAGTCACGAAGTCCATAGATATGCCATACCACTTCCACTCCGGGACCTCCAAAGGCTGTACCAAGCCAGCTGGTACCTGGTGCTCTGCCTTCACCTGCTGGAAGATGAGGCATCGAGAAATGAACTCTGCCACAGCCTTCTTCATGCCCGGACACTAGTGTTGTCGTCTGAGATCCTGGTACATCTTTTCCACTCCAGGATGTACCACCAAAGGAGAAGTGTGAAACTCTCTCAGCTCCTCCTCCCGTAATGAAAATGGTACCAAGGTACGTCCTCTGAAAAGGACATTGTGCTCTGCTCCAAAGGAGAAACCATCAGGTGCCTGACCTGAGGATATCTGTGCACGCCGCGTCTCATAGTCAGCATCCCCACGCTGCGCCTCTCTGACCCGCTGCAGCAGTGGAGGGGTGACTGTGAGTGACTGAAGGAAGGCTGCTCCATCTCTATCCATGAAGGATATCTGAAAAGAGTCTAACTGCTCTGTCACCTCCTCAAGTAGCTGAATGCTCGTCCTCCTGCTGAGAGCATCAGCTACCACATTACCCTTCCCAGGAGTATATACTATCTCAAAGCCATAGTCCTGGAGGAACTCGAGCCATCACCGCTTTCTCAGATTCATGTCATTCTGAGAGAAGATTTATATGAGACTCTGATGGTCAGAAAAGACTATAAAGCGCTCGCCCATCAGGTAGTGTCGCCACGTCTTCAGAGCGAAGACCACTGCTGCTAACTCCAGGTCATGGGTAGCGTAGTTCTGCTCATGTGGCATCAACTGACATGATCCATAGGAGATCACGGCCCGCTCCTGCGTCAAAACATATCCGATTCTGGTCCCTGATGCATCGAAATAGACTACGTATCCTACTCCCTCCTCAGGCAACCTTAAGATATGTGCACTGGTGAATCTCTGTCTCAGCTCCTGGAAGCACTGTTGACATCTGTTTTACCACACAAAGGGTTTCCCCTTCTTCATCAAAGCTAAGAGTGGTGCTGAAACTCTGGAGAAGTCTGGCACAAATCTTCGGTAGTATCCAGCTAGTCCCAAGAAAATCTGCACCTCTGTCATGCTCCTGGGTGGCTCCCAAGCTAGCACTGCCTCGATATTTGAAGGATCCAGTGCAACTCCCACCTCAGAGATGACATGTCCCAAGAAGTGGACATCACGTATCCAAAACTGGCACTTTGGGAGCTTAACAAAAAGCTGGTGCTCTCGGAGTGTGTCTAGTACAACCCGCATGTGGTAGGCGTGCTCCTCCTCAGTCGTTGAGTAAGTCGAAATGTCATCGATGAAGACCACGACAAATCGATCGAGGTATGGATGAAAGATCCTATTCATGAGGTACATGAACACTGTTAGAGTTTTGGTTATTCCAAATGGAATAAACAAGAACTCATAGTGGCCATACCGACACCTGAAGGTCGTCTTCTGCACGTCCTCATCCCGAACTCTGAGCTGATGATAGCCTGACCTGAGGTCTCTCTTTGAGAACCACCGTGCTCCCTTGAGCTTATCGAAGAGGTCATCAATCCTCGGTCGCAGATACTTGTTCCTCACTATCACCTGGTTCAGGCGACGATAGTCGACACAAAGTCGCATGCTTTCGTCCGCCTTCTTCGCGAACAAATTCGGGGAAGCCCAGGTTGAAACACTAGGTCGGATGAATCCATTGCCCTACAAGTCCTCCAACTGTACCCGTAGCTCTCGAAGCTCAGCGGGGGCCATCTGATACGCTAGGGTGGATATCGGGGATGTCCTAGGGTACATGTCAATATAAAAGTCTACCTCTCTGCGAGGAGGTTGTCCTGGAACGTCGTCAGGAAAGACGTCCGCATATTGTTCCACCACTACAGGAAAACTAGGACTTCGCACGTCAACTACTCCTAGGATGAGGATAGACAACTGATTAGTGATGGGCTACCCTCTCTTCTTTGAGAGTCCATCCAGTGCGGCCAAGTCACCCTTCTCACCGGTGAAGGTGAACATGCTCCCGTCGGTGTGTACACATCGTACCTTGCGCCTAAAAAAGTCGATCTGTGCATTGACTATAGATAACCAATCCATGCCAAAGATGGAATCGTAAGGCCTCGGTGCCGATACAAGAAGATCCTAGACAAAGATATCGCCTCCTAGAGTAAGCTCACACTGCCGGCACCAGTGCGTAAACGTCGAGTCTGCTCTCGTAGGAGTCTCTAGCCGTAAGGATGGAGCCAATGGCTCTTGTCGGAATCACCGAGCTCCGAACAAGGGCAGCGGCTATGAAAGAGTGACTCTCTCCTGTGTCTATAATAACTGTAGAAAGAGTGGAATAGAAACAGATAGTACCTCGAATCATCTCGGGCGCACCATGGTCGTAGGCCTCCGCTGCCTGGAGTTGTGCCTGTCTCTGCCCGCCAGCTCCCTGTGGTCGGGGTGGACCTCCTGGTGGCGGTGGTGGTAGAGCCTCAAAGCGCCGCCCGCCACCTGCTGCTCGGCCAGCTCCTCTGCCTCATCCTCCTTCTCCCTGCGGAACACCACGGTCGACCGACTGCCTCTGCCTGGGTTTCCCCTCAACGGTCTGCTTCTCCTCAGCATGGTGGGTCGGGTAGTCACGAGCCATGTGGCCCTGCACGCCGCATGAGTAGCACTGCCTGCCTCTCGAAAGACTGGCTCCGCGCCGTGTGCCCCGCATTGCTGAGACAGTGTCCTAAGGTCATCTCCGTGATGGTCTGGTCTTCTTGGACCCATGAGTCATCCGTCGTCTTCCTGCTACAGAAGACTCTAATACGTGCTGCCTTGTGGTTGGTCTCGCTACTGAAGTAGGCTCATCTAGATAGCTCTCGATCAGAAGGGCTCACTCCAGTACTCCTGCCTGAGTCGGACTGCTGAGGGAGATCATCGATGCCCTGATCTCATGCTTCAATCCCTGCTCAAAGGTCTGGGCCCGAAAGAATGGGTCTCGTACCATATCTGTCGAGTAGCGCGAGAGATGGGAAAATCTCGTTGTGTACTGTGCGACTGTTAAGCTACCTTGCCGCAGCTAAAGAAGCTCCTGGATGTGTATCGCACGGAGGGTGGCTGAGACGAACTCAAAGTGGAAGAGGCTCTCAAATTCCATCCATAGGAGAGATGCCTCATCGTGCACCTGAAGCATCAAGATCGACCATCTGCCTGCTGCCGCGTGCAGTAGGCTTGCTGCGAGGATCTCCATGAGGTCTGTTGGTGTCCTCACTAACTTGAAAACTCTCACCACTGCCTCCAGCCAGTCCTCGACTGCCTGGGGTTCCGTCTCCCTGTGGAACCTGGGCAGTCACTGGCGCTGGAACTCGTGCAGTGCAATAAGGCAACGTGCATCGTCAGTGGATGTGGCTGGGAGCATTAGTGGCTCGATGGGTAGAGGTACTGTCGGTGCCTCAGCTGTCAAAGGGCCCTGCACCGAGGCCTCGTCGCTCGGTGGGCTGTCGTCACACACAACTATTGGAACCCTAGCTAGCTGCCGTCGTGGGGCCATCCTGAAAAGAAACAGGTGAGCCACAGTCAAACAGTATACCTGGTGAGCTGACACAAAGTAATCAAAATGAAAAACATGAAACACACATGCAATCAATGTTTTCACGCATTAAGTCAGAAATCAGAAGTCAAGGACCTGGTGTACGGATACGTCGGCCACCGCCCCAACACTGGACTCCCTGGACTGATAACCACACCCAATACGCATAACACTATTGCTTCACATAAAAAAAGATCAGAGTCCCATGTTCTGTGGTAGAACCAAACTCCTCTGATACTAATTTGTCACGACCCGACCTCGGGGCCCGGGCCGTGACTACCCCAAGCCCACCTTCCATAGGCCAGGAGCTTGAGACAAGCACCAAGGAGTAATTCCCGGTAAAAAGGTAAGGGATTTCCTTTGCAAAGTAAACAAAAACCACAGAGCAAGCAAGAAGTAGAAGTAAACACTAAGTAAAAACTGTGTACAACAGTAAGTGCGGAAAAGTAAGTGGGCCAATATACAAACCCAAACTGAAAGTAAAGTACAACTGGAAAGGGAAAACATCAACTGAAAAGTAAAGCCGCAATGCCGAGCTATCCACTGGAAATCCCACCTGAAGGGTGAGTACAGATAGCCTCCTCTGCTCCTTGGGTCCAGCCGTCCGCTCCGAGTACGTCCCATCCAGTGGTCCACCTCTAGGTATCGTCCTACTCCGTAAGCCTTAACCACGATCAGCGTTGTCCATCGTCTGCAACCAACACAATGTAGTGTGGGCATAGCCCGTGTAGGGGTGAGTATAAGCTACTCAATAGGGACCCCGAGACCCCCAGAGGCCTCCCAAATCCACAAAGGATAATCCATAAAGGAAAGATTCAATCACGAAGTAACATCCGACACTGCTTATGTATATGACCATACGTATACCTAAGTCATCAATTCTCATTCTGCTCCCACATCCGAGCCCAAGTACAACCCAATCTACATAGGATAGAAAAACGTAAATCCACACAGGATAGCTCAACACAATCCACATAGGAAAGCAAAACATGATTTAGCTCACAGAGGTATACTTCTTTGTATGACGATAGAGATGATCATTTATATCCACTAATTCATCTAAGCCATCGGATCCACAAAGGATCAATAGGTACTAACCCCCTCAATGACCCACATAGGATCTGACCCAAAAGGATCGATAGGTAACTACCCCCGCAATGACCCACACAGGATCAGACCCACACAGGATCTATAGGAGTTGGCACACACAGAACCGCTGAGCGCTGACCCACACAGTATCATACCCACATAAGATCGGTAGCACTGATCCACATAGGATCGCTGAGTGGTGTAGTCATCACCGTCGAATCCACTGAGGATCTCTATACAGTCATCGTAGTAGTAGCAGTCGCAGCCAGCTCTAGGGTTCCAGCACACAGCAAGCTCGTTTGGGAGGGTCCGCTCCAAGATCCGAGAGGCTGATACATCATCTAACACATAGTCTAGAGTTTATGTATCCAAAAGTTCTGTATCGTCAACAGGAACTCAACGTCGCAGACGGCACGTCATTCGGACACCCAGTCTGAGTGTTATTGGCTTTTTTGTTCCAGGGGCCGAGATGGTTTTTAAGGCAAAAATAACCCGACATTACTCCACATGCATCCAAACCTCGGGCGGAGTAATCCAAAAGATCTTTTTTTACTAAGAGGAATCCAAAAAAGTTGACGGCATGTCAATCAGACGTCCGGAGCTCCAGTTATGAGCGTTTCCGCTCCGAGAGCCCGATTGGTTTTCTATACGAACCAACCCAGCCGAATACAAAGTATTCCAAAACCTTGACTGCGATATACCAAAACGACCGTCTCGATCCAAGGATCGCATTTCAGCTGACGGCGCGTCGATCAGAGGTCTGTAGCCCAACATATAGGCAAAAGACAAAAAAGGGTCCGAAAATGGGGGTTTCAGGCCCGGACCGACCCGGCCCGAGACCCCCTGGGTCGGCCCGGTGCACTGGCGCGCGGTGCCAACTGGCTCGGCCGAACGGCCGAGCCGTTTGGTTTTCCTTGGGGGGGGGGGGGGGGGGGGGGCGCTGCCACCCCGTGTTTTGTAACCTCAGCCCCCCTTATTGGGGGCCTCTAGCAGGCAGGCCGGGGGTTTGAACCCCCAGATTCTCTCATGTCCGGCCGGCCCGCCCCGGCCGGCCGGTTTCTGCCGCCACGGGACCGGCGACGGCCAGTCCCCTCCCTTCACTGACGCCGGTGGCCCGTTTCCGGCCGCCGGTCCTGCTCTGATGACGGTGGCCCATTTCCGGCCGCCGTTTCCCACGCTCCGCCGTGGCCCGGTACCGGCCGTAGCCTTCACTCGTCCGGTGCGGTGGGACGGCGCTGCACCCCTCTGCCGCGGCCCCTCTCCGGCCGTGGTGCTTTTACGTTTCTCCGGCGTGGCGCGACGACGACGCGTCATAATCATGCATTCTTCCCGTTCATTCACACGCGGTGCGACGACACCGCATCACTTCCCATTGTACCGCAACAATAAGAAAAATAAAGGGAGGGGGGTCGGACGTGTTTGTGCGGTCCAGCCTCATCCTGTTAATTGATAGCATTCGGTCCAATTATATGTGTATAATTAACGGGAGGAAATCACGAAAAGAAATCGCGTAAACACCTACTTAGTGCGAGCTTGAATGGAGGTTCATCGAACGAGGATTCGTCGGGGGAAGAGACGTCGTGGAAGAAGACGTCGACAACATCGCGGTACACGGCGTCGCGTAATCGGTTTTTGAGAACTCGGCGTTCTTCGTCGGAGACCGATGTGTTCTTCGCGTTCTTCGTCAAAGATGAAGAAGTTCCTCAAGTCCTTAGCCCTTTTCTCCCAAAGACTCCACCACAAGAAGGTTCCATCCCCAAATAAAATAATTTCATATTTTATTTTATTAATATAACATAAACTTTTTAATTACAAGAGTTTGAATTAATTCCACTTAATTAATTCATGACAAGTTTTCATCTATAATGGTGAGTTTAGGGGGTTTTAAGAAAGTGAAGGGGTGGGGTTCGTGTGGGCCACACCACCATCATAACCTACAAATGGAATTTGGGTGGTTTTCCCCAACTTCCACCCAAAGCTTAATCCAATTAAAAAAATAAAAAATGAAGTTAAATTTTTATTTTAACCTCCACAATTTTTATCAACCTCTCTCATGAAAACGCAACTTCGGAAAATGTGTTTCTAAGAAATTACCGGTGATGCGGTTCCATCGGTGCCCTTGGAATTTGATTCTGAGCACCGCTTCAAAAGTTAGAAATTCGCGCTCGTTCGTTCACTGAACGTACCCGAGCTAATCTTCGGATAGTAATTCCTGGCACACCGGGCCTCAGAATCAAGGGCCGTCAGAAACTGCGTTCTTGTAAAATCCCAAAGAAAATTAAAAAACAATTTTCCTTGAATTTTATGGGTCTTTACAGATGAATCTATGAATATAGTATCTAAAATATGACATAAAACATTTTATTGATGATTATATTTAGATTCTAATAATAACATGTTAATTTTGGTCCAAAATTCCTAGTGAATGTTATTAAAATTACACACAAGATTTAAGGAAAAATTATGCATTGTTAGGAACTAAACCTTAACATTGATGGCCCAAATGGCCCAGAAACATTTTAAACACCATTTTTCTATCCATATTTCATCCATAAACCATTCATTATTGAGTATTTTTTGGTTGGTAATACATTTTATAAGTATGAACATGTGTACACCTAATTTGATTCTAAAAATTTCATGTTGGTCCTTTTCTTTCCTTATAAACAACCACCACCTATACCAATTACTCAAACATCTCAATCCTTTTATCATCATCCATACTATGAAAAATTATACTCCAAAAACTCCCCTCTTTTAACTTTATTCCTTTTTTTCTGGATAAAATATTCTCAATTAATCCTTTTGGCATAAACCAAAAGGGGATACCCGATTAGGATGTAACATCTTCTTTAACGATCTTTTCAATTACTTTCCTTCTTCACCCTATACAATATATTTAATCCTTTATTTTTTAAAAAAACCAGTATCCTACATAAAATAGCATTGTTTTATTAAATTAGTTCTTTATACAGTTACACACACCTCAATCAAATGGATATTTAACCCATTGTTTCTATATACGTCTCTATGCTCCCCACAAAATGATGATTGTTAATTTTTATTTTACCACCATTGGATGTTACATTATTATATAAACTCTATTTATATATCTCATATATTATATTTCGTAATATTTTAAGACAATATATTGATTTTACAACACACATCACATTAATTTTCAATTGTTTTTAATACGATATCTCATTTGAAGATGTGTGGACTATCGCCCCCTGAATGTGCTATGATTGATCACAATCCAGATGAAATTTATTAAGGTTGTTTTTAGTTAAAATATATGATATATATAATATATTAATCCTACTTGTATAATGATATATATATTCAAACATATATACATATTTCATTTACATTAATTCTTTCAATATGATAATAAAAACGAAATAAAGTGTTCATCAGTATGTACGACGTACTGCCTCCACGAATGGTTTATTCAATTTCATGAATCTATATGATATAGATTATTTAAATATATATATGGGATAGAATCTATATTTATATCATGATTTAAATAATATAATGAAGATATAATTAAGAGAACAAATTATATAACTAATTAATACATATGCGAAGAACAAAGATAATATTACCTGACGCAAAACCTTAGCATATGATCATTATCAAGCATATAATTTAAGGTCATAATAAAATTATATAAGGTATTATATATAATAATATGGTTCCTTGAAGTACATATAATAAATTTAGATTTAATATACATGAATATTGTACAAGCGGTAAAAGAGTCAAGACACAAGGTAATGTGATTTCATCTCACATTTAATTTCCATGAGATTCACGTTATCTTCACTACTATTTCCTTTTGTGTGGACTATGTCCTGACCACAACTTTTATATATGGATAATATAAATAAATATATGTGTATTTTCATTTCCATTTTATTATCCTTATTTCATTGGGGTATGTTCCAAAAGGTAGGAAAATTATAAAACAATATGTACAATATGCCTTCTTAAATATTCAAGTTTTGTTATCCTGCTAAACTCTTCTTAATGGTTTCTATACATTTATTTTTCATTTTATATCATGAAAAAACTAATTTTAATTATATTTTATTCTTATTTTAATTTCCTTTTCATACATGGAGAGTATTATCCCTTTTTACCAATATACAAGTGTTTATGATGACATTCTCATCACTTTTCATGATTTTTTATCTTTTTTCTAACTTTAAATTTCTATTATTATAAATTTATCAAGGGCATCCATGACATTTATTTTCCTCTATTTATTCTGGATATAAAAACTTATTGGTACAATATGAAGACTATTTTTTACATATGATATTTAAGAATATTTTGTTATGTAATCATGACATTACCATCCCTTCCGTCGAAAAACTATGTTTTATAGAAAGGGTTTCAAAGGATATGATATAATACTCATATAATATATATAGGAAAATGTTACCATATTACAAATATCATAAAAGTAATCTTATTTTTTCTTTCCTAACAAGTCATATTTATATCCTTCTTACCGTGACAAAGGAAATATTATTTTATCCTTATGTCATGTACTATTTTTTCCAAAGACATTCCATTGAAATTTAATTTTAATATTTTTTAAAAATATAATCAATAAAAAAATTTAAATATAAATTTCAATGAAATTTTTTTAAAATTTTTTCGAAGATTATTTTATAAAATTCCATGTATAATCATATTGAAAACGTTTTCAAGAATATTTTTATGTTTTCAATGAAAAAGGTTTTGAAAATGAATTGAAGCCTCATTCCTATTTTTTCGAAGCTATTTTCAATGGAAATTATTTTCAAATTGTTTTATGCATTAAAAATAATATTTTCAAACAATAAAGTGTATTTTACACAAGAAATGTTTTAAAAATATATTTAAAAATTATTTTCAATATATGACGACATATTTTGATGTTACCCATTCCTTTCTAGGAAATAGTTAAAGGTTCCATTCATATCCTTTCTATGATTGTGTTATTCTTTATTTCATTGTCTCTTTGAATCCTATCTCAGTTTCATTGGTTATATGTTCCCAAAATCCATTTCTATTTCTCATGTTATGCATTGATGGAATAGTTAAGAAACCTATGTCTTTTCCATAGGTTATGTTGTGTGGAAATGTTAAAGAACCCCATACCATTTCATGGGTTATGATTTGATGTTTATAAATCTGATGACTTCTTTTGGGTCATTTTATGTTTAATGTTACATAATCATTTGGTAAATATATTAATGAATTAATGAGATTTATGGGACCTATATTTCCCTCAAATGTATTGGGAAATGTTATGTTTAATATGAAATCAAAGGGTACATGTGTTTTAGCCAATGTACGATGGGAAAGATGGTATATGGTTTGTAGCTCAAGCATGAAAAGAAATGTGGTTTATGGGTTTTATCCAAAGAACAAAAATAAAGAGGTTATATGGCTTTTAGACCAAGCCTGAAATGAATTAGGGTTTCATTATTGATACTCAAACCTAAAAGAAAGAGGGTTAACTGGTTGTAGCCCAATCCTAAATGAAATAGGGAATACAGTTTATAGTCATATCCTGAAAATAGATAGTGTATATGGGTTATAACATTATCCCAAAAACATGAGGATACATGGGTGGTATCCGAAGAATAAGAGAATGTAGGTACACATGTAGTTAGCCCATGCTCGATGTAGGTACATAGGTCATATCCCAAGCCTAATATGTTATAAAGATATTGGTAGGTATCCTTGACCTAAATGGTTCTATTATTTCATGTATGCCACAAATCTAATGATTTATTCCATTATCAATATTTAGTGTATCATGATACTTAATTCATTATTATTCACTTCTTATGAACTTCCATGCTTTATCTTATAGCTCATGTCCATGATCATTATTATGCAGGGTATAATCTTATAATATTACGATTAGGTTATCATACTCTTATGATCATGTTACACATATGAATTTTCAATATTTAACCTTTTTGTTCATCTGAGATTACCCCTTCTTACGTTTCCTTGATCCATGTTAAGAAGAAATGTTAAAGGATGATGTACTAAAGGTGAGATATTTATGGGAGATGTTGATGATATTTCACCAGGATATTGGATTTTGTTTCAATGATTCCAAATAAAGTAAACTATTATGATCCACGAGCATGTATTTTTCCAATATAATAAATATTCATCTAAAATGATGAAATATTCATGTATGTTAAGTCTGAGTTTCTCTAATAAGTGTAAAATGAATTCCTTCACATCAGTTGTTGGTAGTCCTATGTATAGAAGTGAAAAAATATCATATTTGAAATTTAATTGAGATTAAGAAGTTATATGAGAAAATTTAATTCTATAATAAATATAATAACATAAATTTTTAATCATATTTTTTAAATAAAATACTATTTTTTATAACATATAAGATATGAAAAAAATATTAATTTAGAAAAACAATCCTATTATTAAACTGTGACTTATAATTATGAATCATTTATATTGGTGGGGATAAGGAATATTAAGGTCATTTGGAATAATACTATAATAAATAATAATTCATTCATTCAATCATTGTGACTAATTAACATTTTTTTTGTAATTTCATTTTATACATCAAAAACATATTTTCATCAAACAATTGATATTTATTTCATTTTATTTGAAAATAATATACACAATTTCAATAATTTTTAGAAACATTATTTAATAAAATTATTATTATTCTTGATATTATCATATACATGTGAACCAATTGTTAAATTTTGAAAATTTTGTTAAAATTTAACAATAAAAATTTATTTGTTAAAAATATATAATTTTTTATAAAAATTCCATTTCATTTCAATAAATTAACAAATTTTAATTTCCCATAATGTGTATTATATTATTTGATGTATGAAAAGTATTATTTAGTTATATTTAATAAATCAACATTGTAATGCCCCGACCCCCGTTACCCAGAGTCGGTGCTTTGTTACATAACATTGGAATGATACAATGAATCGTGTCCTGAAAGACAGATCATTATAGTAGCCTTGGAAGTACTGGATACATTCAAAAGTTTAACATTACATCATGAAATAAAAACATAAACAACATTGTGTCCCCTCTGAACATGCTTACATCCTTATCATAACCCTACAGTTCAACCGTTAAATACTTATTCACATCCTGGGAAAAATAAATCATAGAAATGGGTGGACTGAGACTCCCAATAATGATAAGTAGTACAACGAATGATAACATAAATATTAACCATGGTGAATGATTAAAAACAAATGTCTTTACAAATAATAAACATGGAATCTTTATGGCAGGAATGTGAGTTGAGTAAATAATGACATAATAAAACATAGTCATGTGTATTCAACTAGTCGAATAACCACATGAACCATCAATATTATTTTCATAATGAGGGATTTTGTAATGTCGGACATTCTGAAACATCGTGTCAATGCCTCGACCAAGACGTCTAAAAATGGTTTTGGCCTCGTCCAAAACCATATATTATATTGGAATAGGACTCAGACAATTTCACATCTTATTTTCTCATGAGACCTACTGATGTGTCGAGGAGATATAACGTGATCCACCAGTCACATACTAATTCAAATACATTCCTCATTTAAAAAGGTTGAAACATAACATAAATATTCGTATTAAAACTAGCATACAAAATGTCAAAACATTAACCATAAACCATGAATGGTATAAAAATAACACATCCATAATCAAACATAACACAAAACATTCAATACAACATGAAATATTTTTATCATAACAAATCATCTTAAAAAATGTTTAAAATCCATCATAGGATGTTTCCATAGATGAAATTAAAACTATTTGAAAGAAATACCACATTCTATTTTGAAACCTTTTATGAGTCACATAATTATCGAAAAAAAATTATTTTGAAAATATTCTTATATGATAGGGGAATATTAGATGATGTTATAATGACGAAAAATAGTTATGCCTACTGTATAAGTTAAAAAAACACACATACATTAATTTTGTCGAAAAGGTCATAAAGTGCCATGTTTGGAAAATGGAAAAAAATTACTTTCAAAACATATAAGATCCAATAAGCGTATAAATGAAATCAACCCATTTTTTAGTAAATAGTAAAAATGTTTTGAAATACAGTTTTAAGAAAACATGTATGTTCATGATAAAGAGGTCCCAACAGATACTTACGTAAAAATAAATCTTATAATAAAGAGATTATCGAATTAACCATTACCTTCTATATTTCATTAGTCGATGGTATGTTCACCTCCTGTATAATAGATAAAAAAATTTATTTAATTATAAATGAACTATATAAATAAATTTGATAACATATATGATCTTATAATATTACTTTTTTAATAATATTTTAGTAGTATCATCGATTCAGGTGTTAACTGATTATTTTTTCATTGTATGATTCGATACGTAAGCCATGCTTGTTATAGATAGGATTTATTTGATTCATATACAAAATTATAGTATGTTCATAAATATTATTTTTAATCATAAAATTACAATTATTTTTGAATGAATATAATGGGGAATGAATCTCATCACGTTCGTGGAGACAGAAATCGGTACGTACGCACGAGTGACAACATCATTATATTGTTGGAAAAATCATATTTAATTGGATTGTATATCATATATACTGAATATTTATCATGTAATATTTATTATTTACATCAGTTATACTCATTATTATACCAAAAAAAATAATGAAGTTTTTGAATAATAAACTACACCCCGACGTGGAGACGGTAATCCGTATGTACAGAAGTATGGTGACATTAACATTTATAGGATGGATATAATATTGAATTTGGATACACCATTTTTATAATAACATAAAATTATATAAACTATATTGGAGTTATTATTTTATAATGGAAACAAAAAATAAAGACGAAGTGGAAGAAGAAAAGAACTTCAAAGAGGTGATTAAATATTTACCTCTTCTTCGGGTTCATTACTTTGATTTGATCAAAATCGATCTTTTGGTTTATTTTCTGACAAAATAAAGTTCTCTAGGATGAATGGAGAAATGTTTCTAGGATATTTGGTCCAGGGTTGGCCAATCCCAACGGATTTGGAGGTTTGATATAAAGTGAAGGGGATGTTTCCTTTTATAAGAGAGGTGAGGGTCAATTAAAGAAAAACATGAAATATTATTTTATAATAAAATAATTTTCAGTTTATAATGGCTCCAAAATGAATTATTTACAAAATAAAGTGGGTATGGGTTGAAAAAATCTCTACCAATAAGTTTTATATAGGTTTAGGTCATCATATTTACCTTATCTTTTAGATTTACCTCTTAGTTAAAAAATTTGACATATACTACGTATATTTTTATTGTTATATTATATGGTTTATAGACATAATATAACCATCCATGAGACCACCATGTGGTTAAGTATTAATATATATAACTTTATATACTTCTTTTGGCCTATTATTGTATTTTTAAAAATATTATATCAATTAATTATATTGTATTTTTTTAAACTCAATTATGTCAATTTTGGCACTATTTAGTATTTGGTTTTGGTGAAAGTTGTCACATCTTGATTACTTAGTAATAAAAAAATTAAATCAACCCTAACATGTAATAGTCACCTAGAAACTTCTAGGATGACATAAAAACATTCAAAATATATTTATTTTAATATTTACAATATAATTTATTTCATTCTTTTATTAATAAAGAAAATATTGTATCATTATTGTGTCATAAATAAATATATGTATCTTCTGTCTAAAAATTATCAATAAACTATCATCATCTAGGAAATTTTATAGCTTTAAAATTAATATTTATAGTATAATAAATCAATTATATAACCCCATATAAAAATTCCTTACTAAAAGATACATGCTTTTTTATTTTTCTCTTCACTTAAGATTAATTAATATAAAATGTAATTATCACTTCCATGTGGATTAATGGGGTCCCAAAATCAACCCATGGATGACCATGGTCTATCTCTTATCAACCAATAGAAATAATACACATTTTAGGATAATTTAATATTATTATAATATTATTTCTTACCCTTTTTTACCGGATTTACCCTTTAACTATGGTAAATAAAATATTTACCGAAATAATTATTAATAATTTCTAAAAGTAAAAGTTACTTATTCACAAAATATTGACCTCGTGAATCCAAATATGAATCCAATTTTTCAAATTCAAAACACAGAAGTGGAAGAATTTAATTCAAAATTAATTCCCGTTGTAAAAAAAAACATGTTTTAAAGAAATTATAACAATGAAATGATTGACACTTGCTTAATCCAATTTAAATGTGAAATTAAATCCAATGCGCTAAATTATATAAAATGATAAAAAAATATAGTCTAATGATAATTTAATACCACTCAAATATATAATTTTACACTACAAATTATTTAAATTAAAAAATTTATTTTTAATTAAAATTTAGTATTTTTCACCAGTCATCAAAATATGAAAGTTTTCAGAAAAATACCAAAAATTTATCCAGACAAAAGATTTATGTCTCTCTTCTAAATATGAATTTAATTTCAAAAAATTGAATATATAAAAGTGTTAAATATTGGATTGAAAAAGGGTTCACCATTACAAGGTGAAAAACTACTTTTTTTAAAACACATCTTTTATCGTAAAAATTAAATTTTTGTTATACTATGCCTAAAAAACAAAAAATATTAATGTTAAAATAATATAGGATATATAAATATTAAAATTTGGTTAATACAATGCATAACCCCTTTTTTGAACGGCTAGTTTTGTAAGTCATGGTGTGCCCGAAGTCGGTGTTGCGTGTAGCGTATGTTATTGAAATACATTGAAAAGATAACATACTATGAAATAGTGGGGGGTTACATTCTCCCCTACTTCAATAAATACCATTCTATTAATTTTAAATTGTTTTTTTTGAAAATAATAGCTTATCATAAAAAATACCTTTGGGGAAAACCGACATAGGAAATTGGGTTAATAAAATTTAGGCCTAATAAGAGGGAAAGTAAAATGAAAAAGTCACCAACAAATCATGATATAGATTAGGAGAACATTGGGGCCAATTAGGGACACATAATTGGAGGAAAACATAAATATTTTTATGGATTGATTGAGATCATCAACCACAAACAAGTTTAAAATTGTGGGCCTCAAATCCATAAATCTAAAATGATTTAGAATATCATCTATACAACAAAACCTAATGTATTAGGAAAACACTTTTTGGCATTTAATATCCCTATCCTAAAGTTTAAGAAAAAAATTCTTCATATAATTATATATATATATATACATGATAAGTAGAGTTCCATCCTTTATATAATTTAAACAACACTCCAAAAGAAAATATAGATCAAAAATATTTATTTAATACTAACAGTATAAGGTTCTAGACATATTCAGGGAAGAAAAATAATTTATAATTACAAGGGACCTCATATAGGATAATGTTAGGTCATAAATCCTTGTCGCACTTTTGTTGTGGGTTCGATTCCGACTGCGTTTTCCGAAGTGATGGGGTATCGCCTGATCGACAGGTTGTCCTTTTTATAAAACAATAGTTGTAACGCCCCGGTTTTGGAAGACACCCAGAGGCACCCCGTACCCAGTTCGTCACATGGCCTCTAGCACATTTCCCCAAATGACAGAGGTTGCCGACTAGTAGCGAGGGCCTTGGGTGTGAGAGTAGGGAAACTATGCCCTCATTGGCAGATTACACAACAGAAGAGAAAAAAAATAACAACAACAGTTGAAGCAGTAAACATTCATACAAGACTAAAAAATAAATAAAAGAAGACTAACAGATAAAAAATTGGAGCAGAAATATATTTAAATGATGCATGGTACATATATGTCAAGGAAAACAGCCAAACAAGTCACAATGCTGAATACAATACCAAACCAAAATGCAAGAAAACAGATGAGCAACTCCTCGACATCGCAATCCTCATCTTGGTCCCATACTATCCAGAGCTAGTGCAATCAGGAACCTGAAGTACAAGTGCACTTTCCCTTATCTATACCTGCAATAATATAATCTGTTTGGGCCCAAAAGCATGACCCAAACAGGGTGTGAGACAATGTCTCAATAGGCATCCACCCAGAGATCTGTGCCTAACAGTCAGTGAATATATGGCAGGTAAACAATAGTAAGCAGTAAAAAGCAAGCAGTAGACATGATAATACACCGCAGTAACAATCAACAGTTTCTAGCATATAATCCATCAAAAATAAAATGCCACTCAAGCTAGTAGAACAAAAAGGTAACCTATGGGTAGATTTCACAGCCTAACCCCCTATGGTTCAACCTACATGTACAAGAAACCCATTGGGAGGCACACACAGTCTCACCCCTCTGGTTCAGCTAAAGTATAGACTCCTTGAGGAAGCAATCACCGTCAATTCCCCCTATAATCTCGTATCGTGCTAAAGGCTCTCTCGGGAAGCAGTCAACATCTATTCCCCCTGTGGCCCACATCGAGTAACTATAGACTCTTTGAGGAAGCACTCAATGTCAATTCCCCCTATGGTCTCGCATCATAAATAAAGACACTCTGGAGAAGCCCTTACGTCCATTCCCCCTATGGCCCACTACACTAGGTTCTCGCAGCCCTATGTATAGAAACATGCGTAGTGAACATGTATCGACCAAGTAAACCTCATGAACTACTTGGATATCATTCAAAGGCTCAACAACATAATAGTACAACAGCTCCACTATCCTACAACTAGGCATGGGAACTGGAAAACACCGAACAAGAAAAAATGCATGGAAAATAATCCAGAACATAGTACAATTTACTCTATTCACAAGCAATGATCTCTACACAGGAATATCTGTAAGGCAAGAAAACAACAATGAAAAAACACGAAACATGCAATACCTCGTTCAAGGGTATTGGTGGAAATTGAACATAATATTCAAAAACTTCTTACAGAAATGCACAAACCACCTACCTCAATTCTAGGAGAATGATATATGTCAACCACGACGTCATATTCTACTTAGGACGTCAATGATCGGAGAAAAAAATCCAAAACGCTCAACCCAAGATATCATGAGAAAGATGAGAAATTGGAAAACAAGATCTTGGAGAAGGAAGAACTCACCGCTGCAGTTCCAACACAATCGACAGCAGTTTAAACAGAGATCTGACTAAGGCTCGGGAATCTGGAAAAGAACCTCGGCCGTATGGGTCGCTCTCGGATGATGAACCTGGAGAACGGGTTTGATCTATCTGCTAGGCGCGACCCCGATGTGTTTAATGAAAATAGAATGTACATGGCATTTAGTATTAGAGTACACATCATGTGCTATGTTTTTTTGTACTCCCCTTTAACCGACCTCGACATCACCCCTACACACCGTGTGTGTGGCCCGTACATGGCCAGCACACGGCTTCTATCGGGAAAATAGTACACAACATGTACTCAGAATGCACAAGGCGTGTACTTCTAAAATTTCCACAAATCCTTTTATTTTTAAAAAACTCCATAAAAAGGAAATACATACCTAAAACGTTGATTCGGGTTCTTACAAACTTCCCCCATTAATGAAATTTGTCCCCGTATTCCCCTAAGAGGAAAAGGAGAAGAAACCCCGAACACCTCTGGCCAATATGATTGTACATCGGCCTCCCTTTCCCAAGTCTCGTACTGTACTTGGCAATGTTGCTATAGAACTCATACTAGAGGAACAGATGGCCCACAGAGAACCTTCATACCGCGATCAACAATCTGGATAGGATGCTCCTCAAATGATGCATCCACTTTGAGCTCAACCTCCTCAGGCTAAAAGACATGAGATGGGTCTGAAAGGTAACATCGGAGCTGAGAGACGTGGAGGATGTTGTGCATGGCCTAGTACCTCTGAGGTAACTGCAACTGATAGGCAACCGGCCGAACTATCTCCAACAACTCAAACGGCCCGAATTACCACGTTGAAAGCTTACCCGGTCTCTGAATCCTCTTGTGTCCCAACCTTAGTGTGACATGCATGAAATCTTGATCCCTGACCTAGAACTCCAGAGGTCATCTCCCCTGATCAACATAAGACTTCGGCCCATACTCTGTTCTATCCATCCTCTTCGGACTCAAATCTATCTTCTCTGAGGTCTCCTAAACAAGACGAGGTCCCAGTAAAGCTACTTCTCCTACCTCTAGCCAACTTAAAGTTGATCGACAAGGCCTACCATACAAAGCCTCGTAAGGTGCCATCTGAATAGTCACCTGAAAACTGTTGTTGAAGGTGAACTTTAGTATAGGGATATGATTTGGCCAAGAACCACCAACTTCTAGGATACAAGCTCAGAGGATATCCTCAAGAACCTGGATCGTACGCTCAGAATGTCCATTAGTCTGGGGATGGTATGATGTACTCAAAGGTACATGTGTAACCAAAGCCTTCTAAATCCCCTTCCAGAACCGAGAAGTAAAGAGCACAGCCATGTCCGAAACAATGGAGTGTGGAACTCCATGTAGAAGTAAAATCTCTCGAATTTAATGTCATCCCAGACCATCGACACTGAAGCTCTCCTTGATTAGTAAGAAGTGAGCATCCTTCGTAAGTCTGTCGACGACAACCCAAATAGCATCGTTCCCTCTAGGATACCTCAACAATCTTGTCCCGAAGTCCATCATGACATCATTCCACTTCCACTCTGGAATGGGAAACTACTGTAAAAGGCATGCTGGCCATTGATGCTATGCCTTCACCTGATGAAAAGTAGAACACCGCAAGATGAAACCAGCAAAATCCCTCATCATACTTGTCCACCAATACTGGCGATGATGATCCCGATACATCTTGGTGACACTAGGATTTACTTCCCTAACCGAGGAATGAAAATCCTGCATCAGCTCCTTGTGTATGCCTTCTTTTACCCATATGTGTCCCTGGAAACGCACGATCTCATCCTTGATCATTGTCCATCCAAGAAGGGGGTCCTCTCCTAACACACTCACCCGCAGGACTAAGCCTTCTGAGTCTGATATCTGCCTCATCCGTACCCGATCAAGTAGTGTAGAGGTAACAGCTACAAGAGATAGGAAGGTCTGTCTCTGTCTGTTTGTTCACCTCCAGATGCATCTCAGGGAATAGATCCATAAGCTTCCACTCACTCCTGGCCTCCTGAACTGCCTGAATCTATGTTCTCCTAATAAAAGCATATGCCACTACATTGTCCATTCCTGGCATATAGGCAAGCTCGAAATCAAAAAAACGGAAGATACTCGACCCAC
This sequence comes from Viscum album, assembly GCA_963277665.1. Lineage (NCBI taxonomy): Eukaryota > Viridiplantae > Streptophyta > Magnoliopsida > Santalales > Viscaceae > Viscum > Viscum album. The sequence continues at coordinate 1,153,669 of OY728127.1, forward strand.
CTGCACTGTCTCAAATTCAGATCACGCTGAGTGAAGATGTACATGAGACTCTTGTGGTCGGTGAAAACCACAAAGTACTCTCCCAGAAGGTAATGTCCCCAACAGAATAAGGCATGAACAACGGCTACCAACTCCATATCGTGTGTCGAGTAGTTCCTATCATATGGCCTCAACTGCTGAGATCCTTACGTAACGACTCCATCTCCCTGCATAAGCATATCACATAGCCTGATACCTGAAGCATCACAATAAACAGTATAGCTCCTGCCTGGCTCTGGAAAGAATAGTATTAGTGCTGACTTCAACCTTCCCTTCATCTCCTGAAAGGCTGACTCACAAGAATCTGACCATAAGAACTTCTCCCCCTTCTTGGTCAGACTTGTCAAAGGTGCTATTAGGCATGAAAAGTCCTGAATGAGGCATTTGTAGTATCCATCCTACCCTATGAAACTATGTACCTCAAAAATGTACTTTGGATGCTCTAAGGAAAGTACAACTCTCCCTTTCTCTGGGTCCACAAATATTCCTACCTCTAAGATGACATGACCAAAGAAATGAATCTGATCCATCAAAAAGTTTCACTTTGAGAGTTTATCATAATGTCTATGCTCTCTCAGTTTACTCAGAATGATCTCAAGATGTGTGGAATGGTCGTGTCGAGTGTGATAGTACACCTAGATATCATCCACGAAGACCACAACAAAGGAGTCCAAGTAAGGATGGAACAATCGGCTCATCAGTGCCATGAAAACTGCCAGCACATTGGTGAGTCCAAATGGCATAACGGTATACTCGTAGAGACCATACCAGCTCTTAAAAGCTATCAAAGGTATATCTGAGGGTATAACGTGAAACTGATGATAACCGGACCTCAAATCGTTCTTTGAGAACTACTGGCCTCCTCGAAGATGATCGAAGAGATCATAAATCCATGGCAACAAATATCGGTTCTTGACCGTCAACTGGTTCAACTTCTGATAATTCACACAGAGCCTAAGGGTACTATCTTCCTACTTTGCAAACAGGATAGGAAAACCCCAAGGAGAAGTACTGGGTTGGATGAAACCCTTTTCCTATAACTCCTCCAACTGCTTCATGATCTCCAACCACTCAAATGTATCCATCCTGTAAGGAGGAATGGACATCGGTGCCACTCCTGGCACGATCTCAATAGAGAAGTCCACCTCACGCACTGGAGGAAAACCTGAAACTTCTTCTAGAAATACATCCCTTAAATGATCCACCACTTGAGGAAAGTCCAACTATGAATTCCCCTATTCATCCAGATAAAGACTAGCAATCTGGGTTGTCACCCTTCCTAGCCCATGATGCTCGTGTCCTTCTCGACTCGCCTGAACGTCCCATTCACCTCTATGAAGAAACGATTCACCCTCTGGAGAGATGAAACTCACCATGTGGCGATAAAAGTCGACGACTGCCTAGAAGGGAACCAACCAGTCACTTCCGTGAATGACATCATAGCCTGTCATCTCTAGGACATTGAGATTCCATAAAAACAATACACCCCAACCTCGAGAGGGCACACTCTACACTGATGTAAACTAGATGTACTCGTTCCCAAAGGTGTGTCTAGTGTCAAAGAGATGGCCGAAGAAAACATACAGAGTGAAAGGCTCTCCACAATAGCAATAGAGATAAAGCTATGCATAGCACCAGTATCAAAAATAGTTGAAGATAAAAATGAGGCTACTAAAATCGTACCTCGAACGGTAGATGGTCTGGGATCCTGCTCCAGATAGGCCCGCTCCACCACAAAAATTCTGGCCTACACCGCGGCCATGTGACCCTAGCTGACCACTCTGAGATGATCCTCCCTACTGGAACTGATGGACTGGTGACTGACTAAAAAGTCCATGACCTCCACCTCGGCCTGAATGGCTGTAAGAACTCTAGATCCATGACTGGTGAGAAACTGGTGGTTCTGCTCTTGAATGATGAATCATGGAAGAACCCTTGTCACCAGCTAATGGTGAGAAAACCTGGAAGAAATGCTGAAGGTGCCCCATCTTGCCACAAGATCAACACTCCACTAGGTCTCTCTGGCATTGTGGTCTCATGTGCCCTGCCCTTCCGCACTGGTAGCATAGGATCCGGCTGCCAGAAGATGTGTCTCGCCTCCTCAGATCACCGCGTAAAGACTTCCGATGGCGTTTCCTACTATCAACAGTAGGGGAACTAACTCTAGAAGCAGAACCTACCTAGAGGGAATCTTTGGAGTCTCTCAAATTGAGCTCCTTAATTAGTGCTTGGTTGATGATGGAAGAGATGGAAGTCAACAAGAAGAGGTTCACCTGTGAGCAGATCTCCCACCTGAGACCATCCACAAAATTCCTTGCCAAGAATACCCCACTTACATCCCGAAGTGGTGTGAAACGCTGCATCTCGGTGAAAAAAGATGAATAATCCATGACAGAAAGAGTACCATGCTCTAGACTCATGAACTCCCGAGCTCGATCGGCCCTCAGGGTCTCCGGGTAGATGTAGTAGTACAACACGCGCTGAAACTCCTCCCAAGACATGACTTGATGATGACCCACCTGTGAGATCGCGTCCCACAACCTCTTGGCAGAGTCTCGGAGAATGTAGGTAGCGAGCTTGACCCGCCTCTCTGGAGGTGTCTCCAGATGCTCGATGATAGTCCGTATGGAATCCATCCATGACACTGCAGCCTGTGGTCCTCCTTCCCCCGAGAAAGTAGGAGGATGCTACTGCTGGAAAACCCATATCAAGTCTTACATAGATCTGGCAGGAGGAGGTGCTACCGGAAAGGTCAGCATCATCCTTATAAAACCTTCCATGAACTGCACATCATCTCCTGCAACTAGTATAACAGTCGACGCCAAGGCTGGCTCGACCGGAGGATCGGCAGGAATTCCCTGATCAACCATTTCTGGCATCTGGTCACTGCCTGACAACTGACGTACAACCGTAGCACGTCTCGGAGGCATAGTTCTGAAAGATCTAAAGCATACCCTAGATTAGAAAAACAAGGATAGAGAACAAAGGAGTACAAAATGGATAAGGGATCATCAAACCCTCAATATTTACAATACATGAGTACCCGACATGTATAAACTCTAAACGGAGTGTACTTAACTCCACTCCCATGACTGTGTCACCTTGCACAGCGAACCCACACGGTCATCATAAACTGAGACTACATGGCATGTTACCCATGGAAACAGTGTGTAGTAGACATGGTTTCAACAACCCATGTTGTTAGTTACACAACCGGATACATGGCTAGGACTACAAGGCTTGTTCCGAACAAACACGACGTGTACTTGAAGATCTTCCCAACTCGTGTTGTTGGCGACACGACCATGTACACGACTAACCCTTACACGGCGTGTTCCGAACAAACATGACATTTATTGGATGAGAGAACACTGTCCCATGTTTTTCGTGAAATGGCTGGGTACATAGGGAAAGGATACACAGCGTTTTCATACAAAACAGGACGTGTATGGGATGAGTTTCCCTGACCCATGGTGTTAGTTACACGGCCGGGTATACACTCCCTACTACACGACCTGTACCTACCATACACGACATGTTCCTGGAGATTTTTCACAACCAGTGTTTCTTCTCACACAGTCAGTGACATGGTTTAATACTACACGACGGGTATATATGAAGTACACACCTTGTATTCTGGTTTTTTCTGGGTAGTAGCTCTGAAACCGCACCGATGCCCAGAAAACATAGAAAAACGAGCATGAAGGATCCAAATTCTGATTCGTGAGGGCCCATACTCCCCACGAATCAAATCTTGGCATCCATTTAAGAAAAGTATGATAAAAACAATCCTCCATCAAAAAATAGATATTCTAACAAAGCATTTATCACAATATCATGCATAATCTACACAAATACTATCACAATAACATGTAATCACTAATGCACCCTAGATGGAATGGAAGGAATGCATGGCATGTGATTTCTAACAAGTGCCTATGTGATTCATGAGACAGAATACCCTCATCTCATCGGGTTGTGATAGAAATAGAACTACAATAGCAACAACAATAACAACACAAGCCTTGTGTATCACTCCAGGTGAAATCATATCAACCCTAAAATCTCAAAACTCAAAAACTGCAATAATCGATGTAGTATGACTTTTCCCCGTACATGGGTTAGCTACTCCTGAGAACATCTTTGCACCAAGTACCGAATCTATCCTGTCCCTGGATAAAGGCTCCAAACAGAAAATCAAGATAAAATAACACCTCTGATACCACTTTGTAATGTATCGGTTTTGGAACCACCCAGAGGTGCCCCATACCTGGTTTGTCACATAGCCTCAAGCGCATTTCCCAAAACGCCATATGCTGCCGACTAGCCATTAGGGCCTTGGGTGTGATAGTGGGGAAACTATTCCCTCATTTCCAGAGTACACAGTGGAAGTGAAAAACAAATAACACCAATAGAGGAAGCAGAAGACATACAAAAAATAGTAAACGATAAACAGCAGAAGACTAACAAATAAACAATTGGAGCAGAAATATATGTAAATGATGAATGTTACATATATGTCTAGGAAAACATCCAAACAATTCACAATGACGAATAACATACGAAACCAGTGTACAAAAAAACAGATGAGCAACTCATCAGCATCGCAAGCGTCGGCTTGGTCCCATGCTCTCCAGTTGCAGTGCAATCAAGAACCTCAAGTAGAATAGAACTTTCCCATATCTATACCTGCAACAATATTAACTGATTCGGACCAAAAGCGTGACCCAAACGGGGTGTGAGACAAAGTCCCAATAGACAACCACCCAAAGATCTGTGCCTACCAGTCAGTGAATATATGGAAGGTAAAGTACAGTAAGCAGTAAAAAGCAAGCAGTAAACAGGATAATACACAGCAGGTACAATCCACATTTTCTATCATATAATCCACAAATATGAAATATCCATTTAAGCAAGTAGGTAAAAAAGGTATCGTCTGGGTAGTTCTCCGAACCTAACCATGAATGTTCATCCTACACATTTTAGAAACCATCTAGGAGGCACACAGAGTCTCACCCCTCTGGTTCAACAAAAGAATAGACTCTCTGAGGAAGCAATCACCATCAATTCCCCATATACTCTTGTATCGTGCTAAAGGATCTTTGGGGAAGCTCTCAAAATCAATTCCCCATGTGGCCCACATCGAGGAACTACAGAATCTCTGAGGAAGCCCTCATCGTCAATTCCCTATGTGGTCTCGCATCGTAAATGAAGACACACTGGAGAATCCCTTACGTCCATTCTCCCTATGGCCCACTACACTATGTTCTTACAACCCTCTGTATAAAAACATGAACAGAGCCCGTGTATCGCTGAAGTGAACCTCACGAACTACTTGACTATCATTATAAGGCTCAACAACATTACAGTAAAACAGCTCCACTATCCTACAACTAGGCATGGAAACTGGAAAATGCCGAACAAGCAAACAAGCATGGAAAAACATCTAGAAAATAGTACAATTTACCCTATTCACAAGCAATGATCTCTACACAAGCATATCAGCATGGCAAGAAAACAACACGGGAAAATAGGAAACATGAAATACCCCTTTCAAGGGTATTAGTGGAAATTGAACATAATATTCAATGACTTCCTACAAAAAGGCACAAACCACCTACCTCGATGCTAAGAGAATGATATACATGAACCAAAACGACAGAATCTCCATAGAAAATTGAATATCTGAGAAAACATCCAAAACGATCAACCCACAATATTTTGAGAAAGATGAGAAATTAGAAACAAGGCTCTAGGAGATGGAAGAACAGACCGCTGCAGTTCCAACACAATCAACATCGGATGAAATAGAGATCAGATAGAGGCTCGGGAATCTTGAGAAGATATACGGCCATACGGGTCACTCTCGGATGAAGAACCTGGATAAGGGGTGTGTTATGTCCATCAGGCGCCACCCCAGTGCGTTTAATGAAAAAAATAAAGTACACGGTGTGTACTTTTAGAGTACACGACATGTACTAGGTATTTTTGTACTTCGCTTTAATTGTCCTCCACATCACCCCGACACACCATGTCTGGGGCCCGGACATAGCCAATACACCACTTTGATCAGGAAAAGAGTACACGACATGTAATCAAAAAGTGCACGACGTGTACATCAAAAATTTCAAAGAATCCCATTTTTCTCAAAAACTCCAGAAAAAGGAAAGACATACCTGAAATGAAGATATGGGTTCTTACAATAGTATTATTATATTGAAAAAATAATACTATAAAAATTTCAACTTAATCCATTCCAACCATTATAGATATCCAAAATACTTCTGCCCAAATTCTCTCTAAAAGGTATCAAAATTCCACAATATGTTGCAACGTCAGATTCCACAAACAATGTGAAGATTCTATTTTTGTCACATTCTGAAAATATGATTACCTACATTATATTAAAAACATAATGAATACAAAATGTACTAAAATACAATTATTATATAAATCACATTGTTCTTACAGCCAGAAAATAATTCTTGAATCAAAAAACATAAATACATTAATTATTCAACTTCAACTGTTATAATAGCATAAGTTGTGCCTTGATCCCTTGGAATTTTTTAAGGTATGTTTCCTTTTTGATTAGGAAATTCATTTTAATAATGACACATTTCTCAAAAATTGTAGCATTCAACATTGACAACCTCTTTCTTCTCCTTGCAATCACGAGCCTGGTGACCTTTTTCTCCACATTTATAACAAACTATCATTCCTTTTAGAAAGGAACTAGGGTGCTTCCTTCCACAATTGTCATAGGGTGGAAACTCAAATATTCCCTTATTACCTTTTTCATGATTTCCTTTCCCAATGTGTTAAATGGATCTCTTATTCTCCTTCTATTATTTAAAGTGGTAGGACATAGAGAATTTCTTTTCTGTCGTGATATTAAATGAGACAATTTATTCATATGATGAGAAGGATTGAGAGACTAATGCTTGACGAAGAAATAGTATTAACCTATTAAAGAAATGATCAATATTACTTCATGGTTTATGTATATAATCTACAACATGTCTTTCTATCCTTGTAATATTAGCCTCATACTTTGCGACATTCTCATCCTCTTTTTTCCTTAGACTCGGAAATTATCTTTCCATATCTGCTTGATGGTCATGGGGAATGTATTATTCTATTAAAATCTCTTCAAACTCCCACCATTCCATAAATGATACTTCTTCATTATCCTTTGTGTTTTAAATTAATGACCACCATTGATCTGCATCTCCCATGAGGCGATATAATGCCATTACAACTTTTTCCATTTCACTACTACTCAAATAATGAAATATTTTCTCTAAAGAACTTACCCATTGCATAGCTACAAATGGATTTATATACCCATTTAGTGTTGGTGGTTTTTTCCTCATGAATTTGTCAAACATTGACATCCATGTTGTGGATCAGGGTGCTCCATATGGGTTAGAATATTATTCATAACCTGAGTGAGTTGTCCCAGTATGGTGATAATCTTATCAGCACCAGTTGTATCACCAGCTCCACCATATTTATATTGATTATGATGGAAATACCTATACGGATTACGAGCATTGATACGATTTCCATTACTTCCACTAGGTTCCATTTCTAAAAAATGGCATACATTAGGTTAGATCATATCATAATGTATCATCCAAAAACTAGAAAAATTCTCAACTTTAATGGAATATCATCCAACATCTAGTCTCATAATCATAAAAATGGTTTATTTTCTAGAATATTTACTCATATATCTATCATAATAGTTTATAAATATATTTTGAATTAACTTTATCATATCTTCAGGGAGTGTTGAAACCAAGAGTGAAGCAAGGCCCTTCGTCGTGTACCAAGATACACCAGGTCAGGCTCGAAAATCCTTGTCATAGTTTTTACTCCTAGGTACATTTCTGCCAGAGCTGCCTCTACCTGCTCGTATCCAGATAGGGATGTATTGATTCTAAAACTCAAAAAATCTCTACAGTACCAAAATTCTAGGAAGTTCTTCTTTACAAATCCTCAATGTCTATATTCGGGTAGTTTTCTATAATCAGTATTTTCCTAAATCTAGTTTCCATGGTTTTTAATATTCTTCCTCTGATACCAACTATAATTCCCTGACCCCATTTACCCAGAGTCGGTGCTTTGTTACATAGCATTGTCCTGATAGAAGGAATCATGTCTTGAAGACCGATCAGCTTAGTAGCCTTTGAAGTACTATATATATTCATAAGTTCTACATTACATCATGAAATAGAAACATCAAAAACATTTTGTCCTCTTTTAACACACTTATATTCTTATCATATCATAGTATCTCAACCATTAAATACTTCTTCAAATCCTGGGAAAAATAAAACATAGAAAGGGATGAGATCAGATCCTCAGTAAGTATAAGAAATACAGCGGAAGATAACATAAACATTAGGCATGGTGAATAATTTAAAACACACTCCTTTACAAATAATAAACATGAAAACATTATGGAAAGAATATGAAATGTGTATATAATTCAATAACAAAACACAGTCATGGGTATTCTACTAGTCGAATAACCACAGGAACCATCAATCTTATTTTCATAATGAGGGAATGTATAATGACAGACATTTTGAAAAATCTTGTCAAGGCCTCGTCCAAGACATCTAAAACTGATTTAGGCCTCGACCAAAACCATATATCAAATTGGGAAAAGCATTGGACAATTCCATGTCTAATTGTCTCATGAGACTTAAGGATGCATCGTGGAGCTATAGTGAGCTCCACCCATCACACACTATGTCTAATACATTCCTCATATGAAAAGGTTGAAACATAACATAATCATTTGTATTGAAACTATTATACGAAATGTCAATAAATTAACCATAAACCAAGAATAGTAAAAAAATAAATCATCCATAGTCAAACATATCACAAAACCTTCAATTTAACAAGGAATATTTATATCATAATAAATCAACATCAAAATAGTTTATAATCCTCCAAATGATGTTGACATAGATGAAATGGAAACTATTTGAATGAAATAACTCTTTCTATTTTGAAACAATTTAATAGTCAAATAAGTATAAAAGAAAAAAAATTTATTTTGAAAATATTCTTAGAAGCTTTTAAAGAATGATTTAACGATGTTATAATGGCAGAAAATAGCCGCACCTTCTATATATATTAAAAAAATACATACATTAATTTTTTCAAAAGGGACATAAAGTACCTTGTTTGGAAAAAGATGGAATGATTCCCTTAAAATATATAAAGTCAAATAAGGGTGTATATTACATTAACCCATTGGATAGTAAATAGAAAAAAAAATTGAAATACATTTTTATGAAAACACGGATGTGGATGATAAAGAGGTCCCAATTGATACTTACGTAAAAACAACCTTGGATAATAAAGAGATAATGGAATTAACATTTACATTGTAATTTTCCTTAGTAGATGGTATGTTATCCTCATGTATAATAGTAAAAACATTGTTATTAAATTATTCAATAAATATATACATAAATATGATATCATATATGATCTTATAACTTTTCATTATTAATACTATTTTAGAAGTATCATCGTTTCAGGTGTTAACTGATTTTTTTGACTTTGTATACTTGGTTATGTAAGCCATGTTTGTCATGGATAGGGTGAATTTGATTCACATACAGAATGATATTTTGTTCAAAAACATTATTTTTAATAATAAAATGAAAATTATTCTTTAATGATTACAATGAGGAATGAATATCATCGCGTTCGTGGAGACAGTAATACATACGTACGTACAAGCGACAATATCATTATATTGAGGGAAAAATAGTATATAATTGGATGATATATAATATATACAACATCATTATAATGATATATTTTTTATTTACATCATTTATACTCACTATTATACCCATCAAAATAATTATGTGTTTGAATAACAAACTACACCACGACTTGGATACGGTAATCCGTACATACACATGTATGGTGAATTTTGCATTTATAGGATGGATAGAATAATGAATTCCGTTGTAACATTTTATAATAACAACACGATATATAGATGATACTGAAGTTATTATGTTCTAATAGAAAAAACAAACATAGAGGAAATTGTTGAAGAAAAGAACATGAAAGAGGTGATTAAATATTTACCTCTTCTTTGGGTTCTTCCTTTTGATTTGATCAAGAGGGCTCCATAGGTTGGATTTATTACCAAATAATGTAGTCATGGATAAAGGAAGTAATGTTTTGAGTATATTTGGGTAGGGTTTGGCTGAGCCAGAAGGCTTTTGAGGTGTGAAATTAATTGAAGGGGAAGATCCCTTTTATTAGAGAGGTGAGGATTACTTTAGAAAAAACATGAAATATTATTTTATAATAATATGTTTTTAGGCTTCAAATGACTCCAAAATGAATTATTTCGATTCTAAGGTGGGGATGGGTCGAAATAAATTCAACCAATAGGTTTTAGACTTATATAGGTCTTCATATTAACCATATCTTTTAGATTTAACTCTTAGTTACGGAGTTTGACATTTATTAGGTCTCTTTCTATTTATATATTATATGGTAATAAAAATACTATAACCGGCCACGAGAACCACATGTGGTTCATTAGTAATATATATAACCTTATCTATGTCTTTTGGCGAAACCTTAGATTTTTATAAATATTATATCAATTAATAATGTAGTATTTCTTTTAAAAACTCAATTATGTCAATATTAACACAATTTAGTATTTGGTTTTTGTGAAATTATTCACAAATTAATTACTTAGAACCCAATAAATTGTATCGACCCTAACATGTCAAATATTCCTAGATAATTCTTGGGTGGAATCAACACTTTTAAAATTATATTTATTTTATATTTAGAATATCATTTATTTTATTTTTTTATTAATAAGGAATGTACACCATCATTATTGTGTCATAAATTAATATATTTATTTTAATTATAAAAATTATACATAAATTATAATCATCTAAAAAGGCTTTTTATATTTGAAATTAATATTTTTAGTCTAATAGATCAATTATATATCCCCATATGTTTTACTAAAATATAAATGCTTTTGTTATTTTTGTCTTTACTTTAGATTAATTTATATAAAATGTCATTATCACTCCCAAGTGGCTCCATGGGATCCCAAAATCGACAAAAGGATTCCCATGGTCGAACATGAATCTATAAAAAGTAATAGGACACATGTTAGGGTAATTTAATATTATTATAATATTATTTTTTACCCTTTTTAACTGATTTACCCTTTATCCATTGTAAATAAAATAGTTACTGAAGTAATTATTCATTATGTCTACAATAATAGTTACATATTTCAAAAATATGGACCTCATGATTCCAAATATGGAATCCATTTTTCCAAATTCAAAACACAGAAGTGGAATAAATTAATTTAAAATCAATTGTCGTTGTCAAATAAAAAACAGTGTTTTTAAGAAATAATAACTATCAAAAGATTGACACCTATTTATGTCAAGTTTAAATGTGAAATTACATGAAATCACCTAAATTTTATTAAATTATAAAAATATAGTCAAATGATACATTAAAACCACTCAAATTTATAATTTAACACTATAAATTATTCTGAATTAAAAAGTGGTTTTAATTCAAATTTAGTTTTTTTTTCACTATTCATCAAAATATGAAAGTTATTAAAAAAGTAAAAAAAAATTATCCAAACTAAATTTTTATGTCTCTTTTCTAAAGAAGAATTAAATTTCACTAAATTTAATTTATAAAATTGTTAAATACTGGTCTTATAAAGGGTTCTCCATTAAAAGGTGGAAAACTGCAATTTTTGAAAAATACCTCTTTCATCTTAAAAATTAAATTTTTCATATATTATGCCTAAGAAACACAGAATATGAATGTTAAAATTATATAGGATATATAGAATTAAAAATGTGGTTATTACTTTTCATAACATCTTTTTTGAACGACTAGTTTGATAAGTCAGGTGTGCTCGAACTCGGTGATGCATGTATCACAAGTTATTGAAATACTTTGAAGAGATAACATACTATGAAATACTCGGGTGTTACAAACACTATATTGTATTTTATATTATGTTTTATTGGGGTTAAAATAGGGATTTTTCTGAAAACTATTTTAATGTATATAATATTTCTCCTTTTTAGTTAATTACGATAATACGTAATAGTTAACGTTTTATTATAAATTATTTTTATATCTATAAATAATAATTTATTTTAATAATGTGATTATTTATAGTCGTATACATAATATGAAATAATTTATTTTTTGAAATAGTACACTAATTGAATTCCCAGATTATCATCATGTCATGGGGATTTCCTTTAATTATTATTTTTCTAATTCATTTAATATATTTTTGAAAAAAAAATTCAATACATGATATCATTTTTTTCAAATTTCAGAATAATTTTTTTTATTTTTGAGGAAAATAAAATTATACTATTGAAAAAATAAATATTAATATAGTATAGGTATAATAATGAAACTAGTTAATGATAAAACATATAAACATAAATCTCTTAAATAATAAATTTTTATTGTGTGGATGATGTTTTTATTAACAAGATCATTTATTTAAAAAATAATGATAAATTTAATTGTTTTGAATTACGTACACTGAAATATATTTTCCATTTAAAAAAATTATTATTATTTAATGACTTAAACCAATCAATCCTCATGAATTAAAATCTCTCCTTACAACACCTTTCTCCTAAAAAGACATGAAGATATAAAACACTCTATAAAATCATCTCCTCCCCACTCCCTCCATGTCCATGTGATTCTGGTCTCACCCATAGATTGATTCCATGTTTATTAAAGAATCTAGAAAAAAGGTGATATTTTAGAGGTAACTTTTTAAAACCAAATATCATAATTAACATTTATAATCAACCTTATAATCACAAAAATCATCAACAAAAAATAATTAATTCAGTATCATATGTATACTATAATACTACGATTACAATTTAGAAAACATAGATTCATCCATTTAATCATTACAACTTATGAAATGAAATGAATACATTATCTATGTTATGAGGTTATTCATCTTCGTGTATAATGATTTTTAATTTTCCATTTACTATTTAAATGAGGGTTATAAAATATTTATATTTAATAAATAAAATTATAGAATATTTATTTTAACTAATTTTATTATGGAATTAATTTATTCATATAATATCAAATAGAATTAAATATATTCCAGCGGGTCAGATACAATGTGAAAATAAACTATCAATTTATAATTAATATTTTACCAATTGAATCATAGAAATGTTTAAAAAAACTGACCAATATGAAAATTTAAATTAATTTATGTGAATTTATACCATTTCAATCAACTTCAGGAGTATTTTTACTACTTTGAAATATAAATCCATAATTACAATCATGTGAACCAACCATGAAGCCATGAACCAAAGGCTCCCTGAACAATAAAATTGAACATCCTAACTCACCAAAATGGACATAAAAGAATGCAATTTTTTAAAATAAATCAAATATACGTTTGAAATTTTAATATTATGCAATTAATGAATCTAATTAGATTATCCATTACATTATTAAAGATTTATAACTTTCAAACACAATGTAAGAGACTTGTTAATTATAAATACCTATTATTAAATTGTATAATTATTTATTTAAAGAATCATTATATTTAATTTCAAGGTTGTCAAAATATATTTTCTGAATTTATTTGAATGGAAATAAAATTTTAAAAAATATAATTCATTAATTTCTATAAAAACATAAAATAGTATTTTTAAGGTTTTCTGAAGGGGTTTTAATTTTTAAAAAACTATGTTTACAATTTTTAGAAAATAGAAAAAATGATTGTTTTTTACATATAATAATTGATTATAATTTCTATCAATAATTTCAAATTATTACTTGTGTTCTTATTCGATAAATTTATATGGTTACATTCAAGGAAAAATTATATCGTTTGATGTACGCAATTTTTCTAAAATACTGATTTCCAATTAAAAAATTCTATTTCATCAAATACTTCTTTTATGAATCAATATTCAATGATTTATGTTTATGAAATCTTTTTGTTAATTTTATAAGTTTATGGGTGGCCCCATTAAAACAAATTATGGGAGGTTTTGTGATAAAATAAGGATTGGTTGCCACATTATTAACTAATGATGTGTGGTTCTGTGATAACACATAGATGGGTATTATATTTTAACCTTGAAGACATTAAGTACTATAGAGTTTATGGTTGGATATATTTGTTACTCCACATGTAATAAAGGGAAGGATAAATATTTCCCAAATTTTATACATAAATTTTATATGCTTGATCATGAGTTTTAATGGAAATCAATGGATTTTGAAATGGTATGACTATCAAATTTTGAAAAGATGATTCCTTTTTTGGAGTGAAATGATATTTTTCCATAATTATTTTTTATGGGTTACAATAGATTAAATATTTCATTTGTTTATGTTTAATGATGATATATTTATTCCAATTTCATGATATAATTTTATTTTGATATGTCTAGTGGATGTATAGGGACATAGATTAGATCAAACTGAAAATTGAAATTATTTTTCATGAAGTGAAACCTTATTTTATTTTTAAAGTCATTTTTTGGGGTAAAAAAGAAACTAAGAATATGTTTTAGCTATTAATGTTTGGGTTTACTATTTAAGTGTTACTTTTAATTCTCTATAAATCAAGACCAAATATATTACAAGGTTTGTAAAATTTTGATATCTATTTTAAAACCATGATAATATTTAATGTTTAAAGAGGGTTTCATACATTTGGTATTAAAGAAATTGAAATAATGATATTCTTATTAAATCTCAGGTGTGAGAGTTGAACAGGGAATAGAATTATACCTAGTGGCTTCTTGAGGAATGGGTTTCCACTAGGGGTAGGGTGTGTGTCATAGCCATGAGTTCTATCTACCCATTGAGCTCATTTATTGGTATCAATTATAGATCACTTGAAATAATTAAAAATTGATATATTTCATATCAAAGAAGTTGTTAGATAACACTTTTTATATGGATGGTTTAATAAGAGTTATTGATATAATCATAGGGTTAAATTTTCAAAGATTATTATATGGTTTATGTCCTAGACAACAATTTATGTTGTTAAATGTGATTAATTTCTTGTATATTAATTATATTTTTTGTAATTTTATTTATTATGGTAACCAAAATTTTTATAAATGATTGGAGGGTTAACGTATTAGAGGGTTTCCAATGGTATTTTATTTTAAAAAGACAATTTTAATTTTAAAATGTAATAAAATATTTCATGATATAAATAGGTATGGTTTTAAAAATTTAGTATTGTTAATCAATAACCTTGTAAAGTATTATTTCACAACAATCTTATAAATTAAATTTGGTTTTATTATCATTATTATTTCAAAAAAAATTAAATTTTTTTATAGTTTTATCAGTATTGAAATCATTATTAGCAAATCATTTGAATAATTTGACAGATATTATTTAATGTATATTTTATAATTCATAGTATATTTTTCATTTGATTTAAAATTCTCAATAGGACCAACAATCTCAAATATGTAAACTCTAGAGAGGATATTCCAATTTACTTTCTGAATGTTGCGAATCATTTCAGAAGATTATGGGGTTATCAAATAAATCATAATGTCCTTATTTGTGGTGTAACATATTTCATAATGTTCAATATATGGTTTATTTTTGGGTTTCTATTGATGAATGATAAGTAAATAATTCAAATATTTGATTGTTTGAATGATTTATTAATGAATATGTTGACAAAACATTGTAAATGATTAAACAGTGATTTTGAATGAAGGATGTGTTTATGTATTCAGTTTTCTAATTTATGATATTGAGATATATTTTAATATATAACATGAATCATGGAACATATAATTATTTTTCTATAGTAGGGTTTATTTTAATTTATTTAGAGACATATGATATGTAGAATTGATACATCTAAACTGTGGTAAAATTTTGATAATTATGAAGGTACATGTAACACAAAATTATAAGATAAGAACAATGGTTATTTTATAAACAATGAATTTAGATATTATGGACATATTTTTAATGGTGTTAGTGTAATTGATTGTTTATGTGACCTATATTGTTTAGGTAATTAAGGGTTCTTATTACATCGGAAGAAAATTGAAATATATGAGATAACCATTGATGATAAATAATTAAATGTTAATTTTTTCGATTAATAATAAATTTAAATCATTATAAATAGAATATATTAATATAGGTTTTGAAAATATAATCACATAGATCATGTGATAACCATTAATATCCTAAAAGGACTTGGTGATCAAACCCTCCCTTGAAGGGAAACATGGGAACAACTCCAACCAAAGGCCTACAAGGAGTACTTGTAATAAGTTATAGTATATTTTATTTTAAAATATTTAATTGATGAAAAATAATTTTATTTGGGTTTTATTTGTTTTATCCTATATAAATCCATGTTATTAGAAAGATTCCTTTTTTTATTATGTGATTAATGATATTTCAAAATACATTCACTATTTGGGAACACTTCTATGAATAAGTTAAAAAGAATACTAAGGTATTTTATTTGAGAAATAAATGATGAATTATATTTTTTTAGAATATATTGTTTATAGTGATTCAAGCTATTGAATAATATTATTAGTATCTCTTAAAGAATATTTGAATTTTTAAAATAAATTATAGAATGAGTTTTTTATATTAATTTATATTATTTTAATATAAATATTATATTTATCATGGAAGACTATGTGGTAAAATAATTTAGATTTTTGGGTTTTAATTTTAGTCATGATTATTATTATGAATTGTTAAGTTACATAATTGGTGAATTGTCTGTGTTGAAATTTCTGTGATACAATTGAATATTAGAGAATAATGCAGTTTTTTGACATATAGAGGTATATCATTTATGGGTAATTACATTATGTTGTAGATACTATTTTCTATTGTGTTAATTCTTTAATATATGAGGAATAAATAGTTATACTTTGGTTTATTTTTATCCATAGATGTTTATTATGATTATTTATGTGGGGAAAATTCATCTGGAATACTCATCGTCTTGAAAAATATTTGAGGATAAAATTATACATTACATGTATTTATATTCCTTTATTTTAGTAGTATAGGTAGTAAAAAAATTATCGTCTCTAAAAATGACTTTTAAATAGTAACATTTTGATTATCTTTTATTATTGAGAATAATTGATGTTAAAACCTATCATAGACTTACAACGATCAATACTCTCATGACTGTGTTCTCTACCACTCCCTAATAGTCTATGTGTGATAAATTTTTATCATATATAGATGATTTCATATATGGGAACCAGTTATCCATTATATTATGTTACATTTTTACAATCATTTTTTTATTTTCAAAAGGATTCATTGTTGATTCATTTTATGATGATGGATTTTAAATATTGTATTTTGAAAAGTCAGACCCATATTTTTTATTCCAAATATAACATTATTAGGTATAAATATTTATGTGGGGTTGATAATGTATCCTTCATATATTTTAAATGAATTTACTATGACAAATAGGATATATGTTATTTAAAAGAAAGACTAAACGAACAATAAAATATTATCATTTAGATGTGACCTTTGTAACAAATCCATTAATTCGTAAATAATAAATAATATTAATGAAATTCTCGATCAAAAATTTACAATTTATAATGTATTGTTTAATTTTTTATAATAAATATTTTTTTTGTAACATCATTTTAATCATGAGTGACATATTTTATTAAAAATGATATTATTTAATTTTTGGTACAAATAATATATTAAATTTCATAAAATTATTGAAAAGTAATTTTATAAAATGAAATTAATATTTAAATCATCACATAAATGTTATCATATAGTGAAATTTTGAAAATTTAATGAAAATATTAAATTTTAATTGATTAGTAAAAATAAAAATTTATTCTATAAATGTCATTTATTTTAAATAAATTAAAATAATTAAAGGTCTTATTATGTATTTAATATGTTTTCCTATAACATAGGTATTTTATAATTGTATTTCATCAACTTAAATTCTTTTTAGACCAATTTATAAATTATTTTGAAATGGGTTTATTTTTTGGGTGATAAGAGGCTTTCTATGGAAAATATTTTAAAGGATACATTTTTTATCCTTTTTATAATAATTAAAATTATCCATATTGGGAAAATTATTTAAAATAAAATTATACATTATATATCTTTAAATATTAATTTATATTCATGTAGTGACTATAATTAGTCAAAGAGTAAATATAAAATCATTTTTTGATAGGAAATTAATGTTCTTGAAAACACTCATTATCATCACATCTACAGTTTTTTTCGTAAATTTATCTTTTCAAGTTAGACATGATTTTGGTCTCAACCAATGATCAATTACATATTCTCAATGCGATCATTCAAGGGGGTTATATTCAAGAGGAATATTTCAAAAATTCCCTCCATTAATTTTCATTTATTCTTCTTATACCTTCTCTTATCCTCAATCATACATCAAATCATAATAACACTATTATAATTAATATAGTGTAATTTTATATTTATAATGTAATAATATATTTTCATCCCCTTTCCCACCCCTATTAATGAATAAAACTAAATCAATATCTAAATCTGGTTGTTAACCATCTTCGTGGAAAATGAGTTTCCATATTCTAAGGATGATCATAAAACTATTATTATGGTTAATTAATATTTTAATATGTTTATTTTATCTTAATTAATGTTCTAGAAAAATATATCAACATAATAATAAATTAAATTAAATTAATTCATACTGTTTTAAAACCCCTGAAAATAAGATTAATATTTATCATTAATGCTATTTCATATGAACTATCCTAATTTATGAAAAAAATATACATGGGACTATTAAAAATATGAAATAGAATGGTTACAATTTATTTCCACAAATGCAGTAGTATTCACATTTTAATAGTAATTCCATAATTTTACTCAAGTTACCCAACCATGAAACCATGAAATGATAGAACCTAGAATAATGAATATTAACATGCTAACTCACTAAAATTACAATAAATGAGTGTAATTAAATTATAATAAATAAATTATAAGTGGTAAACTTTACTAATTATGTTCATGATGATTCTAATTTTAATATCCATTAAATTATAATCAAAATTTTAACTTTTATCCACAAGGTATGGGACTCGATAGCATTAAAAACCATATTTAAAATTTTATAATGATTTTTAATAAATAATTTTATTCATTTAAATATATTAAAAATAAATTTTTCCAAAGAAATTACATGTAAATGAAATTTTTTAGTTTTCCACAAATTTTTTCAAAATGGATTGTTTTTTGGGTTTTGTGTAAGGGAAATTCTTCTAAAAATTTTTAATTTTATATTTCATTTTACAAAAATATCAAAGGAATTTTTTACATATATGGAATTAATTTAATTTCCATTATCATGCCGACTTAATATTGTGATGTTTATATTACATGTGTATATGGTGGCATTAAATAAAATTGTTTTCAATTGTATGTTTGTAGTTTTTCAAAAAGAGTGGTTTCAAAATGAAAATTCAATTTTTTTTCAAATTATTTTCATGGTGAAATAATTCATGATTTATGTTTATGTAATTCATCATGGTAATTTCATAGTATAAAAGGTGGTTAATTTTTAAACCATGGATTGTTGGTTCTGGGATTAATGAAGGATGAGTGGTCACGTTATTACATAATAACTGGTGGTATAATGATAAACAGAGGAACGGTGGTCATGTTATAATCCCCAATGAATTGGGAACTCGAGAGATGGATGATTTCAATTTTCATTACATAATTTGTAAGATTAATGAATAAAGTAATTTATTATGTTACCATATTATATTTTATATTCATGATAATGATTTTTCATAGAAATTGACCAATTTAAAAAAAGTGCTATATTTAATTAAAGAAAAAGTTATTACTTTTTTTATAGGTATCAGTATCATTTTCCAAAATAAAAATTCTGTATTTTCACTAGACTAGCGGTTTCCTTTAAATATGTCAGTTACTATAATGTTTTTTTCTTATCAAAGGGTTTAAAATGATTTTTCAGAGGGTTTATGGATGATTAGAGACAATGATGTGATCAAGGGGAAAATTATAAATTTTTCCTGAATAGAAACCTATTTTTACATATTTTTTTAGGTGGAGAATATGGATACTATGTATATGTGTCTACCAAGAATGTATGGGTCTTCAATTCAATAGTTATAACTAATTCTCAAAAACAATAATATGAAATGTTCCTAGGGATTATGATAATGTGATCTCTAATTTTAAATCAGTGGAATATAAAATTCTAATGACTATTTCAATTCAAAAAATATCATATATATATATATATTAAATCTATAATATTATATTTTTGTGAAATGTATTTATGGAAAATTGGTTACATCGATTCACGAGGAGTTATTCATCCATTCACACAATCAGTGATTTTATTTAAATTTTCCTGGTGTAAGATATGGATAAATATTATTACATATACATGAAATATATTATCATATGTTAGAAATTGTATATATTATATATGATGTGTCAAGAAGAAACTAACACATAAAATATAATCAATAATGGAATTGTTTTTTGAGAATAATTATGTTCACTTAGAGTAACATAATTTTTTATCTTTCATTTATGACACTCTAAGGACAAAAGCAGAAACAATAAAATGTGGATAATGATTTTAAGGTTTTTTAGGTTTTATTTTATCCAAATGTATTTTGAGGTGTCAAATAGTTCATGGAGTGAGTGACATTTTATAATTGAGGAGGAAAAACTTAGGCTTTTTAGAATAAAAGTTTATACCCAAATTTGAAATATTCAATAAGGTCTGAAACACCAAATTAAATTACTTTATAAAAGATAAGGATAGTAAATTATCGTAAAATAAATTTACAATAGTTATTGTCATTTATAAAGGATTACATTTTTTATTTTACCCCCCACAATCCACATTCCTAGTCAATCCTTAACTTCAATAAATAATCATTACTCTATTTACTCTTTATTATGAATAATAATTAAGTTGACCATATTTTTTTAATATAAAATTTTCTATATATATAAATGTATAATATTGTCAGTTCTATTAATAGAATTGGAGATTTTATTTTAAAATTAAATCCCTTGGATAGGTCAAAAAGTATTTTTTCTAAAGAAAACCTTAAAATGGTTAAATAGTTTCTATATCAAAATTCAATACGAAATTTATTAAAATGACAAAACATATATAATTTGTAGTTAAATTTAGATAATTTAACGTGAAAACTATTTTAAAAGAATTATATCTTTTAAAATGATTAAAAATTTACTAGGTTCAATAAAAATGCTTGTTTATCACAATTCAATTAAAAATATACCGTTTCTAAAATTTCTCTAAAACAACCCAAAATATTATTGACATTTTAATTTGAATTTTATTTATATTTTCAAATGAATTTTTTATGTTTTTTTAAATATTTATTTTATTTTATATGCATAAGGAACATATGCAACAACATTTAGAGAAAATACACATTTTTCGAAAAAAATCATTATAATTTAGATAAATATTTTTTTAACTCTAATAAATAAATATATAAATTAATTTATTTTATACAATGGTAAACCATATAATTTTCAAAAAATAATTATTAATTATTGGATAGGATTTAATTGAAAAAAATTATTAATTAACTAACAAATCATTGTATTTCATTTAAATGAGGAGTTATGTATATAATAATATATTAATGAAATTAAATTCAATTTGAATGTAACATATTTTAAATAGCCATTGTGTTAAATTATTCTCTCCTAAAACAATTTCATCATTTTTTATATTTCCTTCTACTTAAAATATGTCATTTCATCTTCATAACATCCTCCATTCCAATGATTGTTCCTCTATTTTCTGATTTCCCCAATGTTCCTTAGATAATATTTTTGTCTGATTCCACAATAAACTCACTTATGCATCATGAGTCTAGATTGGTCCTTCATTGAAATATATATCATGTTCAATTTATATATCTTCATGAATAATCACAATACATTGGGTCTGGAACAAATGATATATTTAGTAAATATCATACTTTAGAGAGACGTTGAGGAATTTACATTTGACCATATTTATCTACAATATACCCCATAATTTAAAAGGGTATAATGTACGTAGGTCCTATTTATCCTATTTTACCAATCCCTATGATACTCTATAAAGGATATACATTTAGTAAAACCTTTTCACCCACACTAAATTTCAAATACATCATCTGGTCATTAGAATAAATCATTTCCCCTTATTTTGTTATATTTAATTTGACCATGATTAGTATCCCCAATTATTGTCCTCTCAAAAAAATATTCTATACCTAATTGATTCCTTTCACCAACTGCGTCGCAACAAGTTTTATTGTGACATCTCTTTCGATATAAATGAGCATATTGTTCAAATTAATTAAATTAATATATACAATTATTATTGGAAATCTATAAAAAATAGAAATATTGATCCCATATACCTCGAGAAACATGTGATATCGAAAAAACATTGAATTCCACTATCTGAGTCATCCTTTAGAATTTCCCATTAGTTTGAGGATTTGTGGTGGTTATAAATTGGAGTTACATATCATGATACTTATACTGAATGAATGAGAATTTTGATATAAAATATGGTTCAATATGAGACACAATATAAATAGGTATATAATTAAGACATACAACAACATTAATATAGAGTCTTCTTAAGGACTAAAGAGGTAAATCATCTCTTATAGATTGGAAATGTGAAAATTGTTTTATGGGATAGATAATATAAAATATTTCATCATTTTTGTTAAGATCATTTGTTAGTCTTATGAAAATTATATTACAATTTCATAACATTTACACATAGGAATAGGATGCGGTTACATGACCCCATAGGGTTAAATCTCTCAGTCATTCCCTATTGGAAAACTAGTAATCAGGATAAAAAATTTATAAATTTCTTACCTCACATTATCTCGGCAAAAATGAGCCACCAATTTCATATACATAATGGTGCTACAGGGGTCTATATTGGAATTTGAACTATGAAAATTATACATAAACACTATTTTCAACTCCATTATAGATTTAAAACATTGTATCTTTCCAAATATTAGGACTCCATCTCTACAAGTGAATCATGCCAACTACCCATTAGTCATAGATTTAATATTTTTTCATAAATTTTTCATTATCATATTGATAACGTTTCATCACTTCCAATAAATATAGTTTAACAGACACTGGAAAATTTTGTTATCTCCCCCTTTAATAATAATTATGTTAACCATAAATACACTATAAATGAACAATGAAATCCTCTTAATACTTATTTGGTTTTTAACTCTATTATCATTCAATAATAATTAATTTTCTATAATATTTTCTTTCCTCAAGTTGTATTGTATTGAAAAATCATAATTTTTGAGTGGCTTGAGCCATCTCTAATGCCTCATGTTGAGATATTAATATGAAAAAATATAGTTTTTCTCATATGGAATATTTATTTTTCACATCATTCACTACATAGATAACGTTTATATATATAAAGTTATAATTATATATTCCTACTCAAGATCATTATTGTTTTCCTCAGGATTATTAATCCAAATTGATTTATTTGAAATGATATTATAAATTTTTATAGAAACAATACCTAATACATTCATTTAAGAGTCACAATATATCATGAATAAAAAAATTTCAAAAAACAATAGTCAAAATGAATTTATTAACTAGTATCACCTATAATTCATCCAAAAAAATTTATTCAAATTCCTTTTTCTATTTGAATAAAACAAAATTATGTGTATTATTTGTTAACGGGTCTATATATGTTGAAAAATTCTATATGAATATTCTATAGTAACCATGAAAACTAGTAGAAAAATATACTGTAATTATTTTCAATAGCCTAAGAAAATTCTATGAAATCATTTCCATTACCTGATATATTACGATTCCTCCCATAGAGATAATATGGGCATCAAAAGTGAATTATTGATGGAGAAATAACACTTGATGAATTTACAAGATAAAACATTTTTTTTAAGTGTCCAACGAAAAAATATGAAAGATAATCTCAAGATTCAATTTTTTTAGAATACATAAGGATATCATCGACTAATAATACCAAACAATTATCAATATATGTTATTAAAACTATATCTGTTAGATCCATAATAATAGATGGTTCATTATTATATCCAAATGTAATTTGTGTAAAATCGTAATGTAAACACTTTTAGATATTATGAATTCATAATTTCATCCTTTATTAAATACAATTGTTGTTACATTGAACAATGGCCAACCTTTGAAATATATTGATCTCCTTGAAGTTTATTGAATATGTCATCAATGTGTAGAAAATAAAATTCTGTCATAATCATAATAACATTGACTTCCATAAAATATTGGAACCACCTGAAGTATCCATATTTTCTTAATGATGATAAATGGGGCTACCCTTGAATTAATAATATATATATAATCCCTTATCATATTACTCTTATAGTAGTTTTATCAAATCCTCTAAATTTAGCATGGAAATTCTAAATAGATTCTCTGATATAGGTCTTTTATGGGATGCTAAACCATAGGATAATTCAACAACTACCTCTAGGGGATGTATAGGTAATTCATCAAGAAATATAATAATTTATTTTTTTACAATAAAAAAATGGTCAATTTGAATATTTATTTCTCCATCCAAAAATTATGATTTACCTTCTTCACAAATAATCTCACTCATAAGTTCTATTAGGGATGGATAATGATAAGTATTGTGGGATAAAGTCTCCCCTCTAATGTTAATTATCAATTTCCATCTAGAATCTTAATTTCTTTCTCCATGAAATAATTTTTTTCATCATATTTTGGATACCGGTTTACACCATGAATTATATTAATTATAGCCATACATATTATTGTAATCTCTACAAATATATAATTTTTATGAAAAATAATGTATTCTGGCTAAAATATCTTTTTTATATTGACACATGCATAAGGATTCCTCACTAGATTCTCACTTATTATGGTGATAAGGAAATATAAAATATTATTAAGAAACATTATTGATATAAATGATTGTGAAGTGCTTTAATAAAATAAATAATTTTATAATTTTTAAGAAATGATTAATGTACCATCCGTCACATCACTCTGTACTTCGACACCAGCTATATGGATCACATTAGATTTTGTATCTCTAAATTGACACTTTTGTGAAATATTCCCTTAATACGTGGGAAATCATTTTTTATTGTGCTGAATTTTTTTAAATTTGATGAACTATGAATAATTTATTTATTTCATCCCCCTTAATTAATAAGAAAGATGACCCTTATATCTATACTTAAAAATAGACTCACCTTTCAGGCATTTCAAGGATAATTCATTCAATTGTTTTCATGTGAAATAATTTGTATTGATTTATTCCTTTTATTTTATGCTTTCCATTTTTATTAGTTCACCTTAAATCATTAATTTAAGTATTTCCCAAAATCATTTTGGAACTTGAAAATTCATTCAATATTTTGATAAAATGAAAATCTATTTACTCATATGAAAATACTTTAGAGATACTGGTTCCCTTTGCATGCATTTCTTAATAACTTTAAGGAAATGGTCAATATTATATTCATCTTTTAATATATAATTTTTCCATATTATGAAAAAAATTTGACGGTGTCCTCATACACTAAAAATCATACACCTTAATGTTTTTTCTATGCTAAGTAAATTTATCTTCAATTAAAATCATTTTTCATGAGGAAAATATTTTATGATGTATGTCTCCTTAAAAGATCTCAATTATATAAGTTATATTTATTCCACCCCTATAGTATTCTAGATCAATGAAAAAATTGATATTTGTGACCTTTAACATAATATAACACAAATAAAAGATTTTCCATTGAATCACGTATGACATCTATAAATATATATTCAAAGAAAATAATAAAATTCTATACTAGCACTATCTTATTATTCCAATGAAATGATGTGAGATTATATAGAATAATGCGACCAATCATAGAATAATAATAAATTGTAGCAATACATTAATAAATCTTAGAATTGTTATTTTTCATTAACTGATTATGATAGCCCAATATAGATAGGATTTGCTCAGTTCCCATGTTATCTGTATTTTTATACTCAGCAAGATTATTTCTACAGTGGCCAGGAGTATTTCCACACTAATTTATTGAATGTTAAAATTTTAAATTATGGAATATAATGTATTAGTACATAAAATTAATAATTTTATATCATAAATCAATAATTAAAATTTTGTACAACAATATTCATAAATATAAATTTTTTAACGTTTTTAACAATAAAATCACAATCCTTGTATTTATGTGTTTTTTATTTTCAAATTCATCATAATGGTTTCTATTGAAAATACGAATTATATAAAGAATATCCCCGAGGAGTGTCAAAAAATGTGGAATCCATGACTTAATGTCTTGAAAAAGGAAGCTCTAGTTTCATGCAACCTTCAAATTTTTTGGGAGTTATTTTTTCTAGGTACATATGTTTCAGAACCACATCCACATATATAATCAAGACAGGAACGTATTTCTAATAAAAATACATATTCTAAATTAGAAATAAAAAGTATGTTGTATGATAATTATTAACCTCAAATAAATCACATGATTATGTTCCCTAATCATTTTTTCATTAATTGTTTTCCCAATGATTCCAATAAACATCCTTTGAATCAAATTATATGGACACTGACTCCAGTAACCCGAAACCAGTGTATACATTATTACATTATCTCACATCATATTGTTTAGATCAATTTTTTTTCTTAGAGAACCAAATAAATTCTTCATAATCATTTTTCATGTGTAATAGATATAAAAATCATAACATTGGAGAAAATTCAGAATATTTGATCAATAACATTGTTGTCATAACTGGATAAGGCATAATTAATTCATCAAATTAAATAAATAATTTGACATTTTATTTAATCAATACGATGAAACTAAAATTGATCATGAGATATTGTCAGTTTGAAAATATCATTGATTATAATAATAAAATAATTATAAATTAAGGAATTATTAATTATTAGACATCATGATCTTAGGCTTCATTACACATCTACTATAAATTTTTTTAACTATAATTTTGAATAAAATTTGTCGAATCCCATTTATTTTATGATTCATTATTCATAATACTTGAAATATCTATGCATATAAAGGATATATATTTCAAGGACCCACACATTAATTTATATCTAGAGAAATCCCGATGTATCCAAAAACCATTTTAATTTTTGATTAATATTGATTAACATAAAATATGTGTCTTTTGTATATAATATTTTTTTTTAATATTTAACTTTTTATTCAAAATTAAATTAATGTAATAATCATATCTAGAAATTAAGATGAAATACCATAACACAATATTTATTTAAGGTGAACATAATTTTCACTAATTAATAATTGTTTTTATTATATTATTAACATATAAAATATCTATTCTAACATTTTTATTATCATATATGAACCAATTATAACATTTAACAACTTTTTTGACAAAAATATTGCATTATTTTCATTGATCATTGAATTAATTACTTTTTTTATCAAGAAGGATTTCATATGAATGTTATTGTAATTTTTCATAGGATAAAATTCCATCATCTCTAGAATGATAATAATTTCTGGAATATAATATTAAATAATTAGATGAATTTTAAAAATAATTAATGAAATTTGTACATATAAAAATAACTTCATCACATTTTGAAGACAGTAAACCATACATACGCACAAGTAGTGATTTCATTTATTTATTTGTTAAAGGGTGAGTATTTTGGTAAAATATTTATTTTAAGGAATCAATATAATATATTAAATATCACATAAATACATTAATTTTATTCTTATTGCATTCCATGAAAAGTGGATGTGAAAAATTAATATCATTGATTCAAAAGGCTGTAGTCCAACAAAATTTTGAATGATGTTGTTTAATTTAAAATGGAATGGAAAATAAAAAGATATATATGAAAATATAATTAAATATGTATAATAATATAATAATTATAATTTCCAAAAATTGAATCCATCATTATATACAATCATGAGGTTTGTTGATGGAATACAATTTACATATGTTCGTGAGGTGGTAATTTTCCATACACTCAATCGATGATTTCATTTATCATTTGATGGATGAGTAGACGTATAAATGTTACTAAAAAAATATAATAAAATTATATTATACAATAGATACATTTCATATAATTTTTTTTACATATTACTATAGGTGGAAACTTAAGAATGAAAATGAAACAGCTTTATTAAGACAATAATCTTCTCATAGAAAAACATCCTTTTTATCGCCTCTTATGTACATTATGATTGGTCTTTTGGGAGGTAAAAAATCTCTATAACACTTTAAAAGTTATATGGGGGTTATTTTGGTAGTTTTTGGTTTATACAATGGCCTTTTGACGTTGAAATAAGTGTATGGAGTGAGTGAACTCTATAGTTGAGGAGGAATACACCAAAGAAATTTTATAAATGTGAAAATGATTCCCATGTTTTTTAACTTATAAACCTCTTAGAAATATCCAATAATAAATAAATAAAATAAATATGGTCAATATATGACCATATGATTGGTTATAAACATGTCTTAATCATTTTAACCCTTACATTTTTATACAAAAACCCTAAAACTCTTGATTTAACCACAAAGATGATATTTTATTAACTATTTTACTATTCAGTATTACCAAAAAATAATTTAACAATAATATTTAATACAAATTACATAGATGAAAAATATTTAATATATTTTCCATAATTCTGTTCATATATTTTGAAAAATAAAATTAAAAATTAAACTCAATGACCATTTCAAAAATGGTTTCTCTAATGATATACATTCAAAATGTAAATATGTTTTCATGTCATATTTCAATATGATATTTAATAGAGTGACATAAATTATTTAAATTGTAATATAAATAAAATTAAATTACATTCAATACAATTTTAACTAATAATTAAAATTTTAAATTCTTAAAACAAAAACATATTTTTCAATAAAAATACGTTTTTTGAAGTAGTAAAAAAGTTTAATTATTTCATAAAATTATAATAAAATCATCCATATATATTTTTAACATTTATATTTAAAAAATGTAGAATTTTATTAAATTAAATTCCCATATTAGGTAAAAAATAATTTTAATTATGTTTTCAATGCAGGATTCAACCACTATTTAGAAAGAACAACATTTTTAGATATAATTTATTTTTAATTCAAATAATTATTTTGCTCTTCATACTAAAAATATAACCATTTACTTATATGAAGCAAATTTTTTTTTAAAAAAAAAATCACTCCATAACATATAGGGATTCAACGATCGAGCTAAAATAATATCATTTTAATAATATATTCAGAAAATTTTAATCTTAATTTTTTGAATAGAAAAATCTATCAAGGAAATTTAAATTAATCCTTAATGATAAAATTGTGGGTTTTTTGTGTTATTTCCCTACTAGAAATCCATCTATGATATTAGGATATATTTTTTAAATATATATCTCAATATTTTTTTGGTCAGAATAGACAGATTACATTTCAACAATAAGGTAATGTCACTAACTTTTATGAATATTCATCACATTTGCTATTTCGAAACCATGGGTCAGATATTTCATCTTTTTTGGTCTATAATAACTAGAAACATTTGATACTATGTGACATCCATGCTAATGGAAACAACCCAAACCAGAACCTCCTGTTTTATATAAGAGATTATTTTCATTCCCAGCCATTAGAAGTTTTATTATTTTCATTGAAGTAAAATTTCTTTTCATATCAACATAATAACATTGATATTTGTCAACCCATTTGATATTAACTCCCATATAGGTGTCACATGTCATCAGATAACACATCATTGGGAAATCTATAACAATCCGACAAGAATAACCCACATTGACCAAGAAAATTCATATATTAAAAACATTACATGATTTCTCAAAATTCATAATAGCTTAATCAAGATATGATAAAAATTAATTTTATGTTACAACACCACGTATCCCAAAAACATCACTTCAAGAATTCAGGTTTTACAAATTTTAAGTGATATATTATATTTAATAATTTCTCAATACTTCTATAACTTCTATCAAGTGGCGTACATTTTAATCCTCGTTTTGGGAGTAAAAAATGATACAATATATAAATAATACCATGAATGAGTAAAGGTACTCATGTAATATCATGTTAATGAAATCCCTAAAAACTAATTATTACTATTTTGAAAAACTATCATAATAGGTTAAACATAATGCCCCAACATACACTATAAGGGTCTTTATGAATTCAATATTCGTTATTTCTCTATTTATTATAACAAAATTGATGATCAAACTTATTCAAACACTTCTCTTATTTCCACTAGTCAAATATAGAATCAATCCATAGTAAAATATAATTTTCCTTTATCATAACTCACTTCATTTTTCAAAAATAAACACAAAAGATATGTGTCACATAAGTCTTCATCATAATAACAACAAAAATCACCCAAGGATAAACACATGATTGTATAAAATAATGTTCAAAAAAATTTCCCAACAAATTCATCTTCAATTTTATTAAACTTATTTCATATGACTAGAAAGAATAGAATATGTCGTATGACAAGGTATTAAATCAATGGAAAACTTCACCAACCATACAATAATGAAAGAATAAATGTTTCCTAGAAATAAATTAGGAAACTCAACAAGAATAAGTGGATGATAATTACTCAATGATTATCACTCTCTATCAAAATAAATTGCCAAGTTTACCCTTTCCATCATTGAAAATTGTGGTCCAACTCAACTCGACATTGGTCCCCACTCTCCCTAAAAGATACATGAAACCCCATCAGGTATAGTAACATAGATCTGTCGAAGGTAATATTTGATCCACGAATTCATTGATATCATCCAATCCATACAGCAAATGATGGCCATTGGTTTTATTGGTATAACTCAAAATTTTCATATAAACAAAATCTCTGGTATAAATATTAAATATAATGGATGTAAAAGACCTCAAGCACTCTGTATTTCAAGGGGAATAGTGATATTAGTCACATAAAACATGGAATACATATGAAGGGATGTAATTTTGAAAATACAAGCCCATATAAATGATGGAGATATAGAATTATAAAATAATTAAGTCACTAATGATCATTATATTGATATTACCTCTCCCAATCATTGGACCAACATGATATTATACTATACACTCTTCCACTGCAAGAAAATATTGGATTGGGATTCATGTGACTGGAACACCAAAAAAATTTAGAATATGATTTCACCTTAGTTATTCTTGGTTCTCAGTAGACTATTCCACTACACAGAGTTGAAATGATATGTAAAAACATTTCTAGGGTTCATGAGTTTCTACAACAACTATAGATATTTGGTTCCATAATAATAACCTATATTGAGACCCCTACATTTCTAAACTAAAATAATCTCAAAATAAATCATCCATACAATATAGTTGTTATGGATAATTATTTATATATAAAAACTTTATATGACAAATCATTATTCATATTTCCCTTTAAGTTCCAAAAAACAACCAATATAATAAAAAGGTACTCCCATCAAGCATACCATACAAGATAGGAGAAGTGTACTCATAAAAACTATATCTCCCACATTATTATATTAATTGATATTTATCCCGAAATCTTGTGATCAAATATAAGGTTAAATAAACATCATAGACCATTCAACCCACATCAATGCATTAACATTGTGCACTAGTATATCTAAAATAATATGGTCCACTTGAGGATTCAATTCTTGGGGGTCATTAATAGCTTCATCCTAAAACCAATTTAAATTTACCCTCTGTGGTATGATGTTACACAACATCA
Organism: Viscum album; assembly: GCA_963277665.1. Classification (NCBI taxonomy): domain Eukaryota; kingdom Viridiplantae; phylum Streptophyta; class Magnoliopsida; order Santalales; family Viscaceae; genus Viscum; species Viscum album. The sequence goes on from OY728127.1 coordinate 1,185,761, forward strand.
ACAGATAAAATTTGAAGCATCAATTAGGATACAAAGATATAAAAAATATACAAAATATACAACAATATAAATTCTATAAAGATGAATTAAATATTATTTTTTAACATAATTAGAAAAAAAGAATGTAAAAGAATGGAATCAAATAAAATTATTCCTCAAATACAGTTTTCCCAAGAACCCTGTGATTCTCCATGATAATTATAATGAAAAATTTTTAGAAACTTTATATTGGTGAATTTGGGGATAATTTATATTAAAATCCATTAAAATGGTTTGAAAAGAAATTTTAAATTATCCAAAGAATGTCCCCTTTCCATTTCAAACTAGGTGCATAGTAAGTCCCATAGTTGTGTACCAGGTAATCGTTGAATTGGGATTGATGTTAATTTTTTGTTGTTATTAACCATAGGTACATCTACCAAAGAACAAAATATCCAGGTAGTATTCATAGAACAATTTATTTCTTGGAAACCCCACAAATTATCTAATATATATTTACATTACGAATGTATTCAATTATTATACTCAATTAAATATACAAGTTATATTTACTTATTTTTGTTTTCTGTAATGAATTTCCCAATTATTCTACTATAATAACTCTAATAAGAGCTATAATATTCCACAACTATTGTAATTCTGAGTCACTGTCTACATTATTACGTTGTATTAAGAGTCAAAGGATCACATCTCCAAGGGAAAAAAAATTTAGTCAAATTCATTAGAATCCATACATGATAACCATTTTACATTGGGAATAAAATAGAAATAATAGTAATAAAAAATTGTCAGTTACCCACAACTCATTCAATAAATTAATAATAACAATATGGGGAAAAGAAAAAAATTGCAAGCTCAAAATCACAGAATGGTTTATATATAATGAAAACAAATTGGAATCAATACGGAATTATCAATATGTAATTACAAGTGACTAGTGGCCCAATAAAATTAAACAACAAAATTACAATCATAATTTGATAAGGAATAATCAATTTATCATGGTAAATATATTTGTATACATACCATTTAGTTAATAATATGAATATGAAAGGCTTTCAGATATAATAGTAATAAAATACTCTCATGGATAACAATAATAATAATATAATCTTCAAATATGGGAATTATTAATTTTCGGTCATCATGATCATAGCCATAATGATACCTCTACTATCTAGAACATTCACAATATAAATTAAAAGTATACATCATCCCACATTTAATTCAAGATTTCTAATTCTTAAAATGGTACCTATCATGTATGTAATCATTTCTCTCTTTGATTTTATCCAGTTATTTAGGATTTCTTCCTCTCAATATTGGGTTCTAAACATTCCATCACCAAGGGATCATACCTAGGTTTAACTTCTTGAATTTTGGGTTAAATATTGAGGTTCTAGGTTGAGTTTATAATCATTGTGTTGCGAAGATGGTGCGGTTGAAGTTTCACATGAAGATTTAAGGGTTTCAACAATTTTGGTATGTGATTCAATGTGTAACCATTTCATGATGAGTTATTTTTCTTGTTTTATTGGTTATTCATGTTTCTCATATGTTGTGTGTTCTCTGAAAACCGTTTTTGAGAGATTTAGTTAATTATTTAATTTTATAATTTCATTTTTGAGGATGTTGTGAAAATTTCAAATGTAACATCTATTATATCTTTTATGGTAGATTTATAAAATATGAAATTGATTTATTAGTAGTTTAAATTGGATTAAAAATATGTTTTTTAATTCCTTAGTGTCACATGGGCCTCGGAATGGGGTTTTTATAATTATTTTGGTGTGTAAAAAATTTTTATATTTCTTGAGAACATTTTATGAAAATTTGTTATTTCATTTCTATATTTCATGGTACTATTCTATGTGATTTTATAATAACATTAAATTGGTTTTATAAATGTCTCTAAGGCTTACAATAATGGTTTGGATTGGTATTGGTATGATTCTACTTTGAAAGAGGGTTTTGGAAATGTGTTATGTGGTCAAAACATGGTTATTCCTCTTGGGATAGTTTTTTGAAAATTGGGAATGATTTAGAGAGTTAAAAAAGTGGGAAAATGGTGTACATGTACTGTTTTGGTTATTTTATTCACATTATATGGGTTTATGAAATTTGAATAAGTGATTTAATATGTAAAACGTCATTGTAATTTTTATATTTTTCTCAAATGTTTTATTAAATTGTGATGGGGGTGCGAAACATGGTTGTAGGATATTTCATTTTAGTGTGATGATAAAAAGAATTTTGAAGGTGAGAAGTTTGTTATTTTATATGTGTTTGGGTTGTTATGTGAATTGGAATATCATGGAATGGTTTTATAAAATTGAATAAATTATTTGTGGAATTGTAAGGAAATGTGAAACATGTTGTGGGATATTTTTGGCTGAGTATGATTTCAAAATGAATTTTAGTGAAACATGAATTATTTTTTCTTGTGTGATGTGAATGTGGGTTGTTTGGTAAATGTGTTTTTTGGAAGTGATATTTTCATTTGAAAATTATATTTCATGTCTGGTTGAACTTGTTTGAAAACAAAATGGAATCTTAGGGATCTAGGTGGGAGGATGTGTACTAGTATGCTCGTGAACCCGTGGTGTTTGGCCTCAGTTTCACATAGAAAGAATGATGATTACAACACTAATAAACAATGATGCTGATGATTTGGGACCACTAGCATATGGGTATGTTCCCAACTATTGGCTTGTGCCTGATAATGGATACTGTGATGGTTACTCTCACTGAGATTTGACGTACCTGGGACCCACAATGAGTTAGTGACTATGGGTTAATAACTATTGATAATGCTCTTCAGTTATATTGTTCTTACTTTAGGCATATGGTATGGTTGGATGGAAATTTTAGTAGCTTTTTCATTTATTTTAAAATAATTGATTCTTTAAATTCACCCACATGGAAATTGTTTTCCATTGGATGTTGCATCTTTTAGAAATTGTAACTCTCATTTCATGTTTTTAAAAACATTCATGCTTTTGATTTCTAAATGTCTATCACATGGAATCTATTTGGGGAGTTATCCAAATAGTCTTTGTATCACAACCTACTTACCTATTTTTGTGTAACTAGACATGGTTATTTTTTTATAGGTTTGGGTACAGTTTTCAATGCGAGTGGTTCATGTTTCTAGCGGTTCATCATGGTGTTGTATTGTGGATTTTCCTTGAGGGTGCTTCCCCCTTTCCTTTAGGTGGTTCTTTTATGTAAATTTTCTGGTTTGTACACATTTAATGGTCTTTTTTATTTTATTAAAATTATTTAATTCATTTTTGATATTAATTAAAAGATTTTTTTTGAAAAATCCAGATTTGTTTTATTGTTTGTGTTTATTGTTTATTGTTTATAAACTTAGGTAAATCATACCAAAACATAATTTTATGATTAATATGAACTTTTTCTAGCCTATAGGGATATGGAACATCTTTTGGGGCTTGTCACAGGCTATGTTGGGTGCTGGTTTTTATGGCGACCAGATTCAATTAGTGAAAAAATGGAATCAGAGATGGTTCAGGTTAACTTTTGGTTCTTGTTATTTGGGTAACCATCGGGATAGTCTGGAGATATGATTATCTGGACTGGTCATTCCAATTAAAGGTAGTTCACCTAATCACTGCACCACATAATTGGATTCATTTCTCTAAGGGATGTCATGACTTATCTGTGTCCTTTTATTCTAGGATGATAATGATTAGGGGAAATGGAAAGAGAGTTGGGTTAATGGTCTCAGTGAGCTCGTAGGGCATAACAAGCCATCTGGAGCCTGGGATATTTTCTAGAACACTCTCCATGATAGTGAAGTGATTTGAGTATGTATACCACCCATATGTACATGTCACTCGCCAAAACTATTTTCATCTCGCATTCTCTGGTTCTATTTAGTTTTGAAATATTGGATGTTTAATTTTAAATAAAAACATTACATGGTGTTAAGAAGCATAAAGTATTTTTGAAATTTTTTTCCAATAAATATGGAATTGATAAATTTGTGAAATGATATAACTTAATTTTTACAATGGTTTTGGAATGGAAAATGGTGTGTTTGGAAGCAACAAATTATGTAAAGTTTGATTTGAAAAAGTGTTCCCAACAGAGTTTTTTAATCAATCGAACGATGTTTTAGTGGGATACGTTTTTTTTAAATTAATGTGAATAACATGAAATTGACTTCTTATAGGAATGTTTGTACCTTTATGAAATTTATTTTATGTTGTAAATTGGTATTGATATTTCACAGTTTTCAGTCTTATGAAAAAGAAGTATTACATGACTATTTTGGTTTTCAAATGTGAAAAAGGATTTTCGTTTTAACCTTTGGTTTCTCCATGGGGGACAAAATACATGGGGTTATATGGGATGATGCATAATTAATTTCACTACTTTGTGTGTTCTTGGATGGATATGAGGTGGGTTCCTGATATGGCATAGAAACATGCATGTGTAAGGCCCATGAGGTACCATTGGTGGATACACTAACCGCTGAACCATTTATTTTCAAAGAGAAGATTTTAATGGAAAACATGATGTCTTTATGAATGGATTGGGATGGTTTGAAATTGGTTTTTTTGTAAAATGTTGATTTTGTGGGATTTTTTGAGTCCAAGAACCCCTCATGTTTGAATAGTTTTTGGGATTTTGTTTGTTCGTTAAGCAAGGATGAAGGGCTTGTTAGTGGTCTCTTATAAGAAAGGATTCAGGATGCATTTACGATGGTTCCCATATTCTATTTAGATCTGGTTTGTGGTATGTCTTTTCCAATGAAGCATCCTGGTTTGGTCCTTGAGTTCTATCATTGGATAAAGTATGCCTCCATTAATAGTTAATGCGCGACTGAAGTGCATCTTATATTGTTTCACCTTTGGAAGATCATCCAATTGATAAATATAAGGAATATTTTTCTTGATCATTGGAGATTTATTTTTCGCCACTTCCATTCTATGATTTTTGGATTCTCTATTAGTAAGAGAGTGCACAAGGAAGGTTAAAATAAATAGTAGTATCTTAAAATTCCTGATTCATCGAAGGTGGATGTAGCCCAGGGTTTTCAGTGTGGATGAGTCTCGAGATAGTGTACAAGCGGTCCTATGGGTCCTTTGTAGTATCATCGATGTAGGAGTACATGTTAAATCCCGGGTGTAGGAAATGTAGTCATGAGAGGCTATTATGGAATCATTATGGAATTGTGTGTTGTTTGGGGGCTTAGAATAAGGTCCATTTCCATATAATGTTGATATCACTCTCAATGGTCATGTTTGGTGACTCTTTGTGATGTCGTGTGCACATTTTAATTTAAAGGTGAAAGTCATGTAATACTATGAGAGTCTCGGATATATTGGCAGTATGTCTCCCCTGGAAAAAACATCCAAATACAATGTTTTAAAAGAAGGTGATTGTATGTTCCATTTCTATTTGTGTATTCTCATGTGGAGAAAAAATGTGTAATGTGTGTGCATCTTTTATGTACTCGTTTTAGTGAAATGTTAGGTTAGGGTAAGTGAGTTGAAAATGTGTTCTTTCTTGTAAAACATATCGGTGTTTTTAGTGTAGTTGTTGTTGGGGCTCAAGGAAGAAGTTTATTTTTATGGTGGTTTCCAAAGACTAAATATGATGTTGAAGATGCTTCAATCCATTGATCTCCAGCCATAGGTCCCGGAGAGTGGTTGGCGCGTAGTCATGGTAAATCCCCGGGTCATTAAAAACCTTGTACAAAATCCTATCCTCAGTATGAAAAATGGGAATGTTTTATACCTTTCATGTCATCATGGTTGATCACACGGTTTGTGCACGATTAGTAGTGAACATGTTCTAGGAATTCATGCGGAATGAAAGAGCTACATGGTTAGTGAATGGTTTCCCAAACCATGCAGACTAACCGTGGGACCACCCCATCTTTTTAAATATTGGGTTCTTCTTATTCTTGACCATGATATATAGTTATGATGGTTGGTTATTATGATGGGGAGACTAACTATGATTCTTATGTATGTTCCTTCAGACCTTCTACTTGGATGTCTACCCCTTTTACCAGAGAGTTTATTCAAGCCTCCTCATGTTAGTGTCACGATACTATATCATAAAAATTCATGTTGTCTCTTAGGGTGGGGATTCCATTTTTGTATCCTCATACTAGTAAAATAGATTGGTCCTTATTCTTGGCATGGCAGTAAGTAGTAATGTTCAGATCTATATAACTACCTACATCTCCCTGGGGTAAACATTGGGATTAGAGAATACCTAACAGTTTGGTTAAAGCAAGATATGTGAATCCTTGTTCATTGTTTTTGTTCGTTTGGAAATATTTTTTGAGTCTTGTTTGGATATTGTTTGAGGAGAATTATTTTTGGGTAAACCCTGAATGTGCTTGATAATTTATGGGAAGTGATTTAATTTTTGGTTTGTTAGAGTATTCCTTCCATAATTGATCACATGAGGTGTTTTGTCCTTTAGGAGGTGAAGCATAGAAAATGAGTACATTTTGGTTTCTATGTTGGTTTTGGTTTTTTCTTTTGGACATTTTTGGCTGTCCGGGGGAAGAAGGAATTATGGTGGGTAGAATTTTCACACTCAAATTTTCAATTCCATGCTTCGATTCAATTCCTCTTTCATTTCATATATTTCTATTGGTTTTCAGGTGTTCTGGGATTGATGTTTTTGTGTCCCTTGTGTTGTTCAGCTATGAATTTTTTCATCAAGGACATTTATGGTAATTGGAATCCTCTTTTTTCAATGGGATTGTGTTAGGTTGTGGTGATTTGGAGTTGGGTTTGTGACACTTCTAGTGGCTTCACATGTGGGGTATGTTGTTAATGTGGTTTTCACCAAGGTGTTGGATGAGTCTAGGGGTGAAAAATTTGGTTTTCTTTTGGGTATTATTTCCCCTATTATTTTACTATCTTCCACCAAAGGTTTCCCACTTTCCCCCTTATAAATGGAGGAAAAAAACACATTTTGAGTGGACAGAACATGCCGCACGGTTTGGCCGCACGGTTCCAAACCATGTTGGAAAATCGTGCAGGTATGTCTAGGTCATTAAAAATCATTTGTAATTTACCATTTTTCCTCCCAAAAAAAGTCTAATCCGCTCCATTATTCCCCATTTCATTCTCTACTTCCATGGAAAGCCTCCAAGGTAACTACCCCTCCCTTGGACCTCATTTTTAAAGGTATATTTGATTGGGGAAACTTTAAAATAATGTAAGTAATCCTTTCTATATTTTATTTCATCCCTTTCCCTCAGTTTTCTTCCACTCTTTCTTGAGTTCTAAATTATCCAACACCTAGGGATCGTACCTAGGGATTAACATCTTTTCATTGGGGTGAAATCTTGTGGTCTTAGATAGATTTTATTCGCATTGTGGTGCGGCGACGGTGCGGTTGACGTTTCACACCATGATTTGAGGGTTTCATAAATTATGGTAGGTGATTCAATGTGTAACCACTTTTTGATGTGTTAGTTTTCTCGTTTTAATTATTTTTTATGTTCCTAATATGCTATATGTGGTGAAAAAATAGTTTTTAGATATTCGGTTAAGCATTTAATTTTATAATTGCATCTCTGTTTGATGTTGTGAATTTTTCAAATGTAACACACGTGATATCGTTGCTGGTAGTTTTATAAAATTTGAAATTATATTATTATTTGTTTAAAGGGGAATAAAATTTTGTTTTTTTAATTTCATAGTGTCATTTATTCCTTGGAAGGTCGTTTTTGGAAGAGGTTTGGTGTGTAATACATTGTTATACATATTGAGTGCATTTTATGAAAATGTGTGATTTTATTTGTATCATTTGTGGTATTATTCAAGGTGATTTTATAAAAATTATAAGTGGTTTTATAAATTTCTCACGGGGATCTAATTCATTTTTGGATATTTATTAATGTGATTTGACCTAGAAAGAGGGTTTTGGAAATGGGTTTTGTTGGACAAACATGGTTATACCTCTTGGGTTCTTTTTATGATATTAGAAATGATTTAGTGAGTTAAAAAAAGTTGTAAAATGGTGTATGTGTACTATTTTGGTTTTTGTATTCTCCAAAGATGGGATTTTTAATGGTAAATTGGTGATTTAATGTTTCATATATATTTTTTTTATTTATATATTTATCAAATATTTTATTAAATTGGGATGTGATTTTGAATCATGGTTGTGGGTTTTTTCGTCTGGGTTTGATGATAAAATGAATATTGATTTTGAGAAGGGTGTTATATGATATGTGTGTGGGGTGTTATCTGAATTTGAATATCATGGAATGGTTTTATAAATTTTATCAAATGATTTGGGGATGTATTAAGGAAATGTGAAATTTGTTGTGGGTTATTTTGGGGTGATTGTGATTTCAAAATGAATTTTAGTGGAAATTGGATTTCTGTTACTTTTTTGATGTGGATGTGGGCTGTTTGGTGAATGTGTTATGTGGAAGTGATATTTTTATGTGGAAATTATATATCCTTTCATGTTGATATTGTTTGAGAATAAGAAGTAATCCTTGGGATCTAGGGGGTGGACGTGCACTAGTATGCTAGTGAATTCGTGGGGTTTGGACTTAGTTTTACATTACAAGTTTGACAATTAAAACACTAAATAAACTATGTTGATGATGATTGGGGCCCACTTGGTTATGGGTATGTTCCCTATTAGTGTTTCATGCACGAGAACAATTATTTTGATGGTTACTCTCACCGAGATACGAGGTACCTTTTACCCACAACAAGCTAGTGCCTATGGGTTATTTAACATTTCATGTGATCAATAGTTACATTGTACTTACTGTCGGCATATGGTATTGTTGTCTGGAAAATTCAGTATATTAGGAATTAATTTTAAAATTATTTATTTTTTAAATTATCCCACTTGGAAACTATTTTCTTTTGGAAGTTGCATATTTTAGAAATTGTAACTAACATATATGGTTTTGGAAAACATTCATACATTCCATCATTCAATTTTTATCAAATTTAATCTCTTAGTGGTGGTATTCTATTATTTTTTTGATTACCACCTACATTCATTGTTCGTTGTATGTAGACAAATCTATTTATGTCGCAGGATTGGGAATAGTTTTTAGTGGCACTGGTTCATGTTTCTAGCAGTTCATTGTGGTGATGTCTTATGGAGTTTCCTTGAAGGTTATTACCCTTTCATTGAGTTTGTTATTATCTATCCATTTTTTGGGTTTTTACCATTTTAATGGAAATTTAAGTTGTTTTTATATTATGTGTTTCAGTTCTGATATTTTTTAAAAGTTGGTTTCAGTTGAAAAATAGAGATTGGTTTTATTGAGTTTTTTTGCTGCTTAATGTATATAAAATCGGGTATATAGTTCCAAAACATCATTTTATGGTACCTGAGAACCTGTTCCTTCCCATGGGGATCAGGAACACCCTTCCGGTGTTGTCACAACGCTGATCGGGTGCTAGTTTTTATGGCGACCAAATCCGGTTTGTGAAAAAATGGTATCAAAGGTGGTTGAGGTTAAATCATTGGGTCATGTTAGTTGGGGAAGAATTAGGATATTATTGAGTTTGGATTATCGGGACATTGAATTTTGGTAATGGGTAGTGTGCCTAATCACCATACCTAATTATAAGATTAATGTCACCAGGTGATTTCAGGACTTATCTATGTACTTTGGTTTTCATGGTTGATAAAGATTAGGTGAAATGAAAAGATAGTTGGGATAATGGTCTCAGTGAGCTCGCAGGGCCGGGAAATTCATGTGGAGCTAGGGATATTCCCTAGAAAACTCTGTATGAAGGTTATGTTAATGGATTGTGGCCACCAAACATATGTCCAAGTCACCCACCGAAACTATTATCTTCTAGAATTGTCTTGTTTTATTTAGTTTTGAAATATCAGATGTTCGGTTTTGGAGAAAAAAATGACCAACTATTAATAATAATAATCTATTTGTGAAACAATTTTTTAATAAAGAGGGAATGGTTAGATAATTGAAATGGTTGAACTGCATTTTCATAATGATTTTGGAATGGAAAATCGTGGGTTTTCATCTATTTTGAAAGTAGGAAATTAGTTTAAATTTGGTTTTGAAAGAGTGTTCCCAATAGATTATTTATAATTTTGAAAGGTCTTTTCGGGGGATGAGTTGATTTGAAATTTATGTGAATAACATAAACGTGATTTATTATCTGAATTTTTCTGCATTTATGAATTTTTTTATGTTTTAATTTTGGATTTTTATTTCATGGTCAGTGGTCTTATGATAAGGGATATATTGATTGACAGTTTTGGATTTGAAAAGTGAAAATGATTTTTATTTTCACCATTAGTTTCACCATGAGAGACTACATGAATTGGGTTATATGGGATGTTGCATGTTTAATAGAACTACTGGGTGAGTTCCATGATGGATATGAGGTGGGTACCAGATATGGCATAGAAACATCAATGTGGAAGTCCCATGGGGCACCATTGGTGTATACGCTAACTACTGAACCATTTATATTCAAAGAGATGATTTTAGAGGAAAACATGATGTATTAGTTAATGGATTGGTATGGTGTGTAATTTATTGTTTTTGGAAAATGTTGAAGTTGTATGATGTTTTCTGTTCAAGAAGCCTTCTATTTTCTACTGTGTTTTATGTTTCTGTTTGGTCGGTAAGCTGGAATGAAGAACCATTTAGTGGTTTCTTTGGAGAAATGTTTCAGGATACCTTTATAAGGGATCCCTACTAGTTTTTAGATCTAGTTTGTAGTATGTATTGACAAATGGACCATCTTCGTTTGGTCCTTGGGTTCTATCATTGGATAATGTGTGCCCCCACTAAGAGTAAATGCAAGACTGCAGTGCAGCCTATAAAGTATCTCCACAGGAAAATCTTCAAGTTGATCAATATAAGGAATTTTTTATTGATCATTGTAGATTAAGTTTTGAACATTTTATTTTCTTTGATTTGTGAGTCCTCTTATAGTAGGACATTCCTCATTGAAGGATTAAATAATCCGTAAAATCATAAGATACCTGATTCATCGAAGGTGGAAGTGGTCTGAGTTAGTTAGTGTGGATGAGATTCTGGATATTGTACAAGTGGTCCTATGGCTCCATCATAGTCCCTTCTAAGCAGGATTTCAAGTTAAACTACCAGTGTGGGAAATCTGTTCATGAGAGGTTATTATGGCCACATTCTAGATTTTTTTTGGTTTCGGGACTTGGCATAAGGTCCCTTTCCCTATATAGTTTATATTAGTCACAATGGTCAGGGATGGTGACTCCATGTGATTTCATTTACACATTTTAATATAAATTTCAATGTCATGAAATCCTCTGAGATTATATGTTTTGTTCGGAGTATGTATCAATTTGAAAAAACATCAAATTCCTATGTTTTAGAGGAAGGTGTTTTATGTTACCTTTCATTATATTGTTTCTCATGCGGAGAAACATTTGTAAGGTGTGTGTATCAATTAATTCCTAATTTCAGTGAAATTTCTAGTTTAGGTAAGTGAGTTGGAAATTCATTATGTCTAGTAAACCTAATCTGGGTTTTTGGTGTAGATTTTTTTGGAACCGAAGGAATAATTTTTGTTTAGGGGGTTTTCAAAGCCAAACTGTGAGTCTGAAGATACTTTAATCATTTGACCTCAAGCAATAGGTCCCGAGGTTAAGCTGGGGCATAGTCAGGGGAAATACCATTGTCATTTTAAACCTTGTACAACGTCTTTTCCTCAGTATGAATGATAGGAATAGTTTAAACCATACGTGTCTTCATGGTTGAGCAAACAGTTTTGTCACGATTAGTAGTGACCATGTGCTAGGAATCTGTGCGGAAAGAATGATCTACAGGGTTAGTGCATAGTTTACCAAACAATGCAGACTAACCGTGTAGCTGCCCCAAATTTTTAAATATTGGGTTCTTCATGTTCCCGCCCATGCTGTCTAGTTAAGATGGTTGTTTATTATGGTGGTGAGACCCACTATAATTTTAAGTATGTACCTTCAGGATATATGAATGGAATTCTACTCCCTATACCATAGATTCTGTTAGAGCCTCTGCCTGTTAGTGTCCCAATCCTATATATAAAAAATTGAGTTGTCGCTTATGGTTGAGATACTATTGGTGTATCCTCATAAAATTAACATATATTGGCCCTTGTCCTTGTCTTGGAGGTAGTTACTCTTCTTCAGATCTATCTAACCACCTACACCTCCCTTAGGAAAACATTGGAATTGGAGAATTCCCAATGGGTTTGTTAAAGAAAGGTAATTGAATCCTTGATCGTTGTTTTTATTCATTTTGGTATGTTGTTTGAGTCTTTTTTGGAAATTGTTTTAGGATTTTTATTTTGGGATAAAACTGGTATGTGCGTGATCATTTATGAAATGTTAAGTAATTTTTGGGTTTGGAGAGTTTTCGTTCATTAATTGATCATAGGAGGTGTTTTGGCCTTTGGGTGGAGATTCTTGGAAAAGGAGTATATATTGGTTTCTATGGTGGGATTTGTTTTTTTATTTTTTCCATTCAGTGCCTTTCTAGGTGTAGAAATAATTATGGGTGGGAAAATTGGAACACCTAGATTTTCAATTCCATGCTTTGGATCAAATCCTCTTTCGGTTCATAACTTTCTTTTGGTTTCTGGGTATTATGTGTTTGATATTTTGGTGTCTCATGTGATCTTCACCTACAAATTTTTTCATGTGGATCATTTATTGTAATTATCCTCCCCTTTTATCAATGAAATTGTGTTAGATTTTGGTGATTTTTAGTTGGTTTTGTGACACTCTTAGTGGAACCACTTGTGGTCTAAGTTGTCATGGTAGTTTACCCCCCAATGAGTTGGATGTGTCATGGGGTGAAAATGTTTTTTTATTTTGGGTATTATTACCCATTTTATTTTCCTATAATTCCCCAATGGTTTCCTCCTTGTCCCCCTTGTATTTAGTGGCAAACCAACACTTTTTGGGTGTCCATAACAGGCCGCATGTTTCCAAACCGTGTAGGAAAACCATGTAGGAATTTCCAGGTCATTAAAAATCATTTAGAATTTACCATTTCCCCCTGGAATAAGTCTTATCCAGCTCGTTATTCCCCATTTCGTGTCCAACCTTCATGGCTAGCATCCAAGGCTTCTCCCCTCCCTTGGACTTCATTTATTAAAGGGATATTCGAGGGTGGAAACCTCAAAAACATGTAAGTAATCCATTATCTATTTTATTTCTTCCCTTTATTTTGGATTTATTCCACTCATTCTTCAGTTCTAAATTGTACAACCCCTAGGTTTAAAACCTACTGTTTATCTTCATGTCATTGGGGTGAAATTTTTAGGTTTTAGGTATCTTTTATCCTCCTTGTGGTGTGATGATGGTGTGGTTGATGTTTTTCACCAAGAATTCAGGGTTTCAACAATTACGATAGGTTATTACTTGTGTAACCATTTCTTGGAAAGTTATATTGAATTTTTACGATTTATTCATCTTCCTAATATGCTATGTGCAATGTGAAAACCATTTTTGAGGGATTTGGTTTAGCATTATAATATTTTAACTTCATTTTTGTTGGATGTTGTGATCTTTTCAAATGTAACAAATGTGATATCTTTTTTGGTAGTTTAAAAAAATATGAAATTAATTTATTAGTTGTTGAACGGGGTATAAAATTTTGTTTTGTTAATTCCTTAGTTTCATGTGGGCCTTGGAAGAGGGATTGTGGAAGAGTTTTGGTGTTTAAAACTGTGTTATACTTCTTGAGAGCATTTTAAGAAAATGTGTGATTTCATTTGTATCTGTCATGGTATTATTCAATGTGATATTAAAACACATTATTGTTGTTTAATAAATATCTCTAGGGATTCCAATTATGATTTCAATTTTTATTGGTGTGATTTGACCTTGAAATAGGGTTTTGGAAATGGGTTTTGTTGGAAAATTATGGTTATACCACTTGAGATTGTTTGATGAAAATTGGAAATGAATTAGTGAGATAAACAAAGTTGGAAAATTGTGTAAATATTTTTTTTTGGGAATTTAATTCAATTAAGATGGGATTTTTCAAGGTAAATAGGTGATTTATGTTATCTAACATTTTCAGAATGCTTTATAAATTTCTGAAATGTGTTATTATATTTTGATGTATGTGGGAAGCATGGTTGTGGGCTATTTCATGTGACTTTGATGATAGAATGAATTTTCATGGTGAGAGGTGTGTTATGTGATATGTTTTTGGGGTGTTATATGAATTGGAATATCATGCAATGGTTTTATAAATTTTATTAATGTAAATGTGGAAGTGTTAAAAAAAATTGAAATGTGTTGTTGGCTATTTTGGGGTGGGAATGATTACAAATTGAATTAGAGTGAAAAGTTGATATTTTGACTTGTTTGATGTGTATGTGGGATATTTGGTGAATGTGTGATGTGGAAGTCGTGTTTTCATGTTAATATTATATTTATTACCATATTAAACTTGTTTGAGCACAAGAAGGAAATCCATGTATGTAGGTTGGTGGACGTGTACTAGAATGCAAGTGAATCCATGGGGTTGGGCCTTATTTTCACATAGCATGATTGACACATAAAACACTAACTAAGCTATGATAATGATTATTGGATACAGCTATATTATGGGTATGTTCTCAACTAGTGGCTCATGGATGTGAATATATATTGTGATGTTTACTCTCAACATGATATGAGGTACCCTAGACCCATAGTGACCTAGTAACGACGATTTATTTCCTACTTCTTGTGCTCATTAGTTACATTGTGCTTACCATCGGAATATTGTATGGGTGGCTGGAAATTTCAATATATTTTGTATTTATTTTAAAAGTCTTGATTATTTAAAATAACCTACTGAGAAACTGTTTTTCTTTGGAAGTTTCATCTTTTAGAAATTGAAACTAGAATATCTTGTTTTTCTAAAACATGTATGGTTTTTGTCCCTATATTTTTATCACATGAAATTTATTAGTGGTGGTATTCTACTCGGATATTACTCAAACCCTACTTAAACCTTTGGGTTTAGGTAGACTTGGTTATTTTGGTCGTAGGTTGGGGTAATGTTTTTGGTGTCGGTGGTTCGTGTTTCTAGTGGTTCATTGTGTTGATGTCCTGTGGAGTTCGCATGAGGGAGCTTCACCCTTACCATGAGGTTGACCTTGGATATCATTTTTCTATTTTTTACATTTTTAATGGTCTTTTACATTGGTTTAAATTATATAAGTCTATTCATAAATTTTTTTAAAGATGGTTTAAGTTGAAAATTCCAGAAATTTTTTATTATGTTTATTTGTTTTTTAATGGTTATAAACTCATGTAAATCATTCACAAAATTAATTTTATGATACCAAGGCTCTTGTGCCCACCTGTGGGGATTGGGAACACCCTTCATGCCTTTTCACTGGATGGGTTTGCGGATAGTTTTGATGGCATCCAGATTCGGTTCGTGCAATAATTATATAACATATAAATGTCAATTAATTCGATGTATGCACCATATATAATTTTTTAAAGCTTATGAAATAGTATTTTCCATGATAGAGTGAAAATTTATGTTTAATATAAATTCAATTTCCAATGGAAAATGACCTTATGAATGTTTTTTTAACAATATTAAGTTGACAATAAATTTTTAAAAAAATAATTGAGTGGAGACCATCAGTTCGTGTATAATATAGGGGTTTTATTAAAATAACGATCAAATAGGTATTATTCTAATTTTCATGAATTTTGTGGCATATAAAAACATAAAACTGGATTGGTGGATATTTACAAATATCCCATAATAAAATAGAAATTGATATGAAATCATTTTCTTCCTAATTATATTTCATTGAAGATGATTTAATCTCATGTATAATTGTTTTTTGGAATGTTTCTAATTTATAAATAAACCATATTAATAATTTTTATACAATATATGATCCCATTATTACATTTTACCACTCATTAGTTAATATTATTTTATTATTATAATTGTTCCATGTGTTAATTATAATTTATCTCATGCTTGTTTCATCATGAATGTAATAGATATTATGAATAATATTTATATATATATAATCTAAAACATGATAAAATTTTTATAAATATCACATTAAATAATTAGGTAAATTTTAAAAACTATTCTTGACATTTGGACATAAAAACCGAATCATGTAACTTCATGGAGATGGCCAGCCTTCCATATGCACATGTGATTATATGATTTATCAATGGGTTGAAGGGGATGTATGTGATAGATATATTAATTTACACTAATATACATAATTTCTTATATAAAAATTATATAGATTATTTTTACCTTATTACCTTCTATGTATAGAATAACTGAAAAGAATATCATCGCATTAAGAGGTTTTAATCCATCATAGACATGAGGGACATTGTAGTATTTAAAATATAAATGATTTTAAGAAGGTACACATTATAATTTTATTTAATAATTTTAAAAACATAAATAATAGAATATATATATATATATATCAAATACATTATTACAAAAAATATTTATATGTGTTCATGGAAAATGAGTTACATTGGTTTGTGAAGAGGTAATTCACTATACACATGATCGACGATTTCATTTCAAATTTTTTAGATGATGGGATGGAAAAATATTATGAATAACTAATAAAATGAAATAATTATGGGACACTAGTTTTTTACATTTTTTTTGTTAATAAATAATTAATGGTGAGAGAAACAGACAAAATGAAATTGCTTTGTTAAGACAGTTTCCATATCTTACAAAAACATCCATTGGATCTCCTCTTAAAGACCATAAGTATAGTGTTTTGGGAAAATATATCTATATTGAATCAAATTTTATTTTTTATATATTTTTTATTTGGATAGAATGATCTCAAGGTCTTGATATTTGTTAATATACAATGGAAGTGAGTGCCCTTTTATAATTTAAGAGGAGGACACACATGGAATTTAAAAAAAAATTATACCCAATTTTTCATATTAAAATTGTCTTGAATATATCTCATTATAAATAATTATAATAATACATAAGGTATAAATATAACCATACCATAGGTTTTATACATTTTTGGTTCATTTATAACCCTTGTCGTTTTAGTTCGATCCATCGATAAACCTCAATTAACCCTAACCACTGTATATAATTTTTATTATATATACCATTCACTATGAAACAACAATAACATGAACATAATATATATTATAAATTATAATGGTTCCATATATTAAATCTATTTTTCCATAAACAATTAAAATAATTATCCATATTGTATTTAAAATTAAATCTGCCTGCGCATTTTGAAAAAGAAATTCAAAAGAAAATCATTGAAAAGCTAAATATGTTTTTAATATAAAAAATAAATAGGGCATCGATTTAATTGAAATAAATTATTCAAATTGTTATATAAATTAACATATTATACGTTAAATTTTTTTATATTAATATATAAATTTAAAATAATTAAATGAAAATTATACTTTCATAAAAAATCATTTTATTGTATTGTTCATAAAAACAATATTTCAGAAATTTATCAAATTCACCCAAAGGTAATATTTATATGTATATTTCAAAAATAGATTTTAATTTAAATAAAAATTCTAAATGTGATAAAAATTAATTTTACTTATCGGAGAAAATTGATATCTAACCTCCTTTTATAAAAAATATAGTTCTTTTTAAATAATACAATTCTTCATTAAGATGTATTTTGTTTATAATAAATAGATAACCGATGAATATATTTCATAAATGCGTAAACCATAAATGTTTTATAATTTAGTAACTCTTTAATAGATATGTGATAATGAACTTGTTATAATAATTATATTTTAATATAGTTTGTGATTTCATTAAAAATTCTTGTTTTGTATATCAAAATCTATCAATGAAAATAAATTTAGTATATAATTTTTATATAGTTAAGTATATGGTTGATTCACCACCCAAAAAATATGTCAGGGAAATGAATATTTTTTTCATAAGATATAACTGAATATTATTTTTTCGGAATATATATTAATACTTTCATCAAAATACTAAATGTCTCTAACTTTTAATAGAATGCATCGCAACAACAAGCTCATAATCAATGGTAAGAGAGATATTCTCTTGTAGAATAAGATGTATAGAACTATATGTTACAATGTGAACCTCATTCCTATGGAAAAAATCCAAACATAAAATGGATGTGACATAGAGGACCACATAGCATGGATCTTCCCCTATTTTTTCATCACTGGAATAGATGTCAAATGATGTTTCATATCATCAAATAAAAAAATTGATATTTCCCATCCCAAATGAAATTGAATCCCTACCATGTTATAGTAGTCATCATTGAAACCATCATTGAGAAATTTTGGATAAACCTATTGTAAAACACCTATATTACAATGAATCTCAATATCCTAACAGCATTAGGTGGTTGCAAGAATGTCATGACAACAACAACATTTATAGTTTCAATAGAAATAAAATTAGAAATCATGTTTCCCAAGAACATCCATACATGAATCCCAAAATTGTATTCTGAATCATTTAGCTAATGGTGATGATTTCTCAAGATTTCTATAACCACTATCAAATGATGCACATGTTCCTACTCGATTTTAGAGTAGACAAGGATTTCATACAAGAAGACTATGATTAACATGTCAATCAACTCATGAAATGTCATGTTAATAATATAGAAAAAATAACACGGGATATACTATATGGCGTAAAAACATACTCAAAATGAAGATACCTACTCCTGAAGGTAGTTTTATGATAGCTATATTCTTTACTTCTCAATTGATGCAAACTAGATTGATGAATACTCATATAGAAACACTAATACAAATTATAATATAAAAATATATCATAAATATATGTTAAAAGATAAATTTTCTTTACTATAACTCAATTTAGTTTTTTATAATTATTTAAAAATTCATATCTTCCATCTACATTCATTGTAATGTGTAAAAACACCAACCAAGGTGACACACACATGTGTATAAAATATTTTCCCAAAAACTCATCCAATTGAGTCAAAAAACATTACGTTCAAAAGGTTTCATAGAATAATAAGTAATGTACAATAACTAAGTATTATGTAATAATGCAATAGATATCATAAAATATCATAATATAACCAAACCATAATGGTATAATAAAAATAAATCAGGAAACGTTACCCAAAATAGAGTAAAATATGACTCGGTTATTCTAAATACATGTAAAAATGAAAAAATTGATAATAAACTATTTACCATACAAATTATATGCCCATATTTACTTGAAATTAGTTTATATTCTCCCAAAAAGACAAAACATACCTAATTGGGTGTAGTAACAGAGACCTGTTGATGGTAATAGTCAATTATATAATTACTAGAAGTCAACCATTCCATCCCCACAATGATTTTGTGGGGCTTTAGGTCGAGAACCATAGAATTATTTTTATGCCTAATATCTGATAGAGAGAAAAAATATATGGGGCATACAAGACCCAGAACTCTCTTCATTATAAGGGGAATAGTAAAATCAATCACATAAAAAATGATCCATATAATGACATAGTATGTTGAAAATATTAGATGATATAAATGAGTGACATGAACTAATAAAAAATAAAAAATTTGCTATTGATTAATCTATATTTATTCTACCTCTCTCTATCACCGTACCCCCATAAAAATCTATTAGAGCCTCTTACACTCTATGAAGAAGCCTCTCATGGGATTCCATTGTCTATAAAACAACTTAAAAGAATAATATTATTGAACCACAAATATTCTTAGTGGTAATGGGACTAATCATCTATATAGATTTTAAGGGAAGTGTAATAACGTCTTTAAAAATCTTGAGATATGATAATAAATACAAATATTTTCTTCCATAAAAACCCCAATTTCGAAATCCCAAAATTTCAACAATTAAAATAACTAAAAATGGATTCAGAAAGGTACTACATGTGTATTTTATGATCTATAATATCTATAACCACCATGGGACTCATTGTGTTTCTTCTTCCCTTTAAAGGGACCAAAAGAACTCCCCTAGCTGAAAAATGTACTCTCATGTGGCATGTCTTACAATCTAGGTCAATCATGACCATTAATTCTATATCAAAAACATCATTAAAATATGTGAAATTCATCATGAAAACATATTGATTAGATATTATGTAATAGATGAATCTTGGTACTTTGGGCCTGCATCCTCTTATTAGATACAACATCAATAGAAAACTAGAAATCTTGACATAATGGTGGGTATACTCTATCATGATCCATTCAACCTATTTAAATTTGATTAAATAAATAGTCTTTGAAATTAAAATTTATTATTGATTGAAAAAATATATGAAATAAATATAAATTATCTCTACTAAAAAAAATTCTTCATCCTCACCATGAAATTATACCATTTCTTGTTGGGCCCTTCAAGATTATAGTTCAAAAAGAACATTATTTTTTGTTCTAATGATTACAATAATTGAAAAATTATTTCAATATTTATGGAAGATTAAATTTCTTCTTGAGGATCATCCAATCGTTGGAAATATAGTGGTTTATCCTAATGAAACTCTTGAAAATGGACTCTAGATTCAACCCATCATTTTTCCACTAATGAATTTTAAATTATAACTGATGAAGGAACATTACCTATATCATTTAATGTTCACACTACAATATATATATACGACTTTGGTCTATAAGAGGATTAATATCATTTGGTACACAATAAGAATTCTTTTAATTTCTATTCATATTTCTCCGCGGAGGGATGATGCAGCACAACATCAATAGATATTACTGAGGGAATCAATAAGGGCCCATTGATGAACAAATAAAATAATATATATGTGGATATAAATTCAGTCAAGTATTATTGAACATTGGGATTTCAAAATAATCAGATAAGAATATTATAATGTAATTGAATGAAATAAAATTATTCTATGAAGACACTTTTACAATGTACTAATGCTGTCTCCTAGCTTCATAGGATGAGTTCTTTCTAGAAACTCCCTCATAAATTCCATATAAGTTTTAATAATCATACCATACATATGATAGGGAAACAAAAATTGTCTACCCAAATGATGGAAACATCCATAACGAAACCATTCTATGATACCAATTTGTTTATGAAAAATAATATATTCTCTAGTACATTGTCAATTGAACCTATCCTAGCATATCCTAATGGTAATTTTAAATCCCCATGGGTTGGATTCAATAATATTTCATCATATCAAGATCAAAATGGAAGAATTTTTCAAATATAGTGGAGGATAAAGAATCATTTCAACATAATCAACACTCATCAAGGATAATTCACCATAAATGAAAAAGGTAAAACAATACCCTTATAGTACATCATTGAAGGAAAATGTAAATTTAATGAAAAACCAATTAAACCAACATAATAGGTGGAACTGATCACCACAATTCACCACCACTTATACCGATCCCAGGAATCATGTACACTTGTGTCCTCATCATGGAGATTTTCTATTACCTTGTCATGGAATTACACAATCTAAAAACATCTAATGGTAATGCTAAGAATGAAATAAAATGCAATGTAGGGTCTAACCATATCTTTTATAATAAAATATTTAATGAATAAAACTATCATTATTTATTTTTAAATAAATCAATTCATGAAATTTCATTATATATTTTCAAATAAAACATTCTTATTTATACTAAACTATAATAAAATATAAAATTTATGAAAAATGTTATTTAATTTTTTTTGTAATGAATAAAATATTTTTTTAGTTAGTGTAATGTAATCAACAAATGGAATATATCATATTACAATGAAATATGTTATGTGATTCATGAGTTTCATGGAATAAGATTCTCAAAAATTTAAATCATCACCATGGCTCAAGGTAGTTTTTCCGACTGAAATAAACACCCAATTTGGGGATCCCATTAATGGAAATTGTACTCAAAAGTACATGGATAGTTTTTTTATCATTAATGCATTGAAATGGAGTTAGAGTCACACTATTCTTATCATATTCACCCAATTAATACCAATTCTTAAATGTGATTCATTCAATCATGGGAAAATGATTCTTTTCCAATCATTTCAAATGATAATTTCATATTGCCAGTTTTAATATTCCATTATCATTTCAAAAACAAATCACATGTTTTCATTATATTAATTCATTTTTAAATAAACATTAAATTTAATTTTTTTTCCTCATGAATCAAATTAAATCATTTCAAGTTTTGAAATAAAGATACTATTAACAAATCTATCAGAAATCATAAATTTTAATACAATTAAAAAATAATTCAATTCAATCATGATTCATGGGATATAATAATATAATAATAAATTTTAGAATTACAAATAATTAATCAGTTATAAAATAATCTACCTCTATGGAAAAAAATGAAAAATGAAGGAAATTTAGATCAAAATGGAATTCCTATATCACAATTCATTAGTTCCAAACTCAAGTTAAATATGAAATCAATGTATATGACCACTGTAAATTATGGATAATGAAATGAAAGAGAAATATAAAATAAAGAAACTCAGCATAGATGAATAATCTAACTGAGTTTCATGATTGTGATATACTGACTTACTATACCCGATATAAATCAAAAGGATAAAGAGAGATGTGTCTACTGAATTACAAATGAAATCAGATGTTCAGAACAAGTGAACATTCTGAGATTTGGGATATGCTTGTCTTAATTTCTTGTTTTATAGTTTAAAATACCCCACCTTTATGATTCACTTAAAATGAGTCATATCAAAATAAAAAATTAATCAAATAGTTCATTGTGGTAGTTCATTCATTATAGTGTAAATAATTTTTTTATAATAAATTTCAACATCTTTTTTTGGAATCAATTTATTTATTAATACAAGGAATTATTGAAAAACTTTCATATGTAGTCGGTTTCCAAAAGAAACACCTAATAGAACTACACATGAATCTACTAGCTCAAACTTGTAATGTCTTGGATATTCCATGTATTTATTTAAATATTCTATGGAACTATTTTGAAACTAAAACATTTGACGACGTGAGATTCCGAGGTCCAGAGTACCCTTAATAAATGTTTGAAATAAAATAAAATTTTAAATAGTGCACGTCAACGTTTTTCCTATGAAAGTGAAATATCATTTAAAAGAGTGTCCAGATAAAAAATCCAAGGGTACCATTTCGTTCGGATCATCAACATTACCTTAGGCAAAGCCTAACATTGATCGGCATGTGTCAGCTATGAGAGTTAGTTTTGGACGTTTAATGGAAATAAAAAAACAATAATTTATTTATTTAAAAGATTCATTTTTGAACATCGACCTAATTCCTCCCTTTTTAAATAATTTCTTATGGAATGTATGTAGGGTTAGGCTGAGTACCCTACGAATTGAGATAGAGGCTCTTGGATCATTGATGGAGGACCCATTGGCGGATGACAGTGATGTGAATGACAACGCATCATGGATCCGATGAACTTCACCAACGAATGCGACGTGGTGGTCATCCTTCAACTGGATGGAGGTAGGGGTTGTTATTTCAATTCATCTTTCCCCATTTTTGGATTTAAACTATGAACACTGATAAACCACGAACCTGTTGATCCACAGATCATGCATTCACGCAAGTGGGTGTTATTTTATCCGTTTCGTTGGGGGTTTTATTTGGGAATTTTAATTTTGATAACTATTAAATTATTGTTTTGATTAATCATGTTTAATCTTTCTAATGGGAGTAGATCAACATCAGGATGAATGATTGTGGAGGTTCATTCCTCATTTTTGTGTGTTTGATTTTCATCCCCTTTTCATCAGGTTCTTTGTGGGACGACAAACAACAGATTGTTTCCCATCCATTTTGTGATGAAATGATCCCAAATTGGAGATATGACATCGTGGAGACCTAGTGGAGGTGTGACGACGATGGTGGTAGTCAAATCGACATGATTCTGGAATTATTGTTTTTTGAACGTTCTTTACATGGATGATCAAGATTCATTTTCGGGGCTGATCGGATGCCCGAAACTGACAGAGTCAACATCATGATGATGGGGTGACCTAAACCATAGAGTTTTATGGAAATTATATGACTAGATCTATGAACATGGAAATAATAAGGCGTAGTGGAACTTGTTTAAATTTCTAGAATTGTCAAGAACACATGGTGTGTACCTCTGAAAAACATGACATGTGGTATCGTCGACAGAAGCTACAGTTTCACGGGTCAGACAAGTATCACATGACGTGGGACCTCGATCACAAGTCCTGTTGGACCTACCCCAATTCTTGGCGTGTATCTTGGGTGATAAATAGACACAAGATGGAGTACACTTCTATGTACTCCACCACAAGGCCAAACCAAGGAGGCTACATGGGTTACACCATGTACAGGTTACACAAGATGGCGCACATAGAATAAAGTCATGTACGGGTACATGGCTACATACATGGAGCCGACCCCAGCTACTCGGACATGGCGTGTGATCTGTACTACACTTTGTGTACTGACTTTCCTTCATGACAAGCCTTGCGACACATGCATCACCCGGTGTCAAAAGGAATGGCGTGTGAAACATCAACACACCATGTACTTTTTAGTACATGTCTTGATCTACTTGTCCACCATATATTTTAATTATTTAGTTTGGGTTATTTCCCCTTTTACTCATTCCCCTGATGGTTATGTATCATTTCTTACTATAGGAGTATGATCCTTTCAACATGTATTTCTGAGATAAGGTCTGGTATCCCTCCAAGAGGCCTGAAGCGATATCCTCTATCCATTCTTGACCCTAGGTGGAGCCAAATCTCGACATGGACACTTCCACTAGGCAGTGATCCTCTACCGAGTAGGTGAGTTCCGGATGAGTTGTGTTATTCTCCAAGTCCCTGGTAGTGATCCTCATCTATGTATCATGATCTTCTCCCCACTCAGGATTTTATTCCCCAGAATGAGTGCATATATCTATTGTGACATTTATTGACATACAATAGTTCATGGATTAATGTCATTAGATCTATCAGACTCATGGAGTGAGTTCTCCTGGACTAGTGATTTGTGGAATCTTTGAACTGAATCCCTAGAGGGGGTATGTTGTTTCACGACATGTCCCTAGACAATGGGTTTGAAATTTTAGTTTATATGGATTGTGTTTTCCTATATTAATTTTAGTAGACATATACTCTGTAGAACCAACTGTACCTTTCCTTTTTGTATTTATTTTTAGATTTCAGTGTCCTCTACTGAGTATTGTTATACCTATCCTTTCACGAGATTTTCCCGCATGTGTTGTGTGTTCTGCAGACGAGCAGCATTTCGACTAAGTCTAGGGCTGACCTGGACATCACTGAGCTTTTTGATTTTCCTACATGTTGAGGTGTTCCTACGATGAAAAGATTCATTCCTAGTACCATTGGTGTTTAAAGGATGGACTTTTAGTTTTCAGACTCTTGATTTTGGTGGGCTGGTATTCTGGCCCAGTTTACATTTAGTAAGTTACTTTCCATCATACTCTGTTTGTTCGGAATAGTTGTTTGCATGCATTTTTTTCCATAGTGTTTTTTAACATTTCAGAATTGTGGTAATGGAAATGTATGTGAGTGTACATGTACTTAGGCAATGACTCCCATGATATTAATATTCATACACGGTGCTAGTCACTAGCCACTCGCCTATTGGAGGCGGGCTTGGGGAGTTGCGGCATGGACCCCATTATAATGGGTAATGATAGAGTGGTATCAGAGGTGGTTGATTCTTACATTGGACCAAGAGTATTTGAGGTTGGTTTGAGGTAATAGTGTTAAGTGCTTCGAGCTCAGCTTTCGGGCTACAGAATCCAGTGTTGGCTCGGGTGGCCGATGCATCCATACACAAGGGCTCTGATAACCTACTTTTCAAATCAGTACATGAAAAAACTAGTTGTGGGGAAATAAAAGGATGGTACATGCATTATAAGAATGGGTTGTGTTTTCTATGTTCTTTATATCTGCTATCCAGATATACTCGGTAACCATGGTGCATCTTTTTTTCCTTATAGGATGCCTTCACGACACATACCCACTAGGATTCAGCAGCACAATCAGGATGACGACCCCCTCAGTGACAAGGCTTCGATACAGTGACCAGTTCCCGAGGCATTGCCACCAGGTGGCACACCTTCGATACCACCTCCAGTGGAGTAGCCTGTGGTACCTATAGTACAGATCGACCAGGAGTACAGGCTAAGAGCGCTCCATGAGTTCTAGAGACAAAGACCCCTCAGGTTCCAAGGCGAACCCGACCCTCAGGCAGCTAAGGACTAGATTGAGCTAGTTAAATGTGTTTTCCCTCTAGAGAGGACACCATCAGAACAAGTGGTGATCCTAGGAGCGAGCCCTATTCAGGGTTTGGCAGGGCGATGATGGAGTCTGACCACACAGCCTCATGATGAGGAGACTATTTCATAGATAGAATCTGAGTGACTTGTCAAGGAGGATTTCTCTCTGGTTACGCTAAGAGAATGGTGCATCCAATAGAATCTTCACCTCCATTGGGTAGTTTGATGGTAGGTGACAATTCATCGAGTTTCACTAACATTGACAGGTACTTGATGGATATGGTAAGGGATCAGTACATCAGAGCTTGGATCATTGAGCGAGGTCTACGAAGGGACATCTGAGATACTTTTGTGCCTTTGTGAATTTTGGCTTATGATAGTGTACTCGAGCGAGCCTTGATGATTAAGAGCTTCTTAGAAGAGTAGAGACAACCAACGATAGTCAACAACAGGAAGACAAGTGTAGAGACCTCAGAAGTAGGGAGTCGGTGTCAGGCACATGGATCATGACATGGGAGACTGCATAAGAGGAACCATGATCGGGGATCTATAGTCCAGGGCTCTCAGGATGGATCCATTCAGCCTATGGAGAAGTGGTGTGATTTGTGTAACGTTTGGGGATGTCACTCTAGAGATAGTTCAAACCGTCGAGCTGCTAATAGGTTGGCGGTGGATGGACCACCGAGGCAGAGGCAGAGAGTCGATCAGGTAGACCTTCCATGTAGCGGACGTGGCAGAGGAGTAGGGAGACCCATAGGTGGTGGTAGAAGATTTGATTTACTTCCACCACCACCCCTAGGAGGTCTACACCAAGCTCCTAAAGCTGAGGGATAGGGGTGGGGACAGCTGCATGCGGTCGAGGCGTACAACCCAGGTACACTAGGGATGATTCGATGTATGATCTATGTCTTCTATAACCTAGTTTCTATACTTATAGACACGGGATCCAGTCATTCCATCATCATCTCATGTCCTGTGTGAAACCATGAGATTCTGGTAGAGCAATTGACTTGATCCTTATGCTTAGAGACACCTACGAAAGGAGAATCTATTATCACAAACCTTTTCATATAGTGTGATCTTACCCTTGGAGCATAGATTTTGTGTCGAATCCTCTTCATTGTACCATCGAGGACTTACGACATCATTCTCAATACAGATTGGTTATCTTTGATCAATTCCTAGATGGA
The DNA here is from genome assembly GCA_963277665.1 of Viscum album. NCBI lineage: Eukaryota > Viridiplantae > Streptophyta > Magnoliopsida > Santalales > Viscaceae > Viscum > Viscum album. The sequence continues at coordinate 1,213,252 of OY728127.1, forward strand.
CTGTTTTAAGTGAAGAGTACGGTGTGTCCGCAGTGATGGGATGTGGTTTTTTTTCATAGAAACGGAGACTCCAGCCGCACAAAATGGGCTCATGTATAAGAGGTTGCAGATGATCACTAATGATTTGGAAATAATTTCTTTTGGATAAGTAGATATTACGAGCTCCCAGTTCCCAAATGTAGTGGCATAGTACAAGGAAGTCCTTCCTGAAGAGGTTCCAGAACTACCTCCTCACCGGAAAATAATCTTCTACATCAACTTACACCCCTAGACGACACCAATTTCTTAATCATCATATTAGATGGATCTTATAGTGCTTCGTGAGCTGAGGGTGTAGTTGGAGGATTTGCAGAGCAAGGGTTTCATAAGACCCAGCATTTCACCCTGGGTGGCCCTAGTCTTGTTTGTCAAAAAGGAGAATGGGTGTTTGAGGTAGTGTGTGGATTACCAATGACTAAATCAGGAAACAGTGAAAAATAATTATTTAATACCATGAATCAGTGTTCTCTTCGATCCGCTATGAGGGACATGGTGGTTCTCAAAGGATAACCTTCGATCAGGTTATAAACATTTACGGTTATGAGACGAGTATATACCAAAAACAGATTTCAAATGACACTTTGGCCAGTATGCGTACTTGGTGATACCTTTCTTCATGAAACCCCCCCCCCCATAGTGTTCATGGGACTGATGAACAGAATCATCCAGCTGTACATAGACTGGTTTGTAGTTTTCTTCATTGAGGACATCCCTATTTACTCGGCGTTAGAGGAGGAATATATGAGACACCTTCAGATTGTTCTAGATGTACTCCGAGATAACCAACATTATGGGAATCCCTCGAAGTTCCAATTCTGGATTTAGGAGGTCCACTTTTGGGGACATGTGATCTCAGAAAATGGTGTAGCTGTAGTCCCAGCAACAGTGGAGGCAGTGTTAGCTTGGGAGCCACCTCAGAGCGTGATAGAGGTGCGGAGCTTCCTTTGGTTGGCAGGATATTATCGGATATTTATTCCTGATTTCTTTCGAACATCAGCACCGATGATAGCCTTGGCCAGGAAGGGAAAACCCTTCATATGGACGGGAAATTTCCAGCAGAATTTCGATCTGTTGAGGCATAATTTGACAAGCGCACCTATCTTGATATTTCCAGAGGAGGGTGTCGAATACTTCATTTTATAAGACACCGCAGGTACTGGTCTTGGTTTTGTCCTAATGCAGATACGTGAAATGATTATTTTTGGTTCATGCTATCTTAAGCCACATGAGAAGATCTATTTGACCCAGGATCTCGAGTTGGCAGCGGTAGTCTTCGTGTAGAAGATGTGGTGACACTAAATTATAGGAGATCAGTTCATTGTCTACTCCAACGACAAGATCCTCATGTACTTTTTCTCACAGAAGGATCTAAATATGAGGTAGAGGAATTGTATAGAGTTCCTCCAGGATTTTGATTTTGAGATCATCTATACTATTGGGAAGAGGAAGAAGGTGGTAGATTCTATTAGTAGAAGGCCGATCTCACAACTATTGTGTGAGGCGACAGAGCAGTTAGCCACGTTGCAGCTATCCTTCATGGACCTCAAGGATGATGCTTACCTTCTATCTATGGTTGACATCCATTCAATCATACAGAGAGTTAGGGAGGATCAGCATGGGGATGTCGACTATGAGATAGAATGTGCTCAGTTATCCTCATGACATGCTCCTGATGGATATTCGCAAGGTGTGGAGCACGTACATCTTTTCATGAGACGCATTGATGTAAAAGTGGAATTGTGGGAAGAGGTCCTGAGGGAGTTTCATACATCCCCTTTGGCGGAACATCCTGGAGTGGTGAAGATTTATTAGGATCTCTGGTGACTATTCTGGAGGTTAGGCATGAAGTAGGAAGTAGCAGATTTTGTTTCTTGATTCCTTATATTCCAGCAGGTGAATGTTGTGCAATAGGTTGCAGTAGGATTAGCTCACCCCTGGATATTCCAGAGTGGAAGTGGGGTGGAATATTTATGTACTTCATAACAGGCTTACCAAAGATGTCTACGAGGCACGATTCCATATGGGTGTTTGTTGACTGACTCACTAAGTCGACGCACTTATTAGCTATCAGGGAGCATAGTTTCGAAGAGATATTGTGACGCCTCTATGTGCAGGATCGGCTTCATGGAGTCCCATCAACAATTCTCTTGGATCGAGAAACCTTCTTCACATACCTGTTGTGGAAAGGGGTTTAGGATGATTTTGGGATGTAGCTACGCTTGATCACAGCATTCCATCCCTAGACTGATGGTCAGAAGAAGAGGACAGTTCAGGTTCAGGAGTATATGTTCCAGGCTTGTATCATGGACTTTGGTCATATCTGGAAGGACCACCTACAACTGGTGGAGTTTTCATACAACAATATCTACCACTCCACCATTGGTATGGCACCATTAGATGCAATATATTGGAGACCCTACCAGTCACCGATTTTCTTGACCGAACCCAGAGAGTCAGTACTCATGGGTCTTGAGTTAGTAAGATCTACCACTGTGAAGGTGCAGGTCACTCAGGAGCAGATGAAGACTGCCCAGAGATGGTAGAAGTCTTATGTTGATAGGCGACGAGGACATCTTTCTCTCAAGGTGGTTGACAACGTATTTCTTCACATCTCACCTTGATGAGGGTTACAGAGATTTGGTGGGGCCGACAAGCTATCTCTGAGGTTTATCAGAACTCTCCAGATACTACACTGAGTTTGCGAGGTGGTTTACCTCCTAGCTCTACCACCACAGTTTCATCAGGTACATGATGTAATCCACGTGTCACATATGAGAAGTTACATGCATGACCCATTGCACGTCATCGACTGGGGTGATCTAGACATCAAGTATGCAGTGACCATTTCTGAGTACCTGGTGGGGATAATGGATCGGCAAGATTGGATCCTTTGTGGGTGACCAATTCCATTAGGTCAAGTTCGATGGAAGCATGGGAATATTCAGGACAGCATGTGGGAGCAGGAGGCTCAGATCTCTTCCCAGTACCTACATTTTTTTGAGTAGCCTTTGTTTTTGGATTTTCGGGGATGAAAATCCCCAAGAATGGGAGAAAATAATTTCTTAGATATTCTGTGTATTACATTTAAATATTATATAGAATTATTTCGAGGCCTGAACATTCAACGGCGTGTGATTCCGAGGCCCATAGTGCCCATAATAAATAATTGAAATAAATTAAAATTCTAAACAGTGATCATGATTGGTTTTCTTATAAAAGAGTAATATCTTTTATACGAGTTCTCAGATTAGAAATATGAGGGACAGTTTCGTTCATAGAAGCGACTTTAACATAAGTGAGTCCTAACGTCGATCAGCATGGTTCAACATTGAGAGTTATTTTTTGGATGATTAATGGAAATAAAGTAAAATAATAATTTATTTTATTCGAATATTTCATTTTTGCACAAATACCTAATTCTTCTCTTTTTAAATTCCTTCATATGGAATGTTCGTAGGGTTAGCATAATAACCCTATGAATTGAGAGAGGGGATCTTAGAGCATTGGATGAGAAACAGTTGACGGACGACGGTGACGTGAATGACAACAGATCTTGTATCCGACGAACCACGCCAACAAACATGACACGGCTGTCATCCTTCAATCGGATAGAGGTATGGGTTTTTATTTAGATTAATCTTTCCACATTTGTGGATTTAAATGAAAAACACTGATCAAACACAAAATTTTTGATCCACGGATCATGCCTTCATGTGGGAGTGTGTTATTTGTTTCGTTTCTTTCAAGGTTTGATTCGAGAATTTTAATTGTGATAATTGTTGGATTATCATTTTGATTCATGGTGTTTAATCATTATATCCTGAGTGGATCAAAATCATGATGAATGGTGATGATGGTTTGTTCCTCATTTTTTGTATGTTGGATTTTTCATCCTCTTTTGATTACATTTTTCATGGCGTAACGAACAACAGATCGTTGCACATCCATTATGTGATGCAACGATACCAAATTGGAGATCTGTTATCGTGGTGACCTTGTAGAGGTGAGATGACGATGGATTAGGATGAATAGACACAGTTCATGAATAATCCTTCTTCGAACGTTCTTCACACGAATGATCAAGACCCATTTTTAGGGCCAATCAGAGGCCCAAAACTGACAGAATCGACTTCTTGATTTCAGCGTGACCTATACCCTTCTGTTTGATGTAAATCATATAGCCGGATAGATTTACAGGGAATCACAGAGGTGCGACGGAACAGGTTCACATTTCTGGAATTTTATAGAACACACATCTTGTACCTCCGAAGAACACGCCGTCTGGTATCAGTAATGATGGCTAGGGTTTCAGGGCTCATACATGTATCACATGGTGTGTGACCCTGGTCACATGGCGGGTTGGACCTTCCCCGAAGGTCGGTGTGTTTTATGGGAGATACATAGAAAAATGATGGAGTACATGGTCATGTACTCCACCACTCTACCAGACTAGGCTGGCTACACAGGTTACCCCATTTACCAATTACACGGGATGTCACACATGCGATAAAGTCATGTACAAGCACACAATCACATACACGGAGCTAACGCTAGCTACCTGGACACAGCCTGTGATCTATAATACACATTGTGTACTGACATTCCTACATGACCATCCTTGAGACACAGGTCGTAGTACAAGGAATCACCCCGTGTCAGAAGACACGACATGTGACACTTATAACCACTGTGTACTTTTCATTACAACGCTTGATCATCTTGTCCACCATATCTTGGAATTTTTTCATTTGGGTTAGTGCCCCGTTTTCTATTTCCCCTAATGGTCAGGTATCATTTTCTACTATAGGTGTATGATCCCTTCAGTAGGACGTTCCGAGATAGAGCCAGGTTTTCCTCTGAGAGGCCTAGAGTGAGATCCTCTATCCATTATTGACCCTAGGTGGAGTCAGGTATCGACATTACCACTTCCACATGGCGTCGATCATCTACCTAGAAGGTGAAATCAAGATGAGTCGCAATATCCTCCAAGGCCTTGGTAGTGACCGTCATCTGTGTATCATGATCTTTTCCCCACTCTGGAGTATGTTCTCCATGAATGAGTGATTCTATCTCTCATGACATCTACCGTCATACAGTACATCTTGGTGGAGGTCATTAGAGCTATCATACATGTGGAGTGAGTTCTATTGAATGAGTGCAATGTGTATCCTTCGAACTGAATCCCTAGAGGGGGTATGCTGTTGCGTGACTTGTCCTTATACAACTTGTTTGGGATTTGAGTATATCTAGATTGTGTTATCCTATTATATGTTCTGTAGTCATATACTGTTTCAACCTGACATAACTTTTTCTTTGTGTATTTCATTCTGATTTTTGGTTTCCTCTAGTGAGTATTATTATACTCACCCATACATGGGCTTTTCTCACAGGTGTCCTATCTTGTATAGACATGAAACCTTTCGACAGAGTCCAGGGTGTACCAGGATAGGACAGAGCTTTCTGAGTTTCCTAGAGGCCGAGGTGTTCCTACGACTACAAGTAGCAGTCCCAGTACCTTTTGTGTTTATATGTTTGATTTTTTAGTTTTCAGACTCCTTATTTTGGTGGGATTGTATTCTGTCCCAGTTATCTTTTAGTACATTACTTCCCATCGTACTCTATTGGTTGGGTTTAGTTGTATTCATGCATTTTGTCCCTTATTGTTTTTTCATTTCAGTGTTATGGGCTTGGAGATGTGTGTATGTGTATGGTTACTTAGGGAATGGATCCCTTGTTAGTAATATGCCACCTCGGTGCTAGTCACTAGCCCCTGTACTATAGGAGGTGGGCAAGGGGAGTCGCGGCGCGGGACCCACTGGGCTGGGTTGTGACAAAACAAGACCAAAATATCATCCTACAGAATATTTGAAACATTTATATATATACTACATTAATTGAAATAAAAAATATCACAAAAAATTAGATCATTTTCCTCAATGAATTCTCTACACCCTTGATTAATCCTTTCTTTTCCAGGAACAATAAGGGGAAAAAATAAAAAAACTCACTAGGATGATACATGATGATTTAGATAACCATAGAATAATGTGTTCATTCTATTTATTGTGGTTTCTCATATTTCAAGGCAATACAAGACTTCAAAAATATGTGGATTAGCTTGAGTAAGACGTTAGAGATTTCTATCACCTCCAGACCCTAATTGATTAGATAGTTTCACTTTAAACATATCATCTACGTGGATTATTTGTGTATTGGTATGTATTTATCACTAAAACTCATGATAGGATGATAATATCATAGACATAAATTCATTATCTTTTATGTGATGAGTTTTAACCTTCATGCTTTCAGTAGGTGTTGATTTAAGAGCTTTTGGAGTTACAGTTGGTTGATATGTCAGTTGTTGAGTACAAATCATGGATTAAAATCCTTAGGCAGTTATCTATCAATACAATTTGAGATAGATACTTCATGTCATTTGATTTAATAGGTTGTTTGTAGATACAATCAAGATAGTGTAGTTTAATTATGTATTCCCACTTATTCTAATTTTAGATTTTCTAATGGTGATTAGTATTTATATATTCTAGTGGATTTAAAATTCTATAAAAGATATTATAATTCTTTGGATGTGAATTATTTAGTGGTTTGTGTGAATAATGATTCATGGTCTTAGCACATGTGGCCTAGTAATTACCAAGATATGATGAAATGATCGTCAATTCAAGGATTCAGTTGATGGTCAAATAATGCAAGTGATGGTCGATTATGTTATTGTGCATGGTGACGTCATGTGACATATGATTTTCCAACTAAATTTAATGCATATGGATGATAGATAATTCAAGGACCACCCAGACAGAGGCATCATCATGATCTGTGATCTCCCAAGCCTGGTTTGGGTGGAACTCTTGGAGGTGGTGCTGACAAAGGGGATTGTAGAGCCTTAGAGTGAGGATATATATTTTTAAGAAAATGATTTTAACTCCTCCCATCATAAGCATTAGGTGGACCCTACTAGGCTCAATGGGATTGAACAAGAGTTTTTGGTAAATTTCTAGACATGGGGGAAAACAACCATTCTTCACTTGATATGATTGATGGTATGATCCATGTCTTCATCACAATAGATATAGAACTGATTGATATAGTGGAATGTAATTCATTCATCTAACTCTCCTATTTGGAAGATCCATATATTCATATGGATTAATTAGAAAATTAGTTATTTATTGATGTTCCTATAATAATTGATTCATTTATATCATAAATCTTCCAATATTTTTAGTTAGTGATAAGTAGAGAAGGTATATCATGGGATCTCGGTTAATGTTCATTAAATCATTATTAAATCATCCTAGGAATAAATTTTTTTATATAATGTGTCATCAGATTGAATTTCACCAAAAGAGGTTCAAATTCATACAAATTGATCAGATGAGGTTCTCCTTCATGCTCTAGAATAAATATATAGAAGAGAATATAGGGATCATGAGTAGAAAGATATAAATTTACAGCCATTTGTATGTGAATTTTTTCCTTTTTGTAATAGGATATACATACATATATCATCCACCATGAGCAGATATATTTGTTAATATATTCCCTGATGATATTATAGGAGTACCTCTAAGGTAAATGAAAATATTTTTTTTATATGAAAATTTAGACAACATTGATTTAATCATTACCATATATTATTAATCCTCATATGATCTAGGTTCATTGGGTGTAGTTGGATGACATTCATTAGAAGTGTTTTTACAATCCCTATTTTCCCCCATGGTTTCTAAAGTGTTTCTCATGAAAATGAACGACATATTTTTCAGTATATAAGTTGATTATTATCACCTAAATAACACGAATATATGAAAATGAATCCCTTCCCTATGATTCATGACGTCTTCAAAATGTTTTAAGGCATGTTATTGTTTTCAAATATTGATCTTAGGTTTGGATTATATTAGTTGATGGTTAACAAGGATGTTATTCTGAAGATGAAATTACCATTTCATTATATGTGTTGGGGTTCCCGGTCTATGTATTTTGATGTATCGATTCCACATCATATTAAAGAAACATATGAATCAGTTCAAATAGTCATTATTGGACTAGTTCATGGTTTTATTTATCGATGATATTATAAAATATTTTTGAATCTTTTGAGGAGAATATAAGACATTTTGGGATGGTCCTAGACATAAATCAAGAGAAAATGTATAAAATAACTTATTGAAGTTAATTTTTTGGATCCAATTGGTTCTTTTTATTGGGAATATCATCCTTGATCATTGTGCAGTTGTTGATCAAAAAGTGATTGATGAATTTTTCTCTTTGGAAATACATAATAGAATATATAAGGTGAATATTTTATAATATTTAGTAGCGTACGATATCATATTGTTGAATGAATTAATCAGGATTGAATCCCCGTTGACAAAATTAACATTTCAAAGATAGCCATTTTTATAGAATATGTTGTGTTAGAGTCACATCAAGGAGCTTAGGAAAAGGATGACCACTTCTCCTATGTTGAGACTCCTAGAGGATGTTGTCCGGAATGTGGAGTTTTTATTCCTTTTTCGTTGGAAATCGATTCATTATAATGTACATGTGGATATTTAATGATTATGTGTTCAGGTATTTGATACCCCTTGAGCATAACTACATGACCCTTGTCATGTTGTTTGGAGTGGTAGTATTCTCCATGATGAATATGAGTCATTATCTTCTCGTTGAGTGTTTTTTTAATTTCATAAACAAATATAGTATCAAGTATATATTCACCCATAGAGATCGTGAACTGAGACATTGGAGTTTTTTGGATTTACTACAGGACTAAAACATCGTGTAATTTTATTATCTCTAAAAGGGAAATGTGTTGGATGATTATGTTAGTAAGAAATATGATTTTTTGGAGGAGGTGTTAGAGCAGTTAAATGACGATAAAATCTTTTAATATATAAATATTATGTAATTTTATATGAATATTAGAATCATAATATTGTGATACTTCATGAAATAAAATGTTTTAGTGCATATCGATATGAGAGAAAATATCATCTTATATAGGAACTTTCATGTTTCATCTTATATAATGTTATTATCATAATGTACCTATGTTAACATCCCTAAATAAAATAATTCCACATAACCTAGGGAAATGAAATAAAATTTGTGGTTGATTTCATAAGATTATTCTGGTTTAATATTTGAAAAATAAATTTATGATTATATGAAAGAATATGATTAGTATAGGGGTGTAATAATATGATCCCAAAATGAATCATTCGTGCCCTATTTATCATTTTTTACATACCTAACACATTGTATAAAAAAATTCATTAAATTACATGTATAATAATATTTAAATGTCATCAATAATCAATTAGGAAATCATATTTTATTTCATATGTAGAAAACAAGTCATGAATTTTTGGGATCATCATATTTATAGAAACCATTTTAAATGTCATGGTCAACTATAAAGACATTCAGATAAAAGAGAATTAGGTATCAAAACCTATTTCCCATAACATAACTAATATGGAATCATTATAAGTTTCCCATAATGGATCAGGAATCCCTATCATTATCCTAAAATTGATCAATAAAATCATTATACACCCCATAAGTATCACAGGATATATTAAAAATTACATAATTCATTAGAGGGGTATATATTTATGGGCTCAATCATCACATAATGAAAACCATTAACATATATTCCATATGATCCTAAAAAGTTTTCCATATCATCATATCATATCCCACAAAAAAATGAGTTTCTTAAACATTTCTAAAATTAATAAAAGTATAACCAAAAGAAAATAGATAGGTTTTGTAAACATCTCATCAATATAACAATTAATTAGATAGAGGATGAATATAAATGGTATCATAAGACCATATATATTTATAAATAGTAATTGAAATCAAATAATGTTATCATAGATAAACTTTCCTTTAATAGTTCATTGAATGAATTAATGTGTAAAAAAAATTCACTTCAAAGACACTTTATTAATATATAAAAATTAAAAAATATTATAAATACATTTTCATTGAATATAATCAAAAAATATTTTATTAGTATCTTCAAAATCTTTTTGAATTAATTGTATCGGGAATTTCATGTTACATCACATATGATAAAATAGCGATTCACTCCACATTTTTAGTTAAAATCCCAAAGTACCAAATTTATAAAAACAATAGGAAGATTCCATTGAAAAAAGTATAAATTAAAAAAAATTTAAAAATTAATTATAAAAAAATATTTAAATAATGTTAAATTATATTATAAAAAACATTCAAGAAAATATGGATATGAATGAAAATAAAATTTTGTTCAACAAAGGAAAAATAAGTATGGTTTTTATTAAACAAATATTGAACCATTTTATGTTTCAATGACACAAATATACTACAAAAGAATAAAAAAATTCATAAATAGACATATGAGTATAAAATTAACAAAATTCATCAAATAAGTATCATATAATATCCTCAAAGTAAATTGAATCATAAATAATAAATATTAAAATGGGATTGAGACATAAATCCACTTCCACGTTTATAACATTAGAATCAAAATATCAGGAAAATGATAACCTAATATGTATCAATAAGTACACATAATTATCATAAGATAAATCATAAAAGGTAATAATGGGAAGTATATTGACCACATAAAGTTTCATGAGGTGGATATTCCCTATGTCTCAATGAAATAATAGTGATATGAAAATCACTAACCTCATGTATCACCTATCTTTATACACATTATTTTATCCTATATAAAAAATAAATATTTAAAATAAATATATTAGATAAGAGTAAATATATATATATACATCATATCATATATTTTTATCTTAATATATTTTTCACCCCATTATTAAATGATTTTTGGAATTAATTTTACTATGTGATAACTGTTCATTTTCTCATGCATGTTATGATTTGAAAGTAGAAATATTTATACATACATCATGGTTCCATGATATCCATAAATTTCTTAATTATTTATACATATAATATATATTCTTTTTATATATTTATATTATTCGAAAAAGGATAATGATAGAAAATGAATTACACCTTTCATGGATATTGTAGGTCATATTTACGCATAAATGATGTTTTTCTTTTTGATGGATGTTTCAAAATAAATTTGAATTATAATTATACCTTAAAAATAATTTAATATTAAATATATATTAAGGAAATTAATACTTATTACCATTTATATAAATTTTATGCGATAAATGAACCACTTCCACTTTATGGAATTGGTAGTCAACAAGTATGGATGAGTGATGTTATATTATCCCAATAGATAAATGGAATGGGGTATAATGGTAGTTCCGAAATAATTTTAATATTTTAATGTTTATTGAAAATAAATTAACAATTTTCTAAAGTATAACTTTTATTTTTAGGAAATATAATAATAAATAATGTTAAAAATTCATGTTTTTAAATTATACATCCTCATTGAGAAGCCCCATTTTTCTTACTCCCTAATCCATGAATGAATTGTATTTTAGAAAGACTAGAAGACTTAGAATGTAAAGAATACAAATATTTTGGTATTATGGTAATGTTATTATGAGATATAAGGCTTGAAATCTTAATTAAGAGATTATATGAGTTTCTCTATTATAGGTTAGGGGTAAATTACTCTTAAATATACTAATGTATTAAATTAATATAAAATAATGATCATGTAATAATGAATGAAAAAATAATAAATAGTAATATAAAATAAGAATTAATTGAAATATTCTTTTCCAATAATATTTGGATAGGTTTGGTTATATTTTCACCGTTGTCTTGTAGTTTAATCCCACATGTATCCAATTTGAAAATAATCATGTTATTGATGTTTTCTACTCTTTATGAATAAAGAATCTTTCCCTAAATTGACAATAAACTCATAAATGATTCAGTTATGATATTTTAATCCAAATTATATTCACTTCTTTTATATAACATTTTTATGAATTTTAAATAATTTAAATAAATTGTGTTTATTATAAAATATTGTTAATTTCAGTATTTGTAAAATAAATGATATATCATAGTATATAATGTGACTGACTCTAGAAAATTCATTTTAAAATTACAATTATTCATTTATAAGGAAGATATAGTCATAATATAGTCATCAAATCATATTTTTAATTGTTCATATATAATTTTAGACCTTTCCGTTCTATTTAATCCCTTGTTCATCCAATTTTTACTGTAACCTTGGTAATTGATTTTATTGTTAGTAAAAGTTAATAATTTTACATATAAGGTATAAATTGGATAATTTAATGATATGTGTCGAAATTTAAAACTAATTATCATCTTAATTTTCACCTAATTGGATTTTTATGGTTTTTAAATTTGTTAATACAATATATATATATATATATATATATATATATTAATTAAAATATTAATAATCCCAATTTATTAAAAATTCATATAACGTGATTTTGAACATTATATTATAATATAATGATTAGAATAAAAACATTTCACATAGATTTAATAAGAAATAAAATTCCTGTAAAAAATTTACCATTGCTAAAAAATTAATTTTTTATTTTCTAAAATAATTTACAAATTTTAATTACATTTTTCACTAGCACAGTGTTAGGGATACATATTAGTTTATGTTCATTATTTCACCCATAATAATAAAAAATAAATTTAACTGAAAAATAAATTAATTCATCTCTAAAATTACAATAATTAATGAATATATGATGTTTTAATCTCTCTAATGAAATATTATTGTTATTAAATACATGAATTTAACCCAATTGACATAATCATATTCTTAAATATTATAATGTAAAATATCAATTATAAAAGGATAAAATAATTTTTTTTCTATTTTGGTGTTATTATAGATTAAATATACACATAGAATTAAATAAAATGATTTGTTGGAAATAATTTTATTCTTTATAAGATTAGTTATTACCATAATTAACCAAATTACCTTTACCATGGTAAAAGAATTTTATATTGAATTTTATTAATTAAGACAAAAAATAAATAAAAAATATAATCATTGAACTAATGATTCAAAATATTTAATAAATATTATAATATTAAATTTTTATAATATTAATAAATCCATTTAAGATTAAAATTAATAATATAAAAGAAAAAATCATGAAAAATACCATTTTTTTTATAATTTTGTTTTCAAAAAGCATCCATTAGATTGATTCTAATGATCAAAATTATATTATTTATAATATATGAGAACTAATTTTACGTTAAAAAACTTATTATATAATGCAATTTATTAAATTCAAGAAAAAAATCCAATTTTCATTAATTTTCAATATTTTAAAAAATTCAACGAAAATTCTATCTCCATAGAAACATCCCAAAAATTGAATGAAATATAAATTTTTTATGATTGTTAAAGAAGGAAAATACTTTATATAATATCAAATTTTAAAAATTTAAAAAATGAATTATATTAACTAATCACCAAAATAAATGAAGAACTGTTTTTTAAAAAAAAAATTTATCAATGAATAGAATGAATTAATTAAATTTTGAGTACTTATTTCCTATAAATTAATAAATGAATTTATTTTGAGTAGTATAAATAATTATATATATATTCTACCTTTCATTTAATCATACCCTCCAATTAAATATCATGGTTATATCTTCCCTTTTTGGTAATAATAATTCATTTTTCATTTAAGCTTGGTGTTCTGTATCTTTTATTTAATAGAAAATTTTAATCAATTTAAAATATTAGGATATTACATTTTTCTCAACATAATTAAATTTCATCATCAAAATTTTTAACTATTCAAATTAACTTAAGGTTTGATATAATAAAATTCATGTGTTGGAAACTAGCATCATAAAAATGCTAATAAATATATATCTTGAAAAGCGTGGAAGTGATATAATATGGATAACTGAAAAAACACATAACTAAGATTCGAAAATAGAGAAGATAAATAGGATGTAATAATATGTAAATAGTTAAAAACACAATTTCCATGTAATTATAGAGACTAATATAGAAATTTTATCCTATTGGAATTATTTTTAGGTATTTAACACCCATAATCCCAAAAATCTGTCAGGTGTGAAAAATATTATTAATTCATAAAAACTAAAAGTTATAAGGAAATTTTTTATTAAATATCCTTTTCCTATAGTTTATGAATTTCTTTATCATATGTAACATCATGGCCTTAATCATGTAAGAACCATTTTTAATTTATCGTAGTCTAATTAAATATGAAACATGGGGCACATGCCTGCGCACCACTTTGTGGGTCCCGGAAAGCTTTTTATTTAATTTAAATAATTGCATACGTTTCATGAAAAATGTCATGTCGTGTTTGGTCATGGTGTTCGGGTTTTTAATAATTAATTATGGATTGGAAAAGAGTATTAAATGAATTAAAAAATTCTTAAAATAAATAAGGAATGAATGAAAAGAATTTTTGAAATAAAACAAATAAGTGGTTATAAAAAAATGAAAATAACTAAAATGGAGGATTCCTATTTTAAATTATTTTTTGTATTTTCCGTTCCATTATTTTGTTTTATTTTATCATTTTGTTTTATTTTCTTTTTTAATTATCTATAATTTTTCTTTAATTTTTATTTTATTTTCTTTTTCATTCTTTTCTCTCTTTTCTTTTTTCATCTCCTTTCTCCCTCTCCAACTCACCACTTCGCACTCCTCAATCACATCACACAAACCAAAATCCCCTTCTGAAGGCCATTGATCCTCCGTTCGACATCCGATTACTTCTTTAATAACCCGTAATATCCATGAATAAATATTTTTTAAATAAAAGGGAATTTTACGAGTCCACAGAATTCAAGGGTATGTGATTCTAAGGCCCGGAGTGCCTCGAATGATCAGTGGATGTTTTTTTAAGCTTAAGTTAACGCGCGTAAGCAGTTTTCCTAAAAAAGTGGAATAACTCTTAAATGGTTACACTGATCAGAAATCCAAGGGCTCCATTGCGCTCATGATGGCGGGTTTTCCCTAAGGGAAACATATGATTATTCAGCTCAGGCCTCCTGTGTGAAAACCCAAAAAATGGAATAATAGTTAATAAAATAATTAAATAAATTTTTTAATTTTTCAAATGATTATTACTCTCAAATGGTAACTTAGATTAAAATGTTTAAACCACCGCTAAACTCGTAGGGGTATTATTTTTTAAAAAAGATAGTAACATTGGTTCGTGGGGCCACTAAAGAATTATAGTTTTTGGACGCAAATAAAATAATTAATTGAAAATTATATTATTATAAAATTTATTACTTCTAAACGGTAAATTGGATTGAATATATGAGAGTACCATTGGGTTATTTGGTTTGTGTTTCACATAGGTAGAGCCCTACCTCGGCTGGGCGGGTCACGGGTGACTGGTAATAAATTTCGGAATTTTTTCTAGTACGTTCCGTAAACACTTGAGCGACATATTATAACATTTTTACCAGTGCTCACAATTGAAATCTGAGAGGACCATTGAACTTGTAGCGCCAGTATTCTCTTATTGAGACTTTCAACTCGACGGAATATGGATGTTGGAGAAAGTTATTTTTTGGTTTTTTTGTGTGGATATAATAAAATAAAATAAACATCATTTTATTTTATTTTGAGCATCCATGTGGATATTTTAGTTGGGCTCCACCAGAACTAAACCTATACGTGGAAGTTGGAAGTAGGGACCAAAAGACCTTAAACTCTCATGGGAGGGTAAGGTGGTGGGAACCACCCAAACCATGAACTCCCATGAGAGGTTATGGTGGTGGGGACCACCAGGTATTAAACACCCGTTTAATTGGGAGAAACCCTCAACTCCCACAATTAATGAGGGAGAGCCTCTTGACCTCCTCCACCTTAATTGTGCCAACACGCATACCATTAATCTTACCAATGCACCGCAATGTTGTGCCATCGTAAATTAATTGGCATGCCCCATTTTAAATTAAGGAACATCGTCATTGGAATTTAGGAAGGTTCCTAATAAATGAACCGTCATAAATTCCAACGATTGTTACCTACCTCCCCCCTCTCTTATGTATATATGGAGTTTGGGAGGAGGATTTTGGACAGCTTCACCAGGCTATGAAGCACTGGTAAAGTGACGCGATGCCCAACAGTTTGAGGACTACACTCTACAATAAAGAACTTGTTATTCCATGAAAAATCCTCCACCGACGATGAACCCCGACGATGAACGCCTTTGACTATGAAGAAAAACCTCGAATTCGCCTTCCTTTCTCTAGAATTCCTTCGATGTTGGACGTGTTCATCTAAAATGAATCGATGTACGTCTTCTCATGCTAACATTGACGAACAATGATCAAGGTAGGGGGTAATTTATTATTTGATTAAAACGTCCCATGTTCTCCCCTCCTTTTCCTCTATGGGGTTGGGAATAGAAATTAACGAGAGATTATGGGAATTGAAAATATCTTCAATGATCGTTCTTGTTTTTGTTCTTGGTAAACCTCAGGCTACTGATCTAATGTGGAGAGTGTGGGCCAAACTAACATGGCCCGTCCTCTCCGAAACACTTGTGTTGATTTGCGGTGTTCTTTGAAACAGAGGATGGCGACAATGACATTGAAGGTGATGAAGGCGATGAAGGCAACGACCTTGCTACCCGTGGTCACCACAACCTGTAATGTCACCCCAATGCTCCGGCGCTCCAGCCAAACTGGCTCCGCTGCCCCGGGCCACCCCGCCCTGCCCGATGGCTTCTGAGCTGCTCTGGCCGCGCCACCCGCCTGCTGGACCGGCCCGAGCCACGCCACGCTGAGCCCCAACTCCCGACTGTCTGCGCCTCATGGTGGAGCAGGCCTCGCGGCGCCCTCCTGAGTTACCCTGGATCCCGGCCGCCATGCCTCCCAGCTGACACGGCCTCATGGAGCCCTCATGAGCCGTCCCGGTTGTTCTTATCACCATCCTCCCTTGCCCTGGCCGAGCCAGCCTCCTGCGCCCCTCGCAGTGCCTTGACTGAGCTGGCCTCCCGCGTCCCTCGTGGCACCCCAGTCGAGTCGGCCTCCCTCGCCCCTCACAACGCCCTGGACGAGCCGTCCCTCTCTCCCGCGGTGCCCTCCGGGACGAGTCACACACGCGGCGCCCCCCGGGCCAAACCGCCCTTACGCCAACCCGCAGCTGGTCCGCGCCCTCGCGACCAGTCCGCGCCCTCCAGGCTCTCTGCAGCCCCTCGCGGCCTGCTGGGATGGGCCTAGTGGGCTGTGCGGAACCCAACGGGATGGCCTACCCAGCGGGCCAAGCTAAACCCAACGGGTCATGCCGGGTTGACTCGAACTGCGTCGGTCCGACCGGTTCGGACCGGACCGAGGCCCAATAAGACACTTTACATTCTTTTGGCCATATCTTCGGCATCAGACGTCTGTTTGAAGAACCGTCTATGGAGATAATAATCGTGGATTATGAAGGTCCCTTTGAGTATACCCCACTGGAGTTTGGTGTATAGTTGATATACGGCCAGGTTGGATAGTGCACAAATCCAACCGGCCCCCACAACAAAATGGATAATAACATTGAGATCGGGCGTCCGATTAGCGCGCCGTCAGTTTACTTGAGACCCCTATGACATGGAAAGTCATTGAGATACATCTTCGTGGGAATTAGGTTTAGTTGAATCAATGACCTGTAGCTTGTGAAGAAGATCTTCCGCAGATGACAAAGCTTTTGTGCGGGAACATAGTTGCTTGTTGAGACTTGACGACTGCTGACCGATTGACTCGGAGTGACTCGACTAGCCCATTGGGGAGCGCCTAGTTGTGGTAGCAGACCCATGACAGAGGATCACCTGGTTGTGGTGGCATACCCGCGGTACTCGACAGGAGGAGTACCTCTGTAGGTTCTGAGGGGCAGTGCCTGGTGGTGGCAGCAGACCCTTGGTGGGGAGCGCCTATGTGTGATGCAACAGACCCACGATACTTGACAGGAGGAGTACCTCAGTAGTCCAAGGTTATTGGGAAGTGCGCTTTGTGTCATGGAAGGCCCATTTTAGTCGATAGATGAAGAGTTCTCCAGTAGCTGCGGTTTCAATAATGTGAATAAAATCTTGGTTGAGCTGAGTCGGTAATTTTGTGTTTTCCGCATGATTGAGATGGTCACTTGATGACATTGTTTTATGTATGGGAATATACCAAAATAAGGATATCCATTGATTTTATACTCTATGGTTTATCCTTGTTGGATTTTGCGAGACCTTGAGGGTCTCGGGGTCCCTACTGAGTATCGTTATATTCACCCCTGCACTGGGTATACACATACCTTGTTGTGTTGGTTGCAGACGACGGACATTGCTAACTGAGACTGAGAGTAACAGGACTAGACGGTACCCGGAGGTGAACCTTACGATGAGTCGGTACGTGAGGGATACTGATAGACATGGAGGGATGAGGAGGCTATCTATACCTACCCTTCAGGTAGGAATCCCGGAGGACGACCCATCAATTATTTTTCCTTTTCTCAGTTGTACAAGTACTTCCAGTTCCTTGTACATTAAAGTTGGGGTTGTATTTTCAGCCCCTTTTACTTTTCAACAACCTTTTATTATACAGTTTACTGAGTGTTTTTTTCCCTCTCTATTCTCTATTGTGTGCGTTTATTGGTTATAAAGGCAATGCCTTCCCCGTTTTAGGGATTTATGCCTTTGGTGGTAGTTGCCAGCCCCTGACCTATGGAAGGTGGGATTGGGGTAGTCACGACACAGACCCTGGGGGAAGGATTTTGACACCATTTTCATCAGGAGTACTATAGAACATAGGGAATGGATAATGTTGTTCAAGTGGAATCGTTCGATTCCATTTATTATTCTACGCGTAGTTCATCGCGGAATGTTCGATCCCTATTTTGGCGTTTTCCTAAAATCCTAGGTTTTCATCTGTTTTAGGTAAAATCAATGTCTACCATGGATCATAGATTCATCTACGACTAAAAGGTAGGTATCCTACTCGCTTTCCCTCTGGTTTGTTGCAATTTATAAAAAACGAACCATTATGCTGTTAGTCAGTGCCTACCGGCTTTGTGAAATTTTTCCCATTTTAATTACTTTAATGGTTCTTTTTAATTGTTTCAGCCTTAATCATATTAAATTAATTTGTTTTAATGGTTTCTACAAGATCAGACACCCCTTTGGTTGTGTCGACATAGTCGGATTATTTTTTCATTATCCTGGTTATTTATTTAATTAGTTGCGGGTATTGCGCAACACCTTTTTAATGTCTTTAAATTAAATCAATAGTTTTTTAGAATGTTGCAACAATGTTGGAAACCACTTTGGGAATGCGGACATGATAGATGTATTCTATCATTATTTGAGTTTATTTTTTGAATAATTACTTGTCTTGTGAAGCAAGTTTTTATTGTAATTAAATTAAATAAATGTTTGATTGAACATGAACACCAATTATTGGATCATTGGCACTTGTTTTTATGAACTATTTATTAATTAAATATGAATTATCCATTGAAGTTGATATTATATATATATTTCCTCTCAATTTTTGGGTTGTACTATTAAATTTATTCCTTGTGATGCACAGGTGAATCTAGTTAGTTTTCAATATGTGACATTATTTGCTGATTATGTCATATCTGTTGTTGTGAATACATTAATTAAATTCAGGGCGGGCAATGGAGGTGGGTCTCGTATTAAGGGCCATGCTTAGATCCTTTGATCCTGACGAGTTACCTCTATGTGTCGGGGGGTGGTGTCGTTGGGTTTTCTGGATAGAGACATCCCTAGAAATTCTAAATTTTTTGAATGATACTGGTTCCAAAAGGTTCCATTGGGACGGATCCACTAGGAATGGGGCTAAGCTAGCCTCGAATGACACGCAACCCCTTTTTGTGAGATCGGGATGGACACAGTGTAAATCCATGCCTCATGCGATACATGGTCATTTGAATGATTGCCTTGGATGGGTTCGGTGACATTGGATAAATTGACAGATGTTCAATAGAGATACCTTTGGGGTGGTCTCAGACTCCAAATCTCAACGTGAATCTTAAATAATTATGCACTTAACGATTATGTTATTGCTAATTGAGTCTATTGAGAATTGAGATATTTCCCCGAATATGTGGAAGTTTGAATTGTTGACACTGGACTAGAACCCCAAGTTAATGCACAAGCTTAGTGTATAATTTTTACTGGTATTACCTTCCTTTCTAGGATTTATATATATATATCTGTGTGTGTGTTTGTGTATGTGTTTTTTCATTTTTTCTGACAGGTACCCTTTCAGACTACAAGATTGTGTTGAAGCTGGAGACCAGGCATGGGTGTCGTTTGGTACCCTAGATGACTTATTTATTTCATTTCACTGCAATTAATTTATTTCTAATCGTTATTTAATGGCACACTACATTATTATTTATTAAAAAATGTTAAGGATTAGAAATCGTGGGTGCTGACCTACTTGGATTTTATCTCACACCCTGCTCAAGTGTCATCGACACCAGAGTAAATTACATGCTCACAGGTGTTGAAAAGGGGAATTTTTCTGCTTCTAATGCTTGATTGTTTGTTACTGTATAGGATAGAGACTAGGGCAGAGGACTGGGCCTTGCTCGCAATACAGTTGCTGCTTTTGTATTTTCTTTTAATTGACTATGTGTTTGAGTTCTGGTTTCCGTACTTTCAGTTTCGACTCATATCATGGAATGACTTCTTTTTGAGAGTTTCTACACATGGTTTTTATTATTCATTTAGATTATTTACATTTCTTCTTCTATAATTTATTTATTCCCATACATCCGCTACTTATTATTTGTTGTCGTTTACTACCGCTGTGATATTATTTGTCACCTATGAGGGAATAATCTCCCCGACGGACACAAATAAGTTACATCACTGCTAGTTGGTAGCCTCTAGAGTTCAAGGAGATGTGATTGAGGTTATGTGATGCACTGGTCCTGCCACCATCTTATAGGTGATCCAGGTCAGGATGTTACAAAATGGTATCAGATGTGGTTTTTCTTTTTTTTACTATTATGGTTATATTGGAGACAAGGATATATGGATTTGGGATGTACTCTATGCTTGTAAATAGCTATCCCATGAATAGAGGGAAATCTAAAAATCCTATGTTGGGATTGCATTTATCAATTATGAAAGTTACTGTTTATAAGATTTCACCTTGGGTGAATCACTTGTATTGCGTTGTTATTGTGCTGGTATTATTGAAATAATGATTTTACCATTGTCGCTTGAGGAGATGAGGAAACAACATCCCATGCATCATGATAGGAACTATTGGATTTAAATTCCCTGTATATTTCCATGTCTTATCTACTTTCAACGTGCATTTTCCTATTACGTGTGAGTGCTATTATACCCAGTGTTAAAATTCTTAATTGTTTGTTTATTAAATATACGGTTTTGTTTGTTTCTTATATGTTATCCTAACTCAACCTTGGAGTGGGCTATAGAACTGTCTAGTAATCCTATTTAGTTGTATCTTCTATATCAAAACCAATCACTTGAGGTAGGTTGTATGTTGTTTAGTGATAAGAGGCAGGCTATGTACCTAACCTCTATTTCACCCTACTTGTTTTCTCAACTTCTTTACTCCTTATCGAAGGTTGTGTTTGGCTGTTGTAGACAAATGCCGCTGCGATTTTGTCATGTTGTGTCACCTGAGAGTCCTAATGAGCGTATTTCGGATATGGTGGGTCTTGAACCACCAGTGGTTCCTCTGATAGAGCCTTATATGGTGATACCTCGTTTCAACCATCCGAGGGACCTAGACACTCTGTTTAGGGACTGTCTCCTTAAGTTTATGCAATCCTTTCAGAATATTCCCAGTCTTTCCATATCTATGGCAGACCTTACGTAGGACTTTCTGCAGCATCACCCTCCCACCTTCTTGGGGAGTGGATTCCCTACTGCTGCATAATCATGGATGGAAGCTGTATGGTCTATCATCGTTAACCTTGAGAGACCTCCATAGAAAAGGGTCAAGCTTGCTGTCTACATGCTTCATGACACTTCCAAACACTGGTGAAATGTTCATTCTTAGGTTGAGGAGTCTAGTGACATGGATTGGGCCGATTTCCAAGCAACCTTCTACTATATATTTTTTGAGTAGACTCTGAGATATGATTGGGTGCGGGATTTACTACGTCGTTAGCAAGGCTATATGATTTTGTTAGAGTATTCTACTCATTTCATAGAACTTCAGATTTTTCCCCATCTCTGAATTCCAACACGCAAACTACTGCGAGGTATTTGGAGGAAAAACTTGAGTACACTATCTGCTCACAGGTGAAATTCTTCTATTTGGCCACTATTACAAAGATCGTGAATCCTGCTCTGATCTCGTAGAAAAATGTCAGGGAATCTAAAATAGTGGTCCAGGGCGATTCAGTTCTGAGACAGGGTGATGGATCTTCTGGTAGAAGGAATCCTCGTTTTGAAAGACCATGTGGGTAAAATCCTAGCCAAGCAGCACATTGTGATAGATCTATCAAATTTTATCAGTGCGACAGGGATGCTAACATGAAGCTACAATGCACGATAGATCTGAATGAGTGCCGAGCATGTAGTATAATTGGTCACCTTCAGCATTTCTGTCGTTCCTTCTCTTCAGCATCGAATGGTAGAGGATCCAAACATGCACCTCCACTAGGTTTGGGATATATTAATCCATAGCAGGCTGGAATTTCTTTTTCCACCAGTCGAACTGGCCGAGGAAATGGTGGAGGTCATGGTGGATGAAATCTTGTTCCAGATAATCAGTGTTAGGAGAGTGGACCTGCTCAGGCTAACTAGGTAGTGTATAAGGGTCGTGGCTCTGGTCCCATGTATGTAGTGCAATCATCACTAGAGGAGCTAAGTGCAGGGCCATCTATTGTTAGAGGTAATATTCTAGTAGCCTCTACCTTAGTTTATGCTCATTTTGATACCAGAGCATCGCACTACATTATATATGCTGCTATTGTTGAAAGTATTTGTTTTTCAAATGAGTACCATTGTGGTGTTATGTCTTTCAACACTTCTCTTGGGGTCATGACAGAGGGAATATGCTAGTTCCAAGGGTGGCCCCTTGAAATAGGCAGGAACCATTTTTTTTAGAATTTCTAAATGCTTGATATGTTTGGAATCGATGTCATTCTTGTTATGAACTGTATTTCTACTTACTGTACCCAAGTGGTTTGCTATTGTCATCGGGTGTCCATCACACCCCCTGAGGGCAACACATATCTTCACAAAGGATAATGCGACTTGCAGGAAGACCGAGATAAGCCATAAAATGAATGGTTGGGCAGAGTGACCGCTTAGTTGGAAAGTATCTTCCTGAGTGATCAGAGAAAACAACTCATTGAATTCCCTCCAGTGGTGGATCTTATCAAGGATTTCTTCCCTGATGATTTATATGGATTACCTATTACGAGAGACATGGAGTTCACTATTGAGATCGTGCCAAGTGTGGAACTAGTGTGTATTTCTCCATATATATTGGCGCCAACCGAGTTATAGGAACCCAAAAAGGAGATTGAAGACCTTGAGAATAAGGATTTAATCAGACCTAGCAATCTTCGTGGGGTTCACCTGTCCTTTTTGAAAATAAGGCAGATGGTACCCTAAGGTTATGTGTGGATTATCGTCTACTCAACCAGCTCATGGAAAAGAATCGATATCCATTGCCTCATATATATGCTCTCTTTGACCAGCTCTGGGGAGCAACTATTTTCTCTAAGATTGATATAAGGTCGGGATTTCACCAGGTGCCTGTGAAAGCATCTTACATACCACGTACATCATTCCAAAGCTTGTATGGGTTGAATGAGTGTCTGGTTATGCCATTCGGCCTCATGAGTGTGCTGACAGTCATCATGGCCTAGATGAACTAGATTTTTCATCTATATGTTGATTCTTCTGTGGTAGTCTTCGTGGACGATATCTTAGTGTATTCACGTTCCAGACACGACCTTGCAACCCATCCTGAGATCATGATGAGTACACTGAGAGAGCACCATATATATGCTATGCTCAGTAAATTCCACTTATAGATTGATAAGGTACACTTCATCAGTCATATTATATCTGAAGCAGGGGTATCAGTTGACCTAGAAAAGGTGAGCATCATGGATTCATGGGACCAGCCCTAGAGTTTCTTCGACATCCATAGATTCTTGGGGATTGATGGCTATTACAGTCAATTCATCCCGGATTTCTCCCACTTAGCAGCACCTCTCACGACCTTGACTAAGAATGGTGTAGATTTTATCTTTTCAGAATCATGTGAAAAGTATTTTCATGAGTTGAAAGGAAGACTGACCTCATCCCCGATCATGATTTTTCCTGAACCCAATAAGTGTTATACAATTTATTGTGATGCTTCATGAATTGGACTGGGTGCAGTTTAGATGCAGGGAGATCGAGTTTCGGCTTATGGATCCCGCCAGCAGAGACCTCACGAGCAGAACTAATATACCCACAACCTTGAGATGGCAGCTGTGGTTCATGCTCTATGTTGTTGGAAACACTATTTGT
The DNA here is from genome assembly GCA_963277665.1 of Viscum album. Taxonomy (NCBI): domain Eukaryota; kingdom Viridiplantae; phylum Streptophyta; class Magnoliopsida; order Santalales; family Viscaceae; genus Viscum; species Viscum album. The sequence continues at coordinate 1,237,809 of OY728127.1, forward strand.
TGGGTGATAGATTCATTGTTAACATGAATAAAAAAACATGAAATATATCTCCACTCAACAAGACAAGATCTTAAAGAAACACAGCTGGGTTGAATACTTGCATTCGTTTGATTTTGATCATGCTTATACCACAAATAATGGTAATGCTTTGGCGGACTCTTTAAGCTGCAAGACACAGTCTCAGGCCTTGTAGGTAGCCAATAGTGAGTGGAAGATGATGGCATGGTTTCCAAACATGCATCTGGAGGTTCAAGAGTAGAGTGGACAACTGATTCTAGTAGCTCTTACAATGGAATCCACTCTTTTAGAGCAAGTTCACATGAAATAGTTTATTGACCCTGAGGTTCTCATTTCGATAGAATGTGTTACAAGAGAGATACCACCTCCTAGTTGGGAATGTCACACCTCTATTTGGGTAGTTCATCACGGGTTGTCCATGATGCATAGAGATTTGTGTTGACAGTATAGGTGGTATGGTATGAAAAAGCAGATAGCAGGTTTCATCACTCGGTGCTCCACTAGCCAACAGGTGAAGGCAGATCACCAACGACCTGCTGGACTTCAACAACCTCTATACATTATTGAATATAAATTGAATGGCATCACCATGGATTTCCTTATAGTCATTCCATGATATCCTTAAGGCAGCGATGTAGTATGGTTGGTTTTCGATAGGTTGACCAAGGTTGTTCAATTCATTCTTATCCGACAGACAAGTAGGATTGATGAGTTGGGGAGGCGGTAAATACGATAAATTTTCAGACTTCATGGTGCTCCTTGTTTTATTGTCTTGGACAGGGATGCATGCTTCACTTCATAGTTTTGGCAAGGGTTGCAAAAGGCACTGGTCTCATAGGTACTAATGAGTACTGCATATCACCCCCATATTAATGGGCATTATGAGATAGCTATAAAAGTGTTAGAGAATATGTTACTGAATTTTTCCTTGATTGTGGAGGTTAATGGGAGAAGAATTTACCTCTTGTTGAGTTTACCTATAATAACAGCTTCCATGCATTAATCCAAATGGCTCTGTAGGAGGCTCTATATGGTAGAAAATTCCATTTTCCTTTTTGCTAGCTCAATGTAGGTGAGGTAGCTCTGTTGGGTCCTCATCATATTCAGGAGACATATGAGAATGTTCACCTAATTTAGAAGTGTATGACTATAGCACAGTCTAGGAAAAAATGTCATACCTATCATCATCACAGAACTCTGGAGATCGAGGTGGGGAATCGAGTCCTTTTGTGTTTTTCTCCGAGGTTGTGTGATAGGAGGATCATGAGACATGGGAAGTTGTCATTGAGATAGGTCGGTTCGTTCAAGATAGTTAAGAGAGTTTGGCTGATAGCCTATCGGTTACTGCTACCTCATAGGTACCATGCCATGAATGACGTTTTCTATTTATCTAAGCTTCAACAATAACATCCAGACCTGTTTCATTCTTTTGAACCTGATGACAACAAGAATGATGCGAATGCATCCTTTTCATAATATCTAATCTGTATCGTCGACCGTGACATAAAAGTCCTCTGAGGAAAATTAGTCCAATTGGTCCTGGTGTTGTGGAAAGACGGATCCATTCAAGATGGGACCTGGGTGTGAGCGACGAATGTAAATGCGCAGTGGCCAGAACTATTCTCTATTGACGTTCCACTACCCTCAGAAGGGCAACTCAGGGATGAGTTTTATTAACTAGGGGAGGTTGTAACTTCCCTACCATAATCAGGTATGTACAGTTTTTACTTTATTATAGTCTAATTAATTATGTGACCTAGTGAATGAACATCCACACCTCGCTGTGGGTCCCATGCAGCATTTTATTTAATGTAAATAATTGAAGACGTTTCATGAAAAATTTCACATCACACATTGGCATGGTGTTTTGGTTTTAAATAACTAATTAACGATTGGAAAAGAGTAATAAGAAATTTAAATAAGATTTAAATGAAATCATGACAGGATAAAATGAAATTCTAAAATAAAATAATAACGGCCTTATGGGAAAAATGAAAATAATTAAAATGGGGGATTCCTATTTTTAATTATTATTTTTATTTTCCTTTCCATTATTTTGATTTATTTTATCATTTTCTTTAATTTACTTTTATCCCTATCATTTCTTTTTCTCAATTTTTTCTTTTTTTTCTTTTTCTTTCTTTTCTCTCTTTTCTTTTTTCCTATCCTATCTACCTCCCCCACCCATCACGTCGCACACTGAATCCCATCACACCAACCATAAACAACTTTGGAAGGCCACTACTCCTCCGTACGACGTCTAATTTATTATCCGTGAGTTTCGCAGTAATGTTTAGGGAAAGGGTTACGTTGCGCAGTGGGAATCGTTCGATTGTGTTTTGTATTCTACGCGCAGCTCATCGCGGAAGATTCTTACCCTATTTTGAGGTTTTTAAAATGTACTTCTTTTTCATATGTATTTGGTCAAATCAGTTTCTACCGATTATCATTTAGTTAACTACAACTACAAGGTAGGGTGCCAACTTTCTTTCCCTCTGTTTAGTTTCGATTTATAAAAAGCACACTGTTGGGTAGTTAGTCATTGCCTAATGACTTTGTGCAATTTTACCCATTTTAATTACATTAATGGTTATGTTTAACTGTTTCATCCATAATCATCAAAAATTAATTTTTTTTAAATGGTTGCAACAAGATTGGACACCCCTTTGTGTGTGCCGACATAGTTGGTGTATTTTTCCGTTAATCGGGTTATTAATTGAATTATATGCGAGTATTGCACAACCCCTTTTTATTGTTTTTAAATTAAATAAATGGATGTTTGAATTATTACCACATCTTTGTACACCCCTTTGGGCATGCTGACATGATTGGTGTATTTGGTCATTATGCACGTTTATTTATTGATTAATTGCATGTGTTTTGAAGCAACTTTTAATTGTAATTAAATTAAATAAATAGTTTCTTGAACATGATCATCAATTGTTGGATCATTGGAACTTGTTTTTCTAAAATATCTATTATTTAAATATGTATTATCCACTGAGGTTTATATGATATGTATACTGGATTACATGTTGTTGTGTTGTACTGTTAAATTTATGCCTTCTGATGCATGTGTGTGTATGGTTAGTTTTCAAGATGTGACATTATATACTGATTATGTCATATTTGCTGCAGTGAAGACTTTAATTAAATTCAGGGTGGGGAAAGGAGGTGGGTCCCATATTACGGGTCATGCTTAGATCCGCTTTTCCTAATGGGTTACCTCTATGTGCCAAGGGCGGTGTCGTTGGACTTGTCAGACCGAGACTTCCCCAAACACTCTAATACTTTTGAGTGAAACCGGTTCCAAAATTACCCCTTGGGATGGATCCATTGGAAATGTAGCTATGCTAGCTTCAGATGAAACTCAACCCCTTTTGCGAGATTGGGACAGACTCAGCGTAAATCCATGCCTCAAGCGATACTTGATCATTCAAAAGATTGCATTGGATTGGCTCAGTGGCATTGGATAAATTGACGGATGTTCCATAGTAATAACATCGAGACAGGCCCAGACAACATCTCTCAACTTGAACACTAAATAATGATGCACTTAAGGTTTATGTTATTGCTAATTGAGCCAATTGAGAATAGATATATTTCCCCTGATATCTGGAAGTGTACCTGGTTGACACTAGACATGATCCCCAAGATAAAGCACAAGATTGTGGTATATTATTTCTTGGTTTTCCTTTCTATAATGGTTATATATATATATATACTTGTTTGTGAATTTCTACTAATTGGTACCCATTCAGACTACCAACTTAGGCTGATGCACATGACCAGGCATGAGTGTCATTTGGGAGCTAGGCCGACTTATTTATTTCATTGCACTGTAATTAATTTATTTGGAATTGTTATGTACTTGCACATTACAATTATATTTTTCCAGGAAATGGAAAGGCTTAGACACCATTGGTGCCGAACTACTGGGATTTTATTCCACACCCTACTCGGGCATCATCTACAGCCGAGTATATTACATGCTCGCAGGTATTAACAAGGGGAAGCATGCTGCTTCTGATGCATGACTGTTCATTACTACATAGGATGAAGACTGGGGCAGAGGATTGTGCCTTGCTCACAATAAAGTTTCTTCTTGTGTCTTTTCTTTTAGTTCACTGTGTGTTTGAGTTTGGTTTTCCGTACATTCAGTTTAGACTTATATCATGGAATGAAACTCTTTTGTGAGTTTCTGTACTTGGTTTTTATTATTCAGTTGGATTATTTACATTTCTTATATTGCAGTTTATTTATTTACATTCTTCTGCTACTTATTATTTTTTGTTGTTTACTTCCACTGTGATATTATCTGTTACCTATGGGGGCATAATCTCCCCCAGGGACACAAAAAGGTCCCTCGCTACTAGTCAGCAGCCTCTGGTGTTCAGGGAGATGCTCTTGAGGTTATGTGATGCACTGGTCTGGAAACCATCTTAGAGGTGAGCAAGGTTCGGATGTTACATCATATATATTAAAAATAAAATTAATTATACTTACAGTAAATTTACTATTTCATCCTTAAATCTTTTTACATCACAACCCCCTATTTTTCCCAAACCATGAGAAATGAAAATGATTTTTTAATGATTGGTGAACAAAAAAACACCTAAAGGATCAAAAAATACAAAAAACGATTAAATGTTACTCATCATATCAATAAATATTTCCCAAATCTTAGATTACTATCACTACTACTCTAATATGGATAAATACAATACAATAATTTATAAATCTCTAAACAGTAACACCCAATGTCCTTATTAATCCATTACATAAATATTTAACCATAAAAAATTCAAATTAATAATGAATAAAAATAAATAATCAATGATATTATTGATTTGATCATATTTATATTTCCGTTATCATATTTTACATTTATCACCAGAGAGAATGATGTAGCTAATAATTTCACATACCAAAAACGTGAATACCATAATCAAATATTTTTTTAGATCATATGACTAACATTTCTAACCATAGAACCAAAATGAAAAAAATATGATTAGAAAAATGAACACTACTCATAGTCTTTATAAAAAAAATTATTGAATATATAACATATATAAATGAATATAACAAACTTCATCAATGTTTGATAAAAATTCAAAAAATCACTAATAAATTTAATGGTGAATAACAATATACACAATACATCATCAATTTAAATCATTTATTTATTTAATAAATTATAAATTTTAACCTAAATCACGTTTTATTTCTATCAATACCATTCATCTTATGTTTTCAAATCCATAAATAAATTCAATTCTGGTACAATATATAGATGTTTCATGATTTTTATATCCAACAAGCCATAATTCAGGAATCCTAATTCAAAGCCACATCACCTCTTCCATGTCAAATATTGACCTATAATATTTTATTCCTTGGGTTAGTAGTTAACCCTTCCAATTGTTCAGTAGATCATATATATCAAATTTTCCTAAATAATATGAAACTGAACTATAAAATCTGTTATAGGATGAATTTCAATTCCCTCAATTAAACACATCATTTTAACTCGGAAATTAGTCTCTTTATGACCTTTGTTTATAAATATAATAAAAATCATGTACCATTAAGACTTTCCAATGATTTATTGTAACCATATTCTGGACATGACAGAAGTTAAAATTTAATTTTTACATTGTATTAATTAAATTCCATAATTACCTTAATAGGTGTGTTAAAAAAATCAACCATGTTGATGTTTTCTATCAAATATTGTGATATATTATTATTTATAATCAAATAGATTTTTATTGAATCTCTTATTTCATTGGGATATTTAGGTGGTAAATTAGACAACTATCCACTTCATTTATTGTTAACACAATGTATTGATGTTCCATAAATTTATTAAATATATAAATACCATTATAGAAGTAAAAAGAAAATAATTAATGTGATAAATAAAATAATCATAAAAAAATAATTCATCGTATGACTATATTTAGAAATTATATTTTAAATATATGAAACATTATGGTCATTCTAGATTATACATGGTTATTATTGAATCAAATACATCATAATTGTGATAAAAAATAATTGAATTAACACAAATAATCCATGGGTAGATTTAAATGAGGTGTGTAGTAATAGAACATTTACGAGATATAGTGATGCTGATGATATTCTCGACTAATTTTTTTGGTAGATTTCCATAAATTAATATATGCCAAAAATTATATCTACATTTAGTATATTGATATGATCTTCTATGGGGAATAAAAAATTACTTATAACATAAAAATGTATGTATTTCATCCTATAAACAGATATATCTACGAGATACTCCACAAGAATTAGTAACACTCATATCCAATTAATAACTAAATTATTATTTCATAGCAATAATGATTACATGAGAATTTAATACAAAAATATAACATCATTTTTAAATAATATTATGTACATAACATTATGATTCAGAAAAAACCATATAGGAGTTGTGACTCTAGAGGCAATATCTGAAAACATTTCATTAATGCACATTATTTATGATCTATATTTACATTAATATGAACATTACTCCCATCATGACATACCATACATAAAAACCATAACTCATATCCTAGAGGAAGGTAACATAATAAAGTCGGGGTATCATTTTATTAACAAGGTTAAAAGTGTGAGATATCGATTGATAATCATATGATATAAAAATGTAAGAGTATATGTATGTTTTTATGATTATAAAATTTAATTTTTATACTCAATTTGTCGTTGATAATATGTTTAAGTCATAGAATAAATAATTATCATTCGAGAATAAGAATGGTATGTATGAGAAATCATCACAAATCAATACTGAATGATGACATTTAATCACAATCATTAAAAAATCACAAATGTTGTGAAAAAATTAAGGTATAGAAACAATTATATATGTCATAGTTAACTAAATATCCCACATAAAAAGTAGACATGGAATAAAAAATGCATTATTATATCATAATTTATCATGACTCATCACCTATTCCCAATTTGGATAATGGATCCCCATCTATAACCCATAATGGATGAAGGACACAAAATTTTTTGTTGCACACCCAGTTTGAGGAATTTATCCATTCATTATTCCTATGTATGTGTTCATGGTTCTTGGGATGAGTTAGGAAGAGGTTGGGAGAGTTATTAATGGTTTTTATTAAGTGTGGAGGCATTTATAAGGGTGTGCGATTTGAGCATTGTTAGGGAAAACTGTGTGGGTTCTCCAGGAAACCGTGCAGGGGGAGAAAATGGACTTCACGTGTCCTGCACATGGTTTGAAAAACCTCACGATTCAACCATGTAGACCCCTTCTTTGGAGAAGTGTCATGTGCACGACTAGCACAATGTTTTCCAAACTGTGCGGCATCTGAAAAAGTGGGTCTTTAAATCTGAGATCCCTCAAGATAGACATATTTAACTCAAAAATCTCTCACACTCGAACCTCACTATAGATTTTGGATTATCTAAGGTTGGATGTGATCTCGCACACATTTTAGATGCAAATCAAAGGGGTATCTTGGTGTATTGAAGGTGGTTTGTCCCCAGTAAGTCTATCTTCTTGGGTTTTTGGGTTTTTATCTAGATCTACTCTTCATCATTTCTTGTATTACTATATTTACATCTATTTAATTTAGATTAAGGGTTTTGGCAGCCTTGGGTGTTTATCTTAGAGATTTTGGTTGTTAGGGAAGCAAATTTAAAAAGGTTTCAGTGGTGCGTTCGCCAGATTTGTGGTGCGGTTGTGTGTGGGTTGTTTTCTCTAAAATCCTAAAGTTAGTTGGTGGATTCTCTCTCGAGCCAAAATTTCTCGAACATGAAGCTTGGTTAGAGTTAATTTGGGTTGATTAAAATTAATTGTGTTATTGATGTGTGAAATTGGTTGGAAATACCTTTTGTGATGTTTTGGTGATTTTTGAAAAAAAGGGTGTTATTGTGTAATGCTCTTGTAATGGATTTTAAAATTGAGATTTAAAAATGGGTTTCTGGGATTGATTAGGAATAATGGTTGATGAACTATTGTTTCCCATTAATATGGTGTTTATTGAAATGTGGCTTGGCATGGATTTTTGTTAAATGGTGTTTACAATCAATGGGTATTAATTGAAGTGAATTACCATGTGTTGGAAATGATGGCATGATTTTGTGCGGCCTTGGTGCTTCTTTCTCATGGGTTGATATGAAATTGACATCTGTATTGGGTGGATGTGGGTGGGAATTACCATTATAGTAAGGGAATGGATAGTGGATGGATGGACCACCATCAAAGTATATGTGGGCGGGAAGTACCACTAGTTGGGAATTGGTGAAGGGGTTGGACGAAATCTCCCATGTTTTTGTTGCGTTGTTGTGTGTTTTTTTCATGATGTAAATTTTTTTCATAATATGGAATGATAAATTTGATAGTGGAATGGTTGTTTAAATTTTCTATGTGTTGTCTGAATTTGGGTGCAAATGACTTGATAATGAGTGTTCAGATATTTGTATGTTGTTTCACTATTTAATGATCTATCTAAAATGATTCATATAAATATGCTAACGGTTTTTTCCTAGTGGTGTGTGTAGGGATGTCATTTGGGAAAACCCTACTATGTATTAGTTCTCACCCCCTATGTTGGCACTTGGGTTTTTTTATGATGTTGTATTCCAAAACACATGTCTAGGTAAATCTTCTAATTTCATGTGGTTCCTGGTGATGCTTGAGAGATGTGGTGGTTCTTGGAGTGTGGAGATTAGTGAGTAGCTATGGAGTGTGTCTTGGATTAATTTGGGTCTCATGTTAAGTCTTCTGCATAGTACAATGATATTGGGTTTGGTTGTCATGGTTTTTGGGTTGTATTGTGGAACAACTTGGTTGCCTATTTGGTAATACACGGTTGGGTTTCCATGTCAATTGGCATCATATGGTATCATTGGTAATGACTGGTTTGGATGGTTAATATTTTTAAAAAGTTAAAATCATTCCCCAACAATTCATGAATCCCTCAGAATTTATTTACAGCCTTTTGCATCATGGGAACGTCTCTTGATGTCATTTATCATTCCTCCACCCTCTCAAGCCAATGAGATGGGGCGAGATGTTACGTGTGGTATCAGTTTGTTGAGTCATTGTCATTCACGTGAGATCACCTATTCTATCCTTGGAGTTGATAGTGGGTCTTGGTGTTCAAATTAATTCTTGGATTATTTCTTGAGTCAAGGTGGTACGAAGACAAAGGATTGTCGGAACATGGAATGTATAGAATAAAACGACATAGCTAACCCTTTTATGTTGAACATAAAGTTACAAGGGAGTTGGGTTCATAAGTTCTTGGAGACACTTATATGTATTGGATATCTCATTCTCATGTGTGTATCCAATTAGATTCATATGGAATGCTTTATTGAAATGTCTTCAACTATGATGCATATTTCCTTATGGTATAATGATATATGGTGTGATATTAATGTGTTGATTTGGAAAATCTGTATTGGGTTTCAAAACAGTTGGATTTGAAATATAGAAACTTATGATATTTTAAAAATGGGTTGATATTCAAAACATGGTGGATTTTTCAGAATAGTTAATATTTTGAAATGTGAACATGTGGAAACTCTATTTCTGATAGTTTTTATGTAATTGAATTTTAATTTTTTCTAACATTTCATATTAAGGGATCACGACTTATGGTTGTTTTTGTGTTGATAGAAATGGCACATGGTTGGCGTCATAGAGACCAACTGGAGGAAGCTGCTGAAAATGTGGTATCACCAGAACAACATGTGGACCAGTAGCTAGTATAGAGTATAGTGAAGTCTTTCCATGTTATGGAATGTTGTAATAAATTGGATGAACCAAATAATGGGGATCATGCAGTTATGTTTGAAAGGTAGAATCCACACATGTTAAGGGGTGATTCAAAGCCGAAAAGGGATGAGGCATGGCTGAATAGAATGAATCAGATATTTGAATTTCTGGGAATGTAGAAAGAGATAAAATTGAAACATTCCACATACAGGTTGAAAGATCATTCAATTTAGTGGTGGGAGCTAGAGGTCCAAGTTAGGATGGACCAAAGAGTGACATGGGAGGCGTTCGATGAATGTTTTAACAAACAATTATACCCTCATACGTTATGAATTCATATAAAAACTTATTTCATTAGATTGAAACATGGGAACATGGAAGTGAAGAATATGTAGTAATGTTTATGAACTTGGTGAATTTTCACTCAAGGAGGAAGGTAGTACATCATTGAAGGAAGAAATTTTTGAAGATAGGTTGAAGAAGGAATTTCATTCCAAGAGAGCGGTGTTGTGTATAGATGATTACATGGAAATTGTGAATAGTGAAATAATGGATGATTTAGAGCTTTTGGGGGATATTGGCAGGGGATGTATGTGGGTATCCATGGGAAATAGTGGGAACTAGAATTATGGTTTCATGTAGAAGAGGAACAATTATTTCCCGGGTGGGAGTACAATTCATGAATTTCATGGATGGATCGGTGAATCTTCCTCCGAATCCTCAGAGTAAGACGAGATGTTTTCAGTGTGGTTCTATGAGCCAGATCAAATAGGATTGTGTGACACAACCATGATAATTTCATAACTATATGAAGATGGGATATTTGTAGTGTTACTGACAGAATTCACAGTGGTTGGGTGTCTGTAACACTCCTTAGAGGTCGTAGGGGTCTTATGACTCGATGAGAGAGGGGCAGCTGCAAACCCTTCGACAGTAGAGTAAAGTGGGTCATGGTGATTCTCAGAATACCATGGCACCTCAGTAGGGTAATATAGAGCATAGTTTTTCATGTATGTAGTTGCAGGGAGATGAGAAGGTGGTGATGGATGATCAGTCATGACCATCCATGGTGTGAGGTTTGGTTCATTTAAATTCCACATTGATGCAAGATTTGTTTGACAATGGTGCTTTTAATTTTTTATTGCTTCTTGAATCATTGATTTTTTGGGATTACACATGGAAATGATGCCCTATGTTTTGAAAAAAAAACTCCTCTTGGTCAAATAGAGGGTTAACCATTCTTCAATAGAGCCCATTTCATAGATTTGGAAGACAATAAATTGATTTGGGATTTCTCAGTGATCAATATTGATTCTTTTGAAATAATCCTTGGAATGGATTGGTTATCGATGTTTAAATCCCACTTCTACTTATATACATGAATCGTTAGTTTTACAAAAGATAATGGGGTAGAATATGTATTTAGTGGAGAGAATAATGTAAAGTTTGTTGCAACAGATTTGTTGGCACAAACTATTGGACAATCTTGTATCATTTAGAGGCTCTGTCCTTGGCATCAGTAGAAGGTGTCAAGAAAAGTGTTCTTTCAGAAGTTGTGGATCAGTTTATTGATGTATTTCCTGATTAATTCTCATGGTTTTCACCTATGAGTGAAGTTGATATAAAAATTGATCTCCTTCTTGGGACCAGTCCAATCTAACATCTGTCCTACCGAATGGAACTGGTAGAATTGTATGAATTAATGGTTCAGTTGGAAGAGTTATAAAAAAGTTTTCTTTCACCCTAGCACGTCCTCATAGGTAGTGGATATTTTTTTTGTTAAAAATAAGGAAGAACCATGTGGCTCGGTGTTGATTATCATAGACAAAATTAGGTTATGATAATGAAATGATATCCACTTCCATGAATTGTTGATTTTTTTGGACCGGTTGATGTGAGCTCAATCGTTCTCCTTGATTGACATGAGTTCAGGGTATCATCATTTGTGGGTAAGGAAGGAGGATATTCTTAAAATAGCGTTCAAAAATAGATATTTTCCTTACGTGTTTGTGGTTATGCCCTTTATCCTAACGAATTCACCAATGGTGTTCATAGCATTGATTAATCATATATGTTCTATATATATGTATTATCTTATGGTGGTAGTTTTCGAAGATATACAAGTGTATTTGGGGACAAGGGAAGAGCATGTGAAACACATGGTGATCATATTGGGGATCTCGAGTGATCCTCAGTTATATTCCATATTGTCAAAGTGTGACATCTGGATACAAGAGGATAGATTCCATGGCCTTTTAATCATTGAGAGGGGTGTTTCAGCAGATCTGGAAAAGGTAGAGGCTGTTATCTCATGGAAAAATCCACTGAATGTTTTCAATGTATGAAGCATTCTCAGTCTAGATCTTTATTATCGACATTTGGTTCGTGCTTTCTCATGATTAGATTCACCGATGAAAGCTCTGACAAGGAATAATATCTCATTTCAATGGGATTAGCAGTTCTATAAATTTTTTAAGAGATAAGGGATCTACATACAAGAACACCAATCTTGGTTTTTCTAGAACCTTGGAATGTGTATTTGGTGTATTGTGACAGATCAGGATTAGGGTTGTGGTGTGTTCTCGTACAGGGGGACAGGTGGTTTCATATGGATCATTGATGTTGAGGTTTCATGAGATGACATATCCAACATGTGATTTGGAGTTTCATATGGTGGTTCCTGTTTTATTGAAGAAGTATCATTATCTCTTCTGTGAGAAATTTACAGTGTTTACCGACTAGACGAGTTTAAATCAGATATTCTCATTGAGAGATTTGAACATGAGGAAAAAGAGATGGATGGAATATATCCAGATGACTGATTTGGACTTAATGTACACACCAGTAAAGGAAATTTGGTGGTGGATACAGAAAGTGGAAAATAATATGCTTAAGTGGTGAAATAGGTATTAGATAGGAAGATGTTTATGTTGGTCATAACTGACATGCTGTTGTAATGTGAGGACCGGGGTGATAGAGAAACCTTCTTTCTGGTATCGTTGGTTCCTAACTTGGTTGGTTTTCATAAAGAGGCATATGTAACTAATTTTGAATGAATGGTGATGAGGTTGAAACTCGATAGTGAGGAGACCATTAAAGAACTGGGAAGTCGATTGGAATTCAACCATGTTTTCTTAGATTTAGATTTGGGTACTAGTGGCTTATCAGGAGGAACATCTTGTGGCTTATCATCATTCCCGGTGGGCTTGTCGTCCTGGAATTCATAAAATCTATAAGGCATTGATTGAATAATATTGGTTTGATGGTAAGAAAAGTGATTTGTCTAAGTTTGTTTCGAGATGCTTGACTTGTCTGCATGTCAATGAAGATCATCAATGGCCAGAAGGAATGTTTTAGTCTTTTTCATATCCAATTATGGAAATGGGACGAAGTATAACATGATTTTATGATGGGTATTCAATGAATGGTCATTAAACGCAATTCCATATGGGTGATTGTGGATCAGATAACAATGTCAACCCATTTGATCCTGATTTGTGAGTCTCATATAGAAGATTATTTGTCCAAAATCTATATCTGGGAGGTGGTAAAGAGTCTTGGTGTTTCATTTTTGATCATATCAGATAGAGATATGAGGTTAACAATTTGTTAATTTAAATCCATGTAGCAAGCCCTTGGGAAATAGTTGACGATGAGCTCAACTTATCATCCATAGACATATGACCAATCCAATAGGAAGATATAATCATGGAAGGATATTTTATGGTCTTGTGTGATGGATTTTTTTGGTTCATGGGAGGATCACATACCATTGGTGGAGTTGTCATATAATCACAATTATCAAGATTCTATACATATGGATCTATTTCAGGAAATCTACATGCGTTTGTGTCATTGTCCACTATGTTTGGTTGAAAACGGTGACACTTCGATGATTAAACATAGCTGTGTGCATGAGACTTCGGAGAAAATAATGTTGATTAGGAAGAGGTTAGAGATAGATCAAAGTCATCTGAAATAATATGTAGACCATCTTCGATGATCGTTTTCATTCAATGTGTGTGATCATGTGTTTTTTTGAAACTCTCCAAGGTTGGGATATTGTTGGTTTGGGAAGTAGGTTATGTTATCTCTGAGGTATATTAGGAATTTCGACATACATGAGAGAATGGGAATGGTGTCTTATCGTTTGGACTTTCCAATATGGTTTAGTGTGGTGGATAGTGTGTTTCATGTGTCCTAGATGAAAAAGTATCAGTCAGCTTGTGACCATTTCTTTTATTGGGTTCATGTTGATCAAGATACAGATGCTTCGTTATTACCCATGCTAGTGCAGATTGTGGATAGTCCAGAAAAAGTATTGCATGGTAAAACAATTTTCTTAGTTCATGGTTGGTGGCAGCATGGTCAGATTCCAGAGGATAATTGTGAGGGGGATAAAGAGATGTTCGAGCAATAGCCAAAACACTTTCTGCAAACCAAAGGTTCTCTACTTTATGAGGATGGAAAGTCCAATGCTGGGTAGAATGTATCACCCTCAGTTTGAGTTATGCTTCGTTACCCCTTTTTGTGTTTTTATATTGATTGGGATGAGTAGGGATGAGGATGGTGTGTTTGGAATTGTTTTTAATATGTGTGAAGGTTTTTCTAGGGATGCATGATTTGTGCACGGTTCGGGAAACCCATGCAGGTTCTCCAAGAAACTGTGAAGGGGTTGACAGTGGGATTCTCACAACCATCACATGGTATTCCAAACCATGTGAGGCAACCATGTGGACCCCTTCCCTCAAGGTAGTGTCATGATCACAGTTAGCATATAGTTTTCCAAACTATGGGGGATAACCGTACGACCAAATGAAAAGAGGATTTTCAAATCCGGGCTCCCTCGGTCTTGACCTATTTCACTCATAACTCACTCCCACTCGATTATCACATGGGATTTTTTATTCTCAAATGTTTTAGGTGAAATCACACACGTTTTAGAAGAAAATCAAAGGTGTTATAGGTATTTTAATTGTTGTTTCTCCCAGGTAAGTCTCTCCTCTTGGTTTCTTTTTGGTTTTTCTCTAGATATACTATTCACCATTTCTTGGAATCTAGATCTACATTAATTTCATGTAGATATAGGTTTTGGATTCATTGGGTGTTGGTTTTAAGGATTTTGGATGTCATGGAAGTGGATCTGTAATGGTTTTTGTGGTGCATTCGCCAGATTTGGGGTGCGGTTGCATGTGGGTAGTTTTTTTCCAGAACAGTAATCGTAGGTGGTTTTTATCTAGGAACCCCTTTTCTAGAACATGAATCATGGATATAATTAAATATTGTTTATTAAAACTAATTGTGTTTTTGATGTAAAAAATATGATGGAGAAATATTTTGTGATGTTTTTGGAATTTTTTCGGATAAGGGGTTTTGTGGTGAAATGATCATGTTTTGTATTTTAAAATGGAGATTTTAAAATGGGTTACTGGGGATGATTTGTGAAAATTGTTTTTGATTTTTTTTAAATAATGATTTTCTTTCTAGAAATGGGGTTCAACAAAGATTCTGGTTCATTTTTGTTTTCAAAATATGGGTGATTTATTTATTTGACTTTACATGTGTTTGTAATGATGTCGGTCATTTCTGTGGCCTTGGTGATTTGTACTTGTGGGTTGATATGGTATAGACTTTTTAATTGTGTGTCAGTGGGAAGGAGGTAACATTATAATAATGGTATGTATTGTGTCCTAAAGGGCCACCATCAAATGATAAGTGGGAGGGAATTTCCACTACTTTGAAATGGGTGAACGGGTTGGATGGAAGATCCACCATTTTGGTTTCATTATTGGGTTTTTTTACAAGATTTAATTTGTTCTGATTATGTGTAAGGTTAAATTGGCATGGGGCATAGTTTTTTTTTCTTTCCTATGTGTTGTGGGAATTTTGGTGGAAACGGATTGATAAAGTGTGTTTGGCTTGTTATAAGTTGTTGCACTATTGAATCTTTTATATAAATAGTTTTATATAAATGTGATAACGGTTTTAGCCTAGTTCCATATATAGGGATTTAATTTGGAGATAACCTATTCGGTATTAGTACTCACCCCATGCTTCGATAGTTCGACGATTTTGCAGATGTCATATTCTGGGAAACAGGTAATGGAAAATAATCTCATTTAAACTAGTTTGTGGTGATTCTTGAAGGATGTTTTAGTTCATAGTGCATGGAGATTAGTGAGGAGAGGTGGAGCATGTCTTAGTTTATTTTGTGTCTCCTGTTTAGTCTTATGCATAGTAATCTGATATTGGGTTTTGTTTTATAGGTTTTTCGGTTGTATAGTGGATAAACTTGGTTGGCGGTTTGGTAATACATGGTTGGGTTGCTATGTTGACATGAATTATATGGTATCATTGGTAATGACTTATTTGGTTGGTTAGTATTTTTAAAAAGGGAAAAAATTTCCGCAACTATTATTGAATCCTTCAGAATTTATTTCCAGCCTTTGGCGTATTGGGTACCTCACTTAATGCCTTGTAACATTCCTCTTCCCTCTAAAGCCAAATAGATGGGGCGGGTTGTTACAATTTTTCTCATAATTATCTCATGAGATAATTAAACATTACTATATTATTATTAGGCATATATAATTTAAATCCTACTATTAAAGTAATGGAAACCATAAATATGTTTTCAAGACGATTATAAATCATTAATCATTCATCAGTTCATCAACCGTGCAATGAAAACATGTTTCATAAATATAACAAAAATTCAACATAAAATAACCCATATAGAATAAATGGGTTTCATAATAAATCATTAAAATAATAATCCATGTAGATAAAGAATATTTATGGTATTATAAGATGAAATCCTCAATAAATAATAATTAATAAAGATGGATTTTATCATTGATATTTTAAAAGTAATCTGTATTATTTTTTAAGGAAATTAATATATTTTATTTTGAATATAATAATATAAATTTGAAATATTTATAAAATATGACTAAACACAATTTTCGTTAAATAATCCATGTAATCGTGGAATGGAGGTTACAATTCATTGAGCATTGATGAAAATGGTAAATTATATTCTTGTTATATTCATTAAAACAAAAATTCCATTGATTTTTTCTATAACAACCCAAACATGCCTCATTAAGATAAATATTAAAAGACTCCATTGAATCACGTTAATTTAAACAAAAACAAGGGTAAAAATGAATTGTAAAAAATATCACTGGAAAATAGTAAACAAATTCAAATAAAATATATTTGAAAAAATGTATATGGAAACAACTTTATTCAACAAAATAATGGGGAATTTATAAAATTTTTCATAAAATTATTATCTAAACAAGTTTGAATTCCAATGTGTGGAAATTGTTCTAAATCATTAAAATTTAAGAAATAACTAGACTTGAAATATATAAAATCATTTAACATTTAAATATAATAATGTTCCATTAATGGGAATTCAAGTAAATATAATCCTTATTGAAATGGTATTGATACATAATTCTAGATACAGTTTGTTAACATTCAAATAATATACATTCATGGGAATCATGTACATCAAATAAAATAATCATGCGGTGAACATCACATGCATCTAACTAAAATAAATTTTGGATGAAATTCCTTTATATCAAGCGTGATCTCGATTCATTTTGATTAAAATCAAAAATATAACAGATATTTTTTTATTATCCATCTATTAGAAAACTATACATATATGTCATATTGTGTATTATTTAGTTAAAAAATTTCTCACTTGTGTACCAATTATCCTTTATTAAAATTACTATTCCATGAGATAACTACATTATTTATCATGCATATTTCTATTCTAAAAACATGTTATTTATGCATTGATCATGGATAAATTATATAAACAAGTGTTATAATTATATACATATCATATAGTTTATATATATATATATATATTCACCCCAAATAAAATAATCATTCATAGAACATCACATGCATCTCACTAAAATAAATGTGAGATGAAAATCCATTATATCAAGCCTCATATCGATTCATATAGATTAAAACCTAAAATAAAATAGATTTTTTTAATATAAATCAATTACAAAAAAAATACTTATATGTCATATAGTGTATTATTTAGTTATAAATTTTATCACTTGTGTAACAATTATCCTTTATTGAAATTATCATTCCATGAGACTACTACTTCTTTTATCATGCTTATTTTTATACTAAAAACATTGTATATATGAATTGATCATGCATAAAATATCTACAAAATTTTTATAATTATATACATATAATTATATATATATATAATTAGTTTCATCCATACATTATAGATGTTGAAAAATTAATTACACCACTAATTGAGATGTCTGGTTGTATTTATGCATGAACGGTGTTTTAACATTTCTACCGAAGAAGAAAAAATGTAATTACTATTAAACAATTATATATTAATTATTATATAATATATATTTCTTAATTACTTAATTATTACCATACAATAAAAATATAATTTAATAATGGATTTCATCCCTTCTTTGGTGTGGTAGTAAACAAGTACAAGTGAGTCACATTATCATTTTTGAATGGACCGAAGGAATTTGGACAATGGATGTTAAATCACCATATTATCCACAAAATTTTATTGATATAAAGATATCAATATTATATAATAGAGCACATAAAGATATAGTATATTTGAGAATAAATAAATTTTAAAATGTTCTCTTGAGAGTAGTGCCCCTTCATTTTGACCATACTTTTTTATTGCAACATAATACTTGAACGAATGGATTTTTTAATGAAACAAATATATTGAAGGTGAATAATGAATAAATCATGGTATTATTATAGTTATTAGAAAATAAATTATTATCAATGTTTTGGAGAATATAGGAGAGTTGTCTCTTTAATATATGATTGGCTGGGTACTCTTGGAAATAATTGAATTATAAAACTAATATAAATTTATATTGCTATAGAAGTTGAAATAAATTGATATAATTTGAAGTTAAAATGAGGAGACATTTAGTACGTCACATAATACTGATGTTTACATGTTTTGGTTATTTTTCCACCAATATATATAAATTTAAACTGTCAATTAACACTTTTGACAACCAACTGGATGATAATATTTTTTCAATTAAGTGGTCATGAATGTTATCATATACTGAAAAGTTGAACATAAATAGAATATGGTATTTATTTTCAATCATATCTCATTATTTTTTATTTTGTAGTATTTTCGTAAATTATAAATTAATTTAACAAAATATTCATTATTATAAATTATCATTTTGGTAATTTTTTGATATTCATTAATTATTGTTATATAATTTTTGTGAAACAAATGTTGTTTGATTTTAAAAAAAATGCATTAGAATAAAAGATATATTTGTTGTTAATATAACTATTTTTTTTACTTCTTTTGATATCATTTTAAACACTATATATTTTTAAAACCATTATAAACATATTTTTACCTGTGTGGTTGTAATGAATATTCTAATAGTAATGGAATTATTTTTACTTATAATATGTTAAATTTATCATAAATTTATAGGGGATAATAATTTATAAAATTTTATAACCTAAATTTTATATTGAAATATTCTTAAGATATTAAAATAATTCAATAAATTATATTTATCGTAAAATACTTTAAATTTTTTTAGAAAAAATCATATAATATAACATTTAACATGACATGATAGAAATAAAATTGGAATATAAACATTTCTCATATCTCTACATATTTTATATTTACCATTAGAATTCATGGAATAAATTATTTCACCAAAAAACCATACTTATTGAGATTATAAAGATGAATAATAATATTTTTAACTACTTTTAATAGGAATGTGTCAGAATTATATAAGAATATTAAGTCATTATATAATTAGTTAAAATGAAAACAATTACATAAAAATAATTAATATAAAAAATTCAATTTATGATTGAATTTTATGTTTTTTACCCCTCTCATAAAACATCATAGATATAAGAGGAAGAAAAGTTATATTTTTTCCCTATATCATATAAATATGATAGGTAAAAATTTGAAGTTCAATGATAAGAAACATATATAATATTTTTATGAGAAAAATGAGATCTTATAATATAAGTAATTAATGTCATGTTTTTAAAATATTTTGTTGTTTTATCATATTAATTTCAATCATTATAAACTAAATTTACAAATATTTTGGAAATAAGAATTTACTATGGATTTTATTCATATTGAAGAAAAATAAAAGTCATATATTTAAATAATGTGTACATACTAATTAAAAATATAGAAAAAATATTTCATAAATAATTTTTTATATGTTTGAGAGATTTATTTTATGTACAATTAAAAAGAAAAATTAATAAATATTTTTCATAACAAATATTTATGTGTAATTTCATTTAATACCAAATTTATCCTTAAAATAGAATCTAATGTATTAAATTGGATTATTTATTATATAAGATAACAAGTATTACAATAGCACCAATTTTATACAATGAAATCCTTTTTAATGTCATTAAAAAGATAACTATTCTTTTTAAAATGTTATATTTTTATCATTTTAATAAAAAATACATATTAAAAAAACTCATAAAATCACTCGAAAATATTTTTTATATTATTATTTAATTTTGTTTTTTATTTTTATCGTACTAGAAATAAAATATATCATGAATTTCATTATATTTTTCTCTGAGAAAAAAAAATAAAAAAAAATCTTTTAAAGTATATTATTTATAGATAAAAATGAGTACTTATTTGATATGAATAAATAATTATATGTTTCTTAATTTGGTCATTTATGTTTATTTCCTAATAGTTTTAAATCTATTTATAACTTCCCATTAAATGTGTATATTATAGTGGTCATACTTCAATAATAATACTTTTTCATACATTTATCCTGGATGTTGCGTATCATGTATGGTATCGACTGTTGTATTTCTCATAAAATATCTATATATAACATGTTGGTCTAATTGGATTAGATCATGCTAATTTATTTGGATTGTATGTATCTTTATTTTATTTTGGTGACTACCCCACTATTTTTGTTCATTTGGGAGGATTAGTTGGTGTACATCGACTATAATGTTCCAAGTTACCAGATATCATCATAAGATGCATGAGATCAAGATTTTGAGCATCAGGAGTAGGTAAACCATTTAAATAGATACATAGTAGTTTTGTTTTGGTTTTATGGGTAGGTGATTATGATCTTTTTACCACATTCATGGAGGTATATCTGGGGGTTGAAAATATGTAAAAAGATCATTAATGGTCATTATAGTGCGATATAATGAGGGTGAGTTTTTATTGATTTTTATATCAATTACCTACATGTTAATAGGTAAAGAATAAAAATAGAGTTATGATAGATATGACTCAAGAAATGAGATCGTATAATTTATATGTGATGGAATATAGATTGATTTAGTAACTAGGATTCAGAAGAAAATGAGTGGAGGCAATTTTATTTGTGTTATTAGAGGTTGACATACCTAGTTTACAAACTTTGATTACACCCATAAGGAATGATTTTTTTTATATTTAGGGAAATAGTTAAATTAAAAATATCATCTACATTCATGGGGTAACGTCAATGGTAATCTTTAACCATTATGATCAATTCATTCAACAGTAGTGGAGAGGGTTGGTGGTGGCCTTTGAGACCAACATACATATGAGTAAGGCATTTTAATCCCATAATGATGGACATGCCGAGGAAGTAATTTTAATTAATAGATATTTAGTTATTTAAAATGTGTTGGAATATGCTAAAATATAGAAGGATCACCTACAATTACTATAATTTTCTAATTATAATGTCTTCCAACATACTATTGGTAGCACACCTTTCCTAGAAATGTACAGGATAACATGTAGGACACCCCTGTTTGGACTGAAATAGTTTAATTATCTCTTATTGAGAATAATATTTTGAACGAAGGCCAAATTTTCTTGAGGGTCTCCATTTTACGTGTATTGTAGACATTTGGAATGGGTAGAAATTTATCCACCAGATTCATCAGGAAATTTCATATCCACTAATGGTTAATGAGGTTTGAAATCTAGAGACCTTATCCCCAGTATAGGAATGGGTGAATTAATTATTCCATGAGTAAAAAATAAGGTGATATGGTCATTCCTAATCAAATGATATTGATTGGGGAGACCATGAAATTGATGATGGTGCCACCATCTCAATGTATCTGATGGCGATCTTTTTTTGGTAAGAGGGGATCATACATGGTAGACCAATCCTCTAGTTTGAGTGCTATAGAATCATAATAATGTGATGGACATATTCTAGGGGTGTGATAGTATGATGTCGGTTTAGTACCAACAAATTTATGTTAATATTTATCCTTTATTAGTGAAAATCCTTATTAATGCGGTAAATATGAATACTATGGTTTTCATAGTTTGATCAATTGAATTATTGTATATAAATATATGGTGTTTTCCATAAAGTTGGTGTTGCTTTTTTATTTTCACAGGAGCCTAGATTTAATATTTCTAAAATAAAAAATATATTAAATAATCTACAAACATCTATTAAAATAAAATGATTTTATTTGTTAAATAACACATTGGATTGATGATCTGAGACAACAGTCGGTTATAGACCATTAGGATTACCCTAGAAGATATAGATGATTGGTGGGAATTAGATGTTCCATTAAATATAGTGATTAGTGTGTTAATTAAATAAATTTAATGAATCATTTATTTAAGGAATTAAATGATAAAACCAAGACCACACCATATATAAATTTTACATTATTGATATTACATTAGGTTTTCTACGAAACCATTGGAGAAAAGAGTGGTTGTGGAGGGACAATAACGTGTATTGATGGACTTGATATTGTGAATCAATAATAAAGGTATCTAGGGGACTCAATGAATGAATGGGAAATATATTAGAATCATAAAATTCAAACCCCTAGTGAATGTGTTTAACTCCATTTATTAAACTGTTTTCAAGGATGAATTTTTTATTGTTTTTCACCCTTATGTTATTGATTGTTGTGAATTAATTATATAACATTTTAATTACATGATGTTTTGTTCTTCTTATTATCTATGAATTTAATTACTATTACTAAACATGACAGTCTATTTTCATTATTCTCACGATTTAACCCATTGGATTCAAAAATTATGATTGGTATATAGGATCACATTTTCAAATGTTAATATTACATGGTTTGTGGTCCTGAACAAGCCCATGTTCTTAAACTTATTTATCTTTAGACTTTTTAGATGGTGATTAAAAAATTTAAATCATTTTCAAAGACCATCAGACCCTTAGAAAACATGATTGTTATTGAAACAATGTTGGGATCTATTGATAGAGATGGATTAATATAATATAATGGATTTTCATGGGGTTTCTATGTATCAACACTATGTTATTGTGATGAGAGTTGGGATTGTTCATGATAAGGTGACCAGAATCCGAATTCCCAGCCATTTTAAGATGGTAATTTCAGATTGGAGAATCCCTTCATTAAATTTAGATTGATTTTAGTGAGTTAATGTAAGTTACGATAATGGTCTAGAATGAACAATAGAGTGTGTGATTTTTTTGAGATTATACTTCACTATCTATAAAATTCATGACAATAATTTTTGTACTCTATGAGAGAACAAAAACTTTTCTTATCTTCTCACGACGTCTATGGTTCGAAATGAAATTAGAAATAACATTCTATTTAACCTATATCATATGTTGTGTGATGCTACCTGGGTGTTTTACCCTTATGCAGATAAAACATGCCCATTAAATAGGGTGTAATTACCCACCATGTTGTCTGCAGTACATTCAATGTATATTTTCATTTTGGTCAGGAAATGTCCATTTAATAACATGATTATGTATTCTATTTGTATTATACATTGGTATTCCTAATAAACACATTGTGTGAATTCCTAGAATACTACATATCTTCATGTCTCTTTCATCAGGGAATATAAGGGGCCATTTGAGTAGACCATTTTGAGTATAATTACACATAATATGTGATGGATTAAATTTAATATCATATGAGATATGATTTATGGTGATCTGTGTGTAGTTTTACATTTATAGTTTCTCTACAGATTTTATTGATTGGGACTGATACTCTTATAGTTTTTGGGGATGGTACACACCTAAAAAAACTATGGTATGTGTCCCCATACTCTTTATATAGGTTGTTTAATCACCCCATGCTTTATCGAGGGAGAATTTAATATATCATAAGATTGTTACTCATAGTTATAATGTTCAATAAGGGATGTTTTTGTAACATCTTGATATTCTGTGCTTTATTATTTTTAAATATTTAATCTTTTGATATTTTTCATTTCAGGAACCCCTGATTTTTTTCACTAAATAAAATATTACATTCACACAACATAGGCTTGTAATATATTACACACAACACCGATTTGGGGTTCGTTACATGGAAAAATAATGATATCGTACATTACATGAAATATTAAATTTCTTCAATGGCTTGCGTAAAACGCAAGACTATGGTTTACCTAACTATAATATACTATTAGAAATATTATTATTATGGGATATAACCTATCTGTTATGATTATGGATATGAATATTATTAACTAAAGTAATAAATTATGTGGTTTAAACTTAAATAACATGAATTCATAGGTTTCCAGTTATTTTGAAATGAATATGAAAACCGTTCGAAAATATAGGAATATATTATTATAGTTAACAATATATTTAAACCTATTAAATTAAATTAATTTAAATTAAAAAGTGATATTAACTTAATAAAAATGTTGTATACTAAATCAAATATTTTTTATATTCATCAAATATATTTGATAGACCTAATCTAAGAACAAACCAAATTTTATGCATAAACACAATTGTTTATGTTAGTTTGACCTCATTTTAATGGAGAATCAATTTTAAATAAATTTGTTCATATATTTATATATTTATATTTCAAAATAGTCTTCATCATTGAATTTTAGACATAAAAATTATGTAAGTATAATTTTTTGTATTTATCCCTAGGGTTTCATTTTTTTAATAGTAAAAAATATTGGATTTTAATTGAAATTTTATTTTCTTATATTGTTTTATTAGATATAATTATATTTATATTTATTTAAATATTATAGATATATATTGTTTTTATTTTTTTGTCCATTTTCTGTCATGAGATCCAATTTTAAATTGCTATTACATATTAAAACAAAGAAGACATTTTGATGTTTTGATGTTAAAAACTCGTACTATAATCCAATCAGTGGGATTAATATAGAATTATTTTATCCAACTACTGTGATTTGAATTTGAAAAAATGGATTAAATATTTTTAATCTGATTAATTTATAACATATAATAAGTTATTTTTTTGACCAAAAATATTAGTTGAAGGGAATAAAATTAATAAATCATTTAAGATGAAAATAATGTTTATAATGTACTGAACTATAAATATATGACATAAATGACCTATACACTTCTTTAACACTAATTTTATGGCCATTATTCATAAGTTAACTATCCATTCATTTATTTTCTTTGGTTTTCAAGGCATGTTTTATTTAAAAACTTTTATACACCTAGCATTTTTCCAAAAATTCCAAGCCTTTTTTCCACATCTTATAAAAGGCCACAAACTCCACCCACATCCTCATGACACTCATACCCGTAGATCTCCCAGACTATACTAATATAAGCTCCCATATTCAATAACTTACTCTTAAAATACATACCTTGGGTATATGGGAACTTAAGTAATCCATTTGGAAAAATCCAAAAAGGAGTCACCCGATTAAGATTTAACGTCTTTTCTCAAACACATTTCAGGTATTTTCCTTCTCTACCCCTCTTCAATTTTTATAAAATTATTGTTTCACAAAAACTATATAATCAATACAATAGGGGTTTTTATAATAGGTTTTATACCTAAAATTTCACACACCACTATCTAATTGGTGATGAATATAGTGTTTCTTTGTACATCGAACTACTGCTTCATGAAATGATGATTCTTCATTTTTCAATTACACTTATGATAATTTCCATTAAGATGTAAATTATCATTATATATGAGATATATTATAAATATATATTTTTAATATTATGTATTACTTTTAAAACACATATCATTTTATTTTTCAATTTTTAATAGGAAAATTTTATTTGAGGAAGTGCGAACTACCACCCCCTCAAAGGTGTTCTGATACTTTCATAACTACATGAATTTTATTAAGGATGGGTTTAGTGAATATATAAGATATATATGGAATCATAAATATAATTTAATAATTAAATATGTATATATGTAAATATTTCATTTCCATTATGTCTTTCAATATAATAATTAAAACAGAAACAATGTTCATGCTTACGTACTTCTTACCTTCTCCATGAATAGGGAATTCAGTTTCGTAATTATTTACAATGTATATTATAAAAATAAAAATATAATGTATATATAAGATATTAATTTCATTAATTTCATTATTTAAATAATTATATATGTATAAATACTAATTACATAACAAATTAACACAGATGCAGATAATAGAGCGAATTTTACCTGAAGTGAGACCTTAACATATGATCATTATAAAGAGGGTAATATAAAATAATATTAAAACCATAATTTTTATTATGTATAATAATATGAATATTTAATATATATATAATAAAATTATATTTATTTTATAGGATGCATGTATGAGTATGAAGATAGTCCAGACATAAGGTAACAAGAATTTATGTTAATTTTTTATTTTCGTGAGACACGATCTATGTTCTTTACTCTTTCCTATTGTGTGATGTATATACTGGACATGATTTTATTATATGTATAATATATCTAAATTTATTTAAATTAACATATCTATTTTATGATATTTCATTAATGTAGTTTAGTTTTTAAATGTTACCAAAATAGTTAAAAAGTATTCTCTCCAGTGGCTTATTTGATACTCATGTTTTGTTATTCTCCAAAAAAAAATTTACAGGTCTATATAAATCTATTTTATATATTCTATATTGAATATTGTTATTTTAATAATATTATATACTTCATTTAATTTATTTTTCAGTCTCGGATAATATTACACCTTGTTATCAAGTTATAAGAGATTATTGAGACAATCTCGTCACTTTTCGAGATTGTTTACATTTATGATACCATTGATAAATTATTATGTTCCATATCTAAATACATTCATGAATTTTCATCTCATAGGAAATTAATGATAAATTAATGTAGTGATAAATTTTTTAAAACTTTGGTACATAATATTGTTATGAAAGCATGTTTATGAAATCCATAGTTTACCCTCTCTCTTATTGGAAATATTTGTTTGATCAAATACATTTATTCTAAAATACGATTCCAAGAATATACTTCAAATATTATTTTATCATTAAATGAAAATTTTACCCTTTTTACTATTACCAATGTTTTCAATGGAATATTCTATCAATTTTCGAATGAGTCAATTTTCTGACCTATTAACGTGAAAAAGTAATGTTCTTTTTATATTATTCAAAACTTATGGATCTATCTCTCGTCAATCATTTTATGATTTATTTTTATGTCTAAATATTAATTTTTTAATAATTTTTTCAAAATATATTTTCAATGAAAATGGTTTTCAATATTTTTTCAATTTTATTTTATATTGTTTTGAGAAAAATGGTTTTATAAACATCTCCATGTTCCTTTTTTATGTTCTCATGAAAAATAATTTCTAAATCTTTTTTCAAGCATATTTTATAATTTATCAATACAAAATAATTTCAAAATGATATAAATATTTTTTATATGTTTTTAAAGAGTTTTATATAAAAAAGGATAATATTATTTTTAAATATTATATAATATGTTTTCATGGAATAATCATTACAACAGATTTCAATTCTACATTATAACATTTAAAGGTATTTTATATGAAAATGATTATCAAATTATATTATCTATCAAAAAGGATATTTCAATGAAGAATCTATTGTTTCATCATGGATGTTTTTTTATTTTTATTTCAAAATTATTTTCCATCTAAGATTACATACATTGATGTTACTCATTCAATTATATTAAATGATCTAAAGGTTCCTTTTATATCCTTTCTATGAAATGGTTATGAAAAATGTCATGGATTTTCTGAAATAATGTTCTCATTCATGGGATATATGTATAAAAAATCAATTTCTCTTTAACTTATTATGATTTTGATGAAATTATTATGAAACCAATATATTTTCCATGGGTTATGATATGTTCACATGTTTATTATATTCATTTAATTTTAGGGGTTAATATATGATTATTTATTATATTGGGGAACATGTATGTATGATTTCACTATGAGATGAATTGGTCTTATATCCCCTCCATTTTTTTGGGTAAGAAATTATATTTTTAGGTAATGTCTTTAAGGATAAGTATAAATATGAGTTAAAATTTTAGAAAATTTACAGGAATTTTATTAATGAATATATTTATTGGTTTACATGAAATAAATCCTTGTATGGATTATACAAGTGGATGTGGATCTGGAAAAGATGTACCTAGGGGTCAAAACTCCGACCACATGTTCTGATCCTGACTTTGGGTAATGTGTTACATGACAATGAGCCTTGATACAAATTAGTTATGACAATCCAAGGGAATATTCTCAGCAAATTCACAAATTATTCATGAACCATACTGAATAATTTAAATTTATGTTCGATATGAATATCCTAGGATGAACCATTGGTGTCATAGATTAATGAAGGTTTTATGATTTATATATCCTATATGAAATTCTTTACCTGACTGTGTAGATTCCTTATATAATATGTAATGCTCACACTATGATTCTAGTTTTAGTTAATGGAAGGAACCAAATGTAATTAGATTAATGTTAATTGTGATGGAATATTTTCTGATGAGCAGTCAAGATGAATGTTCACTATAGTGAATGATTTTTTTATTAGACATAATCAGTTTTCATGGAACATGATTAAAAAAATTTACCATAACCAACTCTCAGACTCCCCAAGATATAGAATGAAGTAATTAACTAAGATTTTAGAAAATGGAGACCATAAAGGAAATAATATTTGGTTTCATATTTGTAACGAATGTTGATTGAATCACATAACTGAATGTCTTAACGGAACAATAAGATGTTTTCACTCTATAAAAGAAGGGCACAGATCATGTAAGTATAAGGTAAAAATTAAATGTTAGTTAATGAATTTGAATTGAATATTGACCTATGTAATAAATCATCAATGATTAGGTTTTTTATGTGTGGAGAAAACAGTCATTGTGCAACTCAATGTCCCAAGAATAATGTTCATGAAGAGAGTCAACAAGTGTTGTGGGTAATGGTTACATTATGGATTATGATGACACTAATGATGAAATATAAAATAAAATAAGTATTATTTAATAGTATTATTTAACATTTCTAATGAATTTATTTAGATATAATGAATGTTATTATGTTTTTGGATCAAAAATGAATGGTAAAATATTCAAGGATTGTTCTACTTATGGTTTTTTTACTCCGTATTTATATGTTTGTTTTGAATGTTCCACATGGACTGGTGAAGTGATTCAATAACAAGGTGACATTTTGAAAATGGGATGGTAATGCTTAATATGTTCTTTATATTATGATAATTGTGTTTGTTTAATGATATGTGAATGTGAATAAGTAAGATGGAAGGTATTGGTTACCTGTAACTATTTATGGAATTTTTGATATTTAGTTCATTCTATAATGGATTATGTTTATAACTTTGTGGATTTATGGAATATATCCAATGCACTATGGAATAAATAAGACAGAACATTATCCTATTTTATTTATGGAAAATAAGATTGTTACCATGACCTAAGGGAATTTACAATGAATGTATTCACATGTTTGGCATGTGACAACCAAGAGATATTTTGTGTTATTTAGGAGAATATATTTTAAATTGATTTCATGAAACTATTATTAAATGTTTTGGATTTTTATATTTCAGAAGAAATATAAGTTTTACCATTCATTAAAAGATTATTTTTAAATTAATTGGAATAATTTGTGGTGTGATTTTTTATTAAAAACATTGGTTAAAAGGATATTTATTGATTAAGCATATTAAAAGTATTTCCATCTATTTTATTTTGAAAATTATAGTAGCATTGTTTTTACAAAGGACTTCATGTATGTGGGGTGAAAACAAATCTAGTCCACAAAGGCCATTGGACATGAATCCATGTCCTACGTAAATAAGGGTTTCATTCCTAACAGATTCCTATGATATGTCCAAATTAATGTTTAATTATTTGGGATGAATAAATATTAATGACGAGTCAATATTGTTAGTTCTTATATATTAATGAATATTTATTTTTATGAGAAAAATAGTAGTACTTTTCATTCATTTGATGGCCTCAGGATCTACTAAATGTGTATTTTATTGCTTCAGGCTTCAAATATAATTTTTGGACATCCAAGTCTTGATGTAATGGATTAATTAAAAATAAATAAAAATATAACAATTGAATTAGTTTTTTATAGAAAAGTTTCATGTAAGTATAGGTCATTATATTCTTGGTCAATAGAACAATTACTCAATGTTATTATAATTATAAAAAAAATGTAGTGACCTAATTCCCTATGGTTTTCTTAACCAATTGACTTAAAAAGGATGATAGATTTATGACATTGATGATGTTACCATTTATTTTCTCATTCAAATATTTTTGATTGATGACCTAAATCACTCCCTGAAAATATTTATGCTTTTACTTCATGTTCAATCATCACTCCGAACCTATGTTCTCTTTTGTGAAAACCTTGTTATATGTTACATTGGCTAACCATTATTGTTCAAAGTTTCCTATTTCTAAGGGATATTATAGAATAAATTTTTACAGTGTGGGTTACTATTAATTAAACATTAATGTATTAGGCCTATGAAAAACCCAATGATTTTTTGGGATAAATACTTTTTGAGGGTGGGTATAATGGAACATCCTGAGATTTTTTGAAATATTTGTTTCAAAATAATTACTACATTTCATATTTTTTCATGAAACATTGATAATAGATTTCCACTATATAAAACATTCTCTTAACATGGATCCGACATGGATTATGTCACACAAACCACTGAAATGGCATACATTAAATAAAAAAACAAGGTTAGTATACATTACACAAAATATTGACATTCCTTGATGGCATGTGTAACATGATAACTGAGTGATACACCACTGTTTTATTTTATTAAAATTATTATTATTATGGGATATATCATAACTGTTATGTTAATAGATATGAATATTATTAACTAAATTATAATAATATGTTATTTGAAATAATATAAGATGAATTCATATGTTACTAGTTAATGAGAAGTGAATATAAAATTGTTTTTATATAAAGGAAAATATTATTGTAGTCATAAAATTATTTTCACTATGTAAATAAAATAAACTATAATTGGTTAAATAATAATGTAATAAATATTTTATCTATTCAATGAAGTGATTTTTATTTTCATTCAATATATTTGAAAGGCATAATGTAAAAACAGAACAAATGTTTTTTATAAAAACATATTTTTTATAAAGGTAGTTTTACTGAATTTTAACAGTAAACAAATTTTAAATTAAATTTTTGAGACTTGATACATTTAATATGTCAAAATAAAATTAATATTTAAATTTGAGACATACAAATTCAACTAAGATAAATTTTTGGAAATTTTTCATATGGTTTCATTTTTTTAATAGTTAAAAATACACTATTTTAATTCATAACAATTTATTCATCTAATTTATTCTAGGTAAAAAATATATATTTAACTAGATCAATAGCATAGTTAGTTAATAATTTTATCAAGTGATCCAATTTAGGTTTTTGGAACCAATTTCACATTGAAATTTGATATAAATATATATCATTCCTTTGAGTGATTTTACGTTAAAAATCATAGTGTCTTATCATCAATGATATATGTTTAAATCAATTTCATCCACTTGTGTCATTAGAATTTGAAGAATTTTTTTGCATATTTGTTATCAGACTAAATATTAATTTATAATATGGTCGTCTTTGTTTTTTACAGAAAAGAATATTAGGGAATGAAATTAAAATTAATTACACGGGTTTGAGAAAAATAAAATAAATGAAGTACTAATCCATAAATATATGACAAAAAATGACCTATACGATTTTCCAATGCCAATTTCTACGAATTATTCTCCCATTAACATTAGATTATTTATTTTTGTTGGGATGGTATGGATTTTTCAATAAAAACCTTGGTAAACCTATCTTGTTTTCAAAAAACCCAAGTATGTTCTTTCCCTTCCCTATAAAGGCCACCGCCTATACCAACATCCCAAAACCTGCCAATCGCCTTGTCTAACCCAAAAACTCATTAAATAATCTCCATAAAGTCCTATATTACTCATACAAGACTTTCCTTCGTAATATGGAAACTCATGTATGCCTTTTCTAAAAAACTAAAAAGAGTTACCCGGTTAAGAGGTAACATATTCCCTCAAGCACCTTCTCTTTATTTTCCTTGTCCAACCCACCACATTCATTATTTCATTATTATATGAAAAAATTGTTGCCTAAATATAATTTTATTTTTTATTATATTTGTTTTACCGAAACATACACACACCGCCATCTAATGGGTGTTGAACTTATTGTTTCAGTGTATTGATAACTACTACCACACGAAATGATGACTGTTCATTTTTCTATTACAACCTACCATGGTGGACCTTTTGATGAGAACTATGCTTATTAGTGTCATATATTTTATTTATTATTTCATTAGGTTTTATAAATCTATTTATAACACATCATTTTTTACTTTTCATTTTTTGTTAATACGATAATTTTGTTTGGGGATGTGTGTACAACCACCCCCTCAAATCGATATGATTCGTTGATATACTATTTGAATTTTATCAAGTATGGATTTAGTGAATAAAAAAATATCATATAATAAATATTAATTAATAAATATACATATATATTTATATATTGTTTTCCTCCTATCTTTGAATATGTTAATTGAAATGAAAACAATGTTCATGCATACGTAGGACTTACCATCTCTAGGAATGGTGTATTCCATTTCGTAAATCATTATAATTTTGATTATAAAAATATAAATATACTAAATATATGAGAAATTTATATCATGAATTACACTCTATAAATAATTATATAATTATTAATACTGTACACATAAAAAATCAATGTACATTTGAAGAACAAATAGAATATTACCCGAACTGAATAGTTAACATAGGATCGTAAACACGCGAGAAATATAAGGCCATAATTAATCCATATATGGTATTATATAAAATAATATAATTATGAAAAAGAATTATATGAAACATATAATTATTATACATGAATATTGTATGAGTACAAAGAGAGTAAAGAGACAAGGTAGGGGATTTCTTCTCATACTGTATTTTCGTGAGATACATGTTAGGATATCCACTCATTCATTTTTTGTGGTGTTTGTAATGCCCATTATTTTATTCCATGAATATTATAAATTAATTTATGGTTATTAAAACTAAATTTCTTGATCTATAATTCATGAATCTTATGTTTAAAAAGTTACCAAATCGGTAAAAATGTTTCCACTCATTATTTCTTATATGAGACTCGTGATTTGTATACACCTAAACAGTTTTTTGAGATATATATACTTCCATTTTACATGTTCTATAATGAATCTACTTATTTTATGTCATATTAAGTTTCATTTAATTTAAATTTCTTACATGTATAGTATGATCCTATATACCATGTTATAAAATTTTATTGATAAAATATCATCGCCTTTTTAGATTTTTTACGATTATACTTCCTTTGAAGAATTCTTATGTTTCATCTCTCAAGGAATTCGTGAAATTTATTCTACCATGACCATTAATTATATATTCCCGTATTTGTAACAATTTAAATATGATAATATCACAAAAATCCCAATAAATGTTCTATTTATTAATCATTCAAAATCCTCATTAATTCACTGACCATCAAACATGTACAATGTTTTTGACTATGTAATAATGTAATTTCAATATTTGAAAGACCTCTTCACATCCTCCCAATCAATGAAACAACTAGTTTTTCCTAAAATTGGTTCTAATTATTTTTTATATGTATAATGTAGTCTCAATTCCCAATCAAGTCAAATTCAAAAGATTTCATGCATATCTTAGTTCATTCTAAATTATTTATATATAATGAATGACATAGTTATTTTAGGAAAAAATACTACTCACTGTGTAGTAAAATTATGATTATCTCAGCCATACATAATTATTCCCACATAATACATTATATATATCCATTAATTTCACCATATTTATATAATAGTCAACTAAGTAATAATAACTATTTATAATTATTTCCTAGTTTTATCTTAAAATACAATAGTTTTTTTATAAATGATGAAAGCCCACCAAATGGAGACAATATGAAAATATCTAAAAATGCATGAAAATTCACTTTGAAATTCCCCAAACCTTATATTTAAAACATTACATAATATTTTAGTATATATTTTTATTATAATGTATTTCCAAATTATTGAAATTCTATACAATATATTACAAAAAATTTATTATTATAGAAATGAGAAATTTTTTTCATGAAATCATTCCAATTCCTGATCAAAAAGATAATAAAAAATACCTTTAAATTTTTTTGATTTCTCCATACATTGATAAAATTTAACCCAATTAAAAATCTTCATTAATGAACAATGTAATGTAGTAACTGACAGAACTAAAAAGTATACAAAAAACATATCTTTCCTTTGTATGTTAAGTGAAATACACTCAATATAAATATAACCTATTAGGATTTAAATTGTGTGGATGATTTAGAATAGAGGATAGAAAAACCATCTATATATCATTTCGATAATAATAATAATAATAGAACCTATTTTTTGAAAACCCCAATTAGATACCCATATTAACATGAATATTTAGGTTGATACATGCCATCGTTGATGTCTGTTGTCAACCATTATAATTCTAATAGGATTCCAAGTCTCCTGACTAAATGATATGTAGATTAAAATCAAATAACATGGATTTATAACTTTAATAGACTATAACATCATTCTTAAGGACTTATAATTAGTTCTCACATGATGAACCTATCATAAACCGCTCATGAAATTCCAATTTGGAGATTTTTCCTCCCACACATAATCAATCAAAAAAATCTATAAAATAATAGAAAAATAAATATATAATATTCCTCATATTAATATACACATATTATAATTTTAATTGGTCATGGCCCACTAAAACCGATTATTTTTCAGAACACACTTGCATAAGATGAAATAATTCATTAAATGGGTTTGTTCAACATTTTATTCATTATTACCATGTGAATGTGTTTATATATTAAAGATATATTATTGAGAATAACTAATTATTGAGATAATATTTACTTAATTCATCATTATTCTATGTTCATAAAATTTAATAATAATTTCAAGATAATAGTTTGGATATTGATGTTCCTATGTACATATAAAGATGAAATAATTTTAGATATGTTATTTAGTTTTTGTAAGGATTTAATTTATTGAGTACTAGGATTTATTCATCTATCACTGGATGGAATTTTGAAAATGTTCAATATATTATAATGGATCAAACCTGAAAAATATTATTACTGATATGTAATTATCATTAATTAGATTCATCTAATATGTATTTCATATTAGTATAAATATATATTAATTGAACTAAATCATAAATATTGATTGATATTGACATGTTAAAGGTTGTAATTTGGTCTCTTTTTCATTGATTGATATGATATAGATATAGAATTTTGGTATATGTGAATTCATGTTTACAATGTGGCATTATGAAATATATGTGGTTACGTAATGGTGTATGATTAGGTAAACTAATGATTTTAATTAAGTGAAAATTTTAAATGATAATTATATTCATGAATGAATTAGGAAGGAGTAGTGGGATGAGAAATATATATTTAAATGAAATAAATAATAGTAATGTGTAATTTTAAATATTCTATATTATTTAATATATATTTATATTATGAAATTAATATCATGTGAATATAATGATATGCTAAGTTGTAAAGTTAAATATTTTTTATTGAATCATATCATGTAACATTATGGGGATCTTTTGAAGATTCATAATGGTAATTATTTTTATATAGATATTTTTTATTAGTGAATTTATTATATAAAATTACCATGATTATAATGTGATCTATTACACACCCATAATAAATTATTCTTCAATATAAACCACCATGAGGGTAAAATATCCTAAAATATACATATATTAAATGAAATTAATAACCTTATAAATTGTTCATATCCAAAGAATACAATTTTTGTGTTAAAAATAGAAAAATATAGGATTGTAGAATGGATAAGTATTGGGTTTAGAAAAAACATGATATTGAGGTAATACTAGGATGATTGGTATTTTGAAAAGTGTTTTAGAAATTATATATAGCATAGTAATTGATTATTTAATTAATAAAAATGTGATATATAATATTTTTTTGATCCTAATCTCAAATTTGGAATTACGATTTATATTGAATATTTTGCGACTTTATCATCTAGTTATTAATAAATTTAATGATTAAAGAGATCGATTTTTTTTAAGATTAAATAATCCAATTATAGTTTAATTTTATTGAGATGAAAATGTTTTTTTGGAATGGTATTATATTAAGAGTTTATTATTAATGTATATACTATATAGAAACATTATTAGAAGTTGATAAATGTTTTTCAATGAAATATTTTATTTTGATATCATAGATTTAATTGATTAATGATTTTAAAATATTTGATGAATGTTCATTGAGATATGGGACCTCTATATTATGCATTAGGATAATAGGGATGTAAGAACCCAACTCAATGTATCCTATGTTGTACTATGAATGATATAATTTAATCATTGGGTGATCTATACTGAACCAAGTTGAATATATGTTTTTTTATGAATTTACATTATAATTATATTGTCATAAAGTGATTCATCAGGAAGTAAAATGTTATTATAGAAATTTATTCTATTTATATTATAATAATAACTTTATCTGTACACTATCATGGTTTTAGTATTATATGATTCATAATGGTACCAATATGAAAAGGATTGCCGCAGATAACGATGAAACTTAACCAATGAAAACACTAACTAGAAAAGCATTGGTTTATGAACATTTTAATTATTAAAAACCAGCTATCATGAATTCCTATTAATAAGGTGGTCTTATTTGAAATACCAAATGCACCAATGAAGAGAAGAAAAGAATGTTTCTAAAATTAAGGGGTCCATGGTGATAAAGGAACGAAGACTCTACGTCATGTGTGTCAAACATTTGGGATAAAACAAGGATTTAAATACTCTATATGTGAGGGATAAAGATACTAAACTCACATGTGTAAGGAAAATAGATAAGCTAAAATGATCCATATCATCTATTGCAAGAGGTTTGGGAATTACGTAGTTTATTATTCCAATACAAGGTCTAATTAGTATGATATTAACAAATAATCATTTGAACAAGTAATATCTTATGAACCTATACCTTGGGTTTTATGTAGTGAGTTTTTAATCGTGATTTGGTAAGTAAGCTATTAATTTTTTTCACCATCTAGTTGATATTGTGTTATAAAAACCAAAACATTCGTGATTATAAAATAACTTATTTTTAATTTTTTGGGATGTTATGCCTTATTCATCAAGATCTTATTACCGTATAATTCTTCTATTTAAACATATAAATTTTTTATCTCATATTATAGTGTAATATAGTTTTTAAAATATCTAAATATCATTATAAAACCTTTTTATGCCCTTAATCTTATAATGGATTATGGTTAATTATGAGTTCCTTATATAAAATTTTCATATTCAAAATTTGAGCATGAAATTTAATAAATGGGGGATAATATAACACCATGATATTTTAATGTGTTATTACCATTAAATTGTTTCTTGTTTTACATTTCTTGCTCAACGTGAAATATTGAACATAGACAAAACCATGATATACTTTAAAAAAAATATTATTTTTGATGAACATTAAAACCTAGCCTTTGAATTAGTGGGAATCAATATGATTTTACTCCCTATAAAATATATGTATGTTAAAAAAATATAATTTTAATAAGAATTTTATTCAGTTTTTTTGTTTAATATGAATAATAGAATAAATTTTGGGAAAATTAATCTTCTAAAAATATCATTTCTATTAAATAAGAATTTAGATTTTATGAAAATTATTATTAATGAGGAACTATTATGTCACATATGAATAATTATTTAGTAGTAGTATTTTCTGAATATTTTATTAAATATGAAATAAGTATAATAATAATTAATATTTAAAAATTTCTTTTTTAAAAATCGTATTTATCAGGTTTTATAAATTTATTAAAAAAATAATTTATTTATGAATTTAAATTAAAGAAATAAAATCTATTTTTAAATTAATATTATTAAAATTGACTGAGTATGAAATTATGAATTTTTAAAATCGTTTTGGTGTTTTTTTAAATTAAATATAGTTTTCATAGAACACGTAAATTTTATGATATTGTTGTTGAATAAAAATGATAAAAAATATTAAAAAACCATTTTAGTTATCAAATATTTATATAAAGAATAATATTTTTCTATTTAAAATATTGATCTAACCCATAAATCTTATGTCCAACATTTATAGAAGTACTTATAATGTAAATTTAATAAAAAAAATTGTGTGTTTTCATTTAATAAATTATTTTAAAATTAAATATTATTTTATAATTCAACTAAACCCACATATATTTTTCTATTTTAAATAAGAAATTTTATTTAATTTAATTATAAATTATTATAAATTATTATATTTTAATTTAATTCTTGAAACACAAATTTCGTTAATAAATATTTTTACAAGATAAAGTGTCCTTTTTTTAGTTCACATTTCAAAGCATTATTAATTTTTTATTCATAAAATGATTTTAAAATCTGAAATCACTTGTATAAAAACTGTAACAACCCAATATTTTTCAATGATAATTACTTTTCTTATAAAAATATCATAATGAACAACTATGTTCTATGTTACCATTAAACACAATTTTGTCACTTCTGTGATGTGAAATTCCAAAATCTTACACACACGGTTGCGATTAGTAAGTTAGGCGAAGTCTGAAAAAAAAAACAATTTCTGTGAATAGTAACTGACCATTATGATTAGTAACATACCCCTATGAATAGTGATATATAATAATTAATTTTATCCTTACATATGATAGTTTATAAAAAATATTCATATTGAATTATGATATACCTAACCATTTGGATAAGTAAATAAATGATTTAAAACTATTGTTTTTAGAATAAATTAGGATTTTAATTAAATATTAACTTAATCATATTTATAAAATTATATTGTAAAAATGGATTTCATTTTTGGATTCTACACATTGACAAATTGTTATGGTGATTTTTTTTATTTTTCTGAAAAACTCGATTTATTGATAAATAGTGAAATACTATAAAATACCATATATACAAATTATTAGTTAAATAAACTTTTCATTACATCATGAGGGATGTAATACAATGTGGTTCAAACTCACTTTCATTTATTACTACTCTTGGTTAGGTAATAATCTCTATTTCTGGTCTACAGGGAAATTAATAAAATAATGATTAATTTTTTTTAAAAATTATCCTCTCCTCCATTATAAAACCCAGTCTCACCCCCAATTCTCTTCACTCCTCTCAAGCATTGTTTATTCTCCAAATTTTATCCAAATAGCCTCTCAACCTCATTTCCCACTTCCATCAATCCTTGGTATCATTAAAGGAAAAAACTTCTCCCTTAAGGAGGCTCTCAATAATGTCCGGTTCAAGAGGTAAATTCCACTTTTTTTAATTCTTGGACTTTCCTTTCAAGTTCATTTGTATTATTTTTTAATTATTACCTTTCCATATCCAAATTTTGTGATGACACCAGTACCTTATAGGTAATGGAATGTTTTCATGATAGTGTAAATTTTTTTCATAATTCCTTCCTTTTATATTCTTTATATAGGTAGCAAGAACAACGTCCGAGATGTGTCAAATTCTCACATTCAAGTACGATGGGCTTTCGATTTCTATTATCATTCACAATTCCGTTCCAGAAACCATTATTTTTTTTGTTGAACCAGTTTATTACATATTTATTATACACTATGTAAGGTTCTATAATCATGTTGTACAATTTGTATTATGTTATAAATATAAATGAGTTTGTTGTAATCAAAACCCACAAATTATCCAAAACAGTTATCATAAAAGTTATATATAATAATTCATACTCATGATATGTATACAAGTTATATAAATGAACAATAAAACCTAAGTATGATAATAAAAAATATGTTAAATCTATTCTTGATATTTACATCCATTCCACATGGAATCCATTAATTAAGAACAAGTGAACCGTTTATGAAAATAATGAAAATGAGCACTACAGAACGATGAAATACAATATAAAAACATATTAATAAGGGAATAAATGAACTAAAAAAATTATGATAAACTAAATACATGTCTTATCGAATCATAAATAGTTTATTAATAAGTGTAATTTCATATTCCATGAGGTTATGTTAAAGAGTGGAACACATTCAGATATAAGGTAAGGGCTTTTATACTTGAACTTCCATTTTCATTCGGGTTACCTTTACTGTCTATTAACTCAATGAAAATATTTTATATTATTATGTAGTCCTAAAAAATTATTTTTTTGGGTTATATATATTTTTAACAAACAACATCGTTAATTATTTTATGAATGTTTACACGTTTCAAAAGGAACTTTCAAAATTGTTTCTTAAATACAAGCCCACTCCAAGGGAATTTCTCTAATTCTAACATATATTCAAGGGCAATCTATAATCTGTTTTTAGAAACCATTATCTTTATAAAATCATTAATTTTATTATGAAAATACTATATTACATCACTTCAGGTTATATACTAATATTTTCCCCAAAGAACTCTTCTTTTCCAAGTAAAATAGTATTTATCTCAAGATTTACTCGAAGGTTTTATACGATTATCTTGATATATTTCAATACTATTTTAAATTCTTAAGTACTATTGGGATTAGTATTCAATGTTATCATATACCATATTTAATTTAATGGTGTATGATTACTTTGGAGCTGAATGTGTTATCAAAAATCTATTCCTCAATTTACTCTTAATAGTTAGTGTTTATGCTTAATGTTCGGGGAAATTTATTTTCATTTCATATATTAATTTCAATAATAATATAAATGTTATTTATGTTTCTCCCCTTAATATGAGTGATTAATTAAACATAGTATGTTTCGGGTGGGGCCCACTTTGGCCCATCAGTGCATTGGTGGGTCTCATGAGACAAACTACTTTAATGGCACAAGGCCTTGACAAAATGATTTCTTATGGTCTTGGCCAACGGCCTTGAAGGTATGGTTATTTTGTCCCACATAATGCATCAAATAATTATGAAAATAGTATTCATGGTCCATGTGTTTATTATAACACTATAATACCCAAGATTATGTTATCTTATGGAAATATTTACTAAGCTCAATTTTTTCCATATTATGATCATGACTTTTTAGAGGCATGTGTTTTCAATTATTCATAATGTCTAATGATTATGTTATCTTCCACTGTATTGCTTACCCTTACTGATCAAATGATATTACCCCTTTATTATGTTTCATTTTCTCAAGACATGAAGATGTTTCTTAGGAATGATATTATGAAATAACCTAGGATTTATGGATATTGTATAAGGGGTTTTTATGTTGTATTTTTTTCAGGTTGTAATGATTAACTGTTTTACGAATATTTTTTCAAATAATTCTAAACTACTCAGTACTTTATGACATTTATTCCTTTTTTCTATGCTTATGAAATCAAATAAATAAATGGATCTGGGAAACATGGGTTGGGTACTTACAATTTCTAATAAAGGTTGTTTAGTAGAAAACATGGAAACCAGATTTAGAAAACATAGATTAGGGAAGAGTCACTAAAAAAGTCATTGAGGACAAACATAATAGAATGTCCCGGTATTTTGGAAAGGAATATATTATGCGGATATTTCAAACAATACATCTTTTTCTTGCATAGGATTAGTTAGGGGTTTCTACGACACATATGTAACAAGGATTGAAAGATCCGACAAGGAGTTTCGGGCTTGACTAGGGGTATCCTGGTACATGAAAATGGGCCTTGTTTCATTCTTGTTTACGACACTCATAGGGGATAAGCATAGGATAATTCACATTTTCTTTACAAGCCATTATCAATGATTTATATGTAATTTTTTTCCAAATATAACTTGTTTAACATTAAGAGATGGTTTATGAGTAGAATTTAGATTTATTATACGTATTTTTATACATTGAGATTATACATTATGATTCTTAACGTAATCTAGTGTATTCCAATATTTATAAATGGTGCCATGTGGAAGGAATGGAAACTGTACGAACGCACTTGTCCTCTATCGGGATTTCCCACTTATGCAAGATAATGATGTTGTCTCTGGTGTTGTGATTGGTGATGATCAACCCTTAACTATACTGGGAAAACTTACTGAGGTTATGAATAATTACTTTTCCTTTATGGAGCATCTGGATCCACCACAATGAGGACCAATGTTAGTTTTCTTTTTGCGACATCAACCTTCATCATTCAATGGGACAACGAACCAGTTTGTAGTAGAGAAGTGGATATGTTTCCTGGAGAAGATATTTCTCGCTTTGGGATGTAACGAAAGATAGAAAGTTGTCATGGAAGTTTATCTTCAAATTGGATATGCATATCATTGGGGTCGTTAATCCAAAACACAAAAGTGGAAGAAGAAATATAAGAGATGTAATTGAAGGATTTTAAGGAAATATTCTTAGAAAAAATATTTTCTTCTTGAATAGTTATCAGATATGGAGAGGTAATTCATTAAACTGGGGAAAAAGAATGATGAAAATGTTGACAAGTAGGAATCCAACCGTACAAGGCTGACAAGGCATGCTACAAAAAATATACGTAATACAAGGATCAAAATTGAATGATTATTTGATTATTTGATACAATTCCTCTGAAGGGCTCTAGTCTCCCAGAATTTCTCATCATAAGAAGACATTGTTTCATCTGCTATCAAGATAAGAAATGAATTCCCTATGTCTTGTGACCATAAGGTAATGAAATAAAAGTTGATTGCTGTTGAAAACTCTAGGAAAAGAAATAAATAATTTTGGATGAAGGAAAGAGTTGAATTCTCTTCAAGCAGAAATTGTGAGAAGAAACACCCTTGCGCCTTCCGGAAGGTAATGGGAGTATATTACAAGTGTGGATAAAAATTCCACCTATCTCGAGAATATAAGGGGAGGAATGAAGTTACCAATGTTCTGGGATACAATGTCATGGATATGGGACATTAATCAAATATATGTCCTAATAGTCATGTAAATTTTCCCCAAAAAAGTCATGGGATCAAGGCCATTCTTAGATGGTCACAACCGTGGAGGCTAATGTTTCTAACTATGTGGTGGCAGGTACATTGATCAGGTCATAAAACATAATGAATACTTTATTTGATTCTGGATCATCACATTGAATAATATCTTCCTTGTTTTCCAAGAGTATTTGTTATGTCCAATTTGACTTAATAAAGGAGATATCAATCAAAACCGCTAGTGGACGTATCATTAAAACAATAGCATGTCGATTAGTCCCCCTCATGACACATAATTGTGCTTTAGCTTCAAACATTATCATCATACCAATTGTTGACTATGATATAATTCACAGATTGAAATGGCTATCAAATTATGATGTGATTATATATTGCAAGAAGAAGAAAGTTTCAATCATTGAGAATGCTGTATAATCCTTTATTTTTATAGCAGAAACCTCTCAATTTGTTTTTCATATAGAACCACCCCCTATATCTCTTCTGAATTCAATAATTAGGGAGGATTGTAATGAAATAAATATGGGTAGGTAGATCAATGTTATGATAGAGGATTTACCTGTGGTATGATAATAGGTTTACGTCCTTCCAGTGGATTTAACTAGACATCCTCCAGAGTAGGAAATTGTTTTTTCCATAGATTTAATTCTTGGTTCAAGGCCCATATCATACACTCCTTATAGAATGGCCACTGTGGAGTCAGTAGTACTAATGATACAGTAAGATAAATTGAGTGATAAAGGATTTATTCAAACCAGTGTTTCCCCAAGGGGAGCCTCTGTCCTCTTTTTCAAGAAGAAAGATGGATCCATGAGGTTGTGCATTGACTATAGGGAAATCAATGATATTAAAATAAAGAATAAGTATCATGTGCCACAAAATGATGAATTATTTTATCAACATCATGGTGCCCAATATTTTTCCAAGATTGATCTTCAATATGGATATCATTAGTTTCTTGTGAAGAAGGATTAGATTCCAAAAGTAGCATTTTAAACATGGTATGAGCATTACAAGTTTATTGTAATGCCTTTTGGACTAACTAATGCATCAACAATTTTTATGTATATGATGAATAGAGTTTTCAAGGAATATCTTGATGACTTGGTGGTGGTTTTTATTGATGATATCCTGATATACTCTAAAATCCATGAAGATCATGCAAATCACTTGCACACTATTCTGAAGACAATAAGAAAAAAAATATATGGGATGTTTAGAAAGTTTGAATTTTGGCTCCAATCAATTTCCTTTATGGGAACCATTGTATATAAAGATGTTATATCGGTATATCATGCGAAAAAAGGTTGTGAAGGAGTGGCCTGCTCCAAAAAATGTAACTGGGGTACATAGTTTTATTGGTTAAGCTAGTTATTATCATCGTTTCGTTCAAAACATTTCCTTTTTAACCAACCCAATCACCCAGCTCACACGAAAATGGGTTAAGATCATATAGACCACGCAATTTAAATA
This sequence comes from Viscum album, assembly GCA_963277665.1. Classification (NCBI taxonomy): domain Eukaryota; kingdom Viridiplantae; phylum Streptophyta; class Magnoliopsida; order Santalales; family Viscaceae; genus Viscum; species Viscum album. The sequence goes on from OY728127.1 coordinate 1,282,643, forward strand.
ATGTTTTGAAGAATTTAATAGGAGTTTAGTGAATTCTCCAATCCTAACGATACTAGTGGGTAATTGTGGGTTTGTTATCTATATAGATTCATCAATGAATGGAATTGGTATTGTCCTTGTGCAGATTGATCGAGTGATTACCTATGAATCAATGAAGCTAATAATTCATGAACCAAACTATCCAAATCATTATCTTGAGTTAGAAGTGGTAATATTTTCTCTAATGATTTGGGGACATGACATATATGGCGAAAAAATTGAGATATATAATGATCCTAATAGTTTAAAATATATATTCTCACAGGAAGAACTCAACTTGAGAAAAAAGAGATGGATTGAGCTACTCCATGATTATGATTTCACAATACACTACCACCCGGGGAAGGAAAATAAGGTAGAATATTATTTAAGAAGAATGGATCATGGAGTTCTGAAAAATATGAGAGTTGAAAGGGATCCTTTGATCAATGATCTAGTAAATATGGATATGGGAAGCAACAAGGAAGGTAACACATCACTACTTTTCCAAATGGTTTCCAAAATATCATTACTGGAATAGATAAAAAGTACATAGGCCGATGATGAGGAGTTTCAAAAGAAATTTGTTGTTGTAAATGATGGTAAGTTGATGTACTTCACATATGAAGGCGGCATGTTGAAATTTGGAAAGAGGCTTTGTGTTCCTGTTATTCCTGAGCTAAAAAGTGAAATATTGGATGTTTCTCATAGCTCTAATTTTTCTATACAACCTAGTAGCACAAATATGTATAGAGATCTAAAGGCACATTTTTTTGTGAAAACATGAAGAGGGAGATCGTTGATTATGTGTCGAGATGTTTGGTTTTTCAATAGGTTAAAGCTGGAAGACAACGTCCTGGAGGAGTCCAGAAACCCCTTCTTATTCTTATATGGAAATGGGAGGATATTATGATGGATGTTATCATGAGGATACCAATGACTCCAAAAATGAGATATGTGATATGGATCATTATTTACCTTCTTACAACATCATCACATTTTTTGGTTATAAGAGAAGATTTACCACTTGAACGTTTAGCATCAATATATATATAAATGAAGTTATAATACTTCAAAGTTCACCCTTATCAATTTTTTCTGATCATGATCCCCATTTTACATCACAATTCTAGAAACGTCTTTAGAAGGCCCATGATATTGGTCTTTGTAAGAGCACTGCCTACCACGCACAAACTAATGGACAATTAGAACTGACTATTCAAACTTTGGAAGACATGTTGAGGTCTTGTTCAATTGACATTCAAGGCATGTGGGATAATTATTTACCTATCGTATAATTTTACTATAAAAATAAATTCCATTCAAGTATTCAAATGGCACCATATGAAGCATTATATGAAAAGAGAGGTCATACAAAAACTTGTTTGGGTGATGCTTGTGAAAGAATGCTCGTGGGCCCAGAACTTGTTGAAGAAATAATGGAAAAGGTGATGATTATCCAAACCCATATCAAAATTGATCAAAGTATGAAAAGGAGCTATGATAATAACCAAAGTAAGGATTTAGAATTTAAATTATGAGATCATGATTTGTTAAATGTATCTCCATGGTAGGGTATTATACAATTCGGTAAGAAAGAAATATTACGTCCCAAGAACATCGTAAATTTTGAAATTATGGATCAAACTGGAGTAGTATCCTACCATTTGGAAATACCGCCATGTCCAATGGTCACAATGTGTTACAAGCGTCAATGTTATGGAAATTCATGCCAGAACAAACACATGTACTCACCTTTTAAAAAATAGAACTTGAGCTCAATTTGTATTATTGTGAAGAGCCAATGAAGAATCTCGAAACTAGGGAAAAATTCTTTAGAAGTCAAATGTCTCAACTGGTAAAGGTTCATTGGAGGATATATAATATGGAAGAGGAAATACGGGAGATTTAGGATCTTATGTTGAAGTCATACTTGAATCATTTTAGTAACATTATGAGAATTTCGAAGGCGGAATTTTTGTATGGAGGGGAGAATGTAATGACCCAATATTTTTCAACAGAAATTAATTTCTTATAAATATGTCAAAAATAACTACTATGTTCTTTGTGACTTTTAAACATATGTTTTTGACTTCTGTGATGTGAATTTCTAAAATCTGAAATACACTGTTGTGATCTGTATGTTATGTGGAGTTTGGTAAGAAAACGTTAATTTTTTGGTGAATAGTAAGTGACACATATTAATAGTAACATTCCCTTATGAATAGTGATATACCCTAATAAATAGTAAAATTACCTATGAGAGTTTATAAATAATATTCAAGTGGATGTATGATATACCTATGCTTTGGATTAAGTAAATAAATATTTTAAAACAGTTGTTTCTAGAAGAAATTATGATTTTAATTAAATATTAAATTAATCATATTTATAAATTTATTTTTGAAAAATGGAATTCATTTTGGGATTATAAACATGGAACAATTGTTATGGTGAATTTATTGTATTTTTCTGAAAACTCGATTTTTTAATGAATAGATAAATACGGTAAAACAAAGTATATACAAATTATCAGTTAAATACACAATTCAAAAATTCACAAGTGATGAAATCCCACTTGGTTCAAACTGAAATGCATTTATTACTATTCTTGGTAATGGAATCATCACTATTTTCGGTCATGAGGTAAATTAAAAAACAAATGATTAAAAAATTATGAAAACTCTCCTCTCATCCACTATAAACCCCCTCTCTCACTCCCCCTTCTCTTCACTCCTCTAAATCCTTGAGAATTCTCCAAATTCTGTCCAAATATCCTCCCAAACTCCTATCCCACGTCTATAATGCCTTGGTCTCATAAATAGACCAAAAACCTCTACCTAAAAGAGGCTCACAATGATGATTGGTTCAAGAGGTTAATTTCTCTTTTTTTAATTCTTTGTCTTTCATTTCAAGTTCATTTGTTTTCTTTTTCTATTATTACCTCTCCGTGTACAAATGTTGTGATGACTCCAATAACATACTTGTACTATAATGTCTTCATGATAGTGGAATAATTTATCATCATCTCTTCCTTTTACATTCTCTATACTAGTAGCAAGAACACCACACGAGATGTGTCAATTTACCACATTTAAGGATGATGGGATTTCGATTTCTTTTATAATTCTCAATTAAAGTCAAGAAACCATTATTTTAATGGTTGAAACAGATTATTATATATTTAATATAACCCATGTACGGTTCTTTAATCCCTTTACAAGTGGAATAATGTTATAATGGAAAATTATTTTGTTGTAAACAAAACCCACAAATTAACCGAAACATTTATTATCAATGTTCTATATAATAATTCATCATAATTACATGTAAATAAGTTATATAAATGACCACTAACACCTATGGATGATCATAAATAATGTGATAAATCAATTAGAAAAATTTACATCAATTATACATGAACTGCATTAATTAAGATCAAGTGAACAATTAATGAAAATAAAGAAAATAAACATTGCGGAATGATGAAATTCAATATAATAAGTTATCAATAAGGGAATAAATGATTTTGAAAAATTATGATAAACTAAATAAATGTATAATAGGATCTGAAATAGGTTATTAATAAGTATAATCTCATACTCTAGGAGCATATGTTATTGAGCGGAACATGTTCAAATTTAAGGTAAGGGTTCTCCCACCCGAACAACCTTTTTCATTCGTGTTATTATTATTGTATATTACCTAAATAAAACTCTTTTGTATTATTACGTACTCCTAAAAACATATTTTTGTGGGTTATATATATTTTTACCAACCAGAATATTTTTTTATTTTATGGATTCTTACACGTTTTAAAAGGAACATTCAATATTTTTTCCGATATTCAATCCCGATCCAATGGAATTTCTATAATTCTTACCTATTTTCAAGGGCACTCTATAATATTTTTATATAATCCATTATCATTATAAAATCAGTAATATTATTAAAAAAGTAATATATTACTTCACTTTGGGTATTATACAAATATTTTTTCAAAATAACTCTTCATTTCCAAGTAAAATAGTATTTATCTAATGATTTACTCCATGATTTTATAAGAGTATCTTCATCAATTTAAACACTCTTTTTGATTCTTATGTATTATTGGGATTAATTTTCCATTTTATCATCTAACATATTTAATTTAATGTTTTATTATTACATTGGATGTGGATGTTCTATCTTCAATCCATTCCCCAATTTACTTCGTATGATTAGTGTTTATGCTTAATGTACGTGGAATGTTATTTTCATTTCATATATTAATTTTTAGTATGAATGTATATGTTGTTTATGTTTATCCCCGTTAATATGGGGAATGAATTGAACAATGTAACTGTTAGGTGGGGCCCATTATATCCCATCGGTTCATCGGTAGGTGTCATGAGACAAACTACAGTCATGGCCCAAGGGCCTGACAAAATTATTACTTATGGTCTTAGCACGAGGCCTTGACGGTATGGTTATGTTGTCTTGAATTATGAATTCCATCATTATGAAAATAGTATATATGGTTCATGTGGTTATTAAAATATATGAATACCCATTATTATGTTATGTTATGGAAATATTTACTAAGCTCGTTTTTATGCCATATTATGTTCAAGTTTATTTTTAGAGGCACGTGTTTTCAATTATTCCCCATGTCTAAGTTTTATGTTATCTTCTGCTGTATTTCTTAACCTTAATGAGAATTTTATCTCACCCCATAATTTTGTTTCATTTTCTCAGTACGTGAAGAAGTTTATTATGAATGAAATGATGAAATGACCATGGATTTATGGATATTGTCTATGGAGTTTTTATGTTGTATTTCATTTCAATTTGTAATGTTTAACTTATTTTTGAATCTTGTTTCCAATAATACTAAACTACTCATTCTATCAGGATTATTATTTTCTGGTTAAATTCCAATGAAATCATGTAAGGAAATGGCCTTGAGAAACTGGGGTTGAGTCCTTAAAAAAATTGGTAAATTTTTCTATCATATTATATTTGATTAAATGTAACTACTAAATATATAATAAAATTTCAATGTAAATGTTAAATATTGTAGAAGTTTAATGTTATAAATGCATAAAACATTCAATTTTTACCAAAATTTATTTTTTGAAATGAGTTTCAATCTAAAATAAAAATATTAAACTATATAGCACATTTTTTATTTTAACCATTAATAGTGACCTTACAGTATTGATATTTTATGTGTTACACCAAAATCTATAATACCTCACACATATTAATGTGTATGATATTTACAAATTCAAGATTGGAATATATTTTAAATTACTTGATTTATCTCTTATATATTTATTAATATTTGTCTTTCTTCTATGGTAAAAAGTATTAATGTCAATGTTTTTATAATAATACCATCATTTCTATGGAGACATGCAATGATGAATCACATCCCAAATGGGATCATTTTCAAAAGAATATAATTTCATAGTAATTATATTCATTAAAAAATATTAGACCCCAAAACATATTATGATATTAGTATCATTAATATTTTTTTACAATACGTTATTTTTGGTATTATCGCCGTATATGCTTCTATCACATCTAAAAAGAGTAATGAAATCATTATTTTCGCATACATACCGAATATGACCACAACTAAGAATTAAAATAGTGTTCCATAATGCCTCATAATTAATGGTTCATATAATATATTTATTGATGTAATATTATATGTATTATATCATAAACATTGTTGTATAATAAATATGAGAACCTATTAATGATATGATCAAGAAATGAGCATCATTAATTCTATCATTTCAACTTACCATCCAATGAAAAATAATAATTTTTACTGAATAAATGAAATTATATAATATATATATATATATATGTGTGTGTTTATTATATATATATTTGATTCATTAAAATTATAATACATCACTCTAATTAACACAAAAAGAGTTTATTATTCATCATGTATGACAATATTATAACTAAAACATCTCGTAATTATCAATCAGTCCTGGTATATTCTTAATTGGGACGGTTTAACCGCCAAAATGCACAATATTTTACATTTATGTCATGGTTGACTATGAGAACATGTATATTAGTATAATAAAATACCAATATATATATATTGTTAATTATAGATTTTTATTTATGTGATAATTTATGAAATGAAATTTCATTCATTAAAAATCGCCTAAAGATGATCATCATTGATTTCTTCATCAGGGTTTGTAACCAAAACTGACATGAAATGAAATTATATATTCATAAATTTAAAGGGAAGATATATTATATTAAAAAATATTTTCTAATAGATATGGATTTTTTAAAAATAATTGATATTTGTGTGAATTTTATAAAACTTGGTTAAATAAATAATGACTTCATACAACATATGTATAAAATATATAAAAATTTCTATTTATATATATATTATATGATTATTAATTAAGAGTATATATGAATATAATTATGAATAAGGTTGGTTGGATGGTATTTTATTAACATAATTTTATTATTACCTAACTTTTGTTGTATATGATTAATATATCAGAATGGAGGAAAGGGTTTTTATGTCCCATTTATCACTTTTAGACATGTTTTTATTATGAATATAAATTAATTTTTTTGGTGTATATATAATAGTTATGAGATATCATGTCACTAAATAACATTAAATCATGATATTTTAAGTTCAATTACATGACCAGTATTGCATTGGGTCTTTATAAAAATTTCACTAACTCTTTATGGGTTTCCTCTATCAAGTTATTGATCCTTTGGGAAATATTATGTGATATAGATCATTCATTATCATTGTGAGGATATATTTATTTTATGTAAAATTTAGATTATATAAAATATTTTAATTAAATTAAATTTATTTAAAAATAGAAAACATGTTGTATTATTTAAATATATGTTCACTGAAACATTACTAAAATTGTAATAATTTATGGTAACTAATTTTTTTCGTATGGTTATGATCATTCACAAGAAATTAATCAATATTAATTGGATGCATTATTAAACATGATTTTGTAATGTTTAATTCTCATATGGTTTATATTTGAAAATCATAATTCAACTGTCAAAGGATTGATACCTCATGGAGTATTTTTCCCACTTAAGTTACTTACAACAAAAATCTATTTTCATTGACTAATAATTGTTTTGTCCATTATTGTTATTCCATGCATATGTTATTTAATTAAAATATTATATTATATGTTATTTTATATTCATTTTTTGAAAAATTATTGTCAATATAGATAAAGTTTTTCTAATCGTCTTATATTGTGCGACTGGAAAAAAGATATTTAGAAAGTAGTAAAAATGGTTCATCCTTTCACAGTCGTATGTATGGGCATCCTGTCAGCTTTTAGAAAACATATTCATTATGAATTTTCATCGATCATTTTGTATTGAATGATTTTAAATTAATTTTTTATATTATATCAAATCCATATTTCAAAGGTCTTATTTTAATGTGAAACTAAAATTGAAATTTTATATCAATATTATGAATGTTTTTAATCGATTTATGTAGTTTTAACAAAACATTGTCATATAATTGACAAATTTAGTTACCCTAACAGTGATATTATTTAATTATTTATCCCCTAATATAAATATAACTATAATTTATAATATTTTCGGGCTGAACTCATTATTTCCAAAAATATTTCTGGATCCCTTCAATTATGATATCATAATAAGCATTATTTTATGAATTTTTTTCACTTATTTGAAAACCCTTATATTATTTTATCACTAAACATAGAATGTGTAATTTTAAATCTAGAAAAAATAATTATATGGAGTTATTATGATCATTTAATTATATATTTAACATAACAACATACTACTTACATTATACAATCTGAATATATCAATGTACCCATTTAGATTCGATGATTTTCAAATCATAAGTGTATTAATTTTTTAATATGGGGAAATTTATTTGTACTCCATGTATTTTTAATCAAATAATGATAATTTTGAGAAATGTGATTGTGTATTTTATGAAAATACACCTTATATATTTGGATATCATAAGACCATACTATTTTTTTATTTACATGATGATAATTATTGCTAATGTCGATGAATAATCATTTCTAATCCATGTTGATTATGTGTTGACAAAACATATAATTCATTATATAGATATAAATGTTTTATTTTGTTAATAGATCATTTATAAATTATCTTAATATTCACGTGGTCTCTTAATGTAAATCAATTGGACATAATCATGTAACCCCTGAGATCTAGAAGTATACCATCTCATGATGAATACACTGGTCTCAAAAGAGAAAACATATATAGTTTTGTTGTATAGTACCTCCCATATCAAAAAAATTCCTATAATAAGGCTATGGTAATTTTTTTAATAATGTCAATAAATAGTAATATAATCATTGTGTGTTATGTATTTCTGATATAAATATTTTAAATTATTTTCATTAATATAGAATGATCTCAATTTAAAATGATTTTTTTCATTTTCAATATAATTCTACGATAATATATATTCAAATTTTATACCATGATTAACTCAGTTTTAATTTCTATACATCATATAATTTTATCTCACTCATTCATATGTTTTAATTCCCCTAGTTTATGAAGCTATTTATTATAAATGATATTCGTAAAATGATATATTTTTTATAGATTTTATTTTAAATATTAATGATATATTATGGATTCGGTAGTTTTGCGAATGATAGAAAAGTTATTCATTTGATACAAATAACATTGGTTTTATTTGTTGTTATTTTTAAAAATTGTATAATGAATTAAACCAAATATGTTATTTTCCATGTATGAAAATTTATAATAATTATTGAATTTGTAATTAATGAAGTCATTATGATTTTTTTATAGATCATATCAATGTATTTATGTAAAGTATATTTTTATGGAACTACATTTATGATATATGATTTATTGTGTCACATTTTTTAAATTTAATGACATTCTATGAGAGTTATGTTTTATTATTAACTTACACACTCCCACATCTTTCTAACATAATGAATTTTTAATTTTTTACTATATGATGACTTATATTGAGGGTCCCCAAAATTGTACTCCCAAATATTTTTCTATACACTAAACATTACAAGTTTAATTCAATTACACATGATATGAACCATGATAAACATTAAAATATTTCACATTAGTTTTCAGGATTCATGCTAAAATATCACTAATGAGCCCAAAATTACAATCCATAAATATTATGTGTGTTTGGATACATGGCAGATGAAATTTTTCTCCAGAAACTTTATAGAAAATAATGCTATAATTCATCTTTTTGTAGACATATATTAGATTATACAAATTATCATAGTCTCTGTAATATAAAATAAATTTAATGAATTAGTATATGGTGGAAAAATATCATAAAAAATATAATTTTTGGAGAAATATATTTTTTAAAAAATGGAATAATTTTTTTCCCATAATGAATTATATATGAACATGAAATCTATAATTACCAAATATAAAAATTATAAATAGATTGTAAAAATTTGTTGAAATACTCATAAATCATGGATCATAATGTGATATAAACAATAATGGAAGTATAGGCTACATAATAACATTTTTTTGTGGGAATCACCACCTAATAAAAAAAATAGTGAAGGAGGGACCACCATCACATCCCATAATTTCTCTAATTTCAATAATGTTTCTCAAATAATTATATATATATATTTATTTTTCTAAATATAATTTTAGAACACTATCCCATAAAAAGAGTTATAATAATATTGCATTCATGATTCTTGGTGTGAACATGTCATTCACATCATGAATAGTCATCATGGATGGATCGTGATTTTTTATCAATTGTATATGGAATTCACCAACTATAATTCCATAATACAATAATACAGAAATGATTCATAGTTTCAATCAATGATTCACATAATCAACACATAATCTACACCATTTAAAATAAAATTTTCTAGGTCTTCCATATGTTCTACTTGAAACTATAATTGAATATGTTTTGGTGGCCTCAAACCGTGCAGTTAAAATTATCATACAAACCCAATATATTATCTATAGTTTGTTTTTTCTGATACCACCTTATAAATTAATGGATCATCATGGTAAGTGTTATTCACCATATGTTATTGTTCATTCATCTTTATTTTTTTTGTCTTTTTATTCTTGAAGGTTATCGAGACCCTTGATTTTACTATATAAATTTAATTATTTGGAGTTGTGAATTACACATTTTAATTATATCAAAATGGATTCCCCTACAATTGTCTATTGTGTTACATATTATTATTTACATTTAAATATTTTTTAGAAGGTGGTTTCATAAAATTTATATTTCTTATAATTGAATTATTATTTCTATGATTGAAAAAAGATTACATTCTTTTAATATCAAGGTTTTAATTTATTGAATTATATTTTGAAAGTGAAAAAATTATTATAGCTCAAAATAGTATTCAACAATTATTTTCATTGGTTTTTGGTTTTTTGGTATTATTTTGATAACACTGGAATACTAAACCCCTCTAGATGAACATTCACCCCACTATTTTAATATAGATATTGGGTCATCACCACAATATCCTAGACATTTCATAGTAGAGATTCCTCATACCCACTTATGTCCCACCCACATTTCTATGTTGGACATCAAACAACAAATAATACATATATTCCACAGCATGTTTTTTATATATAACCATTATTTACTCACACACTCCCTAGGAAACATCCCAGGTGGTCAACAATACATTCACTCCATTAAGAAAACATTACCTAATTGTGTTGATACATTCATGTATCCTCTAGAAATGAATGGTTTACTATATTACCCATGAAATATAATTTATTCTTTTACATGTATAAATTTTTTGGTTGTTATATCCCCTATATTTTATACTTATAGATTTTTTATTTTAATGTCTACTTATATACCACGTAATTTTAGTTTCATATATTCATGTACGATGTAATAATGTTAATTCATAACCTATAGTTGGTGTTTTTTATCATGTATATGTTATGGTGGTGGCTCGATGGGAGGAAAACAAAGATCTCATATAGAAATAAGTTTAGAGTACATTTGTATTATTTTCATTATCCTATTATGGCTTCTTGTACATCAATTTCCATAATTCAATCCTTTCATAGATTATATCTAGATAATCCATGTTGTTATGCATACTTCATTAGAGTTTAATTTTTTTATGTTAGGTCTTGGCATTTTAAATATTTTTAATCTTCTTGACTATCCCGGAATTTAGGTCTATTTCATTGAAATTGTACCAAATAGTGACACTTCGATGACTATATGATTTTCAAAGGACCACGGTGATCATAGAAAACCTTTGAGGCATTCCCTAGGTCATCTCAATAGTGAAATTCATTAATTAACCCTTATGGTTCATGAAATTGAGTACATGATTTCTATAACATATTCATGGTGGCATCAATTCAAAATTCAATTACATAGTGGATCATAAATTATTACATTATTCAAAAAACATAAGGGATAGGGAATTAATATTCAATATCCATAACAGAGCAAGTATCAATACATGTTTTCCATGATTAACACATAAGATAAAAAATACCCAATAATCCTGAGAGATCTATAATTACATGCATTCCTATTAGATAAAAAATACTATATATATTTTCTTTAAATAAAATAAAAAATATTCAATTTTTTAACTTAGTTAATTAACATAAAAAATTTGTATAACTATGAATAAAATTCATATAACAAAACTTATTATATACTAATATATAATTAAAATTATAGAAGATGAACATGTCTATAATGAAGAAAATAATTATGAAGGATGATGTAATGGATGAAAAATAAAATTATATAGAAAACACATCTAACAGTTCCAAATAAAAAGGGATAATGAATTTCATCATTTGAAAAAGATTGATTAATTTAAAATAAAAAAAAATATTAGGTAATTTAATTTTTTATTCAAAATATAAAATTTCTATTGAAATAATTTTTTTAGATTTTGTGAAAAATAAAATTCAAACTGAAATAGATTTTTTAGAAAATATTTTTATAATATTCAAAATTTATTTTTATGATAAATTTTAAAAATTAATTTTAAAAAATGATAAATGAAAACCATTGGAAAATTTGACATTTAAATATAATATTAACTAATTTAGCATTGAATAATATTTTATGGTTACCTTGAGTAATTGTGTTGTGCACGCAATTATATATGACCACAGATGGATAAAAATATTTAAAACTTTGAAATAACATTATGGAAACTCACATCAAAAAATGGGTCAATAATCATCATTTTAAATATAGTAAATTGAAAAATATATTATTCAAATGAGATAACTCATAATGTTTTCCAAAATCAGAAGATATAATTAACATTTAAATGAATATTGATATACCAAATTTGTGCATAATAATTTTGGTGTGTTTTATTGATAAATAATTTTGTTGTCAATTGATCTATTTCCTTATATGCATTAAATTATCCCATTCATTGTTTTTGGATGATTATCGGAATTTTATTGTGGAATTAAATATCACGAAACATACTAAGAATAATAAAAGATAATATGGATTATAATTAATAAGAACATTTCATTTACAATTGGAAAAGAAACAGCACAACCATCTTGGTGTATACAGAATAGCTTACAAATAATGATTTCTCATCGCATGTAAGATAATTCAAGCCATTTATTCACAATAATTAAGTGATTAGTTGGGAATTATACACTATAGGTCAAGTATGATGATTCCACCTTCTGACTAATGATGTGGGACAATTCAGAGGGAGCCATGCTTGAACAATTGTAAGTGGATAATGTGAGGAATATCCAGTTGAATAGAGTACCTGATGAATATTTATGCAACACAATGTGTACTTTATTTTTAAATAATCTTAGGGGAATGTATCTGAGATCATGTATGATATTCATATTGTTGTTTTAGGAGTCTATCGGCCCAATCCTCCACCAATTTCTATCACAAATATTTTTTTTTATTATTTTATCCACATCACATCTTTGTTCCATTATCTGCTTATTCAATCAATTTGGATGACTTGTTTTTCCCTTGACACGTAAACCATGATGATTAACATATCATGGTTGAGGATCTATTTTTAGTTAAAAATAATAATTTGGGGGAAGTTTAAATGAAATTATAGTGAACACTATCTTACAAAAAAAATTTGAACGCAATTAAAAATCCTCTTGTTATGTGGTATCATACTGAAAATGAAGATACTATATAAAGAAATTTATATTATATTGGGTGATCCATGATTATTGGGTTGTCTTGATTCAACAGTTTTATTATTTGTGCAGATAATATGAATTTTAATGAATTTTTTCACCAGACTAATTGGTGATATCTTTTGGAATGAAATAACTCATTTTCATAAAAACAAAATATTTTAAAATTGAATCCCTATATTATTGTAATATTTCAATGATAAATTATTATATTAATTAGTGAAATTTTTAATAATAATAAAATTAAAATTACAACCATGAAATATATTTCATTGGGGTTTATTCACTTTTTTCAATTATTTTTATCCCTTAATTAATTTAAAATTTATTTAAATTTTTCAAATTTTATTCTCCTAATCCATTTCATCACCAAGAAAAAAGGCATAAAATAATTGAATTGATGACATATATTGACATCTTATTCACTATTTAATGGACCTGATACACAGATTCTGTAGTAGAGTGATGGAATTTTTCCGCATTCATCAGGATTGGATTTGTCAAAATTATGGTTTAATTTATGGGGAACTATCAAGAATTGATTTGTTTTTTGTTTTTCATTAATTAAATTTCAACTAATTTTTCATACATGTGGATGGTATGATTAATTTTAAATGGATTTTTATTCAAATGATATAGCAATTCCATACTTATATATGGTGGTATAATACCAATATTTAGATGATTTTATAAATAATTAATACTAGTGTATATTTATCAACTTGTCTTATAATCATAAAAATCGCAAGTTGAAATTTATCATTTCACTAAAAAATGTATTTGATGATGACCCATTTCATAGATTCCAATTTAGATTCTTTTTATTGGATTGAATAAAATTGAATATTCATAGGAAGGATAAGAGACATGATAACTATTATGGAATTCTATGTTGAGAAAATGAACTATAGTTTCCATATTAAATTGATAAATTTTCATAAGAATTTGACAACTTTTTGAATTAATTTTTTTTACAAATAATTTTCCATGAGTTCAATTTGTATTTTGGGACATTTCAAACCATGATCGCATTGAAATTAAATATATATTGAATTATATTGACTCAGATGATACATTATAATCTATAAATACATTCAATGAAACATTTACTGTATTAATTATTATGAAGTTGGAGTATAATGTATTTAAGGACATGATTAACCAAACTAATATAAAAGAGAAACTCTAGAACCTAGTAGGAAAATAGAAGAGATAATCTATAATAAAATACCAAAATATTCAAAAAAAAATTGATATGCCTACACAAGAATAGTATCATTTAATTTTTTTGGTTCCAAGATAAAAATAATCAACTAGTATCATACCAATGGTTGTATTTTTTACTCATGAAAAGCCAATAAGATAAAAATTGATATTTCTCAGAGGCATCCTATTTCCCTTTTTTTTACCATTATTTTTTTAAAATTAAAAAAGGAATATATCATTTTGATATATCGAATATTTTGTATAATTTTAGTTTTTATATCCCCATTCTCCATCTTTGTACATATATTTATTTATAACTACACTCCATATAATATAATTACATGGTGTGTTATCATATATACAACTTTTTATCCTAGGTATTATTTTATAAAATAATTTTATAATTATGAAATTAAGAAATAATTAATCTTTTGTTGATGTAATTGGCTACTCAATGATATTTGAGATGTTGATGGTTTGAAACCCTTTAAACAATGCTCTAAAAAAAGGAATTTAAATTT
Organism: Viscum album; assembly: GCA_963277665.1. NCBI lineage: Eukaryota > Viridiplantae > Streptophyta > Magnoliopsida > Santalales > Viscaceae > Viscum > Viscum album. Next base: position 1,297,660 of record OY728127.1, read on the forward strand.
TATCAATCGTTTTTTCATAAAAAAATGTGAAATATTATTTTTATATTTAAAAATTAAGACATAAGAATCATTATGAGGATATAATATATGAAATGATCACAACTCCGGTCGAAAAATACAATGTTTCAAATCGGCATAATTGACCACAGCTTTTTTTCATATAAATATAACTATATATTGTGTATTTTTAGTCATTTTGTGTACTATATCCATGTCTTATTTCCAATAATAATAACATTACAAAAGATTTATGCATTCCATGTTGTACCCCTGTTTCTGGTATGTAACCCTTACATGATTATTTTCTTGGTTTTAAAAGTTGAGGGTGATGTACGGGACAGTCGGGAGATCCTGGATTGATGTTTCAGGCAAAGGGGAAGTCGCACAGGTGGCGCACGATTTTTCTAAACCGTGCGACCAATCCGTTTGTGGCTAACTTCGGCAGTAGTGGCATCCACACGGTCGGCGTAAGGTTAAGTGAAACCGTGCAATGAGGTTTTGCGATAAGGGTGGTTGAGGAAGTAGCTAACGCACGGTTAACACATGGTTTGTCAAACCAGGCACACTTACCATGCAGGAACATAAATTAGATCCTTAATTTGTGGATCTAACTCATTTTTGCCTCTAATTTCTTCATTAATGCTCTTAATTGGCCATGAGTCCGGATTAATCTCCCTTGAAGGTTGGAAAACTTCTCCCAAGCACACCGAAGGCGATTTGAAGGCTTCACATGGCGAATCAAAGCCATATTCTTTAGGTATGTGTTTGTTATCCTTCATTATTGATCATTTTCATAGATCTACATAGATCTAATTCTCCACTTCCCTCGATTTCCTAGATCTACACCCGTTATGGGTTGATCTAAGTGTGTGGATGCCAAATATGATGATTTTTGGTCTTGGTTGTGTTAGGATAAGAGATCTAAGGAGGGTATGGGAGAATCGACCCGGTGTTCTTGAGCGATCGTTATCCATTTCTTGGTTTCTCCTAATTTGTTGAGGTAGGTAGCTTCACTCTCTATTCCTCTTTCTTAGATCTTTAAGGATTAGTTCAAAGTGATTTAATTTCATGGTTTTGATTGTGAAATTGTGGTGCAAATAATGTTATAAATCTTTTATAGTGATGATTTAAGGGTTTTGATGGAATTATGGAAAATGAAAGAATGGTTTCTGCAATGTGTTTTGGTTTCATGATTTTAAAATGGTGATTTTAAAATATGGATTTTATAGATTTTGAAAATGGTTTTCGGGAAAAATGTTTTCAATAAAAATGGATTTTTTATTGAAATGGTTTTGGAATTGTTGGAATGGTGTAGTTTTTGGGCATAATGGGTGTGTGCGTTCATATTGCATTTACAATTATTGGTTGAAATATGACCTTGTGCTTGATGCCAAAAGTGTAGTGGCACATGGAGAATAATTACCTTGTGGCAACTTGTTAGATTGACAAGAAACATCTCATGAATATGGAACTGCAATAATGATGTTTGCATAGTTGATTTCACAGGTTGTGAAATGGTTGGTTGTGTGGATTTGTGAAATGAAATGAATGTCACAAAATGGTAATGTGAATTTCATTGGAACCTTTTTTGGTTTCTTTTCATGAGAAAGTTAGTTTTTGATGGAAAATGTATTTTCATGGAAAATGGCTTTGACATGGAACTTGTTATATTGTGAACCGTTTTGAAATTGTATTATATAAATTGTTTTATATAAATTTGCGGACATGTTTTATTCTAGAGGCATGGGTTGGGAGGTCATCGAGGAAAACCTACTGAGTTTAATTACTCACCCCCTACATTGGCATGGTGCTTTTGCCGATGTCATATACCAAGATGTTGGAAAAGGTAAAGTGTCACATGATTATAGCACCGCATCAGGATACTTGGTCTAGTTCAAGATGTTGGAGCTTGGAGCTGGTAGAACATATGTTTGGGTTGTCATCCTATAGTCTTTTACTTTTTCATTTAACTTTTTACTCTTATTTAGTATTGGATTCCACTTTGGCACTCTTAGTATATTTATGATAAAATAAATGGTTGAGTTTTCTTAGTTTTTATCATGAATCATTTCGTTGATTAGTTTTGTTAATGTTTTTAGTTCTTTTGTATGTTCTAAAATGGTAAATCGTCCCCCATTTGTTTTTAAACCCTTCGACATTTATTTCCGGCCTTTGGAACCTTGGGGATGTTGCTTAATTCCAAGTAATGACTCATTGAACACTCAAGCCAATGAGAATAAGTGGGTCATTATAAAGGGTATCATCTTGTTCAGTCCTTGCCTAACTAGTGGCTATTGATGTTCTTGGTCGTTGAGTTTAAATTCCTTCTTTTATATTCCTTGGGTTCTCATCTTAGACAGGAGTAAGATTTTCAGAACATGAAATGTATAGCATAAAAGGACATAGCTAACCTGTTTATGCTGAACTTCATGTTACCAGGATTTTGGGTACAGAAGTGTTTTGGATACACTTATATACTGTTGGAAATCTCATTGTCATGGGTTGAGCCAATGAGATGAGAATGACATGCATTGTAGAGGAAAGAATTCCCACTAGGATTTCATATCTCATTGTGAGGAATGAGTAAGGTTTTGGTGTCTGTTGCCAATTTTTGAACAATTCAGAAATTGTTTTCAACTGAAAGACTTTGAAAACAGGATATTAGGTGTATTGTGAAAATGGGTTGATTTTCAAAAAGTATGTTTAATATTTTCAAAAATGGTTTAACATGGAAAAATGTTGTAATGAGAACAATGTTGTGATAGATAATGTCATCTAATTTGAAATGCTAAGACTTCAGTTTCTAGGAAGTGAGACTAATGGTGTGCATTCCTCGTTTAGAAGAAGACACCCATTAGGCATCGTAGAAACCAACCCGAAGAAGCTGTCGAGATTTTTGTTGCACATGAACCACGTGTGAACCAAGAGCTTGTTCAGAGTATCTTTCAAGAATTCCAATTCATGGACATGGCGAAATAGAGGGATTATTCAAGCCATGAAGACCATTCCATCCAGTTCTAGAAGCAGAACCCACCCATCATTCGAGGTGACTCTAAACGAGAACGGGAGGAGGTGTGACTGATTAGGATGAATCGTAACTTCAAAATCATTAGAACCTCTGTAGAACTGAAAGTATAGATGGAGACATATTTGTCGGAGGATCTTGTATGGGTGTGGTGGGAGCTGGTGGCGCAGGCTAAGGTGGATCAATTCCTGGGATGGGAGGAATATGAGGAATTGTTTAATAACCAATTCTATCCTCACATGTTCAAGATCCATAGGACAACTAACATTTTCAGCCTGAAGTAGGATAATCTCTCTACCACTGAGTATGTGGCTACATAAATGATTTTTGTGTGCTTTTCACAGGAAGTTGCTGCAAGTGTGTCATGAAGGCACGAATCATTGAATTAGGGTTGCGACAGGAGATTCGTTCGAAGATATTTGTGCTCTGTATTACGGATTATATGGAGATGGTAAACAAAGCAACAACAGCTGAAAGATACATCTCAAGAGTTATGTGAGGAGGATTTATGATTATACCCTCAGGAATGGGTGGGAACTCTAATAATGGGAAAAGCGGAAGAGAAACACCTACTTCCATGGTAGGAGTGAAAATCAGAATCAGACGGCTGGATCAGTGAATCTTCCTCCACGACCCATGATGAAACCTGTGTGTTTTCAATGTGGTGCAATTTAACACATGAAACGAGAATATACAACACCACCGAGAGAAAGCCACAATTGCAAAAATATGGGACATCTTCAGCGGTATTGTCGTTGTGCTCCATGGTTGGCTGTTCGTGACACATTTCAGGTATCACAATCATATTATGCTTCGATAGGGCAAGGACAACAAAATTAGTCGCGCCAGCAGAATATAGCTAGCTATGGTGATTCCAAGAATACCATGACTCCTCAGGCATGGAAATATCAACAAAGCAATAAGGAGAAAATTACAACAACCAAGAAATTGTATAGAGAAGAAAAGGTGATTATGAATGACATGTTTGGACCGTCTACGGTGAGAGGTGTGATTATTTTGAAGTCTACCCTCATGCAAGTGTTGTTCGATACAGGTGCATTGAATTCTTTTCTTCCATCTCGTATTGATGATTTGTAGAACTTAAAAAAATGAAATGATGCCTTATATGATAAAACATCAATCACCACTCGGTGAAAGAAAATTTAGATCAGTCATGTAGATATCATGTTCTATAACTATTTATGGAGTTGAGATGAAATGAGCTATCTTTGTGCTGGAGATGGATGTTTATGATAAATCATGGGTATGAATTGGTTTATAGAGTTAAGGGAACAGATCGACTGTTATAACAGAACAGTCGGTTTCATGACTGAGAATGGCATCGAGCATCTATTTTGAGAAGAAAGAGTGGTGAAGGCAGGTGCAATTGGCTTGTTGGCCCCAGTATTGGAAACAAACTCTTACCCGTTGGATGCATTAAACATTGAATTGATGGATGAGATCTCGAATAATATTTTCCCGAGTACTGGATCAATTTCCTTTTGTTTTTTCTGAAAAAATTTCAAGGTTACCACCTGTGAGAGAAGTGGAGTTTACGATTCATCTCCTTCCAGATCCAGTCCTATATCACTTCCATCTTATAGTATGGCACCAATGGTGTTAAAGGAATTGAAAGTGCAGTTGGAAGAACTGGAAAGAAATGTTTTTATTTGGCCAAGCGTGTCTCCGTGGGTAGCACCAATTTTGTTTGTAATGAAACCAGATTGAACTTTGAGGTTGTGTGTGTATTATCGTAAACTTAACCAAGATACGATAAAGAATATATATCCACTTCCATGAATTGATGACATTTTTGATCAATTTAGGGGATATCATTGGTTCTCCATGGTTGTCTTGCGGTTAAGATATCACCAGTTGCAAGTTCGAAAGGAGGATATTATGAAGACAGCCTTCAGAAGTAGATATGGCCACTACGAATATGTATTTATGCCTTTTGGACATACAAATGAACCAACGGTCTTCATGGATTTGATGAATCATATAGTTCAACTATATCTGGATTCTTTTTTTGTTGTGTTTGTGGATGACATATTGGTGTATTCAAGAACAAGGTCTGAGCATGAGAAACACTTGTCAATAGTGTTGGAAATCATGAGGGACCATCAGTTGTATTCCAAACTATTAATGTTCAATTTTTGGATACAATATGTATGCTTTATAGGCCATGTTGTTTCTGAGAAAGGTGTTTCCGTGGATCCAGAAAACATATAAACTGTTCTTTCTTGGAAACAGATGAAAAATTTCATTGAAATATGATGTTTTCTTGGTCTAGCTGGTGATTACCGACGCTTTGTGCGTGACTTCTCACGACTATCTTCACCTATGAAAATATTGACAAAGAAAAACAGTGCATTTCAATGGACTGAGTAAGGTCAATGATCTTTTGAAGAGTTGAAACTTCGCCTTACATCAGCAACCCTCTTGATCATTCCTGAATCAGAACAAGGGTCTGTGGTATATCGTGATGCTTCAGGAATAGGGTTGGGATTTGTTCTTATGCAAGGAGACCATGTTTTTGCTTATGTTTCAAGGCCGTTTAGGGTGCATGAGAAGAATTACCCAACACACGATTTGGATTTAGATGTAGTTTTTCATGCTTTGAAGACTTGGCATCATTATCTCTTTGGTGAGAAATTTACTATGTTTAGAGATCAAAAAAGCTTGAAAAACATTTTCTCACAATGAGATTTGAATCTGAGGTAGAGGATATGGATGGAGTATCTTCAAATGTTCATCTTTTACATGATCTATACATCGGGTATGGGAAATTTAGTGGCTGATGCATTAACCAGAAATTTGTATGCTCAGTTGGTGATAGAAGCTTCAGACGAATGGCAGTTGATGTCGGTCTTAGCCGACATGCATTTGGAATGTGAAGACCAACGTGATGTTGTGGTTTTTGATCCAGTTGCACTTGTTCTTGATTTGGTGGAGATAGTAAAGGAGGCACAAGCATCTGATGTAGACTGTGTTGCAATGAGTTCAAAACTCAATGGTGTGAAGACCATTGAGGGATGGAAGCTAGATGGGAGTTCAGTTTTTCAGTTTCGAGATCAGATGGTTATACCATTAACTGCTAATGAACAACTCCTTCATGCTTACCGCCACTACAGATTGGCTGCACATCCGGGTACACAAAAAATTTATATGTCATTGAAGGTGTAGTTTTGGTGGAGAGGCATTAAAAGGAAGGTGGTCGAGTTCGTCTCACTGTACTTTACTTATCAGCATGTTAATGAAGAGCATCAGAGACTAGCTGGTATGTTAAAATATTTATCTATCCCTGTGTGGAAATAGAATCAGATAGAAATGTATTTTGTTACAGGTCTTCCATGAACGGTCCAGAAACACAATTCCATTTGGGTGATAGTGGATCATCTAACTAAGTCATCTCATTTTATCCCTATTCTTGAAACTCATACGGTGTAAGATCTTTCAAAAATCTATATATGAGAAGTGGTAAAGAGGCATGGCATACTAGTTTCAATCATGTCAGACAGTGATTCGAGGTTCACATCTCATTTCTGGAGATCCTAACAGAAAGCCTTGGGAACTCAGTTGAAAATGAGTACGGTGTATCATCCTCAAACGGATGGACAATCCAAATGGACGATACAGATGATGGAATACATGTTGTGGGCTTGTGTAATGGACTTTGGTGGCTCATGGGAGGATCATATAGCCTTCGTGGATTTGTGAAATGGAATGAACATGCCAAAGTGGAAATGTGAATTTGATTGGATACTATTCATTGTTGCGTATCTTGACAAAATGGTTTTTGTAACACACCAAGCTTCCACGGTACGTTTCCCATTGAATAAAGCAATAGCGTGTGTCGTACGCAACTTCGAGTTCTAACACACACAACAACCAATAAAACTATCTATTATGAATATTAATACCCACTTTTTGAAATTTTATAAATTCTATCTTTCCAAATGGACTTCATTTTTGGATTCAGAATATCAAAATTATCTTAGGGTGAATTTTTGGTTTTTTCTGAAAACATTCAATTTTTGATGAATAGTGAAAAATCACTGAGTTATAGTTTAAAATCGAATTTTATTTAAATAATTTTTAATTTTATTTAATTTAATTAAGTTCAATATAGATACATAATACTTATATAAGTTCAATGTAATTCATTGGAGTTAGTTTGGAATAATTTTATATATATAAAAATTTTATGAAACTTTTCACCGTCTTTTACCCACCTCCTAGGGGAATTTGGAAATTCACAGAAAACATAATTTTAACACTTCTGTGAGTATAATTTCGAAAATATTAGAGGCATGGTTAATATCAAGGAGTAAAATGTCGTTCAATAAGAAAAAATAATTTTTGATGAATAGTAACTTTTTCCTTTTATTTACCACGGTTAAAAGTAAATATGGTAATTAAGGTGAAAAATGATATTAATATTACCCTAACACATGTCCTAATTCTATTTTATAAGTTTATGTCGACCATAAACAACCTTAATAATAAAATATTTTCATTTAGGTCCACATGGATTAGATTAGGACATTTATTTTTATTTAATTCAAAGAAGAGTTAAAAGAGTTAAAATCAATGTTTAATTACTAAAAAAATTTTAATATAGGGTTATACATAACATAAATTCTATTGTAAATATTCATTAGAAATATAAAACTATTTCCTAAGTAATGGTATTTTATTTATATTTTTTAGATATTATATAATGTAATTTATTTATGACACAATGGTGATGTAGTAATTACCGAATTATTGAAATATTTATATAATTGATATTATAAATATCCAAATATATGTAATTTGAGACTTTTTATTAATTAAAATAATTTTATAGGTTAATATGACATATTATTACTGGTTATATGAATTTTATTCGAAGTAATAATGCTGTTATGAATTTATCAAAAACAAAATACCCAAGAGTGTCTAAACTGACATAAAAGAGTTTGTAAAACAAATATTATATTATTAATTGATATTATATTCCTAAAAATCTAATGTTCAGAAAAATGACTTATATAATGATAGTTTAATCATTAATGGACTACTTGGGAATTTCTCGGAAGTATATAGTAAGGTTATTAACTATATAATATAAAAATACAAAGAGACATGGTAAATGTCAAACTATTTAACTAAGAGCTAAATCTAAACGATAAGGCTACTATAGTGACCCAAACTTGTGTAAAATCGATTGGTTGGGTGGTTTTCGACCCATACCTACCTTTCAAATTGAATAATCCACTTTGGAGCCATTAAAAACCGAATATGAATTTATTATAAATTAATACTTTAAGTTTTTTCTAAAGAGCCTTTTCTCCCCTTATAAAAGGACACCACTTCTAACCAATTCCTCACACCTCTCATGCCTTTTTTCTCGGCCAACCTCAACCCAAATATCCTCCCACCTTCCCTAAATTCAACCTAGAGACCTTATTTTGATCAGAAATCCATCCTACCGAGCCCTTTTGGTCAAATCAATTTGAAGAACCCGAAGAAGAGTTAACTAATTCACCAACCACTTTCAAGTTCCGTTCTTCTTCAAAATCTTCTTTCATTGTTATTTCCATTATAAAATAATAACTATAGTATCTTATATATACTATGATTTTATTATAAAAATGTTACAACCATATTCATTATTATATCCATATTTTGAATGACATGTCACCATACGTGCGTACGTACGGCTTACCGTCTCCACGTCGTGGTGTAAATGTTATTCAAAACATTACTATTTAGATCGATATAATAATGATATGTAATTCATTTAAATAATAATTATAACATGATAATTATTCCTTATATATTATATACCATACTATTATATATGATTTTAATATCAAAAGAATGATATTATCGCTCGTGCGTACGTACGGACTACCGTCTCCACGAACGCGATGAGATTCATTCCCCATCGTATCCATACAAGTATAATTATAATTTTAGTATTAAAAATAATTTTTAAGGAAATAATATAATTCTGTATATGAATAAGATACAACCTATCCATAACAAACAAGACTTATGTAACAAAACATATAAAAAACAAGTAAGTTAACACCCGAAACGACGATAATAGTAAGATATTATTAACAAAATAATGTTAAAAGATCATATATGTTATAATATTAATGTATAGTATTCTTTTATAATTAAATAAAAATTATTTCAACATTATAAAAGAGGTTAAACTACCCTCGACCAAGAAAAATGTACAAATTAAGGGGTTTCTTATCTCACTTTTAATTCCGCGAGATTTCCATTGTTCACCACTTATTTATTGCTTGTGGTGTGTGTACTGCCCATGATTGTATTCATTGTGTAATATATTTTAGTTTTTTTATATCTAAATCAACATTGTATGATCCTTCTTTCATGGGTTTGTTTTAGTATGTTACCAAATCGATAAGGGAATTTGAAATTTCAATTTACATTCATTCGACGTTACACATACTACATTGATTATTTTACTCCAAGATTAGGTGTGGAATCACTATTAATTTGCTTATGCCATAATTTCCACTCCCCTTTCTATGGATATACTTTTCATAAAAATAATCACTCCACTGATAATTTCTCAAGTCATCTATATGAACTTGATAAGAGTAATTTTAACTCAATCTCCATTTGTTGTGTTAAATATCTAATTCATTGGTGTTGTCTTTACAATAACATGTGTGAATTTCCTCTGATTGATTTACACTGAATATCCAATCATATTGAGTGTATTTATATTGGTCACACATAATTATGCCATTGATTTATCTTTAACCCAAGGATACAATCTTTATAAGATGTTTCATCTCAAATTACATTCCATTGAGATTATTTTGTTTTATTACAACAAATCACTTTTATATAGTGTATATAATGTATTGTGACATAGTATATCATGAATCCCTTTATTCTCATTATATTACAAATTTTTTATTACCACAATTATTTGTATTCATGTGTCTCTCCTTTGGTTAGAAACTCTAACGAAAATATCATTTTTAAATGTTTTGAAAATTTATTATTCTAAATCATTCTCATTAATGTCCATGTTTTAAAAATGGTTTTAATGATTTATTTATGTGAACATAAAGGTTTTAAAATTAAAATTACTTTTAAATGTTTCAATGTGGTATGGGACACATTGATTCACAAATATATTTTTAAATGGATTTTTGACAAACAGTGTGACTTTTAAATGATTTCATGAAAAAGGGGGATATTTCTCTCTAATAGTTTTGATGACTATTTTCATCTATGTAAATATCCTTCATCATTCTTGATTGAGGTTAATCTGATATAATACATTCTTCCATATTGTATCGAATGAGTTATTTTTTACTGTGGATGTGCTATTTTTATAGCATTCATGGTTTGTGGATAAAGTATTGATATTTCATATGATCATTTTAATATGAATGATTATGTAATGTTTCAAACGTTTCATATGAGGAATGCATTGGGCTTAGTATGGGACAGGTGGATCCCGCTATAGCTCATCGATGCATAGGTAGGTCTCATGAGACAAACTAGTGTCATGGCACAAGGCCTTGACAAAATCTTATTTGTTGTTTTGGCACAGGGCCTTGACTATGTGGTTATGATAGTTTGGAAATATGCATTCCATCATTATGAAAGTGTTTATTGATATTTCATGTGGTTATTTGACTAGTAGAATATCCATTTGAATATGTAAATGGAATTATTTCATTTTATCTTTACTATATTATGTTTAAGTTCACGTTTAAATGGATTTTGTTTTAGTTATACATTTCCTTAAATGATTATTATTATCTATGAATGTTTCTAATATATTTTTATCCTTACTGATCATCTGAGCTCACCCCTTTCAATGTTTTATTTTTCCCAGGATGTGAAGAAATAATTTATGAATGACATGTAGGGATAGTATGAGGTGATATGAAGATAAGATGGTGTTGTAGTTTTTTTACTTTATGATGTAATGCAAGACTTTTTAATTTATCTAGTGCTTCCAAAACTACTAAAATAATTGCTCTTTCGAGATTTTATCTTTTGTGATCATGCCAACGTTTTGTAATAATTCACCAACTCTGGGTAACTGGGTTCTAGGATTTACAGTTTTTATCAGAGGAAGTTTAGTACAAACAATGAATGCTATATTTAGATAAACTCTTATTAGAACACATAGCCCTAAGAAAGTCTTTGAGGATTAGTATATAAGAACTTCCTAGAATTTTGGTATTGTATATATTTTGTGAGTTTTACAAGAAATACATCCTTGTCTGGATATGAGCAGGTAGAGGTAGCTCTGGCACATATTTACCTAGGGGTAAAACCTGAAAACACTTCTTTGAGCTAGACTCAAATAGGAACTAGTGCACGACAACTGGCCTTGCTGATCTCTGGGGTACGAAACTCCTGGGGATACGCTTAGGGTAATTTACATTTTCCTTATAAACCGATTTGATGTATTATGAGAGTAAATGACCTTGGTTAATCCTAATGTGTTTCAAATTGAGAATATGATGACATGATATTCTCTAAATGATTTTATGACTACTGTTACTCACAAAATTCTTTATAGTTTTAGTCAATTGATGGATTCCAAGGAAGTCATTATGACTTTGATAATGATGTACAAGGTGGGAATGGTGGGGGAAATGAGCAACAAAATGGAATTTTGATAGGCATAAATGATATCATCTTCATGCCAAATCAATTTTCCAAAAATATGATCAACAATATATATATTAACCAATTCACAGACTCAAAAAATAAAAGAAATGTGATGAATGATAAGAGCTCCAATAGTGGAGACTATGGAGAAAAGAATCCACATTTCCATCACGCAGGAAATGTGGAAAGAGACACCCAGAAAGGTGTCTCAATGGAACATAGAAATTATTTATGTGTGGGAAGGCAGGACATAAAGTGAAGAATTTCTGAAAAAAATGAAGAGCACTATGAAAGAAAATAAAAATGGTCCCAAGATTCCAATTACGGGCATTTTTCATAAATCTAAGGGACCTTGGAATCACCCAAGTCAATTATCTATTCTATAGGATAACCTCCTGGTCAAGGAAGAACCTATGTGGAAATAAATAGAATGAAAAATATTTAAAGGTATTAGTGCTCCTTGTTGTAGAGATTATACTGGGTGAATTTTCTCTTATATGTGTAACCCTGCAATTTATCATGTGGGAATGATATTTGAGGAGACATGTCCATTCTCTTGTAGATATAGTTATGAATAACCATTTCTTTTTATATGTACATTGGGTTTGAGGCAATTACAAGTTATTATATTTTGTGATGAAAATTCTTGGTATGAGATAAAATTTGTGGTTAAATTATGTTATGGTTATTTTGAGGAATTTATCTCATTTTGGTATTGTAATAAAATGTATTTTTTGAAAAAGGACAACACGCAGACCGGGTGACAACCTGTCGCGTCGGACAATGCAGTGGAAATCGAACCCACAACCAAAGTGCGATAGGGATTTATCTCCTACCACAGGACTACATAAAGTCCCTAGTTAGTGTGACTAATTATTTTTTGTTAAATGATTTCATTGATCAATAATAAGTTTATTTGGGATCTTATGTCTTATCAAGTGAATACCCTTAGTATATGAAAATTATTTGGTGATTAACCGATAAATGTAATTTTGGAAGATGTTCGCTTTGATGGGATCACTATATGCCCAAGGAAAATAGAATACTATGGGATTTCATTTGAGGAGTAATGGTGTATTGTTATCTATGTTTTTATTGTAGATTTATATTGATTTGAGTTATTTATGAAAATGATTAACCTATAATAGAGAATTTGTGATTAGGTTAATTAGTTTTAAGTATTTGACTTTAAGTGTAGTTGAGGTCATTTGGAGATACAATTTAACGTGGAACACTAAATAACCAAATTCTTCTACGTTTTGGGTTTCAATATTAGTTTGGATTATATTGAAGGATTTTAAGGAAAGTTGTTTATTTAATGGTATTTATTTATCTTTGGGGTATTGTTGGTTTTATTTTAGAAATTAATATTAGTGTATCTTTCTCTAATGGAATATCTTTTTGAGGGATCATCAGATCTTATACTGACCATTTTGGTTTTGATTAATCTCTAAAGACATGGTAAATATATAGTTTATCCTTCATGGATCATGTGATTCTATAATATTTATATTCTATCTATTCCAGTGTGACCATGTCTTTGTGAATACTCATCATTTAAAAATGAGTTAGTAGTAGGAATTTATTAAAGAATGAATCTTTACACAAAAAGTGTGTATATCTTCTTATGTTATTAGTCAATCTCAGAAAACAGTTCCTCATATTTATGTAATGTAACTTAAAAGAAAAATATGATGTCCTTTTACTTTTCATACCGGGAAACTAATGACCATTTAACCCATCACAAGTTTGTGGTTTTCTTATTTTTAACATTCTCCTGGTCATGTTCCATGTCCCTCTCTATCAGAACTTTCCAATTCATTTATCATCCATATCCATGTTTTTCTACATGGAATCCTATTATAGGTTATCTCGGGTGACATTTTTACTTCACTTTCATTCTTTTAAAGTGATAGTTTTATTGAAACTTTTTCTGATGTGGTACTTTCCATTATATTCCCAAGCCCAATTTTCAAAATTGCGAGGACTCAATTTATTGAAGGAGAAGATAATGTAACACCTCAAGCTTCCACGGTAGATTTCCCTTTGAATAATGCAATATCGCGTGTTGTACGGAGCATCGAGTTTTAACAGACACCACAACAAATCAAACTAGCCGTTATGAATAGTAATAACATCTTTTTGAAATTTTATAAATTTTACCATTCAAAATGGACTTCATTTTTTGATTCGGAATATCAAAATTATCTTTGGATGAATTTTGTGTATTTTTCTGAAAACGTTCAATTTTTTATGAATAGTGAAAAAACCCTCAGTTATAGTTTAAAAACGAATTTTTATTTAAATAATTATTTATTTTATTTGAATTTAATTATGTTAGTAAAAGATACATAATACCTATATAAGTTAAATGTAATTCGTTGTAGTTAGTTTAGAATAATTTTAGATATATAAAAATTTTATGGAACTTTTCACCGTCTTTTACCCACCTCATAGGAGAATTTGGAAATTCAAGTAAAACATAATTTTACTGATTTTTGTGAGTGTAATTTAGAAAATCTGAGAGACACTATTAATATAATGGAGTAAAATGTGGTTCATTAAAATAAAATTTATTTTTGGTGAATGGTAACTTTTTACTTTTATTTACCACGGTTAAAAGTAAAGAGGGTAATTAAGGGTAAAAATGATATTAATATTACCCTAACACATGACCTATTTCTATTGGATAAGTTCCTCTTGACCAAAAACAACCTTATGAATAAAATATTATCATTTAGGTCCACATGGATTAGATTATGACATTTTTTATAATTTAATTCAAAGAAGAGTTAAAAGAGTAAAAATCAACGTTTAATTAATAAAACATTTTTAATATAGGGTTATACATAAGCTAAATTATATTTTAATAAGAAATTAGAAATCTAAAAATATTTCCTACATAATGGTATTTTATTTATAATTTTTATACATTATATAATTTAATTTATTTTTGACACAATGCTGATGCAGTAATTACTGAATAATGAAATATTAATATAATTGATATTATAAATATACAAATAAATATAATTTGAGTCATTTTATGAATTAAAATAATTTAATAGGTTACTATGACATATTATTACTGGTTATATGTATTTTATTTGTATTAATAATTTTGTTATGAATTTATCAAAAACAAAATACACAATAGTGTCAAAATTGACATAAAAGCGTTTTTAAAACAAATATTATATTATTAATTTATATTATATTCCTACAAACTAAGGTTTGGCAAATGGACTTATATAATTATAGGTATATCATTAATGGGGCTCTTAGAGGTCGCTTGGAATTATATAGTATGTTTATTAACTATATAATATAAAAATATAAAGAGACATGGTAAATGTCAAACTATTTAACTAAGAGTTAAATATAAAAGATAAGGTTACTATAGTGACCCAAACATATCTAAAATCTATTAGTTGGGTGGTTATCGACCCATCCATACCTTAGACATTGAATAATACACTTTGGACCAATTAGAAACTGAATATGAATTTATTATAAATTAATACTTTATGTTTTTTCTAAAGATCCCCTCCTCCACTTATAAAAGGATACCACTTCTAACCAATTCCTCACTCCACTCAAACCTTTTGGCTCGGCCAAAAACTACCCAAATATCCTCACAACTCCCATAAATTCAACTTAGAGGCCTTATTTTTATCATAAATCGAACCTAAGGAGCCATGTTGATCAATTCAAAAGGAAGAACCTGAAGAAGAGGTAACATTTTCACCACACACTTTCAAGTTCCATTCTTCTTCGACATAATGTTTATTTGTTATTTCCATTCTAAAATAATAACTCTAGTATCTTCTCTATACATTAATGTTATTATAAATATTGTACAAGAATATTTAGTATTCTATCCATCCTTTGAATGACATGTCACCATACGTGCATACGTATGGCTTACCGTCTCCAAGTCATGGTGTAATTGTTATTCAAAATATTATTATTTATATGGGTATAATAACGATGTTTAATACATGTAAATAATAAATATAACATTTTAATGATTCTGTATATATGATATACCATCCAATTATATATGATTTTAAAATCAAAAGAATAATATTATGGCGTGTGCGTACATACGGACTATCGTCTCCACGAACGCGATGAGATTCATTCCACATCGTATCCATACAAGTCTAATTAAAATTTTATGATTAAAAATAATCCTTATGGAGATAATATAATTCTGTATATAAATAATATTCAACCTATCCATAACAAACACGACTTATGTTATAAAACATATAAAATAAAACGAGTAAATTAACACCCGAAACGACGATAATACTAAGATATTATTAACACAACAATGTTAAAAGATCATATATGATATCATATTAATGTATATGATTCTTGTATAATTCAATAAAAATTATTTCATCATTATATAGGAGGATAACCTACCCTCAACCAAGGAAAAAGTACAAAGTAAGGGGTTTCTTATCTCACTTTTAATTCTGTAATATTTCCATTGTTCACCACTTATTTATTGCATGTGTTGTCTGTATTTCCCATGATTTTATTAATTCTGTAATATAATATAACTTTTGGATATATAAACATCATTTTATGATCCTTATTTCATCGGTGTATGTTTCATATGTTACCAAATCGATAAAGGAATTTGAAATTTCAATTTCCATTTATTCGGGTTTTCGCATTCTTCATTGATTAGTTTACTCCAAGATTATGTGTGGAATCACTATTCATTTTATTATGACATAATTTCCACTCCCCCTTCTTGTGGATATAATTTTGATACACATAATATCTCCATTTATAATTTCTCAAGTCATCTATATGAACTTGATAAGAGTAATTTTAACTCAATCTCCATTTGTTGTTTTAAATATCCAATTCATTTGTGTTGTCCTTACAAGAATATGTGTGAATTTCCTCTAACTTCTTTAAACTGAATATCAAATCATATTGAGTGTATTTATATTTGTCAGACATAATTATTCCAGTTATTTATCCTTAACCTAAGGATACGGTCTTTATAAGAAGTTTCATCTCAAATTACATTCCATTGAGACACCATTGTTGTTATACGCCAAATCACTTTTATATGGTGTATATAATGTACATTGACATAGTATATCATAAATCCATTTATTCTCATGAAATTAAAATGTTTTTATTGCCTCAAATATTTGTTTTCAAGTGTCTCGTTTTTGGATAGAAACTCTAACTACAATATCATTTTGAAATGTCTTGATGATTTATTCATCTAAATCTTTCTCATTTATGTCCAAGTTTTAAAAATGGTTTTAAAGATTTACTTATATGTACATTATGGTTTTAAAATTAAAATTACTTTTAAAAGTTTCAAAGTGGTATGGGACACTATGATACAAATATATATTTTTAAATGGATTATTGACAAATAGTGTGACTTTTAAATGATTTCAAGAAAAAGGGGAATATTTCTCTATAATAGTTGTGAGGATTATTTTCATCTATGTCAATATCCTTCATCATTATCGATTGAGGTTAATCTGATAGAATAAAATCTTCCATATTGTATCGAATGAGTTATGTTTGACTGTGGATGTGCAATTTTTATACCATTCATGGTTTGTGGATAAAGTATTGACATTTCGTATGCTAGTTTTAATACGAATGTTTATGTTATTATTCAACATTTTCATATGAGTAATGCATTGGACATAGTAAGTGACAGGTAGATCCGGCTATAGCTCATCGATGCATCGGTAGGTCTCATGAGAAAAACTAGTGTCTTGGAACAAGGCCTTGAAAAAATATTATTTGTATTCTTGGCATGAGGCCTTGAATATGTGGTTATTATAGTCTGGAATTATTCATTACATCATTATGAAAGTGCTTATATATATTTCATGTCATTATTCATCTAGTATAATATCCATGTGAATAATTAAATGGAATTATTTAATTTTATCTTATCCATATTCTACGGAAGATCAAGTTTAAAAGGCTTTTCTTTTAGTTATACATTGCCTTAAATGCTTATGATTATCTATGAAATTTTCCGCTATATTGTTATGCTTACTGAGAATCTGAGCTCACCCCTTTCAATGTTTTATTTTTCCCAGGATGTGAAAGGTAATTTATGAATGACCTGCAGGGATAGTATGAGGGGATATGAAGATAATATGTTGTTGTGGTTTTTTTACTTTATGATGTAATGTAATTCTTATGAATATTTCTAGAGTTTCCAAGAATACTAAACTAATAATTCTTTAGAGACTTCATCTTTTGTGATCATGCCAATGTTATGTAATAATGCACCGACTCTAGGTAACTGGGGTCGGGGTGTTTTAGTTGGTATGACACCAATTTTATTACATTCCTTGGAAGCTAGATTTAGATAAACTCTGATTAGAGCACATAGCCCTAAGAAATTCATTGAGGATTAGTATAGAAGAACTTCCTAGAATTTTGGTATTGTATAGATTTGGTGAGTTTTCCAAGCAATAAATCCTTGTCTCGATACGAGCAGGTAGAGGCGGCTCTGGCACAGATGTACCTAGGGGTAAAACCCGAAAAAACCGCTTTGACCTAGACTCGAACGGGAACTGGTGCACGACAATGGTCCTTGCTGCACTCTTGGTTACGACACTCAAGGGGGATATTCTTAGGATAATTTACATTTTCTTTACAACCCGATTTGAAGTATTATGAGAGTAAATGAGATTGGTTAATCTTAATGTGTTTCAAATTGAGAATATGGTGACATGATATTCTTTAAATGATTTTATGACTACTGTTATTGACAAAATTCTTTCTGGATTTAGTAAATGGATATATTACAAGGAACTCATAGTGACTTTGATAATTATGTACATGGTGGGAATATTGGTGGAAATGAGCAATAAAATGTAATGTTGATAGTTGTAAAAGATATCGTTTTTATGCCAAATCAATTTTCCAAAAATATGATCAACAATATATATATTAAACAATTCCCAGACTCAACAATGAAGAGGATGGTGATGAAAGATTAGAGCTCCAGCTGTGGATACCATGGAGAAAAGAGTCATCAATTTCCATCATGCATGAAATTTGTAAGGAGACACCGAGAAAAGTGTCTCAACCAAATAAGGAAATTCTTTACTTGTGGGAAGGAAGGACATTAAGTGAAGGATTGCCGAGGAAAAATGAAAAGTATTATGGAAGGAAATAAAAATAGTCCCAAGATTCCAATTACGGTCATTTGCCGTAAATTTAAGGGACCTTGGAATCACCCAAGGCAATGCCCTATTATATAGGATAACCTCTTGGTCAAGGAAGAACCTATGTAGAAATAAATGGAAGGAAAAATATTTAAAGGTATTAGTGCTCCTTGTTGTTGAGATTAATTTGGGTGAATTTTCACTTATATGTGTAACCGTGAAATTTATCATGTGAGAATGACTTTTGAGGAAGACATGCCCTTTCCCTTGTGGATATAGTTATAAATAACCATTTCGTTTTATATAAACATTTGGTTTGAGGCAATTGCATGTTATTGTATTTTGTGATGAAAATTCAAGGTACGAGATAACACTTATAGTTAAATTGTGTTTAGGTTATTTTGATGAATTTATCTCATTTTGGTATTGTTATAAAATATAGTTTTTGAAAAAGGACAACACGCAGACCGTGTGACAACCCGTCGCGTCGGACAAATATTTGTGAATCATACCCACAACCAAAGTGAGACAGGGATTTATCACCTACCACTGGACTATGTGAAGTCCCTGGTTAGTGTGACGAATTATTTTTAGTTAAATGATTTTATTGATCAATAATAATTTTTTTTGGGATCTTATGATTTATCAGTTGAATACCCTTAGTATAGGAAAATGACTTGGTGATTAAGTGATAATTGTAATTTTGGAAGATGTTCGCTTTGTTGGGAACACAATATGCGCAATGAAAATAGAATACTATGGGAATCCATTTGAGGAGTAATGGTGGATTTTTATCTATGTTTTTATTGTGGATTTATAGTGATATGGGTTATTTATGGAAATGATTAACCTATAATATAGAATATGTCATTAGGTTAATTACATTTAATTATATGACTTTAAGAGTAGTTGATGTCATTTGGAGATACAATTTAACGTCGAAGACTACATAACCAAATTCGTCTAAGTTTTGGGTTTCAATATTAGTTTGAATTATATTGAAGGATTTTAAGGACAATTGTTTATTAAATGGCATTTATTTAACTTTGGGGTATTGTTGGTTTAATTTCAGAAATTAAGATTATTGTATCTTTCTCTAATAGAATATCCATTTGGGGGATCATCAGATCTTATACTAACCATTTTGGTTTTTATTAATCTCTAATGACAAGGTAAATATATATTTTATCATTCGTGGATCATGTGATTCTATAATAAGTTTATTCTATATCTTCTAGTGTGACCAAGTCTTCTTGAATACTCATCGTTTAAAAATTATTTAGTAGTAGAAATTTATTAAAGAATGAAACATTACTCAAAATTTATTTATATCTCTTTATGTTCTTAGTAAATCTCATAAATGAAATCATCATATTTATGTAATGTAACATAAAACAAAAAAATGTTGTCAGTTTACTTTTCCTAATGGGAAACTAATGACCATTTTTTCCATCAAAAGCTTGTGGTTTCATGTTGTTAACTTTCTCTAGATCATGTTCTTTATCTCTCTCCATTAGAACATGACACTTTGTTTTTCATCCAAATCCATGTTTTCTACATGGAATCCTAGTATAGGTTATCTCATGTGTCCTTTTTTACTTCTCTTTCTTTCTTATAATGTGACAGTTTTATAGACTCTTTTTTCATTGTGCGACATTCCATTATACTGCCATGCCCAATTTAAAAAATTTCAATGACGCAATTTATTAAAAAATGTATAATGTAACACCCCAAGCATCCATGATACATTTCCCTTTGAATAATGTAATAGTGTGTCTTGTACGCAACTTCGAGTTCTAACACACACCACAACCAATCAAACTAGCCGTTATTAATAGTAATACCCACTTTTTGAAATTTTATAAATTTTATATTTCAATATGGACTTCATTTTTGGATATAGAATATCAAAATTATCTTAGGGTGAATTTTTGGTATTTTTCTGAAAACATTAAATTTTTGTTGAATAGTGAAAAAACACTAAGTAATAGTTTAAAAACGAATTTTTATTTAAATAATAATTTTTTTTATTTAAATTTAATTAAGTTCATAATAGATTTATAATACCTATATATGTTCAATGTAATTCATTGTAGTTAGTTTAGAATAATTTTAGATATGTAAACAATTTATGGAAATTTTCACCGTCTTTTACCCACCTCCTAGGAGAATTTGGAAATTCACGTAAAACATAATTTTACCGATTATATGACTGGAATTTCGAAAATCCAAGGGATACCATTAATATCAAGGAGTAAAATTTTGTTTAATAAGATAAAAAAAATTATTGGTGAATAGTTACTTTTTACTTTTATATACCACGGTTAAAAGTAAATACGGTAATTAAGTGTAAAAATGATATTAATATTACCCTAACACATGTCCTAGTTTTATTGGATAGGTGTATCTCAACCAAAAACAATGTTAGGAATAAATTATTATCATTTTGGTCCACTGGGATTAGATTAGGATATTTATTTTTATTAAATTCAAAGGAGAGTTAAAAGAGTTAAAATCAATGTTTCAATACTAAAACATTTGTAATATAGAGTCATTAATAAAATAAATTCGATTGTAAATATTAATTAGAAAGCTAAATAGATTTCCTACATAATGGTATTTTATTTATAATTTTTTGAAATTATATAAATTAATTTATTGTTGACATAATGGTGATGCAGTAATTACCAAATTATAGAAATATTAAAATAATTGATATTATAAATATCTAAATAAATGTAATTTGAGACTTTTTATGAATTATAATAATTTTATAGGTTAATATGACATATTATTACTTGTTATATGAATCTTATTCGAAGTAATAATGCATCTATGAATTTATGAAAAACAAAATACCCAATAGTGTCATAATTGACATAAAAGAGTTTGTAAAACAAATATTATATTATTAATTGATATTATATTTTTAAAAATCGAAGGATAGGACAAAAAAATTATATAATGATAGGTGTATAATTAATGGACCACATGTGGGTCGCTTAGATTTATATAGTATGTTTATTAACTATATAATATAAAAATACAAAGAGACATGGTAAATGTCAAACTATTTAACTAAGAATTAAATCTCAAAGATAAGGATACTACAGTGACCCAAAACTGTCTGAAATCTACTGTTTGGGTGGCTTTAGACCCATAACTACCTTAGAAATTGAATAATACACTTTGGAGCTATTATAAACCGAAGATGAATTTATTATAAATTAATACTTTATGTTTTTCCTAAAGAGACCCTCCCCCCCTTATAAAAGGACACCACTTTTAACCAATTCCTCACAACTCTCAAGCCTTTTGGCTCGGCCAACCTCTGCCCAAATATCCTCCCAATTTTCCTCGCTTTAACCTAGAGGCCTTAGTTTGATCATAAATCTAACCTAAGGAGCCCTTTTGATGAAATCCAAAGGAAGGACCCGAAGAATAGGTAAGGTTTTCACCACCCTCATTCAAATTCCTTTCTCCTTCAACTTCTTCTTTCTTTGTTATTTCAATTCTAAAATGAATACTACAGTATCATATATATACTGTTATGTTATTATGAATATGGTACAACTATATTCAGTATTCTATCCATCCATTGAATGACATGTCACCGTACGTGCGTACGTACGTCTTACCGTCTCCACGTCATGGAGTAATTGTTATTCAAAACATTATTATTTAGATGGGTATAATAATGATGTGAAATTAATGTTAATAATAAATATAACATGATAATTATTCTGTATATATGATATACCATCAAATTATATATGATTTTAATATCAAAAGAATGATATTATCGCTCGTGTGTACGTACGGACTACCGTCTCCACGAACGCGATGAGATTCATTCCCCATTGTATCCATACAAGTATAATTATTATTTTATGATTAAAAATAATTTTGATGGACATAATATAATTCTATATATGTATATGATAAAACTTATCCATAACAAACACGACATATGTAATAAAACATATAAATGAAAATGAGTAAGTTAACACTAGAAATGACGATAATCATAAGATATTATTAACAAAGAAATTTTAAAAGATCATATATGATATCATATTAATGTATATGATTCGTGTATAATTCAATAAAAATTATTTTAACATTATACGGGAGGCTAACATACCCTCGACCAAGGAAAAAGTACAAAGTTAGGGTATTCTTATCACACATTAAATTCTGTGAGATTTCAATTGTTCACCACTTATTTATTGCATGTGGTGTGTGTACTGCCCATGATTGTATTCATTGTGTAATATACTTTAATTTGTGGATATATACATCATAATTGTTTGATCCTTCTTTCATGATTGTATGTTTCGTATGTTACCAAATCAATAAGGGAATTTGAAATTTCAATTTCCATTCATTCAACTTTACGCATACTTCATGGATTATTTTACTCCAATATTATGTGTGGAATCACTATTATTTTGATTATGTCATAATTTACACTCCCCTTTCTGTGGATATAATATTGATATAGA
The DNA here is from genome assembly GCA_963277665.1 of Viscum album. Classification (NCBI taxonomy): domain Eukaryota; kingdom Viridiplantae; phylum Streptophyta; class Magnoliopsida; order Santalales; family Viscaceae; genus Viscum; species Viscum album. The sequence continues at coordinate 1,321,047 of OY728127.1, forward strand.
TAATCACTCCATTTATAATTTCTGAAGTCATCTATATGAACTTGATAAGAGTAATTTTAACTCAATCTCCATTTGTTGTGTTTAATATCCAATTCATTGGTGTTGTCTTTACAAGAATATGTGGGAATGTTCTCTGATTGATTTACACTATATATATCATCATATTTAGTGTATTTATATTTTTCACACATAATGATGCCATTGATTTATCCTTAACCTAATTATATAGTCCTTCTAAGAAGTTTCATCTCAAATTACATTCAATTGAGAATCCTCTGTTGTTATACCCTAAATCACTATTATATGGTGTATATAATGTACTTTGACATATTATATCATGAATCCCATTATTCTCATGATATTACAATGTTTTTATTACCTCAATAATATGTATTCTAGTGTCTCTCCTTTGGTTAGAAACTCTAACTAAAATATCATTTTTAAATGTTTTGAATATTGATTCTTCTAAATCATTCTCATTAATGTCCATGATTTAAACATGGTTTTAAGGATTTATTTTTATGGAAATAAAGGTTTTAAAATTAAAATTACTTTTAAATGTTTCAAAGTGGTATGGAACACTTTGATTCAAAAATATACTTTTAAATGGCTTCTTGACAAATAGTGTTACTTTTAAATGATTTCAAGAAAAAGGTGGATATTTCTCTCTAATAGTTTTGATGATTATTTTCATCTATGCCAAAATACATTATCATTATCGATTGTGGTTAATCTGATACAATACAATCTTCTATATTGTATCGAATGAGTTAAGATTGACTGTGGATGTGTTATTTTTATACCATTCATGGTTTGTGGATAAATTATTGACATTTCATATGCTAGTTTTAATACGAATTTTTATGTTATGATTAAATAATTTAATATGAGGAATGCATTGGACGTAATAAGTGATGGGTGGAGCCCACTGTAGCTTCTCGATGCATCGGTAGGTCTCATGAATCAAACTAGTGTCTTGGAACAACGCCTTGACAAAATCGTATTTAATGTCTTGGCACGAGGCCTTGACTATGTGTTTATGATAGTATGATATTATGAATTCCATAATTATGAAAGTGGTTATTGATATTGCATGTCGTTATTATACTAGTTGAATATCCATGTGAATAATTAAATGTAATTATTTCATTTTATATTTTCCATATTTTGCTGAAGTTCAAGTTTAAATGGATTTTTATTTTGTTATACATTTCCTTAAATGATTATGCTTATATATGAATGTTTCTGCTATATTATTATCCTTACTGAGCATCTGAGATCACCCCTTTCTATGTTTTAATTTTCCCGGGATGTGAAGAAGTAATTTATGAATGACCTGGATGGATAGTATGAGGGGATATGAAGGAAATATGATGTTGTAGTTTTTTTACTTAATGATTTAATGTAAGACTTATGAATATATCTAGTGTTTCCAAGACTAATAAACTAATCTGTCATTCGAGATTTGATGTTTTTTGGACATGCCAATGTTATGTAATAATGCACCAACTCTGGGTAACTGGGGTCGAGGCGTTACAGAATTTGTTGGAAAATATTTTTTGTTGCAAAATGGCTTTGACATGGAACTTGTTATATTGTGAACCATTTTGAAATTGTTTTATATAAATTGTCTGTATAAATGTGCTAACATGTTTTATCCAAGAGGTATAGGATGGGAATTCATTGGGGAAAACCTACGTCGCTTCATTACTTACCCCCTTCATTGGAACGTTGGTGCTTTTGCAGATGTCATATATGGGGATTTTGGAAAAGGTAAAGTGTCACATGTTTATAGCACCACATCGTGATACATGGGATGGTTCGTGATGTTGGATCTTGGAGCTGGTGGAGCATGGAGGTAGGTTGTCATCTTGTAGTCTTTTAGTTTGTCTTTCCACTGTTTACTCTGATTTAGTGTTGGTTTCCACATTGTCACTCTTATTTGATTTATTATAACATAAATGGTTGAGTTTTCCTAGTTTTTATCATCCATCATTTAGATGATTAGTTTGGGTATGATTGTTAGTTCTATTGTATGTTCTAAAAGTGTAAATCGTCCTCCATTTGTTTTGAAAACCTTAGTCATTTATTCCCAACCTTTAGCGCCTTGAGGATGTCTCTTAAGGCCAAGTAATGACTCATTTCACTCTCAAGCCAATGAGAGTAAGTGTGTCATTACATTCCCTATTATCATGTTATATTTACTAGTACGTTCATAATAAAGGGTACAAAGGTCTAGGGATCAATTCATTTCATCCAGCTAAATTAGATCATTTTACACCAAAATAATCATATGTAACATGTATATTCTAATTTTTTTTTACCATATGATAAAATATATTATCAAATATAAAAATAATATAAAAAATTATAATTGACGAACAAGCTGGGGTTATGAGATATGTCAGGACCAACTATACAAAAGAACCAGGTTTGAATCCTATAAACTTAATAAATAGTATCCATTTTGAGGAATAAATCCACATTCGTTGTATAGTGAATTATAATTTTAAAGGTATAATAAAATAAAGAGATTCCAAAAAATATACTAATTCAATATAAGTTAAAAATTCCCTCAAGTGGTCAAAAATGATCAATGGGATCAATATTATAATGAGTTGAAAGTTCGCATAGTGCATTGGGGTTGTTGTTTTTTTATTCATATTAGTACACATGCCTTGTAACTCCACATATAATACATGTATTGTTATATTTCAATAAACTTTTTTATGTAAATTTTTTTAAAAAATATATTATTTGAAAAATAAATAAGTCATTATATATATATATATAAAAATTTGAAAACTATATATTACTTATAGAGTTTTAAAGATTTAATGTACCTACTAATTAAAATACATGCTCCCCTAAATTGGATAGTAAAAATTTCCAATGCCACTCTAACATCTCATGTTATGCGAATGATTCTACAACTAAAGCCTCTTTATGAAATCATTCATGGGATTTTTGAATCATTTTTTTTCTTTATTTCACTTTATGATCTCGTTTATGATTTCGGTTGATGAAGACAAATCCTGTAAGATGATCCATATCATCCCAAGGGATTCATACACCCCAAAAAAGATCAATATTGAGACACAACATGAGTAGCACTAATATATCGTACCAGTCAGCGAGCAACATGCACATGTAGTACTACATTCTTCTTCATTTTCATTATCATTATCTCTATCAATATTATCTACTTGGCCAATAGCATGTTATGTAGAAGAGATATCTCCTCCAAATTATTTTTTCCATTATATGCTAATCAATATTAGGTTATATGGGCTTGTAAAACACCATCACCCATAACTCAATCACCATAGCCCCACTATTGACATATTATAAATTGCTAACACATGTTAAGTGATATACTGAATCAATTTTCAAGCAGCGTGATGTAGTTGAGAAGAAAATTCTCTGAGAAAAGCATTCTCAAGAGACAAATACTATTAAATAATATAAAGGAACTTCTTGGACACTCCTATATTTTTATATTATTCTAGGTATAGCTTCAGTGATTTTTTTATATTCCTATTTTATATATGAGTTCAATGAGGCGTATATGTGCTCAGATAAATTTATTCCACATAACTATTTATTATTTCCAATTTTTGGTCTTTATAGTTTATTATTTCATCACTTTTCTTTTACAAGATGTTACACATGTATTTACATGTGAAAAACAATATTTTCCATATGGTAAATGGATATCGCATTGGTTATTTTCCTATTAACAAATATATGAGACATCATTTAAGAAAAAGAAATATATTAACAAGTTGAAATATATTTATATCTATGTTAATAAATAATAATTATATATGTTATTATTATAAAATGATTGAAGAAATAATTTTATTTATAATATTTAATTGTCTTTTTCATTTATGAAATTGATTAGTTGTTTTCAATATATGTCATAGTTCACCGCTATCTTCATTCCCATTATGGAGAGGTATCCCAAGACTTTTAAAATGAATTTTCTTATTACCTATCTCTTTATATATTAAAGTGATACTAATGACAACTAAAACATGAAAATCTTTCTTATCAAATCATGATAATTACTATTCATAAAAAGGTTATTGAGGAAATTGATTTTTATTTACATCCAAATTTTACCTTGTTAACTACCCTAATTTAAATACTTTATGAAAACCCCAAAACCCCATTAATTTCTTCTATAATAAGGAATATAACAACCCAATTTAAACATAATAAAAAAATTCATTATTATGATTTAATTATTCCAATTTCAGTAAGAACGAGGGATGATGGTTATTCATGTACTACTAAGAGAGCTTACTATGAAGTGAGTCTAGGGAAAGAATCTCTTTCTCATTTGGGATAGGGTTTAAACATCATAATTTATTATCATTATATTGGACCTTGATTTTTTATAATTATTTAAAAAAAGATTAATGAAATTTAAAGGGGACCAATTAACTCATTATATTGAAAACTAGTATGCAGACCCATGAAGAAAAATATGTAAGTGGACAGGTTGTATTGTTTATATCACATGATAGGGGAATATTAATATTTAGATCTATATCTAATATCATGATTAATATTTTAAGAATTAAATCCTTCATTTCAATCCATTACTTTTATTTCTATATGAAATCACACTAACCCTCATCCACCATAAATCATAACCATAATGAAAATCCCTCTTGACTGTTATGATTTAATTACTATATAGTGTTTAGTATTTCTTATAATACAACATAAAAACAAATATACATTATATTAATAACACAACTGATTATATAATCATGGGTGATAAATAAATTATTATTTTTTTGAGGAAGATTATAAATAGAATGTGTATTTATGAAATATTAAATTTTTTAAATTATATAGTTTAATGTTCCATAAATTTAATTTTTAAAAATAACATTTTGAATAAATTTAAAATGAATAGGTATTTTTATTATTTAAATATTATGTTGTGAAATTATTTTTACTCTTAAAATTATTTATATTCTTCCATTATTAATATAAGGATAATTTTTAAAATGATGTTGAAATTTTTCTCCAAGAAATTTAAATGTGTATATTTTAGAGAGTTTGATTTTATCTATTTTTTAACTAATTTGGTTATGTTTTGTTGACTATAATTTCAGTTTTTTCACATGAAAAATAGAATTTTATAGTTTTAAGCTTTAATTTTGGTATTTTCGGATGATTTTAAGGAATACATAATGGAAATCACACAATGAAAATGTTGTTAAGAAAATTTTTCGGTAAAATGTATGAGATAAGAACATTTCACATACAATTAGATCAAATATAGACCTGATAACTTTATTTTTGGCCCATGTACATGTTCATTGTTCAAAAACCATGTATCACTTCGCTATATTCATTTATTCCCATTATATATTTCATTGGTGGGTAATTTATCACAACACACTATATACAATGGTCTCATAAATAGTGTAATCAAACTCAATGACATCTGATGTGTAAAAATTAAATAGGAGCCATGCTAGGTAACCTATCTGTGGTGAAATAGAGGTGATGTCCGTTGACCATGGTACATAACCATTAATTATGATACACACTAAATAACTAAATTTTTTATAAATTACGATTTAAGCATTGGTGTTTTGGTAGGATATTCCAAGGCGAGGTGTTGTAACTCTACTGAATCAACCAGCCTCCAAATTCTGTTTTAAGTTTATTTAATTGTTAATTATTTTTTTATATTTATATTTTAATTTTTATACAATTTTTTAAATGGTAAGGGTTGGGTTATATCTCCACCCATTCACTATTACCAGGGAATTATGAGGGTAGTGTTTATGCGTCGGGGTTTTAATAAGATAATTTTTTTCATTGCAATTGAAATTGTAGTGTATATTAAATCATGTTTATTATCATTTTATCACTCTTTTGATTTACATTATTCAAAATATACATTTTGTGTCATGTTATATGAATAATGACAAAACCAAAACCTATGACATTCCAATTGGAGAACCCAAAACAATTTGGAAATCTATTTTCCATTATTTAGGAGTTTAAGGTGAATATTAATTTTTTAATAATGTAATCATTAGACCAAGATATTTGAACTTTTGGATCATTAAATCCCATTGTAAATATTTTAATGAATATATAGTTTAATTCTCATGTAAAATTAATATATCATTAAAACTTCATGATTAAAATAAATTTTCTTCATAATAGAATTTAAATAAAAATTACAACCCTAAAATATTTTATAATGTATTTATTTCAATTTTATAAATTAGTATTGAACTTATTTATTTTGGTTTTCATTTCTATATTTAATAAATTTATTTTCTAGAACATTTTTTATCACCAATAATATGTAGAAAATATATGGGATGGATAAGTTTGTGTTAATACATTATAATTTTTTAGTAATAAATCTAATCATAGAATTCGATCAAAAAATAAATTTTCACCCTACAATGAGAATATGTAAACAAAATTGTATTATAAAAAAGATAATTAGAAAAATTGAAAAAATTATCATGAAGAAAATTAAAACTCCAATGAAAGAGATTTGAGTTAACAGAAACTATCATTGATTTAGTATCCATTTTATAAAAACATTTATTGGGAAAACCATATATGAATATCCAATATATAAAATTACTTTAAATTAATTACAAAAGATTATACATTTGATTTCTATTATACACTAAATAATATCATCTATCCTTATTTCCGGTAATTCCCTTCCCTTTAATTATTTCTACATTAATTGGGTTCAACATGAACTTCTGAGGGTGGTGAACATTATATAAGATTAGTATGATATAATGGAGTCTGAGAATAATTTTTCAATAAATTAGTAGGGTTCTTCAAAAGTGCGGAGAACTCCTGAGTGGGTGTTAGATTTAATATATCAGTATAAAATTTTAATTATCTACATGAAATTGACATGTGGTGAAAAAAGTATAATTTTTTTACACTTTTACATCGTGATATGAGTACGTACCATGAAATATTACATGCCATGTAAATATTACATGTAATATAGTGTGATAAAGAGTAATATAAATGAAAATTGATGTGGTGTTGGGGTTATAATTACCACATGAATTAGAAAATGTTTAAATAATTTATCAATTATGTATATTTCAAAGAAAAATTGATTTTTGGATTTATATGATTGATATTATTATTAATTAATTATACTACCTCATAGCTATAAAATTAGATCCTCTCACTGATGATTTTGTGAATCTCCAACACTTCCAAATTGATTATTTTGGCTTTTTTTCATCTGTGTGGAGAGGGGTATTTATTCATGTGAGTAATAATATAAATTTCTTTATTTCATTTGATCATGATATAGATGTTGTTTTACATTTTGTAACTAATTGATCATTGGTGGTAATTATCATGACTCTTATATAGATCTGTTTTGTGATATTTTTCTATGAGAAAATTCATTGTTGGTTATTAAACTGTAGGTTGGAATTAAATTGGTATGTTGTCATCATTCAACTTCAAATTACACTTTCTATAATTAAATCAAATATGATATTTTTATATAGATTCTAGATCATCCATTTTCATTGTTTTGTTCCTCCTAATAGTGGATCTTGTGTCTGATTATGCCACTAGATACTTTAGGAAGGTGGTTCCATATCTATCCTCTATTATTGAACTAAATTCATACTATTTTTGATAACTTTTATTATAAATATAATTTAATTAAATGATTAATTCAATTGTAGAGTGTGGAAATTTTATTTCTATAAAACATTTTACCCTTTTGGTGGTTCATTAAAATGGGTTTTAAAGAATTTGGTATTGTTTTTATGAAATGGTTTTCAAATAATTTTATAATTAAATGGGTTTAGAAATAAAGAAAATGGTAATTAATGGGGACTTATGTAGATATTTTAGTAATATTCATTATCCACACTTACGGGGTTTTCTCTGGGGTATTTTATCTTCTCAAAAAGACTGATATTCTAGGGACATGTTATACATGTTGGGGGGTTCACTTTCAAAGGAGTTCCTCTTCACCCATTTATAGTGGCATATTAATATAGTAGTGATGCACTAGATATCAGAAGTTTTGTATTAGTGTCCTTGATAGATTATTCTAATGTGATCCTTATAAAGATATTAATTTTTCTTTTTGGACGATCGGGATGTTTTGGTTTTCAATATTTTTCTAGTACCAAGGATATGATTTTGTATGCATTCATTATTTGGTATGATTTTAACTATTTATTTTGATAACTGTATATGAAATTCATTGAATCTAGTTTACCTTATTTATTTTAGAACATGGTAAAATGTGAAATTAAAATTTTTTATGCTTTAGATATAAAAATAATTAAACTGCATATCATGTGATTTTTAATTTAGAGTCAATCATTCATAGGGTAATGTTTGGAGATTAGATACAGGCCACCAGTGTGATACCATTCTTAGCCACTTCATTCACACCATGTGTACCCCATCAGTGATGCCTAGACCCATTATGTCTTATGTTTTTGTGAATTTCAATGAAATATAGGCCTTGGGTGATTTCTGTTAGATGGTAATAAATATCATAATGGTGAGATGGTGGGAGTTTTCTCATTCTATAACATAGACAATTATGGACTAGTTTTTTTGAATTATCTTTATTTTCTAAAGGACAGGTATCTGGGAAAATTTTATATTTTGTTGTAGTTATTCGTATATATTGCTGATTTAATCATTTGAAATATATAAATAATCATTTTATCATACACTGTTTGTCTATGTACGTGTGTATATATTAAATTTTGTCAACATTAGGTTGGCATAAATTGTTCCCTATATTTGTTTTACCCAGTTTCGAGACACCAACACATGTGGATTGGGAATTCACTTCAATTATGTGGAAATTCGGTTCCAATACCTATTTTAGAGGGTATTCAGCTCAACGTTGTCCCAATTTGGTACCATATGGGGTCACTCTTCAAGAATTATTGTTTTCTAGTGTTTGATATATTAGAGATAAGATTTTTAAGATATGGGAGTTAGGTAACAATGAGTTTATGGCCATCAATTTCAATAATGTGTCTCAAGTTACAATGGGAAGATACTATATATGTAACATTGCTTGATTAACTGACATAAATAACAGTTTGTCATATGTTTATTGTTGTCTAAAATAATATTATTCTTATCTTATGATCATTTATTCTATTTTGGTGTCTAGTGGTATGCCTCTTGGACATCTTCAATGTGTCCTTCGGAGGGTGAACCAGATTCTTGTCAAGAGAATCCTCATATAGATCAGAACATTATCATGTCTATCATGGGGATAGTTTTTTCTATCAACTAGAATGTGATATTCACCCAAAAAAATGTTGTTGAGGTATAACCGGGAGGTGTTGGTTAATGGAATCATTCATTTTAGTTTTCTGGTTAGAATCCACTAATATTTAATGATATAAATGGACATATACAGGTAGAAGAATGGATTTACATGATTTATCATATTTTTAAATTCTTGAATATTCTTGGGAGTATTAAGTTGATGTTTTTTGTGTTAATACTTAAGGGTCCTAGGAATATATGGTGGGATTTATTTTTACATGGATATGGGCACATGGGAGTGGACATCAAGGAATTTAAGAAACTCTTTTTCAAGTAGTGTTTTCGACTGTTTGTTGAGACTGTGATCTCTCAAGAGTTCAACTCTATGTATTTGTTAGATTGTTCAGTGGCGGAATACCAAAATTAGTTTACAGAGTCTGTTTCTTTTTCACTAGTGGCTATAAATAAATAAAATATGATTGCGCAAAAGTGCCTATAAGGTTTAAGTCCAGTTATCATATCATATGTATTTATGATTAATCTTTTCAACATTGTGGATACAAAGGACATGGATAGGATGGAAAAATTATTATGGAACTCATGGTTCTATATTCATTCCCTTCTCTTTCACCTATTGAAACCTTTAATGGTGTGATAGAGAAAATAAAGAACTGTAAGGATCATCCTAGAAACGATTGAGGTTGTTCATGGAAGCATGCCACTTTGGAACCTCAAGTGGTATCTACTAGTATGCCACTAACTTTTTAATAGTGTTTCAAGGTTATACACACACACTATTATTTTCCATAAACTATAGTAATGTGTAATGGTTGTTGGTATTGTGGTCATATGGATCATATCTTTCATGACAGGTCTATATCTTGATATTTTCCGGGATTTTCATCCCTAAAGAGTAATTCAGAATAGTTATATAACATCAAGACTATAGGGTTCTAGCTGACAGAATTCAGAGTGAAGAATCTTCATGAATTACACTAGTTTCCATTTGATATTTGGGTCCATATATATAGAGAGTTACAATCTTTATTTCTTCTTCAATAGCCATTTCTTTATTTGATAGTTATGCATACAATATGTTTATATATGGATGCATTATTGGTTTTCATAACCATGAAACAGATCCCACAAAATTTTCTATGGATTTAGAGAATCCTAATTGAAAATGTAATGATTATTTATGTTGGTTTTCTTATTTTTCGTTATCATTTTATAATGAATTGTCACTACGGTATTTTTAGTTCATGACCATTATTTATTTGGTGTTTTCACTTGTCAGGATTGGATAGTTTCTCATGAGGATATGTTTGATATTTTTCATCTATGCTTATCATTTATTATGGCCTATTAGAGTTCTTGTGTAATTTGGGGAGAGTGAGATATATGGTCTGGTAATATACGACCTTCCTTCTCATAGCTTATGAGTTATTTTTCTAATGTAATGGTTGATCCTAATGTAAATTCTTGTATTATTGATCTTCCATCTATTGTTTATGATTTTATCACTTTTATTCAAGAAAAATTCATTGGGATTCCAAAAAATAGATATATATAGTTTATGATTTATATGGTTCTATATAGGCGGTTGGTTTCGATAGTAACCTATATTATGGATCCAGTTGAGATGAAGTATCTCAATATTCATTTGGATGCTCTAATGGATATGGGTTTTGTTCATCCTTGTGTTTCTCCTTGGGTATCCCATTTTTTGACAATAGTATTATTTATCACTCAGCTAGTGTATAGACTATCTAATGTTGAGTCGGTTATTGGTCAAGAACAAGTATCTTTGTCCTGCTGTGTCTTAATTGTTTAGTTAGTGAAAAGGGGGAAATAGTTTTTTAAATATTGATCGTTGGTCAAGTTATCATCATTTTAGATTCTGAGAGTTTGATATACTGAAGATGTTTTTATAAGAAGGTATGACTATTACAAATATATTATAATGTTTTTTGTTCTTACCAATTCTTCTGTAGTTTTTTTTTTGGATTTTTTGAATCATATATTCTATCAGTATCTTGTAACTATTTTCGTATTATTCATATTTGTGAATTTGGTTTATATGATAATTGAGTATTTTAATGAATTCCCTTTGTTTTTGGTTTTGTAAATCCAGATAAGTAACTATTTATATAGAATTACTTGGAAATGGAATCTATGGATCCAGGAATTTATGTTCTTATAGAACTTGAATTTTGAGCATGGATTATCAATTTATCATGAGAAGGAAGGTTGTATTTTCATTTGAAGTGACATAGAATGTATTAAATATTTAGTTAATACTTGGTCTTGCTAGATATTATAAATATTTCATTATGTATTTCTTGAATTTATGATCACCGATGGTATTTTTTACATAGTAACTGATGAAATTCACATAGGATGAAAATATTCAGTATTCTTTTAATGAGTTGAAATCTAATCTAACATCTTCTCTTATTTTGATCTTACATAATCCCAGTAATGTGTATTAACTTTTTTTTTGCTTCAGGTGCTATCTTAGATTATATGCTCATGTTGTATGATTATGTGGCATCATGTAGCGCAATTTAGGGTCATCCATAAGATAATAAGTAACCCACTCATTATTTAGAGAGTTTTACTATTATTCACGTGCCTATGTTATGGAGGAAATATATTTTTGGGGTGAGGTTTAATGTATATTATGACCAAAATAGGTTGAGCTATATATTTTCTCATTATTAATTAAACATGAAAATGGGAATACGGGTGGAAAACCCTCATAAATTTTATACCAAAATCACCAATATACAGGGGAAGGTGGATTTTATTTAATATAGTCTTAGCTAGAATGTTCTATTTGAGGCTATAGAAGAACCAAATGATGAGTGGATCCTAGTGGGGAATTTTTATCAGTTTTATAAGGATGCCCATGTGGATTTTTTACGTATGGTTTGGACAAGTGTTCATTTAACATCATCCCTCCTTATGTATATTATGATGATCCATCAGCTGTATTATGAGTTCAAATAAATTCATGAAACCTTATATAGTGTGGATACTAATTCATTTTGGTCTCTCTATTCATATGTTATTCTAAATTTTTGGGGATCTTTTTTTCATCCCAACTTCTGGGAGGATATTATTTTTATTTATTTCCATAATTATTCATGGTACATTAATCCAATAACTATGATGTTTTATTTTTACATGAGTTTTTTTCTAGTTTCTGGGTGTGATATGAGGCATTTTTGATTATGTGTCCCGATTTCACACATACAAACATAAAATATTAATGCTTCTGAAACCATATGGTATGATTCTTCCTCCTCTAAATCCATTATTGAAAATGGATGACGTATCGAATTATTGTTTTCTTGGATTACCATGAAATACTTCAGGGGTGGATTTTAACTGGGTGGTGATTGATTGGTTAAAAAATGAAACACATTTCAATCTGATCAGGGAAAACATTGATGATATACATCGGTGTGAGATGTATCTGAAGAAAATTTCAATTTCCCATTGTGTACCTTATATTATTGTTATTGATATATATCCAATGTTTATGTCATGGTTTTGGAGGATTCTCTATAATGAGATAGGAAATCATGTTAGATTGAGTACATGTTGTCATAGAAGGACAAATTGTTAGAAAAATTGTGATATTAAAATTTTGGAGAATATTATATGTGAAATTCTATTGATTGTTTTTGGATTTTGGGATTGACATCTTAGACTGGATGTGTTTCATTTTAAAAACAATTATTATTCATCAAACAAAATGGATCCTATGATGGTTATTTAAAAATTATGTGGAAGGTTAACTCTTTCATGGGAAGAAGATAGATATGATTCTTTTATGGGACTTATTTTGTTTTAGGGGGTTACTATGAGGATTCTTCATATACATCAGATTCTGGTTATAGTGAATAGTTGACAAAAAATATTATTCAGAAAAATGAAATTTTACAATGGTGTTTTCTATAGGTGACCAATATTTATAGATTTTTTCACCTCGGATAGGTCTCCATTGGCTTAGTAATCATAGGAATTTGTCACCAAGATATGTTTGAATTTTTCTGGCCAATGAGTAGCTTGGAAATTTTGTTTGTCGGATGACATTACATATTCAATTGAATGAACATCATGAGGTTTTCCACATACCAAAGATTATTAAATACCATCACGATTCCAATATCATTCAGATAAATGGGGAGAGTGAGGTAGATCTACAATTTTCTATTCTCGAGAATCTAATAGATATTTTTAACTATAATGTGAAATTATTCCACGGGATGTCGATTTATTCTACATAACTCATATAGTTGAGGACCTGCGATTCTAATTTGGATTTAGGGAGAGAGTTATTAAGTAAGGAATAGTGGAACCAACTCTTTACCATACATCATTCATAGACTTGACTTATTGGGGATGTAGTGTCTTATGGTGATAATTTTTTTACATCCCATTACCCTCATTCATTTAATTTCCCTTTTATATAAATTTTTTACTCTTTTATTGGGTGAGACATAGTGTCTTGAGGGTAGAAAAAATTTTCTAAGAGATATTGCCAAATGATTTGGTATGTATGTTGGATTAAATTAATTTATCCTAGGAATAATCATGTTATAGATTTTTTGGTTTTCTTCATTTGTTTATAAATTGTTGGTTGTATATTGGTTTTTCATGCCTGAATCTTTAGTTATTTATGTTTTCTTTACATGTAGATGCCGCATAAGGATTACATGATTTTTGATGATTTATATATATATATAATGAGCTATACACATATCATGAGATATTACACAGCCTATAATTATTACAAGTCGATTAATTTCATAATTCTTGTTTTGAATAAAATGATGTAAGATTTTTTTAATTAGCTGGTCCTTATGGATACATGATGTGTAATTTGATTATCTTTCATGTAAATTTCACAGACCTTGATTTATGATTTTCATACGAGTTATATGTTTATTCACTAAACATGAATCCTTATTTCAATCAATATAGAGATCAACTCCAATGATTTTGGGATCCTCGAAGCCTTCCAGTTCGATTTGTTCAGTGGTCGATCATAATGGTTTTGTGCATTGTATCTTCTGGAAGGTAATACATTATACTTAGTTGTTAACATCATTCACGGTCGATATTTTTTATCATACTATCATTTCCTTTTAAAATTTTTTGTTATTATAATGATTCCATTATAGATATGATTTGTATTCTACTTCCGGGGCTGATTTTCATGTTGTTTGTGTTGTATTCAGTGTATGTTCTTGATGTAGGTTGGGATAATTTATCTTTGATGAACCCTTTTGTTAATTTAAATAAATTATAAGATGTGTATATTTTTTCTAGGTCCTACATTGAAATTATTATGTTATTTTATTAGTGGATCTTATTACATGCATGTGGTACATGAGTTTTGAGATAGACAGTTCTATCCTTATCCTTTATTAGTTAAATTCATTTCTATTATTGTTTCTATTATTTTTATAAATATAATTAATTGATATGAATGATTTTATTGGAGTTTGTGGAAATGGTTTTCAGATTGAAGTTGTATATCCCCTTATTATGGTAAATGAAAAGTGTTTTTAATGAATTGTGATATGGTTTGATGAAATTATTTGGAAAATAGGACACATGGAAAGACATGGAAATTTTGGTATTAGGCATAGAAATAAACCTTGTACACTATAGGGGGAGGTAGTTCTATTATTGGTATTTCCTATACTATCTAGGAATATTATTCTTGGAACATTATATACATCATGGGGGTTCACTTTCATGGTTTTTCATCTACACTCTCGACATCAAAAATATTTATAGAGGCTTGATGAATGATATTTCTTAATGTAGGTTCATGTTTCCTACCTATCGTAACCTAGCATGATTATTTGTGTGAGGTTACCATTTATGTTGGGAAAATTTGGTCTATTTTTGATTAAACTATTTTTATTTTACTACCATTGATTTTATATGACTTGACATACCAGGTTTGGATTGATTATATATATATATATATTGCATAGAAACTTGTCTACCTGATTTATTTATTAATTTAGGAAAGGGGGAAATTAAATGGTTTTTTGATTTTGAAATAAAACATGATAATCTATATATCTTGTAGTGTTTTATTTAAATTTTAGAATTCATGGATTATTTTTCAATGTTGTAATATTTAATTCCTAGTTCCCACCCAAAAAATCATATTATATCACACCCTATGTACCACATTTGTGGTGAGTAGACCATGTTATGTCATTCAATATTGGGAAAGTAAGGGACATGCAGTGTGGTGGCGAGGCTTTCGATTAACTAGGCTTGTGTATCTAGAGAGTGAGACAGTGGATGTTTTCCCACGTTATTAAATTAATAATATTAGTGTAGTTGTTTGTCTTTATCATCTTCTGTTCAAAGAGATGTCTCTGGGATATTTTTATTTATTATATTTTAATTATTCAATTTTATTATTCTTTTTCTATTTCGAAATACATATATGTATTAATGTATTCTTCTGAAATATAATTAATTAAATGTATATATATTCCATTGTGTCTTTTTCAGGATGGGATAAATCATTTCATCTATTTTTTGTTGTTTCCTCGATGCTAGAAGCCCACCCATAGTGATCCCGAATGCCCATCAATGATGTGTAAATTCACACCAGATGATAGTTTTATATGGTATCTGAATCCGGTTCAACATAATCATATAAAAAAAATTGTATATGTTTTATGTCACAATGATGGAAAAATTATATGAGAAAACATTTAAACACTGCTATGTTTTATTTTTAATTCACTTTTAGGACAGAGCAAGGAATTGAACCTTAAATTAAAATAATATAATATAATAATGATATAATATTTTGATATGGTAGTACATATACCACAGAAAATAAAATTTGAATATAAAAGATTCATTTCTCAAAGATGGAAATTTTGAAAAGAGAAACCATTTACATAACATTCTCCTTCTAGAAAATTTCATTGACCTCTTTTATAATAAGAAAATAATATTCATGAAATATTTCACAATATTATTCATTTATAACATGTTTTATTCTTGATTTATAATCAATTTATAAATATATTTATTTTAGTGATACCATACATTCATCCTATGATGTTAATAATTTTGTTCATTTTACAAAAGTATTGTATAATTGATACTATTATTATTATATTGATAGAAAAAAATATTTCCAATAAAATTAACTTTAATATAATAAATGAAATGTAGTAATTTATTATTATAAAATACAATTGCATGATATTTAAATTTATGATTTATGATGTTGAAAACAGAAGTGAACTTGATATATGTAATTTATAGATATCAATACATTACAAAATATTGATCATTAATTTTTTTATTTTAAGAAAAATATTTAAGAAACATATTATTCCTTAATATCATATATATATATTCATAAAATTAAATTTTTACTAGATATTTATTTTGGTGGTGAAAATGAAACAGTTTATCCTTATAGGTGGTAGTCATCCCACTTGCATGGGATTAAATTTCATTTTCTAATGAATGTAAATGGAATAAGTTAGATAATAATTAATGTATATTGAAGTTAATTTTATTAAAAAATTCATATTTATTAATAAAATGAGTTCTTATAAATTTAAATTTCATGTACTTTTAAAAATAAACTATGACATTCATTGAGGTGATAGTTTTCACATACGCATGAGGGATTCTATGATTATTTTAATGGCTCGGGAGGAAGGGAAAAAATATTAATATATTAAATGATAATATTTTTAATAAATTTGATATTGACGTGATTTTTTAAACATTTCTAGAATAAAAATTTATGTGGTATAAGAATAAAATAATGGAATGGAAATTAAAGCAGAAAATCGATGAATGTTTTCATACTCCTGGGATCAACATCATATAAAATTTGATTAGGGATTTTATTTTTTAATTATATAATATAAGGAACCCTATGACATGGATATTAGTTTTGGTGTTGTAGTTTTTTTATTGTTTTCTACCTAGATATTTTTTTGAGATAAAGTATACATGTGAATATATCCTTCTATAAGGGAAATTGGTGTCTTATATTATAACAACATTAGTGAAAACATACTAGATAATAAATATTAATTCTAAATATTAGATACATTATTATAGGAATTAATTAGTGATGGTGATGGAAATTTAATTATTACACTTCATGGAGGAAGAAGTTCACACATATTCACCATCAATATTATCATTCTTCTTTTTATAGAAAGGACACATACAAATATAATTAAATCAACATAATGAAATACTTGTATATGGACAATACTTATGTTATTATCGGTTTATAGTTATTATATATTTTAAATAAGTAATAGAATATGTTAAATGAAAATTATCTATTATTACAATTACAACATATTTGATAAACCTATTTTCGATCATTTTTATACTACAATTGGGATGGTATTTGTTTATAAAAATCCCCTTAAAAACAATAATCGTGAAATTTATAAGGTGATTAGAAAATGATCACTTAACCTATATAGACAAAGGGGGTGTGAAGAATAGAATATTGGTAGTTTCATTTTATATATATGGAAATGAAAGATTTATAATTTTCTAAAAGACTGAAATATATTTTATTTATATGTATAAGAATGATACACAATGTGAATTATTCTTTTATGATAACGTTGGTTAATATTGTAATCCCTTAATCAAATTTATTTTGGACATAATTATGAGAAATTTTAAACAATAACTTTTTTGACAGCTTCATTGTCGGATTATTTCTTTAACCATGTGAATAACTTATTCATTACTAAAGAGTTTTAAATTTACTTTTAATTCATTGATTATATCAAAAATGAACATGGGATGAAATTTTTGAACAAATAAATCCCCCTTATAAGAAATTAATGTTTTTTTGGGTTTTATATCATTTAAAAATATATTATTTATCATAATATTAAATTAATTTCATATTTAGAATAATTTTAATAGTAGAGATCTATATTCGTCAAATCATTTATTTCCTTGGAATATAAACACTTCAACTATAGATTTTACTTCATTATTGAATATAAAACAATTTCTACATAGTAATTAATCCATGAAGAATTAGTATTATATTTTTTTGAAATCATTCATGACGATTTTTATAATTACTATAAAAACAGTGTGTCAAATTTTTAATTCACATAAGGTAATTATACAGTAAAAAAACTAAAAAAATATAAAAAATAAATTTTTTTTTTGAAAATAATCCATTATATACATTACTAACATCTTTTTATATCTATGATAAAATAAAAGGTTATAGAAATGTATGAAATGATAAATTTTTTAAATTTACATTTCTGTAAATTATATTAACTTTTAAATATGTGAAAACATTGACCATGTTTTCATTTCTTAGATAATTGGATTAGGATGGTAAATATGAACATATCGAATAGTAATAATGATAGTATTAAATATATAATTAAATAATTATCTAATTGTGTTTAAAATTGGTTATCTAATTTACCCTACCCAATATGGCAAGTATTTTATACAATTATTATTCATAATTATAAAAAATAATGATATCAAAATAACCATATATGGAAAGGTTGATTCGAAATATGGATTCCATTTCTCAAATTTAAAATTTTAGAAGTGTTAGATATCCATTTTTAAATAATATTGAGATAATAAATAATTATTATATTTAAAAAATATGTTTTAAGAGTAAATATAGGTTAATTTTTATCCCATTAATAGTAAAAACCATAATATAAATGTTAAAAAATATTATTGAATATATATTCAATATATGTGATTAAGATAATCCCAATATATTGGAAAAATTAATAAAATCACATTGTTGATTAATTTTTTTCCATAAAAACATTTTGTTTGTACTTAAAAATTCATTAAACAATTAATAAACCCCAAATTCATTATACAAATATATAATGAATTATAATTTTTTACAAGATATTCTTAACAACAAATAAAATGGGTTGGATATATATTTCCCAAAATGTAATAATTATTCAATAGTATTGCATTTTTTTATATTCAATGTTTTGTGTAATTAGTGACATCTAATACATTAAATTTATATTAAATATAATTCCAAAAAAAAATTTGTTTCATTATCCTCTCATTAAAATGATTTTCAACCACCAAATTCAATCAATCAAATATAAAAATAAAGATATATTTGTTCCATAACTTCCTTGGGTTCCCCTCTAGCTTCATAAAATCTCATATTCATTCAGATAACATTAATCACATGATTAGAATTATATAAAAAAATTTATATCTATTATAGAATATTTTTAAAAGTTGTTCATGATAGGAAGGATCATTTTTTATTAAAAAAAACTCTGATTTGTTATATGAAGTGTTGTAGTTTTTTCCTCATGTGAGATACATGGATCACATTTTAATCATCAGATCTGTTTGGTTGAATTGTGAAGTTATTGGAAACAATCTCCAATCATTCAAGAATAACAGAGGGAAAATTGATCATGGGAATAGGTTTTAATTCATTATAAATATATTATCCATATTAAATCGATAAATGTGTAGAAATATATTTTCACTACCATCGAATTACATATCTCACTGATGATTGTAAAAATGGCTCTTCTTTCAACTCATATATTCCAAGATGTTCCACGAAATAACTCAAACCATCCATTAAATTTCCTACAAATAGACCAGGTCTAAAAAGATTTATTTCTAATATTAAATATCAACATGTTGGAGTTTCGTACATTTTTATGTAATTTTATTTATAAGGATATATCTGAATTCTCAAATAAAAGTAATTATTATATGAAAAATCGAATTCGAGAAGGTATTGATAACAACAAACATTGAAATATAGAGATATGGATGGAAAAATATCTTATTGGTTTTTAATGGTACTACTAGGATGTCCAAATATTGGAGTATGATATGACATATAAATAAATAAATCAATATATATGTATATTATTGAAGGAATCTTTATAACATAAATGTTGACTTCAGATCTACATCAGATACAATAGAATGTTTGACCCCTTGTAACATTATCACATTATCAATATATATTACCTAATTCATGGCTATTAGAAAATATATTGTAATGAAAATAATATATATTAATTTCAAAATGTCAAAAATGAAAATCCAAACACAATTATGTTCATTACATGTTTTTGGTACATTTGTTGAGGAAATCCATGTTGATTTTTTCCCATTTCCATTCTGGTATGGGTAATGATTCAAAAATAAAACTACACATATATATAATAATCATAAAATCCACTATATTTAGAACCAATAAATATCCTATATGATATATCTCCTCAGGTTTCAGCACTAGAATTATTTGGTTAGATTTGTATACAAATTCTTATATATAGGATGGATCGAGAATGATGACATGCAATCTTAATTCGTAAACCCATTCATTTTAAATTGTATTTATGTGACACATAATCCAATAAAAATAAATATCGATCAAACATAATGATGATTGAACTTATAAACATTTATCATTATCATTTACTCTTCCACATAATCATTTTCTCTTCAATCGTTACATGGAGAATTAGTTTAACTATAATTTTGAAATAAATAGATTTCTTGACTACAATCATTATTTCAAAAACCATCATATAAAATAAAAAAATTATAGAACTTTTGTGATAATCATCAAATATAATATAGAATGATCATTTCATTTTATCTAATCAGTCCATGTATTCTATTACTATGGTGCTAATGTATGGAGTAGTTATAATCATTATTTAATAAAAAATATTTTCTATTTTAAATATAATATTTTTATGAAAGAATATATACTTTATGTTTTTCTCAGTCATTTTTTGATCAAAAAAGTTCAATTTTATTAAAATTATTCTATATCATAAATATAAAAATGACAGAAACTAAATCTAAATCAACTGTCACATATTTTCACTCCTGAACCATGAATTGGAATGATGCATAATCTATCACCATTTAATTTTTCATGAGGATTCATCCATGACCCATAATCGTTGAAACACTATTTCTCAAAATCATTTCTCCAATGGGGGTTATGTGATCATAGGTTCATCAAACTACCTAATAATTATTTCCTTCAAATTTTCTACACATTCATTAGGCTGATGAAACATGACTCCATTATGATTTACCATATATGTTGATTAGATATCCATAATAAATAATAAAAAATACCTAAAATATAATTCTATTGTTGAAATATATGGATTTATCTCACCGTGGTTGGTTTTGAGAAACTTAAATTAACAATACACAATGATGGAGCCAACACATTACCCCTTCATGAGAATAAATGATAACAAATGAAATATTATTTAGCTAAAATTCACACTTGGTAAAATTTCAATATAACATATTCTTCATTATTGTCAATAATAAAATTTTCATTTAATCCAAATGAGCATCCAAAATCATAAAATATATTATAATATTGTAATTATTATACCCAGAAAATAATCAATGTAATATACAAACACATTATGAGTTTAATTCATGAAGATATTAGTGGAATTAGTAAAACCAAAGGGAATAACTATAAAATAAATTATTCCAATAATTATATGGTGGAAATTTTATGGAATGTCTTTTCTTTTTAACATAAAAAGAATGGAGAATTATCATTAATAAATATTTTCAAAATATTTATCTCCTCGTTATTGAAAAAAAAATCAAAAAAAATTCTTACATGATACTTTTTTTTCAGTTTTATTATGTTAGTACTCTATAATCAATTTATAGTCGAATCAATCCATATTACTTATTGTAAAAAATAAATAGTTAACCCCTTGGTTGCTAACATATCCAAATGAATCATTTTTCATGATTTTCATGGAATTTATCCATCAATTCATGCAATTGAATTAGGTATAATCTATACATAATAATTCTAATGGGGGAATATACATGTATTTTTTATATTGAAAAATCAACTTCATTATTTTGAGGAATTATCGAGAAATATTTTTTATGATCATAAACAAAATCACATAAAATATGAATGTGTTAAATTTTAATTTTGTCTCTAATAATATGAGTTAAATACTATATTTGAACATGAAGCCTAGGGAACAAAATATATTTAATTTATTTTTGTAAATTTTTATTTATCCTCACACTTATAGGGGTCATAGGTTTTTTTATATTATCAAAAAATAAATTCCATGATATGAAATTTATTTTTTATTTATATAAATATATACATCTCATGATCAGAATGACCTAAAATTATTATAGATGAAGAATCACAGGACTTTCATGAACCAAATTCTAACAATCATCAATCAGAGAATAATCATTAAATCGAGGTATGTTCATTGTAATATTTTTTGTTTTAAATTATTAATGATCATATAATCATTGTGGTGTTATTGAGATACAATTATAAAAATTATTCAGAAACTTATGTGCTCTTTTGTAAATAATTAAATTATACCAAATTAGTTCTAGAGTGGATGATATTTTTACTTTTAACCACATTGTTATCATAATTCCAATTAAAAATTATGATCACATGTGATTTTAATTTTTCAATAGCCTTATTAGGTTATTAATATTGATCATCATCATTTACCTTTAAATTTTAGAAATAATTCATATACTTCTTAGACTCATTTTATTTGAATCATATTAGTGAGAGTTGTGGATTCTATGGAGATCTTTCACTATTAATATCAAAATAAAAATACATACCATCATATTTTAATTTGATACCTCAATGAAAATAATTACCAAATATAAATAAATTATAAATCCCAATATAAAAATTCCTTTTAGGTTTTATTCTATTCTTAAGGCTTAATGGATGATTCATACTCTTCCCTATATTGTTTTAATTTTTTTAATTTCCATTGATTTCTATAATTGCTGACTTTTCAAAACCTCTAGATTTATATCTTACTCAAATTTACCTTTAATTATTGACAACATATCATACAATTTAATATGAGTTATTAATGTTATTTATGGAATAATCTTTTTAGTTACATTGTTCTGAGAAAATAAAATTAGATAAAATCTTCTTCTTCTATCGATGATAATAATTCAAGAATTTCGTTCATGTATTATAAATTTTCTCTCAGTGGTTCAAATTTATTTATCATAATTATTATTTATCTCATGTAATTAACTCTACATTTTCATATGAAGAATACTATGTTATTAATTTATTATAAATAATATTATAAACTCAAACAACTATACACTGTAAATTTCTTTCAATTTTGTTGAATTCATGAAAATAGTCAACCATTTATCATTATCACCTTCTAAATGATAAACTTCCAAAATAACGTTTTCATGATTGAGTAAATGGATAATTTTATATATATTCACATCGGTAAAAATACATATTTTAGAAACTAGTATACATGTATACTCACTAAAATAAAATGGAGGATTCCTTCGTGAAGGGTTCAATAGAATGTAGTTCCGTCATTTGATAGTTTAGATTATCAACATGATTTAATTCATAAGAATGTTATGTAATAAAGTCACTGTGATTTTACATTCAATTAAACATTTTTGATTTTGTCATAATATTGAAATACGTTCATTATCCATCAAATTCATCTTTATGAAATTACATTATGGTTCTACCCAGTGACTAAAAACAAAAAGCATAGTTTTAGAAACAATAACCATAGTTAATAACCATATCAACATGAAAACATTTAAAAATAAATCTAAATCATAACACTATATTTTATATTAATGAAACCCTAGGGTTAACATTTTTTTATCAAGGATATTATTATTTTAAAATATATCCTAACGCTTTATAACGAAATTTTCAATTAACCCATCCATATCTCTGGGTTGTGTCTAACCAGATTTGTAGTCTTATGCCCAATCAGCATTCACTAGTGATGATCAAATAATTACCCAATAAATCCATTTTATATATTTCCCCATATGAATACTAAAATATATACATATCAATATTTTTGTATCCATATGGGGATTCATATACATGTAAAACCATTCTCAATTCATTACCCTTGCATAGGATGTTATCATAAACATTGGATTTTCCTATGTATTCTCATAAATTATTCCTCACCATAATTTCAAAAATAAATTACTAAACCACCATCTTATACCAATTTAGGTGACCCAAACATTTCATACATAAATATTACATATTATTATATGAATATTTATTCCATATAATAATCTTTCGGTCTTGAACCACAATGATTTATTATTTTCTAAATATTTTGAGCATAAAATACTTATATTAATGGATCTACATAATCTTAAACTAATTAATTAATAAATGTAAATTTATTAGACTTACTAAATGTTAATTCATTCATAAAGTACCATAAAAATGAATTATAGTAATGGGTGTTCTCATATTGTCTATACGGCTATATAAAAGGGAAATTGATGATTGTTTAATAATAACATAAGAATAGGTGTATATAAAATGATCTTATCATTTGAAAACTATACTAATTAATTTATTGAAAATAATAATGTTTCCTTAAATATTGAATATAACATCCTATGACATCAATCATAATAGAGCCAATGAACTTGTTATAGGAGAGAATATAATTGGAATAAGATCTTGTAATAAAAGTCATGAACAATTGTGGAATATTCATAATAATATAAATATTATGTTATTGGTGCCCATAAATACATTCTTCGCATTTTAGGATTCAATTAAATACCCATTTACCAACATTTGGGATGGGATGAACCCCATTGTACCCTATTTTTAGATTTGGATAACACCATGTTTATGCCCTTTTGGGATTTATAAGACCTCTAGTGTTCCCTATTTTTGGAATGATATAATCAATTATGTACCATTTGAGATCATAAAAAAGTAATATGCATCTAATTTATTTATTATATATAACATTACCACCCATTAGGTTATCATAATCAGTTAACATGTATTCTACAAGATCTCAAAAACATTAATCATATTGTCATAACATAACAAATGTAAAAGGAAATGGATTTCAAAAATCTTTTATCATTATAAATATAAATAATATAGTGAAATAAAATTAGTAGTATTATAGAAATATATCACCAATTAAGTTTATTTGAAATCATATCATGTTATCATTGATAAAAAATAACTTTTAAATGTCATTGGATCATTTTTTTGGTAGAATAAAAATTTTATATAGAAAACAAATTTTTAACATATAAATATTTAAAAAATGAAATGTAAAACACATTAATTGAAATTATCTAAGGAATATTGAAATGGAGCTTCAAATTATTTTGTTTTAATTACCGTTTTAATAAACTTTTATTCCATGTAAGGTAAAATAGTGCTTTCATTCACATTGTTAGTAAAAAGTAAAATTTTACTCATTAAAGAAATGCGGATTCATTTATAAATTTTTATTTATTGTAAAAAATTGTAATATATTAAAAAACAATGATAATATCAAAAATAATCTTGAGTTCATTTATAATGAGAATATTAGTATAGTAGAAAAGGATTAGCGACCAAAAAAATATTAATATTTTCTATAAATAAAATCATTGAATATTTTGAGCAACTAAAGAGATAAAAATGAATGGAAAAATAAAATATCTATAAATATACATATCCTATTAAAATAAATATTATTTGACAGATAATTATCCTAATAATTCATCGTCATGAATTTATCCATGAATAATACTGGTAAAATAAAAGAGTAACACAAAACACTTATATCATGTTATATATTCTTTGTCATTGTTTTATCCTAGTATATGTAAATAAAAATATCTTATAGTACTATATAAAAATTATATTAATACTTATATAAACATATATGATCCCCTTTTAATATTTTAACAAACATTTGTTAATAATTCTTCATTGAAATCATCATTTTTGGGTGTTCTCAATATTCTATTATATGGATGCTTATATTTGAGAGTTTTAGTCTTAGTATATAAATCATTGTTTTTAATTTCCTAAAAAATTAATCACGTAATAATTTTAATATTTAACAATTTTATTCAGTTTTATAACTAATTATACAATGAAATTATAAAAAATGATATACATTATTTAATGTAGATGCCAGACTATACGTAAGCCTGAGGGATGATTATAGTTTTTGATGGATTGAATAAAAAGTAGTTAAATAGGAATTCAAAATTCTATAATAATTATTATATCCATTATATTGTTTGTAGTCATTAAATCCATTATAATAAATGTCCATCCATAATGGTGATGAAATTGAATCATATCTATTTTTGGATGCGGCAGCCTATATGTATGAATGAGAAATAATTTCTTCTCTAAATTTTATATAATATAGTTATAAAATGGTTATAAAATCAGAAAAATAATATAATATTATATTGGAGACATTGATGCTACTAAATTTGATTGTCTTTGATTTATGGGTGTAATGTGGATGTAAAATTACAGAGATCACCTATGTTGATTAACCCCTCTTTGATAAAATTCATATAGATCACTTCATAAGTACAATTGGGATGGTATAAAAAGGATCCCAAATACCCTATGAATGAAATAATAATTTTTTTAATAACATTTTATTGGTGTTGGTGTAAGTACATTTCTAAATTTATTTTTAAGAGTAAAATAAAAGTTGTATCCTTTTATAGTGGGGGAAATGATACACATAGAAATACATCAATCAATTATCATTAATATCTTATTTTTCACATTCATATGAAAAATTTTGACAATTAATTTAAATATAAGGTAGCTTATTATATTAATCCATTATTCTAATAGAATCTTTATAGGTTTATATGGAACTTTACACATTATTTTTTTATTTATCCTATTCAACAACCAATTAGAAACATAATCGCCAGAACAACTATTTCAATACTAAAGGTTTATAAATGAATATATATGTAAAATAACATCACCTAATAGATTAATGTAATATTTTTTTAATTATAATAGAACACCATATTTATATTTAAATATATATTTTTCAATCATTTCAAGATATATTTGATAACATAAAATACCATTAAATTCAGTATAATAAGTTTTCACATATCATGACATTAAGGAGACATGAACTGAATAGAATTAAAATGTAAAATATTTCACCACAAATTATAAATTACTATTAACCAATAAAATTATTTTAAAAATTGATCCATCCCAAAAAAATTTCCATTTTTTAAATCATTTAATGTTAATTTTTACCACATGAAAAAATTACGTGTCAACAGTGTGTAAGAATTAAAGTTAATAATAGAATAACTATAAAGTAAAATAAATTACCCTATAATTAATTAATTTGTTTCAAAATATATATTTGCATTGGTTCATAACATCTCCTGATCCATATGATAATATATATGATTAATTAAAATCATGAGAGTTACATTATAGAATTTTTTTTACTTAAAAAAATTAAGGAAAATATCAATGAAAAATGAAAACATGATTCCATATAATCAAAAAATATATTATTATTGATGAAATAAAATATTTAAATGGAAATCATTAATTTATTATTTATATTTTTAAAGCATTGACATATTATTTTTAAGCATAATTTCCCATGTTTCACATAATACAATGACAAATAATATACAAGATTTCTATTCATTGTGACCAAAATTAGATTTTACCTATTTATAAAATTATTAAATGAGGATTATAAAAATTTATTGAAATATTATTATTTATATTATTTTATGTGTCAAAAATAAATTATAAAATAAGTTCACAAAACGCAAACCAATTCCATTTTTAGAAAAATGTTTTTAAATTATTTAACTTGACTTACTGTTATATAATACCTAGTAAAAACCAATATAAAATTGTTACAATTTTTTATTCAATATTTAACATATAAATTTAATTTAAATAATTCATAAAAATGATAATTTTAATAAAAATATTTTTCATGAAAAGTGTTTTTTCGGAAAACATCAGTTTTTTATATTCAAATGATTCTAACGAATGATAAAAATTTATTTTATTTTGTACACCTATCAATAATTTGTTTTTAAATCATAATAAGACCTACTCGTTCTATAAAATCCGTAATATTTACAATAACTATCATGTTGTAAAAAATAACATAATACTTTAATATGGTTAATCTAAACACATTATTGTTTATAAATAAATATATGAAATACATTAATTTTATTTCAAAGGAAATACACATAGAACCATTATTATACAGAGAAATCCCATAATATATATACATATATATATATTAAAATGACAAAAACTATATCTATGTTATCCCACACTCTTAGTTCAAGTGTTAAAACAATATACAATGAAAACATACTTTGATATTATGTGATATTTTACAAGAATATCATACATATTTTTTCAAATATTTATAGAGATACAATATTATATATCATTAATTTTTTATGGATTCCCTTATCTCAAAATATTAGTGTCTTATAATATTAGTTAGATCTTATTTTTATTGTAAATAATCATCAATATTCATTCCATACTTGATAATATTCTACACATGTCCTTTATTTTACTCATATTTATATCATTGCAAACATGATATATAAGAAAATGAGGATATGGGGTTCGAAATAAGTTAAAAAAATATAATATATTCAAGGGATACATCAAATGAATTTGAAAAAAATAATATCACTAGGATGTATCTTATTAAAATGAAAATTGAATAATAATAGTTCTCCAAGTGATATAATAAAAGGACATTTAATCTCAAATGATAATTCAAATAACATGTATTAAGAATAGAAATATTTGAGACAATAAACATGATCCATTAATCATAACGGAGGAATATTGAAATGTTTAATATGAATGTGAAATAAAAAAATGTGTCACATTCATCCCTAAAATATAACCATACCATAGTGTAGTATGTATCACTACTATATTACCATAACATTTTGGTTCTTGAATTACTTCTTGATTGACATAAGATATTGGGGAATGCATAACTACATGATTATCATATCATGGAGGAGGATATATCACAACCTAATTACCATATCATCGTAAAGTATAAAAAACTACAAATTAACATAGTGGAAAATTAAAAAATATAAGGCTCACATAATTTTAATATTGGATATTAACTTCTAAACGATTCATTCGAATGGAACATAATTAAAAACCAACATCTCACATAAATAAAATGATAAATATTTGGGAAACATGAAAATTAAAACATTCATATATCAAACAGTACCTACTTACCACATGAAAATCATTGGGATTCCTATAAAACTACCATATAAAACATCATAGTACATAAAGGGGATGAATATATATGGTATCGCTGTAAAATATCACTAATTATGCTTATCCTATTTAAAGGGCGATGAAAAAGAATCAAACACCATTATAAGAATAAAACATCAAATGTTACCACATAAAAAGTGATTGATAATTGTATTTATTGATATTTTGTGTTTATTTCCCAAAAAACAAAATTTACAGAGTATATAATGAGAAATAATTTATATCTCAATAAATATTTATGTAAATAGTTGAAAATGGTTGATGAATAATACCATAATTT
The DNA here is from genome assembly GCA_963277665.1 of Viscum album. NCBI lineage: Eukaryota > Viridiplantae > Streptophyta > Magnoliopsida > Santalales > Viscaceae > Viscum > Viscum album. The sequence continues at coordinate 1,350,872 of OY728127.1, forward strand.
TAAAATTAAATTTTATATTGTATAAAAGATGATGATATAGGTCATAATAAAAATACATTCTTGAAAAGGAAAAGAGAAAAATATTGAAAAATATATCGTTTAAAAAGAATAACAAAAAATTTATACATGATTGAATAACTAAGGTTATCTCAATGATATTTGGAGAATAAGATAAAAAATATGACCAGGAATAGAAAAAGAACATTAATAATTTAAAATTACATTCATGAATCCATTATTGAAGAAATACACTAGAACCCCTTTTAAATGATGGAAATATGAAATATTAATGACGTATGAGATAAATAATTTACCTGTTTCAGTATAAGTGATTTATCAATGCCCAAAATAATGTAAATATATAATGATGGAAAAGAGGTTTTTTGGTGTGCATGGGTATATTTCACAACAATGTTATATGTTTTTTAGAAAGAATCGAACTACAAAAGATACATTAAATTAATGATAATTTTTTAAAATGAAAAAATTGAATCTATCCTGTAATGAAATAATTAGTTGGAAGAAGAAAATAAGAAAAAATGTCTCAATAAGAACCAATATAACTCAATGAAAATAAATTTTTGTAAACCAAATATAATACTCTTTTGGTAAATTGTGATTAAAATGGACATTGAATGGGTAAACCTAGTATTGATATTACCATATATTTAAATTTGTTATTTTTATGATAAAAATTCACAAATTGGAATTATATAAATAAATAATAAGAGGAGGATATATAAAATTTCCCAATAAAGGTAATTTGAGATAAGAAAAAACCATAATGACTTTAATAACATTGTAATCAAATAATATTTACTGGATGAAATTTATAAGGAATACAAAATAAAATGAATAAATATATTGTTTTTATATATTATGTCAATAATGTATTATAGAATCTATTTATTTTAAAAAAGTCACATAATACAAAACTTGGCTCGTGTATAATAATTTTTAATCTTTTGTGATGAGAAACCCTTACCAAAACTGTCGATATCAAAAAATGGTTGTTAATTTCTAGTATGATGAAAATTGACATATGAAAAACTTATTTCATAAACATATTCATATAAATTAAATTTTTTCAATTTATGTTATAATAATTTTTCAAAAGTATAATAGTTAGTTGCATTTACTTGGTACGCAGATGTCAGTAATTTTGTTCATTTTTTACACAGGTTGTAATTAAGATGTTGGTTTTTTTATTGATATAATTGTTATGATCTATATATTATTAACGTCACTTGAATATAACATCTAAATTGAATAATATTGACACAATATTATTTAATGACTTTTTTACTGATGATATATGATTATCAAAACAATGATGAGATTTTTTTAGGTAAATTGCCGATATCAACATATTATTTTATATTGATATTTTTTCAATAATAATATAAGAAATAAATTTTTGAAAGAAACTATTCATTAGTATAATATATAATCAGAAAATAATATATCATAATTTGTTGTGTAACTTGGTGATGAAAAAAACATGTTGTCCTTGAAGGCGAGTTTTCCCAAAAATACACATGAGATCATTTCATTTTCTAATGATATAGATAGGAGGAAGGTAGATAATGATTTCCATATTATGAATCCAAATTCCGTAATAAATACCATATTTAACTATTAAAAAAATTATTGCAATAAATATGAGTTTGTGTTGAAAAATAATATATTGTTCACTGAGGTGATTGTCTGTATGTTTTCAAGAGTGATATTTTTCATTTATTGATAATGTGAGGGGGGAGTATGAAATTATTATTCCATTAACATGAATATATTTATGTGTAAATTGGATTAGAATATGACTATATTTTAATTATTATAATATGTGACTATGAGGAAAAATTGAATAGGAAATGAAAGTGACTTGAAGAAGGATTTATTTGTAATTTTTATCATAGTTCATGGATCTACAGCTTTGATATTTTTTATAATTAAGGCATATATCAATTTATGGATTGACCTATATGACATGACTACCAGTTTTTGTTTGGCATGTGGGTATATTGTTTCTAGTATGGATATTCAGTGGTGTGAGGATAATTAGTTTTCTAATGTGAGATTTTTATAAGTTATAGTGAATAATATTTTTAAAATATTCATAAAATTTTATAAAATACTTGACATTTTAAATAGAATATAGACCAAATGACCTAATAATTTGATAGGCTGTATTGTTTGATACATCTCCCATTCATCATTTGGTCACTTGTTATTAATATGTAAAATTTCTTTTTCCCCATAGATTCATCCACTTTATGATTTTTACATTTATCAAGGTCACAAATTTATAAATGATGAATAAATTTTTTGACTTAAAATAAAATGGAATATATTAAATAAAACTCATATTATAAAAAAAAATTATATAATAATATAATAAATAAAATAATTGTTATAATTAATAATTGATAATAATTACTAAATAATAAATATATAACACTTTTAATTTTTTTTTATATACATTAATAAAAATTCTAAAATGAAATCATACGATTTTAAAAAAAATATATTTTTTATTATAAAAACAGTATTTGGGTAAAAATCAGTTTAATAAATTAATCTCATTTTTACATTCAAATTATTTCTTAAAATTTGGTTTTTTTAAAAAACAATTTTGAAATATTCACCTTAAATTAATCATTTTATAAAAAACCCAAAATATCAACACAATATAATATTTAACTCCTATTTCAAAATATAGTTTTCAATTTTCCAAATTAATATATCCAAATTTTTTATATTGTCTTGTTAATGGAATCGTTAAATATAATGTTGAATCGATTATATAGGAATCTGACATGAAAAATATTCTTTTCCATATATTGTATCAAATAGAAAATTAATTTTCTTAATATTCTATTGATTCCAAAATATAGATTTCATAGGATAGATAGAGGAATGAAAGGCCAATTAAAGTAGAGTTTGATCCAAAATGGCTAAAAAATATTCTAAGATAATATTTTATAAGGATCCCCTCTTTCTCATTTTTTTTATCCTTGTGATCATCCAGGGTCAACTAAATCCTTCAAGAATATGCAAAGTCATCATGTTAAATTCTACACAATGAAAATGTGTTGGGACAAAGACCTTCTGGATGGCATGGAGGATTGATGTTATCGTCTGTGTAATATAATTTAGACTAATAAAACCCGACTATTCATGAAGTGTATAGTGTTCCAAGGAAGCCTCCAGTCAACAAAAAACTCAAATTAATATAAATAACCATTTAATTATGTCATTTAATGGGTTAAATCTCCTTTGAGATATGAATAAATGATGTGTGTTTCCAAACATATCGTTCATCGTGACAGAAAGAAAAAAACGGATCTCCAAATTATCCATGTTTCATGAAGCCCCCACCATTGTGTTTTTTAGATCCTCCACCATTCATATAAATTATTTTAGATAATGGTACAACCTGTTGTAGATTAATAAAGTACCTTATGGATCTTGGTCCTTTTTCAAACACTGACCCTTTGTGAGGAATCTACCCATTATGAAGTCAACCCCAAGAGAACGCGGTCATTATCCCCCGGCAGGGGCACATGTTTCATGATATATTGAAATATTTCAACACCCATAGATCATTGATGACACATATCATCGCCAGAAACCTCTCTAAGAAGCCCCATAATTCATGAATCATCTCTTTGGGTCCTCTCTATATTGCCTACCTACAATTAGAACACATTCAAAAAGGTCATGTTCCCAGGGCCCCCATACAAACCCAGGACTTTTTCAAATTCAAATAATCTAATTATATGTCCAGTTTCATAAGTTGATATTCCAAAAAACATCATTTAAAGTGTATCCTAGTCCTCTTCCAAACCTATTCTTTCTTTGTATAGGTATCATACACATTTTTACTTCAAATAGGAGACACACTAACGTCAGCATCCTAATTAACCACTCCACCATTTTAATTCCAATGCCATGACTCGCCCTAAGGAAAATGAGAGGAGGTCATATAATTTCATTGTGGTGAAGAGTGATACCCTAAACATCTTATTTTCATTATGTAAAACTCCCTAGTACCGATTCTAGGTTCCACAATGCTAACAACCATGAAAATTCCCTATAAACATAATGAAAACCTATAGTATTAACTGGTGTGAAAATTGAATGATTCTCTATGTATGATCAACATAGTATACAACTATCTCCCACCACTGGGTACATTCACTCTCTGTGGGTAGCTTATATGTGTAAGAGCCAAACATCCATAATTAAATCTCCATTCATCAAATGATATTCATTACCATATGAATTTAAATTTCATGGATCGTTCATATAATATGAATTTCTACTATTGAAAGTAACTATATGGGTTTTGATAAATGTAATCTAAATTGGATATACAGGATGACTCCATGAAGACCAATCTGGAAATTGGTATCACTTATTATTCCCTCCTGGGGATTCACTTCCCAGATCTTCCTCCACAGGTCATTTTTAACCAACAGTAATCATAGGTGTTACCTTATAAGGACACACATCTAGGATCTTCCACCAAGGGGAGTTATGATTCATATTTTCTACCCCCCCCCCCCTCCATAGGGATTTCTAATCCATCAGTACTGTTAGGTTTTTCCTCCTAGGGAAAACACTACCAGATCTTCCTCTATGGGGAGTTTAGTCCCACAGCTCTAGACCCACCACTATAGGATGTTCTAATCATTTTGTACACTGATGTGTTCCAGCCTATAGAAAAACCTCCAAGATCTATCTCTATGGGTAATTATGATCTATAAATTTGGAACCGCCTCAATAGGGTGATCCAATCCATTGATAAAATTAGGTGTTCCCTTTATGGGAAATCCCCTATATACCCTCTTCCTTGTGTTATTCTAATCAACACATTCAGAAATATGTCCGTGGAGATTTCTTATCCATTAGTAATCTCAGGTGATCCCTGATATGGAAATACATCAAAGATCATCCTACATGTGACGTTGTGACCCAAAACCTTGTAACTACATCCATGAATCATTTTTATTAATCTATAAATTCATGTATTCCATCATTGGGTTAAACCCCCTATATATGCTTCCAGAGGGAATTATGATCCCAAAATTTGGGTCTATCAAAATGAATAATTATAATCAAATAGAAAACTCATTTATTCCCTCCTATGGACACACCTCCTATAGAAGCCTCTATGTAGTGTTCTGATCATGATATATGGATCTACCCACATGGGGTGATCTGATCCATTGATAAACTCATGTATTCCCTCCTAGGGATACATCTCCCAGATCCCCCCCCCCTATGAGGGGTCTTGATCTAACACCCTATCTCTGTAATACAATAACAATACTACCAAATCCACAAGACACTAACCTCACACTCTGATCCATCATAATAGAAGGGTCTAATCCATCCCCACAATATGTAGAACCTTCGACCTAACACAAAACACCCACCTGATGCCATAAAAAATATTTTAATGAGTTTTGATACCTTGGAAGACCTAAAACCATGGTTTCAAATACCTTGTGATCTTACCATGATGCATTGAGTTTCTCACCGATGATTCCAAAAATTAGATTCCCTCTATAGTGGATGATTTATAAGTAAGAAACGTGAATAATTTCAAGACATGCCTAGATATTAATAATTTGAAAACTCTTTGACTAATGGTTACGACCATGTCACGCCTGAAAATGTGTCATTAACTGGATTCAACATTAATATGGAACCAGGAATGGGTTTCATGAACGTGACATGATATTTGAATGAGTCATTGAAAATAGAATGAAATCCATAGATAAACTTCTAAAAGGATGAGCCCATATCCTACCAACCTAATTAGGTCATGGATAATACAACACTAGTGAATGAGACAAAATATTCACACCATTTGGAATTTTGGAAAGACGTACTACAAATGCATGTGATGGTCGGGTGCCCCAGTGAATGATTCATAAATTGAAAATGTGGAATGATGTGAAACTCTTCTCCTTAACCATGTGTATTTTACGAGTATAATGAATTATAAAATTTAAATGTTATTCCATACTAACATTTGGTGCTATGACCCATAATTAATATGGTGGTCCTAGAATAAAATTCATATATTCATTGGGGCGGTAATCGTTTGGCATCATTGGTCTATGACTTTGTCAGTGTGCATCATTATATGCTTTTGATTATTAGACAACATTGGGGAATTGAGAATCAATTCTCAATTACCTCTACTAATTCATGTATCTAAATTGCTTACATGAATAAATATTTTCAATATAAAAAACCTAGAACTATCGAGACTTCATGTCGGATAATCATAGATTTTAAAATCCTGAAAAACTCCACCTATAACATAGACCACCAAAACATCATATATTTCCCACAAAAACCCTGTCTCACCCTCATAGATCATCTTGAACTAGGAGACTGATTCTCTAGTGATTTTAAAAGGATATTTAGAGAAAATTACAACCATTGATATAGTCCACTATGACATAAAGGCATCTGTTCCACATCAACATCGCTGCCCCTGTGGTCTACATAGAGGGACCCCCACCCCCAATTCTGATGATGATTCAATTCAATATTCCTTTCCGAGAGTCCTTCGTTGACTCAATACCCAACACCAAGAGTAAAGGGAATATTTTCTACATGATAACCATGAACACTGCCCTGGATCCACACAGATGAGTTCCAAAATGGCCTTGTTGGGTGCATGGAACAACTAGTGACACATGTGAATGAGTATGTGGACATCATTCCCACTATACCCTACTAGTTTGAAGTACATGAAACAAATATATGGGTTAAAATTATGTTTCTTCATGATAAGGTAAATATACAATAATCCTTTACACCCTTACACTACATGCACATCCCATTAGATCTATATGATAAGTGAATATCAGTCAGTAATGTTTACAAATTGGGATCATGATCCATTATGCCTCATTGGATAACTAAATTGACTCATTCGATCTCTTTCACCACTAACATCTATTACAAGCAATCTCGTTGCATGGATTATTAGTGTAGAGGTCATCCTTGCACCCTCACTAATTAGAGTGGAGGTCATCTCTACTATTTCAATAACCAGCATAGAGTTCTTCATCGTTATGCAACAATTAAATTTGGAGGTCCTCCCGACTCCAATGCAAACCAATGTGGTGGTCCTCCCCACTAACTCAAACTACAGTATGGAGTAACATCGCATACTTCTAATTCTCAAAAAAGGGGGTCCTAGCCCTATTACTAACAAACAATATGGATGCCTCCCCTCATATTCCTTCCAACTATAGTATAGATCCACCCCACCATTACACAAATCCAAGAAGAGTCCATCCTTATTCCAATGCTAGTCATCATGGTGGTCCTCCCTAGGTCCCGACATAAAATTATGGACGTCAACCTCTAATTATAACAACCTCACAGGGGGATCCTCCCGATGATGATTGTATACCCATCAATGATGAACCATCCCAAGGTGCAAGGGAAAATACTCTCTGTCAATGGATAAATCCTGATAAATAACATGTATTATTTGAACTTGTTGACCTCTCAGATTTTAAGACAATGGATGAATCAATGATGGATCCTTCACTCTAGTTTACATATTCTGGGGGATGATCATTTTAGTTTAGATTCAAAAATATGGAAGTTAAAGTCAACTTGGTTTATATATCTCTCTATAGATTTATATTGGTGGAGGATGTTCTATCTCCTTTATTGGGGATCACTCTGGAACAATCATCATCACCGCTAGCTTCCCTTCTATCCACCTCCAGTCTAGAGAATGGGGAAAATTCAAGGAATTGCATGATGACATCATATGTTGAGAATTCCACTAAGCGAGAAATGGATGTTGACTCCCATTCAAAAGAGGAAATGGTGAATACATCATCGTACAAGGATGTGATGGTGGTGTTGGTGTCATTCAAAAGTGACATTCTAGAATTAAATAGAAAATATAACTCATGTTGTGAACCATTAAATGCTAAAAAAATGGCATACCCATTCGAAATTAGTAGAACCCCCCATATCATGGACAATTCAAATTGGTTCGTATGCTAAATAAGTACAAGATCATTAACCTAAGTAAGAGGTCATGTAATAGAATTTGTATGTCGACCATCTATCTGAAGTGTTTTGGATGCCTATAATTCAAAAAATTATCATTAGAGAGTCCCGTATAGGGGAAAATATAGTCTATTTATAAAACACTATCTTGATAAAATATTACAACCAATATTATGAAATTCCGCCTTTTTATTACATAACATTTCATTAAATTTTACGAAAAGAAAATCATTAATGTTGAGTGTCCATGAAATGAGGAACATAATATATGAAAAAATAGAAAATTATTCTAATCCCCTTGTAATGATTCATCATAGGATCAAATTACATTCAATTACATTATCTCATAACCTCATGACATATATCAAATGAGAGGGTGAGGAGAAGGCGCGATAAGGGAAAACATGGGAAATAGTTTCCATTTGATATCAATAAGAACTTGATGAAATAAATAAAAACATGAGAAATAGAAAAGGATGAATATATTAATAAAAAAACATGATTCATAACTTGAAAATTTGTATATAATATTTTATTTATACATTCTTATAAATATCACCATGGCTCATCCACATGGTGCCACAAAATTTACCATGGTTATTAACCATGTTATCATAAGACTTGTCATCTCAAGAGATTAATTTATATAAACAATGCGTTGGAGTAATATAAATGAGAACCCTTAATATGTATTTATTTTCATATGAGACACACATATCATAATCAAATATTTCATAAATAACCCAAATATAGTATAAGAAATTTTTTTCATATCGAAATCATTGCATTTCAAAAAATGCTAAAAATGTGATCATTTTATCATTTATAACCCACAAAAGGGAATGAGTGATTAATTTATATCAATTATCAAATCAAATAATTCATTTTTATTTCTTGATGGATTCCCCATGAAATAAATAGGTATGGGTATTCCCCTAAATAAAATAAAATAATATCTTTAGAAAAATAGTGTGATTTGGAGACAAAAATTCTACAGCATAATTACTATTAAACATTACTTTAAAAACATAAAAATGATTGGGGAAAAGGGAATCCCATTAAAAAATGACTAATTTTAAATTATAGGGATAGAATACAATTTAAATATGAAAATTGTGTCGAAATTTTATAGACATTCCACATGAAAGATATTATAAAAGGAAAAGAGAAGTTAAATAATTCCCTAACTACATTTCAGTACCCTAATGAAGACACATCAAAATTCATAAAAAGAGATGATTGTGAAAAAATGGGTTCTCTCATAAATTGAAAATAATATGGATCATAAGGGGGATATTTAATGACATATCCCAACAAAATAAAAAACAAATTAAAAATCCATAATATAAAGGGTTTGTTTGAAATGAGAAGGGTGGTATACTACCTTACATTATAGAGTAACTTCTAAAACTCTATGATTAGGGCCTCTAGGGTTTAAGGGAACCATGTGAGTACTCTTTGTGAGGTAATAATATCATATATTCGTGAATAATGTGATTCATATGAATCTAAAGGAAGTAATGGGAGGGTATTTATAGAAAAAAATGAGGGAATATTTTATTAATTTTGAATGGACACCTCATTAGCCGTATTTGAAAAACCATGGGCTTTCCCAAGTTATTTTCCCATGGAATGAGCCACTTGGGACACCAAATATCATATTTTAATCCATTATTGTCTACCATGATCTTATATTACTTATTATATCGTAATGAAATAGATAGGATGTCATTAAACATACCGAAAAACCATAACTATATTTTTATTATTGATTAAAAATTCAATTGTGATTGAAAAATACCAAAAATTCCCCCTAACTATGTTTTTAAATTTTGAATTTGAAAATGAAATTTTTTTTATAATAATTAATTTCATTTTAAATTTAATTATTAAAATAAAACACTTATGCACAAAATAGAATTTTTAAAACATTTATTTACTCACAGTATGATATAATAATATCACATTATCATTTTAGATGACTAAAATATATTTATATATTTATAGGTGATGTTACAAATCCATTGGTAAAATTGTCATTCATAAGGATAAAGTTACTATTCTAAATGGTTTTGTTACTATTCACCAAAAAATTATGTTCATCTTATTAGACTACAAATATCTTACTGGCAGCAATCATGTGTGACTTTTTTTTAAAAAAAATCATTTTATATAAAAAAAATTTGAATAATAATTTTTTTATTATTCCACAAAAATATTATTTAGAAAGAAATCCTCATTGATCCCACATTATTCATCAAAAAATATTTTTCATAATAAAATTGAAATTTCATTGAAAACAACAAAAAAATCTCCCATGATTAATTTTGACATTTGGAATTCAAGAATTATGTTCATTTTAAAATGAAAATTCACTATGTATGAGGAATTTATGAAAAGTAAATTCTTTTACTTTTAAATTCATTTTATAAAATTTTCCGTAGTTGAATATATATTTTTTTAAGAAAAACTATTCTTAAATGTTTATATCAAATTTTTGGTCATTGATTTACTCATCCAATATATTCATGATGTATCATGGTCTCATGAAATAAAAATTCACTATATATTATTCTATTGTAAAACATTATAAAATGTTATTGGAGGAGAAGAGATACATAAAAAAATAAATACATTTATCTGTTCGTTACATTCATCACCCCTTAAAGAAATTATTTCCTAAAAATTTTATCCCACTAAAATGTTGTAAATATTAATAATCTTATAATTATAACTTATTTTTACGTCTTAAATCATCATGATCAAAAAAATTATTCATTAACAACAGTTTCATTTTCTATAAATGCGTCATAATGGTTCTTTAAATGCATGTTATTATCCAAACATATCTTCCATGAATATTAAAATAGCGGTGCAACAATTCCCATTGTCATGGCCCAATTCCCATTTGTGTGTAGCTCAATGCGGTGTTTTTGGATTTTACCCCAAGATATATATGTGTCAGAGCCACATCCACTTGTTCATATCCATATAGGTATTTATTTCGTCAGGAAACACATTCTTAATATTTATCTTATATACCAAAAATATTTCATATACATAAAATTTTTAATCGGGTTATTAAAAAATTTCATATCTTAATTTCAACAAACAAATAAACTATCCTATGACACCAACTATGGACTCTCTCCTTTTTATTACAGTAGTTTTTATTACATTTTACATATAATGAGTTTTAATGCGTAGTGTCATGGATTTCAGGAATATAATACCTAAAAATAGAAAATATTATTATAATCCACTGGTACATCGTCATTATAGGTTCATCTTACGTTCAATTACTACATATCATAACATGGGATATACATCAAAGGAGAGGGTGAGCAGAAGCCCAAGTAAAAAAAACAAGGGAAACTATTTACATATGATATCAATAAAAACATGATGATATACATAAAGACATGATAAATAGAAAAAGGGTTATGTCATAATCAAAATAACATAAATAATAACATGAAAAGTTTGCTAGAAAATTTAGTTTGGAAAATTTATAATCATATCACCAGTTTCCATCCACAAGGTGTCATTAAAATTACAAATTTTATTCATTGAGTTGACATAAAACGTGTCGTCTATAGAGATTAATTTCTTTACCCAATGTATTGGAGCGCTATCCAAACACACCCTTAATATGTATTTCTTTCATGTGAGCCACACATATAATAGTAAATATTTTCATAGATAACCTACATAGAATAATAGAAATTTGGTTTATATCCAAATCATGGATTTTTAAGAAGTGCTAAAAACATGATTATTATGTAATTTATTACCCATGAAAAGAGAATTTGGATATTATGTATGTCTTTTATAGAATAAAATAAATAATTTTTTTCCATGATGAATACCTCTAGAAATGGAAAATTATTAGGTATTCACATAAATAAAATTATATAATTTTTTTAGAAAAACGGAGTGATTTTGGTATTAAAATTCTACAGCATAAAAACTATGAAACATTATTTTATAAATCATTAAAAAGAGATAGAGAAGGGTATCCAATTCATAAATGACTCAAAATAAAATAGAAGGAATGAAAAAAATGAAATTGAGTACATGGTATCAATATCTGAAGGACATAATACATAAAATAAAATTTGAATGGGAAAGGGAAGATTTAAAATTCCCTTACAAAATTTCAGTGGCCTAACAGTGTCATATAAAAATTGGTAAAATAATTTGATTGAGAGAGAAACGGGTCTCTCAAATTTTGATAATAATATGTTTTGTAAGAATAATATTTAATTAAATATCCCAATGTAATAAAATAGCTATTAAAAAGGTATATAAAAAGTTGTTTTTTAAAAGAGAAGGGTGGTAGATTCCCATACCTTGTAGAGTAACATCTAAAACACTATAATCGGGATATTGGGGGTTTAATGGAACCTTGGGAGGACTACAAAAAAGGTAATACTATCATAAATATGTTGATAATGATTTTGGAATGAATGGAAACGAATGAATGAGTCCATATTTATTGAAAATGTGATGGAATATTGTATTAATTAAAAAATTATACATCCTTAGTGGTATTTGAAAAACTATGGGTTTTCCTATGGTATTCGCCCATTCTATTGGACACCTGGGACACCTCATGTCACATTTTTGTAATTTAGGGTTTTCCATCATCATGTTTTAATCCTTATATCACAATGACATAGTTATGATTTCATTAAACATATCGATAACCCAAAACTATATTTTTATTATTTATTGAAAATTAAACTATTTCAGAAAAATCACCATAATTCCCCATAAAATTATTGGGTGAGTAGAAGTAAAAAAATTAAATACTATTTATATAAATGAATCTTATTTTAAATTTTATTGAATAATGAATATAACAACACATAACTAATAATTTTGATAACAATATTTTACATACACTATGATATAATTATATCACATTACCATTTTAGATTACTAAAATATAAGCATAATTACTTAGTTGAGGTTAATATTCCACTTGTCATATTACTATTAATAAGGTTAAATTTACAATTCCAATGTGTTAAGTTACTATTCACCAATAATATTAAGTTGATCTTTTAAAATTGTAAATATCTTAGTGACCGCAATTGGTTATGTCCATTTTTCGAAAACCGTTTCACAGAAAAAATTATTCAATAATAAAATATTTTTTACTATTCATAAAGAAATCCCAATTCATCAATTACTATTCATTAGAAAAAACTATTCATCCAATACTATTCCAAAAATAAATAATATTCATCAAAAAATTGAAACTCCTTTGAAAACTACTTAAAATTCAATGAATAATTTTTTTGAAATTTTGAATCCAAACATGTAGTTAATTTTAACATGAAAATTCTCTATGTATGAGGATTCTTTAAAATGTACAATTTTTACCTCTAAAATTAGTTTATCATGTTTTTCTCAGTTTACCATATGTTTTATTAAGAAAAACTATTCGTAAAATTTGAATATCACATTGTTTTTCAAATTTGTACAAATCCAATGTTATGCATTAAGTATGATGTTCTCATGAAACTATATTTCACTCTATGTGCATCTATTTTAAAACATAATAAAAATATATGATGGAAAATAGATCAAAAAATAAAATAATTTCACTTTTTAGGTCATAATATATATGATCGTTGGTTAGATTACCCCGAATGTTAGGAGAAACATGATGCAATCAACCAACAAGGATGAAGGGTTCATATCAAAGAACTCTCCTTTTCTTAGAAGCACATATTGTTAGGATACCACCTGAAACTTCAGAAAAACGTCTATCAAGATCCTCTTAATAAACTACTAAATTATGGAAGATGAGACATGGTACATACATACCTATTGACTAGAAAAACATGTTGTTCTTCATTTCATCAGAATCGCACCATTGTGAAACATATCCATTTGATATGATAGATAAATTTTTTTAATATTAAGGAAATCATGGTTGTTAATGAACTACATGATAATAAGAGGTACATGGGCACCAATATAGATAAAGATTGGGAAAATCCACCTCAAGGGGTGATAGAGTTGTGAAAATATTTTTCTGAAATGGTAATCACTCATCAAATGAGGCCAGAACATGTCCATTTATGTCCAATAGATTAGGAATTACTACCCACCCATCATTATATCCACAAAGGAAAGCGGCCTTTCGGGCCCTTTGATCCAGTTGTGTTTGTTCCAAATGTTTTTATAGACCTAAAGTAGTCACATATCTACATTAGATCAAATAGAAAAAATGAAATATCTTGGATCTCATTCATAAGAACCTCATCCATGTAGCCTCTGTTCAGCATGGGGGCTACATGTATCAAGTAAGATACGATGTTATGGGATATAAGAATATATAGTTTTATGACTTATTGTGCATTCTCCCTAAGATGAATATAATATTACCTTATTACTTCATAGGGGCCCCCTCTAATATAGGGACCATCCCCAAGAATAATTGTTAGCCACTCTCAACACACTCCTGGATTTCCATGATACCGGGATTGTGGAAATCTTTCATGATGTAATGTTGTACTCGAATTTGAGGACAATATATTTGACACCCTGGAGTTTAAAAACACCATATATTCCAAGTTCAATAGTATTGGATACCCGCATCAGCACCATTACAACTTCATCTCATGGTGTTGACTTATGTTATGCACCCTATAGGAACATGGGGATTCCAAACTCAGGTGTTTTTTTCATACACTATAAGGACCAATGTTCACCAATTAAAATAGGCTACCCATAGGGTATATTTCTTATTAGGAAAACCTTCATATATAGTTACAAAACAATTAATATCCAATTCAAAAATATAATTTTTTTTCTATATCTTCATGGTTTATTTAATTAAAATTAAGAAAGTAAATGACTTCTTCCCCTTGTATAAAGTCCTCACCTATTAACATGACATGAAATTATTCTATGACAAGCTAAAAATGAGGTGCATATAGAACATCAATGTTAATATGGATCAAAAAATAATCCCCTAGTTCTTTATAGGTGGATTATCTGAGTTTTTTGATAAATAATTGAGTTTGGAGGAATCCTTACAGCATTGTATACAACAATCATTATTATGTACTATTCAAGATCCTTTGAGAAGACATATAAAAGTGCAGATTTTTTCCACAGTGTGTACAAAGTCCACAGACCCAATAGATCTATTGGAAACATCACCATTAAATATTTTACAATGGAAGAATCCCTAAAAAGAAAAATCTCACCTTTCATATCCATGTTAGGTTCCACGATGCCTTGTGTAGCCACCTAGATGAGAAAATGTGGCTCCATCCATTCATCAAGTATAGGATCCCATGGTTCAATTTACTGAAAAAATTAACCAAAAATATTATTTTAGAGATTCACAGATCCATTAATATTTCATAAGTACACTAGAAAATGTAATATTATTGTTGATGAAGTTCATTAATCCCCATGAATCTAGAATAAATGATTCCCCGATCATTTCCCATAACATATGATCCTAAAAGACCCATACAAGAAAAAAATTCAATTAGAATATTGGATATTGAACCATATATATCATTTTTTATTCAATATTGATAATATTTTATAATAGATGGAACATATGTCTTCCACATTATAAGTCATAACAAAGTCTCCAGAGAATATTAGCAGTCTTATACTCATGGGACGTCGAAATACGATGACTGGATGGCTTGTATGGAATTTTCTCACAATCATAGTGTAATTTAACATAATTTAAGTGGACAAGAGCCTCATATAGTTTCCATTACCCTTATAGGAACATTACTCATATCAATGTCTTAACATTCTAAATCTATGGTGAAAAGGAACTTGTGGATTAAGGGAATTCACATTCCCCATTGGTGCCAAATCCATCAAGTAATCTTGATGTTTTCATGCCCCTTAAATTGAGGAATATGACTGTGGTTTTACCAATAATGGATAAACTAACTGATGATGAAAATTATTATAAAAAAGTGGGCACCATCATGCTAGAAGAATAGTTCATGGTGCTAGATAGTATGGAGTGCCATGAAAACACAATGATTACCTCCGGCTGACACTATTGAAGGAAAGGATAATGAAATAACATTCATAAGAATGATAAGTCTAAGGATGGTGTAAAATTATATAGATAATATGTATAATGATTCCTGAAAAGTCCATTAGGTACAATCTTCCCATTCTTCTATATCATGCATGCCTCTGTATCTGACTGTTTTAGTTGACCAAGAAACCTTATCGCAACCTCATCGTGATTTTTCACATCAATACATAGTCAGAACACATCCAAATGTCTATTAGCTACTAGTTTATCATTGAAGGTAAACCTATTTATAAAATATTTTCTCATATACTATTCATCCAATAATAGATAACGAAATTTTATTTTTTGTGCACCCTACAATACAATATCCCATTATCGGAAAAACTATACATGTTATATAGAATAATATGATTGAAAGAACCTCTGTAGAATACCTATGATTATTTTTTTCCTTAAGGTCCTCCACATGTCAAAATAAATTCTTGGGAACCTTACATATTATTTGAAAACAACACTCAAATTTAAAATAGTGTCAGATTCAACATAATCTGACATTGCAGAAATTTCTGATTAAAAGGACTTCTAAATAATCATCTCATTATTTAAGAAAGTTGAGGAATTCAGAATTCAGTGGAACTTGTGACCACCCTATATCACATCCTAGATCAATAGATTTGAAATATAACAGTTTCTAGTAGACATCAGTTCTATAATTAACCTCATTACACCATTACAATCTATAATAATGGATTAAACATTGAATATATGACTCCATCCCACCAAACAACTCTTTGTTGTGACAAGAGTGATCAGAATCTGTGAAGCATGGTCGATCTAAAGACCAATTTCCGTGGAATGATAGAAATTATCTAATTTATTGTACTCTTATGGGATTAAACATATAATTCACTACTAGTTCGACCATGGGTTAATTTTAACATATAATTCCCCTCCACGTAAAACTAGTTCCTGAAGTACCCCCTCAATGGTTGATTAGTGTTCATTCATGGCCATGTGTCCCCCGTCAACTCCTATAAATCATTCTTGATGAATGATGACTAATTTAAGATGAATAAGAAGTAGTTTGGAAGTAATTATTTAATGTACATCAATGCCTCAATTGTTATGGATTGAAATACATTCAATTTCTTGTCTCACTTTAATGATTCGTTTTTTCTTATGATTCTGCAGCTGCATACCACAAAGATGAACCTGAGAGGTTTCTTTTTTTTCTACATGGATATTTTTTTCATTATAAAAATTAAAAAAATACCACCATTAATTTACATCATTATCTTCTAAATGATAGTCTATGATTATTACATAATCCCATACAACATTGTAGTAATGAGATTTTCTCCCTGTGGCCATCATTTCATAGAACTGGAACATATTCCATAATGCAGGAAGGCTCATGGAAGGCGACTCTCCATAAATTATTTAACATAAATTATGACCCTCACACTCAATGGATAAATGGAAATCATACAAAATATCATATTCTCATTGTATCAGTAGAGATGAATTCTCATAATAAGGATTCAATATTCGCCCATGTCAGCACATGTGTTTCCCCCAAGAAAGTTCATATGGAAGAACAACATCCTCCCACAAATTCCTCTATCTTAGATAATAAAGAGTATTTAAAGGATGGAACACTTATATATAGATATTGTCCCTCAACTATATTTGATGGGATGATTTAGGTGAACACTAGTGTAACACCCTGAGAATCTAATTTAAGAACATTATATTCAATAACTTGTATGACACACAACACCATGTGAATAATGGAATATAATATCTGGATAATTTATAATATTTTTACTCTTTTAAATGAATTTAATATATTTTTTAGCTTTCAATGCTTGAAACACCAAGTTCACGTATGATGCATGCCACAACGAGTTTCTTTGATAGCATGTGTTACAAACAATACTGAGTTTTAACAAAACAAAAATATATATTGAAAATATTATTATTTGAGAAGAAATAACATAGATGTTAAATTAGAAATTAAGAATAGATTGACCTAAATTATTAAAATATATTTCTAATAATATATATAATATGAACTGGTCAGTTAAAAATTAATTACAAATGAATATAACATGAAATTGAATATCGGCGGACTATTTTTATAGATTACTAATTTAATGATCACATAGTTTTCTTAACACAATAAATTATATTATTTAATATTATTGAGTGATATTAATTAAATATATATAGTATATATTCAATTTAATATTATTTACATTGATCCAATGTATTGAATTAGCATGAGATAAGAACAAACAATATTTTACAAATAAAAACCTAATATTTTTATTAATGCATTTTTACCAAATTTTAATGGATGGCCTATTTTAATATAAATTTTTAGAAAATTTAAATTTATTATATTTATGAAAAAAATTCATATTTGAAGTAAAAACATTAAACTTTGGAATGGGTAAAATTTTTGTATTTTATTGTCAATATTATTTTTTTAATTAATAGTGAAAAATACCGAATATTTGTTATAAATTATTTTTCATGTGATATATTTATAAGGACAAATTATATTGCTTTTAAAGTAATATTATATCATATTTCTATAAAGTAATACAATTTATGTCATGGAAATAATATTCAATTTGAAATTTACTATGAAAACATATCAACCGTTATGATGTTTTTACATTAAAACCCTGTATTTTCCTCTCGTCTATGGGATTAAATATAAATTCATTTTTACAAATATTTGAATGTAATTTGGGAAAATGGATTCCATATTTTTAATTATAATAAATATATTTTATAATAATATAAACATAGTATTTTACCACAAATAGTACTAAAGGTAACTAAAATTAATTACAATAAGGTATAGTTAAGATAAAAAATGGACTCAACCTCAATCTTAAGGACACAAGTACTCATAAAAATGTCCAAAAATCCATTTTTATGACGTATTTAGACCCTATAATACATTTCATCTAATTTAGTTCATCATTGGATCCATATTCCACGTATAATTTTGAATTGATTTCCATTGTAAATATTCATCAATAGTGTCATTCATCCTCTACTAAAAAAGACCTTCTCTCCTCCTACATTCCCACACATCTCCTGACACATCAAATCGACCATGATATGACCAAATAGATCCTAAACATTACTACCCTAATATTTGTGACATATACTTGGAAATAATGATATCCATGGAATCATTTTGTTCAAAAGAAATATAGTTAACCAATTAAGAGGTAACCAAATTCATTGATATTTTTAGTTTTATTTCCATTCTGCACTCTCTAAATATTCTTTATTACATTATTATATAGAAAAACGGCATCTTATATATAATATTTTTATTGTTCTATGTATTCAATATAAAATTACACACTAATATTTTCAATTATAATGAACATACTGTTTATGTGAATGGAGAACTCCCACCTCACAAAACGATTATGGATTATTCTTTACATGCTGCCTCTCATGTCAATAATTATGATGGAAAATATATTTATATGTGATATATATGATATTTATTATGACTTTTATATTCATTATTTTTATATTATTAAATTTCCATATACCTTTTGATTTTTGAATATACAATATCATTGTTTTTAGAAGTGTGGAATACTGCTCCATCAATGTTTTGTGGTTCGTTCACACTATACAAGGAAAGTATAAAGATCATTTTGAAAAATTTATTATGAAATAAAGAACATATATATTAAATAAATCCCATTATTACCATATAAAAAATATAATATATATCATTTTCGTTATTTTCCTATTACACACGTAAAAAGTGATTGCGTCATTCGTGGACGTGTAAACTATCACCACCCGACATAATGTGATTCCTTTTACAAAAAAAATATTCTCTTTAGTAATTAGTATTAAATTAAACTTTATTTATGATATAATGATCATTCTGGAATGATATGTTGTTACTTACCTTCTTTCCATATTGATGATTAAAAAATTGGATGGTTACTCATGCATATGAACGGTCTACTATCTCCAGGACTCTATCACTGATTTTTTTCGTAGCCATATTTAATTATTTATTTTAAAATTATAATTTATTTATAAATATGATAATTATTTCATTATTATTATTCTGCTGGTATTATATAAATTCCTCTATGACCATAGTTGACCTACCAAAGTTGATTTTGACACCTAAAAGGAATTATTCCAAAACAACAGTTGTAAACATAATTGTTTATGTAATTGGATACAACATGTTCATAACTGAAATAAATTTATTTCAAAACACGAAAAATGGTTTCGAAAAAATAAATAATGAATATATGTTTATTATACAAGAATTTAAATGACGTTTAATTGAAATGAAACACAAGGTAAGGGATGTCATCTCAATTTACATACCATTGAGGCTTAGTTTTTGTTATAATCCTAATTTCATATATATTGTGTATATAATAACCTTTTACATGATATATCATGAATTTCCATACTCTTATGATATTATTACTTTCATGTAATTTTATTCGTTCATGATTCTTCTGAGTTAAAATGTTTTAAAGTGGTGTGAGACACTTTGTAATGCTTAATGTGTTTTTTCTCAAGAATAATTTTATTTATCAATCATATAATTTTAGGAAAATTATGTGAACATATTTCAATAATACCTTTAAATTTCCTCTCCCCTGGTTTATAATGTAATTTTCCATGTATTATTACCATTTTTTCAATATTTGGCCCTGAAGGTATTTATGAATTTTTTTAAGAACAACTAAAATTATTTATCTCTTTACTTGAAGAACCTATTTTCTTCTAAAGACCATGTTGTATTAAAATTATTTTCAATTTTTTTAAATGAATGGTAAATAAATTTTTATACTTTTTTATACAAATGTTTTCATTGGAATCCTATTTTTTATTTCCTGATCAATGAATTTTTATAAAATTTTATCGTGAAAAAGTAATGTTGTTTTAACCTTGTATGATATGTATGAATTTACATGTTTTCATTCCATAAAATATTCCTATACATGTCTAACAGGTTTTTAAACAATTTTTTTTAAAATCTATATTTAGTTAATTGTTTTTGAATGTTTTTTTCAAAAAATGATATTGTCCTCAATAGGGGTTTTAAAATATATTATTATTATATTTTCATTCATCAATAACAATAACCTTTTATTTTTATCTACTTGGGTTATGTCATATTGTTACCATTCATAACATTCTCCTAGATGGTTTATGATTTATTTTTCCAAGGATATTATTTTCATTCACTTCCTTGATTATTTTTAGTCAATATGAAACATTCAATTTCCCATGATCATTCGAGAATGAAATTCCACTAAATATCCATATCAATTTTCTTGGATATGCATATATCCTGAACCAAATAATAATTCACATACATTGTTCATACATTGTTAAATTCCTTGTTTATTTTTATAATAATTGGCTAGCCATGTTCTATTGGGTTTTACCAAATATTTTTTAAACTATCTTGTGAATGGTTTTAACTGTAAAGGTACCACATACCTAGGAAATATTAATTCCAATAAATGTCATTTTTATCATTTAGTTTCCATTATTATTCATCAATGAGATATTGCATCAACATATCGATGGATACATTTCATTTTACATTCAATTATTAAATGGAATCAGTTTCAGTCTCATACATTTCCATATTTATTTTTTCTTATCTAGTTATTAAAACGGAATATTATTTCATCTATATTTCAGTATTTTTGGTTCAATTCCTTTTTATCATATTGATTAATTTTGATGTCTATTCCGTTATTTAACTTTCCATATTTATTTATTAATATTGATCCATTATTTCATCAACTATACTTCACCCTTACTAATCAATTTATCTCACCCTTATAATGTTTACTTTCCCATAAATATTGTAAGTGTACTATGAATGATATGTAGTGACATTCTAGATGGAATGAAGTTATCCTAGAGGTAAATTATTAAGAAAAAAATGTGTTGTAAATGTTAAAAAAATTATTAATAGAAAACTCATTTATTTATGTTAAGTTTACCAAGAATACTAATCTTTATGCCCATCATGTTTGGATTCCATGTAATCATTTAAATTTAGTTGATAGTAGACACTCTCATGGGGTTCTCTAGGGTCACATAACTATAGTTGGTATCAACGGATATTTATTTGAAACAATGGTAATCAAAATTAAGAAAACATATGTTATACAACATTAAATTATAATAGAATTTGAGGATAAGTGTTGAATTACACCCTTGAATTTTGATAAAGTATATATTAAGTGAGTATTTCAAGAAATACATCATTTTTATGGATACACGAAGGGGATATGTTTCTAGAACCGAGGTACCTAGGTGTAACCACTCTATCAAGGTGTGTCAGGCCTAACTCAGCATAATGTGGTAAATGACAAAGAGACTTACTACACAACTAGATTTCTAATCCAGGGGGATATTCATATGATAAATAAAATTTTATCTTCAAACCATTGTGAAGGATTATATCATATGATTAAAATAAATAAAATAGGTTAAACATAAGGCTTTTTTGATTGAAAATAAGGTTTCAGGGTTTATAATTCATAGAAATTATATTATTGATGAACTGTAGAACATGGAAAGACATATGTTAAATTAAATGGAAGAAGTATTTATGTATTATGGTTTTATTGAAATCCTTGTTTAGATAGATATGTAATGATTAACCTTATTTCAAGGTTTTTCATAATTTTTTACTTTTGTTTTAGAAATGGACAACCTATAAGCAAGGTGAAAACTCCTTAAATCGGGCAAGGCTAGAGGACTTGAACCCACGACGGATGGACAATGTGTGTTTCACACTAACCAATGACCTACACAATATCTAGTAAAAAGTCATTAAAAATGTTTTGGACCAATATTGTACATTCCTTTGTGAAAATATTGTGTTTGTAGTGTTCATAGATGTTACGTTGGATTATTTCTATAGTTTTCCAGAAATATAGTTTCCCCGAAGTAGCTCATTTGTTGGTAGGTCACAAAAAATTGATTCACTATATGGTGACTCATCAAATGGTGGATCACATATTGGTGGCTAGCCGAATGGTGGCTCTATGAATGGTGTCTTGCATAATGGTGGTTCAACGAACAAGGACTCAATGAATAGAGACTCATCGAACGGTGCCTCCCATAACGAATGGGGACCTGAAAAATGGTGACCCCCCAAATGGTGACCAATTGAATGATGACATTCCTAAAGGTTTCATGTCAAACGGTGACCCACCGAATTGTTACCCCATCTCTGTTAGCTCACACCTCCAAAGTGTTTTTTCCAGTTTGGTCACTCTTACGTTCAACTAAATGTTAAATGAAGAACCTATCGAGGTTTTATGGTTTCTCAAGACATTTGTATTGTAGCATAGGATATTGATTATACACTAATAGAAATTTGGTCTATATCAATGGATATATATTGACATTAAATAAAATCCATGGGAATATCCATCCTAAAATCCATCAGTGGAATGAAAATTGTGTTCTTTCCCACCTCGCCTAACACTTACTCCTCCACCTCCCTCATGATTCTTCCTCCTCCCACCTCTATGATTCCCCCTACTCCCACTACTCTTCCCATTGCTACTCTGGTGAACCCATCCCCCCTCCCTACTATAGCATATTCAGCACACCCATTCCACATTGACTATGTCACGGCTCCATCACACCTAGCCCACATCCCATCTATCACAAATTTGGCACATCCATACAACATCCCCATAATCGCGGCTCTGACACACCTGGCACACCTCTGACACTGCCTCCCCACATCCCTACCAATATGACCCTGATGTCCCACACACAAACACACACACCTCGCAATGACAATGATCTTCCTCCTCCTTCGAGGCTCACCTCCACTCAAGCCACACCACATTCTGCTTTCCTCCTCTGACGCATCCACCCCACCTCTAAAATATACATCTTAAAAGTATCCAACCCAAATCCCTCTAATTTCTATGATAGAATAGGATTTCTTTGATTTCAGATCTCTAGCCTCTCCGAATTTCACCAGGTAATATTTATTTGTTTCCATTTATTGTGTTCTTAATTGTCATATTTTTCCAAGATAGGTTTTCTCTATTAACAATTATTTCATATAGTATGATTTATTTGATTCATTGTTTGATTTATATATGGTTTTTTTACTTATATGTTTCGATTTCAGATGATGGGAATAATTGGTGTATCAATATCAATTTCAGGCTACATGTGTTAAGGTTATTTTAATATCCCCCAGACCCTCCTTCAATATTCTCATATAATTTTAATGAAATTGGATTTAATCTCCCCCGCTCATATAAATTAATATTTTGTTCCAAAACAAAATATTAATATTAATTAAATTGTGTTATTGTTTCTATTTGAAATCATGTTATTACATGGTATCTTTTTTACCAATATTTCTATGTCTTTCATGGAATATAGTATCCCATGTTACATTAGAAATGAGATTTCATTATGAGTATAAATTCTAGTTAGTAATTTAACATCGATTTTTTGTTTGTTGTGGTTCAAAATAAAAATTCATTTGTGTTATAAATTCAATTTCAAATTAATCTAATGGTCAATGGATTATTTCCAACATGATGGGAGTTTTATTTGACGGTATCATTCTTTCATCTCTTTTTTAAGGATTCCATTTGAAATAAAATATAAAATTTTTATTATTATTTTTATGATAAAATATAGAATATTTTAGATTTAAAATTTCTCTATTGTTTAAAATGTATTAACAATAATACTTGTAATTATATTTTATAAAAAATATATTTCTCCAACTTCCATAGTTTTATATTTGTAGTTTTATTTTCAGTTTTTCATTTATTAAGAACATTATTTCAATTAAAACAAGGAAAAGTTAAATGAAAAAAATATATTTATTAACCATTGAAGTGTTATTTGAATTCACATAGCCTTCTATTAGTACACCGGGTGTTGTAAAATAATATATTGGAGTTATTTATGTTATATATTTATTTACAATCATAATTCATTTAAAATTTTAAATTATGTTCTGATAGATGAATGAAAATAATGGTGTGTGACTATTGGTAAAGTGTGTGGACTAAATGAAACAGAACAAGAAATACAAGTGTGTGACTTATTGTGGAACTAATTTATAGTGAAGTTAACTAAAAGAAACAATGATGATTCTTATGGAAATAGTGTATGAGGATTGTGTGATCTTGTTTTGAGATAGTGGCTTTGTTTAGATAAGATTATATATTTTAAACTATTTACACATAAATTTTACAATTTTATGCTTGCATGATTATTGTATCATACTCATCTTATCTCTTCACACTCTCTAAAATCATATATATAATACTATGTCCTCATAAGGTTTTTACACTACAAAACATATGGTATATATTCATTCTTTAGTTTGCAATGGCCTCTCTCTAGTGAATAATATATTGTTCAAATTTTTCTTCATCACATAGTGATGAATTGTGAACTAAGAAAACAATAACAAGATATAAATGCATACAATCATTTATAGTAAAAAATTACACCACATCATTTGAACCCTGATATAAAATTAGTTAATCACGATCATTTTAAAATAAATTTAATTAAAATCAGAAAATTATTTTTTCCCATAGATTCTATTCAGTTTAAGCGTCTCTTAAAATGGTTTGTCTTCCCATTGATACTCCAAAATTTAAATGAATTTGGGCTATAGGGTGAGATATAGCCACGGGAAAATGGCAAGGCATGGAAACTTGTCCTTGAAAGATTATCTCCCAATGAGACATTCTTATTCCACATGAAAACCGTCATCCTCCTTCAACCCTCTCCCCTGGTGATTACTACATCTCAATTCCTCCTCCTCCCTCACCATACCTCCTCCCCTTTTGGCTCTAATGTAGATATTGGACCTCCCAACCAATGGGGATCTGATGTAGTTATGATGCCTCCCTGTTGACGTGGCTCCAGCACTGCCAGCCCACCTACCCACCGAAACTACCTCCCCACATCCCTTCCTATGTTGTTCCGACACTACCCCACCCCACCTCAGAGTGACCCTCATCCTATGATGTAGCTCGATGCTGCTCGATGCAACTCCGATGCAGTCACACCACCTTCTGTGGTCCACCTCTGATGCGGATACCCCACCACCATGAGATTCTTCTCCTACAACATGGCCACCCCACCTCCATAATTTCTAATCTGAACCCACACCTTATGTGGTCCACCTATGATGTAGATACCCCACCACCATGAGATCCTTCTTCTCTAATATGGCCACCTCACTCCCTGATTTCTCACTCGAACCTAGTCCTACCCTCGCAATTTACATCCTCATTTGATTTCACACTAACCCCATTAGTGGAAACTATGTAAATACTATATTAAGCAATTTTTCATTAAATATTTCTACCTCATACCCATCAATATAATTTCATATCCATAACTAGATAGGGTTCTCATAACATTCTATTTTTATGATTTTATAGTTATCATGCAGGATATTTTCTATTTTCTCCCCAAAATTGTAACTACAAATGAATTATATTTATGAATTTATATTTCCCCAATTTCATATTCCACTAATAATGAATTATATTTACATTTATTATATATTCTTAGAATGTTTCATCGGTATTACATTGTTATGTTTCATTTTTTATATTATTGGTTATAAATTTATAATTATTTAAAAATTTATTTGACTTTTCTGAACAATTTAATTAATTTTTCTCATGGTTTAATAGTTTCTATACAACTATTTAATGTAATTTATATATTCATGCATGTATGTTATTGATAATGTACAACGATCAGGGCAATTGTGTATATATTTTCTTGAAAAAATACAATTTTCATGTTATTTATATATCTGAGAAGGAATCTTCTTGATAAACTACTATAATAGATCCAATATGATATATATTCAATTAGGTGTGTATTTTATTGTCATCATAAATTTTCATGTATAATTAGTATTTTTCAGCTATCCATGATTAAATGTTATTGATAATTTTCCATTTCCTACGGTTGGAGAATCTGTAACCATTTCCAATAATTGTTTCCAAATAAATTCAAATTTTAGTAATTTATTCAAAAATAGAAGAATCACCTTTTTTATTTGTATATATCATCAAAAAATTTATATTCCTGAAATATTTTTCACATTTTTTTAAATTATTTTATATCAGTTTTTATAGAATCATATGAAATGAAACCCATTGAAATTTTTTTATAGATAAAACATTGGACATTGGATTGAAAATAACCTACCCCTTTAATAACATGTAATATAATCATTCTACATTGAAATGACTCACCAACCAACTAAATTGAATGAGGATCCATCATTCTAGAAGGATCACAATGTGAAGGTGCATATCATCATCATTGGTTTCTCAAAAGTAGACATTGATTTGAATTTGAAGCTTTACTCAATAAAATTTTATTGTCTTCATAATTATGGATGGTGGAAGATCCAACATCAATTAAAAGTTAAAAGGTCTATGAACTATAAATATATAGTGTCTACCACATCCCATTGTATTCAGTATCATTTTGTGCCTCAGGGTTAGCGATACCATTTCACTTGTTTTTAACAGATCATTTTAACTGCCCTGATACATTTCTATTTCATAGAACTTCACACATGTGTTATGTGATCTGGACCCAATAATCAATGAAAAACACCTGCATCACATTTTTTTTATTCAATTTTAGTTGATTCAATATAGATTGGGTTGTGTTTTTTGGGTCAATTTGGGTTATGTCAAGTCATTTCTGTTTGATTTAGATAAGTTCTGTCTTGGTCAATTCCATTAGATTACCATATAAGTAGATATTTTTTTCCTTATTTATCTATTTTGTGGTTTTTATGATTAAATACAATTCAATTGTATTTGGTTCGTTGTGATTTGATTTTTGTACGTTCATGCGATTATGCATTACCTATATCACTTCCCACAATTTAATAAACTTTTACACTAGAAAGAGGTTTAATGAATTATATGTCATTATATTAATTGATATTCATTGTTTTTATACTTGGATTCATTGAAAACTTAATTATCAATATCATTCATAATATCTATTTTATTATTTTTGAATCATTAGTTATTATCATTAAAATATGTTTTCCATTGCGATCATTAAACTCCGTGATGGATTTTTCATTAAATTGCATAGTATATTACACCTTGCACATTCTTATCATAACATGATATTTTTAATACTATGATTTACAATTGTTCATGAATGTTTTACAAATTTTCATTAATATTGTGATTCATATAATGAATTTACTTCAAAAATTATAATATTTCGTTATATATGTTATTTTTATTAAATTTCATATATAGAATATGTTTTTGGGTGTTTTTTATGATTATGTATATATATATATAACTTTTTTTGTTCTTCTAATCACCCATGATTTTATTTCAGGAATTTTAGGGTTGATTATTAGTAGCCTTTGAATCATCCAAAAAGTCATAGCATAAAAAAACATGAAATTGGATTTCTGTCACGAATCATGATGTGATCATAAACATTAGGATGTGACCTTGTTCTTCAGGACTCAATAAGGTACATCACAGTTTGATTTGAAAATTTATAAAAATTGGTTACCACTCAAATACTCAACCCTTAATGATATTAAATTATGATAAATCTCCATTATTATGTCACCTTTCAAACCTCGACACATGAGGGGTACTAAATTTTCATGTCCAACTACACCACGACATGACCACGAGTCGGTGTGATCATCTCTCAATGAAGAAACAACATTTTTCCGGTGATAAATGATTCATAATCAAATGGTCATTGGGTCATGGCCAAATTATAGAGTTATCAATGTCTTCCTAGCATAATTTTACTCCCTCATGACCCAACCTTCTCTCCTACAAAAAAACTACATATCATAATTTAACGTCCAAACCATTGTAGCACGTTCATCATGTCATGAAGGACCGACTCAAGCATCTTCACATTTCAGAACCATTTCATTGCATGACCATATGCATTGTATTTTGATATGTTCTTACTTCCCCACACATTAATCTAATGAAGGACTATCATGACCAACTTGAATACTTCTCTTATGATGTGATTATCTCTTATGCACCAAAACATATTTTAAACTCTTCCTTTCAACTCCAATCTTCTTTAAATCTCTTCTGAAAATCCAAATTTTCTTCCAATATTCTAAATTTTCCAATTAAACATGAGATTTAATATGATCCATATATTTACTGATGGGGTGACAACAATATCCGATTAAAAAGAAATAAATAATACCCACTTGACTATCTGGAGACACTCTACCCCCTATGACACAAATTCCTTCTTGTGAACTAATAATATAAAATAGCATCTGGATCACAACACAAGCATTAGTCTGTGATAATGGTTTCAATTATCTATTTATGCTTGTTATCATGGGGGTGTAGGGGGGTGGGGGTTGTTGTAGGGGGATGTGAAAGGGGTGGGTGATTGTGTAGGGAGGAAGGTGGGAAAGAGAGCTTGGAGTAGGTTGGGATGCTGATGTATCTAATAGAGAGGCTGGTACATGAGGGGTGGGGGATGTTGGTGCTGGTAGGGGAGGTTGTGCTGGTGCAGGGGGGCTTGGGGGTGTTGGTGTATAGGGTGTTTGTGAATCGGGAATGGGGGGACTAGTGCAGGGGGGGTTGGGGGGTGGTGCATGGGGCAGCTAGTCACCACCAGGGGGATGGGGGCTTGGGGGACTAATGTAGGTGTAATGGGGGGGAATAGGGGCACAACAGGGGGTAGTAGGGGGATGGGGGCTTAGGGGATGGTGTAGGTGGTGGATGAGAGTCTAGTGAATGGGTGCATTAGGGTGCTGGTTTAGGGGGGGCATGGCTGACTAGTGGAGGGGGAACTAGTGGTTTTGGGGGTTTGTGCACTGTTTCAGGGGGTTTGTGGGCAGTTGGGGGAAGCAGGGTGCCAGGGGAGGATGGGTGTAGCGGTGCTGGGGGTAGAAGGGGGGCTAGGGGCTAGGGATATTTGATTAGGGGGGCTAGAGGGATGCACTTAAAGCATGAATCGTCTTATTATAGCTTGAGAGTTTCTTGGAAAACCAATATAGTCTCCAGATTGCGTCCAGAAACATTATATGTCATCTTATGAACTCTTGTTTTCCCAACAATAGGATGTCTTATGTTTGAATTACCCACCTAGTATCCAGCATTTTAATTTAGTGCATTTGGATGTGTGTGGACCCAATCCATGATCTAGTAAATTGTTCAACCATTAATATGCGACTTAATGATGATTTTGCTACATATGTCTTTGTTCCATCTCTTGAAAAGACTGACTGGCCGTTTTCATGTATTTTTTTATTTTAAAAATCATAGTTATTTTAAAAATGGATTGTTGTAGATTTTAAGAAAAGTGTTATTTCATTTATGTTGTTCTTGATTTCCTACTCGTTCAACCTTTAAATGAAAAATTATTTCTGGAAATAATTATTGTGTTATCTTTTTATTTTTATTCAAATTTTCAAGTTTATTCTCATAATGTTTTTATTGGTGGATAGGATATATATTCTCAAGGTTATGTTGCAATGTTTATTCATAAAACATTTATCATAGTTCTTTGTTTTTCTTTTACCATATCATAGGGTAGATAAGACATCCGTCTTTTCGATGCTAATCAGTCAATCAAATACAATTGAAATGAAATGGGTTGTAATGATCATTATTAAAAGTGTTTCATATTTTGTTATAATGACTATATTATATGTTCCATGTATTATTTTTTGAGCATATCACATAAATACATTTTTTATTATCGCACATTACCATGTATATTTGAAGCTATGAATTGGTGAAAAAAGAACCTTCCTTAAATTTCACCATTATGATGATGACATATTTAATGTTACAAGGGACTTAAGGCTGGTTTTAGAAAAATTAAATGATCATAACCAACATCAAAAATTATATTATTGTCACAACATTTGAGGATTTCCAATTCAATACCTCTTTGGTTGCATTCTTTATTTAATTTTAGTTTATTTGAATGAATTTTTATTAATATTTTTTGTTTGATCTTACTTGGATTCGGTATGAAATTCTATAGGGATCCACATTCATAATACCACAAGTATGATAAGTGATTCATGATGCATTTATTAATGATAAATTATTTCTCTATGACATCAGCATTTTATTTGTAGAGGGTGATGACATTTGGTTTTTGTTATAAAGATTTTTGCTATTTATTTGATTTTTAATTTCTTTTTATACATAGATAACATAAAATCAATGTGGTCATTTAGAATAATATCCATTGCTACCTATGCATATATAATTTAACACACTATGATCGGTAGCGGTCAGTCTGATAAATTATCACATGCATGGACCTCAGTAAAAGATACAGAAGTGATGTTTTTTGTTTCGTATTAAGGAAATTAATGTTGGGTAGACTAGCAGGGGTGGGGTGGGGGACTGGAAGGGGGTAGTGGGGGAATATAAACTGTGGATACCTAGAAGAGGGACAGGTAGAGGTGGTGAGGGAATGAGAGGGGTTGGGTGGGGGAGACTGGTAGGGTGTACCGGCAAGGGTGGGGTGATCTAGCAGGGTAAGGGGGGACTGATTGTGGGGAG
Organism: Viscum album; assembly: GCA_963277665.1. Taxonomy (NCBI): domain Eukaryota; kingdom Viridiplantae; phylum Streptophyta; class Magnoliopsida; order Santalales; family Viscaceae; genus Viscum; species Viscum album. The sequence continues at coordinate 1,382,615 of OY728127.1, forward strand.
ACTAGAATGTGTGGTGGTGGGTAGTGGAAGGGGGTCTGTAGGGGTGGCGCTATAGGGGGTGAAAAGGGAGACTCGAATGGGTGTTATAGAAGGGTTTGGGGTGAATAGGATGGTGGCAGAATTGATAGTGGTATACTGGTATGGGTGGGGTTTTCTGGGGAAGAGAGTGTGCAGGGGTGGGTGGGGGTTGGCTAGGACTGGAAAAGAGAAATGGAAAGGTGTGGGTCGGAATACTAGAAGGGGAAGTGCCAGAGGGAAAACTAGTATGACAGGGGTGGTGAATTGGATGGGGGTGGGGGACTGGTAGGGGAACTAGTAGGGGAGAATGAAAGTGGAGGGGTGAGTAGACTAGTAGGGGTGGGGGTGTGCATGGGGGTGGGCAGGGGTGGTGGTTCAAGGGGTTTAGGGGGATGTAAAGGGGCATTGGGGTGTGTAGTTTAAGGGGTTTCTAGGGTGAAATACTGATAGGGGAGACTCGCAGGGGGAGACTAGAAGGTGTGGGGTGGGGGGGGGGGACAAGTAGGGGGACTCACAGTGGTGGGGGTGCACAAGAGGCACATGGTGTTCATGTGTGAGGGGTGAGGGCTTTAAGGGTGTGTAATGGGCAAGGTGGAGTGCAAGGGTCGGGTGAAATGGGGTTGAAGGGGAGACTAGATGAGGGGTACAAGTAGGGGAAAATGACATGGGTAGGGGTGTTCAAGGTCAAAGGGTTGTACATGGGAGGGGTTCAAGGGGATGGTAGGAGTGGTGGTGGGGGTGGACATGTAGGGGGGTCTGGAATGTGGTTGGAGGGAAAACTAGAAGGGGTCATTTCCGGAGGGAAAAGTATAAGGGGTGATGAAATGGTAGGGGTGGGGAAATAGTAGGGGTGAACTAGAAGGGGGAGACTAGATGGTCTGCATTGGTGGAAAACGTGTAGCAGTGGGGTGTGCAGGGGTATGGGGGTGTCTAAGGGAGTGGGTGGAAGGGGGAGTATGGGGTGTGAAACGTGACAGGGGGGTGTGTATGGGAGGGGGGAAAGGGGGGGAAATATGGGGAACTCGCAGGGGGGAGACTCACAAGGGGTGTGAATGGTGGAAGAAGGATGAATGTTTCATCTACTATGAGGAAAAGAAATATACGTTTTAGATGATTATTTCATTTTTTTACCTATATAGAACATTTCATTCATCTTCCCACTCATTGGATCATTTTTAAATACATAATTTCAAGGTATTATGCTTGGTTAGTTTTTTTCTTCAACTATAAAATACATTTCATGTTGATTGCACTGAATCTTTGGATTCTTATTAGGTGTGGAGTTTATGAGAATAACACTGTTTAGGGGTTGGGGTTGTCGACGTCGGAGAGTATAAAGAGGGTATTTTCAGATGGGAGGTGGTGTTATAGGGGGGTTTTCAATGGTCGTTATCCAGAAGGGGGTGTCCAACGGGAATGGGGGGTTGTCTAGGGGGTAGGGGTGCAGTAGGGGGTGGTGTGCTGCAGGGGGTGGGGGTGCTGCAGGGGGGTATCTAGGTGGTGGGGACTCTCCAATTTGGGGTGTATATGGGGTGGGGGTTTTCTAGTAGGGGGCTATATTGGAGGGGGAGGGGATTTAAAGGGGTTGTGAAAGGTGTTGAATGGGGTTTTCATGGTGTGGTGGGTGTGTGGGGGTCTTAAGAGGGAGGGTTCTATAGAGGGAGTGGGTCTACAGGGGTGGGTTTGGGAGTTTGTATGGGTGAGGGGTGCAAGGGGTTCTGGAGGGGGTGTGTATAGGGGTTGGTGGGTGTGCAAGTGGGTCTACATGGGAGAGGGGTGTAAGGGGGTCCACAAGGGGATCTAGGGTCTGTAGAGGGTGGGGTTTTTTAGTGGTTGAAGGGGGTGCAATGGGGGTCTTTAGGGGGATGTTAGTGGAGGGGTAATGGAAGGGGGCTCTAGGAGTAGGGGTGTGCAAGGAGTGCAAGGGGGTCTTCAGGGGGTGTGTGCAAGTGGGTGTGGGATGTGTAGGAGGGTATGTCCTGGGAGGGTGGGGTCTATCCAGGGAGGGGGTCTATCTATGGAGGGGGTTCTATACAGGAAGGAGTTCAATCTATAAGAAGGAGTGGAGGGGGTGTGCTTGGGGAAGGGTGAGGGGAGGGAGGGTTACAAGGGGGCGTGCAATGAGGAGGGTCTGTGCATGATCAAGGGGTGGAAGGGGGGAGGGGCAAGGGGAAGGGTAAAAGTGGGTGTGCAGGGGGCTGGGCATGGGGTGCAATGGGAAGGTGGTGGGGTGAAAGGGGATAGGGGTGAATGGGGGAGGGAATGAGTGCTCGGGGGAGGGGTGTGCAAGAACTGGGGATGTTTCTAGAGGATGGGGGAATTGGTTGGGGGGTCCTATCAACATCCAAAACGGTTCTCCATGCTATTTTTTATAAAATGTGAAGGCTTATATCCATAGTCTCATACAGTGCCTATAAACCTCAGGTGACTGATATTTCTACCACGGTTTTAAGAAATGGAAAAAGGCATTTCCCTATTGTCATCCCAATACCATCCATAAATCATTAATGAATGATTATAACCTATATCCATACATTTGGGCCAATATCAATGGTTCCAAACCATGGATGTAGACTAAATTTATTATAGAGATATCTTAAATATCATTCAAAAGGGTCAAGCCGCATGGTTATACGATGATTAGAAATTTAATTACATTTGTATCATCTCCTTGATTTTAGGATCTGGCCTTTTATAAAGATATGATCGACTATTCCTTGAAACATTATATTCCTTCTTGGTGCACCTATAACCTTTAATCCCCATAGAGTCTCACAACTGTGAGGTTGTAGGTTGTTCAGTTTTCCCTTTTATTTCATCTAGCAGATCACACAACCCTCTGTTTTGTCATAAGGAAGAATCATTAGTGTCATGTTTTTTGAGGTAGAGATTTCTTTTATCTCTGATTTTATTGTGTATCATCAGAGGTGGTTATACTATTGTCTCCTCTTGATCATAGTTGAAACCAATTATTAAGGGTGTTACAATATAATTTTTTTGTTATAGTAGTCATAAATGGTGGTCGGGATGACGATGGTCTTAATCCCTTGTATTATGTGTTATCCTAGTTTTCCTTTTCTAATTTTTATGGATGTATCCTTTATTATTATCATTTTAATATTTATTCCTTGTTTTGGAACCCACAATATCATGTGAATAATTTCTATAAATATAAATTTGATTAATCATATACACCCAGTTAGATGAAATGAATCCCTAAGGATAATACATGTTTCATGATCACCCCTATTTATCATTGTGGTTTTAAAAAACCTTGGTTGGAAAATTGTAATTACACATTGGTTTTAGCAGTGGTTGCATGATTTTTTGGTTTTGTTAGGTCTTGTGCTCTCTGTGGGTTGTATGGTGCTACAGTTTGTAGCATGTTCATGGGTGTAAGAGTGGGAAGAGTGGTTGACTGTATGAGAATGGTATGGCTTGTGAGTGCAGCGATGATGTGGTGTTTGTAGTGATTGTTATGGGATTTTTTGTGAGGTGATTCAGAAGGTGTGATGGGTTCTCAAGTTAAGAGATTTTTTGATTTTGGAATTGATGAACTTGTATAGAATTGGGACTGCTTGTGGATTGTGTTATGGTTGTTTAATAGTGTTGTGTAGTGGGATTGCATTATGGTTGTGCTATTGAATGTGTTGGGTATGGTTATGGTTGTCAGTTACATAGGTAGTTTTGGAATGAATATTGGTGAAATAATTAATAAATAATCATAATTAGTTAAATTAAAGGGGTTGTTTTGGTGTTATATGTGGTTTCTTGTAGGATTTTTCATCTTGGGGAAGTAGTGGGGGAAGTTTCAACGGGATGGTTGTTTGTTTGGAAATCCATAGGTTCACCTGAGTAATTTTTTTACATATATGTGTAAACTTGTAGTTCCTTGTTATTTATATACGTACCCCACCCATGTTGATAACTATGTTCCGAACACCCCCATTGTATGGGGGAGGGTGTCTTTCAAAACATCCTTGGTGGGTGATGGATTGTTGGTTATTGGCTTCCATGCTCTCTATTCTAGTAATTTATCACCCATGACCCTTAATGATGGATAAAATGGAATGAAGTTAATTACGATGTTTATAGTACTAGTTGAGTGAGAAGAGGTTTGTTTCCCAATTTTCATCGGGATGATGCTTTGGTGTCTTCGATTGACATGTGGGGTGGTTGTTGTCTAGTTGTTTGTGGGAAGGATGTGATGTCGGTGTAGCCTAGTTGTCTGTGGGAATGATGTGAAAGTGGTTTCTATGGAAGAGTTGTTGGGAAATGATATTCGTCGTTAGGGATGCGCAGATGACAAGTTGAATGTTGTGCATGGTACCCAAATATCAATGTTATTACTACTTTATTTTACCTAAAATGAGTTATTTGTTGACTGTGACTTGGAGAGGTTGGGGTGGATAGTATACATAGTTATGTTCTTTTTTGATTTTGTGGTTTTCTCACATGGGAATTAATATTCTTATCTCACATTTTCATGGGTGTCATTGGAATTTCATACTAAGTATAGTAGTATACTCACCCAACATATATAAAACAATTTTCATGTTTCTAGGGAGATTACACCAACCGTGCTTGACATTACTAGCTCATTCTATGGGGACAGTTTCTGTGTCATTGGTTAGTGTTATTTTGGTACTTACATTGGATTTTTTTATATCTTGTACTTCAATTTTAAAGGTTCATGTTGGATGGATTTTTTATTCTTTAGTATATATGTTTTGGAGTTGTTTTGAGGTTTATATTTCATATCTCCCAATCAGGGTTATTATTAAAATATAGATTACTCCTGGGTTTGTGAGACTATATACCCTTAGATATTGTCACCACCCTAAGGCATATTGGAGGAAGGACTCGGGGGTCATTATCTCTTTTTAATATTAATGAAGGAAGGGTGTATAATTTTCCCATCACATCCCTCATCTTGAAGAAAGAGGGTCATGAAAGATTTCTATAAGAGGAGATGGTAGAATTAAAAGACATAGATTAAATTTAGGCATAGTGAGGACTACATGTGATGGTATGGAAATAGTTTTAGGTGATCTTGGTGCAAGACATAGGCCATGGAATACATTTTATGACATGGGATTTTAGGTCACCCCATGATCTAAAGGTTGGACTTGATCCTACTGAAAGACCAATAATTGCTACACTGATTGAAGGGTAGATACTATATGAAAGGTACATTGATTATAGTGACTTGTGTTCATAATTTTCTTCGGTTTTTTAAAAAATATAAAAAAATAAAGAGTTAAAATTAATCCTATATAAGATTATATAGTTCCCTGACATTGGAGTTCCTTGTATCATTTTTAGTTATTCCCCCCATTCGACGTCCGTGTGTGGTACAGGTATTGGAGGTTTAGCAGGCTGACCTAATCAACCAACAGAGGGTTGAGCCCATGGGGTATTATAATAAGTGTCACAAGACCATCAGTTCTTTATAGAGATAGAATCCATGTATGTATTAAATAATCATTTTGGATGTGGAAATATAGTGTTGGATTGAGGATATTGCGATCACTTTCACCTTGATGCAAGATCAGACAGAATATTTGCTTCCCCTAGTAGTGATCCATATGAGGGGAGGAGTGTGTGAATGGTGGATGCATTAACTCGGGTAGAGGAATGAGACCAATGTTCTATGGGATGTCTTTGGGATGGAGTTTCGAGCGGACTTCCATTCTTTGATGATGAATCCCAATAAGAGGAAATAGCTACTCTCTCTAGTATGAAAATATATCGGTGATGGAACTAGGGATTTATTCTAAGGATATCATTCACATTTCTCTAGACCACTTTGTAGATGAGTATTCTCGGGTGAGATGCTTGGGGTAGGAACTCTATCCCTCACTCTAGTATGATCTTACTCCATTCACCCTACTGACATTATCATATATTAGGAATAAGGATGAGGTAGTGGAAAAGATGAATTCATGAGAAGGTCTACTATGAGAGGGGATCCATCCATGTTCAACAAATGGGAATTCAATCAGTAGAAGGTCTTCATTGTCAATGACTTCAAGGATTCATCCAATGGGCAGTCGACAATATGGGTTTAATTTCTAACCTCTATGTCCTCAATCTTTTCCCATGGGATTGGGTCTGAGTTGTTTATCTTGTGGAGGTAGTGGGAACCTTCAGATTGTGTCCCAAGTTCAACCTAAGTATGGTGGAAGTGGGAAGGATCAGTGCCCACCTCATGAGCAGCCACAAACTAGGATATTTCTGTATTAGGGACATCATGAACATAGTCGAATGAGGTAAGATGGTGTAGGTGGTGGGCGACCATAGGGTTCTCTATATGGACCTCGACCAAGGAATTGTTGGGGAGACAGTAGTTAGCCAAGGGATAGAGGATCTAGTCATGGATTTTTGTACACTGTAGAGGAAAAAGTTCATACATGGTCGGAGATCGTTCGATGTAATATCACTATATTCAATATTATTTTATATGCATTGTTTGATTCAGGAACTTCTCACTTTTTCTTTGTTCCCTGTCTATCACAAAACATGGGACTATACTTTGGGAGTCATTCTATTCCCCTTATGTTGAGTATTATAGTGAGAGTCAAAAAAGGTTTTTTGATGCTTTTTGGGGATGTTGACTAATGTTTGGACCACATTAGTCTAGTAGTGACCCCTTTATGATACACATGAAACTATATGATGTCATCCATGTCATAGACATGTTGTTTTTGGTGTGTTCTATTATCGACTAGTTCTATAAGAGGGCCGTGTTTTCAGATGAAGGCAATCAGTAAGTATATTTGTTTGGTGAGCAGAGTATTACGCTTGAAAGCTAGTGCAGGGAGCCCCTTATTTCCTTTTTTCCTAATCCTTAAGTGGGGTCTGTGAATACTAAGGTGGTGGGGGTTCCTAAAGTTGTTGGTGAGTTATCATATGTTTTTCTTAAGGTGATTGTAATTCTACCCCCTCTACGTGACATTGATATTTAGATGGATTGGCGGCCAGATGTTTCTCATATTTCTATGCCTCTTTATTGGACGGAATCTTTCATGATATGGGAGATAATATTTCATATTGATGATCTTATGAATGTAATATTTATACTTCGTAGTATGTCTCCATGGGTTGCTAAATTATCGTTTGCAAAGAAGGAAGATGGTGGTCTGAGGCTATGTATAGACTATAGAATGGTAAAATAGGCAACGATAGATTAATGATACCCTCTACCAATGGTAGATATTATATTCAACAATCTAAGGGGATAAATTTGTTTTTCAAAGAATGATATGGGGAATAGGTATCACCAATTGATGTTGAGGGAGGGTGACATCCGAATGATTGATTTCAAATGCAGGTATGGGATCTTCAAGTTTGTGGTTATGTCTTTCTATATAACAAATTCATTATCTAGGTTCATGAGACTTATTGAAATTTTTTTGAGTTCCTAGACTATTACATCCTCAAATTTTTCAATGACTTCTCGATCTACTCAATGTCAAAGGAGGAGTATACTGATCATCTACAATATTCCTTGGAGTTTCCATGACGCAACTGGCACTAGGGGAAGATTTCCAAGTGTATGTTATTGAAATGAGAGGTGAAAATACATGTACATGTTGAGTCACAGCAGGGGATATAAGTGGATCCATAGAAGGTTGATGTGTATTCTTCTTTGGTATCTCCCATGAATGTTGGAGATCTTTGTAATTTTCTCCAACTAGAAAGTTATTAACAAGATTTTGTACTTTATTTTTCTCTAGTAGTAGCTATGTTGATGGATATTACCATAAAAGTACATGATTTTCTATTCAGAGAGAGGTTCCATGCATTTTAAGGAAAACTGAAAGGGATGTTGGTCAATGCTCTTATGCTAAGGTTTCTAGAGGAATGGGTGATGTTCGAGGTATTTTGTGATTCTTCCCACCTAGGATTGGGATGTGTGTTAATGCGGTAATGGGGACTGATCTCATATGGGTATACGTAGTTACCCCCCAAGAATTTAATATTTCATTCCATGATCTGGAGCTAGTAAAATTCATTTTTTAATTAAAATTATGGCGTCATTTCCTCATTGGGGAGCCCCTTATAGTCTTGGCAGAATACAATATCTTGAGATATATCAATTCCCAGTTAGATTTGAACTTGTGACAACATAAGTTGAAGAAGTTTCATCAAGAAAATGATTTGGAGATATCATACAATGTAGAGAAGGGAAATTTTGTAGTTGATGGATTGAGAAGGAATTCTCAAAGAGAGGTATTTTGGGAATCTACAATTGATTGGAAGGAAACAGAGGATTTAGTTGAATTATATATAGATTCAATAAGGGATGGTTGTAGGGATTTTCGGTTTCAGATGAAAGTGTTGTCATCTCTAAGGTAGAAAGTGGAGGAGACTCAATGGGGGTACTCAGTTACAGAGGTTATGAATGATCACATTGACAACAATGATGCACTAGAGTGATGGTCGAGGGATGGTAATAATTGGATGTTGATCCATGGGGAGTTTTTTGTCCCAATAGCGATGCACAAGGGAGTTCTCCATGAGTTTCATATCTCACCCTTATTTTTACACCTTGGAGTTTCCAAGATGTACCGCATCTTTATAGATCAGTTTTGGTGGCTTGGGATGAAGTTGGTCATGGTAGAGTTTGTGGAGAAGTGCTTTGACTGCTTCAAGATGAAGGCTTTGCACCATGTTCCTGGTTGTTTTTTTCATCCCTTAAATATATATTTTTTGGAATTGGGATAATATATAGATGGATCTTGGGACATGGATACCTGGGACTTTAGGAGGATGTGGCACAATCTAGGTAGTAGTGGATCAATAAATGAAATAGGATTACTTATTAGCGATTAAGGAGTCGAGTGTAGTGGATGCCTTAGTAACAAGGTATGTGGATGAGGAGATGTGGCCTTATGGGGGTTTGATATCCATTTTCGTATATCATGATATGAATTTTACCTCTTGAATATGGAGTGGATTGCAGCATGATTTTAGAACTCATTTATGCCTTAGTACTGCATTCCACCATCAAATAGATGGGTACACAATGAGGACCATCTAGAAACTAGAGGAAATGTAGGGGTAAATTATTCTAGACATTGAGGGATCATGGGTATGACACTTTCCCTTAATATAGTTCACTTACAATAATATCTATCACACTTTCATTTGAATGTCTCTGTTTGAGGTGCTATATGGTAGGTTGTGTCGATCATCTTTGTGCTATACAGAAGATCGGGATGTATTTTTTCTTAGTCCAGACGTGGTAGAGTGTATGACTGAGAAGGTGAAACTTAGTTGTGAGAGGATGAAGGCAACAATAGACCGGAAGAATTCATATTTTGTTTATATGAGTAGGCCCTTGGTGTTTTAGGTTATGGACCATGTGTTCTAGATTGTTTCACCTCGACATGGGAAATATAGAATCAATAGTGGGAGAAAGCATTCCCCTAGGTTCATTAGACCATTATAGGTGGTGGGACATATATGGGAGGTGGAATAATAGTTTGAATTGACACTACATGTGGGAAGGAACCACGACCTCTTCCACATCTCATAAATTTATCAGTATCAACACGATGTCTCCCACTTCATTGACTATAGTGAGTTGTATATTGAGGATGATGAAAAGTTTGGGGAGTATCCAATAGTGATGTAGTATCTTCAACTAAAGGTGCATCATGGATGGACCATTCAGTTGGTTTTTGTTTTGTGGAGGCACATTGGCCTCGAGGACAGTACATGGGATCGAGAAGTGTTGATGTGTGCCTAGTACCGAGAGTTTTTGTGAGTGTTATTTGAGTGATTTTCATTATTTTGTAATGCGTGAATCGTTTTTTCAATAAGATGAGCTATTTACTAATTATATATTATTTGAAAAATGTCCTAACATCTGGGAGGGGGTTGTCTTTATCGCTAATCAAGATTCATTAATGGGGATGTGATTAAACCCACGCAGATGAGTCAGTGCCGCCAAATGCTTATAAAATATTAACATGGAGGATAGAATTCCCAAATCCATATATCTAGATAGTGTGAAATATTGTATTTATGTGGTTTTTTGGGTAGTATATGTTGGGATATGTTTTCTTATATGTTGGTGTTTCACTATGAATTTTGAACATCACATGGAAGTTTATTCATGAGAGGTAATTTGTGGGGTTGTCGTTCGTACCCCTATTTCTTCTTGGTAGGTTTTGAATTCTCAAGGAATATAATTGTTCGAGAGGTATATGATATAATTTTCTAGACCAATCCATTTCATTCATTTGTAAAATATATTTTTATTAGTTTTTGTGGAGTCTACAATACCATGTTTCTTGAGTTTTCCAAATAACATAGTTTCCCAATTGTAGCTCATCTAATGATATTTCACTGACCAGTGGATCCCTAAATGGTTTCTCACCAAATGATTGCTCACCAAATGGGAGCTCAAAAAATTCTGGCTCTCTAAACAATGACACTTCAAATAGGGGAACACCAAATGGGGGCACACCAGATGGATCCTCACCGAATGGGGGCATGTCAAATGGTGCCTCAGAAAATAGAACATTGTTGAACAATAATTTGTCAAATGGTGCCTCACCCAAACTACCTTCCTGAATGGGGCCTCACTAAATGGTGGATCATGGAATAGTTCATGGATGCATTTTTCATCACCGCACAGTGCCTTGCTGCATTGTGCCTCGATGTACGGTGCCTCCCCACACAGCGTCTCGCCGTACAGTTCCTCCTCGCACGGTGCTTCATCGCACGGTGACTCACCACATGGTGCCTCCCCACAGAGTGTCTGACTACACAGTTCCTCACCACATGGTTCATATAGCCATGGTCCCTTGATGCAAGTTTCCTCAATGAAGGATGCCTCACCAACTGATGCCAAACTAAATGGTGTTTTGCCGAATGGTGCCTCACCAAAAAATGAATCACTGAACAATGTCTCATAAAATAGGGATTGTCTGAACAGTGACTTGCCAAATGGTGAATCGATGAATAGTGAATCAATGAACTGTGACTTGTTGAATGGAGACTCAATGAATGGTGACTCAATAAATGGTGAATTGCTTATTGGTGACTCACTGAACGGAGACTCGTCAAACGATGCCTTGCTAAATGGTAGCTCAGTACTGGTAGATTGCACCACCAGAGTTTTTCTTTGAGTCTAGACCCTATTAACTTCTTAATAATGTTAAATGGGTATCATATCAATGTTTGTATTTTTTAAAACCATTTCCACTGTATAATAAGAGAATTATTATAACATAAATATTATTTGAAATGGCCATGCCACATTGTCAAAATGTGATAAATATTTTATGAACTATGAAATAGTCTCCCTAAATTTGGGATCTATCCTTTTCATAAGTTGATATACTCACTTATAGAAAATATTTACTTTCATATTGGTGCACCTATAGCCTCTCTTCTCCAAGGAATTGAGCATATGTGCTATAAAAGCATGTTTAGTTTTTCTTGTAATCCATCCGGCTTCCCACAAGACCCTATGTTTTGGAAAAAAATATGAATTGTTGATCACCTATTGTTCTAGGTATAGATTTTCTTCATCTCTACATACATAATGTATCATATGCAGTGTGTAAAAACCCAAGCTCCCATGGAATGTTTCTCTATGAATAATACAATAGCGTGCAATATAGGAAAAACTGAGTCCATGCTCACCCTGACCAATAAAACTAGCCTTTTTAAAATATGTTACGAATATTAATAACAATATTTTGAATTTTATATATATCCCATATAATTTTAACATTCACCTCATGTTTTTATATAACATAACATAATGACAAATTTAATTTTTCATAAAAAAGAATTATTTTTCAAAATTGATGTTTTTCCACCTTTTAATAGAAAACCTTTTTTTAATCCAATATTTTACACTTTTATATATTCATTTTTATGAAATTAAATTCTTATTTAGAAACGAGACTTAAAAATTTAGTTTCAATAAATTTATAGTATTTTTCGGATAACTTTCATATTTTTCTCAACAGTTTGAGATAATAAATTTTAATTGAAAACAATATTTTTAATTCAAATAATTTATAGTGTTAAATTATAAATCTGAATTGTTTTTAAGTATAATTAGATTATTTTTTATCATTTAGCCCAATTTTGTTCATTGTTAATAATTTCACTTTTAAATTGGACATAAACATATATCAATCTGTTGATATTTTCTACCTCTCAAAAACCTGATTCCTGGTTTTGACAATGGGAATTAATTTTAAATTAATTAATGCAACTTATATTTTTGAAATTTGTTAATATATACATTATTTTTGGATTCATAATATCCAAATTATCTTAGGTTTAATTTTTGGTATTTTTCTGAAAACATTCAATTTTAGATGAATAGTGAAAATATGACGTTATTGTTTAAAATTGAATTTTTATTTAAATAATTATATATTTTATTTAAATTTATTATAATTAAAAATAGATACATAATACCTATATATGTTCCATTTAATTCATTGGAGTCATCTTATAATATGTTTAGATATAAATGAAATTTTATTAAACTTTTTACCTTCTTTTAACAACCTTTTAGGCATATTTACAAATTTGCATAAAACATAATTTTACCATTTGTATGAATTGGATTTATAGAATCTATAAGACATAGATAAAATCAGTAAATAATATGTGGTTCAATAAGATGAAAATTTTTTTGGTGAATATAATCTTTTGAATTTTACTTACCACGATTAAAATTAAATAGGATAATTAAAGGTAAAAAAGATGTTATAATTACCATAACACTTGTCCAAATACTATTGGATAAGTATTTTTCGACCATATTAATCCTTATTAATAAAATATTATCTACATTTATCCACATGGATTAGATTAGGACGTTAATTGTTATTTTATTTAAAGAGGAGTTAAAAGTGCAAAATTCACTATTTAATAACTAAACCATTATTAATATACGGTTGTACATAATATAAATTTGACAATAAATATTAATTAAGAATATAAAAAAATTTAATACTTAATGGTATTTTATTTATATTTTTTAGACTTAATATAATTAAATTTATTTATGACATAATGATTATATTTTAATTACTTTATTAATGAAAGATAAAAATAATTGATGTTATAAAAACCAAAATAAATGTAAATTGAACATTTTATGCATTACAATAATTTTATAGTCTAATATGACATATTATAGTTGATTCAATGAATTTTTTTTGAAGTAATAATTTTTTATGACTTTCACAAAAACCAAATACGAAATCGGGTCAAAATTGACATAAATGAGTTTTTAAAACAAATAATAATTTATTAAATGATTAAATAGTCCTAAAAATATATGGCTCAGGAAAATGACATATATAACATTATATATGTCAATAATGAACCTATTGGGGTTCCCTTTTCTTTTTATATTATGTTTATTTACAATTTATTACAATAATACTAGAGGACATGGTAAACGATGAACTATTTAACTAAAAGTTAAATCTAAATGATAGGGTTAATATGGTGAACTAAACATGTCTAAATTTTTTTTTGAGAGTATTTATAACCATACCTGCCTTATCATTGAAATAAATCAATTTTGGGCCATTGGAAACTGAATATGATTTTGAAATAAAATAATATTTCAATCATTTCCTAAAGTGACCCTCTCCTCTCTTACAAACAGGGCACTTCCCATTCTCTAAAAATATCATCTCCAAAACCATTTATCTCTGCCAAACCGTGCCCAAATATCCTCAAAACATCCCTAGATTCATCCTAGAGGCATTACGGTGAGAATAAATTCATCTTAAGGATCCCTTTATTTAAATCAACAAGAAACACCCAAAGAAGAGGTATTTATTTTATCACCTCTTTCAATGTTCTTTTATTCTTCTTATATTATCATTATGTGTAATTACCATTCCAAAATTTCAACTCAAGTTCCTTCTACATACTGTGATGTTATTATGAATATTCTAAAACCATAGTAATTATTCTATCTATTCTATGAATGATAATATCATCATGCGTGCGTACATATGGCTAACCGTCTCCATGCCGTGGTGTAATTTGATATTTAACACTATGCTATTTGGATGGATATAAAAATGAGTAATATATCTATATAAATGATGATATTAACATGATAATTTCTTTGTAATATTAATATACCATCCAATTCCATGTATTTTAAACATTAAAAAATGATATCGTCGCTCGTGTGTACGTACGGATTACCGTCTCCACGACGCGATGAGATTCATTTCCTGGTTCAACATTCAATGATGATTATAAAAATATATATTATTAATAAGTGTGTAATATATGAAATAGTAATTCTACTAGATATTTATATATCTATGTGTGGGTGTGTACATACATATATCTTATTCACTGACTTATGTTCATTACGATATGAAAATGGAAATTCCATTTATGCATACGTATGGCCTACAGTCCCCATAATATGTGTTTTCCATTTATTATTTCTATATATTATACATATTTATATTAAAAATATACATTATATATGAATCATGTTTTATATTCTAGATGTAATCAAATTATTATCCAAATGATATGAACTAAAATAACAAGTTAAAACGCGTACAATAAAGACAATGATTATTACCTAAAATTTAATTTAACATGGAAATCATTATTAAATGGGTAGTAAAAAGTCGAAGATGAGTCAGTTCTGATATAATAAATTTGGATATGGTTCTGGTACAATTTAATAACATGTTATGGTCATTATACGGGAGGTTAAACATACCCTCAACTAAAGGAAATTGCATAGAAAGGGATAATTCTATAATATATTCATTATCTGAGGTTCCTTATATGTGTGTATCTACTGGGACCTATTTATAATCGACATCCATGTTTCTTAAAAATGTATTTCAAAACATTTAAAGTATTTCCAAGACTATGGGTTAAATTCAATTATACCCTTGATTTTCTTTGTATGGAATTTTTATAAAGGAATCTTTTGGTCGTTTTCTAAACATTATCTTTTACGACCTTTTAGAAAAAATAAAGGAAATAATGTTTTTTTAACTTATACAAAGAGTGTGGATATTTTATTACATTAAAACAAACACAAAACATACCTAACAAGATTATAAAATATTATCAAAATAAATGTTTTTTTAAAATTAATTGACTTTTAAATGATTTCAAAATAGATAGATATATTTCTCTCATATAGTTTAGATTTCATCTATGTTAAAATCCTTTGATTTATTTTACATTTGATTGAAGTTGATTTATTATGATAAAATCATCCATATTGTATTGATGGTTTTGTGATATCTTTGACTATGGATGTGTTATTTTCAAACTTTTCATGGTTTATGGTTAATGTATAAAATTTTTTATACTAGTTTTAATACAAATGTTTATGTTATGTTTCATCCTTTTGATAAGTGGAATGCATTAGACAAAATAAGTGATGGGTGGGGCCTTCTATAGCCCCTCGATTCATCGGTAGGTCTAATGAGACAAACTAGTTTCTTGGCACAAGGCCTTGACAAAATTATTATTTGTAGTCTTGGTAATAGGCCTCGACTATGTGGTAATGATGTCCGACGTCAGGCATTCCCTCATTATGAAATTAATTATTAAATGTGACTGTTAGACTAGTAGAATATCCCTCAGCATGTTTATGTGGTAATGATTGATTTATTTTATCCATATTATGTTCATGTTTAAGTTGAAAATGATGGTTTTTTATTCCACATCTTGCCTTAAATTTTTATGGATTCCGATAAATAATTTACCCTTACTAAAAATTTGAGCTCACCCCTTTCTTATGTCTTCTTTTTTCTGGATTCCAAGATGTGTATTATGTTTGACATGTAGGGTTATTCTTGGAAAATAATGGCGTTCTCAATGGATTATTTATGTTGTGTGTTAGGTTTTAATGTGTAATGTAACATTCATGTATGTAATCTATTTTCCAAGACTACTAAATTGATCGGTCCTTAGTGACTCGATTCATTATTATCATGCCAATATATTAAAATAAGGCACAAGATCCAGGCTTCTAAGATCGGGGTGTTATAGTTGGTATCAGAGAAATTTTAGTACAATCCAGGAACAACTAGATGTAGAAAAACTCTGAATAGAGAACATTTCTCTAAGATATACTTTGAGGATTAGTATATAAGAACTTCCTAAAATTTTGGTAAAGTATAAATTTTTTGTATTTTCTAAAAAATAAATCCCTGACTGGATACGAGCTGGTAGATGTGGCTTTGGCACAGATGTACCAAGTACTGAAAACATTGACAATGAGTGTCAATCATTACCCGGGGTATCCAAGTACATGACAACAGGCCTTTCTGCACTTTTGGTTACAACCCTCACGAGGGATATGAGGATAATTAAATTTTTTTTTACAATCCATTATGAAAGATTTATGAGTAAATACCCTCAAAAAGAATATTTTTTTATTTATAGGGATTATATGAAAAAATTGGTCAATTTATGTTAAGTATTTTATTAGTTTGGAATTATGTATTGTGATTCATAAAATAATCTAGGGTATGCCAATGTTTAGAAGTGGCACCCAGTAGAAGGAATGAAACCAGTATCAATGAACGTAATCCTTGTATGGATTTTCCTCCTACTCAGGTTAATTATAGTAGATAAGGCGATGCAACTAGTATTGATCATCTTATAACCATAGTAGGATAACTCACCCATGTTATGAATAATAACCTTACCCATATGGAGAACCCTGATTCAAAATGTGGAGGATCAATGTTAGACCACTTAATGAAGAAACAACCACCAACATTAAATTGGAATAAAAATCTATTTGTAGGTGAGGAATGGATATGTTCCTTAGAGAAAATATTTCATGCTCTGGAAAGTAGTGAAAGGGAAAAAGTTGTCATGGAAGTTTATTTCATCACAGGGGATGCAGATCAATGGTGGTCATTGATTCAAAACAAAAAGGAGGATGAACAAGTATCAAATATGGGATACATGGAGTTTAAATAGATTTTCATAGAAAAATAATTTCCTCGTAACCATCGAGTAGCTATGGAAAGACATTTGTTGAGTCTGAGTCAAAAGGAATATGAGAATGTCGCAAAGTATGAGGATAACTATTCAGGGTCAGCAAGGCATGTAAATACCCGTAAATTCCAAGGAATTTTTTTTCTTAATTTTCTTTGGAATTTTACAAGAACGCAATTTCTGACGGTTCCTAATTCTGAGGCCTGGTGTGCCCGGAACCAATTTCTGAAGTTTGGCTCGGGTACGTTAAGTGAACGGACGAGCGGGTTTTTCTAAAATTTGAACCGGTGCTCAGAATCGAATTCTGAGGGCACCGATGGAATCGCAGCACTGATAATTGCTTAGAAACGCCTCTTCCGGAGTTGTGTTTGCTCGGATGTGGTTTTTAATTTTTGGTCTTAAAGTTAAGAAATAAAATAATTGTACGACAAAATTTATTTTATTTCACTTAAGCCACTTGGAAGCCACCTGAAAGCCACTTAAAGCTGCTTAAGTGGAGTTGTTACGGATAGGGTGCTATCCAAAAATATCCTACCCTCTTGGTAGGATATTTGTGAGGTGGGACCCGCACGAGCCCCACCGTTTCTTTTCCGCTAAGTAACGCACCCGCGAAAACCCGTCATTATGAAAGTCAACTGACGCGTTTTCTTAATTTCTTAACGAACCAATTAATTGGGCGGTTTTTTTCGTTGAATTAATTGAGCGGTTTATTTCGTTGAATTCATTCTACGAATTAATGGGTCGTTACTTATCCCTTTATTCGTTTCTTAACCGGTTTCAAATCCGTTGGCATAGTAATAAAATAAGACCAATGCCACATCTTGAGGATTACACGTTGGGAGACCTTTGACAGAATTCTTGTGCCTTCTCCCTTCTTTGCGAAGAACGCGAAGAATGCGAAGAACGCGATGAACGCCGGACTCTGAAGAAGAACGCCGAAACCGCCGAAATCGACGACGTGACACCGTGTGCCGCGATGCCGACGTTTCCTCTTCTGCGACGTTCCTTCCTCCGCAACGGAATCTTCAATCATCTGTTGGAGTTCGACGACACGACTCCCTTCCGCGACGACGCGACGCCCTTCCGCGACGATGCGACGCCTTCCGCGACGCGACGATCGCCTCCTTCCACGGCGATCAAATCTACGAAGAACCCGCGTGCGACGATTTGACGAGTTAGGGGATTATTGTTAATTTATTTATTTTCTGTTCATGATTCTAGTTTATCGATCATCGTGGATTTTTCGACTAGATGTTATCATTTAACGAGAGGGGGGCCGGACCACACAAACACGGCCGAACCCTCCTCCTATGTTCATGTTTGATTCTTGTGGATGGAACGGAATGACGTGGTTTCGTCTCACCACGCGAGAATCACACGGAAAGTATTACGCGACGCCGTCGCACCGCACCGTGAAAAGAACGAACAAGGACGCGACGCCGTCGCGCTGCGTCGGAGAAACCGAAGACATCCGCCGACGGAGTCGGGCCACAGCGAAGGGAAGCGGCGCCAGCACGCCGCACCAGAGAACCACGAAGACGGCGCGTTTCAATTTTTTGACGTGCGGATTTATGGGTGACGATGAAGCAAGCCGTTTGGGAGTTTGAATCCCCTCACAGTGAAGGTGGGGTCTCGGAGGGACCATAGACGAAGACGGCATAAGGAACGGACCACCGGAGCCCGTCCGGTGGTCCGAGGTAGGCAGCTGGCAAACCGCCGGCCTCAATTAGTGGCAAAGGGCAGGGGATCCGTGCACCCCACCCGCGATTCGGCTCGGCCACGCTTGCCGAGCCAGGCCGGGCCAAGCCGGGTCGGACCCGGGTCAGGTCAACCCGGTCGGTTTGACCCGGTTCGGCCGACCTAGGGGGGGCCCGGGTCGGGTCGCCCCGGGCCCAGACCCCCGTTTTCGGGCCACTTTCGGTAAAATTCCTATAACATGAGCTATGGGCCTCCAAACGACTCTCCGTCAGTGGAAACGTGATCCTTGGATCGAGACGGTCGTTTCGGTATATCGCACTCAAGGTTTCCGAAAACTTTGGGTTCGGCAGGGTTGGTTCGTACACGAAACCAACGAGGCCCTCGAAGCGGAAACGCTCCTAACTTGAGTTCCAGACGTCCGAATGACGTGTCGTTGACTTTAATGGATTCCTCTAAGTGAGACGGATCTTTTGGCTTACTCCGCTCGAGATTTGGATTCCGTCAGAGTGCAGTCGGGTTGGTTCGCTCACGAAACCAACCGGGCCCCTTGAACGAAAAATCCAATAACTCACAGATCGGGTGTCCGATTGACACACCGTCTGTCTCATTGCGTTCCTAATGATGATACAGAACTTTGGGAATCCTCGGCCCGATTTTCGGATGCAGTTGGGTTATAGTCGGGTGGGATTGTATCCAAAATCCAACCGGGCCCCTGGAACGGAAAAAGATGATATCTTTCAGACATGACGTTCGTTTGACAAACCGTCAGCAGCGTTGTTGATCTCGTCGAGAAACATTCTCTATGAGTATACCCTATGAGATTTCGGGGTGCAGTTGAGATAAGGCCGGGTTGGTTCACTTATGAAACCAACCGGGCCCCTAGGACGAAAATGATAATAACTCACAGATCGGGCGTCCGATTGATGCGCCGTCTGTTGGGTTGAGACCCCTATGACGAGGCTGTCCTTTGAGATACTTCTTCGGGAGACTTTGTGATACTTGGAGTATCGACTAGTAGCTCGTGGAGCGGACCCTCCCGGAGACGAGTGTATGGAGTACAGAGACCGTGTAGCCGACAGAGAACTGAAGACTGCTTGTCCGATTCGATTAAGAGTGACTTACGTAGCCCAGTGGGGAGCACTAATTTGTGAGGTGGCATACCCACAGCAGAGGAGCACTACTATGTGAGGTGGCATATCCTCAGTACTCAATAGGAGGAGTACCTCTGTAGGATATGAGGGGGGAGCACTACTATGTTTGGGTGGAAGACCCCGACGGGAAGCACTACTATGTGAGGTGGCAGGCCCGCGGTACTCGACAGGAGGAGTACCTCAGCAGTCTTAGGTTAGTGAGCAGTACCTCGGAGTCGTGACAGGACCACTGTACACTTCAGAGACGGAGCTCTTCAGCAGTTACAGTTTCGATAATGAAAATCCTGGTTGAGATGAGACTTTTGACCTTTGTGTTTACCACTTGATTGAGATGGGTCACTTGATAACTTAGGTATATGTATGGTCATATACCTGGGTAGTGGTTATCCGTTGATTTCACAATCCTTCTGTTTCCTCATGATTGAGATGAATTACATGATAACTTAGGTATATGTATGGGCATATATCCAAGTAGAAGTTATCTGTTGAGATCTTCTTGTGGTTATCCTTGTTGGTTTAGTGAAACCTTGAGGGTCTCGGGGTCCCTACTGAGTATCGTTATACTCACCCCTACACGGGCTATGCCCGCACCTCGTTGTGTTGGTTGCAGACGACGTGCAGTGCTGACGGAGGCCGAGTGTTCGAGGACTGGTCTGTACCCGGAGGTGGACTACACGACGAGTCAGTACCCGAAGGTGGACTACAAGACGTGACGACTCACAGAGGAGGTTGACGAACGAGAGCGTGGAGGAGGCTATCTGTACCTACCCTTCAGGTAGGATCCGTGGTGGACGACCAGGAGCTGCGCTATCTGTAACTACCCTTCAGGTAGGATCCGAGGAGGATGACCCAAGAGCTGCTTCCTTCTTCCAGCTGTTTGTCTTTTTGCTGTTGTACCTTGTTCAGTTGTAGTCATACTTTCTTTTGGGTTTGTATTCTGGCCCATTTACTTTTTGGCATTTCTTTTGTACTTTGTTTTTTGCTTCCGCTTGTACTCTATGGTGATTGTTTTCTTTTGTAAAGGCAATGCCTTCCCAGTTATCGGGATTTTACGCCTTTGGTGCTAGTCGCCAGCCCCTGGCCTATGGATGGTGGGCTTGGGGTAGTCACGGCACGGGCCCCGAGGACGGGTCGTGAAAAAATGGTATAAGAGGATTTCGGTTCTACCGCAGAACTTATAACTCTGATGTTTCATTCTATGAAGCAATAGTGTTAAGAGTACCGAGTGTGGTTTTCAGTTCAGGGAGTCCAGTGTTGGTGTGGGCGGCCGACGTATCCATACACCAGGACCCTGACAACTGATTTCCGACTTTGTGCACGAAAACACTGATTGCGTGTGTGTTTTCCAGAAGTTTTATTTAAATGTCAGCTCCAACCAGGTCAGCTCACCAGGTATAATCTTTTGACCGTATCACGTTGTTTCTTTCAGGATTCCTCCTCGTGGACGACCAGCTAGGGCCCCGAGAGTGGTGCGTACTGGAAGCCCACCGAGCGACGAGGCCTCAGTATAGGGCCCTATCCCAGTTGAGGCACCAGCGGAGGCACAAGCGGTACTACTACCTGTTGGGCCACAGATGCCACTAGCCCCAGCAGCAGAGGATGCACGTCGCTTGAGCGCACTGCATGAGTTCCAGCGCCAGAGGCCACCCAGGTTTCAGGGAGGGACGGACCCGCAGGCGGTAGAGGATTGGATGGAGGTTGTGGTGAGAGTCTTTAGGCTAGTGGGGACGCCGACAGATTTCATAGTGATCCTTGCTGCCAGCCTTCTTCAGGCAGCAGCAGGCAGATGGTGGAGCCTGATACATCAGATGCTTGACGAGGCAACACATCTATGGGAAGACTTCGAGAACCTGTTCCGGGCAAAGTTTGTACGAGCCACCCTTTGAGCGGTGCGTATACAGGAGCTACATCAGCTGCAGAAGGGCAGCATGTCAGTGGCGCAGTACTCAGTGAGATTCACAGACCTGTCGCGCTACTCCACAGATATGGTACGTGACCTGTTCTTCAGGGCCCGAACCTTCGAGCAGGGGCTCATGCGGGAGATCAGAGCTTCGGTTGTATCGTACAACATTCCGCTGCTGACATGAGTGTTGGAGCGATCCATCTTAGTGGAGAGTTTCCTTGTTGAGCAGTCTCCAGTAGCATGACCCACCACTAGCCGACATGCGGTAGAGTCTTCTGTAGTGGTCAGTAGACAGATGACGCAGGGGTCCAAGAGTACCAGACCTATAGGTGGTCGACCGCGTGACTCAGGGTCAGTAGTGCGAGGCACCAAGGGAAGTGATAGAGCTAGCCTTTCCATGAAGTGTTACTCCTGTGGAGGAATTGGGCACATAGCACGTGACTGTCCGACCCGCCATAAAGATGACCAGCAGTTAAATGAAGAACCTCCAAGGCAGAGGAAGAGGATCGATCAGGGCGGACCGCAAGGAGCAGGCAGCCATGGCAGTGGAGCTGGCCGTGCAGCTGGAGGTGGACGACGCTTCGGGATGTTTCCACCACCACCAGGAGGCCCACCCCGACCGCAGGGGACAGGAGGACATGGGAGAGCTCAGCTTCAGGATGCTGAGGCCTATGGTCATGGAGCTCCGAAAGCAGATGGACAGGAGCGGGACTATCTTCCGACCTGGAGGCTATTGATCCTATTGCTTCTAGTTTTGTTGATGTTTGTCTGTAGTTGCTTTGTGTCTTGTAGTATGAGCTTCAATAATAAAAAGACACTTATCTTTGTTTGATTTCATATCCTTTTGTTTGGTTGATACTGTGTGGTCCCGGTTAAGACTGTTGACTTGACCGTCACTTTCAAGTTTTCTACTGATTGAGACCTAGTGACCACACACTGATGCCAACAGTGTGACTCGACCCTTGGAGGCGAGAGTGATAGTTGGATCTCTTGGTAGTTACGTCGAGGCCTTACTACGTCATCCATGGCATGAATGCATCATTCATGTCAGGATTGACTGTATTAGGCAACGAATATGATTCATCCAGGGGATGAGACCGGATTTCTCTTATCGTCAAAGAAGAAATCATAGCAGATCTTGTGAGTCTAGAGAAGGTCCAGGTCTTCCAAGAGCGAAAGAGGATGGAAAAGGGCCGACAGAATCCTTATGCTGACAGGACTGGGAGGCCTCTAGAGTTAGAGGATGACCATCACGTCCTTATACAAGTCTCACCTAGACGAGGTTTACAGAGATGTGGCCAGGGAGTCAAGTTATCTCCGAGGTTCAACGGACCTTTCTAGGTCCTCAGCTGGGTAGGCGAGGTGGTCTACCGCTTGACCCATCCACTTCAGTTGCACTAGGTGCACGACGTTTTCCACGTATCCCAACTAAGCAGATACGTGCTCGACCCTCCGCATATCATCGACCATGAGGAGCTGGATGGTGGCGATGAGGTGACTACTATGAAGGTTCCTGTGGGGATCGAGGATCGACAAGAGCGGATCCTAGGAGGATGGTCGATTCCTCTTATGCACTTTGTTTTGTAGCACGGGAACCTCTAGGTGAGCACATGGGAGCAGAAGGCTCAGATGCGTGCTCAGTACCTCCTTTGTTTCCCTATGTTTGTGGTGAAGCTTTATGGGGACGTAAAGCTCTGTGGTGGGAGTAATGTAATGACCTGTAAATTCCAAGGAATTTTTTTTCTTAATTTTATTTGGAATTTTACATGAACGCAATTTCTGACGGTGCCTGATTCTGAGGCCCGGTAGGCCCGGAATCAATTTCCGAAGTTTGGCTCGGGTACTTTCAGTGAACGGACGAGTGGATTGTTCTAACTATTGAACCGGTGCTCGGAATCAAATTCTGAGGGCACTGATGGAATCGCAGCGCCGGTAATTGCTTAGAAACGCCTCTTCCGGAGTTGCGTTTTCTCAGGTGTGGTTTTTAATTTTCGGGCTTATAGTTAAGAAATAAAATAATTCTACGACAAACTTTATTTTATTTCACTTAAGCCACATGGAAGCCACCTGAAAGCCACTTAAAGCTGCTTAAGTGGAGTTGTTACGGATAGGGTGCTATCCAAAAATATCCTACCCTCTTGGTTGGATATTTGTGAGGTGGGACCCGCACAAGCCCCACCGTTTCTTTTCCGCCAAGTAACACACCCGCGAAAACCCGTCATTATGAAAGTCAATTGACATGTTTTCTTAATTTTTTAACGCACCAATTAATTGGGCGGTTTTATTCATTGAATTAATTGGGAGGTTTATTTCATTGAATTAATTCGACGAATTAATGGGTCGTTACTTATCTCTTTATTCGTTTCTTAACCGGTTTGAAATCGGTTGGCGTAGTAATAAAATAAGACCAACGCCACATCTTGAGGATTAAACGTTGGTAGACCTTTGACAGAATTCTTGTGCCATCACCCTTCTTCGTGAAGAATGCGAAGAACGCGAAGAACGCGAAGAACGCCGGCCTCCAACGAAGAACGCCGAAACCGCGGAAATCGACGACGCGACGTCGTGTGCCGCAACGCCGACGTTTCCTCTTCTGTGATGTTCCTTCCTCCACAACGAAATCTTCAATCATCCGTTAGAGTTCGACGACATGACGCCCTTCCGCGACGACGCGATGCACTTCCGCGACGATGCGATGCCTTCCGCGATGCGATGTTCACCTCCTTCCGTGGCGATCAAATTCGTGAAGAACCCGCGTGCGACGACTTGACGAGGTAGGGGATTATTGTTAATTTATTTATTTTCTGTTCATGATTCTAGTTTATCGATCATCGTGGATTGTTCGACTAGATGCTATCATTTAACAAGAGGGGGTCCGACCGCACAAACACGGCCGAACCCCCCTCCTATGTTCATGTTTGATTCTTGTGGATGGAACGGAATGACGTGGTGTCGTCGCACCACGCGAGAATCACACGGCAAGTATTACGCGACGCCATCGCGCCGCGCCGTGAAAAGAAAGAACAAGGACGCAACGCCATCACGCCGCGTCGGAGAAACTGAAGACATCTGCGGATGGAGTCGGGCCACGGCGAAGGGGCGCGACGCCAGCACGGTCCACTGGAGAACCAGGAAGATGTCGCGTTTTATTTTTTTTGACGTGCGGATTGACAGGCGACGAAGAAGAAGGCCGTTTGGGCATTTGAATCCCTTCGTAGTGAAGGTGGGGTCCCGGGGGGACCATAGGCGAAGACGACAGAAGGAACGGACCACCGGAGCACATCTGGTGGTCTGCGGAAGGCGGCGGCGGTGCGCCACACCAGCGCGGTGGCAGCGCGCCGCCGGAAGGGAGGCGGCCGGCGAACCGCCAGCCTCAATTAGCGGCGAAGGGTGGGGCATCCGCGCACCCCGCCCGCGATTCAGCTCGGCCACGCTGGCCGAGCCGCGGCCGGCCGGTCGGGCCGGACTGAGCCGGGCCGAGTCAGGTCAGACCCGGGACGGGTCGACCCGGTTCGGCCAACCCAGGGGGGTCGGGCCGGGTCGCCCCGGGCCCAGACCCCCATTTTCGGGCCACTTTCGGTCAAATGCCCATAACATGAGCTACGGGCCCCCAAACGACCCACCTTCAGCGGAAACACTATCCTTGTATTGAGACGGTCGTTTCGGTATATCACACTCAAGGTTTCAGAGAACATTGGGTTCGCCCCGGTTGGTTCGTACACGAAACCAACCGGGCCCTCGGAGCGGAAACGCTCGTAACTTCAGTTACGGACGTCTGAATGACGTGCCGTCGACTTTAATGGATTCATATAAGTGAGACAGATCTTTTGGATTACTCCGCTCAAGGTTTGGATGTCGTCGGAGTGCGGTCGGGTTGGTTCTCTCACGAAACCAACCGGGCCCCTTGAATGAAAAAGCCAATAACTCACAGACCAGGCATCCGATTGACGCGCCGTCTGTCTTGTTGCGTTCCTGTTGATGATACGGAACTTTGGGCATCCTCCGCCAGATTTTTTGATGTAGTTGGGTTATAGTTGGGTTGGATTGTACCCGAAATCCAACCGGGCCCCTGGAATGGAAAAAGATGACATCTTTCAGACAGGACGTCCGTTTGATGAACCATTAGTGGCATTGTTGATCTCGTCGAGAAACGGTCCCTATGAGTATACCCTATGAGAGTTCGGGGTACAGTTGAGATACGGCCTGGTTGGTTCCCTTATGAAACCAACCGGTCCCCTAGGACGAAAAGGCTAATAACTCACAGACCGGGCGTCCGATTGACGCGTCGTCTGTTGCGTTGAGACCCCTATGACGAGGCGGTCCTTTGAGATACTTCTTCTTGAGACTTTGTGATACTTGGAGTTCCGACCAGTAGCTCGTGGAGCAGACCCTCCAGGAGACGAGCGTATGGAGTACGGAGACCGTGTAGCCGACAGAGACCTGAAGACTGCGTGTCCGATTCGTTTCGGAGTGACTTACGTAGCCCAGTGGGGTGCACTACTTTGTGAGGTGGTAGACCCATAGAGGAGGAGCACTACTATGTGAGGTGGAAGACCCTCGGTACTCGACAGGAGGAGTACCTCTGTAGGCTATGAGGGGGGAGCACTACTGTGTTTGGGTGGCAGACCCCGGCAGGAAGCACTACTGTGTGAGGTGGCATGCCCACAGTACTCGACAGGAGGAGTACCTCAACAGTCTTAGGTTATTGAGCAGTACCTCAGAGTCGTGACAGGACCCCTGTACACTCTAAAGACAGAGCTCTTCAGCAGTTACGGTTTCGATAATGAAAATCCCAGTTGAGCTGAGAATTTTGACCTTTGTGTTTACCTCATGATTGAGATGGGCCACTTGATTACATAGGTATATGTATGGGCATATACCTGGGTAGTGGTTATCCGTTGATTTCACAATCCTTGTGTTTCCTCGTGATTGAGATTGGTTACATGATAACTTAGGTATATTTATGGGAATATATCCAAGTAGAGGTTATCTGTTGAGATATTCTTGTGGTTATCCTTGTTGGTTCAGTGAGACCTTGAGGGTCTTGGGGTCCCTACTGAGTATCGATATACTCACCCCTGCACGGGCTATGCCCGCACCTCGTTGTGTTGGTTGCAGACGACGGGCAGTGCTGACGGAGGCCGAGTGTTCGAGTACTGGTCGGTACCCGGATGTGGACTACACGATGAGTCAGTACCCGGAGGTGGACTACACGACGTGAAGACTCACAGAGGAGGTTGAAGAACGAGAGCGTGGAGGAGGCTATTTGTACCTACCCTTCAGGTAGGATCAGTGGTGCACGACCAGGAGATGCCCTATCTCTACCTACCCTTCAGGTAGGATCCGAGGAGGATGACCCAGGAGCTTCTTCCTTCTTCCAGCTGTTTGTCTTTTTGTTGTTGTACCTTGTTCAGTTTTAGTCGTACTTTCTTTTGGGTCTATATCCTGGCCCATTTACTTTTTGCCATTTCTTTTGAACTTAGTGTTTTGTTTCCGCTTGTACTCTATGGTTCTTGTTTAATTTTATAAAGGCAATGCATTCCCAGTTATCGGGATTTTACGCCTTTGGTGCTAGTCGCCAGCCCCTGGCCTATGGAAGGCGGGCTTGGGGTAGTCACGGCATCGGCCCTGAGGACGGGTCGTGACAAGGCATGCAACAGATAATATACATAACCCAAGCAGTAAGATTGATCAATTAATTGATGTGTTAAAACAATTTCTCCATCAAGCATTAGTCTCACAATACTTTTCATCATATGAAGATATAGTTTCATGTGCTCTCAAGATAGAAAAGGTATTCCATAAGACTTATGACATTAAATTAATGCAAGAGAAGAATAGAATAGTGGAGAAAGAGGCAAAAAAAGGGAAAAAGGAAATAAGGTTTTCTCTTTATGTGAAAATTGTGGGGAGAACCACCCAGATACTTTCCTAAAAGGAATGGGAGTTTGCTACAATTTTGGGGAAAGAGGTCATCAGGCTAATGATTGCAAGGTAAAGAAAATGGTTGTCAATGTTGAATCAAACTATTGTTGATAAATGGGGAATTATGCTGTTGAATTTCATAATCTACAAAGAGAACATACATCAGAAAAGGCCAAGGGAGAACGGTCAAGATTATGATGTTAATATAGCTGATGTGGAATAATTAATGTATTTGTGTTTCTGGATCCAAGAATTATATTCTTGTTATAAGAAGAATGTGATATATATATATAAAAGGATTTTACTGTAGTACTTATTTGTTTTCATTAAGGTTTTAATATGATAAAGGTATTCATATTTTCAGTATGGGACAATAAGAGAAACATTACGTTGTATGAGAATCTGATGTGACAATTGATTTTGGAATTTAGAGACCTTTTAGAGAGATTTTGGACATAAGTATTTTGGATAACTATAATGTTTGGAATGCATTATGTTGGAAATTCGATACTATATTTTAAGGTTTATATACTTCTTAATATTATTTTTGGATTGTTATAAAAAGGACAACCTGGAGGTCGGGCGACAACTTGTCGTGTCTGGAAAGGCCACATGACATGAACCCGCAAATGATAGCCAACAAGGGTGCATCACCTACTACTTGCCAACGTGATGTCCTGTTTTGTATAATGTAATTTTTTTAAAAAAAAGGGCTGACAGATGAATTATAAATTCATTTTTTTGTATCCCTATACAACTAAGATAAATAGATTATTTATGAGTTTTATTATCTTTTGGTGCGAAAGATGAGTTTGTGGTAAAAATTAGTAAACAGATGGAAATCTACTTGTCAAGTATTCTTTTTTTAATTATTATATAATGAAATTAATTCATAACCTTTTTAGAAAATAAATTAAAACAAAAAATGGGTTATCCTAATACCATATATTTTGTTAAACTTATGATATTTTAAATCATCAGAGATTTATGGATTTAAGGCCCTCAATTTTCCTTTCACTTGTTTGTGATTGATGACCTCAATAAATCCATATAAATATTTAAATTTATACTCCAACTATAATTTTCACTAATGTTATCCTATTCAAAATCCTAATTTGGCTGTTACATTTTCATTTTCATTTCCCTCTCCATAAGACTATTTATTTTAACCCTATTTCCAATGTGGTTTTTCCACAAAGGTATTTGATTTTTTTAACTTTTCTTTTTGAATAAAAATTTAAAATTTTTAGGAATAAATTTATTGATGGATGGAATAATGTTAAACCCCAGGCTTCTATGGGATGTTTCTCTTTGAATAACACAATAGCGTGCAATGTATGCAACACTGAGTTCAAGAGCCCCATGAACTATCAAACTAGCCATTTAAAAAATGGTTATGACTATTAATAAGAACATTTTAAATTCTATATATATACCATATAATTTTATCAATCATCTTTGGTTTTTATTAGACATAATATAAGTACAAATTAATGTTTTTAGAAAAATAAGAATTTTTCAAAAATGTAGTGTTCTATCTTTTAACGGAAAACCATTTTTTATCCAATATTTGACACATTTATATATGCAATTTTATGAAATTTAAATTTTTCATTACAATAGGTACATGAAAATTTAGTTTCTATAAATTTCTAGTGTTTTTGTGATAACTTTCATATTTTGATCAATAGTGAAAGATACTAAATTTTAATTGAAAACATATTTTTTAATTAAAATAATTTAAAGTGTAAAATTACTCATTTTAATAGTTTTGAAGTATAATTAGATTATATTTTTATCATTTAATTATATTTTGTTCTATTTAAGTAATTTCACTTTTAAATTGGATATAAACACATATCAATGTTTTAAATGTTTTTATTTGTCATCAACCCGGTTTCTGTTTTTGAAAATGGGAATTAATTATAAATAAATTAATACAACTTCAATGTTCTAAATTTGGTTAAATAGAAATAATTTTGGGATTTGAAATATCAAAATTATCTTATGGTTAATGTTTGATATTTTTCTGAAAACATTCCATTTTTGAGGAATAGTGAAAAACATTGTGTTATTCTTTAAAACCGACTTTTATTTAAATAATAATTTATTTTATATAAATTTTTTTAGTCAAAATAGATACATAATACCTATATAAGTTCAATTTAATTCACTGGAGTTATTTTATAATAAGTTTAGATATATAAAATTTTATTGAACATTTTACCATCTTTTTCCCACCTTCTAGACACCTTTGAAAATTTTCATAAAACACAATTTTACTGCATATCTAAGTTGAATTTCAAAAACTTGAGAGACATGCTTGACATCATTATGTAAAATTTGGTTCAATTAGATGAAAATAATGTTTGGTTCATAGTAACATTTAAATTTTATTTACCACGGTTAAAAGTAAATAGGGTAATTAAATGTAAATATGATGTTATAATTATCCAAAAAAATGTCCTAAATCTATTGGATAATTGTTTTTTGACAAAAATCAACCCTAGGAATAAAATATGAACCTATTTTATCCACTTAGATTAGATTAAGGTACTTATTATTATTTTATTTAATGAATAGTTAAATGTGTAAAATTCAATGTTTAATAACTAAAAAATTATAAATAAAGGGTTATAAATAATATAAATTTGATTATAAATATTCATTAGAAAGATAAAAAGATTTCCTACATCATGGTATGTTTATTGAAAATTTATTTTAATTATACATGAGGAAATAGTAAAAATATTTCATTAGTTATGCCAATAGTAAACCCCTTGGGGTTTTCATGTCTTTTTATAGCATTTTTATTAACCCTTTATTAAAATAATACAAGGGGATATAATAAAAGTTATACTATTTAGGTAAGAGTTATATCTAAAATATAGGGTTAATATGGTGATCTAAACATGTGTAAAACTTATTTGTTGAGAGTATTTCATCCCATCCGCACCTTAGCTTCAAAATAAATCAATCTGGGGCCATTAGATACCAAAAATGATTTTATAATAAAATAATATTTCAATATATTCCTAATGTTACCCTCACCTCTCTTATAAAAGGGAAGTTCCCTTTCTCTCAATATCAAACATCCAAATCCATTTCGATCAGCCAAACCATTCCCAAATATCCTTCCAACATCCCTCACTTCAAGATAGAGGCCTTCCCTTGTGATGAAATACATTTTACGGAGCCCTTTTGTTCAAATCAAAAAGAAACACCCAAAGAAGATATAATTATTTTGTCACCTCTTTCAATATTTTTTTCTTCTTCCACTTCCACTATCCTTTTTATATCCATAAAAATGATAAATATAGTACCTTTTCCATAAAGTTATGTTCTTATAATCATTTTACAATCATAAACAATATTCTTCCCATTCTATGAATGATTATGTCACCATTAATGAGTACGTACGACTTACTCTATCCACGTCATGGTGTAATTTATTATTTAACACTATATTATTTGGATGGATATAATGATGAGTAATATTTATCTAAATAATTAATATAACATTATAATTTATCTTTACAATTAATATACCATCCAATTTCACACCTTTTAATCATTAAGGGATTGATATTGTAACTCTTCTTGTACGTACAGCTTACTATCTCCCCGATATTATGAGATTCATTTCCATGTTTACCATTCAACGATGATTATAAAAATATTTATTATTAATAAATATGTAATATATGAGATAATAATGGTACTGGATATATATATATATGCATATATATATATATATATATATTTGTGTATATACTTACATATATCTTTTTCATTTACATCCGTTCAATATGATATGAAAATGAAAACAATGTTTATGCGAACGTATGACATACCGTCTCCATAAACAGTGTTTTCCATTTCATATATCTATCTATTATATATATTTATATTATAAATATATATTTTAGAAAAATAATGTTTTATATTTTAGATGTATTTAAATCATGATCGAAATGATATGATAAAAAATTAATAGTTAAAACACGTACGATAAAGAAAGAGATTATTATCTGAAATGTAAATTTAACATAGAAATCATTATTAAATTCGTATTATAAAGTCATAAATGAATCATGAAATATATAATAAATATGAATATGGTTCTGGTATAATTTAATAACGTAGTATGGTGATTATAATAGAGGTTAAACGTACTTTTATCCAAATGAAAGTTCTAGAGAGGGGTTAATTGAACAATATATTCATTATCCGAGGTTGTTTATACATGACTATATGCAGGGACCGCTTTATCATTCACATCCATGTTTATTAAAAACTTATTTCAAAATATTTTTACTCTTTCCATGACTATGGGTAAAAATCAGTTATAATGTAGTTTGATTTTTTATAGAATGTTTATAAAGGAATCATTTTTTCATTTTCCAAAAAAGATCCTTTATGGAATGTTCAAAAAAATTAAATAAGGAATGTTTTTGTAACATAAAAATCAAGAGCATCTATTTTTTCGATTAAATCATCTTCGAAGCTTCTCTTTCAAGAATATAATAAATAGATCAAATTAAATTTTTTATTTTATAATTAAGTGAATTTTAAATGATTTCAAAATAGAAAGAGATAGTTCGCTCAAATAGTTTGGATTTCAATTATTTCAACATCCTTTTTTTGATATTACACTTTTTTGAAGTTGAATTATTATGACATAATCTTCCATATTTTATTCACTGTTTTTTGAAATTTCTGATGGTGTTTGTGTTATTTTCGTACCATTCATGGTTTTTGGTTAAAGTATTAACATTTTGTATGCTAGTTTTAATACAATTGTTTATGGTATGTTTCATTATTTTAATATAATGAATGCATTGGACATAGTAAGTGAAGGGTGGGGCCCTCTATGTCCCCTCGATGCATCAGTAGGTCTCAGGAGACAAACTAGTGTATTGGCATAAGGAATTAACAAAATATTATTTGTAGTCTTGGAACGAGGCCATGGCAATGTGGTAATGATGTTCGGTGTTAGGAATTCCCTCATTTTGAAATTAATTATTACTTGTGACTACTCGATGAGTAGAATATCTAGGTTCATTTTTATTTGGTAATGTATGACTTATTATCTCCATATCATGTTTAATATTATGTTTGAAAGGCTGTTCTTTTAATTACACATATTTCCTTTAATGCTTATAGCTTCTCCTATATTATTTACCCTTACTATGGATATGAGATCACCCCTTTCTTATGTGTTATTTATCGAGGATTCAAATAAGTTTATTATGATCGATATGTTGGGTTAGGTTTGGGGAATAATGTAATTCTCAATTGATTATTTTTTCTATTTTATGTTTGAATGTGTAATGTAAAATTAATGTTTATAATCTATTTTCCAATACTAATAAACTGGTCAGTTCTTCGGGACTTGATTCCTTGTGATCATGCCGATGTATTAAAATAATGAACCAGCTCCAGGCTATTTGGGTCAGGCATTACACAGTGGGTATATAGTTTTATCCTCCTGATCACTTTCAAAACATATTATTGAAGGTGTTACGATATAATTCCCTTGTTACATTATTCATAAATCGGGGTAGGGATGATGATGATGTTTATCGAATGTTTTATGTGTTATCATTTGTCTTCGTATTTTAGTTTTTTCTAGATGTATGATTTTTAAATATCATGGTCATTGGTGGTCCATGCTTTCACACCCTCAATAGCTTTCTGAATATTTACTATAAATATCAATAAGATTAGTCATGTATACCGATCTAAATGAAAAGGATTCCCAATGATCAAAAATGTTTCCTGGTCACCCCATTTTATCAAAGTTGAAGTAAAGAACCTTTCTTGTCTACATCTAAATACACTAGGATTTTTGGTGTTGTTGTATGTTTTGTAGGTTTTCTTGGGTTTTGTGCATTGTGTGGGTTGTGTAGTGTTGTTTTTGATAGCATGGTCATTGGTGTAGAGGTGAACTGAGGGGTTACCTCTGTGAGTAAGGTCTGGTATGTGTGTGTAGAAGAGCTACCGTGTTGGTCGTGGTTATTTTAGGATTTCTGTATGAAGTGTTTCATGACGTGTAATGGGGTCTCAGGTTGGGAGATTGTTTTATTTTGGCATGGATGATCATTTAGAGTAGTTGACTACATCTAGGGTATGTTATTGTTATTCAATAGTGTTGTGTAGTGGGACTGAAATCTGGTTGTGTTGCTGAATGTGTTGGGTATGTTTTTGGATTTTAGTTACCCGGTTAGTGTAAAAATGAAACTATGTGAACATATTAATAATGAATTAAAAGTTATTCAATTAATGGGGATGTTTAATTTTTTGTTTTGTCTGTTTGTGTGGTTGTGCATGTTGGGGTAGCAGTAATTGTAGTTTGTGTGGTATGGTTATTTGTTTGTAAAGACATAGGATGGGATGAGTGTTTTTTACCTATATGTATAAAATTTTAGATAATTTTGATTTTTATACACATGCCACCCGTGTTGAGAACTATGAGATGAACAACCACAATGAATAAGGGAGGGTGTCTTTTCCAATATCCAGGTGAGAGGATGGGTGGATGGATATTTTCTCCCATGCTCCCTCTTCTAGTAATTTATCACACAAGACTATTCAGAGAGGTTTTAATTTGTGATTTTTATTACCTGATATATTATACTGGTTTTATGAGAGGTAGTTTGATTCCTAGGTGTCTTCGGGATGATGCCCATAGGTTTACGGGCGAGACTTGTAGTGGGTTTATCCTATGTGTTTCTAGGAAGGATACAATGTTGGTGTGTCCCAATTCTGTTTGGGAAGGATGTGAATGTGGGGCTTATAGAAGAGTTTTAGTGCTTAGACATTTTCCATTAGGGATGTGTAGATTACCAGTGGGAAGTTGTGCTGGGGGCCCACATATTTATGTTCTTACTAATTTAATTTACTTGGATTGCGTTATTTAGTGATCGGCCCTTACTCATGTTGGGGTGCATATTATACCTCGTTTGGTTAATTTTAGATTATTTTATTTTATCAATGGTCCATTAGTATCATTCTCCCACTTCGCACATGTGCCTTTGTATTTTCCTAAATAGTATAATTGTATACTCAAACTTATTATATTAATCTATTTTCAGATTTTCTTGGAGATTATGATGACACTTTCGGACCTTACTAGCTCGGACGTTGGGAATGGTTTTTGGGTTTCTAATTATTTATATACTGGTACTTACTTTGGAATTTTCCTTGTATTTCTAGCCATTTTACCTTAATCATTCGTGTGGTATTGATTTGGCTTCTTATATATATATTTATTGGTGTTTTTAAGATATTGATACGCATTCACTCTCAATGTTGTTTACTATAAAAGAGAAATACCTCCCTTGTTTGTGAGACTATAGAGCCTTGGTGTGGGTTGATAACTCGGGGACAATTTGAGGAGGGCCTCGTGGGTCCTTATATATTATCCATCTTGAATAAGTAAGGTCACATCATTTGTCCATCCCTTTCTTCTTCTTGAAGATGCAGAGTCATGACATCATTGTTTTTAGTTGAACATATTGACAAATAATTATTAATGATAAAACAATACTCTTTATATTTGGTTTAGAGGATAATTTCGCAACCATATTAGTATTGGGATACAACTAGGGATTAATAGTTTGACTTTTCAATCTATTATGGGCCTTAATATCCTTTAATATTTTATTTTAATGCTTCAGAAATCAAAATTAATTTTTGGATGAATTTTAAACCTGATCATAGAAAAAACAAAGAATAAAATTTTGTTTAAATAACAATGTTATGTATTTATATTTTATTATATTCTTAGCTAGTAAATGAATTATCACACATTAAGAAAATTAAATAATAAAATTTTTCCTAATACCTCATGTTTTATTGAACTAATGGTTTCTGAATTGTCACTAATTTATGAATTTAAGGCCAAAAACAATATATTTTAAATTCACTTATATGTGATTTATTATCTCAATAAATCCCTATATATATTACCAGTTTCCTTCATGTATATATCTCTTCATTCCACTATTTTTCCCCAACATAGAGTTTTAATGAAATTTTATCTCATGTGACCTTTTTACATTTCATCCTATATTATCTATAGGATGTTTTCAAACCATTCTCCTGATGTGGGTTTTAAAATAATAAATATCAACAATATATTTACAATATCATATTTAAATTGCGAGGACACAATTTAAATAAGGTGTGGAGAATGTGACACCCTAAAAATCTAATTAATGAGAATTGCATTAGAGAGAATGTATGATGCACCACACCAAGCGCATAAGAGAATATAATTTCCGAATAATTTATATTGTACTTACTATTTTAAAAGGAATAAATTTATTTTATCACTTCAAATTCATATGAAATGGAGTTATCGTATGATACAAATAACAAATATTTTCATTGATCGCTTCAGTTACACACAAGACTGAGTTTTAACCGAACAACAATATATTACAAAAAAAATGTTATTTGATAAGACATAACCTAGTTGTAAAATTTTTCATTATGAAAATTATTAATTAACATCTAAAATTATATTGTATACTAAAATATATTTTTATTTCATCATTTAAAAATTATTAAAAAGGAATATAAGAACCAATTGAATTTTAAAATAATATTTTTATACAAAACATTTTTATTCTCGGAAAGCTATTTTACACTAATTAAAAAAATTTATTTCAATTATTGAGTCAAATTAATTTAATATATATATCATATATTCAATATAATATTTCTTATTCTCATATAATACATTTGATAAAAATAATATAAGATTAATCCCAATTTCAAACATAAAAAAAATAAATTTTTATTAATACATTTTTACAGCATTTTAACATAAAACCCCTTTTGAGTTTTTTTGGAACATTTCCAGAATATATTTTTCAAAATAAAAATAATATTTTAAACTAAATCAAATAAATTAGTTTAGAGTACATTTTGTTTACATTTCTATGTTTTTCAATTATTTAATTAATATTGAAAAATATTGAAATATAGTAAAAAACTTCTTTTTTATATGATTTATTTAAATAGTGAGATTATATTTTTTATTGATTTTAAATTTTAATAATATCATATGATATAAATTAATGATATGATTTTAAATTTATTCAATTTCACTTTGAAATTTACTATAAAACAAAGCGATCTTTCAAGAATTTTTACTTCAAAACCCACATTGTCATCCAATATATATGATTATATATAAATATATTTCTACCAAATTATTGATTTTAATTTGTAAAAATGGATTGAATATTAAAAATGAGAATAATTTATTATATATATTATGTTAAAGATTGTTTTTTTACACAATATATTAGTGGTCTAAATTAAAATTAATTTTAATGATTATAGTAAGATTAAGCACCATAAGGGACTAAACCTCAACCTTAAGGGTGAAAATAATTTATATACTTTTCCAAAGGTCAATGGAAGCTCTTATTTCCACCCTATCATACTATGGATCTAACTTTGTAATTTTATGGAGATTATCCAAAAGGAAATAATGTGTGTGAAATTCTATTGTCAAAATATTTGAAGAGTATCACTCCTCCTCAAATATAAAAATTCCTTATCTCCTCCAACATAATAACACAACTCAATAAATAAATTTCAAACATCATTTTACAAAAAAATAACCTCATCATATCACCTCTTATCCTAGTATCCATACAATGTTCAGAAATCAATCCAAGGAAGCCTTTTTTCAAACCAAATGGAGCTACCTGATAAAGAAGTAACATATTTCCTTAATATTTTTTGATTATTTCCATTATCAACTCTATCAACTATATTTATTACATTATTATATAAAAAAAGTGTATAAAATAAATAATAGGATTTCTTTATGCTAATGTTTCTACCAACACTAATACAAACATCCATCTAATTGTAAACGAACATATAGTTTATGTGAATGGTGAACTACCGCCTCAAGAAACGTTGTATACTCGTTCATCCTTTAATGGATCTCATGGTGGTAATTATGATGGAAACCAAATGTATATATCATATATATGATACATATTATGCATTTATTATTATATAATGTTTTTTATAAAACCTACAGTTAAACCATCCATTTTTTCAAAATACGATAACACCGTTTGAGGAAGTCTGAACTACTACCCCCTCAAAGTGATGTGATTCATTCACATTATACATGGAACATATAAAGGATGATTTTAATTAAAAAATGTTACATAAAAACCAATATTTGATATTTGTGAAAAAATTACCATTATGAAATTATAATATATATAATTTCCTTTTAAACCATTTACATTATCAATAAGTGATAATTTCATTCGTTAACATGTGGACTACCTCCTTCTCGACATGATGTGATTCAATTGAGATTGAAGAACTATATATTAATAAGTATATATGATTAAATAAAATTTTATTTTTGAAATAATGATAATTATGGGAATATATGTTTTTACTCACCGTCTTTCTATAACGATCGTTGAAAAATGGGAACGTTACTCATGTTTATGTACGGCCTAGGATCTCTGTAATTATAAAATTGATTATTTTTTCATAACCATATTTAATGATTTGTTTTAAAATTATAGTTGATGTATATATATGATATTTATGTCATGATTATTGAACTGGATATATTATATAATGACCTATTTTACTATAATTAACATACCAAAGTTGTTTTTGACACATAAATTGCATTTGGTCAAAACACCCAACATAAACATAATTTCTTAAGTGGTTGTATACATAATATGAATATGTAAAATAAAATATATGATAAAAATGAAAATGTTTTTATGAATGTATAAAATTAAGATAATATTATTTTAAAGGATGTTAAATGTTGTTCAACCAAAAAGAAATAAATGGTAAGGTATTTACTCTAATTTTACATTCCATTGAGACTAATTTGATGTAATGAACCTAGTTATTTATATAGTGCATATACATACCCTATACATGATATATGATGAATAAACTTACTCTAATTATATTATATGTTTCATTTAATTTTATTCATTCATGAGGCTTATGATTTTAAATGTTTCAATGTTGGATGGGAAACATTGGAAGGTTTATGTATTATTATTCTAAAGAGTAATTTTTCTGGTCATTTATTTATATTCAATGAAATTAAATGACCACTATTTAAAAAACACTTTCATTTTCCATTTCTCTAGTTAATCAGGACATTGATCATATATTAGTACTATTTTACAACTCTTTGTTCCTCAAGGTGTTTTAGAAAATGTTTTTCAAAAAACCATACATTATTTCCCTCTTTAGTCTGATAACATGTTTTCATATATAAACAATACATTATTAAACAGATTTCAAAATATTTTTTAAAATGAATTTTTAAACAAATATTTTCCCTTTTTTCTTTTTCCAATGTTTTCAATGAAATTTTTTGTGTCATTCCAAACAAAGAAATTTTATAATAATTTACTAAGAAAAAAGATTATTTTTTTTAAATTGTATGACATTTACAGATCAAACCTCTATCATACAATTAAATCTTCCAATGCATGTTTAAATAGTTAATTTTTTAAAATATTTTTAAATTTTATTTGAAATGAAAATATTTTTTGAAAATAATTTAATAGAAAAGTTATTTTCCTCAATATTGTTTTCCAAATTTATTTTTATAATAATTTCATTCATCTACAACAACAACACTTTATTTTACTCCACATGAGGTATGTATATTGAAAAAATACATAATAATCCTCTAAATTGTTTATGATTTATTTGGAATAGGATATTATTTTCCTTTATTTCCATGATTATTTTTAATCCCCATGAAATATTCAATTTCCAATTATTATTCAACATTGAAATTATGCTAAAAATACATATCAATTTTCATAGATATGATTATTTCATGAAACATGTACTATTTTTTTTACTATGATTACATTGAATATTATTTGATTATTTGGGAAAATATTGGTAAATTTGTATCTCTTGCTCCATACAAATATTTGACAAGAGGCATTAACAAAAAGTTTATTCAATATATGTGGAATTTTTTTAACTAGAAAGACATGGGTGGTCCCTGGTTATATATATCCCATCGATGCATTATTAATCTCATCGGATGAGTGATATGTCTAGCCTCCTCATATTGGTTTTTATCCAATACATTTTAAACAATATTTTGAATGTTCTTGAAGGTAAAGGTACCATGTATCTAGGAAACAAGTCGTCCAATAATCAGGAAATTTCATCATTTAGTTTCGTTTATTATTCATCTATTAGATTTCTCGTCGATATATCAATCAATATATTTCATTTTTTGTTTATTTATTAAATAGATTTAGTTATAGTTTCATACATTTATATATTTATTTTATGTTGTCTAATTATTTTAGTGGATTTTTTTCATTTATATTGAATTATTTTTTATTCACTTGTTTTTTGGCCTATTGATCACCTAGCAAGCATGTTAATTTAATTACCCTTCAATGTTTATTTATTCTTATTGATCACTATTGGTTTTAATATAATTTACCCTTACCTAACATTTGGTATCACCCTTATTATGTATCATTTCCTAGGAATCCAAGAAGTGTTCTATGAAAGATATTTGTATATACTATATTGAATAAATATATCTAGAGAGTTATTTATTTAAGAAAAAAAATCGTTTTGTGGTTATTGTATAAAAGTTTCCTAAACGATATATTTATGTCTCTGGTATTCTAATAATACTGTACTCTTAGTAGATTAGTATTTGATTTGTTATAATCAATCCAATGTAATTAATAGTAGACATTTGCTCGAGTCACCCCGAGGTTGAGTCTCTACACTTAGTACTGAGAGAGATCTAAAGCTACTGATTATTGGTTGATTCATATATCTTGAAGAATATTTGTAACTTATAGAATTCCTAAAATAGAACCTTGATATGATTTCACAATAAAATGATGATATTTTGAAGATGGATCCTCAATTATCCATTTACTATTATTGTCTCCCAGTGATTTTTTGTGGGTTTATGTAGCCAACCTAGAAGATTCACCCCTCTAAAGATGATATAATTGAGGTCGCGGTTGTAATATTATAATTTTTTTTGGATGTCTGGTACCCCATATAGATTGAAAAAATCTTCTTCATTAGGTAGAAAAATATCAATATCATAGTCTATATTGACTATTGGGACCTCAACTATGATTTTATGACGATTGATTTCCAGATCCAGTGATAGATATATTTTTTGATCCTATGATCATGTTCCAAGACCTATTTTCACTGGATGAGTAATATTAGTGAAATAAATTATTCATTTTTGTAATGACCCAGAGATTTTGTATATATTTTTAATTATACAGAAGTATTTTGTGACCGCGAAATCTGACGGTGTGTGATTCCGAGGCCCGGAGTGCCCTGAATGATCAGTCAAAGTTTTGTTAAGCATTAATTACTGCACCTAAGCAGTTTTCCTGAAAACGTGGAATAACTCTTAAACAATTAATCGAATCAGAAATCTGAGGGCACCGTTGTGCTCAGGATGACGGGTTTACCCTAGTCGCGACTTAGGTTTTTTTGGCGCGGTCCTCATTTGAGAAGACTAAAAATTGGCTTCACCATAAATAAAATAATTAAATAATGTTATTTTATTTTTTAATTTCTTACAACTCACAAATGGTAAATTGGATTAAAAATCCAAGACCATCATTGAAATCGTGAGGGTATGCTTTCTTTAGGTAGATACTAACATTAGCTGGTGCAAGCCCCCTATGAATTTTAGTTTTTGGCCATTAATAAAATAATTAAGTGACAACTATTTTATAGTAAAATCCATAAAATTTAAATGGTAACTCGGATTGTAAATCAGAGAGTACCACTGGGTTCGTTGTGGCATGTTTCACTTACCAGCGTGGGTCGAGGTTTACTATTTATAGTTTTCCGATCTTTTTTTAGTAAGTTCAGTAAATGCGAGAGAGGGTTTTTGTAACTTTTGAACCATTGCTCGGAATTGAAATCCAAAGACACCATTGAACTGATAGAGCCGATATTCGCTTAAGTATTCCTTCACCTCGATTGTAGTAGGTCATGGGTGGATATTTATTTTCAAATATTTCTTGGGTGAAAATAAAATAAACTAGCATTATTTTATTTTTCAAATTTTATCTTCCAAATTTTGTTTTGGTCGTGGGGACCACCCGAGCTTCAAAAATCATGATTTATATTTTGTGTTGGGGACCACCCGACCCTTGAAATCTCTATTTAATGAGAGATGTGACTCTTGGTTTCTTTTCCAATTAATTTTGCTAACAACAAATTAATTAATGGTGCCAACATCAAATAAATTAATTTTTCAAAATTCAAAAATAATTATTGTGCCAACTCTAATTAAATTAATAAACATAATTTAATAATTGGGCCACTCATTTTTTGGATTTTGGGAATGTGATGGAAAAGGGAGAATTGGGGAGAGATTTTCAGAACACTCTACAAAAAAGGAAATCCTTCAAGGAAGAATGTCTTCTTAAACGAAGAACGAGGATCCGACCATGGAGCATCTTGCAGGAGTGACAAACTCCAACTCTTCAACGACTTTGCCAACTTCCTCGTGCCACCAACAATGGAAAATCAAGGTA
This sequence comes from Viscum album, assembly GCA_963277665.1. NCBI lineage: Eukaryota > Viridiplantae > Streptophyta > Magnoliopsida > Santalales > Viscaceae > Viscum > Viscum album. The sequence goes on from OY728127.1 coordinate 1,424,917, forward strand.
GGGGTTTTATATATCTGTATTTTTATTCCATTGATTCTTCATATCCTAAATTCATGACAATGATGGTCAAACATCCATGGCCATGGTCGCACACATAAACCATTCCCCTCTTTCTTTTTATTCTTCATGCGTTTTTGTGAATTTTTCAATGCCTAATATTTATTGACTCTGAAAACACAGATTTTTTCTGAGCGTGATATAAAGACACAGAGACATTGACTCAAGGATTGAAAATATGTGATTATTTAAATTTTCTGGCATGGAACAAAGTTGCAATGGCCCATGGAAGGAGGCGTCCAAATATTTATTGATGTTGGAAACAAGGATATCACATAGCGTGAAATATGGATGCGGAGCCCTTGACACAATGATATCGAATATGCAATAGTTTACTTTGTTAGTCTTGGAATGAATACTCAATGACATGCAGAAGAAATCAGTTTCCAACACCTGGTCGGCTGCAAAGAAGGTGGGGTGGAATGCATCAGTGCCACTGGTTGAGCAGGATGTCACGGCCTATCGGCCAAGACAGAGCAGGGTAGAGGTCGGCATACGGCCGACTGCATGGTGGCGTGTGACCACGTCATTGGGAGTAAGACTGGCTAGCATTACGGTCGGCTGCACCACACCGGGTGGGGCCCCCTGCGGGTCCCGCGTTCCAACAGCCGAATGGTCCACGAACCGTTCGAGAAGACTGGGGGGCGCCTCCCATCAGGTGTTGTTCATGGTGGACCCTGCCTAGGTAGACTGCTAGCTGAGTGGGCTGCACCACAGTCACGAGCTCTGCGCCCAGCGGACCGTGGCACCAGGCTATGCCGAGCCATCCCCTTCGCGGTAAGGGTCGGACCACAGCCCAACGGGCCGGCCCCCCAAAGTAAAAGGCCATCCCAGCCCGGCCCAAATCACACTATCTCAACCCTAACTAGTTCAGGTCAGCATAGGTCAGGTCGGGCTGGGTCAGTCGGACCGGGTTAGACTAGATAATGGCCCATCTGTACCCAGTTACGCCTTCATGGCCATAACATGTGAACCGGGATTCTATTTGATGAACCATCTACGGCACCAGAATACTTCAATCAAGATGATAATTTGGGTAAATTCCAATTGAGTTTTGGATATTTTTGGAATATATCCAGGTTGGATCAGACCCTGATTTCAACATGGAACTTGGAGTGTAAACACAAATAACATACATACTGGTTGTCCGATTTACGCGTCATCTATTGTGTTGGGTCCCTTAAGACGTGACAGTCTATCGGGATACTTATTCATGTGAATTCGGGGAATTTGAGGTATTACTGATGGATTGGGTAGCGTTTCTCCGATGCGCGCTACGTGGGGAACCCTACTACGGGCTGAGATCTGACGAATGTTAACCATTACGACTCAGAGTGACTCAACAGGACCTGTGGGGAGAGCCTCTGTTTGACGCGAAAGAACCATGGTGGTGATCACCTTTGTGTGACACGGAAGTCCCACAATAATAAGTATAAGTAATAACTTAGTAAGCCATGATGAGGAGATCATATGTTTTACGTGGCAGACCCAAGGTGGGGAGCACCTTTGTGTGACACGATAGACCCACGGTACTCGATTGGAGGAGTAATTTAGCAGTCCAAGATTAGTCGGAAGCACCTCTGTGTGACGTGATAGGACCACTGTACATGATAGAGGAGGAATTCTCTATCATCTGAGGTGTTAGAATATGTGACTAGGGATGTTACTTGTTACTACCTCTACAATAAATCATGTTTTGGGTTGTCTTTACTTTGTGCTTGTGATTGAGTTTAGGCAATGTGACACATCACTTTATTGGTGTTACCTTCATGGTATATTTCCCAAATTTCTGAGATGAGTATGGCCTGATAACTTAAGTATATGTATGGGAATTTCCCTAGGTAGGTTTGGGCTCTTGCTTTGTGTTATTTCCTATGTGTAACTCTAGGAGACCTACAGGGTCTCGGGGTACCTAATGAGTATCGTTATACTGACCCATGCATGGGATATGCCTGGACCTGGTTGTGTTTGGCATGAACGACATACCACACTGACTAAGGATGAGTGTACCAGGACTGGATGTAGCTTGGAGGTGGAATTTAGATGAGGAATACTGTAGAGATGAACATTCGAGAGTTGTACCTACCATTTAGGTAGGATCATTGACGGGTGTTCAAAGGGGTCGTTTTCAATTTTACTTGTACTTTTCAGTTTACATGTACATTATAGTTGGTCATTTATTCTAGAACCTTTTATATTTTGCACACACCATGTTAACTATATTGTTTTACTTCGAGCTTGTATACTGGTTTGTGCATAGTTGTGGGATTTTATAGGTTATAAAGGAAACACATTCCCCTTTTTAGGGAATACACCTTTCAGTGCTAGTCGCCAGCCCTTGGCCTATTGAATCCGGGCATGGGGTAGTCAAAGAATGGGCCCCGATGGATGGGTCAAGATAAATTGGTATCAGAGGAGTTCAGTTCTACTAAAGAACTAGAACTATGTTCATTTCTAGGTTCCAATAGTGTTAACTGTGATGAGTTCGGTTTTCAGTTCAGGGAGTGCAGTGTTGGTGCGGCAGCCGACGTATCCATAAGGTAGGACCCTGTATTTTTTTTTGACTCAGTTCATGAAAACACTAATTGAATGTGTTTATAAAAGTTTTCTTTTGATTTCATTGGAGTAAGCTCCCCAGGTATAACTTAATGGCCATGACACACCTGTTCTCTATCAGGATGCTCCCACAAAGACAACCACCCTCGTTTCCTAAGAGAGTATGCGATTACGGACCACCACACGATGAGGCCTTAGTGTAGGCCCATCTTATAACGTTAGTACATTCTGGTGGTGTACCATCATCACCACTACTCATTGGAAGAGTGTTTCCACCAACCCCACCAGTATAGTATGCATGCCAACTAAGCACATTGCATGAGTTCTAATGACATAGGCCTCCGAGGTTTTGACGCATGTCAGATTCCAAGTCCGTTGAGGTATGGATGGAAGTAGTGGCGAGAGTTTTCTGCCATATTAGAAAATAGTAGAGAATATAGTGATGAGGCTTCAGTACATGGACCATTGCCCGAGTTGGTACCTTCGGGTAGTGTTCTAGCTATATCACTACCCGTTGTTTAGCAGTTACAACCAGCAGTACCAGTAGAGGAAGAATGTAGGCTTAGTGCCTTACATGTGTTTCTACATCAGATACCCCTCAGGTTCCTAGGCGATCCAAAGAAATAGGCACCTAAGGAATGGCTTTAGGAGGTGGATGAGTTTCTATCTATCCAAGGCACCATTCGATCAGATGGTTTTCAGGGTAGAGATCTTTTGACCTGGCAGAGTAGGACGATGATAGGGTTTAGGTTACATCGATCTTACGAAGAGGTGACTTTTCTACGGAAAAGCTTGAGAACAATTCTCAGAGAAGGGGATTTCATTCCATAAAGAGCTAAGGGTTGAGAATTCCCTGGAGCTTATATATCTTCGGCGGGATGATATGTCGGTAGTTGAGTATTCATCAGGGAATACCGGCCATTCTTGGTACATGATGAATACGATACGTTCAGTGCTTCGGGGCTCAGACCTCCGAGTGAGGTGTTTTTAGGGACATCCCTTCCATCACTATTCCCCTATACATTCCTACTTCTGTTAGGGTGATAGATAGAACCTTTGAGGTTATATGTTATTTGGCTGCGTAGATACAACCAGTGAATATTAACTGTGGGAAAGAATGAAACTAGCACCAGTCTTAGATAATTGAGCATGTAAAAATCATTAGCTAAGAAGAAGTGTTAGGGAAAGGTGAATCTGCAGAGCTGTGTACATTGATTCATATCTATGAGAGAAGCATGGGGTGGTATAAAATTTGACATGTTACAACCACCAACTCAATGTGGTCCTCAACAGTCTCATGGAGCTGTAGGACATGGGAATGGAGTAGTTTCATGCAGTCAAGGAGTGTGATCAAGGACTCCATGAATGGTTAGAGGTACAACCTGGGACTACTACTAGCTACCGTATCAATAGACATTGGTACGAATCATTCCTTACTTCCATGAATCTTTTCCAAGACCTACAGTTCCAGTTAAACAATTGAATTGACCATCACGTCGGGAGATACCTTTGGGAGGAGACTTGATAATCACACTTATGCTAACGATGTGATTTGACCCTTAAGGTGAGTGTTTCGGTTGGAACCTCTTGGTGGAAATGTCGTAACCTTATGATATTAGTTTGGGTATGGACTGAGCATCCACAGTTCATACTCATATTAACTGTATTAGGAAAAAAGGATATGGTTTATCTATAATGTTGGAATGTGGATTTCCTTGGTCGACAAAAAAGGAAATCCAAGAAGCACATGATAAACTCATGCATAGGATGCTGCAGTCGATCACTCTTTATTCGGCCAACCATAACCTCATGCAAGCAAGAGATTTTAGTTTTTAATTCCAACCAGTAGTGGTAGAGCGTTGGGATATCTTTTCAAAAGATGTTTCCCGGATTACCTCCTCGAAGAGAGAGAGACTTCTTCTTGGGATGGGAACTACCAGAGTTTTGGACCAGACATCTACATGGAAGTGGAACCCTTGTCATCTTTGATGAAGGTGGGGGGTTTTCCTATAAATGGAGAAGATTCAGTAGATCTATCAGGAGCTGAGTCTGAGATAGACAAGTAGAACTATGCTACCCTTGACCTGGAGATAGCAGTAGTTGTTTTCGCACTGAATATGTGGCAGCACTACATCATGGGTGAATAGCTTACTATTCATAAGGTTATGATACTATTCAATATAAAAATATGTGTTTTCATTCAGTCTCCAAATAATATACTGATCACAAATGTAGATGAACTTTTATTGTAATTAAAATCATAGAATATAAAAAATTATGTTTAATGGATAGTTATAACTATCTACATAACAAACGTTTCATAAATTTTCATTTATTTATTAAAACCCATATGGGGTTAGATAAAATCTCTAGGAAGCGTGGACTCATTTTTATTGAAGTCTGCCAACTCATTAGTGGCGAAATATTCCACATTCATGTCCATAGGTGTGAGAAGATGGTGATATTGTTTTGAACATTTCCTCAAAAAACCATTCAACTAATGTAGAATCCTCCCCTTCCGACAATGGAATGTCTGAGGAGAATGTGACCATAGTGACTTCCTCAACATCTCATGTTGGTGGAGAGATCTTAGCGTTAACCCTCACAGTCGCCTCCTGTGGCCACTATGAGGCATTAACTTCTAAAATAGTCTCCCGAATCACCCCATTAATAAAAATATTTCCACTTCATTATTTTTGTATTTATATCCAACATCCACCTACATTGGAACCACATAGAAATTATCTTATGCTATAACACATTTTGATATCTCTTTAGTTAGTGATATATCACCCTTTCTTAATGGTAATATTCATAGAGAGCATTCATAATAGAACATCCAGGGATGGATTGACCACCAAATCCTCCCTGGACATTTATTCTGTGAGAATAGGTCCTGATATTGCTACCACATCCTATTGTTCCACCGACTCAAACATGGATGTCGACAACTGATCCCCAAAAATAAATTTAAATTACATTTGAGTTTGAATCAACCAAAAAACAAATTAGAAAAGATGAAGATCATAAACTGAAAAGAGGAGGGGTATTATAAGTTTAATATAGTCTAGGGAAGAGGTGTGGCATGTTCATCGGTAATCCCGATAGAATATAAATTCTCTATATGGCCACTTACCAATATTAATGAACTTCATACGGTGATGGTTAACCTCTTATATTGTAAAATTTCAAACCTTTTGGAGGTAATTTCTTTTCTAAATCTTGGATGAATCCCAATAATGTTGGTTAATTAAATGTTTAATGGGTGTATAAGGAGGCTAGAGGGTGTCTCGGGGGTTGAGTACATGAATGAAAGGGGGAATAAATATATACTATGAATGTTTCACTGCTAGCACATAGTTAATAGTAAATTTTCAACCAAACCATTCTTGAAAGTAAGAGGGTTTCATGGTTAGGTAAGCCATGAATGGGGGAGGCCAGTCAGTCGGGTCTTGGAATGATCCATTATGCATAGTTGGCACATACTTTTTTAGCATATGTAGGTACCCAAGCCTACTATACACCCAAGACCCTCTATGATTTTGGATGGTGCATGGAGGAAAAAAAATTTCAAACATAGTAGAAATACTTCATGCCATTTTAAAATTGAGATTTTATCCTTTTCACCATTCATGATTAATGTTTTCTACCAAAATATTCACCTCATTTCATCTCAAAAAACCCTAGTGATGATCCAAAATCCCCAATATGTCCCATGGAAAAATATAAATCAATTCTCAGATGTTTGGAGATACATTTTGTGTGAATAAAATATCCATGTATGTTTATTATTCATCATTAAACACATTTTTGGATTATCTCTTGTATAGTAATTATTCTTCGTCAAAACCACTAACACCATTTTTTCCAGTGTAACATAGGTTGGGGCTTCCAAGGGTGTTTGAATATTAGTATAAGGATATGATTGTGTGTGGCGTTGTCATTGGAATCAATGTAGGTTGTCTACATGTAATATCCCATATTCATATTTCTTGTTCATGTGTATATGGGTTTTTATTTTCTTTTTTTTTCATTTTGGGTTTCAATGGTAAAAATGATTAATTCATCATGTAAATGGTTAATTTGACACCTCATAATTCTTTTATAATGTGTTCCTGTTATTTTGATATGGATATGGGGAAACCATGGGGTGTTCCACTACATGAACATGGGAACTATGTTTTCATGTAATTAATTTAATTTTAAGGACATGTGGACCTTAATAAATGTGTAGAATTTTTCTTACAATGATATGAAGGGAACTAATTGTAATTGTTTTTAGTTGTTAACTACTCATAAGGGTTTTTGTCACTAATTTTAATTAGTTTTCTGATTAATGGATTAAAAATATTATTATTTTGTTTTTATTGGAATGTAAATGATAAATGGGTTCTTTGAGTTATTGCATATAAATGATAATTTGTAATTTGGAAAATGAATAACAATTGTTTATGTATTTAATCAACTATGAATTTTGAACGATGTGTGTATTAATTGATTATGGATTAGTGAAATGTTTTATCTAATGAAGTGTTATTAAAGAATGTTCACATGGATTATATATATGTGTGGGGTATTGGACACAATGATCTATGCCCATGGGTTATCATATACCATGGTTCTGAATCCAACATTCTTTAATGTATAGTTTAGGGAGTGGAATGTGGATCTATGACCATGATGGTTGAAATTGTTGATACATCATAGAGCAATTATCTAACGTTTTTCTGTGGTATTGTTTTAAAAATGTCTTCCCCTATTGACATATCTAACATGATTTATCCCCTTCTAAAAAATAGATGACTGGCAAAGGTTGAAGTGAAATTTATGAAAATTCATAACCCAATGAATTGGTGATGAAAATGTATTTAGTAAACTTACTAACTACTGGAATAATTTTTACTTTTATTTAATATATATTTTATTTTATAATAACATTAAAAATCTATATAGAATGAATATTTTTTAGGCCCCATTGGTGGTGGCCAACTATGTTATACTGAAACCTTCCTCACTCACCCATTAGGCACTGGAGAAAACCAAATGGTTGTAGGTCAGGATAAGGGAAATGTAATTATGGTAGAGGGTTAATTTTTTACTGTGATGTGAGATGTAATGGGGTCCATAACAAGTGTGAAGACCCATTTGGGGATTTTTATCTAATTTTTTGTTTCCTTCACATGAAAATGTATTACAAGACATATAATATTTATAGTTCGTTTTGGGTTGTACCTATTTTTGGGAAGTGTTTGGAAATACATGTTTATTATTGTTGTCTATTTTATTTCTATTTTATTCTTCTGTTATATAATTTAGATTACTCTAAAAAATATTGTATTATCACCCAAAGAGATTCTTTACACCCCCACTACTAATCAAAATCCTCTAGCATACATGGAGTCGTGCCTATGGTCATGTGGCGACCCACCTCAGAGAACCAATTAGTGGTTTCATATTTTTATAAACTATATATTTTTATCATATGAGGTTATTTTCTATTTGAAGACTGTTTTGGGATGGTACATTAGATATTAGGGTATTTCAATGTCATGAAAAAATATTTTACGCGGTTGTACTTAACCCATGTGTAGGGGAAACCAAGTGCTAGGGTCAGATTTTTTATCTTGATGTGTGTTCTTAATGTTGAATAGAATTTCACCATTGGGTGATGCACCTGTTGTGTGTTGTGACTAGATTGTCATATTTTGAGCGTGATAAAAATAGCATGATGTCATGCATTCATGCATAACTTATGGCACCAAAGGATATAGGTTGAATACCTCATGGTTGAAACTCATGGGAAATATATGTGGGATGTGAATGATAAAATGAATTTATATTTATTTAAACAACTTGAATGGAATAACATTCAATAAAAATGATAGAATTGGGTAATTTGAAGAAATGTAAAGGAATATTTATTATATTAGTTTTTAATAAAGAGTTTTAATTTTTTAAAATCATGTTATATTAGCATATAAATATATAAAAGTGAATAAATGAATAATATTTATATTATAAAATTGAAAATGGTAAAAGTGGTTCTAATGGAATACACTAGTGGTTATGTGAGTTAATATACCCTACATTGGGAATTTCCCATGGTAGAGATGGTCGATGGTAGTAGTAGAGGTGTAATAATATCTATATGGTTATTGTCTAGGGGATGAGTCTGTTACAGCTAGTACAGAGCCTTATTTTTTAAAATTAGATATTACTTATGATTTGTGTTCTAAGACGTGTGTTTGACATTGTAAAGGAATTCTACAAATATGATGTGATCATATCTGTTGATAAGGGGATATCATTGAGAATGATCCTCGTTACGTGGGACAAGAAATATATATTATCCAAGGTGACAGAGAGGAGGATCAGTTCTGTGAGAACATTTACCATTTTATGCATATGATGGAATATGATGGTGGGTGGGTCATGGAATGTTTGTTTGATATGACCAGAGAGTTTAAATTATAGAACCCTTTGTTATTTGATAGGGAGGGTGTACCTAAATATTAAATATTGGGATTATTTTCATCCAGCGTATTTTGGGTCACTTTGGCACTCTTGAGGAGAAGGGGTTCACGTTGGAAAACTATATATTGTGGGGACCAGTGAAGAGATAATGGGATGTTTTGTTTCAAAATCAGGTAGAAGATGGTATGTAATAGAAAACATTCCATGAAATGTTCTGGGATAATTTCAATCTAAATACCTTGATATAGTATAAGGATATATATTTTGTGAGGTTCACCCCGGGACTCTGTATATGATGGATTGTGATGGATGCTCCACCAACATTCAATGCATTCTCCCAATGTCTGTGTGGGGGAGGAAGCAGCTATGATGAGAATCTATTAAAATTTAATTTGACATGATATCATATCCTGAGTGAATATTTTTATTTTTAAAATCATTACTAAGGAGGTGTTTAGGTCCCTTATATAAGAGGTGGTCTTAAAGGATGGTCTAATGGGGGAAATTTTGTTCTAGTAAGACGATGTTTTGAGGATACATCTAAAGGTATGAAGTGATTCATTGAGATTCATCACCAGGGAAGTGGTGTGTATAGTAGTTGGGGAATAAAAACCATTTTTGATGTTGGTGACCTGTTGTTATGAAATTAGTGCAGAGGGATAGGAAACATGTATGGTTAGTGACCCTGACCACTAGTTGTGTGCCAATCATGCGGCTGGATGGGGCATGTAAAGATGATCTATTAGAACCCAAGATGTCTGGGAAGTAGTGTATGATCATGGATAGTGTAGAATGGAGGATGAGGGTTGGTCACCTCATATCAAGAGGGTAGTTTGAGCTCTAAAGTTAATACCGGTTTAGATGGAAGATGCAGTACTCTGGGGAGAGAAGATCCAATTTGGAAGGGTTGACGAGTGATAGGAACTCATTCTTGAGCCTATATTATAGGGGAAAGAAAGCTTGAAATAATTCATCTAGAACATATATTTTGCAAGGTCAGAACATCAAAAGTTCAATGTACAATTATTATATATTCCAAGGTTTATAGTTGTTTATTTGATATAGGTTTCTCATTGTAAGGCCTCGACCATAAATATACAATATTCTTGAGTTATATCCTAAAATTTCACATTGAGGATATTTTCAGGATTAGTGTTTTATTGAATAAGTCCTTAAATATTATAAAACGTCAATAATATTACAAAGTAAACACTTCTAGTCACTATCCATTTATTATTAATCAAAAACAGTTTTAAAAAAAAGGAATTCATTTTATTGAAAACAATCATATAACATTCATCCTTAAATCCCCTTTTCTCTTATCCATCTTTATACCATGTGGATAACATTTTAAAACATTATATGGGAACAGAATGCTTAGTAAGGGGTATAAAAATATATAAAAACCCGCTCATACATGATTACTTATAATCCCTCGAAAACATTTTCACAAAGTTAAAAATTTCACCCATAAATCACAAAATAATTAACATCCATTATGAAATTAAACTTTTCTGGTATAACTCGATAAAAAAATCATAAAGGTATATTCTTGAATTAATTCCATTTCACTTTTATAATATATTTCACAACAACATATGGAGTAACATTCATGGATACAGTTGAAATACCGACTATATTATACCCCCGTAATATATAAAGAGAAACCCTGCCAATTAACTCTGTATCGTTACTGAATTCCTTGGATAGATATCATGGATAAACCATCACTGGTGTAAAATGAAACCACCATTATTCATAATCAATTACAAGAGAACCATAACATAATGATAAAACATAAAACAAGAATAATGGAGAAAAACATTTTCACTTTGATATAACTTTTACAATGATTTACACTCAATAATTTAAATGAATTGCATGAAAATGTATTTTATATATTTCAATGAAAACATAAAAAAATATCAACATAAATGTATAAAAATATTTTCATTCAATATTAGTTAATAAAACATTTTTTGAGGGTTGTTTAAAAATTGTTGAAGGAGTAACTTTGAAAGTGGATTTAAAAAGAACAACACTTTCCATGAATCATGTACATTATGTAGAATATTTATCATCCTGAATAATAAAATTTTGTTAACTTTTAAAATTTATAGAGAACCATTTTAATATTTATTATTCCTTTTATATCACATAATATCATGTTATAAAAAATACATAATAATTAAATTAGATGCCATATGTTTTGAGGATATCTGGTATTTGAATCAAATATCACTTAAATTTTATGTCTATATTCTAAGTATCCATTTGTCCATAATCTCTATAATAATATTTAATACATAATAATAACTTTTATACATCATTTATAATTTAAAATGAAACCATTTATGTATCTCCATGAAATATTAACAATGATATAATCATGGAAAATGTACACCGTATGTACGCTAGGGAAACATTTCAATTTTTGAATGATAATTATTGAAAAAGGTATTTATTATATTACCATTATAAAATGATCATAATATCACTAACATCATGTAATTATTTTAAATATATTTATATATTTCATCTATGTCATGTGGTGATGTCTTTAGAAGATCTCCTTTGATTATCACCTTAACACCTCTATGTGGACTGGTCTGTCCAAACTATGGCCTCTAGAATTTGGGGATGGATTATTGGAAGGGTTTTTTCCAGAACATGGATAAATAAAATAGATTTTTATGAGTAATGATGACAGAATAATGGGTTATATCTTTTTTTATAGGGTAGTATCACTCATTGAATTCCTCAATGTATGAAATTAATATAAATTAATTTTCTATTCTAAATGGGTATAAAGGGATTTATTTCAAATATGAGATGGTATTGTCTAGAATACCCTTCATCCAATGAAAATTTAATATTATTTGAAAACTTATTTATTCAGTATCGTTTTGTTTTAACAATTTTTTAATACTTTTTATTATTATTGTGATAATATGTAAATTAAACATTAAGGGATGATATAATTTACCGAACATGCCAGAGGGCCCCTAAATGAGTTTATAAAATTTTTGGAATTTTGATGATAAATTAAAAAAAATTATATTTGATTAGTTTATATATCTTATATAAAAATATAATTTATTTTTTGATATTAATTATGGAAATTATAACACTATTAATTACTTATCTTTTTAAAAATATCATAACAAATTGATATCTTCATGAAAACTCTATTAACTAATCACTAACAAGTAAAATGAATTAGTAAAATTCATTAATTACATAAATTTTATAAAATTATATAACATTGAGTATTTTTAATTTCCTTCATTTGATTCCTCCATTAATGATGAAATTACTACCTCATCATTAGGTCACCAATTAATTCAATTATTTTTTTCCTAAAAGTTATAAGAAAATAACCATGACATGGGTAAATAGTTTATCTTTTTAAAGAAATTTTTTATTTAAATATATCCCTTATATATACCTATATTAAAAATATTTTACTCGTTAAAAGAAAGAGTGACAAAATTGTCTTTTCCCTGGATAAAATAATATAAACGGATTAATGTCATCAATGTGGATCCCAATGGTGGTAAATTCAACTCAAAGATGATTTTTGTCCAAAAAAATATTCTAATTACCATGATATTTGTAACAATATTTTATTTATAATATATATTTATAGTCGAACATATGCTTTATATAACCACATATTAAAAATATTTTCTTTGTTAAAACAATACTGTGAAAAAACTTTATTTTCTAAGAATAAATTAATATAAATGGATTAAAGTCATAAAGTATTAAAAAATACATCCTAAAATCGACCCAAAAATTATTTTAGTTGAAAAACACTCATCCAATTAAATTTTGACAAGAATTAGGGTAATTTTATAATGTTTATATTTTTATTTTTACCCTTAATACTCGAATTGTCTTTAACCGTTTTGGAAAAATTCAAAAGGTACAATTCAAAAAATATTAAGCTGATCCTATTAGAATATAAATAAATTAATGAAAAAAAATGTATAAACTTTTCTCTAAATTCCATTCATAGATATTACTAAGATTAGTTCAAAAATTACACCCATGATGGATATTGTAAACATGTTTCAAATGTGAAAACCGTGAAAATATCACAATGTTTTTAAATCCAAATTCAATGTGAAATTTATTCCAATTTCCTAAATTGGAATAACCGAAAAAATTTAAATAAAATTTAAAATTAAATAATAACAGAATTTATCAATATAAATAAATTTGACAAAAAATTAGTGTTGAACTAATAATTTTATTATTCACTATTCATCAAAATATGAATGATCACAGAAAAGTAAAAAAATTAACCCAAAATAAATTTGGATATGTCACATACAAATATGTTGTATATTTTTTCAGTAAAAGTTTTAAATGAGAAAAATAGATTTAAAATGGCTTCTCCATTAAAAGGTGTTAAAATTGAATTTAAAAAATACACATTTGATGCATACAATTGAATTTTTTCATATGTCATATCTAGAAAAAATATATCACAAATTATATTCATTAAATTGAATATATTATATATATTATTCAACAATATAATCCTATGTGGCTGTTATTTTATTTGTAAAACACATTTTTTCACATTAATATAGTTTTTTTTGGGAAATTTTTTTTTTTTGAAAAAGGGTCATACATCATTTATAATTAAATGGTCACCAAAAAATTATTAAGCATTTGTAAAAAGTATTTTCATTATCATAATAATACTATTAATTTTCTTACATTATAACAATCATTTCATAACATTAATTTTAATATAATAACATTTAGGTATTCATTTAAACATGATAACCAGTATCATTGATTCTATCAAACATAGTAATTACTTTTAGAACAACATGGGATGTTACCCCCCACCAATTAACAAATTATGTCATCATTACTTGAACATTGGATAGAAAACTTGGGGTATAACATATCAAAATAACTTTCTTTAAATATCAAATCATTAGATATATAAATTAAATTGAATCATTAAAATATAGAAATAGAAGTATGAAGGTCACCTAAGATAGCACATAGTAGGGTACCATGTTGGAAAACATGAATATGAAAGAGAAAACAGACCATAATGATTTGATGGAGAGTTATATGAAACGTCTTCAAGAGAATGTTAATAATCAAAAAAAGAAAAACAAATTATTGGATAAAAGGTCATTGATTTCTTAGAATGAAATTTAATGATTTTTTTAAAGTGGATTTTATATAATTAATGAATTAGTTACTACTTGTAAAATGAACATAAGGAAATATAATTACTTTAAAATTGATAGTTTCATATTTAAATAATTTTCCATTTTAAGCTCATCGTTTTCCCCAAAGGATGTGTATTCAAGAGGAATTTTTCATTCCTCAAGCCCTAGATTGAAATTCTAGAGAATCACATAATCCGGAAAAATTTAAATGTATATTTCTCCCACCAATAGACATTAAATAAAAAATGTTTAGGAAAATATAAAAAAATTCCTAAAAAATAATCCTCATATGATTAAGAACTACCTAAGTCTAATTTTTTTTATTAATACCCAATGTTCAACATAAACCTTTAGATAAATTATAGTCCTTAAAATTCAGAAAAATAATTACAACTGAAATTTATACCCAAAATATAGAAGGATTAATCATATAGTATTCAAAATTAATGTGTATGAATTATCTCTAAATAACATCAATTTCTCTTCATGTCAAATACTTTGTTTTAATCTATTGTCACATTATGGTCAACAAAAAAATTGTCCATAAAATAGCTTCCATTATATTATGATCAATAAGAGATTTACCCAAATCAATATCAGTAAAATCCTTTATAGGTACTCATAGAACACATTTGAGAGGCATATATTATCCCACCAAAAAATTGAAATGAATAGGTAATAGAAAATTCATAGTTCGAAACCAAAAAACCATAAAAAATAATATTAACATAAATACTCAATATATGAGACAAAAATAAAAAAATACCATGTCAACATTAGTTTCATCGTGGGATGATATGACTAGGAACTCACTAATGTCTACCTCCCATTTCATGAAAACCCAAACTCCAGTTTTCCATAGGGCATAAGACATGGAATGTTTTGGGCATTCTAAATTTCATGCCAAATAGAAATGAACCGACCTAAATTTCCTCTCAAACAAGAACCTCACATTATCTGTCACATACCCACTGTTCGTTCCCAATCCCCAAGGGTGTTGGACTAAATAACAAGAAGAAAAACAAATTTTGAAATTATTTAATACACAATAAAAAAATAGAATATTTATACGATAGAGGAAACATTAATAAATATAAATATGTAATATAACTGAAAGAAATATTATGAAAAACAACTAAAATATAGACACAATCTGTATATATAGGTCCAATATTAATGGACAACCAAAATAGGAAGAAAAAATACTCAATTTGATATCATTGGTATAATCTCACCATCTCACCACCAGCTATACAAATCACCTGATAGAAGACCTTCCTCCATCACTGTTGTACGATGCATTTTTGGAAACTGAATGACATGAAAAGGCCTATAAACCAATGAAGTGTTATGAATTGTGTAATATAGAAGGCTCAATAGGTCTCAACCCATGTGTTCCATAACATGTATATAAATGAAAATCCATGAATATATAACTTTTAATTAAAACCAAAGACGATAATTTTTTAATTGTTTTTTATATCAAAAGAATGAAAGAATATTTTAATTTCCCATTCTTCCATATCTATAAATAAATAAGTTAAATCATTTTCAATTATTTTAATATACATATATCAGAGAAGACATATCATGGAGAAAAATACTACAATGCATAACATATCAAATCTATTTCCATACAAAATAAACTAGAAGAAAAATATAGAATCATAGGAAACATCCCACTAAGGATCACACTAGGTCAGCATCCCCAGGACAACTAACTTATCATAGACAATCACATAAACATGAATCAAGTATAAATATACATATTTTTTATATAGTATATTAATAACCTATATATTAAACCTCCTAACTGTTCTAACATGTTTATAGAACAATAGACAATGGGAGTCATGAAAATATCCACGATGAAAGCCCCACACTATGTAAAATACGTATTACTATACCATCCATCTAAAAACACAATTCTTACTATGTGCTAAATTTTCTAAATCAATTCATCTAATTGTTACCATAAAACCATACCTTGGGAAACATTTCATAATGCTTTGAAATTCCACTTCCATTTACAGAAAAATTTATAATAGATATTTTATAAAAAACATGTTCTACACACACACAAAAACCTTTCATATTATTATATTTCATTTTATAAAAAAAATTATCAAAGATTTGATCAACGATGTTCACCAACACATTATATATATGTTACAACCTAACATAGATTCTGAGGTCTCACACACCCAAAAAGTGATCCATGAAATAGAAGAAAGAAAAATATCAATGGATACCCAAGAATCAATATACACATCATATAATTGATCCAATTCAACAAAATGGTCAGAAGAGAAGATGAAACAACACATAAATAATGAACACACACTAACTGCACAAAAAATTACAAAAATTGACACCAACTACAAAATTGAACAATGGATCTTCAGTGAATCAAAAAATAAACTTCACCACATATCAATAAAAACAATATCACAAAGCAGTGAAACTATCTCAGTCAAATGAAATGAAGAATTAGAAAGGATATATTTTATGGATAGATGCAAAAAACATCACTAATGATCCAACGTTGAACGAATCAATCAAAATCAAATGGAGTCTACCAAAATAATTGGATAAGCACTATAGGTCAAGATCAAAGAGGGAATAGGAATAAAGAATTTAAAATTATTCTATAAATATCCCAAAAAACCAAACTCTTGATAATTATTTCATGTGTAATCACTTCACTTGTAATGTAATCCCTTAGGCTCAAGAAATTAAAAAATTACATTTTCTAAAAACATGATCATTTAACATTACATATTTTGTAACCATAACACTACATGTAATCCTTTAAAACTAATAAAAATGTTTATTACATGTTTCTAGTGACCATGTACATGTCATGTAATATATTTATATGTAGTGTAATCTCTAGACACTTAGATGAAACCCCACAATCATAATGATAAACCCCAAACAAAATTTGGAATTCATTATACTTAGGGAGAATAGCTTAATAAAATTTTCATATTTATACCCAAACTCTGTTAATTCAAATATAAATAGATTCCTTGTACATTATTTCATTTTAACCACAAATACTCTTCATCATCGATTGTATCAAATAATTCCAATTAAATAGGAAAACAATAAAAACAAGAGAGTTACCAAAAATATTTAAGCATGATGTTATATTTTAGAATAATACATTCTTGAGGATCATAATGGTAAATTTTCTTATGAAACAAGGATATTTTAATAATTATTACAATATATATCACTTTTCATTAATATATCCACAACTAGAACACTTCTTTGACATATCATATATAAAAGCATTATTTATTCATAGTGAAAGGATAAAAAATAAATGATTACTTATAATTCTCAATACATGTAATCGTAATACATAGAAATAAATGTCCATAAGTGATAATAATATATGTATAAGGTTTTGATAAATGAGATTGATATCAAATAGGTTTACCCATCACATCATATATCAAAATCATGAAACATTTCACAATGTTTTATTAGAAAAATTATATAATCCATAAGAGTGATAAATCTTTAACAATGAATTATTTTCCATGAATACATATCATAAGAATAACATATAAGATATTGAAAAATAAAAAAAGATAATAAAATAATTTCCTATGTAACAGGTCTTATCCAATACTGTTACAATGGATTGGGTCCACTACCAATTCCATTATTTCTTTAGTCGTGATTCACTACCAAGGTTGTCTTATTGGAAAATGTCCATTACTAAAATTGGTTTAGTCCCCATTAAAATCCTTATTTTTTCTTGATATTTCCATAATTACACAAGTAATTATAGTGAAATGTAATTATTGTCCCACAAACCACATTATCAAAAGAATATAAATATATGACATACGATCACAAAAACATTGACCACATCATCATATCATAACCTTGGGAAATGATACACGCTTACTAAAAATTTCATTATCATAATCATAAAAAATTTATTGAATTAATAGAAATTTTAATCATAGATTATATCCCCAGTAAATAATACAAAACTAAAAAGAATGATGTTATATATAAAAATACTATTAAAAACACTCATAATCATTTTTATGGAAAATATCATATTCGTAATGAAATAAATTGTTTTTGATATATAAATTTTCTATATATTGATGAATAAAATACATATTGATAATAAAAAGATTCTTATAAAAGAATATTCTTGAGAAAGTGTTATTTGTTATGGATTGGAATGTCATTCATCTATTGTAAGTGAAAACAAAAATTAATTTGACATTTCAATAAGTTAATAAACCAACAGAATAAGATAATGATAAATATGATTCATTATAAAAAATTTATAAATGGAAAAATATATTATAAAATTAAAATAGTGAATCATTGAACAATATTCAAAAATAGTATGGATATTTTTTGAAAAATATATTGAAATTGGAGAATTGATTCATGGATGATTAAAAAGGACACGATTAGTTTTAATTAAAAAGAATCAATGTGCCTACTAATTATACTAATAGAGGAAATACATTGGAATACATGAAATTCCTAGAAATAACTATTTCAGAGTGAAATATATATTATATGGTATATATATAATAAAATTTCCTTATTTTTAAATTTTAGAATAAATAATCATGTAAAAAATGGTATCATTAGAAAAAAAACCCAAGAGTCTTTTGTAAACGATGAATCATAAGTAATTGAATGATAGGAAATATATTGACTTATATATATCCAAATACATAGATGATAGAATTATTCAAAAAAAAAATTATTTTTTATACATAAAATATTTTTTAAATTGGTGAATAAAATTAAAACATGTATTAATAAAGGGAAATGTAGATGATGAACCCTAACCACAAGTCGTCCTTTCATCACAATTATTCTAACATAATGTATAAAAAATAATAATATTTAAAAAATAAATCCATAATCATACCTAAAATACAATACATTTGTTATCCATAAAATATTAATGATCAATTATTTATAACCGTTTACTATCATAATTATTTCTTATTTTAACTACATTGTTTTCATGTATTTTTTGGTTTGATAGTTATTGTCCTTGAACATTGTTTATAGTTAACCAAATATCTATATTTTTAATAATGGTATATATATATATATTATATTTATGACCATTCCAAAAATGTTTTGATGAAAATTGAGTTACATCACTACACAAAGATAGTTTTTCGTGCATATGTATTAATGCTATTTCTAATTTTTTAGGTATGAAACAAAATAAAGATAAATATTAAATCATCTACATAAATTAAATATGCAAACATAAATATAATTTTTAATAATTAAACAATTCTTAATAACAATCCGTAAATGATGTTTTTGAAAATTGGTTTTATCAATACGTGGTTGTGATAGTCCAAATGTACACCTAATAGATGAAGTGATATTGAAATATCTTGGATATTATCTATAAAAATTCATTAATGGACCCCATCACATTTCTCATTAAGAAGTAACAAATTATTAAAAGGAGAATACAATAATATCTATTATGATGGGAGGTATTAGATGAATAATTTTTATTACATAATTTCAAATTTAGAAGACTTAAATTGGGTGAATAATGGAGGACACCACGTTCTCCTTTATATGACTGGGAGGGGCATCGATGAAATTCCTAAAAATATTTTAACGATTTAGGGTCACTTTCATTGACCTGCAGTTATTAATAAACATGGATTATATTTATGGATAAGATAATGAGTAGATATCTAAAAATAATATTTTAGATATCTATGGGTTTCAACATAACCCTTATCTTGTGTTTGAACCCCTTAGTGAACTCATTTTATCCATAACCTTGGTTAAAAAATTTAACTATTTTTTCTATTCACTATGACCCTAATATTGGTAGACCATATTAGTTAAAATAAATAATTGTCATTCATAGTGTTAAATTCATTTTATTAGATAAATTAATTTTATTATATTCAAAATAAAATATTGTAAACTACAATGAAACCCTTTTTAAAAAATGAATTATTTTGCATAAATCTTAAATTACGTCTAATGCATTTGTTAAAAGAAAATCCTAAAATCAATATTATGAGATTTTTTATATTATTTCAAAAAAATATCATTAAAATAAGTAATTAATGTATATCTAATTAAATTATTAATATAAATACACAAATTTGAAATAAAAAATTTCTTATGAATTTTGTTAGCCAAAAAAAATAACTTTTGAAAAAATCAAGTATAATTATTATTAAAGCGTAAAAAATATATATTTCCTATTTAATTGATTATTTTGTTGATTTATGGTCAAATTAAAAAAATAATGTGACAAATACATGAAAATAAATGATAATATTTATAAAATTGATATTTTTCCTTATTCACTATAGAATATATATTCTTGGAATACTAAAAAATATCACCCCATTAAAATATTTAAATAATTAGTTTTAAAATATTATTCACTTCATCAAAAGAATTATATGAATACTAGAAATAGAAATTAATTACATGACCATTAAATTTACATAGACAATTAGTATGAAAAAGTATTTTCCCATCAAATAATGACTTTATTAAAAATTGTATTTGTAATTGTTATTAATTAATCAATATATTTTATATGTTAAGAAATTAATACATAATTATTGTAATATTATAATGCTATTAATACCATCCAATCTAAGGACATGTTCACATAACATTACAATATATCTGTTGATATAGGACTTATACTTCATATAAAACTAGGTATAAAATACATCATTGTTTATTTTAATCTAATATATGTATATATAACCTATATGAGTTACAAAATACAACCCTTAAAATTAATGTCTTCAAATAAATTCATTCAATTTTTAATGAAAAACTGAGGAGAACTCTTCTCTATCATGTCCTTGAGTTCCCATGTAGCATCCTTACATTAATTATTCATAAAATGAGCATTTACTATATGAGTGATTTGGTTCCCTATAATTTTATATCAATTGATATATATTTTTACATATTTTTCAACAGAATAACGTCTATAATTTATTTTTATAAATTATAAGTTCATTAAAGGTGATGGAACATGTATTAACTTACATAGTATATATTTATATATAGAACATTTCACTGTTTTGGTGGGATCAAATAGAGATTTTTCACATTCCATACTCGACTAGGAATTTGAAAACCATTAGTATAACAAGGTCTCAACATTCCATTCATTTAAAAAATCATGAATTACATTGTAGAAAAATTCATAGGAAAGTTTTCTCAACCACATAAAATTTCTTAAATCTCTAATTATTTTCATCAAAAATATCAATAAACCCTGATATTATATGAACCATGGATTATATATTGGAATACAATATATTTTACAATTTTCAACCGGAAACATCGTGATTAAGTGAGTTGAAATGTATATTTTCATGAACCAGATCTGGTTTCCTTCAAAACTAACACCCGAACAGGTCTGTGTAATGACCCAATGGGCGTTCCTAATCCCCATAGGCTAGTACAAGTTCCGGGGTATCATAATAAAGTGTTTGGGAATGATTTACTAGAGTTTATAAACATAAAATCCAACGAGGATGAATAAAAATAATCTAAAAATATATACCAAAAAATACATAACAAAAATATATAATTGAAATACATAGGATTATATAAGTCCAAAAGAATACTACATGGGATGAAATCCAAAAATGACCTCCCAGGAACCAACTTATAGAAAGGGTAAATTATCTCAAGCCATATCCATAACACCACATCATGAAGGACCACTAGAAACCTGGACCCCAAATTCTAAAAGCATTTCCAAAAACAACAAAAAACATAACAAAGTCTACAATATCCCAAAGGAATAAGTAAGGTGTGAGCCTAATAACATTATGATGCCACCAAAAGGGATTGAATTTGATAGTCATTTTAAGGTGAAATAATTTAATTTTTTTTATAAACAATAATTCTAATAATAATTTTAATGACATGGAACTTAAAAACAAAAATCATTTTCAATGCGGTTACTTTAAAAAAATAACACTTTTAAATAAAATGCACATGTTATGTAATTTTTAATCCAAAACAACATATTCCGATGGTTTGTATAATATATTGAATGAGAACTATTAAAAGGAAATAACCCTATGCACTATCATGCTATAAGCCCCTGATACCTCGTATCTCGGTGATGTGTAACAATAACTAATATCTATTATCATGCATGAGCCACTAATAGGTAATATACACATAAAATAGTGGTCCTAAACATCACCATAATAGTTTAGTTAGTGTTGTAATCATCAAAATTAATGCTTGAAAAATTGATGAAACCACTTCGAACCACTAGCATACTAGTACACATCTACCCACCTAGACACATGAGGATTACCTCTTATTCTCAATCAAGTTCCACATCTTATAAAGTAATATTTGCACATTAAAATGTCATTTCCAAATCACACACACACCAAGCATCCAATAATCAAGTCACATAATACTATTTTAACATAAAAGTTACATTTAATATCACAATCACACAAAATAGAAAAAAATAATTTAGCTCCATTTGTGTCACTTAAGAAATCATTTAGAATCATCATAAAACAATTTCATGAAGTGTTATGAGGGTTTTAATATAACACCCATTAAAAAAACTCTTTTATGGAAAAAAACCCAACAAAAATAATACCTAACTCCTTTAGGAAGCCTAATAAAATTTTATAAAATCATTTCATGAACCATAAAATAACACCAATTGATATAGCCTGGGATACACCTAAAAACACTCATTTTTCCATAAAAATGACACATTTGAATCAACCACTTAATCAAGTATTCCCAAACTTATTCTCACGCCTATAATAATGGAAGAGAAACATTATAAAAATATAACTCATGAAAATTTTTGTCATCAATGAATTCTTATAGATGGAACCGTGAACCTTTTTCTTCAAAATCCAATATCATTTTGTGAAACATCAATCTCACCAATTCCGCACCACTAGAGAATTAAAATGAAACCTATAATAGAAGATATAAACAAAAATTCTCAAAATCAAACCCTATATACTAGGCATTATAGAAATTCATTATGGAAGAAGGAAACTCTATGGAAAAGGAACAAAATAAAGATGGAATCACTTACCTTGATGAACCATGATGTTTCCCAACTAAAAACCCCATAAAAATGGATTCCATTAGAGCTTTACAGATATTGATGGCCCATGATAGATTCTTTGGTTTAATGGACGATTAATGGGTTGATTATATTTAATTTTTTATGGTAAAATTTAGAATTACAAATATATTTTTAATGTTCTGGACACCCTGCATAGTTTGGATTCTAGGTTTAGTAAACCATGCTGAAAAACAATGAAATTTTTTGTATCAAAAAAAACATTCAATTTTGCATTTAATTTAAAGCGGGGCCAAAGGGAATTCAAGGGTAACATAGTGGTAATCTTGGAAGAGAAACATTCTAAAAACATAAATCATGAACACCTAACTCATCAACGAATTATTACACATGTAATCAAATACCATTTCAATAAAAAAACCTGAATTTTTATGTGAAACATAAACCGATCCATAGCCACACCACAAGGGAATGAAAATGAACCCTAATCCTCTAGATTTCACCAAGATGGCTAAAAATATAACTCTTGGTATGAAACCTAACCAATTTAAATTTTAGAACATCATGAAGGAGGAATTAAAATCCATGCAAAATGAATAAAAAATTAAATTATCACATACCATGAAGATCCATGATTATTCTACACTAAATACCCCATCAGAAATAGTTTCTATGGGAGCATGAGGTATCTGGGAGGACTCCCAAGGAATATAGGCTTGAATAGAGGAAAACTATGGCAGATTTGGTTTATTTACAGGAGGTAAAAATTGTAATTACAAATATATTTTTAATGTGTTAGACAACTTTTATGGTTTGGATACACGGTTAGGGTGCATAGTTTAGCAAATCGTACAGCCAAACCGTTCAACCTATTCTGTCCACAAAAAAAACAATCTGTTTTTTTCTCCAAATTCAATGGGGATCCCAAGGGGAATTCAAGGGGAAATTATGGGGGATTTAATAAGATCATTTTTCTGGAAAATTATTCCATGGAAAAGAGGAACTAATGCCCGCAATACTTCAAACATGTCACACCCGACATGTGAAGAAAATGAACATGAACTGCAATGAAGTGAAAACAATTAATCTGGGCGTGACACTCTTAACCATTATAAAAAAGATATTCAATTGGAGGGGGGTATGAATAGTATTGAATACAGTATCGTATATATATATATATATATATTCTACTCAATATAAATTATTGATAAATTTTATCTTAATAATCATGATTCATTTAGTAAATTAATTTTATTTTAAAAAAATATGGTTTCATAAAAACTTATTTTTTATGGTTTTCATGAAAAAATATTATTAACATAATCTGAACTCTTAGAAAATTTATTTCTCCACTTTAATTTTTTTTAATCCTCACGACAAGAATTACAATATGTGAAATATTTTAATATTTTGGAAAAAAATTGACGAATAATGAAAGATAATTGTTTTGTAAATATGTACATTTAATTTAAATAAATTATGAAATTTTAAATTACAATTATTTTCTCAATATTTTTAACTACTAAATATTATTTTTTAGTTATATTTAATACCTACATTTTCCATTTCATCAACGTCATATTGGATTTCTATATAATTTTTTCTTTTTGTTTAAAAAATATTATTTTCTGGAAAAGAGTTTTAAGGTGTATAATGACTCTCATTTTTAATTTTATTCTTAAAATAATAATTTTTATAAATTAAATAAAATTTATATATTATATATCAATAAATATTATTTATATACATATAATATTTATTACTAGTTATAGATTTAATATAAAATCATTCATTCCTTGAAAAATATACTTCATGAGAACCCTCTTATTAATCATGTCTGTAGTTTTAATTTGAAAAAAAAATTCCACTTAACAAAATTGAATTTTATAAATGGATTAAATATATTTAATAATATATTTTTAAATGTTCTATTATGTGCATCATAATATTTTAGTAAAATGAGTTGTGAAAAATGAAATAAAATTTACCTTGGTTATGGTAAAACAAGATTTACCAGGGGTTAAACTAAAATGATAATGGTTAAAATTAGAAAAACGTGTATAAAATAAATTATGTCGACATATTTAAACTCAATAATTTCTAAGGATCTATAATACTCTCTTTTGACCCACTTGGCTGGATAAAAACATGGATACATTTTTCGTTAGAAAACATAAAAGTGTGCCACTAACATCACTTATAAC
Source organism: Viscum album (assembly GCA_963277665.1). Lineage (NCBI taxonomy): Eukaryota > Viridiplantae > Streptophyta > Magnoliopsida > Santalales > Viscaceae > Viscum > Viscum album. Next base: position 1,450,515 of record OY728127.1, read on the forward strand.
AGGACACACCATATTATCTCCTATTAAAAAGTTCAATCCCATTTGGATTAGACAAAATATATAATAAATGACTTCAATAATCCATAACCTAATAATATAATAATTATTTGGTTATAATTTCATCCTAGGAGTATTATAGGTATAATATTGAGGAGATGATCTTTGAAGAGGTAAAATTCTGAACTATTCATTTTTATGTTGATTTTTTATCCAAATCATTCAATTATAATAAAAAAATAATGTAATATTATCATAATTGTAATAAATTTAATTATAAGTATTTATTCCATGTCCATAAACTCAAACCATCCCCACAGTGATCCAATGGGTTATGAAATCATTATTCATGTATAAGATAGAATACCACCTTGCGAAATGATGTCCCACATTTTTTCATTAACACATCTCATAGGTGTGTATAATGATAGATATAAAGTATATATATATGATATTTATTACATAATTATATATATAATATTTATATTATATATTCATTTTTAATTTCAATTCTGTAGTGGATACGATAATATCGCTTGTGTGTCTGGAAGACTACTGCCTCGCGAAGTGATGTTATTATTTTTTTCATTAATGATTTACATGGAAGGTAATAAAGATAATAGTAATATATATGTGAAATACATGGAATAATTGTAATATTAATTACATATTTATTGTTATTAAAATGTAATATATCATTTTTTAAATTTCACAATTGGAAGAAGAAAATGTAATTCTTGTATGCATGGACTACCACATTCATAAATCATGTGACCCTATACTCATAACTGAAAAAATTAATTATATATATAAGTATATTTATTGGAATAATATTTCATTTATGATAATATTATTTATCAGAAGTGATTTGTAAATACAATCATTTATTCTATAACAGTCATTAAAAATGGAAACATTACTCACATGTATGTATAACCTATAATATACAGGATCATAATATAGTTCATTTTTCATTATCATTTTTCATTATTGGTTATAATGGAATAATTTATTAATTTATATGTTAATAATTACATTATTATTATTATTTATATTTTTAAACAATGACCTATTTTACCACGTTAAAAAAATGAATTTATTTTCAAACAATGAACCAAATGTCAACAAAACACACATAATTGAAACAACTGATTAAATACTAAAATATAGAATTTAAAATAACTAAAATTAATGTTTTGCTTATATGGTTGTAATCATGTAAAATCTTCTTAATAAATCAAATACTTTATTTAATATTTTTATACATTAGATAAAGGGCATACAACGAATGTCGAAACATGAGGCGAGGGGTTTTCTCATATATAATTTTCTTCTATAAGATATATGGAATATTAAAAATTACTGTTTTAATTTTTTTAATATAATAAAAAAATTATTTCAATATTATTAATTAATCATTCAAGAAGGGTTTTTATGTTTCAATTTAAATTATCTAATCATTTGGGATTTGACATGGATGTTTCAATGTTGTAAATAATTCCATAACTTGGTTTCTTTTAATTAGGTAATATAATTATATATAAAATAATATGATTATGTATGTAATGAATTTTGATTATATTATGCTTTACTATCACATTTTTATTTATATATAAATTTTATACACATACTTGGATCATTGATTAATTTTCAAATTCTATGTTATGATTATTGTAAGGGGTATTCAACTCACATTCTATTTCATTGAGACATACATGTATTAAATTAACATATAATACTTTGAGAGGAATATATACTACCATTTTACATGTTATATTATAGAAATAATTATATTTATGACATATAATTTATAATATTTAATTATTCATTCATGGATATTATAATTACTGTGCTTCAAAATTGGAAAAGGATTTATGTTACAAATTATTTTATTTTAGTATTGTAAATTATTCCACATTAATTTTGAAGAAATAATATGATATTTTTTTCATTAACTACATCTATTGTATTCTAATACAATTATGAATACGGTTTACATGTTTTATTTCCACCTCCTCCCTCCCAGATTGATGAAATGTCAATAATTTTTTTATGTGATATAGATCATGTATCATATTTTATATTAAGTACCTTAGTTTTCTATATCCACAATTACAAAAATGTTGTAAAATGTTTATTTTTGAAAAAAATAAATAATTTCTTAGTTCCATTTTACATGATACATTAACTTCTTTTAAATGAATTTTAGTAGAAAATTTCATGAAATATTCAAAACATGTAACCATTGACTCCTGTTTTCAATTTATTTATGAAAGGAATGTTTCAAAAAAATCAATATTATTCTATTTAGTAAAAAATGTTTTTTATCCAAAAAAATATTTCTATATATATATTAAATATATTTTTAACATTCAACCAAATATTTATCAATGAACATTTTCCCATGATTCAATTTTCAATAAAAAATATTAAATAAATCTTCATGTCATTTTATAAACCATTGCAGTATGTCCTTTACTAAAAATTTCATCATATTTTTTTACCATTTACGAAATGAACATTATTTCCAACCATCATGATCATCATTGTATTTGAATAATCCTTTATATAACATCATGGTTATTTTTAATGAAAATAAATAGAATAAATTTTATATATTAAAATGTTTATTTTTTCAAAATTCAATGTGTATTTTCCCCAAAATCATTTTTCATTGTTTTTTAATTCTTCATTATATTATCCAAAATATTTTTTTAATGAAAATCATTTTTCAATTTTTTTTTTTTTTTAGAAATGTGATTTTTAAAATGAAATGTTTTTTTTCATCAAAATGATATTAATTTTATTTTATTAGGATTTCCATTCATGAACATTTTTATCCATTATTATTAATTATGATACAATGTGAATCATTCCATATGATATCGTCCTCATTATTATTCTGGATATATTACTATTTTTTTCAATTATATTTTTAGGTAACCCATTTCTCTTCCATTGGTGAATTATGTTTCAAAGAGATTGATGTCAAACCCATATATTTTTCTAGAGGTTAATCATGTTATAAAAAGAAAAAATATTGTTTCTATTAGTATTACGATTAAATTCACGATCTATGAGATTTATTTATTAAAATTTGAGTATATATGAAATTGGTGCACAAAAATATCTTTATGTTTTCATAATAATTATAATTGAATCTAGAAAAACTATTATTCTAATTATATGGGGTCTATTAGGGTTATATGATAATGATGTTACAAGAAAGAAATATATTTATACTATGAAATCTAAATATAATCTATGTTTAAATTTGTCATTATTGATAACACATGGATCATTATTATTAACTCACCTAACTTATTTCCTTGGTAAAACAATATGATATGATTCATGATATATGTGTCAAGTATTTGAGTGTATGTTTTCATTTATGATTCTCTCATGCACTATCATTATGAAGTCATAAACATGGGAAATTATTATCAGCAATGGTGGCATTGAATTAATAATACATATGTTTAATGTAACATATAATTTGAGCTTAAACTATTTATATTTTATTTTACTAACTTTATCAAGAATTATGTTTAATGGGTTATGTTTAGAATAATATTATATTGATGATTATTATTTTTTAATGTGAAATGAGAAAATCATGGTTGAGTGGGAGAAGTGTTCATCAATATCCATTGATATTTTTTATTTAATAGTTTTTAAAAATTATCTAAAATTATAATACTAAAACGTCCCTAATAATGTATGTGACCTAATGTTACCATTTGATATTTTATGGTTTGATGGTGAGAAATGGTTCACATTCATTTATTTCAACCCCAAATATTCAAAGATATTAATTTTTGCACAGGATTGTGGACTGTGGGTCCTAAGCTATTATATTTTTTATTATAAAGAAGGTTTAGATAACATTGGATATTAATATGTTTTCATGTGAGGTTATTTTAAGTTTTAGGGATACCATATTATATCTATAATATTATTTATGATCTTATGTTCAATGTCTCCTACACCAATTATTATTTTAATTGATGAGATATAAAATTTATTAATGAAAATTAATGAGATGTATTATGTAAATTAAGAAAATGGGAAGCATTGTATTCATGTTAATAAGGATTTTACATTTTATAGGAATATGTTTTATCATATTTATAACATTAAGTGGTTATATTATCATGGGTATCAAGGTAATTTTGGTACATGTTGTTATCATATACATAAACCTGGTATTAAAAATTGATTCTATGATGAAGCAATAAATGTTATTTCAATATGAGATTTCCATATTTTTTTAATCAATACATAAAAGGGGTGATACAACTATTGTGGTTAAAATACCTATAAATATTTTTCTTATAAGGTTTATTTTGTATATAGGATTATGGAATGATTTAGTATCCCCTTTGGGAATTATTGTTGAATTTTGATGTTTGATGTATCATATGATTGGATAATCCATTAGGATACTTGAATAGGTAAAAAGAATGTTCTTTTTTTACCTCATATGTAATGTATGGATTTACCCACCATTACTTTAGTGAATCCTTCTATTTATGTTTAAATTATTAATTTTTAAGAAAACGTTTTTAAAATGTAATTTTCAAATAAATTGTTTTGAAAATGCTTTCAAGAATATTTTATATGTTTTAAAGGAAATTTATTTTCCAAAAAATTTCAATAATATTTTATATGTTTTCAAGGAAATTTTTTCCAATCATTTGGAATTATAATTTATTTTATTTCAAGGAAATTTAGTTACAAATTATTTTTAGGCCTCATTCGTATGTTTGAAATTTATTTTCAATGAAATAATTTTCAAATATAATTGAAGATCTCATTATAATTAATCAAAGTAATAGGATTCTAAAATGTTTTCAAAACTTTCTTTACAAAATTTAATGTTTATTTTCATGAAGAATATTTTCAAATGGTTTTTACTTTCTAAATATCCATTTTTAAAGAAATTATGTTATTTTCCTCAAGAAATGTATTCAAAATATCTTTTAATGTTATTTTCTATATAATATATCATATGTTGATGTAACTCATTCTATAATACTAAATGATCCAAATTTTCCATTTATATTATTTTTTTAATGGTTTATGTTTTGATGGAATTATAGATATGACATGCATTTATTGTCTATGGGTTATAAGACTTTGAAAACTTCTTATTTTCATATGTTATGATTTTGATGAAATTATTATAAAACATGTATTTTTTTCCGTATGTTATGATATGATTAAATTATTATGAAACCACTTTCATTTAATAGGTTATGATATAATTTTATTAATTTTTGGAAAATTTATGTATGATTTCATTATAAGATGGTATTGGGAGTAAACCTTGAATACAGAGATGTCCATGGGAGTGAACATTAACTTACATGATTGTATAAGGAGTGACATCATGTAACTAATATTGTGATGGGATTTAATCATGAATACCATGATGGTATGGGAGTGGAACCGTACTACTAATATTGTCTTGGAAGTGTTTCCTTAGGTACTATGATAATCCTATTATATACTTATGTGTTTGACAAAATTTCTTGTCTTATGCTTATGTTATAATTTCATGGATTATGTTCTATATTTCTTTATGATTCATGTCTTATGAACAACCACTCTTTATTATGATCTCTAATATGCGGGGTATGATATTAATATGTTATGATCATATTCCATACCCTTTTGTTCTTGTTATGCTTTTAAATTTCCATTATTTATCATTACTGAGCATCTAAGGTCACTCCTTTATTCTTTTTTTCCATTGACTATGTTATGAATAATAGTTTTTTTGTAGATTTACTAATGGTGGATATATATATGGGATATATTGAAGACCATTCACTAGGATATACGATTTTGTTTCAATATTTTCAATGACACTATACTTGTGCGGTCATCTGGCAAGTATTTCTGTAATGTAATGAACATTCATATAAGAAGATGTGATATGAATATATTTTATGTCTGGTTCACTATATCTTAAGTCTCATGCATGAGAAGAGAGACTCATAGGGCTTCCTCTCTCACCTCTAACCAGTATAGTGGTGAACAGCATGGCCAATCGTAAAAGGCCTCAAAAATATTCATTGGTATTGAGAATGTAATGCTATTATTTTTTAAGAAATAAATCAAAATGACATGATTCTCTATATATATTCCAAAATATAGTAAACATTCTAAAATTATGTCCATCAAAACCTATAACATCTATTCCAACTATCCATTAGTTATAGGGTGACAATTTGTACTTAGAATCTCGTATTTACCCATAGATTTATGTAACCCCCTCCTTAATTATGCCATTAAATGAGAAAACATACCTGAAATGATAGTTAAAGGGACCCCATGTATATATATTATCTTTTGGACATATATTCATTCAATCTCATCAACTAGGATAGTCACTCACATAATAATAATGATGCTTACTTTTTTTAGTCTATCAATCTCAACATAAACTGCCTAGATTCCCTAGGGAATCCTTGGTAATATGTGTACAATATACGTTCAATCATCTTTCCATTTCCGTTAAGGGACTAAAAGTGGTTGTAACAAGATTTTAGGTCACTGGTGCTCTACCATCACCTACTGAGAAGTGGGACACCCAGTAATAAATACTTTTAAACGATATTTTAACTTATAGCCTCCAATAATCATGTCCCAAATCATGAAACATCTGGAAGAAACCTTTGTGTGCTTCCAACTGAGATTGATTGGATTTTCCCATTGTTTCCTCTTCCATATCTGTATGAAATTAGACATTACAAAGTATACATTGGATGTCAACTCAGTCTATAGGCCAATTCAGAGGTGTCACCTCTCTATGAATTCTCATTTTAATAACTGACAATAACAATATTTAAACTACATACTAATAACCCTATCCCAGTGTAAAAAAACCTGTTAATTTTGATGTATAATACATATAATGATTTTTAACAAAATCCAATTTTAGATAACTTTTTACTGGCTTCCAATAGAGACTTTTAATGTGTTTTCCATCATAGAACATTGGAAACATCATTTCCCATTCCATTCATGCAATAATGATAAAAATAAAATTAATAATGGTATTCAACCCATTATCACTACCTAATATTTGTCCCCCCCAATTTTAATATGTATTTGAAGAACTTTTGGTCCAAATACAATACAAAGCCCTCACCCAATAGATAATTTCTTCGGAAACTAAAGGCATAGATAATAGCTACTAGCTCGATATCATGCATCAATTAATTTATATGAAGAGGTATCAAATACTATGATTATTAAACAAATGATTCAATATTCATAATTTATCACTACACCTATCCAAATGTTTTATTCCTTAATGATCACTGGAGAGATACTTCTAGGCTTAGGAAGAATCAGAATAAGAATTCAAACACGCCTTTTATTCACCTTATAAAAGAATTTATCACACACCCATGAACACAATAACTTATCAAAATTCATCGAAGGATCAGTAAGAGGAAAAATGTGTGAGATGTCAAATATGAACCATTGGAAAAATCAATCCATCTCTAAGAAACATTGTATATAAAGTCTTTTTTTGGGATACTCCCCAGAAACCCCAACACTCACATTATATAGGTAAATAGATACTATTTATTTGTGGATATTATGACCCATGATGTGAACATTGTCAATCAAGAATATTATATTAGAAATATTATCATTAATATATTTATATATATGATTATTCAAAATTATCTTCAAATATTTATCATGGTCGTTATTTGTTTTATAATACCTAATGATGTGATCCAAAACATACCAAAAAAATGGAATCCATGTATTTGTGGAACACTCTATTTATCAAAACCAATAAAATGGTGGGTGTATTTTTAAAACTGAATGACGTTATGAGATACTAATACAGACCATTCCATATATGAAAAGTCATATGATGTATCTTTGGAGTCTTGACTCATACAAGATGATATCATGCTCTTAGGTCCATCATTGACAATACCCTATCACCTCAATTCTGGTAAAAGATGTCTTGTATTTGAGGCAGTGTACATTTGTTCTTATCCATATGCTGGTTGTGTCATCTATAATCCATGCATTAATTATGGGTCCCTTAATCTTTCATGGTGTAATTCATGAGTGAACCCCATTAGTAAGTTCCATGTTGAATAAAAAAATTTCATCTAGATCCCCCAATTTACAAAAGAGCTCATGGAGGTCAGTAGATTCTATCATTTTAAGAGTAATGGACACTAGAGAATATCATGTAATAAGTTCGATCATAAACACAATATTTATATCATTGAAGGTATCACAGAAACACCATTATGAATGATATCCATAAATACATATTCATCTGAAGGAAAATATTATTGGTGTACTCCCTATTCTTCATGATGAGATGGGAAATATGTGTTGTCACTCTAACTATATGATGATGCTCAAGTAATTATTTACTATTATAGTCATCCCAATCACCCCTATGTAGATAATTATTTCACTTTGGTGGTGTGAATGGTACATTTCTAGGATAATAACCTACAAAGGTGAGATAACCAACCAATGAATCCTTCTGAATAATGACATTGAATATTGTCATCTCAAGAACAATGAGTTCCCTCAAGAAGGGGTAATTGCTTACCCCAAGGGGATAATCCTTTCACTGATTTATTCCCTCATATTGTACTCCAAATTTTGTTTCTATAGTCATTATATAATGTCTATAATTAACATCAATATCTATAAATTCCAAGATAGATAATGACATGACAGAGTATGTAGCACCTGTATAAAAAATATGATACTATAGTAGCAGCATCTAGAATAGTAACTCAAACTATTGATGGTCCCAAACTCTCTCCAAATCCCCTCATGACATGGCGTAAAAGATCCTTCCCCATAAGGCGGAGCTTTAGATACCCCCTTACACTAGAAGAAAATTGAATCGCCTGACATAATATCTGAAGATTCCCTAGATGACTGAATGATTAAAAATTCCAGTAGGTCTATATCATAAAGAGTAATTAAATTCATTAACAATCAGCACTGAAGGAATATAATGGAGCTTCACATATTGTTACACAGACCGCCACCACTCTTCCTTGAAGCCTCAATGGAATTCTTCCAGCTACCACAAGAACTACTAGCCTCCCTAAACACTAATCCTCGTTTCCTAGAACTATCTCCTTCCCATGGGTTGATCTTAGTGATAATATTCTGAATTAGGATATAAAAAGTTATGTATGAGAATTTCATTGTCCTTAATTTGAATGATATTTAGGAGCAAATACCCAAAAATATTTTCATGTGACAGCTCATCATTTTCTACAAACAGTGCAATGTAATTTAACTCAACAAAATCTATTGAATAATACAATAAAGACATAACAACAATCACTGTATTTATAAAACATATATCTCAGTCAACTCTCATCATCTATGGAAATGATGGATCATATAAGATAGTCTAAAAAATACCATACCAGGAATTGATTGAGGCTACCCTGGGTAATGTTATCCTACTAGAAAATGAATGAATCCTGAATCTTAAATGTGGAAAGAAGGACCCTACACTCTAAAGGATTATCTAGTTTCTCAAATATAGAATGGGTGTCCTCCAACCAGTAATCAATAACATGTGCACCTCCATCCACTGATAAGTTGTGAGGATGTTGATACTTGAATTAAAAAGTCTGATCATCCATAACAGCTGTATCTTATGGAGAACCATCATGGGATGAATTAGATATAAGAAAACACTCAAGAAAATGACCATAAAATTCCACATCTATAATAGTAGGCATTAGATCATGCGTAACTCCTAGCTATAAGAATTGAGTCACAATGACTAGTATATATGAAAAATTATCATCATTACAATCTCAGAAAATGACACGAAGTTTTCATGTTTGAATAGTTCTAACAATTCCATGAACACACCTGAAAACAATATTAAAATAGATTGATACTCTAGAGGAGGAAGAACGTAATAGTAAGGGCTCACATCCCATGTTATATGACCCTAGATTCCCTCATAGAAGGCCAAATATTTTTAACTTTTCATGATCATATTATTAGGGTTCTTGTAGATGAAGGAACAATACCACATTTCCTCTTCATTTATTTGAAACCATTAAGTTTAATGTCATGTTTTACTTTTTATGTTTTATTTTCATATAATAATATATCAAGTTATAATTAAAGAAGATTATATTCCCAATGAATCAGATCCCATACACCTTATCACTGAGACCAACACCCATTTAATTTATAGCTAACCCTGTATACATTCAGTCTCATAATGTACCTTCTTATATATATTGTTTGAATTGATAAACTACCCATTACAACAATTGAGGGCCCATTCACCTCATGAATTGAAATTGGAAATAAGCCAATCATTACCATGTAGAGAACATATATATATATATACAATGGTTATTTAAAAATCACAAGCAATACATTACAATAAAACTAATATATTTAACATATGTCTTGGTATGTGAATTCTAGGTGGTTATAAGGATGAAATTAATATTTCTACATTTCCTTAGGTCATTATGAAAGGGATTGAAAGAAATAATTAATCATAACATTAATAAACCCCTTCACATTAAATGTGACTCAACCAATGTTTAAAATATATAAACATTAATGTGAATAATAATTAACAATAATTTATATTTCTGGATAATCAATATTTTTCTCGAACATGGGTTAGCAACAACAAGTCAGAACATACAACCATAGTACAAATAATTCATAATTCCATTTCTATTATTTCCAAATCGTAAATAATTAAAATAACAATTTAATACCACATTGTGACATCCTAAACCTAGGTTCCAATCAATGTTTTCATGAACATGGTTGGCCACATGGCCTCAAGTGCATCTGCTCAAATAGTAGAGGATGAAAACTAGGAACAAGGGACATTAGTATTTCTATTGGGAGACTATTACCTCATTACCAATGTGTATAATAGCCAATAAATAGGATATTAGGTAAATATAGTATGAAAAATATATCAACATATGACACAATATAAACATAGATAATAAAATCAGACTGGTATCCCGCATTGTGGAGGAAGACATGAATACTAAATATTTGATGAAACAAATAATAATAATAAATAATTATTTATATTACATTTCATGTTTCAAAAAAACAAGTACACATTGAAGAATGAATAAATACTCTAAAAATGAAGAAAAACCCAAAAGAATACCTAGAATTTATTTATCAAGATCAATCATATTATACAATTCTCTATGATATGGATGATTGAAATTTGTGGATTCCAAGGTGGGATTATTACATTGTTCAAAACCTACTTACATGTAATAATATTTGGTTCCGAAGGAAACCTAGATAAGGTCTGATATAAATCCCACTAGGAAACCACCAATGACTTCTATAACATCGATTCAATGTAATATAATAATAAATAGTTTTCAATAATTCATATAAAACATAATATAGAACCGTATTGTAAATATCAAGTACCTTATTCACCCTTAGATGGTTTCTGAGCATGTAACCATTTTATTTATTATTTATATTTATGATTATATTATATGTAATATTAGTTATAATCATCATCGATATCTTGTAATAATAATTATAATAATTAATGATCCATCATATAATCGAGCATCATATTGTGATGATAATAATAAATTGGATACATGGTAATAACTAAGGCATCCATAACTTCAAGGGTTGAGAAAAATAAGTAGTAATCTAACACAAGAATAAAGGGTCTTTGGGTAATCCAAGGGTCATATGGAAATGCATTCCACTATAATATGTTTCTAGATGAGTCCAAGGAAATCATCCAAGATAAATCGGGATAATTCATGACATGGTACAATAGGTGAATCCAGGGATCCTCATATGCATAGAAGTCATGTTTTATCCCTGGATTGTACCCATGTAATTCTATAATTAAAATGGAGGGATCTTATGGTTTTATACTAGGAATCCTATCTTAGAAATAATAGGTTCCAATGATGGTTTCAACCATAGAAACCAAGATCCCTGAATCAGAATGGGGTCTATGAGTGCAAAAATGAATTCCAATAGAAATATATGAATATATCGAGTCTCATTACTCATAAAAATATGTTAAATTTCATATATAATATCCACCAAATACAATGTTCATTACTTAGGTATGTTTGTGTAATAGTCATACAATTTAAGAATACATTTCATTTAAGCTATTTCCTTTCCTCAGTGGGACAATTCATTACATGGCATCAAACCATTTAGTACCTAAGTTAATTAATAATTAATTAGTTTCAGTTAGCTTCCTTCTATGATAATGGAAATTTACGCTACGGATGTGAAACTATGTCATTCATTTTCATTTATAAAGCCTATGTGATATATATAATATATATACATTACATTCTAATTACAATTGATGTTCATGAATTAATTAGAGAATTTACAAAGTAGTTAAATGTTTCATTTCCATATTAAAAACATAATCATTGTAATAATTATGTTATTTATGTAATTAATGGATTACCATTAACAGGGAAAATCCAAATCACATATGTACGGTAGTGCAAACGATGACAAAAAAGTACTAAGGGGATAATTAGGGAAAATGCATACATATGAAGGTAGACATTGAGGTAGTAACCGAAAATTTGGGTAATGTACGTAACAAAAGTATTATAATATAATTCTATCATCTATAAGAATTAATAATGGATTTAATGAGCCACACCATATGAAATATACATTCACACACTACGACAAATAAAATAACACTAAAACATGGGGGATGAGTAATTAAACAACTACCTTATGAATATACGACTCTCCTAGTCCACTATCTGCATTTAGTATTAATTGTATAAGAAGATGTATGGAGAATAGATACACACTTTTAAAATAGATTATATGATCATGTTTCTATATAGAATCATAAAAGAAATAATACTGATGAATGACTAAAATATAATCAGGTACTTACAAATGTGCATCCGACATGACAAGTGATGATTGAATCATACTTTACAAGGATGAACATGATAATAGACTAGAATATGATAGTTTGGGAAATCAATCATAGTGAAGATATTCCACACTCTCATAGAAATACATGAAATAAGTGTGGGTTAGTGTATAAATAAAGGTAGTGGAATTTTGGTTATTTCACAGAAAAAATAAAGGTTCCCAGTTTCACTGCATGGTTTGAAAAACCGTGATCCAAAAATGCAAGGAAAACATCCTAAAGAGGGGACCCAAATATTATTTCCACATGTTCATTGAAACTGTGCCCCAATAGTTCCGTTATCCTCTATATAAAACATCAATCATTTAGAATATAATTTCATATCATGGATAGCTTTTGTGGAATACCATTCACCCTAAATCACCCAACTATCCAACCAGGCACGGTTAGGAGGGATCATGAAGGATGGGTTAATAGTATCCACTAACCATGTGGCCCAATGCTTGTCTCCACCGGCCAGGGCTCTAAGCTCCAAAAAAGTCTTAGAAACCCAAAAAAAACATATGTAAACTCATTAGGAATATGTATTTATTCCAAAATGAAGAAACATACCCAAATTTTAAGGATCCAAACCTGATATAAATACTAGTTTCTTACATGTTTCATCTACATCAATAATGATAGAAAATTCACCCCTATAAATATTGTTTTTATTTCACTTCCAACTTGAGTGGGGAAGGATAAAAAATAAAAAAATTATATAATAATATAATGCACAACCACATTAACATAATATACAATGACTTCACACATATTCCTCTATCATCATAATGGCCCAAAATCATCCATTATAATTTACTACATATAAATAAGGAAAAATACCTTCATATTTATTATTTATAAATTAAATAACTACTAATTAATATTAATAAAATTTCAACTACTAATACTCCCACATTAATTTACTATATTTACTTTCGATGACAATATAAATTATCATTTATTATATTCTCAAGTATTAAATCTTTATCTAATAACACAATGAACATAACCCATTAATTTATTAGTTTAATAATCAATCCATAATCATTATATTACACTATGACATAGCCTAGGATTCTTATTTATAAATTCATTCATGGTGTAATGTAAAAAATGGTGTCTCAATATTGAAAACAATTCTTGTAAACATCCTCTATCCAATAATCAATTAAAAGTGAATAATGAAATAATATTGATTGATTATTCTTATTGATTATAAATACATTTTTATGAAAACTAAAATCTACCCAGTGTCCCACACCATTTTTCATTACATGAATGGGACCATAAAACCATCAACATAGAACATCAGTGAAACCAGGGCTCCCATACCATCTCTTATCAAACCTGATATCAATATGTCTTCCCATAACTCAAAATCATTTCTCATCAATGATACCAATCATGATTTTTTTAAAAAAAACATGAAACTAAATCACTATTGAGAACAAAATGTATAGATTTATTTTTCTCAATATTTTTATGGAACTAATAAGTAATCAACAATGTAGTAATGTCTCTTGATCGATGAAATATGCTATGTCAACTCAAAAAAATTATTCATTATCATAGAATCATCATATTCCATATTGAAAATAATATTACACAAAATATAGGTTATCCTCAAAATTAATCCTAACGGAATATTCTAATCATAACTAAGAGAAAAAAATCATTCAATAATTATTTAATATAATCACATACATGATGAGTTTTATACAATTTATTCGTGCCTCTTTTATTGATTATATTCATTTGTTTTTTCGAGGTTATAGTTTCATGAAATATAAAATGATAAATAATTATAAAAAAGTTATGAACACATTTTTCCTGATAGTACATAGAATCCAGGGGTTGAATAAAAATTAAGCCCTTAAGAATTATTAAAAAACTATTTTTTTAATTTCAATGTGGTAAATACTAATTACCAATAAATTCTAAAAATTATAATTAAAATTTATTAATTGATAGAATTTTAACAATTTCATAGTATATGTCAATGGAATATTATATTTCCATATATGATTCCATTAGTGTTATTAACATTTTACATATTTGAAAATGAATTAATATTAATTATTTGAAATGAAACTGACTTTCTAATTCAATTCATTTTTTAATGAAATAATTTTTATTTTATAGTATGTGGTTAATAATGAATATAAACTCAATAAATCATAGAACAGTTCTTAAAATAAATTTCAATTATATGATTATGTATATCTCTTAATAAAATATTATTATCATACCGGTTTTCTATATTATTTAGGAAAATTGCACACATTAATGATAAAAATAATGATAAATTCACACAGTTAAATAAATAAAAGGGGAAGTAACATTTCCCCAACCAATTATAGATGATAAAAAGTATATGATCTTGAAAAAAAATAAAAAAAACTATGTAAAATCAAATACTACCAAAATAAATGTGACTCCATTAGAACCTAAGAACATAAATCATATTCAGGGCTAAATAGACTTTACAAAAAATAATACATATGAAAAACCCACCAATAAATGAATCTAGAATGAATACATTAGGAAGACATAATAATGTAGAAGTGGGACAACCATGATCCTTGATACCTCAATTCATATAATCTAATGTTTCATAGGTTCACAGAGATGATGATGGAGGTAAATGTTGCAAATAGGGTTACACATGGGTTTGAGTAAGGGAGAGAAACTTATATCCAAAGGATCTAGAGCCTTCAATTATGACTGGAACCCTGAAATCCATCACTAATGCATGGATAAAATTTCAACGTGCTCTTGGGTCCACTTATCAATGATAGATTTTGTTTTAATGGTGAATAATCTCTATGGAATGTTATTTATAAACATCCCACTGATGAATTTTGACACCCAATATAAATATCTTATTTTTAACATCCTGCCCCTACGCGTTGGATTACGAAGAATAAATGATATAACATAGTCTAAAGAGACATCCCCATGATGCCAATCGATAGAAATAAATTTAAAGGGATTCGTAAACAATAGGGGATGATTTTTTTCATTTGAAAATAAACAACCCAACATAAAATACCATAACCCACGATCCATAACATCATGCCTGAAAAAAATGTAATAAAACTCTTGTGAAAACCATTGATATAAAAAAAACTACAAAAATTACCAATAAGAAGAACAACTAGAATCAGAGTAACAAATAAAAGTACAATACCCACAAAACCCATTGAATCTACAGACATAACAATACATCTCCAACTATGCTCAATGATCAAACTCCACAATACATCCCAAGTATCACTATGCACCACTGGAGAATTGTTATACATTTCCTTTTATTGTGTCCTTATAAATGATATTTATTAAATAAAAAAAATTAAAGTAGGGGTGAGTAATAAAACTCTGTTGGATTTTCCCCAATGGCATCCCTACTCATGCCAATATGATAGAACATGTTATGAAATTTATGTAAAATAATATATATAAAACAATTAAAAATAGTTTATATCAATGTCATACATTTTAATAGAAATTGTTTATCTATTACAGAATAATTTCTATGAAAAAGAAACCAAACAATACATTAATCCATTTCACATTCCATTTTGGCATAGCCATTCCATGGTTCACCAAACACCCACACACGAGTCTTCTATTAAATTTCCATACTAATGATCAGTTTCTCATCCAAACACTATGTTATCCAAAAGTGGCCAATATCCTTATGCCCCAATGACACATGCCCTATATTTAAGGTCATGTAACTTCTGTACCCCAACGGTACACACCCCTTATTCAGTGTAACATCAAAATCATGAACTCACCTAACCCATGTGTGTAAAAAGATTTTGATTATAACCCATTAAATCCATTCCAATGATTAAATTATTCAATTTAAATTTATTCAAGAAACAATTACTAATACATTTTTAAAAAATCATTCAATTTTTTTAAAAATAATAATTAAATAATTTTAAAAAAACCAATCAAATCCATATTTTCAAATCAAAAATTTAAAATAAGAAAAAGTTGATCATTCCAAAACCAATTACAATAATTATTTAAATCCATATAACTTCACTAAATATGGTTTCTACCAAGGTTTTTATATTAAAATCACAATCTAATTCATGAAATTTAACCAATTTTAAACTAATCCTTCATTTTCTAAGAATAGGAGTTTAGAGTGTAGCCACCAGTAACAGGCGTTGTGGAGAGAGTGATAAACAGAACAAAAACAACCATAAAAACTTGTTAAATCAACAAAATGCTTCCTTATATCAACAAAATTTAAAAATCTGACCACGATTGGAATAAAAAACATTATATATATCAACAACATGCTTGATATGAGAATGTTGGAGATGGAATAAGGTATATCTATGAATACCCAATAAATACTACCACAATGGAGGACCTTCCAATGGAATTGAGCTTCATCACAGTATAAAACACCTATGATATTCATTTAATTCAATTTAGAATGGTTTTACAGACAATGGGAGTAAGGAATATCAGTGATTATCGATTTGGAGGGAAATATAGCGTTTAAAACATAATCTCATCATCAATCCACTATTCCGGATCTTGTTTTTAAAATATGAATAATTATTCTTGTGGTTAGGAAAAACTGTGTACCAACTATGTGCTATCCTTGTCCTCATTGTGGTCTGAACATGGTTGGAATGCACAGTTATACAAAATATGCACCAACCATGGAAAATCTCATATTCCCACATTTCAAAAATTCTACTAACTAGCCACACAGTTTTGACAAAACATATGCATGCTTGTGCACCGTCCCAGAAGACCATATATCACTTTAATAATTTCATAGAGAATTTTAATGGTTCCCAAAAACAATGCTCTAATAGTGCACCTATAAAAAAATCCCTAAAAACATTCTAATTTTTTTTTCAAAAACTCCCAATCATCAACAAATAAAATTATATACTTAAAATACCTTAATGAGTGGTTTCTTACTTGAAACCAAGGGTTCTACCATCTCCCCAGAATTTTCCTTTCCATCCCATAATTTTAAAAAACCAATGGTGTCCCGAAAGGTTCTGTCCATTACCTGGAAATTTCATTTTCACATTACAAATCCTCTTCTTAAATCATACCTAGTTTTCACAAAAGCTGAACTAGACCAATGAATTTCCCCTTTAATACTTTTTATTTCAATACACAATCCTTATCGGACAATGAACCAATGATTCTTCTGGCTCTAGGTCAATGTGATCCCATTGAATCATGTGGTTATGACTAGGCATCTACTTTTTCAAGAATTATACATAAAAAACATAAATAACATCACTGAAATATGGAAGCAAATTCAAAAGATATTTTATATCACCAACCAATTCATGTATCTCAAAATTTCATATTTATCTATGAGAAAACATGCAATGATTCAAAAAAATTATAATTTCAAATCCATGGAGAGATCCATAGGAACACATGACCAACACCATGAATAAAAATTATTATAAATGATTATCAGTATATGATTTTGAACAAATCTAGTCTATATCTATCCCTTCCATGATCAACTAAATCTTCATATGTCATTTCTTGGGCTAAGATTTTCCAAACTATTGAATTCTCAAATGTTTCCACCAATCAATGTGGATAAGGAAATAGATAGCCACATAATGCTTCTAAAACATCCATATGTATTGAGACATCATAAATTCTATTATATGAGAACTCCACTAATGATACACTCTACTACAATGATATTAAAAAAATCATTACATAAGATCATAATGTGTCTACAATGTTTGTATCATCATTTCATATTTATTATCAATCTAATGATGATACTATATTCTCATAGAAAAATGAGACACAAAGGATTTCTAAAAGGATTTATTTATATGTGATGTAGACCACGGATCTCTAACTGATATTGTCAAAACAAGTACATCATTCAACATTACTACTTCTTGGATGTACATTTTTTACAATTCATCCACCGTATGAGATTAACAAATAGGGATTATATGGGCTGACATTTTGAGCCAACCCGCTATCACCCATGTGGAATTTTGTTTTCAACCCACTCTTGGGATACTTGGTAAAAAATCCATGGATATATATTCCAATTTCGAAACACGAATATGTAATTACATAAATATCCATGATTGTCATTGATGTTATTCCTTAACATATTGTCATGTTATGAATATCAAAACCAACTCATTACCCATAATTTTTATATAGACCCACCAAAATTGTTATTCCAACAATTTATTTATCTTATGTATTCCTAGATTTGTTACCCATATAGAATGGGTGTAAGCATGAAGGAGTTATCCCTGACAATCCAGAGGTATTACCATCCAATATCAAAACTTGAATAATGAACTCCCATCCATCCTCCAACCCTTAATGGACTCCACACCATTGAGTATTGATCTCATCATAACAAATTTAGAATCAGATGTGTATGCCTCATTAAATTTCTCAACCAAATCAAGAATGATAAAAACTAGAATGAAAACTCCAATATCACATTGTTCTACAAATTCCATGTTCAATTAATCTAGCACTGACATCGAGGAACATAGATTTGTGGTATATTTTTTGAACTGAGCATTAAAATTTCTTGTTAATTCATTTTCAACTAAATTTCCTCTACCTTGTTGATATATCATGTCAATTTCCAACATTTGGACATAACCCATCCATCTTCATTGATTTATATGAGATTAACGTGTGAGATTAAATCTGTTTCAAGTTTTTATGAACCTTAAACACATTAAAATTTATCACCAATGAAGTAATAACGCCATGTCTTAAAATAATATTCCATGATAAATAACTCTAAATCTTGTTTTTGGAAGTTAATATGATCAAACTAAACAAATCCTGAGACATAAGATACAACATGATCTCCTTGCATGAGAAATCATCTCATCCCAAATTTTGAAGCATCGTAATACCCCATGTACTCTTGTCCTGATTCTTCCAAAATCTAGATTGGTTCTGATGTATGGTGAAATTGATGACATTTAAAGTACTTATGGCATTGATGATCTATTTTAATGGGACATTTTTCTTTATCAAAGATGTCATTGGTGAATATATTCATGATAAACCCTGAACAAAAGTTTAGTAATGACCAGTTTTACCAAGGAAAATGGTTATCACAAAGTCATTCTATGGATATTTACAAGAGATAGAAACCTCTATCTTTTCTTGATACAAATAAACTCGTTTTATAGAGATTACATTTCTAATTAAATGTACCTCTTGTATCCCCAAATCACACTTTGATAATATGTAATACAAATGATTATTCCACAATATTCCCAAAACTATCACAATATGTGGACCATGTTCAAACATTGTCCCCGATTACACCAATATTATATCCACAAACACCATCAAATCCATATATGTTTGGAATATCTGATTTATCAATACCATAAAGACTTCTAGTGAATCTGTATGACTGAAATGAATCAACACATATTCATAATGGCTATATATAATCTTCAATTAAATCTATGTAATATCTCCATTATAACATGAAATTGGTGATATAATGTTCGCAAGAAAATTTTACAGAACCACTTAACTCCCCTCAATAGAATGAATATATCATCATTTCGTGGATTTTGATACCAAATAATTCTTGTATCTTATTTAAGAATACAACAATATACACATAGATTAATATTTTCATCCGCCATTTTTGAAAAAACTGATTGGTGATTTCTATGTGGACATTCTAGTGTGAAAGAATCATTTGATTTCCACCTCTTCTAATAGAATATGTAATTGCCTAATTTTTTTTTCCAACCTATAAAATGGAAGGAATATAAGATGCATCCCAATAAGGGATTCAATTGTATATTCCACTTCTACCATGTGTGGAAAAAATGAGAAATTATCAGTAAAAAACTGTAGAATCTGATCAAGAACCATTGGAAAACTGATATACTTGATCTCTTAGATTGATTCCAAATACATTTATTCCAACAAGTATGCGATTGTTTTAATTTCTGGTGTAAAAAATCCCATTTTACCTATCTTTAGATTATAGTTCTCTATAAAGAGATGCCCATTTCCATAATTAGATGTAAAACTAACCCGTATGGTATAAGATAATATTTGAGCCTTGATCATTTTCATCCAATCTATACCAAGGATTAGGATATAGGTATCCACATCAATCCATGAGAAGTACCATATCAATAAAACTCTATCAAATGATATAGAACATGTCTTCCAAAAAATGTCTCAACATTCTCTTTGACCAAGAAGAGTATCTTGTTTCAACATTAAATGCATCATTCCTACATTTAAACTGATCTATTCAAACTAAAAATAAGAAATAATCGATAGAGATTCACTAGTATCAGTCAAATCATATATAAGTGTAGAATTGAAAAAAATCATACCTCTCACTATTGAAGGTCCATATTGATCATCCATAATAACATTCTCTGGTCCATAGTGTTTATTTCTCATGGAAATTTGTTCTTTATTTCCAAATATAGATTTCTCCTATGGAGGATTCATGTTATTCATGGAATCACCATTGAAAACACTATTCAGCTTAAGAGGACGATTCTTCTCCCCCATCCCATTAAATCATATGTCCTTTTTGAATCATGTCTAGTGTTATGAACACCCAACCTCAGAGAACAGTGAAAATAACACTACATAATCCCCATATACGTGAATTTTTTCATGCTCTAAGTAGATTCGTACACTATAAATTCATGTGGCTGAACAATCCACAATAGAAACAACAATATTTTCTCTTAGGACTTAGAGGTATATTTACTAATACAACTGCATGTTTTGGAGTCATGCCCTTACACTGGATATAGATGTCCTTCTTACACTTTCTCCTTGCGTTAGAGTTACAATTGTTTACCATTGTTGACAACATGATAACTCCACATGTATCTTAAGTTATATCCCTTTCATACACCATTTCTTTATTAACCATGTATATATATTCTTTTATACATATCTTGATAATCATAAAGAGAATATTCTTCCTTTTTCTTGATTCAATAATATGTTTCATAATGGATGAATGAGTATGAACATCGAGTGAAAAGAGGAATAAATTCATGAATTGAACTGCTTAGTCATTCATTCTGAGGATCCCTTGTTTCACATTCAACAAGTCCATCATTCTTCCAATTGTGAACTTATGATGATATAATTTTTTTTGAACAATTATTTAAAATCATATCATGTAATGACTTTGAATAATCTTTCTTGAACTACTAACCCCCCCGATAAGAATGCAAGATCATCCAATATATACAGAGCAATATTGACTTTCAACTCTTGATGTGTTCCAAAGAAATAAAATATTCAAGATATCCTTTTCATCAAAGTATAATATCAACATGTTGATAGTTCACCTACGGCTATGGTCTAACCATGTTCTCAGCATAGTTTTTTTTGTGGTTTTTAGGATGCCAACCATGTTCCATTTTCTCTAAAAACAAGAAATCCATATATCTCAATCTATACCAATTGATATCAAAAAAACTTCAAATTATATCTTGTCATACTATTAAAATATTTCATTATTAATTTTTACATTTCCATATTCATCAAATTTTAAAAATTTGACAATTAATTTGAAAATAAAACCATTTTAAAACGACCAATATCATTCCATTTTTAAAATATCACATTTCAATACAAAACAATCAATTATAGAAAACAATAAGAAAATGTGAAAATTCAATAATCCAAATGAAATATGCACTCTTCGTGGGAATCCAATTCTAAAATGAATATCATGCTTGTCTCATTGGATAAACCCAGTAAAATGAGATTCCAATTTCTATAAGTGTCTCAAAAACCCTTTTGTACCCAAATCATTGGTAACTATATTTTTATTATAAAAAGGATACTGATGTCTTTTTATGATCTATATTTCATGACCCCACAATCATACTCCTTTCTACCCTAACAACTCGAGGAATTATCCTTAATGAATTTAAAATCCATGATCGTTAGAAATGAATACATCAACATATTCTAGGACTGAACTTGCATAGACTCCTTGTAAGATACTGCTCGTCCTCATTGGCTTGAAAATGTGAAATAATATAACATGGACGTAAGAGACATCCCCAAGAATGTATTTTCGGGAATTAAATTCTAATGGCTTCATTAAAGGATGGTGATTGTTTTCCAATTGAAAATAAACAACCCCACAAAACAGGCCATAAAAATGGATAACCATATTATATAGAATAACAATGTAAAAACTCAAGGAAAACCCATTGATATAAAAAACCAACAAAAAATACCATAACATAAGGAAACTATAATCATTGAATCAAATCATAATAAATATCTATCAAAATAAAAGGGCTCCATAGACATAACTCCATATATCTAATCAGGCTCTGTGATCTGTCTCTACTGTACAACACATGTATTATCATGTACCAATATATATGTGTGATAATTTACCTGTTCTATGTTTAGATAACTGATATCTGAAAAGCAACAAAGTTCCAAAGATGTGGTGAGTATGGAAATCTAGTAGGATTTTACCAAATGACATCCCTACTAATTATAATAATATATAAGATGTTATCACATTTATAAAAAAAATATAAAAACACCAAAAATGGTAAATATAAAATCCATGTATTTTAATGGAAAAAACGTTTTCCATAAAAAATTGTTTTCATGGAAAAACAAACAAACAATACATTGATTCATTTAACATTTATTTTTGGCATACCAATTTCATGATTCACCACACACCTACACATGAACGCTTCTATGGCTCTTCCATTCTCATTTTTGTTTTCTAATCAGTCCTCTAATTCATCACCAAATGTCTAATTTCATTATTCCCTAAATAAAAACACATAATATTCAGGGTCACATCCCTTTTGTACCCCAATGGTAAACAACTCTTTTTCTGTGTCACATCGAAATAATGAACTCACAGATCCCACGTATTCCTAAACCATTTAAAACCAACCAATTCAAATGATTAAAATAAAATCATTATTTTATTGATAAAAATTAAAATAAACCATATCAATACATTTCAATAAAATAATACTTTTACTGAAAACATCACAATTGATGTTTTAACCAAAAAACCCCCAAATACATATTTTGAAATCAACATTTTAATACCATGAAAATAAATCACATTGCACAACCAATTTCAAAAATTCCATAAATCCAAAGACCATAAATAAAGAATATTTCTACCTGGTATTTGTCATTATTTTAACTATAAAAATAAATAAATTTATCCAATTTATAACTGAGTATTAATTTTCTAAATAGTTGATTTGAGAGTGAAGAATCATACATTTGAAATTATGCAGAAAATATAGAACAGAACAAAAACTCCCACAAAACCAGGTTAAATAACAAAAAACTCATCCTAAATATCATCCCCAAAAATTAATAAATATAAATATAACCATTACAAGAATACAAAACCATTGATATATCGATAGATTGCTAGATCTAAGAAACTAAGAGAATGAAGAAAGTATATCATCAAAAAACTGAGAAAACAATAAAAAATGAGGACTTTACAAGAGAATCAGGATTCAAAGAACATATTAACACATTTAGATCATCTCCAATTCAATGAGGATAGGTTATACCACCTTTTGGAGGAATAAATCTTGAGTTATGCTCAATTTGGAGAAAAAAAGTGTTATAACATAATCCCAGCCCAGATAGACTTTTTTTAGCATCATGTTTTCATAACATGAATGGTTAGTTGCACAGTTAGGAAGTATCAAGTGCTAATTGAACTCCAACCACTACCTTTAAGGAGGAAGTTTAATTTTAGGACTTCATTGTTATAATAACCATCTTCCAACAAAGAAGATGAACACTATTTCACTTTGATGAATTTCATCTATGTCCAAGAACAGATTACAAAAACCGTACACCTGCTTATGAACCTTTCCTAGAACCCCGTTCTCATTATGCACAATTTCAAATAAGAATTTCAAAAATTCCAAAGTCCATGATCAAACTGTACACAAATAAAAAAAATCTGCAAATACATAACCAAAATTTTCTAAACCATCAAAAAATATAATTGAATCACATTTTACAATTAAAATATTTAAATTATTGGTTACATACAAGAAACCAATGCTGTTATAATTATATTGGAGTGTGAAAAAATATTTTAGGTTTCCCACTACATGTATCATTCAATAGGGTTGTGATCCTCAATATTCACATTTTTAATAGTGAAATGCACTGAGAGAAATGAAAAAAAATGTTTTTGATAAAAAGGCATATCATGTAGTCCTCTCATCCTCCTATCGTATCAAAAAAAAGGCAGGAAAAATCAACATCCGAAG
Organism: Viscum album; assembly: GCA_963277665.1. Taxonomy (NCBI): domain Eukaryota; kingdom Viridiplantae; phylum Streptophyta; class Magnoliopsida; order Santalales; family Viscaceae; genus Viscum; species Viscum album. Next base: position 1,475,823 of record OY728127.1, read on the forward strand.
GTATAATCAATATTTATAATAGTCTATAGTGGGATACAATAAAAATGTTCTAACATTACTAAAACACACAAAACTACAAAGACTAATATATTCGGCCCCATACTAAATCCTTCAATACACTTTCAAAACTACAAGAGACAATCCTACCTCCAGTGTTTGGTGACCATATATATGTCTAAAACTCATCTAAGACATCCAAAACTCATTTGAACACCCATGATTATATATTTATCCCATCAAATAACCTAATGGAAATTAATTAGTAATAAAATACATTATATAAGACACCTCTCAAACTACAATCATGCTAAGGAATTTAAAATAAAACAAGTAAAATAAAAAGAGTCTATTCATGACGATCTTCTAAATGATTTATCTATATTAGTAAAACAGAAAACAAAACATGAGGAAATATATTATAAAAAAGTAATTATAAAAAATAATTAATTTAAAAAACATATATTTCAACATAATATGAAACAAATTGTCTCAGTTAAAAGAAAATAAAATTGGTAATTAAAGGACCATAGTGTAATGAGGGAACATATACAACTCCAAACCCCATGTACCGTCTTCCAAGACACCATATCAATATGAGACATGAACCAAATGTACCAAATACACATACACTACCTTATAATAATGTTCATGAATCTCATCTATCATCTCAATGAATGTATAACTTTTTGTAACAACCAAACCCACCAGTCGATGATGTGAGAATCCTCATGATGATAGTAGAGATGTTGTGATAAATCGAATAAATCATGAAATTTACTTATAGATATATATATTGGTAACTAATAAACAACTACCCCAACTAAATCAAACACTTATAAAGGTACAAAAATGGTGGAATGTTTCGTTCACCCACACATTAAGGACTACTACCCATGATAAATAGAAACCATAAAGAATATATGATATCCAACATTGATCTACATTAGTCAGCTATTATGATAAGAATATGAATTATAAAATTCTTTTTTTACAATAATTAATCTTTTAATTATCTATATTTTCTCAATCATTCTTTGAACCATATCTGGTCTATGAATTGATTACTGTCTAACCATGATCAAAAACAACATCAATTTGAAGAGCAGACTCTACATAGCATCAAATAGATTAATGAAAACTGTGTAGTGGTAAATATTGTTTGGGGTAAATTTTACCATGGTAAGGTCCATCACCAATGAAACTGAAAATCCCATTATATAAATACACAAAATTGCTTCTCGCGTTTGGTAGGTATTCTTCCTCTCTTCCTCCATATGAAGATTTAAATCGATTTTATTGAATAAAAGAGATCAAAATGCATGTCAAGGACCTATCCACACTAATGTTAAAAATATGGGGTAACAGTAAGTCAAAATAATCTTAGAACAATGAAAATTATCATTATAACCTCATGTTTTTTTATTGAAAACAACTCTACCAATATCAACTCATTTTTTATTATAAAGTAAGATAACATCATCCAACAGTCCATGATTACCCATATATCATCCAATTCACAAAATGATTTTGGTAATCAGATGATGGATTTAATTGATATTTTAATTCACTTGTAATGGTGAAAATTATGTGGTTATATTGAACTGATAATAAAAAAATACAAAGGATTTAGATTTTGGAAACCCAAAAAAAGAGAGAAAAACTCGTCAACTAAATACATCAACCTAGACAAAAAAAACTGATTCATTAGAGAATGGTACAAAATTTGTCAAAATTGTATGTACAATGGTGGGAAAGTAGTAGATAATGTTGATAAATAGTTCACACAAATATGAAAGAACTAAAGTCATTTCAAGGAATAAAAATCAGTGTTGCCTATCCTTGCATTACATTTCTATATAATTTACAAAATAAACTCTATTATACCAAATTATATTCTTATAAACCCTTTTTTTAAATCCAATAACTACTTATCTAAGGATGAATAGAAGGTTGTATAACAAAATTAACAATTTCTAACCACTAATCCCATATCTTAGTTAATTTCTACTTACTATCACATCAGTCACTTAGAGTCTCAATTCTCATGAAATGCACCACTACATGACTTCCATATCAAGTAATAATCCCCAAAATTATTATCAATAGGTTTACTGTAAATCTTAATGTCTTAATGATTTAATAACAACATCCTCTTTTAAAAATAATGATTTATTGAACACAAATAAAAACCATTAATCTATCTCTTTTGATTTATATAGAACAAAAAAATATCAATGAAAATGTAGTGTCTCCATAAAATTTTATAAAACAATACCACATAGATTTCCTGATCATGGGAGACATTTTAAAATTCCCAATGTCTTAACTATTACGTCCCATAAGAGATTACTATCTCATATTACATTCATAGGACAATCATTCCATGATTTAAAGAATCCATGTAAACCTCAAATGTAATTACTCTACATGGAAGATGAAACATTAATAAACTAACTAGAATATCCATAAAATAATTGAATGTTTTCTAGTAATATTCAATCAACGTGATTTCTAAATCATATTTCATCAATGATATCAAAAGAGTAAAAATTTAAGAGAATTCAAGAACAAACTGATTTTAATTACCCACCTGACCAAGGAAACTATGCACCCATGAAACATTCTAGGGGGATACACAAGAAAACCGACTATAAAATTAAAAGTACCTATGGATAATACACATAGATACATGAGAATTTTGGGGAAAAAGATCTTACAGGCCTTGAAATCACACTTTAGCTGCCTCCCAGATATCTAATAAAATTGATTATCTCCAAATACCACAAGTAGATGCCTTATTTGATCCTCAATTGAGAATATTAACACAATTTATTTTTCAAAGGAGACATTCATTAACAAGTCCAATGATGATAAAATCTATACATTAAGCTACCCTATGAGTAAAACTACAAGTTTTATAACACTGGTTGGTATTAAAAAAATATCATAATCTATCTAACAACATAAAAATAAATCCTTAGGATATCCTTATTATTTAGTCACATTTAATGATATCCAAATTATAGTTTGATCATTAATAAACTACATCCTCACTTAAAATGACTAAATAAATCATCATTTTATTAGAGTGGGATGCAGTTAGTCATTATTATTTAAATTAAATGGTGGCTATATATTCATAATTGTATAATACCATCATACTTCATAAAAAAAGGTAGATCCATAAGAAAAAACAATAAGAAAAATGGTTTCATTCTATAAGTGATCAAAATTAGTTATCTATAGCCCCTGTAACTCACAAAGGGTCATTTGATATTGAGGCCTAGGTTTTTGGGAAATTATTTTGATAGAACTTTATTCCATACCTGATCAGTCATTGAGTTGCTAATTCACCAACATCATTAGTGAAAATATCATGATATTCATCTTTGATGCTATGAATTAACAATGGGTGAACCATAGATGAATAAAAACCAACATCATATAATAATTATGACAATTATTCAACATGAATCCTACCCATGTGAGTGTCTTCGTAATCATGGAACACTTCCTGGACTTCATCAAAATTTTATAATATGATGTTCCTTCTAATGAAATCTATTATATAAAACCACCTATATATGAAATCCTTTAAAATGTGGATTTAATATGGACATATTCATAAACATAGGAAATAAACCATAGAGTGGTTTTGAAATTACACCAACTCACATTCTCCATGAACACCATGAAGTCTTTCTTAACCATCAATTGGTGTAGTCAACACCAAGGGAACTCAAAGCCATTCCACCTCATGTGAAAAAGTATATACTGGAGTGGGTGAAGAAAAGTACTTTATAGCTCCAAAATAATACATGTCACTAAATAAATTAGTTTATATGGTTGTTTTAACAACCAATATAATGATAGAATAATAATTTTCATTTTTATTATTATTTTGGTATTAAATAATTGAATTCATTATAAATATGCAATATAAATTTTAAAACGAAAAATAATATAGTTTAATAAAAATAAATTATTCTTTTAAAATTATATAATTTTAATTTTAAAAATTAACTTCATTTTTTGAATGATAATGTCAAAAATAATCTTAGATTGTGTTATTTAAAATTTTCTGAAAATTTTCATTTTTCAAGAAATAGTGAAACATACTGTGTTTTTGAGGATTTTTTTAATTTAATTAATTTATAATGACCAATTATGTATATTATTAATTTAAATTTTTTATTAGTTTTATTTTATTTAAAATAATACATTTATTTATTTGAAATGGATTTTTTAAATGAATATAGTAAAAAAATTAAGAATGGAATTTTTATGTATTTTTCATAGCATTTTCCTGTTTAATTTTTTTTTAAAAATGAATCATATCTATTTTATATTTTGAAATGTTGATTTCATATTGTTAATAATTGTGTAAAAAACTCATAAATATTTCCCTCTTACTTTTAGAAAATATGAATACAAATTAGGATAATTTTTTAAACCATTATTAAGGGAAATTCATGTTGTTATGGGAAAAAGTAATATAATAAGGATAATAATGTGAAGAAAAGATACCCCAATTATATTTTCTAAGTGAGTATTTCCATAATCACTGAGGGATCAATTATATTACCATTTTGAGCCACATGGTTGACATCACCTCCATTATAGTAATTTATTTAAATAATGTTAAACATGTCACATTTTTTTAACAAGTAAATCATTTTTAAAATGTGTTCATATAGATGATATATTAGACTATAAAATTTAATTTAAACTATAAAATTTTTCTATAAATCAGGATATTATTTTAAATTTTTATAAATGTAACAATTACCTTTAATTATTTCACAATGCCGATAGAATAATTACATAAATAATTGAAAAATTCATATAAATGATATTAAAATTATTAAAATAAATATATTTTTATATAATTAATGACATCCATGAAATTTATATATGAAAATAAAGTTTTCACGATATAATAATAATTTTTTTTTGATTTATACTTTTTGTATTGATGAATTTAATTTCAATGTAATCAATGGTATCTAATTTGACAATAAAAATATTTTATTTGATTAATTTTTTAAAAAACATTTAAAAAAAATTATAAAAAAATATTAAAAAATATTAATGGGGATAGGATATAGTCAAAAATGTCTTACCTTATGCATTTACAGGAGATTTGTTTGGTGTTTTGATCAAGAATATGCATATTATATATAATATTTTCTGAAATTCCAAGGGTTCCCTCCCCTCTGTTATAAAAGGTTACCCCTTGTTGTAACGACTCAAAAATTAATTAATGAAAATTTCTCTTGATCTAATTAAATATTTTATTATGGTTATATAAAATGTGAACTTCATTGGTTTTATGTTTCTGGATTTCAAAACACCATTATGAATTGTGACTGTTTTGAATATAGACGTTGAACAGTGATCACTTGATTAGTATAAATAATCGGATTTAACAAATCAAATTTACTCAGACAAAGGAAGTGATGGCCTCATCCATTAGACTTTCCTTATATGAATCCCATTTTTCAGAACTCATAAAGGATATGGCATCATTGGGATTCACTCTTTTACAAGCCCAAGATGTGCTTGAACACGTTATGTTTGAGCAGAACCGACTATGAGAGAAGTGTATGTTAATTGAGATTACCACCCAAGTGATGTTATCCGATCCACCCCAAGAGTTTGTCACCATCGCACACTATACCCTTCGATCATATGCGGGTGTTATAAGGGGTTGTGTAAGAAGACCCTAGCACAATGATTATATACAATATTGTTGTATAAAGAATGTGCATTCATTTTATTATTGTTACTTGGTAAATATTTTTTATAGAACAAATAATATTTTTAGATAATATCAAATGAAGAAAACTATTTTGATGAATTATTGGATTTTTGAATTAAAGAAAATTTTTATAAAATATTATTAATAAATTAATTTTTATTAAATATCAATAAAAGTACAATTTTTAGGAATACAATTGTAATTTTTATTAATGTTTGAAAGTTGTTCTTGTAAAAACCCATTAATTTTTTATAAATGTCCATGTATATTTTAAAAGTAAAAATTCAAATATTTAGAAAATTAATTTGATAAAATTAATATTATTTATGGAATCAGGATGTCGAACATATCCAATGGTAAATTTTTCATAATTATCTTAGACAAACTAATTTTTGGGTAAAAATTTAATACCGTTTTTATATATAATGTGTTTTATTACATCATAATGACACAATAGTGATGTAAAAAAATACTATAAACATTTTTTTCGGCCAATATATGTTTTAAATTTAAAATAATCGTATTTTACATTTGTTTTATTTATTTTACAAAGCTTTAGCGTACCCTCCATGACTTATAAATGATTTTGTCTTTTTAAAATGTTTTCCGTGAGAGTGTGACACACCTACACATAAGAAACCCTATTATTTTAAGATGTTACACCATTGGCCACCGAAAAAATTGTTTACCACTCATCATTGGAAAAAAACTTGGGGAAAAACTATAGTGCCTCCGGTTTCTGGTAAGTAGCCCTTGTTTTATTCTTTTTACGAATCTGAAGCATTTGAGAAATGGTTGGGAATGTTTGGAGACATCTAGGGTGTTAAAGGGGAAAAAAGTGGTGACACACGGGCTTTTCAGGGGTTTCACAAACCGTGCGGAAGCCGTGCAGGTGGTGGTCATTTTGGATGGAGGAGACCGCAAAGTGTGAGCACGGTTTGGGAAAACTGTGCGGGGAGGTCGTGAAGAGCCCCCCATCCAAGAAGTGACTACCGCATGGTTCATGCACGATTTGCCTAGTTATGCAGAATAACTATGTGTGGGGTCAACATAGATCCTATTTTTAAGGATCTAATAAATTTTATCATTAAACCCACTCTATTTTTCTCATATACTTCCATAACACGGGATTTCTCTCTGGTGAAGGTGGGATAACACTTACCATGAATTTTGGAAACGTTCTGGAGGTTTGCCTTGGCGTTTAGAGGCCAATTGATCAAGGTAAGTCTCGTTTCCTTTAGTTTTCATAGATCTTCTTCTTACCTATTCATGGTTACATATATCTTTTCCCACATTGGGTAGGTTAAAGGTAGTGGATGACTTTTATGTCTGGTTTTGGTTTTGTTGGTTCTAGGGGAAAGAATCTAAGGAGGTTTCGGGGATTATTTGACTCAGTTTTGTGGGCGTTCTCCGTGCGTTGGATAGTTTTTCCTAATTAGTTGAGGTAGTTGGCCTCACTCTTGATTCCACTTTCGTAGAACATGAAGTCTTAGTGTCAAATTGGTTTCCATGATTGAAATGGTTTTTTTATCTGCTGTAAAATTATGGTTGGACCCCTTTTATGTAACGGGTGATGGAAATTGTGTGTTTTTTGAATGTTTTTGTTGAAGTGAATTTAAAAAGGTTTATTAAACTGGTTATGGTTTTGGTACATGAATGAAATGGGTTTCAATAAAAGGCTTGATATTTTATTGAATGGTTTTGACCACACTTGGTTTTGGCATTGATTTTCATGGGTTGTGGTGTGTGTTCATATGCATTGAGATGGATAAGGGTGATAATTACCCCCATAAAAAGGTTGTGATGGATAAGGGTGAGAAGTACCCCCATCAAACGGTTGGGACAGATAAGGTCGTGATGTACCCCCGTCAAGGTAATCCACAAACTGATGGCTTCGTGGAAGGATAAATCATCACTCGCGAGTATAGGGAGGTCCAGTTTGCATGCATGGTTGGTTGTGTGGATTTGTGAAATGGAATAAATGGCCAAATGGAAATGTGATTTTGATTGGAAAATTTTCATAGTTGATTTTCTTGAGAAATATGGTTTTTGTTGGAAAATGGTTTTGACATAGAACTTTTTATATTGTGAACTATTTTGGAATTGTTTTATTTAAATTGTTTTATATAAATCTGATAACATGTTTTATCCTAGAGGCATGGGTTGGGAAGTCATTAGGGAAAACCTACTGAGTTTCATTACCCACCCACTGCTTTGGCACATTGGGAAGTCATCGGGGAAACCCTACTAAGTTTCAAATGAATGATTTTGAAATGAGAATTGTTGATATATTTTGAAAATAGATTGATTTAAAAAAAAAGATATTATTTTTGGAAATGGTTAAATGTGGAAAAGATTGATGGTTGGAAATCAATGTTGTGTTAGTGATGTGATAGAAATTGAAATGCTAAGCCTTCAGTAGCTAGGTAGTGAGACTAACGGAATGTGTGGTTTGTATAGAAAATGGAACCCGTTAGGAATCGTAGAAACCAAACGGAAGAGGCTGCAGAGAATATAGTCACACCTGAGCCACAGGTAAACCAGCAGCTAGTCCAAAGTATCGTTCAAGAATTACAGGCTGTAGACATGGGGAATCAGAGGGATGATTCGAGGCATGTAGACTATTCTTCCCAGTTCCAAAAGAAGATTCCACCCCTCTTTCAGGGTGATTCTTAACTAGAAAGGGTGGTGGTGTGGCTGGGTAGGATGAATTTTATCATCGATTTCCCTAGCACACCAGTAGAACTGAATGTAAATTTTGTGACGTATATGATGGAGGATCTTGCACGAAAGTGGTGGGAGCTAGTGGTGCATGCTAAGGTGGATCAAGACCTAGGCTGGGATGAATTTGAGGAATTTTTCAATAAAAAATTCTATCCTCACACATTCAATATCCAGAGGATAATGGACTTTTTCAGCCTGATGTAGGAGAATCACTCTGTCACAGAGTATGCAGCTAAATTCATGAATTTAGTTTGCTTTGCACCGGATGTTGCTGCAAGTGCATTGCTAAAGGCATGCATTATTGAATCAGGGTTGTGGTAGGAGATTCGCTCGAAGATAGTTGTGCTCGGTATTGAGCAACATACGGAGATGGTAAATAGAGCAGCAGTAGCGGAAAGAGGCATATCATGAGTTATGGGAGGAGGACGTATGATGATACCCATGGGAATGGGTGGGAACTCTAATGCTAGAAACATGCGGAATTGGGACACCTACTTACAAGGTGGGAGCATGATTCAGAATCAGATGTATGGATCAGTGAATATTTATTGATGATCCATGATGAAAGCTGGGTGTTTTCAATGTGGCTCAATTGATCACATGAAATGAGAATGTACAACACCACTAAGAGATTTCCACAATTGCAACAAGATGGGGAATCTTCAGCGATATTGTCGCAGTGCTCCACGATCTGGTGTTTATGACACTTATCAGCTGTCACAAGAATCTTATGCATCAGCAAGGTGAGGACAAAAAAATTAGTCTCACCATCAGAACAGAGCTAGCATTGGTGATTCTAGGAATTCCATGACTCCTTAGGCAGGGAAATCTCAAAAAGGTAATAAGGAACAATGTGCAGCAACAATGAAATTGTATGGAGCGGAACATGTGATTGTGGATGACTAGTCCGGACCGTCTATGGTGAGAGGTAATATTCTTTTGAATTATACCCTCAAGAAAGTGTTGTTGGATACTGGTGCATCACATTCTTTTCTTACTTCTTGTATTGCGGATTTTCTGAACATCAAACATGAAATGATGCCTTCTGTGATAAAACTTCAAACTCTTCTTGGTGAAAGAAAATGTAGAGCCTTTGTGGGTAGAACATGTTCTATAAATATTGATGGAGCTGACCTAAAATGGGATTTCTCTATTCTGGAGATGGATGTCTATGATATAATCCTGGGTAAGGATTGGTTGATAGAGTTCAGGGCTCACATCGATTGTTATAGCAGAACAGTCAGTTTTGCGACTAAGGATGGCATCGATCATCTCTTCAGAGAAGAAAGAGTGGTGAATGCGGGTGCAATGGGCTTGTTGGCACCAGAATTGGCAATGATCTCTTACATGATGGCTGTGTTATACTTGGAATCGATGGACGAGATCACGAATAAAAATTTTTCTGTAGTCTCGGATCAATTTCCTAATGTTTTTCATGAAAACATCTCAGGGTTCCCACCTGTAAGAGAAGTAGAGTTTACGATTGATCTCCTTCTAGATACTAGTCCTATCTCACTTAAATCTTATAGGATAGCACAAACAGAGTTAAAGTAATTTAAAGTGCAGTTGGAAGAACTTTAAAAAAAGGTTTTATTCGGCCAAGTGTGTCTCCATGGGTAGCACCGGTTTTGGTTGTAATGAAATCAAATAGAACATTGAGGCTATGTGTGTATTATCATAAAATTAACCAAGTTACGATAAAGAATTGATATCCACTTCCACACAATGATGACTTGTTTTATCAATTAAGGGAACTTTGTGATTCACTAAGATTGACTTGTAGTCAGGAAATCACTAGTTGTGAGTTCTGAAGGAGGATATTCCGAAGACAGCCTTCAGAAGCAGATATGGCCACTACGAATATGTAGTCATGAATTCTGGTCTTTCGAATGCACCGGTAGTCTTTGTGGAATTGTTGAATCAGATATTTCAGTGATATCTAGTTTATTTTGTTGTGGTGTTTGTGGATGACATATTGATGTATTCAAGTACAAGTGATGAGAATGAGAAACACATGGCGATAGTGTTATAAATCTTGAGAGACCATCAGTTGTATGCCAAACTATAAAAGGGTGATTTTTGGATACGAGAGGTACACATTCTGGGACATGTTGTTTCTGAGAAAGGTGTTTCAATAGATCCAGAAAATATAGAAGTTGTTCTTTCATGGCAACCACCGAAGAATGTATTTGAAATACGAAATTGTCTTGGTCCAGCTGGTTATTAACGACGCTTTATGTGTGACTTCTCACAACTAGCAACACCTATGACAACTTTGACAATGAAGAAAATTGAATTTCAATGGACTGAGTAATGTCAAATATCCTTTCAAGATTTGAAATTTTTCCTTATATTCGCACCCATCTTGATTTTTCCGGAACCAGAACAGGGGTATATGGGGTATTGTGATGCTTCATGATCTGGGATGGGATGTATTCTCATGCAATGAGAACATGTTGTTGCTTATGCCTCAAGAAAGTTGAGAGTACATGAAAAGAACTAAACAACACATGATTTGGAGTTAGTTGTAGTTGTCCATGCCCTGATTACTTGGTTTCGTTATCTCTTTGGAGATAAATTCACTATGTTTACAAATCATTAGAGTTTGAAGCATATTTTCTCACAATGAGATTTTAATTTGAGGTAGAGGAGATGGATAGAGTATCTTCAAATGTTCGACTTCTACTTGATGTATACACTGGGTAAGGGAAATTTTGCGGCCAATTCATTATGAAGAAAGTCATATGCTTAGTTGGCGCAAGAAGCTTCAGATGAGTGGCAGTTGAAGTCGGTCCTAACCGAAATGTGTATGGAATGTGAAGACTGAACTGATGTTGAGGTTTTCATTACATTTGTGATTGATCCTGCTTTTGTGGAGATAGTAAAGTAGAAACATGCATCTGATATAGACTGTGTTTCAATGAGTTCAAACTTAGTAGTGGGGAGACCATTATGGGATGGAAGCTGGATGGGAGTTCAGTTGTGCGGTTTTGAGGTCATATGGTTTTACCTTTTACTGCTCAAGAACAACTCCTTCATGATTACCACCATTCCATATGGGCTTTTCATCCAGGAATACAGAAGAAGTATATGGAAATAAAGGACCCATTTTGGTGGAGTGGCATGAAACAGAAGGAAGCTGAAATTTATTCAAGCTGTTTAACTTGTCAGAAAATTAAAGCAGAACATCAGTGGCCAATAGGTATGTCTCAGTATCTACCAATTCTTGTTTGTAAATGGGATCAGATAGCTATCTATTTCATTACAGGTCTTCCTAGAACGGTTTTGAAGCACGATGCCATATGGGTGATAGTGGATCGACTTACCATGTCGGCCCTTTTCATCCCTATTAGTGAATCTAATATGGTTGGGGATCTCTCCAAAATCTATATCTGAGAAGTGGTAAAGAGAAATGGCATACCATTTTTAATCATGTCATACAGAGATCCAAGGTTCACATCTCATTTATGGTGATCCTTACAGAATGCCCTGGGAACTCAGTTGAATATGAATAAAGCGTATCATCCTAAAACGGATTGAAAATCTGAAAGGATGATAAAGATGTTGGAAGACATGTTACATGCTTTTGTAATATATTTTGGTGGATTATGGGAATAGAACATGTCTTTAGTGGAGTTCTCATATAACAATAGTTATCAAGCCTCGATACACATGGCTCCATTTGAAGAATTGTATGGGCATCCTTGCCGTTCTCCACTTTGTTGGGTGGAAACAGATGAGACATCACTAGTTGGGCTGAGCATTGTCCAAAAAACAACGGAAATGATTCAATTGGTAAAAAAGAGGATGTATATGACATAGAGTCATCAGAAATCTTATGCACATCATCACCGAACATCGTTGTCGTTTGCGGTGAGTGATCATGTCCTCTTGAGAATCTCTCCAAGGTGTGGACATCGTCATTTTGGGAAGCAGGGCTAATTATCTCTACAATATATATGCCCTTTTGAAATTATGGAATGGGTAGGTGATGCGGCGTATCAGTTGGAATTACCACCACAGTATAGTGCAGTGCATAATGATTTCCATGTATCTCAGTTGAAGAAGTATCAGCCTGATCCTGACCATGCGATCAGATGGGATCACATTGACCTAGAGCCTGATGCTTCATTGGTATATATTTCAGTGCGGATTGTGGATAGGCAGGATAAAGTCTTGCATGTAAAAAAGCATCTGTCTAGTGCGGTTTATGTGGAAACATAGTCAGATTTATGTAGAGACTTGGTAACGCAAGAAAAAATTGAAAGAGCAGTGGCCAGAACTCTTTCAGTCAAGCAATGGTTTTCTACTTTCTAGGGACGGAATGTCCAATGGTGGGGAGAATGTAGTACCCCAAGTTTCTGGTAAGAGAACCCTGTTTTATTATTTTTACATACATGAAGCATATGAGAAATGGTTGGGTTTTTTTGGAGACTTCTATAGTGATAAATGTAAAAAAGTGTTGATGCACGGGCTTCGAACGGGTTTCCCAAATAGTGTGGAAGTTGTGCATGTGGTGGTCACTTTGAATAGAGGATACCGCACAGTGTGTGCAATGTTTTGGAAAACTGTGTGAGGAGGTCGTGCAGAGAACCCCTTCCAAGCAGTGACTACCACACTATTAGCGCACAATTTGCCTAGTCGTTTGGACTAACCGTGTGCAGGGTCAACATAGATCCTATTTTAAGGATATAATCTGTGTTATCATTAAACCCACTTTTTTCTCCAATACATCCCTAACTCGAGATTTCTCTCTGTTGTAGGTGGAAGAACACTAACTAGGCGTTTTGGAAGTGATCCATAGGTTTTCCTTGGCATTTAGAGGCCGGTTGATCGAGGTAAGTCTTGTTTCCTTTAGTTTTATTAGATCTTCGTCTTCCCTCTTGACGGATCCTTAGATCTATGCACAATGTGGGTAGATCTAAGGTAGTTGATGACTTTTATGTCAGGTTTCGGTTGTTTAGTGCTAGGGTATGGAATCCAAGGCCGTTTCAGGGAGTTGTTGACTCTGTTTTGTTGGCGTTCTTCATGTGTTGGTTGGTTTTTCCTAATTTGTTGAGGTATGCTGCATCACCTTCGATTCCTCTTTCTTAGAACATGAAGGCGTAATTTCAAATTGTTTTCCTTGATTGAAATGGTTTTTTTATCTGTTGTGAAAGAATGTATGAAACCCCTTTTATGTAATGGGTGATGGAAATTGTGTGATATTGGAAGGTGTTTGTTGAAGTGAATTTAAAATGGTGATTTTAAACTGGTTTTGGTTTTACTGCTTGATTGAAATGGTTTTCAATAAAAGGTTTGATACTTTATTGAAAGATTCTGAACACACTTGGTTTTGGCATGGATTTCCATGGGTTGTGGTGTGTGTTCATATGAATTGGGATGGATATCGGTGAGAAGTACCCCCATCAAAATGAAGGGATGGATAAGGGCTAGATGTAACCCCATTACAAGGTTGGGACGGATAAGGGAACGAAGTACCCCTGTCACGGTAGTTCACTATGTGACGGCTTAGTGGAAGGATAACTCACCACTCGCATGTATATGGAGGTCCATGTTGCATGAATGGATGGTTGTGTGGATTTGTGAAATGGAATGAATGGACAAAATAGAAATGTGAATTTTATTGGAATCATTTCTTGGTTTCTTTTCATGAGAAATATGGTTTTTGTTGGAAAATGGTTTTGACATGAAACTTGTTATAATGTGAACTATTTTGGAATTGTTTGATATAAATTGTTTTATATAAATGTGCTAAAAGTTTTTAACCTAGAGGCATGGGTTGGGAAGTCATCGTGGAAAACCTACTGAGGTTCATTACTCACCCCCTACTTTGGAACGTTGGTGCTTTTGCAGATGTCATATACTAGGATGTTGGAAAAGGTAACATTTCACAAGTTTATAGCACCACTTCATGATACATGGGCTGGTTCGTGATGTTGGATCTTGGAGCTTGTGGAGATTGGAGGTGGGTTGTCTTATAGTAGTCGTTTAGATTATATTTCCATTGATTACTATGATTTATTATTGTTTTATCTTTTTGTAGTCTTGGCTGGATTATGATAAAATAAATGGTTGTGTTCTCTCAGTTTTTATCATGAATCATTTAGTTGATTCGTTTGGTTATGGTTGTTGGTTCTGTGTTATGTTCTGAAAGGCTAAATCGTCCCCCACTTATTTTGAAACCCTTCTGAATTTATTGTCATCCTTTAGTGCCATGGGGATTTTTCTTAAGTCCATGTAATTAATTGTGGTATTTTCCAAACAATAAGGATAAGAGGTTCATTACATAAACCATGGGATGGTTTTTGGTTTTGACTAGTTTAATGTGTGGTCTCCAAAACCTAAATAATAATGAATTCCCTCTCATTTCCTATATAAACCTACCCAGGATCCCACTTCCTCTTCACTGAAAGCCTTTAGAGTTCATCCAAACTATTCCCTACTCTTACTAGAATCCTCCCATGCCACCCAAATCTCCCAAGAAGCCTCTCCCAAGACTCTCTCATGCCTTTGGTAGCACACATCCATTTAAGGGATTTCTTCCTTTCTCATTTTTTCCAAATTTTCTTTAAGATTTTATGCACTTTTTTTCAATTAAAAATCTTGGGGTATGATTTTTCACCTCCCGCATACATCCCTCTTTATTTTTGGAAGACGTGATACCCCTTTATCTCTCATTAATTCCTCCCTTGTACACCTATTACCATGATGAAATTCCATGAGGTATTTTTCTCTCATCATTTACATCCAAGTAATTCATTTGTATTTTGAATCTAAATTCCAATACGTTTGTTGGTAAATGTATCTATATTACCCCATTACCATTCATTTAATGTAAATATGATGAGACACCCATTTCTCTATCATCTACCATTTTTATGAGTTCATGTCTCACGCCATTATGGTGCCCAAATTGCACTACGATTTTCTAAGACAATGTAATTATGTAGTGAATACCATGCCCATTTCACTATCAAGGGTATTCACCTTTATACACATTTACATATTGATTTTAATGATTCATGTATTTATTCCACATAGCATTATCATGGAATAAATTATGATAATTGATTCCATGTTGTATTATCCATGTGGCACACATATAGATGAAATTAAATGATTAAGAAGGGTGTGCCCTAATAGTGCTCCAACGCATTGGGTAAATTATAGTATAATGATATGTCATGTGCAATGAGTGTTGACTCATTCTAATTAAAGTACAATGAGGATTTTCTCTTGCTTCATGTGCAATGAGGGTTTACCCATTCTCCATGTTCAATGAGCCTTCACGCATGCTAATTCCATGTTAAGTGTTGTTTCCACATTTATAGGTTTTGATTATATTTCATTATCATGCCATTATGTTCATGTTTCTCATGTGATCCATTGATATTCCTATTTCCTAAAATGTATTTTAATCATCATTTTATTCATTGGTTACTCCCTTCCCGGGCTTTATATCTCACCATTTTCCTATGCATGTACTAAGGTTATCCCAGCCAGTGGTATGTGTGAGGGAATGTAGTGGTCATTTAAAGGAATATTTCAATAAGATGTTACATTCTATGTTTTATGTTGTTATGTAATGTTTCTAAGCCCCAAAGGCACTAGACCTTTCTATATTTTATGTTGTATCAAGTGATGTTTTTTTGTAATATGTCATGTTTATGTATGAAATAAAGAGTAGGGTTGTAATAGTTGGTATCAGAGGTGGTACCCAGCCTTCAGTGCGGTGCACTCTCTGGCTTGAGATATAGGGCCCACAAAGAAGACATTGTTCTCTAATGTGGTGTGATTGTAACACCCCCAAATTAAAAAGGGTTAAATGTATAAATGATATGAATCATGTCAAAAAGTTTCACCATCCTTTTTGGGAGCCTACATGATTAGAACTCCACATTTAAGTGTTCATGGCCTTGAGTAGGGATGAAGATGGGTGACCATATGGAATGTTACTCAGGGTGTGTGAGAGTGAAGAAAAAATAAAATTTAAAGTACATGTGTTGTATTGTGGGGATATTCATTAGTTAGATAACCAATGAGGGAACGTGGGTGGGCCCTAGGGTGGAGACCACGAGTCTGCCGGGAAACTAGTGGTACCTGGTGGGCCAGGACCTGACGACCATGTTAAGGCAGGGTGTATGTGTTATCATAGGGACCCAGTTTCCACAGTTGGTATCAGAGGATCGGTTCAGTTTTTTTTGGATTAGGATTACAAAACCGTATCGAAATCCTTATTGATAAGACTAATAATAATAAAAACATACCAAAATTTTGATGTGTATTGAATAAGTGGTTTTTCAAGAAAATATATCCCTATCTAGATATAAGTAGGTTGAGGTGGCTCTGCCACAGATGTACATAGGGGTGAGAACCCCAGAAAGGAGTTTCCGGCTTGACCTAGGGTATCCTGGTACAAAACAATTGGCATTTTTGCACTATTGGTTATGAAACTCCCAGTGGATATTCATTGGTAAAATCACAAACTTAGTATGAACCATCATTAATGGTTTTAAAAAAGCCCCTAAGAATTTATGATGGATAACATAGATGGAATCCTATAGATTCATAAGTTAGGGAAATGAAATCTATTTATAAGTCATCTGTTTATCCTTGGATTACCATTTCTGTTTTACCCATAACATTCATTATATTTTCTCCAAAGCCTAGTACTAGGAGGACTCATGCTAAAAACCTATTTAACAATCAATGTGATAATTGTGCTAATGAGAAGACCAATACTTTGGGTGCAGGAATCGAAAACTTCATCATGATTCTATATATGTTAACTCAATCATTGAATAGAAACATGGGTCAAGATGAATTTTAAACCCCCCCCCCCTAAGAAAGAAAATTTCTCTATCAGGAGCATCATGGGAAAAAGGCCTCCAAATTTTAATGGATCATATGATCCCTCAATCGCTGAACAATCGATCAACTCCATTGAAAAGATGACCTCCAACCTTCAATGTTCCAATAAATAGATGGTTCTTCGGAATTCTTGTCATATGGAGGTTACGACCGATCAATGGTGGACATTGATAAAAAAATATGAAGCCTAAGGAGGAGATCAAGGAATTGTAATGGAAGGATTTTCGAATAATGTTTTTTGATAAATAGTTTTCGTGCACCCTCCAACTTAAGATGGAATGGGACTTCCTTTCCCTCAAGAAAAAAAATTAATATGTCAAAGAGTGTGAAGAAAAATTCAAAATTATTGCACAATACGCTTCCATATTTTTCGTTACCCCTGAATTCAAGGATTAACACTTCTTTGGTGTGCTGAAACCTAGCATGTAGAAAGCCCTGGTGATCCATGACTTCGACAGTTATGAGGAAATTGTCCAATGTTCCCTCAAGGATGATATGGAGATCTGTGAAACTTAGGGGGATCAAGGGTATAAGAAGAGTAAGGTATACTTCAATTATGGTGGTCCCAATGGATAAATCCAATAGTGTTAAGAAAATCTAGCATCCCACTTTCCAAAGGTGCAGAAAGAAGCACCTCGAATTTTTTCATGAAGGGGACAAGGAAATGATTTAAATGTGGAAGAGAAGGGAACCTAGACATTAAATTCTATCAATAAAACCCCATGGCTAAAACATAGGAGAGGAACAGTCCATTCTATTATCAACACATTGTTCAAGGCTTTAACTACAATGAACTAGGGAATCATGAAAATCAGTGCCCTAAGACAAGGGTTTTTAGAGGCAACCAACAAACTCCATGGCAGGAAAGGTGAGATTTTTCCATCACAACTACAAAAGTGAACCTCGGAAATGAATTGGTGATAGGTATGCTAGTTATTCACTCATGAATAGTGAATATATTTTTTGATTCATGTTCTACACATTCTTTTATATCCCAAATGTTTTGTAGCACAATCCCAACACCATCACAAATCATGGATGTAAATATGTCAGTGAGTATAGCAAATGAGGCAATAATTTCATCCCATTAATATAACTCCTCCATTAGCTTAATCAGTGGAATGATCTTCCTAGGGGACCTCTTCATACTCTCTCTGGTGTAATTTGATGCAATTATTGGAATGGATTGGCTTCCCTTGTATAGAGACAACATAAATTTCCATGAGAGAGAAATCACTCTCCATGTGGAGAATAGACCCCTAATCTGTACAAGTGAAAGGACGAAGATGAATCTTCTTTAGCTCAATCATCTCAAGCGTGGATATTACTTTTATATGAGCATGTGTATCTGGCTAAAATGATTGAGTCTAAGTAGGCAACCATCCTTGAAGACATTCATATTGTGAGGGAATTTGGTGAAGTGTTTCCTGAGGAATTGTTTGTTCTTCCTCCTAAATGATATGTTGAATTATCAATTGATCTTATACCTAGGGCATTTCCAATATCTACTAATCTATGTAGAATGGATTTTTTGGATCTTGATGAGCTGAAGAAACAACTACATAAGATTCTAGATAAAGGGTTTATACGCCCAAGTGCTTCACCATGGGGTGCACTGGTCCTATTTTTCATAAAGAAGGACGGTTCAATGTGCCTTTTCATCGATTATCATGAGCATAACAAAATCATGATTATGAACAACTATCCCATCCCATGAATTTATGACTTGTTTGATAAGCTGTGTGAAACACAATACTTTTCCAAGGTAGATTTGCGGTTGAGATGTTATCAAGTATGGGTGAATAAGGAAGATATCTCCTAGACTACTTTTTGTACAAGGTACAGGCACTATGAATTCATAGGAATTCCTTTATCACAAACTAATTCTCCAGAAATTTGATGGTCATGAGGAATACAGTCTTTAGATATTACCTCAATCAATTTGTGCTAGTCATTATAGAAGATTTTATAATATACTCCAAAACCAAGGAGGATCATGAGGACCATCTAAGAACTGTACTAGAGAACATGGGAAAGGAGAATATCTATGTAAAGTAAATCAAGTGTGAGTTCTGGTTGATGGAGGTATCATTCTATGCCATATCATCAAAAGCAATGGGATATTTGTGGATCCCTCCAAGACAACTTCAATAGAGGGATGGATGAGGCCAACATCGGTAACAAATATCTGTTGCTTCATGGGGTTAGTTGTATATTATGGACGATTTGTGAGAAATTTATCATGATTGTCCAATAATCTTACCAAGCTAACTCAGAAGGGAGTAATGTTTACATGGAGTGTTGAATGGGAAGAAATCTTCAAGGATTTGAAAAGGAGGATAATCATTGCCACAGTTTTCACTTTACCCACAAGTAGAAAACATTTTGTGTTATTTAATGATTCATCGAAGAAGGGCATGGGCTATGTTCTGAAGAAAAATTAAAATGTCATTGACTATTCTTCAAGGAAATTGAATTTTCAAGAGCAGAATTATCCGAAACATGATCTGGAGTTGGTTGTGGTCATCTTCGCTTTAAAATTTTGGTGGCATTATCTCTGTTGGGATAAGTGTGAATTATATACAAAACAAAAAAGCCTCAAGTATATATTCACATATAAAGAGTTGAACATGTGCCAATAAAGATGGTTAGATCTGATTAAAGACTATGACTGCTCAATCCATTACCACTATGGGAAAGAAAACAAGTTATCAAATGCTCTAAGTAAAAAGGACCCAACGATTCTATCATTGATGAGAATTGAATGGATCCAATATTCATATATTTGATGAAGATGGACATTGTAATACTAAACAAGGGAATATCATCAATCGTTTCATAAATGATTGCTCAACTGTGTCTTTTGAAATTGTTAAAGGATGCTCAAATGGATGATGTGGGAATTTAGTTGAAAGTGGAAGCTATTATAGAAGGGAAATCCATGTATTTAAATGTTAATGATGAATGAATTGTGAGATTTGGGAAAATATATTGTGTTCCATCACGTTCATAGAAGATGAAGGAAATTTTGGATGATTCACATAGGTCAAATTTCTCTATTTACCCAGGTAACACAATGATGTATCCAGATATCCGAGATCATTATTGGTGGGATATATGAAGAATGAGATCGCTGAGTATACATCAAATTTCCTGGTGTGTTATAAAGTAAAGGAAAATATGAAAAAGTATAAGGGGATGATGCAATCATTTCCCATACCAACATGGATGTTTGAGAACAACACCATGGACTTTGTCACCAGACATCCGAAGACATACCAAGGAAACAATGTAGTCTGGGTTGTTTTGGATCATCTTTCAAATATTGTACACTTCATTTCAATTCAGGAGTATTTTCCATTGTATCAACTGGAATTGATATACATCATGGAAGTGGTAAGGATATATGGTGTACAATCATCTATCGTATTCAATCAAAATCCCATATTTGACTCTATGTTTTGGAAGAGGCTTCAACATGCTCTGGATACAAAACTGAACTTCAGTATGGCCTATCATCCTCTAACTTATGGCCAATCAGAGCATACTATTCAGACACTAGATGATATGTTAATATCAAGTTCAATGGAATTTAAAGAATATTGGGATCAACATCTTCCTCTGGTTGAATTATCCTATAATAAAAGTTTCCACTCAAACATCTGAATGTCATCTTCTAAATCCATATATGGGAAGAGGTTCATAACACTGTCATTTTGGGATGATGTTAGTGAGAGTATGCTTCTAGGACCATAAATGGTCAATGAAATGGTGGATAAGGTGAAAACCATTCAGTAGCATAAAAAAGGAATCCCATAGTCGATAGAATAGTTATGAAGATAACCGTCGATGAGACCTTCAGTATAAAGTTGGAGACATGGTATTTCGACGCATATCTCTATGTATGATGGTCATGATGTTTGGAAATAATGGGATTTTATGTCCAAGGTACATCAGACCCTTCAAGATTCTTGATCGTGTTGGGGTTGTGGCCTATCGACTAAGACTTCCACCTACCATGGACAATTTACAGTCTGTCTTTCATGAATACCTCTTATGGAAGTACATAACATAACCTTCACATGTTCTCTCTTCATAAGTATTACATCTAGAGGATGATCGTTCTTATGAGGACCAACCAGTGATGATCGTAGATCGTAGAGAAAACGTTCTACGAAATAACACAATGCCCCTCATCATGGTGTGTTGGAAAAACCACAAGTCTGAAGAAGCGATTTGGAAATCAGTAGAAGTGATGAAGTGGAGTTACACACAGTTGTTTTAGTGTGGGAAAAGAAAATTTCGATGGGTAAATATTTTGAGGGGGGAAGATTGTAACGACCCAAAAATTTATTAATGAAAATTCCTCATGATCCAATTAAATGTCTCGTTATGCTTATATAAAATGTGAATTTTAGTGGTTTTATGTTTCTAGAATTTAAAATGTTGTTATGAATTGTGACCATTGGTAATATAGTCGTAGAACATTGATCACAAGATTAGTATAAATAATGGGCTTCAAAAAATCAAATTTACTCAGAAAAAGGATGTGATGGCCTCATCCAGTAGACTTGACCCGTATAAAGCCAATTTTTTCATAGCTCGGAAAGGAGGTGGCGTCATTGGGCTTCACTCTTCACCAAGACAATCCTGAGCTTGAACATGTTAAGCTTCAGCAGAACTGACTATGGGAGAAGTTGAAGTTAATAGCGATTACCATCCGAGCGATGTTATCCAAGCCACCCCAAGAGTTTTTCACCATCACAAACCATACACTTTAGTCTTATGTGGGTGTTATAAGGGGTTTTGTAACTATACATTATCACTATGACAATGTACATTATTTTTCTATAAAGAGTGTGCATTCATTTTTTTATTGTTACTTTGTAAATAGTATTTAAAGCACAAATAGTATTTTTATTTAATATTCAACTATTAAACCTATTTTGATTAATTAATGGATTTCTAAATTAAATAATATATAAATAAATTATTATTAATAAATTATTTTTTATTAAATATAAATGAGCATACACTTTTTAAGAATAAAATTGTAATTTCTATTAATGATTCAATGTTTTTTTGTCAAAACCAATGAATTATTGATAATGGTTGGACTTTTTACAAGTCAAAATTCACATAATTAGAAAATTATTTAGATAAAATGAATATTATTTTTGGAATCAAGACATCAAAATTATATAATAGTGAAGTTTTCATATTTTTTGGAGACAATGAAATTTTTGGGTAAAAATTAAATACTGTTTAAATATATATTATGTTTTATGACATCATAAATATTGATGTAATAAAATACTATAAACATTATATTTTGTCAATATATGTTTTACCATTAAAATAATGTGATTTTAGATTTGTTTTATTTATTTTACAATGCTTTATAGGACCCTCCAGGACTTATAAAGCATTTTGTCTTTTTAAATAGTTTTACTTGAGAGTGTGACTCTCCTCCACATAAGCAACCCTATTATTTTAAGAATATCATCCATTGGCCTACTAAAACATTTCTTTTCACTCCCCTTTGGCACAAACCAGGGAAAAAACCATGGTCTGGTTTGGGTTTTTGATTATATTAATGTGTGGTGTCCCAATCCAAAATAATAATGAATTCCCTCTCCTTTCCAATATAAACCCACCCAATCATTCAATTCCTCTCCAGTCATAGCCATTGGAGTTCATCCAAACTCTACCATCCTCTGTCTAGATTCCCCCAAGGCTCCCCAAGCTCCCAAGAATCCACCATCAAGCCTCTCCCAAGCCTTTGGAGGCACACATCCAAGTAAGAGATTTATTCTTTTCTCATTTCTGTCCAATTTTCTCTAAGTTGTTTTTATAACAACTTTGCTCTTTATTTCAAACTAAAACATGATTTATATATAAAACCTTCACTTGATGAACCATAAGAGATCAATAGGTCTAGTGTATTTGGTGATTAGGAACATTACATAATAGCATAAAGCATAGAATGAGACATCTTATTGAAAACATATTTTACATGACCACTACATTCCCTCGTACTTACCATTTCATAGGATAACATGAGGACATGCATAAGAAAAGGGTGAGAAGTAAAGCTCAATAATGGAGTAAATGAGGATTAAAATGAAGATTACAGTACCTGATAGGAAATAGGAATATCAATGGAGAACAAGGGAAAAATGAACATAATGGAACGATAACAAATGATAATAGTAACATGGAAATTTGGCAACAAAACATAACATGGAATTAGAGTGAGCCAAGGCTCACTGCACATGGATTGTGAGTAAACCCTAATTGCACATTAAGAATGATTTAACCAATGTTTCACTTGAATTAGAATGAATGAACACTCATTGCACTTGGAATATCATGATACTATACATTACCCAATGCATTGTAGCGTTATATGTGCACACCCTTCTTAAACATTTCATTTCATGCATACGTGTGCCACATGGATCATACTACCTCGAATAAATCTTCATCAGTTTTTCCATGATAAAGTGATTCACAATACATAAATTATGATTTATTATCAATAAGTAATTGTTCATAAATTTGAATACCCTTGATAGATAAATGGTCATGATATTCACAACATAATGACATTGGATTGGAAAATCATAGTGCAATTTCGGCAGAATAAACGCGTGAAATAAGAGCTCATAAAAAGTGGTTGATGAGAGAAAAAGGGGTGTATGATAAATTTAAATGAAATAGACTATAAGGGAGTAATATAGATACATGTCCAAAAAAACATAATGAAATTTAGATGTACAATACAAAATAATTACAGGGAAGTAAATGAGGTGAGAGAAATCCCTCACGGAATTTCAGCATGGTAACTGGTGTACATTGGAGTAATTAATGAGAGATAAAGGGGTATCCCATCATCCAAAAATAAATATAGAAGTATAATGGTTTTTCTAAATAATA
This sequence comes from Viscum album, assembly GCA_963277665.1. NCBI lineage: Eukaryota > Viridiplantae > Streptophyta > Magnoliopsida > Santalales > Viscaceae > Viscum > Viscum album. The sequence goes on from OY728127.1 coordinate 1,500,121, forward strand.
CCTCCATATTTTTAATTGAAAAAAGGGCAAAACAACTTAAAGAAAATTTTCCAAAAATGAGAAAGGAAGAAGTCCCTTACAAGGAAGTCTGCATCCAAAGGCTTTGGAGGGGATTGAGAGAAGCTTATTGGGAGCTCTGGGGTCATTGGGAAGATTGTATAGAGAAGACGGAAGAGGTTGTATGAACTTATATTGCTACGAGTGAAGAGGAAGTTGGAGTTTGGGTGGGTTTATATAGGGAAGGAGAGAGAATTCGTTATTATTTAGTTGTGGGACACAACACATTATACTAATAAAAACCACAAACTATACAATGGTTCCTGTCCATGGATTTTTACAAATTTTAGTGGAAAACAATATTTTACTAGTACAATGACCAAACTTCATTAAATAATAGTGATGCATATGAGGAGTTGAGTCACACTCTCATGGAAAATAATTTAAAAAGACAAAATGTTTTATACGTCTTGGACGGTCCACTAAACATTTGTAAAATAAATCCATCAAATATAAATTCACATTATATTAATGGAAGAACATATATTGGCCAAAAATAATATTTATAATGTTTTAGTTCATCACTACTGTGTCATTATAATGTCATAAAACACATTATATAGTTAAACGATGTTTAATTTTTACCCAAAAATTCGACTGTCTTAGAAAATTATGAAAAATTAACCATTGGATAATTTCATTATTCAGATTCCAAACATAATATTAATATTAACTATATAATTTTATAAATATGTTAATTTTTAATTTTAAAATAAAAACAAACATTTATAAAAAATTCCTGGGTATTGAAAAAAACAGCTTCCAATCCTTAATAAAAATTTCAATTGCATTCATAAAAGTATACGGTAGTTAATATTAAATAAAAATTAATTTAATAAGAATAATAATAATTGATTGAAATAATATTTTATTCAAAAATACATTATTTCATCAAAATTGATTACTTAGTTGAAGATTAACTAAAAATAATATTTGTGCTTTAAAACTATTTAAAAAGTTACAATAATAAAATGAATGTATAATCATTATTATATATAGAAATAATGAAAATAATCATATTGATAGGGTATTGTTACATTACCCCTTATAATGACCACATAAGACCGTAGGGTACAGTGTGAAATGGTGACAGACTCTTGGGGTGGCTCGGATTACATCGCTTGGGTGGTAATCTCTAGTAACTTCCACTTTACTCGTAGTTAGTTCCGCTCAAGCCTGACATGTTCTAGATCAGTTAGGTCTTGATCAAGATAGAATCAAAATGATGAAACCTCTGTTCCGAGCTCTGACAAATGGGCTTCATACGGGGAAAGTTTACTGTAAAAGGTAATCGCTTCCTTTGTCTGAGTAAATGGGATTTTTTAATGACCTATATTTATAATAATCATGAGATCACTCTTTTCCCACTATATGAGCAATAGTCACAATACTTATTGGTATTTTAAAATCATGAATCATAAAACCAATGATATTCACATTTTATAATACCATAATAAGAGATTTAGTTAGATCAAGATGAATTTTCATTAATGAGAGTTTTGGTCATTACAATCTTATGCCCTTAAGAAATTTCCCACTCTAAACTTCCTTTCCCCAAACTAAAAACATTGTGGGTAACATTTCATTAAATCATCCTTTGATTCCCATGTCTCTTCTTCAAATTTTTTTGTTTTTCCACAACCCCTTGAGTAGGGGCATTGTCTTATTTCGTAGAACATTTATCTACTATCTATGATCTTCAATGGTTTCTCCTCATAATAAAGATCATAATCTAACTGTACTACCTATGAAAAGAGCACCTTTTAAGGTTCTGGTATGTACTTCTATAAGAGGGATACATGAAAAACATCATGTACTTTGGCCATTGTAGGTGGATGTGCTAGTCAATAAGCAACTACCCCAACACGATCAAGAATCTCGAAGGGGCCGATGTACCTAGGACTTAACATCCCTTTCTTTCCAAACCTCATGACCTTATTCCCTAGAGATATGTGTAGAAATAACATGTCTCCCACATTAAACTCATGGTATCATCAACAGTTATCTTCATAACTCTTCTGTCAACTCTGGGCGTCCTTGATATGCTGCCGAATGGTTTTCACCTCTTCTCAATTTATTCGACCATTTCTAGTCCTAATATCTTACGCTCACCAACTTCATCACAACATGTCGGTGTTCTGCACCTCTTCCCATTAAGGTCTTCATAAGGTGCCCTTCATATTCTCGAGTGGAAAATATTATTTTTGGATAATTCATCTAGTGAAATATGTCGTTCCGACCCTCCTTTTAATTCCATAGAACATGATCTTAACATATCATCCACTGTCTGAGTAGTATATTTACACTGGCCATCTGTTTGAGGATGATAGGTCGTACATAAGTTCATTTCAGTATCCAGAGCATGTTGAAGACTCTTCCAAAACATAGACATGAATCTTGGATCTCGATCATACGCAATAGATAGTGTTACTCCATGCAGCATTACCACTTCCATGATATATATCTGTTCTAGTTGATCCAATGTGAAATCCCCCCAAAATTCAATGAAGTGTCCATACTTTGTAAGAAAATCCACCACAACCCATATTTCATTATTTCCTTTGGTTTTTTTAGAAGTCCAGTGACGAAGTCCATGTTGATGTTCTCACATTTCCATGCTGGTATGGGAAATGGATGTACCGTCCCCTTATACTTCTATAACTCTGTCTTCACTTGCTGACACACAAGACACATTGATTTATACACATATATCTATTTCTTTATATTATCCCACCAATAATTCTCTCGGAGTTCTCAATACATATTTGTGTTTCATGGGTGAATAGAGAAATTTGAACTATGTGCATCATCCAAAAGTTCCTTCTTCAGCGTTGGACATGATGGAACACATAATCATTTCTTAATTTTCACAATTCCTTCTTCATTGACATTGAACTATTAGGATTTCCCTTTTCTAATAGCTTCCACTTTCTTCTGAATTCCCACAACATCTTTTTGAGCATCCTTTAGCCTTTCCAAAATAGACGGTTGAGAACTAATTTGTCAAAGGATTGATGATGATTCCTTTTTTTTTATTCCTATGTCCATATTCATTAAATCTAAGAAGATTGAATTCTTCTCAATTTTCATCAAAGATAGAATCAGTGGGTCCTTTTTACGTAGATAATTTTCAACCTTGATCTCTTTTTAAGGGTGGTAATGGATTGAGCAGTCAGAGTCTTTGATCAGCTCAAACCATCTATGTAGGTGCATGTTCAACTCTTTCTGTGTGAATATATACTTGGGGGTTTTGTGGTCCATATATATTTTACACATCTACCCAAAGAGATGATTACACAAAAATTTTAAAATTGAGATCGCTAAAACCAACTCCAGATCATGTGTTGGATAGTTTTGTTCATGAACATTCAATTTCCTTGAAGCATAGGCAATGACTTTTTCATCTTGTATCCACAAGCAGCCCATGCCCTTCTTCGAAGAATCAATTAGTACCACAAAAACATCTTCACTTATGGGTAATTAATGCATTGGAACAATGATAATCCTTCTTTTCAACTACATGAAACATTCTTCTCTTTCATCACTCCATGAAAACATTACACACTATCGAGTTATCTTGGTAAGAGGGTTGGACAATTGTGAGAAGTTTCTCACCAATCATCGATAATATCCAGCTAACCCCAAGAAGCTATTGATATCTATTACCAAAGTAGGCCATGTCCATCCATCTATTACAACATTCATGGAGGGATCCAAATATATCCCATTGGTTGTGATGATATGGACCATGAATAGGACCTCCTTCAATTAGAAATCACACTTGTTTTACTTTTCATAGAGCTTCACATTTCGCAATGTCTCTAGTACTATTCATAGATTCTCATCATAATCCTCCATGGATTTGGACTATATTAGAATATAATCAATATAAACTACAAAAAAGTTGTCTATGTAATCATTAAAGTCCCTATTCATTAAGGCTATGAAGATTTCTATAGTTTTTGGGAGTCCGAAAGTCGTTACTATGAATTCATAGTGCCTTTATCTTGTACAAAAAGTAGGCTTGGGGATATCTTCCTTCTTCACCATTACATTATAATATCCCCAACAAAAATAATCCTTCGAAATTTATTGTGCCCCATGCAGCAAATCAAACAAGTCATCAATTTGTGGGAGAGGATACTAGTTCTTTATCAATATTTAGTTAAGATCACTATAATCAATGCAAAGGCACATTTACCCATCCTTCTTTTTGAAGAAGAGGACTGGTGCACCCCCTAGTGAAGCACTTGGACATATAAACCATTTATCCAGATTCTTCTATAGTTGTTTTTTCAGCTCCTCAAGTACCACAACAGCCATTCAATACCGAGTCTTGGATATTGGCAACACCCTAGGTATAAGATCAATTGGGAATTCAACAACTCTTCTATGAGGAAGACCAGTCAATTCCTCAAGAAACACTTCAATGAACTCCCTCAAATAGGCATGTATTCAAGGATAGTTTCCTCCTTAGATTCAACCATATTGTAACACCCCAAGATTCCACGGTACGCTTCCCTTTTAATAATGCAATATCTTGTATTGTACGCAACATCGAGTTCTAACACACCACAACCAATCAAAATAGCCGTTATGAATAGTAATACCCAATTTTTAAAATTTTATACATTTTATCATTCAAAATGGACTTTATTTTTGGATTCGGAACATTGAAATTAGCCTACGGTGAAATTTTGGTACTTTTCGGATAACTTACATATTTTGATGCATAGTGAAAATGAATAAATTTTAATTAAAAATAACTTTTTTAATATAAATAATGAATTGTGATAAATTATGAATTTTAGTGTTTTTAAAGTATATTTAGAATATATTTTTACCATTTAAAACAATTTTGGTCATTGGATATAATTTCACAATTAAACCGGACATAAACAAGTATCAATATTTTCATAGTTATTATATTTTAAAAACACGCTTTTTATTTTGACAACGGGAATGAATTTCAAATTAATTTCTGCCACTTCTGTGTTTGGAATTTGGAATAATGGATTCCATATTTTTAATAAGGATGTCCAAAAAGTGTAAAAAGGTTACTTTTATTTTTAGGCATTTTGAATAACTACTTCGGTAAATATTTTATTTACCATGGTTAAATGGTAATTCTGGTAAATAAGGGTTAAAAATTAATATTATAATAATACTAATTTACCATAACATGTGTCCTAACCTTATTGGTGGATACATTTCTGACCATGGGAATATTTGGGTCGATTTTGAGACCCCATGGAGCCACTTGTAGGTGATAGGGACACTTTATTTTAATTAAGATAAAATAAATACAAAAATGACATAAGCATATACTGTTTAGAAAAAAAATTTACATAGGGTTATATATGTTGGATTTTCGACTATAAATATTCATTATAAAGATAAAAATATTTCCAACATAATTATATATTATTTATAATTTTTATACATTAAATATTTTAATTTATTTATGACACAACGATGATGCATTAATTACCATAATAGTGAAAAATTTAAAGAATTTATATTATAAATACCCAAATAAATATAATTTGAGAATTTTTATTAATTAAAATAATTTTATAGGTTAATATGAAATTTTATGAATTATTTAATTATCATTGTTCTAAGTAATAACTCTGTTATGATTTTCACAAAAATCAATTTTCCAAATAGTGTCAAAATTGACATAAAATAGTTTTTAAAACAAATATTATATTATTAATTGATATTAAATTCATAAAAATCTATGGATCGGCCACGAGACTTATATTATGATAGGTTTATCGTTAATGGACCACTTGGGGGTCATATGGAGGTATATAGTAAGTTTATTAACCATATAATATAAAAATACAAAGAGACATTATAAAAGTGAAACTTATTAACTAATAGTTAATACATAAAGATAAGGTTAATATAGTATCCCAAACCTGTCTAAATCTTATTGGTTGAGTGGTTTTCGACCCATACCCACCTTAAACATTAAATAATCCACTTTTGAGCCATTAGAAATAGAATATGAATTTATTATAAAATAATATTTCTAGATTTTCCTAAATAACCCCTCCCCCCCTTATACAAGGGAACCAATTATAACCAATTCCTCACAGCTCTAGAGACTTTTGGCCCATCCATACTCTGACTAATTAAGCTCCCTACACCCCTCTACTCCTCTTAGAATCATTAACATAGGCAAAAGGTACTTCAAGAGTCCTTTTTGGTTCAATCCAAAGGGAGTTACCCAATTTAAAGGTAACGATTTCTCTTAGCTTCTTTTCTTTTATTTTACTTCTACAACCTCTAAAATCATCTTATTATTTTCATTTGTTACAAAAAAAAGTATCCTAAATACACTAGGATATTGTTATTAGAAGTATTAGAACTACACTTACACACACATCCATCTAATGGGTGAAGAACATAATGTTTCTGTGGATGGCAACCAAACGCCTCACGAAACAATGATTGTTCAATTATCTCCTACCACCTCTCATGATGGACATTTTGATAGAAATATAATTAAATATTATATTAATGAAATTTATTTTATATATAATATTCTGTAATTCTATTTTATATCATACCATTATTCTTTTCATTTTGTATATATATACGATAATTTCATTTGAGGAAGTGCGGACTACCGCCCCCTCAAAGTGATATGACTCGTTCATACCATACATGGAACATATAAAGGATGGTGTTAATGAACTTAAGTAAAAAATATAAGATATTATATTATACTGGAATAATTATATACCTATTTATCATTTTTTGATTCCTTTTAAAATGAAAAAAGAAATGGAAGTAGCGTTTGTGCATACGTACGAAGTACCGTCTCCACGAACACGATGAGATTCATTTCCCCATCATATCCATTCAAGACTAATTATCATTTGATGATTAAAACTAATGTTTTATGGACTGGATATCATTCTGGATTTGAAAAACATATAACCTATCCATAATAAACATGAATTACGTAACGAAGAAAATAAAGGAAAACGAATCAGTTAACACCCGAAACGACGATAATACTAAAATATTATTAACAAAGCAATATTAAAAGATCATATATGACATCATATTTATGTATATTATTATTTTATAATTTAATAAGAATGATTTAACTATTATAATGGATTTTAACCCACCCTAGACCATGGAAAAGTACAAGGTAAGGGGTTTTCTTCTCACTCCTTATTCCCGTGAGATTCATTCCATATTGCCACTATTACCTTTTGTGTGGTGTATGTACTGCCCATAATTGTATTATTTGTGTAATAAACATTAATTTATGTGTATTTACATATTCATTGTATGATTCCTCTTTCATGGGTTTTATGTTTCGTAAGTTACCAAATTGGTAAGGTTTTATTTAACAATCTCTTCGTTATCTGAGGTTGTTTATGTGTAATTATCTACTCGGACCTATTTATCATCCACATAAATATTTCTTAAAAAGGTATTTAAAAAAATTATTACTATTTTACAGAACATGGGTTAAAGTCATTTATACCCATGTTTGACTTTTTATAATATGTTTATAAAGGAATCTTTTCTTAGTTTTCCAAACAAGGTCATTTTTAACCTTTTTTACCGAATTAAGGTAAGAATTTCTTTTTAACATATACGGCGGGTGTGGCTATTTTCCACCATTATAAAATCTTAGAAGCATCCCTTACAATATTATAATGAGATTTTCAATGTAAATTTTTTATTTTATAATTATCTGACTTTTAAATGATTTCAAAAAATAGATAATTCTCTCAAATATTTTTGATTTCATCTATGTCAACATCCTTTGATGGATTTGAAGCTTATTTTAAATTGATTTATTATGATACAAAAATTCCATATTGTATTGAATATTTTTTGATTTGTTTGACTGTGGATGTGTTATTTGTATACCATTAATGGTTTATGGTGAATGTATTGACATTTTGTATGCTATTTTTAATACGAATGTTTATGTTATATTTCAACCTCTTCTTAAGAGGAATGTGTTGGACTAGTATCTTCCGGGTTGGGGACCGGTAAAAGTAAGCCCTCCGGGTTGGGGTCCAGTTACAGAAGACCCTCCGGATTGGTGTCTGTTTATTATAGGCACTCCCGATTGGTGTCTGGTTATTAGAGGCACTCTGTGTTGGTGTCTGGTTATTAGAGGCACTCTGGATTGGTGTCCGGTTATTAGAGGCACTCTGGGTTGGTTTCCAGTTATTAGAGGAACTCCAGGTTTGTGTCGGGTTGTTAGAGGCACTCTGGGCTGGTGTTCGGTGATTAGAGGCACTCCGGGTTGGTGTCTGGTTATTTGAGGCACTCCAGGTTGGTGTCCTGTTATTAGAGGCACTCCGGGTTGGTGTCCGGTTATTAGAGGCACTCCGGGTTGGTGTCTTGTTATTGGAGGCACTCCGGGTTGGTGTCCGGTTATTAGAGGCACTCCGAGTTGGTGTCCGGTTATTAGAGGCACTCCGGGTTGGAGTCTGGTTACATAGGCTCTTTGGGTTGGGTTCCGGTTACAGTTATCCCTTAGGTCTTGGCCCAAGGCCTTGATACAGAAATTAATGTTTGGCATTATGCATTCCATCATTATGAAAGTGGTTAGTGATATTGCTTATGATTATTAGAGTATTATAATATCCATGAGAATAAGTAAATGGCATTACATCATTTTATTTTTTCCATATTATGCTCATGTTCAAGTTTAAAAGGCTTTTGTTTTAGTTATACATTTCCTTAAATGTTTATGCTTATTTATGAAAGCTTCCGCTATATTGTTATCTTTATTGAGCATCTGAGCTCACCCCTTCCTATGTTTTATTTTTCTCATGATTTCAAGAAGTGTATAGTGATTGATATACAGGGTTAAGCCAAGGGAATAATGGCGTTTGTGAATGATTATTTATGTTGTTTTTTATGTTATGAAGTGTAATGTAACATTCATGTATGTAATCTATTTTCCAAGACTACTAAACCGATCGGTCCTTTGGGACATGATTCCTTGTAATCATGCCAATGTATTAAAATAATGCACTGACTCTGGGTAACTGGGGTTGTCACGACCCGCCCTCGGGGCCCATGTCGTGACTACCCCATGCCCGCCTTCCATAGGCCAGGGGCTGGCGACTAGAACCAAGGCGTAAATCCCGATAAATAGGGAAGGCATTGCCTTTGTAATGTAAACAAGCACCACAGAGTAAACAAGCGGAAAAGTAAACACTACGTAAAAACAGTAACAAGCTGTGCTGAAAGTAAAAGGGGCCCGAAATACAAGCCCAATTGTAAAGTACATCTAAAAGGGGAAAACAGCAACTGAAAAGAAAAGCCACAGCGTCGAGACGTCCTCTGGAAGTCCCACCTGAAGAGTGAGCACAAATAGCCTCCACAGCTCCTCGGTCCAGCCGTCCTCTCCGAGTACGTCCCACCTAGTGGTCCACCTCCAGGTACCGTACTACTCCGCAAGCCTCCACCACGATCAGCGTTGTCCGTCGTTTGCAACCAACACAACGAAGTGCCGGCATAGCCCATGCAGGGGTGAGTATAAGCTACTCAGTAGGGACCCCGAGACCCCCGATGGTCTCCCGAAATCCACAAAGGATAAACCATAAGGAAAGATACAATCACAAAGTAACAACTGACACTGCTTAGGTATTTTCCCATACATAAACCTAAGTCATCAATTCCTGTTCGGCTCCAACATCCGAGCCCAAGCACAACTCATTCCACACAGGAAAGCAAAACGTAAACCCGCACTGGATAGCACAACACAATCCACGAAGGAGAGAAAATGTAATCCACATATATAACTCAACACAATCCACAAAGGAGAGTAACACAGGATTCAGCTCACACAGGTATACTTCTTCGAATGACGATAAAGATGATCACTGATCCATCTAAGTCGTCGGACCCACAAAGTATCGATAGGTAACTAACCCCCAAAATGAACCACACAGAATCAGACCCACACAGGATCAATAGGTAACTAACCCCCACAAAGACCCACACAAGATTGGGCCCACATAGGACCTGTAGGCGCTGGCTCACACAGAACCGCTGAGCACTGACCCACACAGGATCTGTAGCTTTGATCCACGTAGGATCGCTGAGTGCCGTACTCATCGCAGTCCACTGAGGATCTCTGCACAGTCGTCGTCGCAGTCCACTGAATATCTCTGCACAGTCATCATCGCAGTCCACTAAGGATCTCTGCACAGTCGCAGTCAGAGTAGCAGTCGTAACCATCTCTAGGGTTCCCGCACACAGCAAGCTCATTCGGGAGGGTCTGCTCCACGAGCCAAGAGGCTGATACATCAACTGACATGAAGTCCGAAGTTGATGTATCCAAAAGTTCCGTATCGTCAACAGGAAATCAACGTCGCAGACAGCGCGTCAATCGGACGCCCGGTCTGAGAGTTATTGACTTTTTTCGTCTCAGGGGTCGGGTAGGTTTTTAAGGAAAAACCAACCCGACCGTACTCCACCTACGTCCAAACCTTAGGTGGAGTGAGCCAAAAGATACGTCTCACTTAGAGAAATTCAACGAAGTCGATGGCATGTCAATCGGACGTCCGAAGCCAAAGATATGAGTGTTTCCGCTCCGAAGGCCCGGTTGGTTTCGTGTACGAACCAACCTGGCCGAACCCAAAGTATTCCGAAACCATGAGTGTGATATACTGAAATGACCTTCTTGATCCAAGGATCACGTTTCCACTTACGGTGAGTCGTTTGGAGGCTCGTAACTCAAGTTATGAGCGAAAGACCAAAAACGTCCGGAGACGGGGGGTCTGGGCCTGGACCGACCCGGCCCAACCCCCCTGGGTCGGCCTGAACCGGTTCGGTGCAGCCTGGTCCGGCCAGGGCGCGGCCCGGCCAGTCGGGCCGGCCCGGCTCGGCTCGGCCGAGTGGCCAAGCGAGGCAACCTCGGGGCGTTGCCCCCGCGAATGGATGTTGTCGCGGCCCCACGTGGGGCCGGTCTGGAATCAGTAGACGCGGCATTTTTCCGCGTCCCATGCGTGTGAGCCGGACCCGCGCGGCAGGGGGTCCGCTGGCCGCCGCCGCCGCGGCGGCCCTGTCCGGCGGCGTGCCGGCGGCCCATGCCGCCGGAGGCTTCCGCGTGCCACCGGAGTTGCTCTGGTGGTCCGTTTTCCTTCCTGCCTACGCCGATGCTCCTCCCGGGTCCCGTTCTTCACTGCAGAAACATCAAATCGCCCTTGCGTCACGTTTTTTCATCGCCCGCCAAATCCACACAACAACGAAGAACTGCAGAGGGTTGTTGGGCCGTGTTCGTTTGCCCCGCACCCTCAGCGTTAGGCGATAACAATTGGGGGGATTAAACAACACATAGAAAACATAACCAATAACAATTTTAAAAAATTAAAATTGCTCTTATGAACCGGGTTCTTTATTTTAAAAGAAACAATCACGGGAATATAAATTATTTCACAAAAAAACCCTACCTCGTCAAGTCGTCGTACGCATGTTCTTCTCGGAAGGAGGGGACCGTCGAGTCATCGTGGTATCCGGCATTGCGTCGACGAACTCAACGGGTGATCGGAGATTTGGTTGCGGAAGAAGGAACGTTGCAGAAGAACATCACGGGAGAGGAAACGTCGGTGTAATGGCACAGGGCATCGCATTGTCAATTTCCGCGGGTTCAGCGTTCTTCGTCAGAGGCCGGCGTTCATCACGTTCTTCGTGTTCTTCGCGAAGGAGGATGAAGGCACAAAAAGGGTCTGTCAAATCCTCTCAACGAGCAATCCTCAAGATGTCATGCGTTGGTCTTATTTTATTATTACGCCAATGGATTTCAAATAGGTTAAGAAACGATTAAATTAATTCATTGAATTAATTTAATGATGTTAACCGCCCAATTAAATGGTGCATTAAGAATTTAAGAAAACGCGTCAGTTGACTTCATAATGACTGGTTTTCGCGGGTGCATTCCTTAGCGGAAAAGAAACGGTGGGGCTCGTGCGGGCCCCACCTCACAAATATTCTACCAAGAGGGTAGGATATTTTTGGATAGCACCTTATCCGCATCAACTCATCTTTAGCATCTTTAAGTGGATTTTAGGTGGCTTAAGTGAAATAAAAATAAAATTGTCGCACAACTTTATTTTATTTCATAACTTTAAACCCAAAAATTAAAAACCACAACCGGGAAAATGCAACTTTTAAAGAGGCGTTTCTATGAAAATACAGGCACTGAGATTTCATCGGTGCCCTCATAATTCTATTCCGAGCACCGTTTCAAAATTAAGAAAAACCAGCTCGTCCGTTCACTGAACGTACCCGAGTCAAACTTCGGAAAATGATTCCAGGCACACCGAGCCTCGGAATCAGGTTCCGTCAGAAACTGCGTTCTTGTAAAAATACAAAGAAAATTAAGAAAAAAATTTCCTTGAATTTTTCGGGTCTTTACATAACTCCCACCTCAGGGCTTTAAGTCCCCGTAAAGATACTTCATAAACTAGGGAAACAAATGTGGGTACTGAGCACGCATCTGAGCCTCCCGCTCCCAAGTGCTCTCCTGAAGATTCCCGTGCGGCCTTCTGATGCGCACTAGAGGAATCGATCATCCATGTAGGACATGATCCTATTGATCCTCAATCTCCAATGGGACCTCTGCCAAAGTCGCCCCATCATTCACGTCTAGCTCCCTATGGTCAATGATGTGTGTCGGGTCGTGCACGTATCTCCTCACCTGAGATACGTGGAAGATGTCGTGCACCCGGTGCAACTGAGATGGTAGAGCCAGGTGATAAGTCACCTCGCCAATCCTGCTGTAGACCTGGAAGGGTCCGATGAACCGTGGAGACAACTTTCCGCCTCGGCCAAATCTCTGTAATCCACGTCGATGTGAGACACGCAAAAAGACGTGGTCGCCATCCTCGAACTCTAGTGGCCTCCACCTCCTTTGGGAATAAGACTTCTGCCAGCTCTGAGCTATCCTCATCCGCTCCTGGATGACCTGGACATTCTCTGTCGTGTCCCGGACCATCTCTCGTCCCACAAGTGCTGACTCCCCACAGTCTGTCCAGCACAAAGGAGATCTGCAAGGTCTGCCGTACAATGCCTCATATGGTTCCATCCCGATGGTGGAGTGGTATCTATTGTTTTATGCGAACTCCACCAAGGGTAGGTGATCCTTCCAGCTGCGACCAAAGTCGAGGACACATGCGTGGAGCATGTCCTCGAGAGTCTGAATGGTCCTTCCCGTCTGACCATCCGTCTGAGGGTGAAAGGTGGTGCACAGACGTAGCCGCGTCCCGAACGCCTCCTGCAACCCCTTCCAAAGCCGGGAAGTAAAGCAAGCATCCCGATCGGAGACGATAGATGATGGCACACCGTGAAGTTGTACAATCTCCTGAACGTAGAGACGCCCCAAGCTCTCCACTGAGCCCTTCTCTCAGATGGGTAAGAAGTGTCCCGACTTAGTGAGTCGGTCAACAATCACACAAATGGAGTCGTGACCTCTGGAAGTGCGTGGAAGTCCAGCCACGAAGTACATAGATATGCCATCCCACTTCCACTCAGGGACCTCCAAGGGCTGTACCAAGCCTGCTGGTACCTGATGCTCTGCCTTCACCTGCTGGCAGGTGAGGCATCGACAAAATGAACTCTTCCATAGCCTTCTTCATGCCCGGCCACCAGTGCTACCATCTCAGGTCCTGGTACATATTCACCACCCCAGGATGTACCGCCAAAGGAGAAGTGTGAAACTCTCTCAGCACCTCTTCTCGTAATGCGACTGGTACCAAGGTACATCCTCTAAAAAAAGATTGTGCTCTGCTCCAAAGGAGAAGCCATCAGGTGCATGTCCTATGGATAACTGCACACGCCGCATATCACAGTCAGCGTCCCCACACTGTGCCTCTCTGACCCGGTGCAGTAGTGGAGGAGTGACTGTGAGAGACTGAAGGAAGGCTACTCTGTCCCTATCCAAATAGGATATCTGCAAGGTGGCTAGCTGCTCTATCGCCTCCTCAAGTAGCTGGATGCCAGTCCCCCTACTGAGATCATCGGCTACTACGTTCCCCTTCCCAGGAGTATAGACTATCTCAAACTCAAAGTCTTGGAGGAACTCGAGCCATTGCCCTTGTCTCAGGTTCATGTCTTTCTGAGAGAAGATGTACCTAAGACTCTGTTGGTCATAAAAGACTGTAAAGTGCTCTCCCACCAGATAGTGCCACCATGTCTTCAGTGCGAAGACCACTACTGCTAACTCCAGGTCATGCATGGTGTAGTTCTACTCATGTGGCCTCAACTAACGTGATCCATAGGCAATCATGGCCCGCTCTTACATTGGGACACATCTGAGTCTGGTCCCTGATGCATCGCAGTAGACTACGTATCCAACTCCCTCCTCAGGCAACCTCAAGATAGGTGCGTTGGTCAATCTCTACCTCAGCTCCTGGAAGCTATGCTGACATCTGTCTGACCACACAAAGGGTTTCCCCTTCTTCTTCAAAACTGAGAGTGGCGCCGCAACTCTGGAGAAGTCAGGCACAAATCTCTGATAGTATCTGGCTAGACCTAATAAACTCCACACCTCCATCACGCTCCTTGGTGGATTCCAAGCTATCACTGCCTTGATCTTCGAGGGATCCACTGCAACTCCTGCCTTAGAAATGATGTTCCCCAAGAAGTGAACCTCACGTAACTAGAACTGGCACATCGAGAGCTTGTCATAATGCTGGTTCTCTCAGAGTGTGTCTAGTACAACCCGAAAGTGGTAGGCGTGCTCCTCCTCCGTGGTCGAGTATACCAAAATGTCGTCGATAAATACCACGACAAATTGATCGAGGTATGGCTGGAAGATCATGTTAATGAGGCTCATGAACACTACTGGAACATTGTTTACGCCGAATGGAATAACCAAGAACTCATAGTGGACAAACCGACACTTGAAGGTCGTCTTCTGCATGTCCTCGTCTCGAACTCTGAGCTGATGATATCCTGACCAGAGGTCTATCTTCGAGAACCACCGTGCTCCCTTGAGCTGATCGAAGAGGTCATCAATCGTCGGTAGCGGATACTTGTTCCTCACTGTCACCTAGTTCAGGTGACGATAGTCGACACACAGTCACAAGCTTCCGTCTGCCTTCTTGGCAAACAATATCGGGGAAGCCCAGGGTGAAACACTGGGTCGGATGAACCCCTATCCCTGCAAGTCCTCCAACTGTACCCACAGCTCTCGAATCTCAGAGGGGGCCATCCGATATGCTGGAGTGGATATCGGGGCTGTCACATGGTACATATCAATATAAAAGTCTACCTCTCTGCGAGGAGGTAGCCCTGGAACATCATCGGGAAAGACGTCCGCGTACCGATCCACCACTGCAGGAAAACTAGGACTCTGCACGTCAACTGATCCAAGGATGAGGCTAGCCAACTTATGAGTGATGGGTTGTCCCCTCTTCTGCGAGAGTCCCTCCTGTGCTGCAAAGGCTCCCTTTTCGCCGGTGAAGGTGAACCTGCTCCCATCGGGGCGCACACATCGCACCATGCGCCTAATACAATCAATCTAATCATGGACTGTGGATAACCAATCCATGCCCAAGATGATGTCGTAAGGCCTCGACGCCGCTACCAGAAGATCACAGCCGAAGCTCTCGCCTCGTAGAGTAAGCTCACACTGCTGGCACCAGTGCGTAATTGTCGAGTCTGCTCCCATAGGAGTCTCTAACCGTAAGGATCGAGCCAATGGCTCTGTCGGAATCTCCGAGCTCCGAACAAGGGCAGTGGCTATGAAATAGTGACTTTCTCCTATGTCTATTAAAACTGCAACAAGGGTGGAATAGACACAGATCGTACCTCAAATCATCTCTGGCGCACCGTGGTCGTAGGCCTCCGCTGCCTGGAGCTGTGCCTGTCTCTGCCCGCCAGCTACCTGTGGTCGGGGCGGACCTCTTGGTGGTGGTGGTGGCAGAGCCTAAAAGCGTCGCCCACCACATGCTACTCGTCCAGATCCTCTGCCTCGTCCGCCTCCTCCATGCGGACCGCCATGGTTGGCCCTCTGCCTCTGCCTGGGTGGCCCCTCCACCGTCTGCTGCTCCTCGGCACGGCGGGTCGGGTAGTCACGAGCCATGTGGCCTTGCCCGCCGCATGCGTAGCACTGTCTGCCTCTCGAAAGACTGGCTCCACGCTGTGTGCCCCGCACTGCTGAGCCAGTGTCCTGAGGTCGTCTACGAGAGGGTCTGGTCTGCCTGTAACCCTGAGTCATCCGTCGGCTGCCTGCTGCGGAAGACTCTGCTATCTGCTGCCCTGCGGTGGGTCTCGCTGCTGAATGGGACTCAACAATAAATCTCTCGATCAAGAGGGCTCTCACCAGTACTCATGCCTGATTCGGAATGCTGAGGGAGATCAATGATGCCCTGATATCGTGTCTCAAACCTGGCTCAAAGGTCCGGGCCCGGAAGAAGGGGTCCCATACCATATTTATCGAGTAGCGAGAAAGATCGGTAAACCTCGCCGCATATTGGGCGACCGTCAAGCTTCCCTACCACAGCTAAAGAAGCTCCTGAATGCGCACCACACAGAGGGTGGTCGGGACGAACTCTGAGCGGAAGAGGCTCTCGAAGTCCATCTAGAGAAGAGACGCTTCATCGTGCACCTAGAGCATCAAGCTCCACCATCGGCCCGCTGTTGCGTGCAGTAGGCTCGCCGCGAGGATAACCATGAGGTCTGCTGGTATCCTCACTAGCCTGAAAACTCGTACAACCGCCTCCATCCAGTCCTCGGCTACCTGGGGGTCCGTATCCCCACGAAACCTGGGTGGTCGCTAGCGCTGGAACTCGTGAAGAGCTCCAAGGCGACGTGCATCATCAGCGGTCGTGGCGGGGAGCATCGGTAGCTCGGCGGGTAGAGGTACCGCCAGTGCCTCCAACGTCAAAGAGCCCTGTACCGAGGCCTCGTCACTCGGCGGGCTGTCGTCGCGCTCCACTCTTGGAACCCTAGCTGGCTGCCATCGTGGGGCCATCCTGAAAAGGAAACAAGTGCGCCACGGTCAAAAGAGTATACCTGGTGAGCTGATACAAGTAATCACAAAGAAAACTTGAAACACACATGCAATTAATGTTTTTGTGCATTATGTCGGAAATCAGAAGTCAAGGTCCTGGTGTACGGATACGTCGGCCTCCGCACCAACACTGGACTCCCTGGACTGATAACCACATTCAATATGCTAAACACTATTGCTTCACATAGAAGAAAGATCAGATTCTGCGGTAGAACCGACCACCTCTGATACCAATTTGTCACAACCCGACCTCGGGGCCTGTGCCGTGACTACCCCAAGCCCGCCTTCCATAGGCCAGGGGATGGGGACTAGCACCAAGGCATAAATCCCGATAAACATGGAAGGAATTGCCTTTTTAAAGTAAACAAGCACCACAGAGTAAACAAGTGGAAAAGTAAACACTAATTAAAAACTGTAACAAGCTATGCTGAATGTAAAAGGGGCCGGAAATACAATCCCAACTGTAAAGTACAACTAAAATGGGAAAACAACAACTGAAAAGAAAATCTGTAGCGATGAGCCGTCCTCTGGAAGTCCCACCTGAAGGGTGAGCACAGATAGCCTCCACGGCTCCTCGGTCCAGCAGTTCGCTCCGAGTACGTCCCGCCCAGTGGTCCACCTCCAGGTATCGTCCTGCTCCGCAAGCCTCCACCACGATCAGCGATGTCCATCATCTAAAACCAACACAACGAAGTGCGGGCATAGCCCGTGTAGGGGTGAGTATAAGCTACTCAGTTGGGACCCCAAGACCCCCGAAGGTCTCCTGAAATCCACAAAGGATAAACCACAAGGAAAGATACAATCACGAAGTAACAACCGACACTGCTTAGGTATATGCCCATACATATACCTAAGTCACCAATTCCCATTCGGCTCCAACATCTGAGCCCAAGCACAACTCAGTCCACACAGGAATGCAAAACGTAAACCCACACAGGATAGCACAACACAATCCACGAAGGAGAGCAAAAGTAATCCACATAGGACAACTCAACACAATCCACAAGGGAGAGTAACACAAGATTCAGCTCAAACAGGTATACTTCTTCGAATGACGATAAATATGATCACTGATCCAGCTAAGTCATCGGACCCACAAAGGATCGATAGGTAACTAACCACCGCAATGACCCACACCGGATCAGACCCACACAGGATCAATAGGTATCTAACCCCCACAAAGACCCACATAGGATCGGGCCCACACAGGACCTGAAGGTGCTGGCTCACACAGAACCGCTGAGCGCTGACCCACACAAGATCGGATCCACACAGGATCTGTAGCACTGATCCACGTAGGATCGCTGAGTGCAGTAGTCGTCACAGTCCACTGAGGATCTCTGCACAGTCGTCGTCGTAGTCCACTGAGGATCTCTGCACAGTCTTCTTCGCAGTCCACTGAGGATCTCTGCACAGTCACAGTCACAGTAGCAGTCGCAGCCAGCTCTAGGGTTCCCGCACACAGTAAGATCGTTCGGGAGGGTCCGCTCCACGAGCCAAGAGGCTGATACATCAACTGACACGAAGTCCAATGTTGATGTATCCAAAAGTTCTGTATCTTCAACAGGAACTCAACGTCGCAGACGACGCGTCAATCAGACGCCCGGTCTGAGAGTTATTGGCTTTTTCGTCCTAGGGGCCCGGTTGGTTTTTAAGGAAAAACCAACACGACCGCACTCCACCTGCGTCCAAACCTCGGGCGGAGTGATCCAAAAGATGCATCTCACTTAGAGGAATTCAACGAAGTCGACGGCACATCAATAGGACGCCTGATGCCCAAGATATGAGCGTTTCCACTCCGAAGGCCCGATTGGTTTCGTGTACGAACCAACCCGGCCGAACCCAAAGTATTCCGAAACCTTGAGTGCGATATACTGAAATGACCATCTCGATCCAAGGATCGTGTTTCCGCATACGGCGAGTCGTTTGGGGGCCCGTATCTCAATTTATGAGCGAAAGATGGAAAACGTCCGGAGACGGGGGGTCTAGCCCCGGACCGACCCGACCCAACCCCCCCTGGGCCGGCCCGAACCCGGTCAACCCGACCCAGGTCCGGGTCGGACCCTGTTCGGCGCGGCCCGGCCGGTCGGGCCAGCCCGGCTCGGCTCGGCCGAGCGGCCGAGCGACGCAGCCGCGGGGTGCTGCCCCTGCGGAAGGATGGTGTCGCGGCCCCGCTTGGGGCCGCGCTGGAATCAGCGGACGCGGCATTTTGCCACGTCCCGTGCGTGTGAGCCAGACTCGCGTGGTCGTGTGTCCACTAGCCGCCGCCGCCGCGGCTTCAATCGTGGTGGCCCTGTCCGGCGGCGCACCGAGGCGCCACCGGAGGCTTCCGCGGGCCACCAGAGTTGCTCCGGTGGTCCGTTTTCCTTCCCGTCTACGCTGCTGCTCCTTCCGGGTCCCTTTCTTCACTGGAGAAACATCAAATTGCCCTTGCATCACGTTTTGTCACCGCCCGCCAAATCCGCACAACAAAGAAGAACTGCGGAGGGTTGTCGGGCCGTGTTTGTTTGGCCCGCACCCTCCACGTTAGGCGATAACAATTGGGAGGATTAAACAACACATAGAAAACATAACCAATAACAATTTTAATAAATTAAAATTTTTCTTATGAACTGGGTTCTTTATTTTAAAAGAAACAATCATGGGAATATAAATTATTTCACAACAAACCCCTACCTCGTCACGTCGTCGCACGCGCGTTCTTCTCGGAAGGAGGGGACCATCGCGTTGTCGCGGTATCCGGCGTTGCGCGACGAACTCAACGGGTGATCGAAGATTTTGTTGCGGAAGAAGTAACGTCGCAGAAGAACGTCACGGGAGTGGAAACGTCAGCGTCGTGGCACACGGCGTCGCGTCGTCGATTTCCGCGGGTTCGGCGTTCTTCGTCGAAGGCCGGCGTTCTTCGCGTTCTTCGCATTCTTTGTGAAGGAGGATGAAGGCACAAAAAGGGTCTATCAAATCCTCTCAACGAGCAATCCTCAAGATGTCGTGTGTTGGTCTTATTTTATTATTACGCCAACGGATTTCAAACAGGTTAAGAAACGATTAAATTAATTCATAGAATTAATTTAACAAAGTTAACCGCCCAATTAAATGGTGCGTTAAGAATTTAAAAAAACGCGTCAGTTGACTTCATAATGACGGGTTTTCGCAGGTGTGTTACTTATCGGAAAAGAAGCAGTGGGGCTCGTGTGGGCCCCACCTCACAAATATCCTACCAAGAGGGTAGGATATTTTTGGATAGCACCTTATCCACATCAAATTAGCTTAAGTGGCTTTAAGTGGCTTAAGTGAAATAAAAATAAAATTGTCGCACAACTTTATTTTATTAAATAACTTTAAACCCAAAAATTAAAAACCACAACCGAGAAAACGCAACTCTGGAAGAGGCGTTTCTAAGAAAATACCGGCACTGCGATTTCATCGGTGCCCTCAGAATTCTATTCCGAGCACCGGTTCAAATGTTAGAAAAAACCCGCTCGTCCGTTCACTGAACGTACCCGAGTCAAACTTTGGAAAATGATTCCGGGCACACCGGGCCTCGGAATCAGGTGTCGTCAGAAATTGTTTTCTTGTAAAAATCCAAAGAAAATTAAGAAAAAAATATAATTGAATTTTTCGGGTCCTTACATCACTCCCAAATCAGGGCTTTACGTCCCCGTAAAGATACTTCATAAACTAGGGAAACAAATGTGGGTATTGAGGAAGCATCTGAGCCTCCCGCTCCCAAGTGCTCTCCTGGAGGTTCCCATACTGCCATCTGATGCACACTAGAGGAATCGATCGTCCATGTAGGACCCACTCCTGTTGATCCTCAATCTCCACTGGGACCTCCGCAAAAGTCGCCCCATCATCCACGTCTAGCTCCCCATGGTCAATGATGTGTGTCGGGTCGTGCAAGTATCTCCTCAGCTGAGATACGTGGAAGACGTCGTGCACCCGGTGCAGCTGAGGTGGTAGAGCCAAGGGATATGCCACCTCACCAATCCTGCTGAGGACCAGGAAGGGTCCAATGAAGCGTGGAGACAACTTTCCGCCTCTTCCAAATCTCCACAATCCATGTCGAGGTGAGACAGGCAAAAAGACGTGGTCGCCATCCTCGAACTCTAGTGGCCTCCGCCTCCTGTCAGCATAAGACTTCTGTCAGCTCTGAGCTGTCCTCATCCGCTCCTGGAAGACCTGGACCTTCTCTATCGTGGCCCTGACCATCTCTGGCCCCACAAGTGCTGACTCCCCAGGGTCTTTCCAACACAAAGGAGATTTGCAAGGTATACAGTACAACGCCTCATATGGTGCCATCCCGATGGTGGAGTGGTAGCTATTGTTGTATGCGAACTCCACCAAGGGTAGGTGATCGTCCCAGCTACGACCAAAGTCGAGGAAAAATGCGCGGAGCATGTCCCCGAGAGTCTGAATGGTTCTCTCCGTCTGACCATCCGTATGAGGGTGAAAGGCGGTGCCCAGACGTAGCCGCGTCCCGAACGCCTCCTGCAACCCCTTCCAAAGCTGGAAAGTAAAGTGAGCGTCCCGATCGGAGACGATAGACGATGGCACACCGTGAAGCCGTACAATCTCCTGAACGTAGAGACTCCCCAAGCTCTCCACTGAGCTTTGCTCTCGGATGGGTAAGAAGTGTGCCGACTTGGTGAGTCGGTCAATAATCACCCAAATGGAGTCGTGACCTCTTGAAGTGCATGGAATTCCAGTCACGAAGTCCTTAGATTTGCCGTCCCACATCCACTCCGGGACCTCCAAGGGTTGTACCAAGCTTGCTGGTACCTGATGCTCTGCCTTCACCTACTGGAAGGTGAGGCATTGAGAAACGAACTTTGCCACAGCCTACATCATTCCCAGCCACCAGTGCTGTCGTCTGAGGTCCTGGTACATCTTCGCCACCCCAGGATGTACCGCCAAAGGAGAAGCGTGAAACTCTCTCAGCACCTCTTCTCGTAAAGCGACTGGTACCAAGGTACGTCCTCTGAAAAGGATGTCATGCTCTACTCCAAAGGAGAATACATCAGGTTCTTGTCCTGAGGATAACTGCACACGCCGCATCTCACAGTCGGTGTCCCCACGCTGTGCCTCTCTGACCCGCTGCAGTAGTGGAGGAGTGACTGTGAGAGACTGAAGGAAGGCTGCTCTGTCCCTATCCACAAAGTATATCTGCAAGGTGGATAGCTGCTCGGTCGCCTCCTCATGTAGCTGGGTGCCCGTCCTCCTGCTGAGAGCATAGGCTACTACGTTCCCCTTCCCAGGAGTATAGACTATCTCAAATTCATAGTCCTAGAGGAACTCGAGCTATCGCCGCTGTCTCAGGTTCGGGTCTTTCTGAGATAAGATGTACCAGAGATCCTGGTGGTCAGAAAAGACTGTAAAGCGCTCGCCCATCAGATAGTTCTGCCATGTCTTCAGTGCGAAGACCACTGCTGCTAACTCCAGGTCATGTGTGGCGTAGTTCTGCTCATGCGGCCTCAACTGACGTGATCCATAGGCAATCACGACCCGCTCCTACATCAGGACACATCCGAGTCCGGTCCCAGATGCATCGCAGTAGACTACGTATCCAACTCCCTCCTCAGGAAACCTCAAGATAGGTGCGCTAGTCAATCTCTGCCTCAGCTGCTGGAAGCTCTGCTAACATCTGTCTGACCACACTAAGGGTTTCCCCTTCTTCGTCAAAGTTGAGAGTGGCGCCGCAACTCTGGAGAAGTCCGGCATAAATCTCCGATAGTATCCGGCTAGACCCATGAAACTCCGCACCTCCGTCACACTCCTAGGTGGCTCCCAAGCTAGCACTGCCTCGATCTTCGAGGGATCCACTACAACTCTCGCCTAAAAAATGATGTGCCCCATGAAGTGGACCTCACGTAACCAGAACTAGAACTTCGAGAGCTTTCCATAAAGCTGGTGCTCTCGGAGTGTGTCTAGTAAAACCCGCAAGTGGTAGGTGTGCTCCTCCTCCGTGGTCGAGTATACCAAAATGTCGTCGATGAAAACCATTACAAATCAATCTAGGTATGGCTGGAAGATCCTGTTCATGAGGCTCATGAACACTTCTGGAGCATTGGCTACGCCGAATGGCATAACCAAGAACTCATAGTGGTTGTACCGACACCTGAAGGCCACCTTCTACACGTCCTCATCTCGAACTCTGAGCTGATGATAGCCTGACCTGAGGTCTATATTTGTGAACCACCGTGCTCCCTTGAGCTGATTGAAGAGTTCATCAATCCTCGGTAGCGGATACTTGTTCCTCATTGTCACCTGGTTTAGGCGACGATAGTCGACACACAATCGCAAGCTCCCGTCTACCTTCTTGGAAAACAATATCGGGGAAGCCTAGGGTGAAACACTGGGTCGGATGAACCCCTTGCCCTGCAAGTCCTCCAACTATACTCGCAGCTCCCGAAGCTCAGTGGGGGCCTTCCGATACGCTGGAGTGGATATCGGGGCTGTCCTAGGGTATAGATCAATATAAATTTCTACCTCTCTGCGAGGAGGTAGCCCTGGGATGTCATCGGGAAAGATGTCCGCGTACTGATCCACCACTGTAGGAAAACTAGGACTCCGCACGTCAACTGCTCCAAGGATGAGGCTAGCCAACTGATGAGTGATGGGTTGTCCCCTCTTCTGCGATAATCCCTCATGTGCTGCAAAGGCTCCCTTCTCGCCGGTGAAGGTGAACCTGCTCCCATCGGTGCGCACACATCTCACCTTGCGCCTAATACAGTCAATCTGATCATGGACTGTGGATAACCAATCCATGCCCAAGATGACATCGTAAGGCCTCAACGCCGCTACCAGAAGATCCCAGCCGAAGATCTCGCCTCCTAGAGTAAGCTCACACTACCGGCACCTGTGCATAATCGTCGAGTCTGCTCCCGTAGGAGTCCCTAGCCGTAAGGATCGAGCCAGCGGCTCTGTCGGAATCTCCTAGCTCCGAACAAGGGCAGTGGCTATGAAAGAGTGACTCACTCCTATGTCTATAAGAACTGCAGTAAGGGTGTAATAGACACCGATCGTACCTCGAATCATCTCGGGCGCACCGTGGTCGTAGGCCTTCGCTGCCTGAAGCTGTGCCTGTCTCTGCCCGCCTGCTCCTTGTGGTTGGGGCGGAACTCCTGGTGGTGGCAGAGCCTCAAAGCGTCGCCCATCACCTGCTGCTCTGCCAGCTCCTCTGCCTCGTCCGCATCCTCCCTGTGGACCGCCACAGTCGACCCTCTGCCTCTACCTGGGTGGCCCCTCCACCGTCTGCTGCTCCTCGGAACGGCGGGTCGGGCAGTCACGAGCCATGTGGCCCTACCCGCCGCATACGTAGCACTGTCTGCCTCTCGAAAGACTGGCTCTGTGCTGTGTGCCCCGCACAGCTGAGCCAGTGTCCTGAGGTCGTCTATGAGAGGGTCTGGTCTGCCTGGAACCATGAGTCATCCGTCACCTGCCTGTTGCGGAAGACTCTGCTATCTGCCACCCTGCGGTGGGTCTCGCTGCTGAAGGGGACTCAGCATGAAAGCTCTCGATCAAGAGGGCTCACTCCAGTACTCTTGGCTGAGTCAGAATGCTGAGGGAGATCAGCGATGCCCTGATCTCGTGTCTCAAACCCTTCTCAAAGGTCTGGGCTTGGAAGAAGGGGTCCCATTCCATATCTGTCGAGTAACGAGAAAGATAGGTAAACCTCTCCGCGTACTGGGCGACCGTCAAGCTGCCCTGCCGCAGCTGAAGAAGCTCATGAATGCGCACCGCACAGAGGGTTTCCGAGACGAACTCTGAGCAGAATAGGCTCTCGAAGTCCGTCCAGATAAGAGACGCCTCATTGTGCACCTGGAGCATCAAGCTCCACCATTGGCCCGCTGCTGCGTGCAGTAGGCTCGCCGCGAGGATCACCATGAGGTCTGGTGGTGTCCTCACTAGCCTAAAAACTCGTACGACCGCCTGTAGCCAGTCCTCGGCTGCCCGGGGGTCCGTCTCCCCACGAAACGTGGGTGGTCGCTGGCGCTGGAACTCGTGCAGAGCTCCAAGGCGACGTGCATCGTAAGCGGTCATGGCGGGGAGCATCGGTAGCTCGGCGGATAGAGGTACCACCGGTGCCTCTGCCGTCAAAGGGCCCTGTACCGAGGCCTCGTCGCTCGGCAGGCTGTCTTCGCGCTCCACTCTCGGAACCCTAGATGGTTGTCGTCGTGGGGCCATCCTTAAAAGGAAACAAGTGTGCCATGGTCAGAACAGTATACCTGGTGAGGTGATACAAATAATCACAAAGAAAACATGAAACACACATGCAATTAATGTTTTCGTGCATTATATCGGAAATCAGAAGTCATGGTCCTGGTGTACGGATACGTCAGCCGCCGCACCAACACTGGACTCCCTGGACTGATAACCACACTCAATACGCTAAACACTATTGCTTCACATAGAAGAAAGATCAGAGTCTGCGGTAGAACCGACCACCTCTGATACCAATTTGTCACGACCCGCCCTCGGGGCCCGTGCCGTGACTACCCCAATCCCTCCATCCATAGGCCAGGGGCTGGCTACTAGCACCAAGGCGTAAATCCTGATAAACAGGGAAGGCATTTCATTTGTAAGGTAAACAAGCACCACAGAGTAAACAAGCGGAAAAGTAAACACTAAGTAAAAACTGTAACAAGCTATGCTGAAAGTAAAAGTTGCTGGAAATACAAGCCCAACTGTAAAGTACAACTAAATGGGGAAAACAACAACTGAAAAGAAAAGCCGCAGCCTCGAGCCGTCATCTGGAAGTCCCACTTGAAGGGTGAGCACAGATAGCCTCCATGGCTCCTCGGTCCAGCCGTCCGCTCCGAATACGTCCCGCCTAGTGGTCCACCTCCAGGTACAGTCCTGCTCCGCAAGCCTCCACCACGATCAGTGCTGTCCGTCATCTGCAACCAACACAACGATGTGTGGGCATAGCCCGTGCAGGGGTGAGTATAAGCTACTCAGTAGGGTCCCCGAGACCCCTGAAGGTCTCCCGAAATCCACAAAGGATAAACCACATGGAAAGATACAATCACGAAGTAAGAATTGACACTTCTTAGGTATATTCCAATACATATACCTAAGTCATCAATTCCCATTTGGCTCCAACATCCGAGCCCATGCACAACTCAGTCCACACAGGAAAGCAAAACGTAAACCCACACAGGATAGCACAACACAATCCAAGAAGGACAGAAAAAGTAATCCACATAGGATAACTCAACACAATCCCCAAAAGGAGAGTAACACAGGATTCAGCTCACACATGTATACTTCTTCGAATGAAGATAAAGATGATCACTGATCCATCTAAGTCGTCGGACCCACAAAGGACCGATAGGTAACTAACCAACCGCAATGACCCACACAGGATCAGACCCACACAGGATCAATAGGTAACTAACCCCCGCAAAGACCCACACAGGATCGGGCCCACACAGGACCTGTAGGCGCTGGATCACACAGAACCGCTGAGCGCTGACCCACAAAGGATCGGATCCACACAGGATCTGTAGCACCGATCCACGTAGGATCGCTGAGTGCATTAGTCGTCGCAGTCCACTGAGGATCTCTGCACAGTCGTCGTCGCAGTCCACGGAGGATCTCTGCACAGTCGTCGTCCCAGTCCACTGAGGATCTCTGCACTGTCGCAGTCATAGTAGCAGTCGCAGCTAGCTCTAGGGTTCCCGCACATAGCAAGCTCATTCGGGAGGGTCCGCTCCATGAGCCAAGAGGCTGATACATCAACTGACATGAAGTCCGAAGTTGATCTATCCAAAAGTTCCATATCGTCAACAGGAACTCAACGTCGCAGAGGGCGCGTCAATCGGACACCCGGTCTGAGAGTTATTGGCTTTTTCGTCCTAGGGGCCCAGTTGGTTTTAAGGGAAAAACCAACCCGACCGTACTCCACCTGCGTCCAAACCTCGGGTGGAGTGAGGCAAAAGATCCGTCTCACTTAGAGTAATTCAATGAAGTCGACGGCACGTCAATCAGACGTCTGAAGCCCAAGATACGAGTGTTTCTGCTCCGAAGGCCTAGTTGGTTTCGTGTACAAACCATCCCGGCCGAACCCAAAGTATTCCAAAAACATGAGTGTGATATACCAAAATGACCGACTCGATCCAAGGATCGTGTTTCCGCTGATGGAGAGTCGTTTGGAGGCCCATAGCTCATGTTATGAGCGAATAACCGAAAACATCCGGAGACAGGGGGTCCGGGCCCGGACCGACCCGACCCAACACCCCCTGGGTCGGCCCGACCCGGGTCCGGGTCGGACCCGGTTCGGCACGGACCGGTCCGGCCAGGGCGCGGCCTGGCTGGTCGGGCCGGCCCGGCTCAGCTCGGCCGAGCGGTCGAGCGAGGCAGCCACGGGGCGCTACCCCCGCAGATGGATGGTGTCGCGGCCCCGCGTGGGGCCATGCTGGAATCAGCAGACGCGGCATTTTTCCTCATCCCGTGCGTGTGAGCCGGACCCGCGCGGCCATGGGTCCGCTGGCCGCTGCCGCCGCGGATTCAGGCGCGGCGGCCCTGTACAACGGTGCGCCGGGGAGCCACCGCCGCCGGCCGCCGACGACCCACACCGTCGGAGGCTTCCGCGGGCCACCGGAGTTGCTCCGGTGTTCCATTTTCCGTCCCGTCTGCGCCACTGCTCCTCTCAGGTCCCATTCTTCACTGCGGAAACATCAAATCGCCCTTGCGTCATGTTTTTTCATCACCCGCCAAATCCACACAACAACGAAGAACTGCGGAGGGTTGTCGGGACGTGTTCGTTTGGCCCGCACCCTCCACGTCAGGCGATAACAATTGGGAGGATTAAACAACACCTAGAAAACATAACCAATAACAATTTTAATAAATTAAAATTGTTCTTATGAACCAGGTTCTTTATTTTAAAAGAAAAAATCACAGGAATATAAATTATTTCACAACAAACCCCTACCTCGTCAAGTCGTCACATGCTCGTTCTTCTCAGAAGGAGGAGATCGTCACGTCGTCGCGGTATCCGGTGTTACGTCAACGAACTCAACGGGTGATCGAATATTTTTTTTGCGGAAGAAGGAACATCGCAGAAGAACGTCGCGGGAGAGGAAACGTCAGTGTCGCAGCACACGGCGTCGCGTTGTCGATTTCCACGGGTTCGGCGTTCTTCGTCGGAGCCCGGCGTTCTTCGCGTTCTTCGCGAAGGAGGATGAAGGCACAAAAAGGTTCTGTCAAATCCTCTCAACGAGCAATCCTCAAGATGTCATGCGTTGGACTTATTTTATTATTACGCCAACGGATTTCAAACAGGTTAAGAAACGATTAAATTAATTCATAGAATTAATTTAATGAAGTTAACCACCCAATTAAATGGTGCGTTAAGAATTTAAGAAAACGCATCAGTTGACTTCATAATAACGGGTTTTCACAGGTGAATTACTTAGCGGAAAAGAAACGGTGGGGCTCATGCGGGCCCCACCTCACAAATATCCTACCAAGAGGGTATGATATTTTTGGATAGCACCTTATCCGCATCAAATCAGCTTAAGAAGCTTTAAGTGGCTTTTATGTGGCTTAAGTGTAATAAAAATAAAATTGTCGCACAACTTTATTTTATTTCATAACTGTAAACCCAAAAATTAAAAACCACAACCGAGCAAACTCAACTCCGGAAGAGGCGTTTTTAAGCAAATATCAGCGCTTCGATTTCATCGGTGCCCTCAGAATTCGATTCCGAGCACCGGTTCAAAAGTTATAAAAACACGTTCGTCCGTTCACTGAACATACCCGACTCAAACTTTGGAAAATGATTCCGGGCACACCGGGCCTCGGAATTAGGTGCCGTCAGAAACTGCGTTCTTGTAATAATCCAAAGAAAATTAAGAAAAAATTTCCTTGAATTTTTCGGGACTTTACAGGGGTTGGGTCATTACAGTTGGTATCAGAGGATGTTTAGCAATAACCATGGAAACTAGATTTAGATAAAATCTGATTAAAGTACATTACCCTAAGATAGACTTTGAGGATTAGTATATAAGAACTTCATAGAATTTTCGTAATGTATAGATTTTGTGAGTATTCCAAAAAAATACATCCATGTCCGGATACGAGCAGGTAGATGCGGCTCTGGCACAGATGTACCTAGGGGTAAGACTCGAAAACACCGCTTTGAGCTAGAATCGAACAGGAACTGGAGCACGACAATGAGCCTTTCTACACTCTTGGTTACGACACTCCCGGGGGATATTCTTGGGATAATTATCATTTTCTTTATAAACTGCTATGAAGGGTTTGTGAGTATATACCTTCTCAAAGAAAACATTTATGTGATTATGGATTATATCCATATATTATTCCATTTATGTTAGGTATTTAACATGTTTGGAATTATGAATTATGATCCATAAACTGACTTAGTGTATGCCATTTTTTATAAATGGCGCCTAGTAGAAGGAATGAGAACTTCAGTAATACTTATGATCCAATGAATAAGAAGGATCATATCTTTTATGGTATTAAGCCATCATTTATAAGGGAAATAATTTCCCACGTATGTTCATCATATGAAAAAATAGTATCATGTGTTGATAAGATAAGTAAAGAGTTTACTGAGTATTATAGATTTGAAGGGAAGAAAGAGAAGAAAAGGATGGAAGATAGAAAGATGGATAAAGGGAAGAGGGAAAAGAAGAATTTTCCCATATGTGATAAATGTGGGAAGAAACACCCTGGAACAAGCCTGAAGGGAATGCAAGTATATGATAAGTGTAGAGAAAAAGGACACAATGTACGTGACTGAAAGGGTAATAAAAAGGTTTCAAATGTACAATGCTTTATCTGCAAGGAGTTTGGACACTACGAAAACCAATTTCCCAGTCATCAGACTATGCCACAAATGATGCTATTGGATAATAATCAAGTTATGATACTTCCATAGATGAAAAGGAATGACTAGTGTTATTATGTTTTTTATTTTGTAATTATTTCACTGAAGTTTTGTATCAATGATGTACTAGAAATAAATAAGGATTGTATTGCAGTACTATTTCATTGAGTATTAGAGATTTTATGGTACTAAGAAAAGTGACTCTACAGCGAGTCACACTTTTTGGAAATTACATGGTTGAAGGAAGGATAAACCTTAATACGGTACTAATTTTGAGGTACTGTTTTTGGAATAAGATATGTTGGATTTGGGTAAATTATATTTTATATTCTTGACTGCTTTTAAACTGGTTAAATAATTTTATATTCCATCATTATGAATGTGGTTATTGATATTTCATGTGATTATTTGATTAGTATAATATCCATGTGAATAAGTAGATGGAATTATTTCATTTTATTTTTATCATAATATGTTTAAGTTCAAGTTTAAAAGTACTTTGTTTTAGTTATACATTGTCTTAATAGTTTATTCTTATTTATGAATGTTTCCTCTATATGGTTATCCTTACAGGGAATTTGAGCTCACCCCTTTTCTATGTTTTATTTTTTCCAGGATGTGAAGAAGTAAATTATGAATGACCTGTAGGGATATTATGAGGGGATAATAATGTGGGCTATGGAGACAATATGTTGTTGTAGTAGTTTCTCACATTATGATGTAATGTAAACTTTATGAATATATCTAGTGTTTCCAAGTATACTAAACTAATAGGTCTTTCGAGATATGATCTTTCTTGTGATCATGCCAATGTTATCTAATAATGCACTGACTCTAGGTAACTGGGGTCTGGGCGTTACACATTTGATCCAGATACATGTTCTCATAGGGCAGTAATATACACACTTGAGATGATGGAGATAAAGAATATTCATCTTCCTTCATTAACTTGTACAGAATCAGGGGTACATTCTGTATATGTAGAGTGATTTCCCTCTCATGGAAATTTATTTTGGCTCTATACAAGGAAAGAAAATACATGGCAGGAATTGCATCAAATTAAACCTGAGAGATTATGACGAGGTTCACTAGGATGTTCAATCCACCGATTATGATGGGGGATGAGTTATATTCATGGGATGCAATGATTGCCCCATTTGTCCTACTCACCGAAATCTTTACTTCCATGATTTTTGGAGGTGTTGGGATTGTTATACTAAACATTTGGGATATAAAAGAATTATTAGAACTAGAATCAAAAAAATTAATTTCACTATTCATGAATTAATAACAAGCGTACCTATCACCAATTTGTTTTAGGAGTTCACTTGAACTGTAGTGATGGAAAATGATCGACGTTTTTTCCATGGAGTTTATTGGTTTCTTCCAAAAACCCATTGCATAGGGCACTGATTTGGAAAATGACCTGGTTCATTGTAGTTGAAGAAATGAACAACAGATTGGAAGTCGAATGGAGCATCTCTATCCTATATCATAGAGGTGGGTTTTTCTTTTTGTCAGTTAATGGCTAGGTTCCTTTCTATTCTACACCTTAAGCATTTCCTCTTCCCCTTTAGGAAATTTTCGGGGTGCTTCTTTCTACACCTTTGGAAAGTGGGGAACTAGATTGTCATAGGTCCACTGGATTTATCCATCAGACCACCAGAATTGAAGTCCATTATAGGCTTCTTATCCCCATGATACCGCTGAGGTTCTCCAATATCCATTTCACCCTTGAGGGCACATCGAACAATTTCCTCATAGCTGTCGATGTTGCAGATCTTCATAGATTTCCAAAGGCTACGTTTCAGCCCAACAAAGAAGTAGTCAACCTTGCATTTGGGGGTAATGACAAAGCCTGAAGCGTATTATAAAATACATTTTTTGTTTTCCTCATACGCTCTGACAGATTTGTTGTATTTTTTCTTGAGGGAAAGGAAGTCCCTCTCCATGTTATGCCAGAAGGTCCAGAAAAAATATTTATCAAAAAACATCTTCCATAAATTATTCAATTACAACACCTCGATCTCCACCTTAGGATTCATATTTTTTATCAATGTCTACAATTTATTGGCTTCACCCTCCATATGATAAGAAGCTAGAAGTACCCTCTCTTGTTCAGAACATTGAATAATGGAAAAGATCATTACAATGGAGTTGATCCATTTTTTGGTGATTTAGGGATCATATGATCCATAAAAAGTAGGAGGCCTTTGTCTCATTAAGTTCACGATAGCGACTTGTTCGTTCTTATAACGGGTTTAACATTCTTCCTGACTCATGTTTATGTTCAACCTTGATATTTATTTCGTACTTAAATATGATTTATTACATAATACCTTCACTTGATACAACATATAAGATCAAGAGGTTTAGTGTCTTTGAGGACTAGAAACATTACATAACAACTTAAAGCATATAATGAATCATATTATTGAAAATTTCCTTTAAATTACCACTACATTCCCCCATACAAATCATTTCAGGGGATAACTAGAGGACATGTATAATAAATGGTGGAGCTATAAATCCCAATAAGGGGGTAAAAAAGGAATAAAATGAAGATTAAAATACATTTTAGGAAATAATAATATCAATGGAGAATAAGAGAAACATGAACATAAAGGCATGATAATGCATGATAATAATAACATGGAAATGTGGCAAAAACACTTAACATGGAATTAGTATAAACTAATAATCACTGCCCATAGAGCATGAGTAAACCCTCATTGCACATGAAGCACAAGTAAATCCACATTGGACATGAATTATCACGAGTTAACACTCATTGCACATGACATATCATGCTACTATACTTTACCCAATGCATTGGAGCTCTATTAGGGCGTACCCTTCTCAATCATTTCATTTCATGCATAAGTGTGCAACATGGATCATACAACATGGAATCAATCATCATCTTTTATTCCACGATAAATGGATGTGTAATACATATATTATCATTTATAATAAATAAGTAAATGTGCATAAAGATGAATATCATTGAAAGAGATATTGGAATGGTATTCATTACATAATGAAAATGGCTTGGGAAATCATTGTGAAATTTCGGCAATATAACAGCGTGAAATAAGAACACAAAAAAAATGTTGAAGAGAGGGAAAGGGGTTTCTCATCATATATACATGAAATGGATAGTAGGGGGTCATATAGATACATTTACCAACAAAATGTAATGGCATTTAGAAGCATAATACAAAATAATTACTTGGATGTAAATGTGGAGAGGGAAATCCCTAATGGAATTTCAGCATGGTAACGGGTGTACATAGGAGGCATTAATAAGAGAGAAATGGTTCTCCCATCTTCCAACCATAAAAAGGGATGTATGGGGTAGGTGAGAAATCATACCCAAACATTTTTAATTGAAAACAAAAGGGCATAACAACACAATTAAAATTGGACAAAATGAGAGATGAAGAAATCCAGTACATGGAAATGTGATTCCAATGGCTTGGGAGTGGATTGAGATGGCATCGTGGGAGCTTGGGGTGCCTTGGGAGAATTCTCGAGAGAGGACGACAGAGGTTGGAAGAACTCCTATGGCTTTGAGTGTAACATCTCAGGGAAATAAAGAATAAATGTTTTTCATATTTATTAATATTTTCAAATTAGATATTAATTTTAATTTAAAGTTGTTTCTATGTTCGATAGCGCATCTGATACGCAACAAAGAGATTATTTGAAATATTACATTGCACACTAGTAATAAAATAATATTTTTTTAAATGGTAGTTAATACGTAGCCGTTTTATTGGAGGTAATGAATAGAAATAAGTAAAATATGATTATATATGTTTGTTAAATGTTTTTCCATTTATCCAGTAAAATATTAAGGCTTAAAATACGAAAAGAGTTCAATTTTAGGCATATATACTCTAATATTCACTAAAGGTCCACTTATCGCCTTTTGATGGTGAACCATCATTAAATATAGTTTTGGTCACTGTTATACATTATATTGGACCAAAAAACCTCTTAATTAGAATAGGGACATCAAAATTTACTTTGTGTAAATTTTTGGTATTTTTCCGATAAAGTTCATTTTTAAGGAATAGTGAAAAATTTGTATTTTAATTCAAAACCACTTATTAATATAATTTGTTTATATGATTAGATAAGATTATGAATTGGTTTTAAATCTAAATTAGAATATATTTTTACCATTTAATTCAATAGTGGTTGTTGGAATTAATTTCACTTTGAAATTGGACTTAAACTAGTGTCAATCTTTTGATATATATTGTTTCATAAAAACACTCTATTTGTTCTGACAGTGTAAATTAATTATTAAATTAATTAATGTAACCTATATGTTTTGAATTTTTTAAAATTGGAATAATTTTTGAATCCAGAATATCTAATATATCTTAGGGTGATGTTTTGGCATTATTCTGAAAAACGTCAATTTTTGATGAATAGTGAAACTACTAAGTGGTACTTAAAAAACTGATTTTTCGTTTAAATGAAATTTTACCACCTCTGTATTTTGAATTTAAAAAATTGGACATACATGGTTTTCATTAAGAAGTAAATTGTGGTTCAATGGGATTAAAATATTTTTTTGGTGAATAGTAATTTTTAAGTTTATTAATCGCGATTAGAGGTAATTAGTGTAGTTTAAGGTAAAATTAATGTTTTAATGATATGAAATGACCTAGAAACATGTCCTACCATTATTGGATGTATCATGGCCGACCATGAAAATCCATGGGTCAACATGGGGACCCCATGGATCCACTTTGGTACGAAAATGAAATTAATAACTTTTTATTTAATGCTAAAATAAAAATGTCACAAACATGAGAGGTTTTACTAAAACAATTTTTAAATGGGGTTATACAAGTCATAATTTTGACAATAAATATTCATTGGAAATCTAAAAATATGTCCTACATCATGATATTTGTTTTATAATTTTTATACATTAAATAAATTAAAAAATTTTTGACATCATGATGATGTAGCGATTACCTCATTATTTAACGATTTAAATAAAATGAAACGATAATGTAAAATATAAGACCTAAATTTGTAAAAAAAACCTATTGGATGGGAGGATTTATAATCCTTATCACCTTATCACCTAAAGTTATAATTGTGGGACCTTTTTTATCTGAAAATCATTTTATAATAATGTATCTTTTCTTAACATTCCAAGGGTGCCCCTCCTCTCCTCTTATAAACGGCCCCCACCTCTACCTCCTTACCCACATCTCTCAAGCCTTTGG
Organism: Viscum album; assembly: GCA_963277665.1. Classification (NCBI taxonomy): domain Eukaryota; kingdom Viridiplantae; phylum Streptophyta; class Magnoliopsida; order Santalales; family Viscaceae; genus Viscum; species Viscum album. The sequence goes on from OY728127.1 coordinate 1,535,315, forward strand.
TTCAGACAAGATCTATTCATTTTATCTCTCCACATCCCTCTACTAATCCTTGAAGCCTTACCTTGTGTAGAAAGCTCTTCAAGGAACCCTTTAGGTTCAAACCAAGTAGAGTTACCCGATTTAAAGGTAGTGTTTTCTCTTGTGTTCATATGTTTTATTATTCTTCTCAAACCCCCTAATCTCATTTTATTACTTTATTTTGTAACAACACCAGTATCATCAATATACTAGGATGTTTTTATGAGAATTATTATAGCTACACCTACACACACCTTCGGCTAATGGTTAAAGAACGTACTGTTTCTGTGGTTGGTGATTTTCTACCTCAGGAAACAATGATTGTTCAATATTAATTTAATACCTTTCATGGTGTCCATTAAGATGTAACTATATTTATATATGATATATATTATGTTTATGTTTTCCTTATGCTTCTGTATTTTTCATTTTTGGCATACCTTTATGGTTTCCATTGTGGGTAAATACGATAATTGTTTTTTAGGATGTGCGGACTACCGGCCCCTCAAAGTGATTTGATTCGTTAATGCCATATGTGGGATGTATAAAAGTTAGAGTTATGTTCTTTTATTTGATTCTATACATTAATTATAATATACCCTTATATCATTATGATTTCACCGCATTAAATATGAAATAGACATGAAAGTAGCGTTCATGCGTACGTACGGCTTACCGTCTCCATGAACGGTGCATTTCATATCTTTCCTCTAAATGTTATGTACTATTATAAATACATGTATATGCTGGATATATATTATATATATGATATCCAAATCATGAATATCATTTTGGATATAATGAATCTTTGACCACATACACAACATGTAATTGTAAGAAGTCCATTTTTGACTTAAGTACCAAATATCGACAAAATGAACTTTATTAAATTAAATGATTACATAACGTTTGTAACATGGAAATAAGTTAAATAAACGGAATAATAAACTTGAAATAGGTTCTTAAGCATGTATAAATTAACTTTAGTGTATTATTCAGGAGATTAAAGAGAAATCGAGTCACGTCGGACATGAGGTAAGGGACATTGTCTCAATCTCCTTTCATCGAGGCATATTTTGTCCTAATACAATACTTTCTTTTATACGCTGTATAAAATACCTTTGACTTTTCATTTCATTCAAATGGAATCTTTTTCTACAATGTGCTTTACTATACGACAAAAATGAATGTTTCTTTTAACGTACATAGTGACAATGACCTTTTCCGCCGCCGTGAGTATTATTTGGTCTTTGTCTTCCTCAACAATTCGTAATGTTTTTAGAATGAAATAAATACCATATAATCTTCTATGTATTTTGTTATTGAAAATGGTTTTTATAATGGATTTGTTATGTCAATATATTTATGTGATATATTTTGATCAAAATGTTGAAATGTTTTCTTTCAATTATATTTGTTTTATGTCTTATGATTTTATAAGGGTACATGGACATTTGACGGGTGGTTACCTGATAAAACATATGACGGGTGGTGCCGTGAATACCAGGATGGGTGGTTATGTTATAACCTCCAATGAATTGGGTATGGAAGTCGGCCGTATGGCTATTCCATTAAGTGATATGTGTGGAAGTCGACCGTATGTTTATTTCATTTAAGTATGTTTATGTCCCAAGTTAACATTATATGTTATGTGTTCTTTATATGGGTTTTATGGTAATCCTATGGTTAAAAAAGGGTATGTAATGATATTTTATTCAGTGAAGAGTTTTTACTACTTCATAAAGGTGAAAAGTATTACTTTGATAATGTATACATGGTTTACTTGTTGTTTTGAAAAACTAATAATTTTCATTCTTTGTGTATCCCTTACTGAGATTTTTATGCTCACCCCAAGTTTTTTTGAAATGATTATCACAGGACTTATTGTGGAATAAGGTCAAGGAAGGGATTAAGGAAAATTCATGCTATCTAAAACATGGAACTAGACATGTTTCTTTTTAAGAGTTTTTATTTTATGGAAACATAGTAGAAGTGTCTACTTTGTAATCTTTTGAGATGTAATAGTTATGTCATAATTCTCTAAAACTATAAACCTGAAAAATACTCAATGTGAATTACTCATTTAATTCAATATTAAGTAAGGTTTAAGGTCGGGCCTTATAGTTGGTATCAGAGGTCGGTTTAGACAACTTTATGAGTTAAAAAATTGTTAAATTATATGTTAATTTATGGTATGATTGAAATGACGTTGAATTTAAAGATTACCATGTTGCTTCGCCTAAGGTATTTCTGTGATCAGAATGGTTTTCCACAGAGGAAACAAAGCAGCTATGTTGGGATGACATTAAGATGAAGAAAACCTTCCAAATCATCATCCTGAGATGGTCAGAATCAGAACTGAACAATTTGTGGCAGTGATGTCACAGTTGATTCAGGCTATAAATGGTGGTGGTATCTGTGCACGAGATCAGCGAGATCAACCACAGAGGAACATGTCAGTGGTGGAACATTTCATGAGGCAACATCCCCCATAATTCAGAGGATCATCCGACCTTGTGCTAGCTGAAGGGTGGATTAAAGAACTATAGAAGATTTTTGATGTCATGGGGTGTTCAGAACATCAAAAGGATAGTCTGGCTATTTACCATTTTGAAGGAGAAGCAGATCAGTGGTGGACGATGATGAAAAATATCAGGGATAGTGATGAGATTGATGATATTCACTGGGACGAATTCAAGGGTATGTTTCTACAGAAATATTTTCCTAAGGTGGTTCGTCTTAGGATGGAAAAAAATTCCTAGAGTTGAGGCAGGAGGATGATTCAGTGACTGCTTATGAAGCAAAGTTCACTTGACTGGCTAGGTATGCTCCAAACTTCATACAAGATCTTGATATTAAAACCAACCATTTTTACTCAGGGTTAAATCCAAGGTATCAAACGACTTTAGCTTCTCTTGAGTTCAATAGTTATGAAAAACTTGTTCAATGTGCGGAGAAGGTGGAAGTGGAGTTTGCCGATGATCAGGTGTTCTCTTACAAACAACAGAATAAGAGGTCCAGTTGGCAGGAAAAGGGGAAGAATTCATCAAAGAAACAAGGAGGTAAGAAAACCAAATATCCATCTTGTGAGAAATGTTGTAAAATGCATCCGGGAGAATGTTTATCCACATCTTGAAAGTGCTTTATGTGTGGTAAGTCTGGTAATATTTCTTGTAACTATAAGAAAGATGATCAAGCGGGCAATGAAAAGCCATTGGTAAGACATTTTAAGTGTAATGTAATGGGTTATTATGAAAATGAGTGTCTAACTAAGAACTCAACTGAGGGAAAGTAGCCAGACAACATTTAGAAAGGGGTGGTGAATTCCTTTGCAACTACTTCAGCAGTTGTTGGTCCATCGAATGAAGTAGTATCAGGTAAACTATTTTTTTGTTAAGATTATGCCAATGTTTTCTTTGATTCAGGGTCTACACATGCTTTCATTTCTGAGAAGTTTTCTAGTAAATTGGAAATTCCATATCATGATATGAATCCTGAACTTATGGTAAAAACACCAGGAGGGAACGTTGAGACAAAACGAAATTATAAGAACCTTCCTATCCTTGTGTGTGGAAAGAATCTACCAGCAAACCTTATTTTTTTTGCCTATAGTAGAGTTTTATTTTATTTTGGGCATGGATTGGCTTTTTGTTTATCATCCTAAGATTGACTGTAGAGCAAATATGGTTTCTTTTCAGAAATATTTTCTGTTTGTGTACAAGATTTAACCATTTCTTTGGATAACATATGAAGAAGTTGAGAAACTAGTAAATGATGGAAATGAATGTTACCTTGCACATGTTTTTGAAAATAAAGTAGCTGTTAAGATTAATGATGTGCCAGTGGTAAATGAGAATCTTGATGTTTTTTCTGATGAGTGTCCTGGTATTATTCATGATCGATAAGTTGAATTTACTGTTGACTTAGATCCTGATTCTAAGCCAATTTCAAAACCCCGTTATCGAATGGATCAAGATGAACTTTTAGAGTTAAAGAAGCAATTGCATGAGTTATTAGATAAAGGTTCCATTCAACCTAGCCGATCACCATGGGGTGGTCCTATGTTGTTTGTTAAAAATAACGATGGTTTAATGAGACTTTGCCTTGATTGTGGAGCCTTGAACAACATTACTATTAAGAATAAGTTTCATTTCCCTCATATCGAGGATTTGTTTGATCAGCTCCAGGGAGCTCAGTAATTTTCGAAGATTGACTTGAGGTCGGGGTACCATCAGTTGAAAGTAAAATAAGTAGACGTTCTGAAGACTATGTTCCGTACTAGATATGGCAATTATGAATTTGTAGTTATGCCTTTTGGGTTAACCAATGCACCTGCTATATTCATGGACCATATGAGTAGAATTTTCCATGAGTTCTTGGATATGTTTGTTGTTGTTTTCATTGACGATATTTTGGTGTTTTCAAAAAGTAAAGAGGAGAATTAAAGTCATTTAAGGGTTATCTTGCAAACCTTAAAAGAAAAGAAACTGTATGAAAAATTCAGCAAGTGTGAGTTTTGGTTACAACAAATTTCATTCCTTTGTCACATTGTTTCAAAAAATGGCATAATTGTTGATCCTGCTAAAACAAAAGTTGTTGAAAAATGGACAAGACCCACAAATGTAACAGAGATCTGTAGTTTTCTTGGTTTTCCAGGTTACTACCGAAAGCTTGTTGAAAATTTATCACTGTTATCTAGTCCAATGACTAAGCTAACTCGGACGGGTGTTAAGTTTATCTGGAAAAAAGAATGTGATGATTGTTTTCAGGAGTTGAAAACAAGATTGGTGAATGCTCCAGTTTTGGAACTTCCTTCCAAGAATGGTGAGTTTGTTATCTACAGTGATGCTTCATTGAATGGACTTGGTTGTGTCCTAATCCAGAATGATCAGGTAATTTCAAATGCTTCACGTCAGATGAAAACTCATGAGGTAGATTACCCTACACATGACATGGAATTATCTTCTGTTGTTTTTGCTCTAAAAATTTGGAGGCATCATTTGTATGGAGTAATGTGTGAAATATATACTGATCAAAAAAGTTTAATGTATATATTCACTCAGAAAGAATTGAACATGATACAGAGGATATGGATGTAATTAATCAAGGATTATGATTTTACAATTCATTAACATCAGGGAAAAGAAAATAAAGTGGCTGATGCTTTCAGTTGAAAATGTAATGCTTCATTAACCATGCTACATTTAGAACGAGATCCTATAGTTTTTGATTTGATGAACTTTGGCATAGAAGTTGTTGGTGCAGGAATTTCTTCTGTTTTGTTTCAGGTATCGGTGATATCATCTCTATCAGACAGAATTAAGTAAGTGTAGAGGAAAGACAGTGTGTTGCAGAAAAAGGTAGAGCTGGTTTAGAAGGGTAAGTTGCCTGAATTTAACATTGATAATGATTGTGTTTTGAGGTATGTGAAGAATTTATGTGTGCCTAATGATTCACAGTTGAAGAGAGAGTTGTTATGTGAAGCTCAAGTTATCCGTTTTCAGTTCATCATAGCGATACTAAGATGTACAGAGATCTGCGGGAGTATTACTGGTGGGATGAAATGAAAAGAGATATTGCTAATTTTAATGTGAAGTGTTTGACTTGTCAGCAAGTTAAAGCAGTGTGGCAATTAACAAAAGGGATGATTCAGCCTTTACCAGTGCCAGAGTGGAAATGGGAAAATATATCCATGGACTTTGTTGTGGGGTTACCGAAGACATCTCAAGGTAATAATGCAATCTCAGTTATTGTTGATCGCTTGACTAAATCTGCTTATTTCCTTCCTATTCGAGAAACTTTCTCTCTAGATGAACTTTCTCGATTGTATCTTAAAGAGATAGTCAGATTGCATGGAGTTACCCTATCCATTGTATCTGATCGTGATCCTAGGTTTACTTCTAACTTTTGGAAGGGCCTTCAGAAGTCGTTGGCTACTGAATTAAATTTCAGTATAGCTTTTCATCCTTAGTTAGATGGGCAGTCAGAACGAACAATTCAGACTTTTGAGGATATGCTACATGCTTGTTCGATGGATTATCAGGGAATTTGGGACCAACATCTTTATTTGGTTGAATTTTCATATAATAACAGTTTTCATTCCAGTATACATATGGCACCGTTTGAGGCATTATATGGGAAGCGGTGTGGAACTCCATCTTTTTGGGATGAAGTAGGTGAAAGGAAGCTGATGGGTCCAGAATTGGTAGAAGAGATGGCAGAAAAAGTTCAGTTGATTCAGAAACACATGAGAACAGCTCAGAGCACGCAGAGGAGTTATGCGGATAACAGGAGGAAGGATCTATCTTTAGAGGTAGGTGATTATGTTTTTCTCAAAGTCTCATGGTGGAAAAGTGTGATGTGATTTGGTAAGAAAGGAAAGATGAGTCCAAGGTTCATTGGACCATATGTAATTCTAGAGAGAGTTGGATCAGTTGCATACCGAGTGGCTTTACCTCCGAGTTTATCTCAGGTACATAATGTTTTTCATGTTTCGATGTTGAGAAAGTATATTCTAGATACATCTCATGTTTTGAGCCCAAAGGTAGTTCAGTTGGAAGAGAATATCTCTTATGAAGAACAACCAGTCCAGATTCATGACCGAATAGAGAAAGTGTTGGGAAATAAGGTAATTCACTAGGTAAAGGTTTTGTGGAAAAAACATATGGCTAAAGAGTCAACGTGGTAATATGAAAATACTATGAGGGATAAATACCCCCACTTATTTTGATAAGTGCATAAAATTGCGAGGACGCAATTTCCAAAAGGGGGGAAGGACGTAACATCCCAGGTAAATAAAGAATAAAACATTTTTATTTTTATTAATATTTGCGAATTAAATATTAATTTTACTTTAACGGGGTTTCTATGTTCAATAGCGTACTAGATACGCAACAAAGAGATTCTTTGAAATCTTACGTTGCACACTATTAATAAAATAATATTTTTTTTAAATGGTAGTTAACACGTAGCCGTTGTACTATCGGGAATTAATAGAAATAACTAAAATATAATTATATATGTTTGTTAAAAGATTTTTTCATTTATCCAATAAAATATTAAGGCTTAAAATACAAAATGAATTCAATTTTAGGCATATATACTCTAATATTCACTAAAGGTCCACTTATCGCCTTTTGATGGCGAACCATCATTAAATATAGTATTGGCCACTCCTATAGATTCTATTGGACGAGAAAAACTCTTCTTTATAATTAGGACTTCAAAATTTACTTTGTTTAATTTTTTTAAATTTTTCAGATAAAGTTCATTTTTTTAATGATTAGTGAAAAATGTTGTATTTTAATTCAAAACATCTTTTTAATCTAATTTGTTTATATGATAATATTATATTTTTAATTGGTTTTAAAGTGAAATTAGAATATATTTTTACCAATTAATCCAATACTAGTCGTTGGAATTAATTTCACTTTGAAATTGGACTTAAACTAGTGTCAATCTTTTTGATATATATTGTTTCAATGGGATTAAAATAATTTTTTAGTGAATAGTAACTTTTAAGTTTATTAATCACGATTAGAGGTAAATAGTGTAGTTTAAGGTAGAAATAATGTTTTAATGATATGAAATTACCTAGAAACATGTCCTACCCATATTTGATGTGTCATGGACGACCAATAAAATCCATGGGTCAACTTGGGGACCCCATGGAGCCACTTTTGTAGTTAAATGACATTAATAACTTTTTATTTAATGTTAAAAAAAATGTCACAAAGATGAGATGTCTTACTAAAAAAATTTTTAAATGGGGTTATACAAGTCATAATTTTGACTATAAATATTAATTGGAAAGCTAAAAATATTTACTACATAATGATATTTGTTTTATAATTTTTAAACATTATATAAATTAAATTATTTATGACATCATGATGATGCTTCGATTACCTCATTATTTAACGATTTAAATGAAATGAAACGATAGTGTAAAATCTAAGACCTAAAATTGTCAAAAACCTATTGGATGGATGTATTTCGAACCCCTATCACTTTATCCTATAAATTTAGAATGGTGGGTCCTTTTTTATCCGAAAATCATTTTATAATAAAATATCTTTTCTTAACTTTCCAAGAGTGCCCCTCCTCTCCTCTTATAAAAGGCTCCCACCTCTACCTCCTTACCCAAACCTATCAAGCCTTTGGGTCGACCAAGATATGCTCATTTTAAATCTCCACATCCCTCTCCTCATCCTTGTAGCCTTACCTTGGGAATAAAGCTCTTCAATGAACCCCTTTGGTTCAATCCAAGAAGAGTTACCCGATTTAAAGGTATTGTTTTCTCTTGTTTTCTTATGATTTATTTTGCATCTCAAACCCCCTAAACTCTTTTTATTACTTTATTTTGTAACAACAAAAGTATCTTCAATATAATAGGATATTTTTATGAGAATTATTATAGATACACTTACACACACCTTCGTCTAATGGTTAAATAACATACTGTTTCTGTGGTTGGTGATTTTCTGCTTCACGAAACGATGATTGTTCAATATTATTTTAACACCTTTCATGGTGTCCATTAACATGTCACTCTATTTATATATGATATATATTATGTTTATGTTTTCTTTATGCTTATTTATTTTTGATTTGTTTCATACCTTTATGGTTTCCATTGTGGGTAAACACGATAATTTCATTTTAGGAAGTGCAGACTACCACCCCCTCAAAGTGATTTGATTCGTTAATGCGAAATGTGGGACGTATAAATGATAGAGTTAATGTTATTATATATGATGTTATAATGGAATTATAATATACCCTTATATCATTATTATTTGAACCCATTAAATATGAAATAGAAATGAATGTAGAGTTCATGCGTACGTACAGCTTACCGTCTCCATGAACGGTGCATTTCATTTCTTACCTCTAAAGGTTATGTACTATTATAAATACATGTATATGCTACATATATACGATATATATGATATCCAAATCCTGAATATAATTCTGGATATAATGAAACTTTGACCACATTCACAACATGTAATTGTAAGAAGTCCATTTTTTTACTTAAGTACCAAATATCAACAAAATGAACTTTATTAAATTAAATGATTACATTACATTTATAAAATGGTAATAAGTTATATAAAAGGAATAATAAACTTGAAAAAGGTTCTTAATCAAGTAGAAATTAACATTAGTTTATTATTCAGGAGATTAAAGAGCAATCGAGTCACGTTGGACACGAGGTAAGGGACTTCGTCTCAATCTCCTTTCATTGAGGCATATTTTGTTCTAATACAAGAATTTCTTTTATACGTTGTATAAAACACCTATGACTTTTCATTTCATTAAAAGGGAATCTTTTTATACGAAGCATTTTACTAACCGACAAAAAGGAATTTTTCTTTTAACGTATGCGGTGATAACGTCCTTTTCCGCCGCCGTGAGTATTATTTGGTCTTTGGCTTCCTCAAAAAGCCGTAATGTTTTTAAAATGAAATAAATACCATATACTCTTTTATGTATTTGGGTATTGAAAATGGTTTTTATAATGGATTTCTTATTTCAATATATTTAAGTGATATATTGTGATCAAAGTGTGGAAATTATTTCTTTCCATTATATTTGTTTTGTGTCATATGATTTTATAATGGTACATGGACATTTGACAGGTGGTTATGTGATAAACCATATGAAGGGTGGTTCCGTGAATACCAGGACGGGTGGTTACGTTATAACCTCCAATTCATTGGGTATGGAAGTTGGCCGTAAGGCTATTCCATTAAGTGATAATTGTGGATGTCGACCGTATGGTTATTCTATTTAAGTATGTTTATGACCCGAGTTACCATTATATGTTATGTGTTATTTATATGGGTTTTATGGTAACCTTATGGTTACAAAATGGTAAGTAATGATATTTTATTCTGTGAAGAGTTTTTACAACTTCATAAAGGTGAAAAGTATTATTTCGATAAAGTATACATGGTTTAATTGTTGTTTTGAAAAACTATCAGTTTTCATTATTTGTGTATCCCTTACTGAGCTTTTTATGCTCCCCCCAAGTTTTTTTGAAATGTTTTTCACAGGACTTAATGTGGAATAGGGTCAAGTATTGGATCAAGGAAATTTCATGCTATCTAAAACATAGAACTAGTCATGTTTCTTTTTAAGAGTTTTTATTTTATGGAAACTTACTAGAAGTGTCTACTTTGTAATCTTTTGAGATGTAATAGTTATGTCATAATTCTCAAAAACTCTAAACCTGAAAAGATCATCAATGAGAATTAATCATTTAAATAATTATTAAGTAAGGTTTATGGATGAGGCCTTATATTGAGTGAAGAGGATGTGGGAGGTAGTGTGGGATTATATAGGAAAAGAGAGGGAATTGTTTATTGTTTTTGATTGGGACACCGCACCTTAAACTAATCAACACCACAAACCAACCCAAGTGTTTTCTAATATTTTTTGCCTAAGGGGAGTGTAAAACAATATATTATAAGTAAAATAAATAAACATATTAAAATTATAGGGTTACTTATGTGGAGGCGAGCCACACTCTCAAGGAAATCAATTTAAAAAGACAAAATGTGTTATAAGTCTTGGAGGGTCCACTAATGCTTTGAAAAATAAATCGAACAAATCTAAAATCACATTTTTTATTGGTAAAACATATATTGGCTGAACATAATGTAAATTGTATTTTATTAAATCACTATTTATGATGTCCTAAAACAAAATATATATTTATACGGTATTTAATTATTACCCAAAAATTTGACTATCAAAGAAAATTATGAAAATTTCAGAATTGGATAATATCTATGTCTTGATTCCAAAAAATAATATTCATTTTATCAAAATAATTTTCTAAATATGTGTATTTTTAGATTAAAATAAAAACCTAAATTTATCAGAAATTTATGGGTTTTGACAAAAACTGCTTGCAAACCATAATAAAAATCACAGTTGCATTCATAAAATTATATGTTAATTCATATTTAATAAAAAGTAATTTCATAATAAGCATATTATTGTATGAAAATATTATTTAATTCCAAAATCCAATAATTCCTCATAATAGATTTTTAGTTGAATATTAACTAAAAATACTATTTGAGATCTAAAACCTATTTACAATGTTAAAAAAATAAAATGAATGTATATTCATTATTATATAAAAAAATAATGCACATAATCATAGTTCTAGGGTCTTGTTACATAAGACCTTATAACACATGCATAAACTGAAGTGTATGGTGTGCAGTGATGATAGACTCTTGGGGTGGCTCAGTTAACATCGCTCGGGTGGAAATATATATTAAATTCCACTTATCCCGTAGTTGGTTCCACTCAAGCATATCACGTTCAAGCTCGTCATGGTTTTGGTCAAGAGAGAAGCTCAATCACTTCACCTCCTTTCCAATGTCTAAAAAATGGGCTTTGTTTGGGGAAAGTCCACTAGATGAGGTCATCTCTTAGTTTGTCTGAGTAAATTGGATTTTTAATGCCTTATATTTATACTGATCAAGTGATCACTTTTCAAAAACTATATTAGCAACAATCACAATTGTTAATGGTATTTTAAAATCCATAAACATAAAAAATTTATGTTCATATTTTAAATAACCTTAATAATACATTTAAATAGATCAAGAGGAATTATCATTAATGGATTTTTGGGTTGTTATAGTTATTCCCATTTGATTTCAATTACAAATGTTGGGGTATGATTTCTCACCTCCCCCATAATGTTGTCTTTATTTCTGGATAATGGGATATCCCTTTCTCTCTGATTAATTCCTCCTATTTTCACCTGTTACCATGCCGAAATTCCATGGGGTATTTCTCTCTCCTCATTTACATCCAATTAATTCTTTCGTATTATGCATCTAAATTCCACAACGTTTCTTGGGACATGTATCTATATGACCCCCTCACAGTACATTTCATATAAATTTGAAGAGACCCAAATTTATCACTCATCAAACATTTTTTATGAGTTCTTATATCACGTTGTTATGCAGCTGAAATTGCACTACGATTTTTGAATCCCATGTCATTGTGTAATGAATACAATTCCCATTTATCTATCATGGGTATTAAACATTATGAACATTTACTTATTGTTTATAAATATTCTTGTTTGTACTCCATATCCATTTATCTTGGAATAAATGATGATGATTGATTCCATGTTGTATGGTTCACATGGCACACTTATGCATGAAATTTAATGATTAAGAAAGGTGCGCCCTGATAGTGCTCTAATTAATTGGGAAAAGTATAGTATATTGATATGTCATGTGCAACAAGTGGTAAGTCATGCTAATTAAAGTTCAACGTGGGTTTACTCATGCTTCATGTGCAATGATGGTTTACTAATGCTTTATGTTTAATGAGCCTTTAATCATCCAAATTCCATGTTTTGTTTTGTTGCTACACTTCCATGTTATGATTATCATGCTTTATCTTTCCTTTATGTTCATGATTCCATTGTGCTCTATGGATATTCCTATTGCTTAACATGTATTGTAATCTTCATGTTATTCCCTGTTTACTCCCTTACTGGGCTTTATATCTCACCCTTTTCTTATGCATGTACTCAGGTTATCCCATGCAATGCTATGTACGAGGTAATGTAGTGGTCATGTAAAGGATGTTTTAATAAGACGATGTGCTCTATGTTTTAAGTTGTTATATAATGTTCCTAAGACCCAAAGACACTAGACCTCTCTACCTTCTATGTTGTATCAAGTGAAGGTTTTATTTAACAAATCATTTTTAAGTATGAAAAAAGAGCAGGGTTGTTATATTATTATTATTTCATCACATGTAAAAACCCATTTTTCCGAAATTACCTAAAAAAATCTATAATCCATAAAAACTTTATTTAGGACTTGTATCCGGGATAATACCATTACAATTAGACTTATGGTGTTATAGAAATGGGGGTTTCCAAGGAAGAGGTCCTTTTTTAGTAACATTGTTTGGTATTGTTTCTTCTTCTTTATTTTTCAAATATTCTTAAAAATATTGAAATAATAATTCTAGTATCATTAATATACTGATATGATATCAGGATAGCATCACCACCCAAATAGAACTCCCCATCTGTCAAATGTTATATCAATCATCAGTCTTGTGTATATAGAACTACCACCGTACAAACTGATGTCATTCATTTCCCATTATCGCGTATAAAGGATTTATTTAATAATAGAATTAATATTTATAAGTTATATTCTCGAAATTATTTTATTTATTCAAATAAAATATATAATTTAACTATCACATTTTAAAAATAAATAAATATAATAATGTCCTCCATGTGTATGTGTGGATTACTACATCTACAAAGTGATGTGATTATTATTTCATCACCACATCTCATGTATAACATATATAAGTATATTTAAAGAATTAATCTGATATATATAATTTTATTATCTAATTTAAATATAAACTTTAACTTATATTCTTCCCCTTGTTATTTTTGTAAAAATGGAATCCTTAATCATACATACGTATAGCCAATAATAACAATGATTATATGATAGTTCATTTTTCAAAACAATATATAAATGATGGATTTAAAATTATAATTGATTTAAATGTAATAATACAAATGTGGTGATTATTATTTTGGATATGGTGTAAATATAACATCTTTTACCATAGTGCACACACCTAATTCATTAATACCTTTTAACTGAATACCATCAAAATGACTGATGTGAACTTTAATAATTACCTCATTGTTATAACATTGAAATAAATCATATAAATCGAATAGTAATCTTTTAAAAAAAATTAATGAAATTAAAAAATTACAATAAGTTTATAATTCGTGAATATAAAGGTCACAAATCACAAATCAGAATCTAGGTAGTTTACTTCATAAATAAATTTTCATTCAATGAGTTCAACTGGTACATAATTAATTATGTGATAATATGATTGTAGGTAAAATAAATTTATGATAACTAATTTTTTATTTCTAACTATTTTATCTATATTTATATTTTATACATATAATATATTATTATAATTAATTATCTCCTAAATTATATTATATTTTTAATGGAATTTTTTTTAAAAACATTACTTTAATGTTTCTTTTTAAAAAAGTAAAAAATGAAATGTTCTTTTAATTTATACAGAATGGTCCTATTAACCAACATTAATGATTCAATAATATTTTCAAGATTTAATTACATGACATATTTTTTTTCATAGAAATTTTTTTCCTTTTTATATACACATATTATTTTAAAATAAGTTTCGTTCCTCAATGAGTGGTTTTATGATCCCAGAAGGTAGATTTAATTACAATGTTATAGTTTGTGTGAATTTTTTATGATGATGGGTGGTACCATTTCAAATAAAATATAGTTGGTTCTATTATATCCATGTAATTAATCAAGAATATTTAATGTTACCCATGATTTTTATTCCATGCATAACTATGATGTATAAATCCATTTATATCCATGAGGGATATGTCACGTATAATTGTGCATTGTTTTACAATAGCCATGAAAGTTACATCATAAATATTTATGATAAGAAGATTATGTCCCATGAAATATATATGATTTATTTATTATTTAAATGTTTTTAAAATGTATTCCATGTTTTCTCAAGTAATTTCATTGTGTTTATTATCAATGAAATATATATGATACCACATAATGCTGAAAAGTACATCGTTGTGAAAATGTTTTCATGAAATTTAATCTTCCAAAGATACCTTTATGGATATTATTTTCCCATTATTTCTTTATATGTTTTGTTTTATGGATATTTTTGTGAAAAAATTATTATTTCTAGAGTAATAAATATTTTTTTTCATCCCATTATTAATTTTAAAATCGATTTTTTTCTAAGTATCATGGACTAATGGTTTATTTAATTTTTTCCATTTAAACACATTTGTGTGCTCATCAAAAGTTTAAAAAAAATCATAGGTTTAATGTAATTACAAGGGAAATGTGGGGGTCAAGATGAGAGTTGGGATGTTTTTCCAATTAGTGAAATCATGTTTTCAATCAAACATTTTATACAATGGAAAAAGGATACTGATTGGAAGTCTACACCATGTATTAAATGATTTGTTATATTTGTATTACAACCAAATTCTCTAAAACAGTAAACCTAATAATATCCGTGAATGTATAAAAAATAAATTATGACTTAAATATCAATATTAATTAATTTTTATCGTTGTGTTCTCCTAGTTGGTACCAAATTATAGATTAGATAACTATATAGGGTAGGATAATGATAAATGATTATCGCTAAATGGTTTCACTCTATGATTATGTTGAGATATTTTTAAAGGGTACTATATTACTTAATTTAGTTTTTTATAGATAGGGTTTTTCATAATAATGGATTAGTTGACACATTCCAAAAATGGTAGTGGTATCCATGTTGTATAGTAGTCTAATACAATAAAAAGTAATATGATGATATTTGAACTATTTATAAGAAAAAACACCCCAAAAATAATCCGATATTATAACTCAATGGTAGCAAAGGGTTGTGATAATGTCTATGAAATAATTTTTTTAATCTTGTGGTGTTTATATAATAAAAATGTTTGTACTTCAATTTATCGTTTTAGAGGTCAATAAGACCAGCGGTGGTAAATGGTCAATAATATCATAGGAATTGAAAATATTAATTTCTTGAAATGGTATGAATTTAAGAGTCTATTATTTAAAAAATATTTTTATAAGGCAGATCGAATCAGGATGGAAATGAAATTCCATTAATTGATACCAAATGTGGATGATTTAGTGTCTTTATTCAATGATTCCTTCAATGGATTAGAACGTTACACTACAAATTTTATGGTGTATATTTAAAGTAAAATCAATATTTTTTATATAGGACAGATGCCATGAATCAATTGGAGTAGGCTTCCCGTGAGGTAAAATTTTATGAAAATCTTATTCGATATGATGAGGGGTTATAAACTGAGTTTACTATTGATCATTTATTTAATGAAAAACAGGAAGAATAAATAGTCCAAATGGTATGAAATGATTATGCACCAATCAAATAAATAAATATGTATGAAAATTCATTTTCCAGTTCGTTGAATGTGTGGTAAATATCTATATAAGGAAATTTTGTATCAAATCAAGGAAGTTCATCTGATGTGGCATGTCAAGTTAAATTCAATGTGACTACGATGAAAAATAACATTATATTTAAAAGTTCATTTCTGATAAAAAAATGAAATTTTTATTGAATTTGTTGACATGGGGAGTTATACACAGAATTTCCCAATTTTGGACTCAAATTATTGGAACTAAATTGTAAATAAGAAGAAAGGTGTGGTGAAATCCATTGAAACTACATGAGTATATTTTGGTCCATCAAATTAATTGGTGTCATAAAAATTTTGTGATTACTCATATTATGAAAATGACTAGTATGAATAAAAGTATACAGATTATTTAATATTTAATATGGTTTATGGTAAATTTAATATTTCACCTCAATAAATTTATGTAGAACATTTTATAAAAAATCATGGGTATGTATTGAAGAAAAAAATAAATTATAATAATCGTTTGAATATTTTTTGTGGATGAAATGTACTTGAAAATCATTTTTCACACCAATAATAGATATTTATGTTATTCTAGGTTTGTATTGTGTTTATGTTTACCATGAATTCTTTTTAGAATGTGTATTATATTTTATACATGAATATACCCATAAAATTAATAATGTATCTGGATGTTTAGAAACTGTTAAAATATGGAATTGAGAGTCATGTTTCACAATTTTTTGAAAACAAGGGAACAACTAAAAATAATTATGTGCCATTACTGAATGATTTCATAAATTTTTTTCTTGAATATTTTAATTGTTTCATTTCAAATTGGGAGGTGGTGTATACTATTGACATAGTTCACGATTCAATAACTATTTCAATACCCCATTCCAAATTTACAATGTATAACATTTAGAACTAAAAAATTAGTTTCATGAGGTTCAAGATAAATATTTCATTCACCATAAAAATTCACGATAGGGTTCTACAGCTTTTTTATTAAAAATAAATAGCATTATATGTTATTTTCATTGATTTTAGAGCATTGAATAACATCACTATTAAGAATAAAATTTATTTATCTCCTATTGATGATTTTTTTTGATCTGATCAATGTGGAACATTGATTTTCAATCATTTATCTTTTGTCAGGTTACAATCAGATTATGATAAAATGGGATGACATTCTTAAATAAGAATTATGGACTACATATAGGATTAATGAGTTTTTAGTTTTTCCCATTGGTTTGAAAAATGAACCCATAATATTGTTGGATCATTTTAAAAGACTATATCATAAATATTTGGATATGATTGTTTTTGTTTTTATTGATGATATTATGTATTAATGAAAACAATTACGAGTGTCATGAAAATAATTTTCTGATTGATCTACAACCCATTAAAAAAATAATTAATATTTGACGTTTTTTAAATCTATTTTTTAATAATAGATTAATTTCCTTGAAAATATTATAAATAATATTGTAATAATAGTTGATCCTATAAAACGGTGAAGTATTAGAGGGATGTCCAATTTATGCAAACTATTATGAAATTTAATGATTTCTTTTATTAAGAAGATATAACCAATGATTTGAAAAAAAATTCATGGTAATGTACCCAACTAACTATGTAAACCTGAAAAGTGGTTAAATTTATATAGATAAATTAATGTTGTTATTTTTTTTAGAATTAAAAAGAAGATTTTTTAATGCTCTATTTTTTGACTTACACAAATGAAATAGTGGTTTCATCATGTAAAGAGACTCTTCCTAGATTTGAATGTTTTTTGTTCTTATGAAGAAGGATTATGTAATATCTTATGTTTTAAGGAAAAGGAATCCTGGTATGTTAAATTATCCTAACCATGAACTAGAATTAACAAAAAACAATTATTTTAAAAAATTATACATAATTTATATGGGGAAAATATTACAATATATACTAATAATAAAAGTATAATGTGCATATTAACTCAGAAGGAATTGACAATGAGGAACAGAATACGGATAGAACTAATAATGAATTATGATTAAACAATCACTCACTATAATATATTGAAAGAAATTTTTTCACATGAATTGTGTAATAAAACTAATTATTAATTTACCATGTTATGTTTAGAACAATACCCTTTGGTTAATTATTCTAGGAATTAGTCCTAGAAGTTGTCTTTGAACGAAATTTTCTTTATTATTTTATGTTTCGTTGTAGAAATCTTTGATCGAAAGAAGATCGGAAGCTCATAATGAATCACATGAGTTATAGAAAAACAATACATGGTAATTAAGGGTATGGTTCATGAATATAATGATGATAAAGAATTTATTTTGATATTTTTAAATTGATTATGTATACCTTGTGATTCCTAAATAAAGAGGGAGCTATTATTTGATGGCCATAATTCATTGTTTCCTATTCATATATGATGTTATATCATGGAAAGAGAGATTTTAGTGTATCATATGTGGGGAATTAATAAAATATATATTTCTAATTTCACTATGAAATGATGGATTATTCAATAGGTTAAAAAAATTAGGGAGGGGGATTCTTCATAATTTTACTATGCTATAGTGGGAATGAGAAAATATATCCATGAATTTCATAGTTGGACTAATGATGAATTAATGAGGAAATAATTAATATTGGGTTGTTAATGATAGAATGAATTAATATATAGGTTTTTGTAACATCCATGATACATGGTCTTTAGATCCACATTAATTAATTAGAGTCAACGATATTTTAAGGTTACATGGTGTTCCTCTCTCCATTGTATCAAACTGTGATCCTAGGTTTACTAATAATATTTTAAAATGACTTCATATGTATAATGTTATGAAATGAAATTTTGGTACATCTTTTAATCCTCAATCTGATTGATAGTAAAAAAGAACAATTAAGACCTTGTATGATATGATATGTATTTGTTCGACGGGATTCATAGTTATTTGGGATCAAAAAAAATTCCTTGCTAGAGTGTTCTTATAATATCAGTTTTAATTCAAGTATATTTATGGATCCATTTAAGTCATTAAATGGAATGCATTTTCGAACTTCAAAATTTTGGTATTTAGTTTGTGATAAGATGATAATGGGACATAAATTGGAATATTTTGTTAAAGATAATGATAAAATAATTCAGAAACATATGATAATATCTTATAGTAAGAATAAATATTATACCAATAATAAAAGGAATGACTTTTTATTTGAGGTAGATAATCATGTTTTAGTTAAAATATCTCAATAGAAAAGTGTTATTTTTTTGTAATAAGGGAATGTTAAGTACATATTTCAGTAGACCATATGATTTCCTGGATAAATTTGGGCCATTTTCCTATTGAGTTCACTTTGTTCTGAGGTAATCATAAGTACATAATGTATTTAATGTTTTGATGTTAAGGAAACATGTTCCTAATTCATCTCAGGTTTTTCACCCTAGAGTATTTTTGTTGGAAGCGGACGTTTATTAAGAGGATTATCCTAATAACATTATTACCATTGAGATAATGCATTGAAAACAAAGGTAATTAAATAGGGTTTGATTTTTTGGAGAAACCACATGGTTGAAGAAGCAACATGGGATCTGAAAATGTGTAGAATCAAAATTAAACCGAATTTATTAATTGCTGAATAAAATTATGATATTGATATTTAAAAAATTTGTGGAGAATTTAACTGCATAGGTATTGATAGGGTAATTTAATTTTCATATTTATTAGTATTTTTTAATTAATTAGGTAAATTCAATTTAGATATTCATTGTAATTATTAAAATAAATATTGAATTTTTTTATTAAAATGAATTATTATTTTAAAATGATATAGTTTAATTTGAAAAATTAAGTTCTATATTTGAATTTATAATGTAAAAAGTCTTTATTAATTAATTTTTCGTAATTTCCATAAAATATTTTGTTTCAATGAATAGTGAAAATCATGGATTTATTATTTAGAAAAATATTTTAATTTAAAGTATTTATAATATAAAATTATGTTTTTTATTATTTATAAATTTAAATTAGTTTTGATTTATTTTATAAAATATAATTATTATCTTATAAATTTATTTAATAGATGAATTAATTATAAAATTTCTTTACATTTAAAAATTCCATTTTTTCTAAAAGATTTTATTTCATTTAATTTTTTTAAATTTTTAATTTAAATAAAAATATTTTATGTGTTTAATTTAGATAAATGAATTAAAAATATGGAATATTTTTGTCCAAATTTATTAAATAAGGAAATTTTCATTTTGAAAAATATTAATAGTAATCATGATATTTTTTGTTATGATATTTAAGGGTAAATAGGGTAATTGATGGTAAAAATAACTTGATAAATATTTTAAAATGACTCTAACACTTGGAAAAATTATATCTTATGTGAATATACTGACCATAATTAGTAATTAGAAGAATTTATAACCAACTGGTGCCACTCGGATGAAATTAAGACCTTTATAATATTTTATTTTAATAAAAGTCTATCATGTGAGACTATTATTTTTAATAAATATAACATTTTAAATATATGGATTTCCAAAAAATAATTTGAACATAAAATAATTTTTTTTAATATAATTGATTTATATTAATTTTTATAATTTATTTTTAATTTTTATTTAAGAAATAATAATCATAAATTATTTTATAAGAATGAATCAATAATTATTTAATTAATGGAAAAATAAAATAATTGATAAAAATATTAATATATATTATCATATATAATTTAATTGATCCATGAATTATAAATACTACCACATCATTTTTAGGATATAATTAAAATGTTTTATTATAATTTTCATGGTTTTCTTAATGATTTGAAAGTTAATGTAATTAATACTATAAAATTTTACAATAATCATATTTTACTGAATTATTATTTTATTAAATTAATTATTATTTATAAAAATATTCAGTAATAATAATGGGATATTATATCACATTATAAATCATCCAATTTTAATTTTTTTTGATATGGATATATTTATCTATAGAATATCCTTATTATATTTTAGTTCTTTGAGAAATTCCAAGTGTACCCCCCCCCTCACTTATACAAGGGCACCCTATATTCCCACTGCATCATAATTAATAACCAAACAGATTCATTCAATACGTAACCAAATAATTCCCTAAAATACCTAACCTTCACTTTTAGTGAATTTATGGTCATTATATCATCCATAGTTGTCTGAAGTTGTTAAAATTAGTGTTATTTCAAAGGATTTGATATAGTTTTTGTCTTCTATTTTGTTTTTTCAATTATACCTAATTAAAATATTCTTCAACAATTATGAACTAATAAATAATTTATCCAAAATATATAGAGATATAATTCAGATGATATCATCACCTATATCCATATCATCTCTCACAAAATGGGTTATAGGATCATCATTCCTATGTGAGGAGGACTAACACATCACGAACTGATGTCATTCTTTTTCTACTATCTCCAAACATGGATAGATATAATGACAGAATTATTATATGTATAGATATTATAATAATTAAATATATTTATCATTTTTGGTGGATACATTATAATTTACATTCATAACTATCAATGTAACAAAAAATGCTAGCATTCGTTATGCATGCATGTGGATTACTACCTCCATGAATCGATGTGATTCATTTTTATTCACCACAACATAAGTATAATAAATATCATTGTATCTTAATATGAAATATGAGATATTTGATATTATTATAATTTTGGAAATATAATATGATACATACTTATTTAGTAATGATCATTGAATAAATCGAATCATCAATGATGCACACGTAAAACCTACCAACAACATGATTGTAACATTATTCATTTTTCATAAAAATATTTAATGGATGAATTTAAAAGAATAATTAATGTAAAAAATTAAAATAATGTGATGATTTTTATTCTAGAAATGTTTTAATAATTGACTCATTGTCTATACTCCACATACATATGCCATTTTGGAAATATGAACTGAATATCCATAAAACATGATACGTGAAAAAAAAAATTATATAATTTTTATAAAATGGTAATAATTTATATAAATGGTATTATAAAGTTTTTTAAGGTTATAAATATCTTAAATAATTAATATATTTTTATTAATTTAAAATATAAATTATATAATAGAAAAAACATATTAGAGCTATGGGAATTATGAACTCATTTTTTATAATTGAGTTAAATTTATAATTAATTTATTATATTTGGATATAATTATGTCAAAAATTACATTATATTAAATTATGTTTCTTTTAAATTTTTTAATTCGGTTTAATAGTTAATACACATAATCTATTCTTTTTAATAACTCTCACATGACTAATTTGAATTGGTAAGGGACATTAATTTAAAAATGAACATGTAATGATTCTTCTTAAAAAGTCAAAATAAACGTCTTTTATAAATTATACATCATGAAAATAATTTCATAATTTCATACCACCTTGATTGTTTTATTATTCATTACAATGGTTACATGGTCATTTTCAAATATTTTATATCTTTTTTATGAGCACATTATTCTTTTAAAATAAGTGATATTCAATAACATATGTTTTAATGATGCAATAATTAATGTATTATCATTATGTTATGGATCTTGGGAAACATTTGTGATGGCAAGTGGTTCTATTAACAACCAATGATTGAAGGGTCTTCTATATCAATTAGATGAATTTGGTATTTTTAAATTTTACAATGATTTTTATTCCAAGTGTAAATGTGATAGATACGTCCAATTATAACTATGTGGGTTATGTCATGTATAATCGTAAGGTTTATCATATAGTATCCATGATTGTTACATCACATTCATGGACAATAAGTAAATGTTGTTCCTATTTACATATAGGATTTATTTATGGTAAATATAGTTTCACATGAATCTTATGTTTTCATATGGTATGTTATGAGGTTTATGTTCAGTGAAATTTTTATGATACCTCTTAAGTTAGAAAAATATAACTTCTTTAATATATTTTAATGAGTTCTTCATGATTCCCAAGATACCTTTATGAGTTTGGATTTTACATTAATAAATCTTATGAATCTTTTTACGGATACATTTCGTCAATAAAATTGATTTATTGAGCAATAGAAACATTGATTATAACCCATCATTTCTTTGGAAAAGGGATATTTTTTAAAGTATAATAGATTAGAAGATTCATTCAGTCAATTTATGTCCCAAAGTGATATTTTTTTACTCATTACATTTTTTTAAAATGATTTCCCTAGGGATTGATGATTGGCTATGTGTGGTATTTGAGAAAGTTGATATTTGTAGATCTTTTTCAAAAAAACAAATTATATTTCAATTGTAATGATTTAAATGGTGAAAATGGATACTGATTTAAAGAATATATTTTCTATATTATGTATTTGTCATGTATAATATATATAATATTTATAAAAAAAATATCATCTAAACAATATCCATAAATAAATGATAATGAATTATTGACATAAAACCGAATATTATTTAATTTTTAAACACCATTCCTCATATTTAAAATGAAACATATTATTTATATCTGTCATAGTGCTAATCCCACTAAATCATGCAACTGATCATGAATTAATAATGGACTTTTATGTCCTAGCCTGATACTACCTTCCACTATCACATTTGACACACATTATATGAATAAGAGTTATATTATAGGGATTTCAAGTGATACCCCTCATAATACTACTTTCATATGTGAATATTCATCAAATGATGGTAAGAAAATTCTCCACCAAATATAAAATGAAATATGATGAATGTTAGGAACCCTATCTTCTTATGGACATGAACACAATAAGGGAAAAATTTATTCATGATGCACTATCAGGGTATTACGAACTCTTAAATCTGGTGAAACATATTGAAGAAGATACATCATATTTTGGATTGAAAAAAGAAACAAATACTGTCCCAAATGCACTATAGTGAATGCCATATAAAACAAAAATTAATGTGGAACAGGTCTTAGCCAATTACCACTCAAACTCCTCCTCTAATTCCATTACAATATTATAATATTGAATCATAACAATGGGATAACCTACACATAGAACTATAGGAATAAATACTTCTAAAAATTAAATTATCATCCCTCCAGGTCATGAAATAGATATAATACATGATGTATTAGTATCATAAAGTCGGTATAGAACTTTTGATTAGTGGAACTCCCAAACAAATGGTTATGTCTCTTTTACCAAACAATTTCCATAGTGATTATACATAGATATTATTCTTAAAATTGGTAAGTAAAATTTACTGATTAAATAGATGAATCTCTATGATCCATGATGAAAAAAAGAATATACTACTGATACAACCTATCTAATATCACAATAAAAAAAGGAACCTATTTCCCTTAGATATAGATATTCAAATTGATAGAAATTGCATCTTATTTCGGTCCATAATGTGTATTTTATTCACAATAAACGAAATTATAAATTAGAATACAAAATATTTATAACTCATTGTGTGTCATACTCCATGATTTAATGACATTAACCTCCACTGTATGATGATCATATATATAATTCAGCTGAATTTCTTCTACATTATGAAAATTGAGATTTTGACCAGGTTCTATATCTACAAAGGAATAAATTTTGGTACACCTAATTCCGTATCTTTATCAAGTTTTCTATTGAGTAAGAAACATAAATTCTAATATTTTTTTAGTAAACATCCAAATACATTCATCGGATAAAAATTGGCCTAAAATAAAATTCTCTAATTGGTTTACCATTTTTACATCGCATACAAATCCCATATGATATTTTACCCTCCCACCCATGAATCATCCCAAGTTCTGAACTCTATAATTCATATTAAATCATTATGATCACAATTTGTATCACTCAGTCATATACCATCCAAGCGGTGGTACACCTCTTAGGCTAGAAATGAATTATGACTGATAATTACACTTGATGACCACTTATGTTGTGTTTCAAGATGGCCATCAGTATTATGAGTATATTAATCAAACACATAGGAGGAATTATAATTTATTATGTTCAATGAGTAAGATATAGGATTATATGAAAAAATAATAACATTCCATGTAAAATGTAATGATGTAATACCATAACATTTACATTCATATAAAGACGAAAATGAATAATAAAATGTACAAAAATTAATACATTGATGTGACAACAAACTCCAATAACTCTTAAAAGCATCTGAACACCTCATTCAAGCTGATAACATGCATCCTAATCTCATTTATTTTAATATTTATCAAGAAAAATGAATATATATATGGTTTGAATGAGATGTTTACTAAGTAGGAAAAAACTTGGTACATATAGTGAAATCATTTATACAAGAATACTAAACGATTCTATATATTAAAATTAAATTAAACCATCACCAAAATTTGTAATTATTGTATCAAAATCTCAACATGGCCCACTATCCAAGTAATTCCAATTTGTTAAACCATTATACATCAAAAAAATATAAATAAATAAAGAGACTCCATTTTCCCTTCTCCAATGTTCTATCAATATCATTCCCCTGTGTTTACATCTATTCATTATCCATTTTATAAATATTTAATCTCAAAACAGATTTGTGTTGCTACCCTAACAACCTATATCCCACGATGGTTTTAACATATTTTTATGAAATAATTACTCATATAAATACAAGAATCAATTGAATATCATCAGTATGAGTGTGTTTTATAAAAGTCTATGTAGCTTTTCTAAATAAATTATTCCACAATGCACCATGTACCATGAATGTACACACATGTTATGTCATTTTCACCCTATATAGATACAAAAAATATAAATACATTAGTCCATTACTTCCCAAATACAAGTATTTTATAACTATAATCCATAAAAAACAATACAATATTGTCATCTATAAAAATATCCACAATGGTTCGAGATATTCCAACCACTATAAATCTTGATAGAGAGTGTATAAGAAGGATAATTTATCCTTTTAATCCCTTATAACTCTATATTTTGTATAATTTAACCCCTAATATTGTGTTGTTGGTTTTCCTACTAAAATGTGTGGAAATTTTAGGAAATAAGAAAATAAAGAATAATACATTTCATGACCACATTATGCGGAACAATATATCCATAATATATATCTATTGATATCATACACTAGGCCCCCAAATCCTGCTACTATGTAATAAATAATAAACTAGGATATACACATCATATTTATTAATAATAAGTTAATTATGTATTGAATAATTTTATTCCCTATTATTCTACCAATATGGGGTCATTAATTTTCTAAGACGATTATTGATGACACTATAACTTATCATATCTTATATTCTAAAGGATTTTATAAATATCTTTGAATGGCATAAAGAAACTCAATCAATATCCTAAATTTATAATCATTTTTTACTCAAATGTGTACATTCAAACTCAAACTAAACTACATTGTCAAACGAGTAATTGATGTACATAACAAAATTATGTCAATTATGGGGAATGTAGTTACATTAAATTCATCCAAAAATTTAGAAATCAAGAAATTATTAAAAAAATAATCAATAAAGAATTTTATTATCGATGAGTACGATAGTCTCTATGCTTGTTTGGTATGCTAAATTTCCAACACCTTTTTATATAACATAAATTATAACCCCCCATGAGAGGTGGAAAAGGAATGTAGAATTATAATAATAATTATTTAATAATAAATAAATTATAAATATCACATATATTATATATAATCATATTTTACATCATCATTTTCACAATGATATGTTGTAACGGAAGAATGAATAATCATTATTTCATGAGATGGTAGTTCATCATACACACAAAAAGTTTGATTGTTACCCATTAGATGGATCTTTTTTTTAGTTTAGTTAATGAGAATAGTAAAAAAAGTCTCATACTATTTAAGAGGTTTGGGTTTTTATATAATATGGGAATAAGTATATTTGAGGTGGTGGATAATGGAAAAATTTTAATGTCTTTGAGAAAGAATGTTAACTAACATTTGGATGACTCTTTCTGGTTTGCACCAAAGGGATTCAGTTCATGGTTTTATGCCCAAATGTAGGCTCAATAAGGAATAGAGGTTTTTTTGGATGTGGATTGGGAAGATCGTGGCCGAAACTAAGTGGTTTGAGAGGAGTTTATAATGGTGAGAGGTGTTGGCCTTTAATTGGGAAGGTAGGGGACACACATGGGGGTTTTTAAAAACAAGTTAGGTGTACCCACATTTTTACCTAAACAATTCATAACAAAAAAACTCATGAATGGAAAATTTCTGCCCATATATGTCTATATAATGGCTGTTTGAGTAGTGGATAGGTAATTTGGTCCGTTTAATTTAGGAATTAAACTCTTGTTAAACTTATTTTTTTATTAATTACTGAGGTTAATTTGAACAACATTCAACAATATTTTATTCAAAAACAAAGATTAAATTTTTAGAAATTATATATTATGATTATTAAAATTATTGAATCAAATTTTCCAAACTCTAATCACATAAGTGGCATAAATTAATTTATAATTAATCTTGTAGATGAGATTACAGTCCGAGTTTTTAATGTAAAAACGATCAAAAGTCTGCTACATTTTGTATATCAAATTTCAAACTAAAATTAGTTCAAATAAACTAAATTGGATAAATTATGTATATTATATATATTTATACTTTGAATCCCATTTAATATATAATTTATCATTATACATAAGTTATATGAAAACGATGTTTGGTACTAAAATTCAAAAAATTTAACTATTCATTATAAAATGGAACATCCCAAAACAATACAAAAAATATCACATAAATTTAAATTTATTATTATATTTCAAATATTATGTTTATTTTTCCATATAATATTTTTAAAATTATAAAAAATAAGATTAAAAAATTTTATCACCATTAAATGGTTGTAAAACATCCTTTATAAAAATATAGTACTTTATGCGTAAAATTAGGATTGTTATTATCTTAATCGTATAAAATACCTATGATGAATATAAAAAATATATTATTTAATCATATATATATATATATTACCTTAATATCACTTAAAAATTTTAAATAAATTAATTTAGTATTATAAAAATGTTGTTTAATAAAAAATATTATATTTTCCTTTATATTCAATCGATTTTCATATACATTTAAAATAAATTCTTACCCAATGAATTCATTTTATTTTTCTGTAAACCATACAATTTAATTTTTTATTTAAACTATTTCATTAATAAATATTTAATGGTTATGAAAGAACATATTATATTATATAATATTTTATTAATGTATCATTATTTGGTAAAAATCGGGATTCCTTGTTACAAAATCCATCAAGGAAACATTATTAATCATGTACTCTTATATAACCTAATTATTCCATTTATGGATAACTAAAAATTTTTCTTTTTTAGTAAAAAATTTACCTTGGGTTGCGTATAATGAAATACCAACATAGTGCAATAAAATAGACTATTTTCAGTGTTTCATTAAATGAAAAATTTTAAAAATATTAAATTAATATGAAAATAAATTTATAAAATCTAGGGGTGTACATTCTACCACCCCCCCCCCCATAAAATGAATTTCAGCCATAAAATTCATTTGGTTTACTAATGTTTAAATACTTTAAGGTTATTTTCCTAGAAACCCACATCCAAAAATAATTCCACATATTCCTTTAAAAAGAAACTGAAAATGTATTATTTTTCCAATGTAACTCATAAATGTAATCCCAAATTGGAGAACATGGGTGGAAAATGAAAACATGAAATTTGATTAAAAGAGTACACATTTTTAGGGATGGATTGAGGTCATCAATCACAAACAATTTAATCATTGATGAAAAGTTGAGGGCCAAGAATTAATAAATCTATGTTTATTTAAAAGGCAACCAGTTCAAAAGAAATTGAGGTATTAGGAAATCATTTTATCTCATGTTCATTTTCATAAAGCTGAATAATTTTCATTAAATGATATAATTGCATAATTTTAGGATGACCTCACCCTTTATTATTCCTTGATCCACTTTACCTATTTTTCTAAAAAAGAGGGTGATATTCTCATTACAGATTTACTAATAGGACATGATATCTATGATATGACATCCCATTTTTCATCACATAGCAATAAAAAATTGTTATAGATATTGTTATCCAAGATGCATAAACCCTCATGAAGTAATATAACACTTTAATCATATATACTTATTCCAAATTTTAATTTAAAATATCCATAAATGTTTATCCTTACATCCCTTATAGAAGATTAAAATACAAATTATTAAAATAATTTCATGAAATCAGATAAACATTGAACCCCCACATATCAAACTGTACCGCTTAATTATCCAATTCCAAAACATTTAATACCCTTATCGTATATAACCTTGAAACAAAGTAATAACTTTAATTATAATAAATAATTTTCGGAAACAATCTTTCTTCCTCATTATAATGATCACTGCATAAATTTTTTAAATCCATGAAGAAGTAAACTTCATCTATAATGACATAAACAAATTTTTCAATAATCTTTTCTAGGAAAATTTTTAGCTTCAAATTTACATATTCATATCAAAAATATCTATTTAAAAAAATCATTATCTAAACATTATAAATTAATTAATGGTTAATTTCCAGTAATCAAGGTATCACATTACTATTTCTTCATCACCATTCCATATGTACTTAATGGAAAATTATACAAAAAATAATTATATATTTCATAATTCATATAACATAATCATTTAATTCAAAAACATAAATAAACCAATAATCCATTACTATTCATTATCCATTACGCATGATTCGTCATCAAATATTTTAATACCAATTTCCAAGAATGTTAAATATAATTCCCGATTTAAGTATCCTGAACCTTAATCTATATATTTCTTTTTTGTTTAATGTAAACAATACTTGACTAATGTCACATAACTTTCTCATGAAATTTGATATCTCCGTATCTTCAAAATTATAACCAATATTCATAGCACCATCCTGATTCTCCCTATATGATTTCCACTTGTGAAATCAGTTTTTATAATGACCATATATTCCACATCTTAAACATTAATTATTAAGAATTTTTTCCTAGTTCTATCCATTGACTAAAAATATAAATCATATTGTTATCATCATTTATAATAATGGAAAACAACATATTAATGAAATATAATTACTTATAAGATTTCTAAACGATGAAAAATCCCGTAACCTATAAAATGTGCTATTTATTAAAGGATATTAATAGAAAAATTCATTTTAATTCCTTCATGATTGTTTGGGAATATTTTTTTATTTCCCAATGAATAATTTTTCTTCCAATAGGTACTTCTTGACTAGAACCCTTCTTATACACATCAAACATTATTCATAACATCATAACATAGGGAAATAAACTTAAAAAGGGGTTAGGTTTGATGCTGAGTAATGGTAAAGAAGGGGGAACTACATGAAATAACATGACTATAAGGCTTTTATAATGTGATTATAACATTATATGATCATACCATCCATATCAACCATTATAAACATGAATTATGACATAAATATCTTAAATTTATATGAAATAAATCATAAGGAAATAAAAAATATGATCGAAAAAATCATGTCATGGGAATATGACATGGAATTGTGGTATATATTAAAAGGTGATATCATTACCCATATGTAATGATGTGTTTCTATAATTTATCAATGTACTTCATGGGAACTGCACATAATGGGAAGTACCAATCATAATACCATTTTGCAATCTTTTCTATTTAAGGGCTAAAATTTCACCATGATTCTATATTGGATCAGGTTTCTCCATCATCCATATTAATGGTGGCTAAACCTAACATGAAAGTCACACCACCATCCTCAGTCATATTAATTTCCATAAAAGGAATCGATTTACCCATCATCTCATAGATGATCAGGTTTCCCCGTCTTCGTTCATCATGGTGACTAAACGAAATAAAATGGACACACCACCATCCAAAATCACAGTCTTATCCTTGTAAGGGTTCATATATCCTCATCGTACCAAAGTGTATCAATCTCATTGATTTGATTACCATCATTAAATCATGAAATATATATATATATACCCAATGCATTGGAGGGAGATATAGGTGCCACCTATCTGATAATAATATCATGCATACAAGGGACATAAGATAATAAAACTGTAATGGTATAATGACCCCTAAAAAGGGATGGATTATATAAAAATTCTAACATAATCCCATGAAATTAAATGGGTATAATAAATATTTAATCAAATCATAACCTATAGAAAATATATAGGTTTCGTAATCATTTAATCCTATAATAATCTATGAAAGGAAATATGTATTCCAATGCATTAATCATGTTATAACCAATTGATGTGAAAATTGATTCATAAGAATATAACACATGGTTGATGAACTAGTTTCATAAATATATATCCCAATGAAAGATATACGGGTTTTCATAGACAACATATTATCAAAACATAAACCATGTAGAGAATGAAGATGAATTATACCTCTAGATCATTTATCCAAAAGGAATGAGTGACATCAACATATTCTTTCTTACATGAGAAGTAATTTTGAAATATATTTTCAATCATTTCATGATTAAAATAAAATTTCATATTTTAATAATTATTCTTTAAACATATATCCTTTTTAAAAGAATTTTCCTAAAAATAAATATGAAAAATTATAAATGAAGCATTGAAAACATTTTATAAATCTTTTCTTTGAAAACATATTGAGAATATAGAATGATTTCATGATTTCTTTGAAAACTGTTTCATTGTAATGTCATTGAAAACAAATAAATAAATCTCAAAAACATTTTAGAAACTGTTTTTATTGGAAATAAATAAACATATCTTGAAAATGTTTCAAAACAAAAATTTCTTGATAATTATAAAATAGTATTGAAATATTTTTGAAAAGCATTTCATTAAAAATTATTTTAACGGATATAAATAATTATTGAAATCGCTTAAAATTCATTTTTAAACATAATTTTTTTAAAAACATTTTATTTAAAAATAGAATTTAAATCTTTTAATGGATGCATTGATTTTCATAGAAAATTTTTAAAACCATTATCATTGAAAAATATATTAAAATATATGAATTTGGAGAAAAATAAAAATAAAAAACCTTAAAAACATGTTATAATATAGTGCAGGCATTAATGCAATAATGGTCATGGTAGTGTGTATATCCATACATGTCGAACATTTATTTTTTAATGTAAAAGTATTTAAAAGTTGATATATTGAAAAATGATAAGAAGATTTGTTCTAAAGTCTTTTTTATGGGAAAACATGGAAAAAAATTAATGTAACAACATAGGATAAATATAAAATCTTTTCCAAAAATATTTTCACAAATCAAAGTTTTGAAAGAATATAAATATCTGACTGAAAGGAGAAATAATGATTCAGTTTCATAAGTGCATTTAATTGAATAAAATAACAAAAAAATAGGGCGGAAATGTTTCCATTACTTGTATAAAATAGGAATATCCATATGTTAATATAATTATAGATAGTTATGGAGGTATGGTCCATAATATTTTCAACAAAGGAAATGTAATTAGAAATAATATCTAAAATAAATTTGGTTGTTTCAGTAAACTCCTACAACATAGTAATATGGAAATGTACCCCTAGATATGAAAATTAAATTACATGAGTATATAAAGGAAAATAACATGATTAATTAAATTTAATGTTTAATATATTATATTTAATATATATAAAAATATAGGAGTATATCATTGAATGTGTTTCAAAGAATAAAAATTGACACCAAATTACTTTACTGATTTGGTAACTTTTCAAGGATAAACACCATTAATGAATTATCAAAAAATGGATATATAAATACACTTAAAATAAATCTATTTGAATCATATAACAGATTCATGAGACCTATATACCCAAAATAGAATAAGTGTGTGGTGAATGTGTATTTTGTCTCACAAAAATAAATAGGGAGAAAAATTACCTTACATTATGTCTTGACACTCATCGCAATCATTCAAAAATACTGTATAATAAATATAATTTTATTATACCTCTATCACTAATCCATATTATTATATCCAACACCAAATATGGTGTCAATTATGACATTAAATTACCCTCTTATTAAAAATTCAATGTAATTGTTTCTCTTTGAGTAATAACTCTTTTCTTCTTTTCATGTGCCTTAATATGTTATATATTTGGTCCTTAAAATAATATAAAGATTTATTGAATGTAAAACATGATATAAATATCATTTATATTCATAATATGTGTATTTTAATAGTGTTTGGAATATTGAAGTATAAATGGATGACATTGTTCTTGGAGACGGTTGGTTGTATGTAGGCACAAATGCAATTTCTGTTTAATTATCATTTTTATAGAATGAAAGTAAATGATATATATATATATATATTTGATAATTTAGAATTATTATATCATATATATAATATAAGGTCAAAAAACTCATCCTTAACACATTTAATGA
This sequence comes from Viscum album, assembly GCA_963277665.1. Classification (NCBI taxonomy): domain Eukaryota; kingdom Viridiplantae; phylum Streptophyta; class Magnoliopsida; order Santalales; family Viscaceae; genus Viscum; species Viscum album. Next base: position 1,568,915 of record OY728127.1, read on the forward strand.
TGATTTGGCAAAAATCACCTCTCATTGGGGAGGCAGTAGTTGACACATCCACAAACGATGTTATATTGTTTACAAACAATTGGAAGAAAAAAAGCAGGATTTATTAATGAATTAAATAACAATAAATTAATTTTAATTATTAAATATATTATATATAATAATATTTTCCATCATTATTCCCACAACGATATGCGGTAATGTAGGAATGAACAATTATCCTTTTACGAGGTGGTATATCATAGTAAACAGAAATGGTATGTTCAATACCAATTATATGGATTTTTTTATATTTTGTTCAAAAAAGAGAATAAAAATGTATAATAATATTTATGAAATTGGGTTTATTATATAATCTTGGATTAATGATAGTTGAGTGTTGGAGAATAAAAATAAAACAAAAGAGTTTGTTGAATAATGTAACCTCTTATTCAGGAAACTGCTTTTGATTTTCACCAAAGGGATTGTATTATTGGATTTTTCCTAGAGGGTGACACAAAAGAGGATGTATGGGATGTTGGGAGTTTTATTTGTTATGTATTATATGTAAATAATTGGTTTTAATGGTGTGAATAAAGGGTAATATTGGAGGACTTCATAAGAAATGGAGGGGTTACACATGGAATTTTTTAAAACATGTTTGGTGTACCCATGTTATTACCTAAAAAGATCATACTAGACAAACCCAACTCAATAATTGAATTTATATGGCTGAAATATTTCAATAAAATGTGTGTTTGACATGTGTATAATTGATTTGGTCCCTAAGTATAATGTTCATTCCCTTGATAAACATAATTTTACAACAATCACTATGATTAATTTTAACTACATTCACAAATGTTTTTTTATCAAAATAAAATGTTGAACTTGTTAGTAACTATAAGTTATTAAGATTCCAATTATGGAATAAATATTCATAAATTACAATTACATAAGTGGTAAAAATTAATTTAAAATTTATTACGCATATTGGATGACACTGCATGGTATTAAAGTAAAAATGATCAAAAATATTACAATGTCTTTATAACCAATTTCAATGTGAAATTGATTAAATTTCCAAAATTATATTAACTGACATATATTTTATAAAATTACACTTTGAGAAAATGTTAAAATATAATTTATACGTATAAATAAATTAGATAATTAATCTGTCGTAAATTAAAAATCATTACATTTCACTATTCATTAAAAAAAACAAAGAAAATTATAGAAAATTATCCCTAAAATAATTTTTCTTTTAATATTTAGAATATTAATTTTATATTGACTTATAATATTTATATTAGTTTAAAATATTATATTTTAAATGGTTCCCCATTAAAAGGCAACAAATTGCCTTGATTAAAATATAGCTTTTTTATGTGTCAAATTGTGTTTGTTTTTATCTTAAGACTGTCAAATCTATATGATGAATTTAAAAGTATATTATTTATTATAATATATATATATATATATATATTACATTAATATAAGATAAAAATTTATGTTACTTTAATTTATTAGAATGAAGTAGCTTAGTGAGCATAAAAATGATAATATTTTCCTTTATATTCAAAAGGATTTAAAATCAATTACTATTAAATTTACAATCAAAGAATTAATTTTATATTTGTATAAACCATATAATTACATTTTTTAGTAAACCCATTTCATAACATTTAATCTAATGACTTACTTATATCATATTATATTAAATAATATTTTATTATTGTATCATTATTTAGTAAAACTCAGTTCTCTGTATTACGCAAACCATCAAGGAAATTTAGTCTTGTATGTAATATAAGATAACATCACGGTTACGTTTATGAAAATATAGACATTATGATGTGTTTAGTTCACAATAAGTCTGGGTTTTTTCATAATCCAAGTTAAACATAGTGATATATAATAGACTACTTTCAGTGTTTTTTGAAATAATAAATATAAAAAAAGATTAAAAAAATTAATAAGAATTTAAAAAAAATATTGTGTTAGAGTAAATGTGTATTAATATGTGTGAGGAATGGAATGAGTAAAGGAATTTTTATTCTAGAGGAGAAGTGGCATTCATGTAAATATGATAATTTAAAAAATATTAGGATGGCTCCCTTACAACGTATTCAACAAAAATTAAAAATAATAGAGTAAAGTGGATTTATTGTCGATCAACACTCTCACAATAGGAAAATAAAATCATTTTTATAATTTTATTTCATTTTCATTAGATTGTGTAACTTTTTTTCATTTCAGTTTTTTATTTCGGTAAATAGTTTACTTACATATTTAATTAATCCATTTACAAAAAATTCAAGTAATATTTTTTAGAAAATATAGAAGCATTTATTCAAAAATATTACGTCTAAATTTTAAGAAACAAATACCATATGTATTTTAACTTAATTCAACAAAAAGATTAATTAATGTTGAAAAACACTTCTTTAACCCTAACCATGCATGAATTTTTTTTACTACTTGTTAGTTAATTTTTAAATTATAAAAGATCAATTGTACCATTAATAGATCATATTATGAATTTATTATTTCTAAAAAATTTCATGGGTGAAGATATGCATTTGAAAAAATTTAAAACATTTTATAAAATTTCATTTATTGTAAAATAAAATTAATATTAATTTTGAAATTAAGTAATTAATATTAATTTAAAATTATCCTACAAATATTGAAATTAAAAATAAATTAAGTAACCAGCCATGTGAAATGATATATTCAACTATAAATATATTGTAAGGCCATATTTCATTAAAATTACTTTAATTCTAATAATTTTAGAATAATTTATTTTATTTAATTATTAGCTAAATAATACATGTGTCAGTATTATTAGGCATTTAATGTAATTATATAATAACTAATAATTAAAAAAAAGTACCATTATAATAAAAAATCATTTACCTTTAAAAGTAATATTTATAGCTGAAATTATGATGTTTTCACAATATTAATGATTTTTTAGTGTTAAAGGAATAATCGTTTTTTTATTTTTCCATATTTAACCTTTATATAGGTTACATTCATGGAATAGTATCCCAATTACTCAAAAATATTTCAAAGTTGGTGTTGGGATTTTTTTCACTAAAAATTTATTTTGGACTACTATTATGTCATTTAAAATCATTATATTTGATGTTTAATCATTAAGTATGCTCGTTCTTACCATAATCTCAATAATTAATGTCAAATGAATTGGTTAATAATTTTTTTAAAATTAGTTTAACAATATTATAATATAAATATTTTACTCCATCCAAATACATATACCCATTAATAAAAATTAAATTCACATAAGATCTATGAATTAATTTAAAACTAACACATCATACTTGATGAGAAGGAAAGTTTTTAATGTCAAAAGTTGTAAATTTTTACCACATTTTTTATATCTATGTCCAATTTAAAAATTATAATTATGACATAAATTGGATTAATAGATTAAAAATTTATCTATTGTGACATTAAAATGAATAAAAATATAATTTACTTCCAAAATTATTTAGATGGAAAATAAGTTTTCAAGTAAAATATGGTATTTTCAATATTAATAAAAAAAATCAATGATCATAAGAAATTATAAAAAACCCCTCAAAAAATTTATGTTATGATATCAAAATTGGTGGTTAATTTTTCAGATTAAATTTATAATATGTCTAAAACATATTTTGAAAATGGTTTCACGATTAAATGGAAAAAATACAGAATTTTTGAAAAATATATTTTTTAGGCCTAAAATTATATCTGTTCTTATATTATTAAAATAAAATATATTGGATTAATTTAAGAAAATTTTATTAAATAATGACTATGAAAAATATATCTAAAATTTCTAGGATATTCAATACACCTCAATTCTTGGTCTTTCATATCCTATACGCTATTAAACGAATGCATTGTTTTGTGTAAAACATGACAACATAGTGTTTCCAATAAATAGGATAGAAACAATATCTTTTTTATTTTACCAGTAAAATATTATAAATAATTTTATTTTTACATTCAACCCACAATAAATAAATATCATCCTTAGAATTCATAATTAATCTCATTAATATTGGGATCAATATTAGAAAATTTCATATTTGAAAAACCAACATCATAAATGGGTTAATGAAATATTCTCCTAAATTTGATGGATATCTAAGTACTAAGGTATCATATGTTAGATATCAGGTAGAATAAAAAAAATTGAAATGAAAACGTTAACATGGGGGAAAACACAAATAACTATATTAATTATTCCTAAGAATGTAAGTTATCAATAGAACATTAATGGACTAGAAACCATACATTTGTGATAATCCCAATACCAATCTGATTAATGGGATTACAAAGTAACAAGATGACAATTTTATTTCAAGATCATTTTCATATTGTTGAATAATACATTAACACATTATGAACATATCGTAAACATAGTTACCTGAAACATTTAAATATATTAAGAATAATATTATCCTTTGTTTTTCATTTGAATATTTCTACTACATCTCTTAGAACATTTTGTCTCATATAAGGATGTAAAAAAGCAATATCTACAACCTCAAAAAGGGATTAACTAAAAACATTTCATAAATTTTTATATTTTCCAAAATATATGATCCAAAAATTGAAAAGTAAATTCACTATAATTCTAAAATGAACTTACCTGAAACCTTATATAAACATTTATGAGCTCTTTTATCATCACAAACTAGACATCTCAAGACCTTCATCATCAATTCTGTTGAAATTTTTTAAATTATTTATTTACCATAAAACCATATTTAAAACATACATTCTTTATTAATACTTACGTAATACATGGATTATTCGATAGATTCCATCAATATGAAATGATTTAAACAATATCAATGATGGAATAAAAGAATTATTTGACAAACCATTAATCAGTTCGAAGGTAGTAAATGATTTCAAATATACTTCATCAAAATTAATCATATATTTATTCTTACATCATTATATCAGTTTCAAGAACCTATTAAGGGTTATATTTCCTTCATGAAATTGATTTCCAAGTATTTAAACAAGTCATTGAATCTTATTCTTCCTCATTTTTATCATTGAACACATTATTTTAAATCCTTAATGAAAAAGTACTAAAAAATGCTCTTATATTATATAATTATTATAACTAGTACAGCATTGATAAAACACTAAAATGGCATAATTCATGAATGAAATCGTAAGAATGTTAATTTTTCATCATCATCTGTGGTAATAGAATAATTTTTATAGTGTTATATTAGCTTATTCAGAGTAATATTCTATTGATTAATGGGGAGTTTAATTTCGTATGCCCACATTTAAATATAAGTGAGACAATAAACAGTTTTCTATTCTTTCTTATATTTTAGTTATTTTTCTTGGTGACTCTTTTTTACAAACATATAATAGAATACCAATCCTTTCAGTCATTCTCCAAGGTTATTCTACTGATGATTCTCTCTTGTGGGAAAATACTCCTTACCATTCTATCCATTATCCATATTTCCCCTCTTGTCCTCTTAATCTCAGGCTTTCTTCTGAATCCATTATATAATGATAAATATTTCTATGTCTTATTATCAAATGATATGATGTCTTTAAAGTATGAATTTTTTTTGGATACTATTATTCATTGAAATATTTTCCTATGGCCATAAAAGATAGGATCCCTCTTACACTTTGAATCACTTCAATTTGTGAGGTTCATATTATATATTCATGGAATAATTTCTAAATGTTGAAATATACTAATTATAACATATCGTTTTGAAACATTATTTATAATACAAATACTAGAAAAATACAAACCATTAATAAAAAAATATGCATAGCTAACCTCACGATAAAAAATATTATTACTCTAGGATATTCTTATTTTATTATCCTTAATTGAAATCATACTGTAATTTTTATCAATATATATTTTTTTCAAAATATTGTTTCCAAGGAATCTACTAAACTTCCTTTGATAAAATATATAATTCCCTCAAACTGGTATGCCCGAAGTTGTTTCTAACTACCCTTAAATTATAAATATTACATTGAATAAAATCTCATGGGACCAATAAATTTATAAGAATTGGAAAACCATAAAACATATTGGATATCTATTTTAAATTAGAGAAATAGAAAGAAATAAAATAAATAAAACAATATTGTGAACTGTATTAATTAAAACTCATTCAAAGTTCTCTTATTTATATCCCATGGAAAGGAAAAAAAGTGTTATCAAATGATCAGTAAGGGTTAAATATAGTGCAACCTTTAATTAATAAATAATTAATAATTAAAATGGTAAGGTAAATAAATAAACATGCATTAAATTTGATTAATAAAATTAGAATGTAATTCATCTATATATATTTTATAAGTGAAAAACCCCTAAAAATTGAAACTAAAATGAATAAAATGATTAATTATCAGAAATTATGTAACTATGAATTTATACACTACAACAGAAAGTCCAATTCCCAATATATTATAAGTCTATGGGTAGAAACCTCCCTAATTATGTGTGGAAACAAACTCAATGTTTTTATTTCCATATGATATCATCTCATGAGATTATTAATGTAGAGAAGTTTTTTCTAACCAGTCTCCAACCCATGTATTATATTTCAAATCCATTCACCATACATTTAATAATATATTTAATTAATAAACAATTTGACTTATCCATTATCCTTATTTTGTAAATGATACATTTTATCAATATTTTTCTAGTAAATCAAATAAATTTCTAACAAAAAACTGTATGTAAAAATCGGTATATAATATAGTAAATAATGTTATTCCTCATATAAGAAATTATTATTTAATATAAATTAAATTCTACAAGAATTTTTTATCCAATAATCTTATTTATTCAGAGGGAAGCTAATAATATGAAATGGAAGTGAGATTACCACTATAAATATTACAACTTGAAAATTATCATTTAAAAAATCAAGGGTTTTTATAACACTTAAAGACGCATAAAATATAGTTAGGTTTGAGTGCTTCCTTATATTAAATAAAAAATGTTCATTATATACATCAAAAACAGAAATAAGTGTTCAATATGATATTTATCTCACATATATAAAAAGTGAGATGAAAAATCCATTACCCAACACTCTCTTTTGGTTGAACTCTCATAATAATACTATATAATTTTTTTATAATTTTTTTTCAAATACTAGAAATGTATTAAAATTTATGATATCATTTATAGTCCTTTTATAACCTATCATAACATGTTTTTAATAATCATTCATCATTTTAATCATTTCTGGTGTTAATTTCCATATTTTTTGAGTATGTTTTGAATTGTATTTTTAATTATTATTATATATTTCGTTATTTTTACTTTTATAGAATTTAATATATGATGTAAAAAATAGATATATTGTTTATATCAGTATTTATTATAATCAATAATATTAGTATATATGAAATGAAATACAATGTTCTTGGAAATGGTAAGTCGTAAAATCCTGTGAACAATATTTCAATTTTCTAGTCTTATTAAAAGAATAAAAACAATATGGTATATTATAACTTTATAATATATGATTCATATATAAGTCATATTAATCCAATAATATTATTTAAACCTTAATTAATACATTACATTTATTCTGTGAACATAACTGATTACTTTGAGGTTCTAGTGGTCTACACATCCACAAATGATTTTATCATATTCCCAAAAAATTGAACTCATTTATGTATGCATTATATAATAATTAAATAATAATAAATAAATTATTAATATTATATATATCATAAAAAAACTATAAATCCATCATTATTTCTAACCTTGAATGTGGTATTGGAAGATCGAACGACGTAAATTCGTGGGATGGTAGTCCTACTTATTCATGAAAAATGATTATGTATCGCATTTGAAGGAAATTTGTGAACGTATAGCTAATACATGTAATGTACCAGAAATTTAGTATATGTCTTTATAATTATATTTAATTGTTTTGAGACTGTGAAATATGACGATGTATGATTCAAAGGCCCGGAGTGCCCCGAATGATCCATCAAAAAATGTTAAGTTTAAAATAGAACGCATGATCGGTTTTACTAAAAAAGTAGAATAACCCATAAACGAGTACCCAGATAAAATATTATATTGTACCATTGAATTATGGATAGAAGGTTTACCCTAGGTGCGACATAAGATTAGTTGGCCTAGCCCTCCGATGAGAAAACCTGAAAATCGCATAACCGTAAGTAAAATAATTATATAAAGTTATTTTATTTTTCATATGATTATATCTCTCCAACGGTGACTCAAATTAAGAATATGAGTCAACTACTGAACTCTTGAGGGAATTATTTCATTAGGTAGATACCATCATTAGTCAGCGCGGGCCAACTATGGATGTTTGTTTTTGGCCGTAAATAAAAAAAAATTATTTTATTGTAAAAATACATAACTTCTATACAGTAAATTGGATTGAATATCCATGAGTACCATTGAGTTCATTGTGATGTTTTTTACTTAGGATGATCCAAACCACTAATGGAATAGTTCGAGGGAGACATCAAATAATTTGTTGACCTTTTTTTCGAGAATGTTTAGTAAAGGCGCTGACGGAATTTTCTATTATTTGACACATTTCTTAGATCAGAAATCTGGGAGCACCATTGAATCCATAGTGTTGGGATATAGTTAAGAAAGGTTTTACTTCAACCGCAGTTTTTCAGGAGTGGAAGTTAGTTTTTTGGACCTATTTAGAGAATAATAAAATAATAATTTTATTGACATTTTATCTTTCTTTTCTTCAACAGATGTGCAGAATTGGTGGGATCGGAGACTTGTCATGTCATTAAAGGGCTTGACTCACCAATTATGTAACCACACTATTGAAAATTAAATGAGTTTAGTTACACACTCATTTAATGATCCTCATTAATTTTTTGGGCGGGAAACACCTTTTCTTCTATCCTATTTATATGGATCTTAGGGAGGGGTTTTGGTATGACATCACCAAATGACGAAATTCTCGCAATGTACCATGACACCAACCAAATGGAGGATGAGACTGATTTTTAGGAGTGATGATGAGAGCCACAAAATCACAAACTGTTGACCAAAACAAAGGTGGTTTGGTCTACCATCATTAGTGAACATCTCATCCAGTTAGGGGGATTGTTTTTATATTCATCTATAATGTTTTATCTGCTATTTCATTCTGTCATATTAAGGTGGAGGTAATTAGACAATAAAACAAGGCCTAGACCCTCTGACTCTTCGCTAATGTTGTTTTCCTCGGTGAAGGATTCCTCATGTTGATATAAATGAAAATTATAGGGTCACGCTTTGACAATAGCACCCTGGGAGAGGCGTAGGGGAAAAATACACCATGAACGGACCACCAGAGGATGTTCGGTGGCCCTTAGAATAGATCGTCGGGGAGCCATGTTGGGGGCGGCTGGAGGAGGCCATTGGAAAACATCCATGGGTGGTGGAAGGTGGTAGGCGACGATGCGCCATCAGGGTCAAAGGCAGCTGGACCGAGCCTGTCGCACGGGACAAAAAGGGTGGTTCACTCAGGTGCGACCAGCTGTAGAAGTAGGGTGGCGCGGAGAAGCCGCGTCTAGTGGGCTGAGACATGAAGGGGGTGGGGGGGGGTGGCCCCACGCCACGCCGCATTGGACGAAGACGATCGGCCGAGAAAGATGGACTCGTGGCCCAACAGTCCAGGCCGGACGACGCCGAACCCATTACCTAATGGGCCAACGTGGGTGGGCCAATCCCCACCTGACATGTTAGAACAAACACGGACGGAGCCTGCGAATAATCCGGGCCAACCCCAATGGGATTAAACTAATGAACCAGTCCAACCCCTAGTGGGTTGGACCCTAGCGGGTTCTGGAAGACTCGAGTAAGGTCCGGTAGACCTTAGGAACCGTTGCGTCAGGCCGGTCAGACCATGTCGGACCGGGCCTACACCCAATAGGTTTCTAAATAATCAAATTCCTGTAATAGACAAAACAGTTTCCCATTTGACACACCATCAGTGGGATTGGGACCCCTTTTAGAAAGAGGTTCCTTTTGAAAATTCTGGTGGGCCCGACCGAGCCGGGCTGGACCAAGGTGTGATCTCCCACATTTCACGGAATGATGAGTAACTATATTACTAGGCATCTAATTGACACACCATCTATGGAATATGGTCCCTCGTGACAAGGATGAATTTTGGAGATACTCTAAGTGAGTGTTTACGTAGTATGATGGGTTACCTTGGTTAGATCATACATGAATCTGATCGGGCCCTCTGTATTAAATTTCCTATAACATTCTGACCCGGAGTCTGATTGACGCATCGTATGTTGCGTTGGAACCTTTACAACATACTAGTCCTTTGGAAAACATCTTCGTGGAACTTTTTGGTGGTTGAGATATTTCTTACAGCATGAGAAGAGGATCCGACAAGAATCATGTTTGCTTAGTGTGGGAATCTTGTGGCTGGCTGTAACGTGAAGAAAGAAGATCGATCTTCTGTGGTTCGACATCTATAGATCTTGTGTGGGTCAACACTTATCAATCCAACATGGGTAATTATCTATCAATCCTATTTCAGTTTGCGCATAGCGATCCGGTGTGGGTCAGTGTCAATCAATCCTGTGTGGGTCATGATCATATCCTATCGTCATAATAAGATGATCTAGATTTATGTCTAATCATATGTACATGAATACTTATGTTATATTCCATGTGTGAGCTAGGTCTTTTACCTTCATGGTGTTACCTTCATGGTGTTACCATGGTGGTACATTTTCCCTCTTGGTTCACCCTTCATGGTTTTACCATTATGGTACTTCACCTTCAGGGTGTAACCATTTTGGTGTTACCATTGTGGTATAATTCCCTCATGGATCAGTTGTGCTAGTGGCTTAAAAGTTGGAGCCATATGTTTCCTCAAGTATGAGATGAGTATATCTTGATAGGTTGTGTATATATATGGGAATATAATTACATATAATTGATGACTACTTCGTGATTTGTGTTTGAGGTCTTTCATTATTGTTTATCCTTTTTTAACACTGGGAGACCTTTGCAGGACGCAGGGTCCTGATTCTGTATTGTTATACTCACCCCTGCGTGGGCTACGCCAACACCTCGCTATGACTTGTGCAGACAACTGACAACAATTTATCGAGGCTGAGGAAACCAGGATTCGATGGTGCCCATAAGTGGACAATTTGAAATAATGTTCTTCTCTTTCTAATGATCATGATTTGTACATACCCTTCAGGTAAGATCCTTAGTGGGAATTTTAGGAGCTGTTTTCTCTTTCAACAGTACTTTTAATTTCCAGTTGGGCTTGGATTCTGGCCACTTTACATTTTGTAAACTTTTTACTACAGTTGTTCAGGACATGGTTGCTTCTTGTTGTGTTCATGGATTGTGTGTTTGTACATGTTGAAAGGGAATGCCTTCCCATTATAAGGATATGTCTTTTTAGTGCTAGTCTCCAGCCCAAGGCCTATGGAAGGCAAGATTAGGGTAGTCACAACATGGGCCCTAGGGGATGGGTCATGAAAATTTTGTATTAGAGGGGCTTCTTCTACTAAAAAACTATGTCTCAGATCTTTTCAAAAGAGAAATATTGTTATGTGTATTGATTGTGATTTCAGTTTAGGGATTCTGGTGTTGGTATGGCGGTCGACGTATCCAATCACTACGACCCTGAATTTGGATTTCCAACTCAGTGCATGAAAACAAGGATTGTGGGTGTTATGGAAATTTTTTCCATGGTTTCTATAGAGTCAGCTCACAAGTTTTAACATAATGACGGTGGCCCACTAGTTCCTTATCAAGATTCCTCCACATATACATCTAGCAAGGAATCCTAATAGAGTAGAGGATGACGGCCCACCGAGTGACCGTGTGTGGATCTACACCATGATATCCTATGTATATCATCACCAAGAGATCCTTTGTGGATCATCAACAGATGCAAATAGTAGATTTTGCATGCATATTGAGCACGTTTCACAAGTTACAATGACAGAGGCCTCTGAGGGTTTGAGGTGAGACATATCCCTTGGTAGCCGAGGTCTGGCTGGAGGCTGTGGCTACCATTTTCCACCTATATGGAACACCATCAAATAAAATGGTGATCTTATCTTCTAGTCTTTATTAGTGTGTGACCGTGAGGATAGTCCACAAGGTGATGAGGTTTCAGTACATGGGCTGTTTCCTGAGATGATACCTTCCGATTGTGTTCCCTCTGTATCACTACATGTTGGTTAGCATTTAAAACTGGCTACACCGGTAGAGGACCCATTTATGAATAGATACTTTCACGTGTTTCAACATTAGATACCCCTCAGGTTCCAAGGTGAGATCGACTCATAGGCGGATAAGGACTAGCTTGAGGAGGTGGCAGAATTTCCATCTAGCCAGGGCACTATTCGAATAAATTGTGGTCTTGGTAGAGAGCCTTCATTGTGGTTCTTCAGGATGATTTCAGTGTTTATATTACCCTAATCTTATGAAGATGTGGCTTTTCTGTGTATATTCTTGAGAACCTTCATCATAGAAGGGGATCACTTTCCATAAAGAAAAAAGGGGTGATTGTTCACTAGAGCTTCTACATATTTGGCTTGACGACATGTCGGTAGCTGACTATTCATCGTGGCATTCCGACCATCCCAAGTACTCAATGAATACAATATGGTTAGTGCTTTAGGGCTTGTACCTCCAACAGATTTGTGTTTTCGGACATCCGAGCCAGCACTATTACTCTATGCATTCATACTTATGTTAGGGTGATATAGATAACCTTTGTTGTTGAATGTTCTTTGGATGGGATGATACAGCCCATGAATGTAAGAAGTGGGAAAGCAATAAATATAATGATAGTCTCAGAGACATGGGAGTGTAAAATGTTTTGGAAATGGGAATTGATAGGGACATATGCATCTGTAGGGTAGGAGACGTGGAAGTGGAGCTAGGAAAGAAACATGAGGTGGTATACATTTCTATATGTTACAACAACCACCCCAATATGGTCCCCACCATGCTCAGGGAGCTAGAGGATGGGGGAAATGAGTAGCTGGAAGCGGTCAAGGAGTGTGACCCAGGGGCTCCAATAATGATTCGTGGTACAATCTATGTCTACTACTATCTACTGTATTAATAGACATAGGTACCAATCATTCCTTCTTGACTCGAATGTTGTTCAAAATACATAGAGTGTCCGATTAAACTGATGAATTTACCCTTATGTCTAGAGGTACCTTTGGGAGGGGACTCAATAATCCCACTTATGTTGATGGTGTGATCTCACCCGTGAGGTGAGAGTTTCGGTTGAAACCTCTTGGTGGCAGTGTTAAGGCCTTACGGGGATAGTTTGGTTATGGACTTCACATCCACATTTAATACTCAGGTTTACTATTTTAGCAGAAAAGGAAGTATTATATCTTCAATAATGGAATGGGGTTTTCCATTTTCGGCTAAATATGAAACTCTTAAATCATAGGATAAACTAATGAATTGGAGGGTGTAGTTGATCCATTTTAAGTCAGTCAGCCTAACCTTTGTGGTAGTAGGAGTTTTCAGTTTTCAGTTCCAAACTATAGTGGTAGAGTTTGGGGAAATCTTTTTGAAAGATGTTTCTAGTATTACTTCCTCGAAGGGAGAGGGACTTATGCTTGGCCTGGTTACTACAAGAGATTTGTACCTGACTTCTCTAGGGGAGCAGCACCCATGTCAGCTTTAACAAATCAGGGGGATCCTTTCTGGTGGACGGAGAAGTGTCAGTAGATCTTTCAAGAGCGGTCATAGAGACTAACGAGTTCCCCATTCATCAGGGTATTAGGAGAGGGCGTTGGGTATGTAGTGTAACTTGGCACATTAGGGACCAGACTAGGTAGTTTTATGATACATGAGCGGGTAGTGATTTCCTATGACTCAAGAAATTTGAGACAACACGAGTAGAAGGATGCTACCCAAGACTTGGAGTTAGCTGCATTGTCCTTTACACTGAAGATGTTGCAGCACTACGTGATGGGTGAATAGTTTACTATTTCCTCTGATCACAAGAGTCTTGGATATATCTTCTCACGAAATGAACTAATCTTGAGACAACGATGATGGTTAGAGATCCTCTAGGACTATGAATTTGAGATAGTATATACACATTGGAAGGAGAATGTGGTAGTTGATGCACAAAGCAGGATGTATGGTCTGTAGTTGTTGTGTGAGGCATTAGAGCAACTTGTCATGCTGCTGATATCATTTATTGATAATGATGGAGAAGCTTACATCCAGTCTATGACTATCACTCCCCTAATTTTTCAATGAGTTTGGGAGGCACAGCTTGGGGAAGTTGACTGTGAGGCCCGACGTGCTTAGATATCTTCAGGATGATCTCTTGAAGGATTTTGTGAAGGTGGGGAGCACATCATTCTCTTCAGAATATGGACCATGGTACTAGTGACTCATGGGGATGAGGTTTTGAAGGAATTACATACATCCCCTTTAATGGTGGATCCTGTAGGGGAGAAGATGTACGAGGACCTTAGTCGTCAGTATTGGTGGCCGGAGATGAATGAAGCAGTGGCCGACTTTGTATCATGATTCCTAACTTGTCAACAGGTGAACACTACACAGAGATGGAAATAATCTTATGACGATATGATACAGAGACCCTTGGAGTTTGAGGAGGGAGGCCATGTCTTTCAATAGGTCTAACATCTATGAGGATTACAGTGGTTTTGGATGGGGCAACAATCTATCTCTGAGGCTCATCGGACCTTTTTAGATTCATAGTAGAGTGGGGGAGGTGGAATAGAGTTTATCTTTTCCCCCAAAGATGCATTAGGTTCATAATGTCTTCAATGTGTCGCTACTGAGGAGATGCGTGCATGATTTGTCACACGTTATCAACTAGAGAGAGTTGAACTATGATAATGGGGTGACTGTTATAGAGTTCTCAGTGGAGATTGAGGATCGACAGGACTGAGTACTTTGTGGATGGTCGGTCCCTCAGGTTCGAGTTTGGTGGTAGCATGGGAACATTCAATAATGAACAATGGAGCGGGAGGATTAGATTCATGACAAGTACCCTCATTTGATTGATTTGCCTTTTTTTCTTTCGGGGATGTAAATACCTAAGGTGGGGAAAATGTAATGTCCCAGAATTTCCGTATAAATTTTTTAATTATATATAATTATTTTGAGACAGAGAAATCTGACGGTGTGGGACTATGTGGCCTAGATTTCATGGAATGATCCCTAAAAATATCAAGATTAAAATTGCATGAGTCAGTGGTTTTCCTAAAAAAATGGAATAACTCTTAGATGGGAGCACAGATCAGAAATCTAAGGGCACCATTGCGTCTATTATAGCGGGGTTTTCCTCGGCATTCTTAAGTTTAGTTGGTGTTGGACTCTGATGATAAAACCAGAAAATAGCATAATAGTAAATAAAATAATAATATATACTTATTTTATTCTTCAATTGTGTATAATTCTCGAACTGTGTCTCAGATTAAAAATATGAGACCACCGCCGAGTTTGTGAAGGTATTCTTTCTTTATCCAGATACTAACAATAACAGGTGTGATCTAACTATGGATGTTAGTTTTTGGCCATAAATAATTAAATTATACAATAATTATTTTATTGTTATAATCCATAACATCGAAATGGTAACTGAGATTGAAAATATGAGAGTATCGTTGAGTTTTTTGGGATATGTTTTCCTTAGTTAGATCCTACCCTCGACTGGTGCAGGTCGAGGGTGGCTGTTAATAATTTTCATAACTTTTTATCAGGAACGTATAGTAAACGTGCGGGGTAGAATTTTCTAACTTTTGACTTATTTCATGGATCAAAAATCCCAGAGCACCATTGAATCCAAAGCACCGAGATTCTCTTAAGGGAGGATTCACTTCAAATGCAGTTTTTTTGGGAGAAGAAGTTAGTTTTTGGACCTTTTTACAGAATAATAAAATAAAAATTTTCTTATTATTTTATCTTTATTTTCTTCAACGGATGAGTGGTATTAGAGGGACATATATCATGTATTGTCATTAAGTTGCTGGACTCACAAATTGTGTAACCGCACCATTGAAAATTAAATGAGGTTCATTAAACACTCATTTAATGAACATTATTTATTTTTCGTGCGGGACACACTCTTTCTCCTATAATATTTATATGGATCTTAGGGAGGGGTGTTGCCCAAGAATCAAAAAATTACAATGATCTAGAAAAGTACCATGAGACCAACAACTTGGAGGATGAGAATGATTTCAGCGAGCAGTCATGAATGCCACCGAATCATGAACTGATGACAATGCGGAAAGAGGTTTTGTCGATCGTCCTAAATGGATATCTCTTCCAGGTAGGTGGATTGTTTTTATGTTCATCAATGAATTTTTCCATTATCCCAAATAATATCATATTAAATCGGAAGAAACAGGCCAAACAAACATAGCCCGGACCCTCTGCCTCCTCATTCTTGTTATGTTCTTCAGGAACATTTTCCTCAAGTTGAAGACAACTCAAATTAGCGGGTCACTTTTTGACGATGGAAACCCCTGTGAACTGTAGGCACAGAAGGCCCCATGAATGGACCACTGGTGCACGTTCGGTGGCATGCGAAAAAAACTGCTAGCACTCTATGTCGGTGGTGGAATGCAGTGACTGGAGTAGACCAGCGGCCACCGGCCGCATGAAGTGGATGGCGGGGCGTGATAGAGCGCCACAGAGGCTGAAGCTAGTCGACCTGATCCATTCGCATGGGACAAAAATGGTGGCACCCTCAAGCACTATCGACGGCCAGAGGGCTGCGAATGGAAGGGGCCGGGCAGCCCCACACAACACCACGTGGGATGAAGTCGGTCGACCAAATGCAAGATCGTGGGATCGCGGTGGGGCAGCACCCCACCGGCTGGTCAAAAATGTCCCTGTAACCACAGGGGAAGGGGGACTCAATGTTCTACCTTCGGGCGGACCGAGCTGAATGCGGGATGGACATGCTCAGCAAGCCTGACTCACCCTATTGTCTAGGCTGGACCTACGGCCCAGCAAAACTGTGCGGATGGGCTTAGCACCACCCGATGGGCCACTCCAACCTCAGCCTAGGCTCGCGAACTAGCCCGACCGACCCCCAGTGGGCCAGACCCAAGAGGGGTCAGGTAGACCTAGAGACCCATTATGTCTGGCTGGTCTAACTGAGTCGGATCGGGCCATGAACCATCCAGTACACAAATAAAGAAACACTTATAACTGATGAACCAGGTGTCCATTTGACATGTCGTCTGTGGCATTGGAACCCCCTTTTCAATTTGGTCCCTTTAGCATATTCTGGCGGGCCTGATAGAGCCGAGCCAGATCGAGGTGCGATCACCCTCGTTTTCACATAAAGAGGTGTAACTAATAGAAGGGGGAATCCGATCAATGTGTCATCTATGGAATAAGGACCGTTGTGAAAAGTCAATACTTTAGAGATACTCTATATGAGTTTTGATGGCGTTAGACGGGCATCCTAGTTTGGATCATACTTGAATCCAACTAGGCACTCAGTATTAAAATGCCTATAACATATAGACTAGGTGTCTAACAGATGTGATGTCTGTCACGTTGGAACCCTTACGACATGGTGGTCCTTTGGGATACTTTTTTGTGAAACATCGTGGTGATTTTGAAACAACCGAGAGATTGTGGGGAATATCCTCCAAGAATCAAGCATTCTTAGTGCATGAATCTCATTGCTGGCTGTAATGTGAAGAATTTAAATCAATCCTAAATGGGTCAACATATATATATCTTGTGTGGTTCATTGCTTAGCGATCTTATGTCGGTCAATAAATATCGATCTTGTGTGGGTCAAAACCTAGCGATCCTGTGTGGCCGAGCATATATCGATCCAGTGTGGGTTATCATAAGAGCCTCTCAACAGAATAGTACAGTCTACATTGCAGATTAATCATCTATAATTCTGTACTTGAGTTATATACGTAGTTTGAGCTGAGTCATTTACCATCATGGTGTTACTTTTGTGGTGTTACATTTTTTGTACATTTTCCATTGTGGGGTTACCTTTCTATTGTTACCTTTGTGGTATTCATCCCTCATAGATCAGTTGCACTAAAGGCCTAAAAGCTTGATCCTTATGTTTCCTCATGTATGATACAAGTATATCATGATAACATTGGTATATGTATTGGAATATACCTAAGTAGAGTTGATGACTGCTTCATGGTTTGTGTTGGAGGTATTTCATTGTAGTTTATCCATTTTGTAACTCTGGGAGACCTTCATGTGTCCCACGGTCCATACTGACTACTGTTATACTCACCCCTACAAGGGATTCACCGCACCTCGCATTGTCTTGTGCACATGGTGGATAATATTGATTGAGGCTGGGGGAGCCAGGACTAGATGGTGCTCAGAGGTGAACCATTTGATGTGTTCTATTGCAGTGACTACTGATCGTGAGATGTAACTACTCTTCAGGTAGGATCTATGGTGGGCGGTTCAAGAGTTATTTTATCTTTCAGTAGTACATTTACTTTCTAGTTGGGCATGTATTCCATCCCCTTTACATTCAGTAATGTTTTACTACAATGGTTTGCTTCATTATTGGTTCTTTTTGTGGTCATGGATTGTGTGTTTGTATAGGATTAAAGGAACTGCCTTCCCGTTATAGTGACACGGCTTTCCGGTGCTAGTCTCCAGCCCTTGTCTTATGTAAGGCGGGCTTGGGGTAGTCATAGTAGAGGCCCCAGGGGACAGGTCATGACAATAATAACATGATAAAAACATTTCAGTATATTTATTATATTGAGGTTACTATATAAGACATATATAATAAAAATTAATGTGATGAAGTTATAAATAAAACAAAAGATCTCATTGAAGAACATTTTCAGTTCTTCTGGTAAGTCCTATTGATTTTTAGAAAATTCGTTCCATGGATTAATTTGTTACATATGCGGGGCTTATTGGAAGTAGTTATGGTTATTGGGAGATTATATTTGGTAGTTTTGGTCAATTCAATGTTTCTTGAGTGGATCAAATTATCGGAATAGTGACTAACCTTGTATTATGGGGGAGTGACATTTTTATAATACCACTAGGTAAAAATTATTTTGAGGTCCCTCATACATAATGTGATTAAAAAATAGACATATAATGGATTAAAGTAGATTTATGGTCAATACACACTTGAACAACAAAAAAATAAAAACATTTTTAT
The DNA here is from genome assembly GCA_963277665.1 of Viscum album. Taxonomy (NCBI): domain Eukaryota; kingdom Viridiplantae; phylum Streptophyta; class Magnoliopsida; order Santalales; family Viscaceae; genus Viscum; species Viscum album. The sequence continues at coordinate 1,588,120 of OY728127.1, forward strand.
CATTTTATTCAATAGTCATTATGTTTCCCTATTTTTTTCATTTTTTTCAGTTAGTTAACTAGTTTTCTACCCTATGTAATAAATCCAATAAAACAAAAATAAATTGAGGATCATTATAAAATTTATACCCATAAATTCTAAAATATAAATTATAATTTAAATTAAAAAATTCTTATATGTGTTGGAAATAATTCAATATAAGCATACATAATGCACAATAACACTAATTTAACCCTAAACACACATGAAAAGTTTTTACTGTTTATGGGACTATATGTTAAATATGATAGATTAATTGGAACATTAATGGATCATATTTAATATTTATTAACACAAAAAATATCTTGGTAGATGAAATAATTTCTAGTAATTTTATATCATGTAATAAAATATCATTTATTAGAAAATATCATAAATGTAAATTTTGACATTATTTATTTAATTTTAATTTAAATATATAATAATAATTTTAGAATTAAAATATAATAATCTCAATTCAATTTAACATGATATATTCATCTAAATAATAAAGTTACATAATAAATCTTTAAATATGATTCAAATGAATTACATTATGTTAATAGATTTAAAACCAAGTTGATTTGAATTTAAAAACATTTAAAAATATAATTTACATGAAAATATTATTATATATGAAAATTAAGATATAAATTAAAATATATTATTTTAAAAAATCATGAAATAATTAAACTTCATAGAAAATAACAAAAATTCAAGCAATGTAAATTTGTTTGTTCCTATTGTAGAAATGAATTTATTTTGTAATATAAAATTTATAAATGTTATGAAATTTATTTTTCTAATAGTTGTACCATTAGAAGGTAGAAAAAATACATCGATGAAAATGAAAACATTTAATGCTTAAAATATTACTTTTTCTTATATTATTCCTATAAAATCCACTGGATGAACAAAAAATAATTTTATTGAATAGAAAATATAAAATTAAATATATCATAAAGTCTCATGATGTGTTATAGACTTCAATTTTTGGTATTACATGACTTATAGGTTATAAAATGAACTATATATTGTGTGTTACATAAGAAATCATATTGTTCCATAGAAGAAATCTAAAAAATAAAATTAATTATAATAGGAATACATTGTTATATATTGGGGAGTTTCATGAATAATAAATGGATATTAAGTTGTTGGAAAAAAATTTCTTGTGGTTTCAATTTGGTTATTAATGAGGATTTATTATTGAATTTTTTATAAGGTAGATTTGATTTAAATTTGATATCATGGTTGATTTATCTAGGGATATGATGTTATAATAGAAACTTAATGGAGTATCATCTAGTTAATTGTTATATAAGTATTATGATTCATATGAAAATGATGGATCTATGTATGTACGTTTATATGAGTTCATATTTATAGGGTATATTTATATTTATATGTATATTATGTAACTTATATTTTTTATATTATACATACATACATATATATATATATATTATTGTAAAAAATAATATTTGGATGTGGTTTAGGTGCATGGGGTGTCATAAATAGTAGGAAGATGGTATAAGGGTTATTTCATTTTTGAGAAAAATATCAATCGATAATGTGGATGATGTGTTTATCAGGATATGGGAGAGTAAATTACCTAGAAGTGGGAGGGAATACGGTAATTTCCCATCATGTTTATGTTACCCTTCTAATTTATAGATTGGGATTGTTTAATCTATGGTGGTTTGGTGTAGACATGTGGTAGTGTAGTATGTGAATGTGGAATTTTGAATAATATGGTGGTACGACATATAGATATTTGGTAATGAAGATGGATAATAGAGGTAATGGATGTTGTTGATGTTAATTATCATATTTCTGTTGAAATAGAAATAAGTTTTTCTAGTGGCTCTGTACCATTTAATGTCAAAATCACTTGCCTATATATTAATTATTTTTTATATTTTAGTGGTATTTTAAATAAATTGTTTTTTGTTATATTAGATATGGTGGTGTTTACCAATGTATTAATTTATGGTGGGTTGTATTTTAATTATTTTTCTATAGATTGGATTGGAATAACAGGGAATTATTATTTTATATTATTGACAGTAAAAAATGAAATCATGGTAAATTAGTTGTAACACAAATATTGGTGGTTATATTAAAATGAAAATACTATTTATATTAATTTTTAAAATATTATTTTTCATTATCTCGCATATTACCCCTTCATTATTCATGAACATGTATGTTGTACTATTTAAAATGATGACCCAGCTGAGTACTCAAATTTTCTCACACCACCATAAGATCCATCGTGATTTTTTGGATAGTTATTATAGATCCATGTGTACATGGAATAATGTTTACATAACATATCTAAAATATTTTAGATCAATAGTTTACGAAGATATTTCAGGTTTACCATTTTAAAGGATTTAGAGCAAACATTTACAAAAAAAACAAACCTTTTTGTATATTTAAAACCGGTTCCTACTATTTAAGAAACTCTTTAATCAAAAACATGTGTCCAATATATCCCACTAACACTCAACATAATATATTATTAATATCATTTAATTAAATTATTTCTACAAAACCAAGGGAAATGGAAACATAAAAAAGGAAAAATATCTGAATCCAAATAAGGTTAAACATAAATGATAATAAACTATTATCAGAAGTGAGTATATGATAAGATGACATGTATAATCATGAGACATATAATTTTTTAACTTAAACAAATGTTAGATCATAATTCTTGGAATAAAATATGAATACATCATGGATATTTCTCATACCAATGAAACAAGGAATAAATAAGTATTATGGAACACCAATAAGAACATAAATCATGAAATTTTTGATCAGGTATCCCATCATATTTCCCATAGTAGATTAGGCTTCATTCAGACGTTTTACATGGTTAATCACGATTCACTAAAATAATTCCCATAATAGATCTCGCATCAAAACCTTTACCCCTTTTTGAATCAATGTCATTATTAAATTTACAAATATATCATGTCATATAATGGATTTCCTCTTGAATTATGGATCTATATAGGGACCACTTTTCACTTAATTATTTTCTATATGTAAATGTTTTATACCAAAACATCCAACCCTCACATTAATAAAGAACTATATGTAAAACATTCTTTTGAATTTCATTAAATTTGTTTTCCATAATGATCCCATGGTTGGAAAAATAGTTTTATTGGAAAAATCATTTAGAATCGAAGAAATTATTATTGTGTTCATCTATATTTTAAATTCATCCACATAAAGAAATTCATTATAATTGTATCAAAAATAATATCATGAAAAACCCATGAAAAAATACTAGTTATCAATGACATTAATTAAAAATAAATTTAAACACCATTCAATAATGATAATAATTAATATTTTATTTAGACAATATATATATGGGTATGTTGTAAAAACAAGAATTTCCCTAATTAATCAATTTATAAATTTTATGTTACCACCCATAATTCAATTAAATAAAATAGATGTTATTATCATTTGAAAGGCATAATAAGATAAATTGTTTTCATACACAGAAAATAATTTGGAAGTTACAAGGATCTAATAGATGATCTAAATTGAGTAGAATGATATTAAATAATGTATCTTGAGGTAAAAGTTGATAGAAATAATATAGTAACGTCCTCGACCAAGAATAGGTAAAGTTAAAGGTAAATTTATTTCAATAAAAATAGATTTCATGAGTTTTGGAAGTGTCTCATTGGAAATACGTAAAATTCTTTATCATTTTATCGCATTTTAAATTATTTATTTTATAAATTTAAAAGAAAAATAATATACTTATAGGAACCCGGAAAACATTGAGCTTATATTTCAAATAAAATAAAAAATAAGAATGAAATATGTTTTCCAACAAAAACCATTTAAGGTGATCAAATTCAAAATATTGTTAAAATGAAAAATTATATTCTCACATAGGAACTCCTTTTTGGGTTTTAATTACAATGTGTATCAATTATATCTAATTTTTATTACATTTTAATTATTTATCAGAACTTAATAAGGAACATTTGATCCCCACGCATGTTATTCTATTAGAGGTGAGTATGAAAAAGAAGATTACATGATCCTGAAATAGGAAATTTAATTACATTCATTCTCATATAAAGTATAGAGCTCAACTGGTAGGTCACCACTCCACGTAATGTCCGGGTTGATTCCCTTGTTGGAAAGACCGCCTGTCACCATGTTTGATTCCCGAGAGGTCTGGGTGTCAATGTATCTAATCCCCAGTAGCGAGTGTAAACATTTCTTCCATCTCACTGTGAGAGACCCCACAAGGTGATCCACTCCAATCCAGATATCTTCAATAATGGTGGTAGAGTGACATTCCATCCAAATTTTATTCCATCCTATTAGCATAACAAAGTTGACCGCATGAATCACTATCACCATCTCTGCCTCATGGGAATAGGCAAACCCACAACAACCAAAGAAGTAGCCATGAGAATGCCCAAGGGAGTCCTTGAAGATGACCCCACAGCCTGTGTGGCCTAGATTCCTTTTGGAAGCACCATCAATATTGATTTTTATCCATCCAGGTATCGGGGCTTTCCAAAACAATTCCAAAAAGTTCTTCAGCTTCTTGTATATCCCTTTGATTCTATGCCTTCAAAGAATCACTATGTCACCAACCGAGTTATCCCAGTGGGATTTTTGAAGCATAGAAAAATCATTAATAGCAATAAGAATTCTCTACCGACCTACATTAATATTGTGTCACGACCCATCCTCGGGGCCCATGCCATGACTACCCCAAGCCCGCCTTCAATAGGATAGGGGCTGGTGACTAGCACCAAAGAGTAAATACAAATAAAAAGTGAAGGTATTGCCTTTATGAAAGTAAACAAACACAACAGAGTACACTAGCTAATGTAAGCAAAAAAGTAATACTAGATTCAAAAGTAAGTGGTGAATGGTAAATGGGATAGGATACAAACCTAACTGAAAGTACAGTACAAATGAAAGGCTAGAACAACATCAGTAAAGGAAAACATCAACCACCAAGTCATCCTCCGGGAATCCCACCTGAAGGGTGGGTACAGACGGTCTCCTCAGCACATCAGATCCATCCATCCAGTCCATGTACATCTCTCCAAGTGGTCCACCTCCAGGTATCATCCAGCTCCACAAGCCTCAATCTTGATCATTGTTGTCCGTTGTCTGCAACCAACACAATGTAGTGCGAGAATTACCCATGTATGGGTGAGTATAAAGATACACATTAGGGACCCGAGACCCCAGAAGTTCTCCCCAAATCCATGAAGGATAAACCACAAAGGAAACATACAATCACAATGTATCCACTAACTCTATATAGGTATATTCACATACATATACTTAAGTCATCAAATCCATTTCGGCTCCAACTCTCGAGCCCAAGTACAACCTAGTACACACAGGAAAGTTTTCAATCACATCAATGATAATGATTGAAATTCAAGACTCAGCTCACACAGGTATACATCTTTCATAAAGAGATAGATATGATCAGATGAAGTCACTAATTATTCATCGCTGTAGAACCCACGGAGGATTCGAGTACAGTTATCATCGCTGCCGAACCCACAGAGGATTCCAGTTCAGTTTTTGTCGCTGCCGAACCCACAGAGGATTCCAGTACAGTTGTCGTTGTCGCCGAATCCACAGAGGATTTTTGTATGGTTTTATTCATAGATGAACTCATGGTGGATTACAATATGGTTGTCGTCGTCGCCGAACCCACAAGGGATTCCAGTATGGTAGTCATTGCAGTTGCAGCAGGCTCCAGGGTTTCCGCACACAACACGCTCGATTCCGGGAGGGTCCGCTCCTCGAGAAAAGGGTTTGATACATCAAATATCACATAGTCCATAGTTGATGTTTCTCAATGTTCTGTTTCATCAAAAGAATCCCAACGCGATAGACGGTGCGTCAATCAGATTCGCGGTCTGAGAGATATTGGCTTTTCTGTTGTAGGGGCCGGGTTGGAAATATGCTCGTTCCAAACTCGGCTATTATCTAAGTCATCCGGAACTCACTTAGAGTATCTCAAAAGTACCGCCTCATCTTTAGGATCCTAGTGCCATAGGCGGCACGTCGATCGGATGCACAGTCTTCGAGTTATTCACCTTTATGTAAAAACGGGCTCGGCCCATTAAGCGCATTAAGAAAATGGGTCGGGTTAACATAGTTTTGGTGGGTCCGACCCGACAGGGGTGTTGGACAGGCCTGATGAAATGTGCGGCTCAGCCTGAGGTGAGCGGCGTGGCGCGGATCGGTGCGGCGCCACCCGGTCGCAGCTCTGCTGGCTGGACAAGCAGTCCGGGGCCGGGGGCGCGGCCCCCCGGATACACGAACCGGCGGCGCCATGTGGCGCCGCCCTTCCTAACTGGACGGCCTTCACGTCCCAAGAGGCCCGCTCGAGCGGGCCACAGGTTCTCTAGTGTGGTACCCTCCTGGCGTCGCGGCCTTCCTCCGTCCGGTAAGCTGATGAGCCAACCGGTTCTCCTGCCGAAGCGGCCCGCCCTATGCGGGCTGAGGTTCTCCTTAGCGAGGCTCCGTGGGGCATCGCGGTTCCTCCCTTTGGCCTGACTAGCTTTAGCCAGCCGGTTCTTCCCCAGTCGAGCGGCCCGCGGTTGCGGGCCACGGTTCTTCCGCACGCGGCTGGCTCACGACCGCCGCTTCTCAGGTTTTCACCACCGTCCTCTCACGGTTTCCATCACAATCAAAATAGACTATGGAGGGTCATCGGGCTGTGTGCATTATGCCCATGCCCTATTTCATTAGGTGGTAGTAGTTCGCCAAAAATAAACTGTGATTACAATGAATAACGAGGTATGAAAAAAAATCACTTCAAAATGAACAAACCCCTACCTTTAAATAAGGTTTGCGGTAGTCGGGTGATGCGAAAGAATGGTGTCGATCCCATCGACGTCGGTGTTCTTCAAAAACTCAAGAGGTCTCCCAAATCCTCTCCACACAATGAATTCCTCAAAGTGAAATAATAACTAAAGATATTATTTTTTATTCTCCCATGTAATTCAAAATTCAATCCCTTTAATAAATCAATTAAAGAGTTTGAATTCATTAATTGACATGTGTTGGAAAATATTAAAGAGGGAGAGAGGGAGAGGAAGAGTTCTCATTCAATAAGGGGGAGTTGTCAAAATAAAACAAGGGGAGTTCAAGGGAGTTGGGAGGAGTTATGGGGGAGATGAAAGGTTGGGGCTCGTGTGGCCCCACCTCACAAATATCTACAAATGGGATGTTATGTGGGTGTGGGCCCCTCTAATAACTTCCCCATGTAGGATTAAACTACCAAGGTGAATAAAATTGTTCCAACCAATTTTATTTAACTTTATTAATTAAACCCCAATTTTTAACATTCAACCCACAGAAAACGCAACTGCGGTAAAGGTCCCCTTAAGCAAATATCAGGGCTACGAGTTCATCTGTGTCCTCAGATTTGAAAACTGAGCACCATTTCAAAATATAGATAAACCCACACGTACGTTTACTAAATGTACCCAAAAAAACATCGGGAATTGATTCGGGGAACATTGGGCCTTGGAATCAAGTGTCGTCAGAAGCCACAGACTTGTAAAATTCCAAATAATTAATAAAATATATCCTTGAAAATTCTATGTCTTTACATTACTCCCACCTCCGTTATTTACGTCCCCATAAGTCTACAACACACACTAGGAAAAAAATGGGGATACTGAGATAGCATCTGTGCATCCCACTCCCATGTGCTCTCATAGAGGTTCTCTTGCTACCAGTGAATGGGCACCAGAGGGATCGACCGTCCACGTAGGACCCGCTCCTGTCGATCCCCAATCTCCACCGAGACCTCCGCTAATGTCACCCCTTCATAGATGTCATGCTCCCCATGATCGATGATGTGGGTCGGGTCGTGCATGTATCCCCTCAGCTAAGATACATGGATGACTTCATGCACCATGTGCAACTGAGGTGGAAGGTCGAGGCGGTAAGACACCTCGTCTACTCTGCTGGGGACCTGAAATGGTATGATGAAACATGGAGATAACTTTCTACCGCAGGACAAATATCTTTAGACCTCTTCGAGATGAGACCTATAAGAAAACGTGGTCGCCATCCTCGAACTCCAGTGGTCTCTGCCTCCTATCAGTATATGACTTCTGTTTGCTCGGTGCAGTCTTCATCCGCTCCTGGATAATCTGCAACTTCTCCATCATAGCCTAAACCATATCTGGTCCTACAAGTGCTGACTCTCCCGTGTCATTCTAGCACAAAGGTGATCTGCATGGTCGGTCGTACAGAGCCTCGTATGGTGTCATACCAATAGTGGAGTGGTAACTATTGTTGTACGCAAACTCCACCAAGGGTAGGTGATCCCCCCCAGCTACAACCAAAGTCAAGGAAACATGTACGTAGCATGTCCTCGAGTGTTTTTATGGTCCTCTCACTCTGTCCTTCCTTCTAAGGATGAAATGTGGTTCTCAGACTTAGCTATGTCCCAAAAGACTCCTATAACCCCTTCCATAGCTGGGAAGTGAAATGAGCTTCTCGATCAGAAAATATAGTCGATGGCATAGCGTGAAGCCATACGATCTCATGAATGTATTGGTATCCCATGATCTCTACTAATCCCTGCTCTCTGATCAGTAGTAAGTGGGGCGACTTGGTGAGTTAGTCGACTATCACCTAGGTAGAGTCGTGCCCCTTGGATGTACGTAGAAGCCCCATCACGAAATCCTTGGATATCTAATCCAACTTCCATTCCGGGACCTCTATGGGTTGTACCAAGCCTGCTAGTACTTGGTGCTCCACCTTCGCTTGCTGACAAGTGAGGCATCGGGAAGAGAACTCTGCCACAACCTTCATCATACCTAGCCACCAGTGATGTCGTCTAAGGTCTTGGTACATCTTCACCACTCCTGGATGTAACACTAGAGGGGAAGTGTGGAACTCCCTCAAAACCTCCTCCTATAGTGAAACTAGTACCATAATATGTCCCCTGAAGATGATGATGTGCTCCCCTCCTTCAGAAAATCCATCAGGTGCCTACCATGTGGATATCTGAGCACATCAGATCTAACAGTCAACGCCCCCACGTTGTGCCTCTCTGACTCGCTGAAGGAGTGGAGGAGTGACTATGAGTGACTATAGAAAGGCTTCTCCATCTATATCTACAAATGATAACTGCAATGTGGATAGCTTCTTCACCGCCTCTCATATTAGCTGAATACCCAACATCCTACTGAGAGCATCAACTACAACGTTCCCCTTCCCAGGAGTATAATATATCTCAATGTAATAGTCCTAGGGGAACTCGATCCATTGTTGCTATCTCAGGTTCAGGTTCCTCTGCGAGAAGATGTACCTAAGACTCTGGTGGTTAGAGTAGACTATAAAGAACTCTCCCATCAGATATTGCCGCCACATCTTCAAGGCGAAGACCACTGCTGCTAACTCCAGGTCATGAGTAGCATAGTTCTGCTCATACTTCCTCAACTTCCGTGAACCATACTCGATAACTACTCGCTCCTAAATCAAGACACACCCGAGTCTGGTCCCTGATGCATCACAATAAACTAAGTACCCTACGCCCTCCTCTGGTAGCATCAAGATGGGCACTCTAGTCAATCTCTGACTCAGCACTTGAAAGCTCTGCTGAAATCTATCTAACCACATGAAGGGTTTCCCCTTCTTCATCAAGGATGAAAGTAGTGCTTCAACTCTGGAGAAGTCTGGAACAAATCTTCGATAGTACCCATCCAAACCCAGGAAACTACGCACCTCTGTCACTCTCCTGGGTGGCTCCCAAGGAAGCACTGCCTCGATCATCACTGGATCCACTACAACACCATCTTCTGAGATGACATGTCCTAAGAAGTGAACCTCTCGAATCCAGAACTGGAACTTCGAGATATTACAATAAATTTGGTGCTCTTATACTGTATCAAGTACAACCAGCATGTGGTAGGAATGCTCCTCCTCAGTAGTCGAGTATATTTGTATATTGTCGATGAAGACTTCGACAAAACGACTGAGGTAAGGCAGGAATATCCTATTCATTAGACTCATAAACACTGCTGGAGCACTGGATACACCGAAAGGCATAACCGAGAACTCGTAGTGGCCATACCGACACCCGAAGGCTATCTTATGCACATCCTCCTCATGAACTCTGAGCTAATGATAGACTGAACTGAGGTCTATCTTCGAGAACCAACGTGCTCCATTGAGCTGATCAAAGAGGTCATAAATCCTCAGGAGAGGATACTTATTCTTCATGGACACTTGATCCAGGTGATTGTAGTAAACACACAATTGTAATCTCCCATCCACCTTCTTGGCGAATAGAATTGGAGAAGCTGATGGTGAAACACTGGGTAGGATGAATCCCTTTCCCTGTAAGTCCTCCAACTGTACCCACTTCTCACAAAGCTCAGCGGGAGCCATCTGATATGCTGGAGTAGATATCAGTGATGTCTCGGGGTATATGTCTATGTAGAAGTCTACCTATCTGCGAGGAGGTAGTCCTGGTACGTCGTAAGGAAAAATGTCTGCAAGCTGATCCACCACAATAGGAAAACTCGAACTCCGCACATCAACCACTCCAAGGATGAGACTACCCAAATGATGTGTGATTGGATGCCCCCTCCCCTGCATTAGTCCATCCTATGCTGCAAAGGCTCCCTTCACACCGGTGAAGGTGAACCTACTTCTATCCATGCAGATACACCACACCTTGCGCCGAATGCAGTCAATTTGAGCTTGGACTGTAGACAACCAGTCCATACCCAAGACGACGTCATAAGGCCTCAATGCCACTACAAGAACATCCCAGATGAAACTCTCACCTCCTAGAGTAAGATGAAACTTCCGGAACCAGTTTGTAATCATCGAGTCTTCTTTCGTAGGAGTTTCTAGCCGTATGGATCAAGACAACAGCTCCGTAGGATCTCTGAGCTCCGAATAAGGGAAGCGACAATAAAATAATGACTCATACATGTGTCTATAATTACTGTATAAAGGGTGGAGTAGACACATATAGTACCTTGAATAATCTATGGTGCACCGTGGTCATACACCTCGACTGCCTAGAGCTGAGCATGCCTCTGTCCGCCTGCTCCCGGTGGTCGGGGTGGACCTCCTGGTGGTGGTGGTGGTAGAGAATTGAAAGGTCGTCCACCACCTGCCACTCATATAGCTCCTATGCCTCGTCTGCCCACTCCTAATGAACCACCATGGTCAAAACTCTACCTCAGCCTAGGAGGTCCCTCTACTGTCTACTGGTCGTCTTCATGGCGAGGTGGACAGTCTTGATCCATGTGACCCTGTCCGCCGCATGCATAACACTTCCTTCTCCTTAGATAGCTGGTCACTTTTTGGGTACCCCGCACAACCGAACATGTATCCTGAGGTCGTCCACCTGATGGAATGGTCCTCTTGGACCTTGGCGCCAACTGTCTACTTCAAACTGCATAAGACTCTGCTACGAGTCACCCTATGGTGGGTCTTGCAATCGGTGACTACTCGGTGAGAAAGCTCTACTAGAAGGGCTCACTCTAGCAACCTTGCATGTGTTGGTATGCTGAGAGGAATCGTCGAAGCTATGATCTCATGCCTCAGTCCCTAATCATAGTTTGGGCCCTGAATAATGGCCCTAGAACCTTGTCCGTAGTGTATCATGAGAGATTAGTAAACCTCACTGAGTACTGAGCTACTATCATGTTGCCCTGCTATAGATGCAATTACTCCTGGATCCGCACCGCATGAATGGTGGTAGGAACAAACTCCGAACAGAAGAGACACTCAAATAATGTCTAAATAAGAGATACCACATCGTGCACCTGGAGCATCACGCTCTACCATATACCTGTTGCTGCGTGTGGGAGACTTGGGGCAAGGATCACCATAAGGTCGGCTGGTGTCCCTACCAATATGAAAACCCTGACCACAACCACCAACTAATCCTCTGCTACTTAAGGGTCCGTCTCTACATAGAACCTGGGCATCATCTATCACTGAAACTCATGAAACACACTCAAGTGGCCTGCAATCTATGCTGCTGGGGCTGGTAGTATCGGTGGTTCATCGGGTAGTGGTATCGCTGGTTCCTTTGCTATGATGGGGCCATGCACCGAGACCTCCTCACTCGGTGGGTAGCCATCTCGTACGTGACTCGGAACCCTTGCAGGTTGCGTTCTTGGGGCCATCATGAAAAGAAATATGTGTTCCACGGTCAAAACAGTATACCGGATGAGCTAACACAAAGTATTCACAAAGAAAACTTTTGAATCACACATGCAATCTGTGTTTTCATGAACTGAGTCGGAAATCAGGGTTCAGGGTCCGGGTGTATGGATACGTCGGCCACCACACCAACACTAGACTCCATGGACTGAAAACCATAATCAATACTCTTAACACTGTTGATTCACATAATAGAATGATCAGAGTTCTGAGTTATGTGGTAGAACCAACTCTTCTGATACCAATTTGTCACGACCTATCCTCGGGGCATGTTCCATGACTACCCCAAGCCCTCATTCCATAGGCCAGGGGCTGGCGACTGGCACCAAAGGCGTAAATCAAGATAAAAATGGAAGGCATTTCCTTTATGATAGTAAATAAACAAAACAGAGTACACAATACAATGTAAGCACAAAGTAATACTGAATACAAAAGTAATTTCTGAAAGATTAATGGGCCAGGATACAACCCCAACTGAAACTACAGTACAACTGAAAGGCTAGAACAACAACAATAAAGGAAAAAAGAAACCATCGAGTCGTCCTCCGGGAATCCCACATGAATGGTGGGTACGGATGGTCTCCTCAACACCTCAGATCCATCTTTCCGCTCCGTTTACGTCTCGTCAAGTGTTCCACCTCTGGGTACCATCCAGATCCACAAGCCTCAATCACGGTCAGTGTTGTCTGTCGGCTGCAACCAACACAACATAGTGGGGGAATTTCCCATGCATGGGTGAGTATAACGATACTCAGTAGGGACCCCAGGACCCCTGAATGTCTCCCAGAATCCACTAAGGATAAACCAAAAAGGAAAGATACAATCACTAAGTTTCAACTAGATCTACTTAGGTATATGCCCATACATATACTTAATTCATCAATTCCAGTTCAGCTCCAACTCTCGAGCCCAAGTACAACCCAATTCATACAGAAAAGAAGTCAATCACATCAATGATAATGATTGAAAGTCAAGACTCAGCTCACACAGGTATACATCATTTACAACGAGATAGAGATGATCAGATGAAGTCACTGATTTATCATCGCTGACGAACCCACAGAGGTTTCCAATACAGTTATAATCGATGCCGAACCCACAGAGGGATCCAGTACAGTTTTCATCCTCGCCGAACCCACATAGGATTCTCGTACAGTTGTCGTCTTCACCGAAACCACATAGGATTCTAGTACGGTTGTCGTCATCCTTGGACCCATGAAGGATTCCAGTACAGTAGTCATTGTAGTCACAACCAGATCTAGGGTTTCTGCACACATCACGCTCATTTCTGGGAGAGTCAGCTCCTCGAGCTAAGGGGTTGATACATCAACTATCACTTCTTCTGGAGTTGATGTATCCCAATGTTCCGTATCATAAAAAAGAACCCAACACTACAGACGACGCGTCAATCGGACGCCCGATATGAGAGATGTTGGATTTTCTGTTCGAGGGGCCCAGTTGGAAATATGTTCGTTCCAAACCCGGCTGTCATCAAAGTTGTCCAAATATCACATAGAGTATCAAAAAATAATAGCCTCATCGTAAGGATCCCAGTGTCGCAGATGGTGTGTCTATCGGACACACGGTCTTCGAGTTATTCACCTTTAAGTGAAAACGATCCCGGCCTGTTAAGCCCTATGGGCCGACAGGTCGGGCTAACCCTGTTTTTGCAGGTCCGACCTGGCAGGGGTGTCCGACCGGCCCGATTAAATGCACAGCCCGGCCCAGTTCGGCAGAACCCGGTGTGGCGTGGCCCAGCCACAGCTCGGCCCGACAGGGCTGAGCGGTTCGAGCCGGGGGTGCGGCCCCACGGCTACCCGAACCGGCGACGCTAAGTGATGCCACCCTCCCTAACCGTTCGGCTGAAGCGAGATGGCCTTCACGACACAAGCGGCCCGCTCGGACAGGCCGCGGTTTCTCCATCATGGTTCCCTCTTGGCGTCACAGCCTTCCTCCACACGGCCAGCCGATGAGCCGGTCGGTTCTCCTGCCAAAGCGGCCCGCCCTATGTGGGTCGTAGTTCTCCGTACTGCAACTCCGTGGGGCGTCATAGTTCCTCCCTTTGTCCCGGCCGACTTTAGTCAGACGGATCTTCCCCGGTCGAGCGGCCCACGGTTGCGGGCCGTGGTTATTCCACACGCGGCAGGCACACCACCGTCGCTTCTCCGTTTGTCGCCACCTTCCTCTCATGGTTTCCATTGCAATCAATATACACCACAGAGGGTCGTTGGGCCGTGTATGTTCGGCCCGCGCCCTCCATGTTATGTGGTAGCATTTGTCTGAAAATAAACTATCTTTACAACGAAGAACGGGGTATGAAAAAATATCCACTTAAAAAAGAACAAACCCTTACCTTGAAATAAGGTTCACGGTAATTAGGCATCACAGAAGAACAGTGTCTATTCTGTCGACGTCGGAGTGCACCCGAAGAAGAAGCGTTGTTGGAGACTTCGCGTTCTTCGAATCTCAGAGTGTTCTTCGTCGAAGGAGAAGGACATTCTTCATCAGAGGGTCAGTGTTCCTAAAAAATGAAGAGCTCTCTGAAATCCTCTCCACACAACAAATTCCCCAAAGTAAAATAATAGCTAAGGCTCTTATTTGTTATTCACCCAGTTAATTCACAATTCAAACCATTTAATTAATTAATTTAAGATTTTGAATTCAATAATTAACATGTGTTGGCAAATATTAAAGAGGGAGAGAGGAAGTGGAAGAGTTCTCATTCAATAAGGGGGAGTTGTCATAATAAAACAAGGGGAGTTCAAGGGAGCATGGAGGAGTTATGGGGGAGATGAAAGGATGGGTCTCTTGTAGGCCCCACCACAAAATTATCCACATATTGGACGTTATGTGGGTGTGGGACCCACCAATAACTTCCCCATGTACGATTAAACTACCATGGTGACTAAAATTTTTCCAAAAAATATAATTTAACTTTTTACTTAAACCCTAATTTTTAATTTTCAACCCGCATAAAACGCAACTGCGGTAAAGGTACCCTTATGCGAATACAGGCGCTGAAAGTTCATCAGTGTTCTCAGATTTCAAATCCGAGCGCTGGTTCAAAAGATAGAAAAACCTGCACATATGTTTACTGAATGTACATGAACAAAACATTGGGAATTGATTCTGGGCACACCAGTCCTCAGAATCATGTGACGTCATAAGCCATAGACTCGTAAAATTCAAAAGAATTAAGAAAAAAATTTCACTTCAGACAGGTCTTTACAGATTGAATGACTAATTTTTGTAAATAATATAATTTCTATCATTCCAGATAATGTGTAGAAGATCTGCAACTACAAAAATAAAGAGTTTTCGAATTTTTTGTAAAAATTAAAGCTCAACACAATAGTTGATCAAGGAGAAAATAGAGTCAGAAAGTAACCATCTTCAGTCAATGATTTCAATAATAGAATTAAAAAGTGAAGTGGTTTTGGAACAAGGTAAAAATAAATGATTGATGGCCTCCATATATTGATGACATAGGTGACATCTCGAGCTAAGTTGGAAACCAATGGACTGGAGGCAAACATCAGTATGAATACGATTATGAGAAATACGCCAGATAAGTTTAAGTCTAGAAGGTTTGATCCATGGTTTATTATTCAGTTTCAACAAAGAGAAATTGGTTTCAAAAGAAGAGAAAATGTGATTGTAATATGTTTTAGAATCAAGAATACCATTGTGGGCTAGTTCCCAAATAAGAAAGTCATAATCCATAGACAAAGTGTAACCATCAAAAACATGGTCGATATGATCGGGGAGACCTACATTAGGGTAATGCATCACCTCCATTATGGGGTATCATATGGAATCTGGAGATGAATTACATGAAAGAATAGAATTGAGAGAAGGACCTGTCTAGTTGTCAAGCCAGAACATCAAGTTGGATTTTGTGTTAACCATCCATATGGAGTTATGCATGATAAGGACAAAGGAATTTCTAATGGATGGCCAGAGAGAAGAATTGGCATGATTCAAATTTTAGTTTTTATGTTTCTACAGGAAATGATTTTAAAGAAAGGAAATCGAATTTGCCATGGTGTTTATTAAATTCCAAGTGAGTCTGGATTATAGGGAATCCATAAAGATCTTGAGGCCTTTTATTCCAAGCCCCCCTTTCTTGAGGAGTTTATAGCACGTAGACCAGGTAACACTTACAAGCTTCCTTTCAAGGATACTCCCAGTCCAAACAATGTTCTTAATGTAGGAATTTATTTTCTTAAGGAGACTGATAGGAAACCATTAAATCATCAGTGAATAAACCATATGGGAAACAAAAAAATTATTTCACAAGGCAGATCCTACCAACCAAAGAAATAGATTTTTATTTCCAAGAATCATGTTGATTAATGATTTGTTCAGTGATAATATTAAAATTTGAATATCTAGGCATGCCCAAAAACATAGGAACTACCAACTAGGTAAAAGGAAGGGAACCTTCATTTATACTATGAATCTCAATGATGTAGTTTTTTCTAGAAGTGGGAAAACTATTACAAAAAAAATAAATGAAATGTTTCAGCTAATGGATTGGCTCAATATCTCTTTATAGTGAGATAAGGCAGCATTGAGATTAGAGATGTTTTGTTTAATACCATTAATGAAAAGTATTATGTCATCCGAATAATGAAGATGGGTCAGAACATTAAGGATTTTGGTAGCTTAGATGGGAATAATATTTTTTTTGTTGAACTAGGGAGGTGAGGAGGTGGCTAAGGTAGTCCTATGCAATGGAAAAGAGGATAGAAGAGAAGGGATCACCTTCTCAGACTCCCTTAGAACATTTGAAATAACCCACATGAGATTCATTAATATGGATGGAGATACAGGCTGAGTTGTAAGGGGAGTTGATTCTGCTTATGAAAACCTCATTGAAACCAAAACCCTGAAGAACCTTAAAATGAAACTCTAGTCTATTATGTCAAAATCATTCCTGATTTCAATCTTAATAGAAATTTTTCCACCTCTGGATGTTTTATTGAGAGAATTGGGGGATTCCGAATCCAGGAAGTTGTAGTCCTGAAAAGACCGACCCATGATGAACCCAAATTGGTTTCAAGATATAATTTTGTTATATATATAGGATAACTTATTATCCATGGGCTTGTTAATGATTTTGTAATGAGAGTTGATAAGGGCAATGGGTCATTACAGGTGAATTTAATAACCTAGTTTGGTTATGGTGATTTAAATAACTAATAAAATTTTAATATCTCATTTATAATTTTTCATAAACATATGGATTTAAATTTTATTTTTGAATCCAAAATTCTATAAAGTCTCATATTATTCTACATGATAAAACAATCCTATGCAATTTAGATTACCATTTTACAATAACATTAATGAATAATTTTAATAATTATTATTTCAATGTAATATGTGATTGATGACATACAATTCATTTGAATTTCACAGAAACATATACCAAAATGAAAATCAGGTAGCGAGTCAACACCTTTGATTTTCGATGATCAAACAAGATATGAGGTTCCTTAAGAAATATCCATCAAAAACCCTAAAGAATAAGGAAATTACTAAACATAATCAGACCAGTATAGTAATGGGTGTTTTTACGAGGATTAGAAAACATAGTAAAAATTTGATAGGGTATGAATGGAAAAATATACAAGATAGAATATATGATTTTCAATTAAATATTTTCATACATTCATTGAATATGATGAAAAAAATCAAGTCTTTAAGAGAAGATAAACTACTAATATTTTTCTGATGGCTTAATAGAATACGACATAACTGTGTGGGACTATGTCTTAATTCGTATTAGTAGTTAATATTGGGGAAAAAATTATGTTGACCGAATCATGAAAATAATTACATTTCACCGGTTGAATGGTTACTATGTAGACCCATTGATTGGGTGGAAAACATTTAACTCACTTAATGACATATCGTAATTTAATTTCATGAGGAGAACTATAAACCCAATAAATCAATAATATATTTAATTTAGAAATAATTATATGTTTTTTGATAGAACATGATGCAAGAAGCACCAAACATAATTGAATAATGCTCAAACCATATAAAAATAAAGTCAATCATAATATAGTTATATGATATTATTATGTAAATTATTTTGTAAAATATTTTCAGTAATATTTAGTTATGAATATATAATTTCTTCTAAAGATTTAGATATTTAATTTAATGTTTAATTATGAATTATTGATAAAATCAGTATATTTTTAATAATATAAATAAATATTAAAAATAAAATTTATGTAATAAATCATAAAATCAATTGAGGATATCT
The DNA here is from genome assembly GCA_963277665.1 of Viscum album. Classification (NCBI taxonomy): domain Eukaryota; kingdom Viridiplantae; phylum Streptophyta; class Magnoliopsida; order Santalales; family Viscaceae; genus Viscum; species Viscum album. The sequence continues at coordinate 1,606,664 of OY728127.1, forward strand.
ATGATATAATTCTGTAATGATAAAGAAACTGTTATAATAATTATAGGTTAAAAAATTTATTTAAAACCACACATTTATAATTTTTGAATTATTTATAATGAAATTTCACTTATTAAGAATACTAAAAATATAGAAATTGTTTTTATACTTATAGAAACAAATGAATAATCATTCATTTTGTAATTATAAAAAGTTTTTAAATGAATATAAATTAATTTAACAGTAAAGTGAGGTATTTCTCACATAACTATTTCCAATTTATGGAATTTATTCTTGTTTTCCTTACAAAAATTATTAAAATTAAACAAATATTCTAAAAAATATTTTTTTTCACCAGGTGAGCTTATATAGTTTCACGTAAAATGAAAAATAATTTTGAAAAAATTATGTCTAAAAATTATTTTCCATTAAATATTTTCAGTCAATTTAGTATTTAAATTGAAAATATTATTTAAGGAATTATAAAATTTGGAACAGATAAAATGGGATTTATTTTTTATGTAATGATGTCAAATTTTTAGAAAATATATTAATTTTTGTCTTATTGGTGAAAAAATAATAATAATAATAATACTATAAATATTATATAATAAGGAGAATATTAGATTAATATTAATGTTTATGAAAAAATTATCTATGAACAAATATATATTTAATAATTAATATAATGAAATTAATCATATTATAATGAACATATAAATTAATTTTTTACATTTTTTAATTATAATTAATGTTATTTTTAAATATAATATGTTTCTAGATCTTCTCTTTTAATCATGTTTTAAAATGGGTTCATTAAATTATGTAATTTATGAATGTAAAATGAATTTTCATTACTAGAACTAAACCTATTAATTCTTTGGGAATCAAAAATAAATAATTTTCTTTAATGTTTTTTAAGAATAATAAAGGTGTTTTCTAAAGAGGGGTTTTCATTTGAAAAAAATAGGTCACTTGTGCATACATGTGAACTACAACCTATTGGAAGCCATTATAATAACATTTTGTTTAAAATATGATCTGTATTTATTTAATGAAATAATTGATGAATAAATATGACATTTATAATATAATATTTTTCTGATAAAGGTAATCCTTTATATATATTACTTCCTTTTCATCAATTAGAAAATAGAAAAACTATTTAACGTGAACTTGTAGAATACCACCACTAATAAGAATTTATATCATTATCCATTAATAATTGAAATTAATTGATTTAAAAGTATATTTAATATCAAATAAACATTAATTATATAAATTTTCATATTATATTTTTGGTGGAACCATAACTCAGTTGATGAAGGATGAAACACTAATGTTGTTTTATTCTAAATGACCACATGTTCCCAAATGTAAACCCAATAGATTTAGTAACTTGTAAGATAATGACATAAATTCTATGAAAAAGAATAATAATTATTAAATTAACATGAAGAATGTGAATATTCATCTAAATAAGAAAAATAATATTATTATTTATGATAAAATGAAACTATAAAGTAATACAAGAATTAATAGAGTATATTTTTCATATCAATTTTCTATTATTTAGAATTTGAAAATATACCCCACATTTGTTTCATTTGTATTTGGTATAATGAACTAAATCAATGAATTTTTTCATTTATATAATGAAATTCTTGTGGTTTACTAAAACATTTAATTCAATATCCTTCAATTCCATTTTAAAAAAAATACCCTGACGTCTTGAGTAAATTTTAATTGAAACATTTTTTAAAATTTTATAAACTCTATAAATTCCATAATGATGTTCTAAAAATGAATAATTATCCAGAACTGACCATGATACCCTCTGAAACTTGTACCCGACCAAATCTTTAACATACCCGAAAGGAGTTCCCACTACCCAGGGGATTAAAAATAGAACCCAGGCATATAAAAACAAAAAATATTGTTTATTTATGAATACCAAGAGAAACATGTGTAATATATATATCTATATAATGTTTTAGAAATTATGTTTCAAAATATGGAAATTAGTATTCAAAATTCAAAACACAAAAGGATTAAAATTTAATTTAAAAATCCATAAGAAGAATTAAAAAAACTTAAATAATATTTTAAAATTTATAATGTTTTATTTACAAAATTCATGTATAAAATAAATTTTAGGAAATAAATTTTAATTTTTTTAATTATAAAAGTACTAAATAAATTTTTATACATATCCAATGTAGATTTTTAGTTTGTAAATATTTAATAATGAAATATATTTTTCAATAAAATGAACATTTTTTACGATTCATTACAAATAAATCATTCCATAAAATTAAAATAATATGTCATAAGATTATTATAACATTATTAATTCAAAACGTAAATTTATTTTATCAATAAAATATTTTTATGTTTCAAAAAAATATTATTTACTAAAAATATATTTTTGATCAACAAAATGATATTACAATTAATCCAGTTCTTATTTAAAAATAATTTAATAATAAATTATTAATTAGTAGTACCAATATATATTTCATTTATCAGTTAATATTATGCATTCCAGCTAATTAAATGAATAGGTTATAGTGGTAAAATTTAAATAATAAAAATTCATTTTTAGTTCATGCTTGTTGTTTCATATCTTATATTTTATCGAATTTCTTATTTATTTTTCAAATAATTGAATATTAAATGAATTATAGCATAATAAATGTTGATGATAATAACATATGAAATTTTATACTCACTAAAACATGGATCATATGTCATAAAAATTGGAATAATACAATAAAAAAGGAAATTGCCCATATCAGTACACAATGATGAGCCATGTTAAATGTATCATTGAATAAATGATACATTAAATCCTGATGTAAGAATAAAAAACAAATTTTTTTAAATTTGAACATAATTTTTAAATGTATCTTATTATCACTCTTACTAATTGGTTAAAATTCCTGGAAAATTTAGTTAATATATTATTTGAATCCTATAACCGGTAAACTCTATCTCATCACCCTATCGGTTAGAGAGTTATATCAAGATCACCCATCATCATATGAAATATCATCCTTCATCAACATTGTAAATAATATGGAATAACCTTGAAATAATCATAACACATAAAATAAGGTATTTTTGGTCATAAAAAATAGTTTATCAAATATTGGTTGCACTGTAGAAAAGAAAGTAGTTTTGTGAAACTCACATTGAAAAAATGACAGTCCAGGAAGATCAATAATATATAAGGTATAATCGAAACATATCCCTAGTATAGTAGATATTACATATCAGGTTAAAATCCATGAGGAATACGTATTCCATTAAGAGAAATATATTTTATTGATAATTATCTTTCCACATTGATAATAACATTTCAAAGATATAAATTTAAAATTATTTTGAAACATTATTTTGTTGAAATTAACATTGTATGTATATAAATTAATATCAAATGAAAGTAATATTCAAGGTGGTAGTTAAATCCATTCATGTAGTAGATTTCAAAATTAAACATTCATTTCAATCTTTTGTAATGGTTGTAAAAAATATCCCATGTAGAATATATAAATAAAATGAAATTTCAAAAAATTTAATAGAATGAAAAATATCATGCGAAATAAATTTTATTAATTTTTATTATATGAATATTTTTTAATTTTTTTTATAAAACATGGATATATAACACAAATATCATCCATCAAAATGATATACTATATCATTATCACGTGAAAAAAACATTCTCAATGTCCCATTAATAAATTTGTAAGAAACTAATAGCAAAAATTGATAATGACATTTAAAATTTTAGGATAATAAAATAGACTCATTTCTAGAAAATAATGACATATGATCCCTCCTAATGGTAAATGAATATCTACAGTCCTTGTATAATATGATATTTTATCATAAAAATCCTTACTATTTTTTTAAATTTTAAATAAAAATACCATGGTGGAAATTTATTCATATGAAGAATAAAACATTATAAATATATGGATATAAATTAAATAAATTTTCAATGTGAGGTATTTATACATTATAAATGAATATAGGAGCGCATAATACTCATTTCACCCAATGAAGGAATATTTTCATTGAAAACCTCATAATAAGATCAAATCGTTTAATTGAGATTAAATCAAGGATGTATTTATGGGTATAAAATTTAGACACAGAAAAATAATTTGAAAAATCACATAAATATATGAAATAAAATTTCCAAAATAATAATGAAATATTAAATTAAAATAATCAGTGATATACTCAAATGAATTTAAATTTATTTAAAAAACACCTTAGCGTTGAGGAAACATTCAAATCAAAATCCGAAGAATGAGTAAACATAAAATGTATCTTTAAATATAATTAAATATCCTGTATTTATGATATTACATTTACAATATCATTATATAATATATATAAAATAAATTAGTTTAATAACATTAAAACTTGGTTCAATGATGTGAATTGAGATTAAATCCCTTAACTTGATTCCCGACATTACTTATATGTATTTTACATTCTAGATGAGAAAAATATATAAAGCATTAAAATTTTTAAACAACTTTTACTAGTTTAATACATTCAAATTAAATAATTTATTTGTTTTATATTTAGAACACATATAATTATGTAATCAGTTATATCCATTTTGGGTTTTTTTTGTATGATCAGTTCTTATTTTTAGAACAACACTAGTATGTTGACCTTGGTACTAGAAAGAAATTTATTCCCTTATATATGTTATAATAATATTGAAATAATTATTATTTTAATAAAACAAATAATCAATAAAAAATAAATATGCAATATGGTTATGAATAATGATTTGTTTTATAATCCTCAAGATGTTAAGGGGAACATACTGGTGAGTAAAATTATAAATTTTCACATAGAATGAGGTGAAGTAGGATGAAAATTTATTATTACATAATTATAATTATATCATTAATATAATATTATATCTATAAATAATATTTTATATACTATCTATGAAATCTAATGATGATAAAAAATCACTTCACTTCGGGGAGGTGAAAATATACATGTAGGAACAAACGACATTATCATTTCTAAAAGGACAGAAGGATAAAAAGATAAATTTTGTATTTAATGTAAAGAACTTAATTTATTCCTCTTTCTATATATATATATATATATATGAAATCAATAACTATATCTAGAATTTTGAGGAACTCAAGGAAAATTAATTACATCATTTCATGAGGTGGTAATCCACTGTAGAGATGAACAATGGCTTAATTGCAAATATGACGTTAGGGGATGTAGATATACGATATTACAATAACATAATCAAATATAGTTATATGGAAGATATTTAAATTGTTATTTTATTATTGATTAATACTATTTAAATAATTTTAGGATGAAAGAAAATGATATAGCTTGGTTATGAACCATACCTTTTCTTCTTACCACTACTTTATGCATATACATAAACCTATCCAAATATGGTTACATGAATAAAAATTGACCTCTAAAACATGGTTATTGATTTTATAAATGGATTTTGGGAGGTAATTTTAAATAAATTGGGATCTTTTTTTGAGGATAAGATATGAGTTGGTGTTTCACAAGTTGGGGAGTTTTTGAAATACATGAAATATTTTAACATTAATTCTGACTAAAAAATAAAAAATTGTTTAAAAAATAAATTTAATATATTATATGGATTATATGGTCTTTATATATTCATCCTAAAAAAATTTGAGTCCTTTAAAATGGGTTATAAATTAACTTTTAACATAAAAATTTGTAGATAAATGGAATATCAAAATCATTTATAGTAATATATAATCATGTTTTTTTATTTCAGGTTTGTTAAGGGTTTTAAATAATTTTATAAAATATTACAAAAAACTTGACTACTGCCACATTAAGAAAAAATCACATAATTTGACATCTAAAACATACAAAAAAATTAATTATATTCAATTCTGTATAAAATAAAAATATTATTTATTATTAATCTATCCAAAAATCATGACTTTTTAATTTTTTTTAAATCATTTACATTTACCTTCTTCCCCTTAAAATTGCACTATGCCAATGATTAGAATGCATTTATGGATATAATTGGATCAATAATATAAAAATATCAATTTCTAATATAAAAAAATTAATTTAATGATCCTTTAAATAATATTTAATATTCATTTATAACTTACCTTTAACCCAATGTGAACAAAAAATAGATATTTAAAATCAACAGTGACATGTTTTGTAATTAATGTTTCCTAAAAATATTATAAAAGTAATTTTCAATAGAAAATAGAAGAAAATTTTCATTGATTATAATCAGAAATTTTTATTGACAAAAAATATCTATAATATATAATAATGGAATATTTTAGTGTCATTTTTAGTGTTTAACACAATATTTTACACCATAATTTTATGATTAACCATTATATAACTGAAAATTAATTATTATCGATATAATATATATATTCATAAAATAAATGTGTATCATTAAACTGTTATTAAACATATAATTAAAAATTTGGTAAATTTTTTATAATATTTAATTCAAAAATGTTGTTGAAGTGATTTTAAAATAATATAGAAAAATTCTATGTTTTAAAAAATGCATTTTATAAGTATAAAAATGTTTTAATACCACATTACATTATAATGTTTATTAAATTAAAATTTATTAGACAATGATCAAGACATTATAAATTATTAAATTTGTAATGTAATCTAATATATAATTGTATTTCATATATATTTATATGAAAACAAATGGTTTTATAAAAGATGTATTATTTTTTCTATTAATTACAAATTCAATCTCTTTAGAAAATTAATATTAATAATTTCACATATTATTTTTACATGATGAATTAAAAAATACTTTTAAAAATTAAAATTATATTATTTTGAAATTATTATATTGAATAAATCTATATAATACATTAAAACGAAATTTTTTACGAAATACAGTCATCTTATTTTTGCTGAATAATTACGTAATATTATTATAATTTGTATAAGTCAATAGTCAATATAAATAAGTCATGAATCTAATTTTTTATAATATTACGTAGGATTTTATATTCTTCCCATAAATTTTAAATTCTTTCCTAATAATTTTATATCATGACTATTAAAAATTATCTTTAAAATATCAAAATCATTTCCATGTAGCAGAAGATACAACATACAAACATGGATGGAAATAATATTTAACATCTATAAATAATATTATCGAAAAACAAAATCAAAGAAAGATAATTAATATTAATCTTTAACAATCTTTAAAAGTAATTAAGAATGTTTTCTTGGATAACAAAAAACTAGGTTCCCAAATAAGAGGACATTAGATGGAAGTAAAAATAGTGGAATTGGGGAAAATATAAAGTGAAAAAATTGGTGTGGAAGGAAATAAAAATTTGATAGAAATGGATTAAATGATCATGATAATAAAAATCCCTAAACCAATGAGGTGTGAAATAGGCCATCAATTTGTCATAAATGAAGATAATATGGAAGAATTTTTAATTAAAATTTTCTTTCATTATAACGAATAGCTGTTTTAATAGACTGACTATAAAAATAAAAAAATTTATTTTATGAAAAGTATAACTTCATTATTAATTAAATTGTTAAAAAATAATATATTTTTCCTCTAAATATTGAGAATCCAATATTAATATTTAATTATTGAATTATGAAAATAATCTTTTCGAATATCCAATAATCATATAAGGCTAAAAAGATATTCCTCCTATCTTATGATATGAACCAAAAAATGTTGGGGTAATAACATGGTATAATGATTTTTAATATTTATAATCCTTATTATTATAAATTATTCAATTAATACCTAACATTCATTAATAACATTAAACGATCAATATATATCATTCAAAAAATGCATAACTCTATATATTTAATTTATCCAATAACCTCAATAGTAAGGAATATTTTAATCTCAATAGATATATCATACTCTTCAGATTAAATCACCTAATATGTAATATTATTCATCTCAAATAATGATTCACGATTAACATAAGGGTTATATATTATTCAATCCAATAAAAAATATCCTAAAATATAATTAATGACTTTATTATATGACCCCCTAAAACCTAAAAAATGTTATATATCCTTTATATTTTTTGATTTACCCTAAAAATATAATACCAATATGGTACCCATAACTACTGGGATTTCTTCAAATGAATAAATCATTACCTCGGGATTTATTTAAACCATTCATCAATGAAAAATAATAACATTCCTAAAACCACGCACCCAGAATCTATTTTTTTAATTCAAAGTCATTTCATATAGGAACTTTATACAAATATATGTGACCTAATTTCAAAAATCCAATATATTAAACATAAAAATGTAATATTTTATCACTATTACTATTCTATGTCATTTATTTCTAGATTTTTGTTGATTTATGAAATACCCTTACATATCAATACTCCAATAATAAATTGAGTAGTTTCTCGTTATAAAAATATTTTTTATTTTACATTAAGTGTTAGAAATATATAATAAAATTGAAAAAAAATTAAACCCCTCTAAAAATAATTCATTTTTCATGATTCATTATAACATGTGGGAAGGTACTACATAAAATTTTGGATATCAAATACTCAAAAATATTATACATTTGCATTATCAATTCATTGTTATTAATGATCATATTTTGAGAAAAATGGTGTTAAGACATATTAAATATTCAATTTCAAATAATAATAGAATTCATACTCATGAATGTAAAAATAATAAAATTTTAAACATGGTATAATGATTTAACATTAGACATGATTCATATAATCTAATATTTATGATAAATGTGAAAACAATCTTTGAATAGTCGATACATTAGAAAATGATTTATTAATAATGAAGAAAATATGGTAATTAAAAAATGCATTTTCCTATGACTCTTATATTAACTTGTAAATATGAAAAAAAATATCCAAAAAATTCCAATCATCTATTATTATAATCTTATAATCAGATAATTTTTTACTCTACCCAATTCCCTTGAGAGCTGTATCGGGGTCACATTTTATTATGAGGTTTATCTGGCCTATACATTAACATAAACAATTTACATGATCCAAAAAAACATAAAAATGAATATTTTTAATTTTCAATTGCACAATAACAATTTTGATCGTTCATTCCATGATTTACGTATGGAAAAAAAGTGTGTTCCATGACAATCACTTCAAAACAATCATAATCAACCTAAATAAAAAATAAAGACGAGATCATTCCATAGTATCCTATTTTGATCATATCTATAATTATTTTTTAGATTAAAAGGGAAATACCATTAAAAAGTAATTAATACTATTCTAGAAGAGAGTTCTATATTCTATTAAAAAACCATTAAAATAAAATATTTAAAAAATACTATTAAAATAGATTTATTTGAAAATAAAAATAGAAAAATATAATTGATGGTTCAATTAATATAACATTCATGATGGTAGGCAAATATTTTCATATCAAAAATGTGAAAAATAATATTTATTTCATACATTATTACTGATTGTAAAAAATGACCCATGGAAAAATGATATGAAATTTCAAATTAAAAACATTTAATAGAACATGAAATAAAATATAAAATAAACATTACAAATAAGTTATGGTTACAATAAATAATTATTGAAATCCTTTTAGAAAACATTTATATATATGGAATTTTTGCCCCTTCTTAAAAAAGATAAAATAGTTGCATCACTTACACACATCAATCATTATGTATTTTTAGACTCTAAGAGACAAAATGTATAATAATCATTAAATAAATATTAGAAACTATAGGATAATAAAAAAATCATCATGGATTTAATATCATATTATCTGTCCCAATGAAAATCTGGATTCAGAAAATCATGAATTAAGAAGTTATTATATAATAAAATTCCTTATAATTTTTGTATCTTTTGATTATAAATCATTTAATAGAAATAAATAAATTTATTCATTATAGAAGATAAATATAAGGGGATAAATGATTTAATATTTCATGGGGATTTATATAACCCTCATAAAAAATACATGTATAAAATAAACATATATCCTAAGGAAGGAAAAATATATATGAATAACCCTTAGTAAGATCATATCCTTGATTTTCGAATTAATCAATTTGGATTTTATGTGTAATGAATTCAAATGAAAATAACCCATGTATATACAATAAAAAAATTACCCATTTATCACAATATTTTGACATATTGTAATCAATGTATAATTCATATAACCAAATGAGAAGTAACAATGTTAAAAATCCCATGACTGCATTGATAACAATCTATATGAAAACCTTTTTTATGAATTAAAATTAATTGATACACAAAATACAATGATATTATAATTATTGATGAAATAATATGTAAAATATATGTATATATACATCATAATATAAATTATGAGTGAATCATTAAAACTAGGATCAATGAAATGAAATTGAGAAAAATCACTTACAACAATTCTATTCATTCATGAATTTCATTTAAAAATTGTATAAAAAGTTACATATATTATTTTATATCATATAAACTATTTCAATTTAAATTTAAAAAGAAAATTTAAATAAAATAAAATAATAAAATTTAATTACACACAAAATATTAGAATGTTAAATTCAATGATGAAGTTATATAACCCCATAAAAATAAATTGAGTTATGAAATTTGTAACACATGGTAACATTCATGTAAAATTATAATTGATGAAATAATTCATTTTTGAAGTTTATATAAATTCATTTATTTAGTATTAATGATATTACATGAATTATTGGAATTATATACAACATATAAATCAAAATAGGTCCATAATATTAAAATATTCCATACATAAGGGAAATTATGGGGAAGTCCTTTACTGTGAGTCAAGAATACTATATATATCATAAAAAATTAAAATTAAAATATATTAATTAATTTTTATCATAATAAACATTCAAATTTTTATTAATATTTATATATAAAAATTTATTTAATTTAATTTAATAACATATTTAAATACTTATTCAGATAAGTCCACGTTGGACGTTTTGAGAATATTTTATTCATTTTTTCAAAATTGTATTGGTATGATGATCATTGTCAAAGTCATAATTACATAAAATTATTTATAATAATAACCATCATCAAATTATAATATTTTAATAAAATTTATTAAATTAAAACCAATCATGTATGTTTTTTTTAAAATGAACTGTGTTATTAACGTTGGGAAGGTATATTGTACAAATGCATGAGTAACATTTCCATTTCTAAAAATTCATTACTGAAGAAAATTAAGAATAATTTTTTATTTATGAAATATAATAATATTAAAAATTGAAAAAATGAAACGAAATATGCATGTATATTTAATAAATTTTATTTGGCGGTGAATGAACAATTTCCTCTATTGATGGAGGAAGTAGTCCACGCATATGCATAAAAACGTTATCATTTTTTAGTGAATTGAATGGTAACCTAGAAAATGATATATAATATATTGAAAATGATATATATAATTCATGTTTATCTTAATTGTTTCAATTATATCACATTATATGATAATGTTATCTCTATCTAGTTCCATGTAAACTGTTGATGAAAAATGAATCACAACACATTGTAGGGCGATTTTCTGCTGAACACATGAGCAATGCTATTATATCTCATACATAATGGAAATCAATATGGTATATATGAAAAAATAATTAAAAAATAACAATTATGTTTCAAAAATTATATTTATTTATAACTTCTATCTTTTTAATAATTTTTCAGAGGTAATGATGAAAATTGAATTATATTGATTCGTGTGGTGGTAGATCACCATATAGATTAATTATGTTTTGATTTAAAAATTTATAGATGATTATATTGATTTAGGAAATGAAATTGACTAAATAACATATGATTTTATGGTAGATATTATTATTATTATGTGAAGATAATTTAATAATATTTTATGTATGTTAATGAAAAAACAAATGAAAAATGCTCGGTTAGGCACAATATCTATTTTTGGACAAACTGTTTATATTAGAAACAAAATCCATTATAATTTTTATTTCAGGTAAAAAATAGACCAGGTTAATGTGTATAGTGTAATGAAATATATTTGGGTTGATATTGGGTATTCCCATGTTATTTATGTTCTGATAGAGTGTAGAGGTGTAGGCCTTTAATAAATATGGTAAGTGGCACACTTTTAATTTTTAAATAAAAAAATTGATACCCACTTTATTCACCTAAATATGAATCTAATGCTTATCTTTGTGAATTATTTCATGAAATATGGTTTATATATGGCCATAAAATAGAATTTTGACATGTTTTAAAGTCATTTTTATCATTATCATTGTAGTTTAACCACCTAGTAAACATGTTTTCACCATAACCTTTATATAATATTATTCTTAATTTCACAATTACTTATAGAAAAATATATATTTTATATATTAAATATATAAATTATTATGATTCAAAATATTTAGACCACTTTTCCAAATTTAATTCATAAATTTTTTAGAATTTAATTTAAATTATAACTCAGTTAGGCGATGAAAAAGAAGTTTTTCAAGAGTTGTATATTTCAACAATAAGATAATTTTGTGTTAAATACATGACCTGTAAATATCATTATATTAATTTGAATTAAGAATTGTTTATTTAAAAAATATATCTATATAAATTAATTCCATTATCATTTTATTTTTATTAATAAATTAAAATTGACAAACATTAAAAATATTAAAATGGTTTCCAAAATGAACAATTTTTTAAACCCAAAATATTATCTTATATAAAAAACCAATATGAAGATGATACAACTATTATTAAATGTAATATATATAAATAAAAAATAACTATATTACCTAATATCATAATAAAGACATGAAAGAAATTTTAAAATGGTTAATTCATTGAATATAAACAACTTGTTTTATAATAAATGATATTTTTAACTATTCACATAAAAACATATTTCCAAAAAATAAAAAATATACAACCTAATTTAATTTTTTTGTGATGATTTCAAAATTTATTTTCATTTAATAAAATGGATTTTCTATATTATCTATAAATTATTATAATACTTGTATAAAAAAAGAATAAAATTATTTTCGATAAAAACATATTTAGAAGAATAAAATTAAATTATTAAAAAAATTGATTACATATTAATTATTTTTCATCAGATATATATATATATATATATATTTCATAATTTATATAATTATTTTCATACCCTTCAATTTAATCATTAGGTCATAACTATTATATTCAAAATAATATTATTTACTGGTTTTTTAGACATGATGTTTTGTTTCTTGTAAGTTATCGAGCATAATTTTTTGTAAAATATATGGGTGTTATAACACCCGTCAAGATAATTAATTTTCTGGAAAAATTTTACAATCACAACACCATAAGTTATTCATTTTTATTACATTTTTAACAATTGTTCTTTTAAACCATGATTGTCCCCCAAGAAAAGTAATGAGTTAAATGAAAATATATTTGGAATAAGCCTAATCCATCTAGTGAAGGAAACATGATTACATCATTAAAATAATTCCTGGTGGAGAATAAATATTATCTCCGGTGATGTCATTGGTTAATATATATTCCATTAAATTTACTTTTAAAACCAGTCTTCTAAAAAATACCTCAATCCCTTTAAAAACATATTTTCATAAAACCAAAAATTTAAAGAGTATTATTAAAAAAAATTATTAGAAATGATCCATTAATTTTTTTGAGGATTCATAAAATAAAATAAAATATATTAAAGTGGGAAAATATGATCCTATCATAAATAGATTAAATAATTATTATTTTGAAACATTTCATAAAAATAGTCAAAATATACCAATGTTGAAAATGATAAAAAAATTCCACATAGAAGAATTTTAAATTCAATCAAAGACAATTTGTAGTGAGTTTATAAAATACTTAATGTTTAGTTAATATCATTTATTAATACTTTATATATAACCTTAATGTAAAATAAAAATCCTTTCCATTAGAAATGTGATAAATATTGTATCATTTTCATAAAAACATTTTATGAACCATGGTCATTACCAAATTAGAGATAAATGGTACATAGTAATACAATTTATATAAATACCCATAGGAATATAAAAATTAAATTTGTTAATCAAAATAGGATCAAATATTTTCCATTATAGGAAATCATGAATATATAATACCAATTAAAATAAAATTGTAATATAATTCCATTACGAATTTGGATAATTTGGAATCAAAATACACATTAATGAATAAAATCAAATGAAACATTAAATGAATCAAAAATACTGAGTTTCATGACTTAAATTTTTAAAAGGGGTGTATATTCGACTAATAAAAATGACAAGTTAATTTCTCAAAGATATGTTTCTAATAATTAAAATATGTCTCAAATAAGTACTAAAAATATAATATAATATAATTCAGATTTAATTAATAGAACTATTATGTATATGAAATGTGAATTCGAACTACAAAATACAAATAAAATATAAAAAAATACAATTTCACACATACTCTTGACATAATATAAATAATCAATAATTGATGTCACATAATAAAAAGGAAATTTAATTACAAAATCCATTATAATTTCATAGAATTCTATTCAATTCTCTTAGGATGAAATAATATAAATTAAAAATTGAATCTCCATTATTCATTAAATATTAATGATATAACAAGATAAATGAGTAGTATAAAAACCCGAAACATGATATTCGTTTCAAACCATTAATGTGGGCCGTAATGAATATAAATTGAGATAAAATCCAATAATTTGAATCAATACTTTCCACACATTTAATTTATATATTGATTTATCCTTAAATATTATATAATAATTTGATTTCTGCCATTAATTCATTATCTTACATTTGATGATCTTATTGGGGTTCATGTTTTGGAAAAGATGGTCAAAAACTCATGCATTAAAAAATCATATATAAAAAAAGTGTAAAAATTGTATCAGTATGCATTTAAAATATGATAATATTTTTTGAATGAAAATATGATTTTTTTCTAGAAAAATTATCAAAAATATCAGCTATTCCCATACTTTTCCCTTTCCCATCATTACACCCTGTGAAGAAAATATAGAAATGTTGGATGAGAATGAGGATATCATTAAGGATATAAAATTATTACATTTTATAGTACAAAGAAAAACATGGAAAAATTATTAATTTTACCTTTATAACAATATTATATGATTTAAATGAATGAAATAATATTTTTATTAAACAGAAAAACACATTCTTTGACAAAGAAATCATTTAAAACACATAAAAATGAAATATAAATCATGCATTTAAATTAAGAAATCATAACTCATATCACTATTATGTATTGAATAACTAATATAGTAAATAACCTACTTCAGATTTCCAAATTTATTAGATATATATATCATCGACCAACCTAAATTTTCATATCATGGGACCACATTTCTTTGTTTATAATATAACCACAAATCCTTTGATAATAACATAACCACTCATCCATGGATTATAATGGAACCACCTTTCGATGTTTTATAATGTAATCATTGATCCATGCTTTATAATAGAGAAAGGAATCATAATAATTAATTCCCAAGAACCATAAAAGAATTAAAAACTATGAAATATTTCATTTTAATCATTATATCCTTGAAATAATAGTACAATATTGTATTAAAAACTCTTTCAAATGGAAAAATATCAGTTTATTTTAGTAACACATATTTAATGGAAACTAAATAAAATATGGGAATTATTGTTTATTGTTGAATTTTGGAATTTTTATAAAGTAATATGAACAAAAAATAATTTATACAATTTTGGTAAATGAATATTTCACTGAACACATAAAAATAAAGATTAATATTTTAATTTTGAATAAAATTAAAAAATTTAATACAAATATTATTTATTTTGAATGATATAAAACAAAACAAAATATATTGTTTACAAAAGTATCATGTTAATATAATTACATTCATTAAATTATTTTAAAAAAATGTACATAGTAGAGAAATTTAGTTTGAAGGAATTCATTAAAAGATGATTTATAAAAGAAATGTACCTTACCTATTTGCGAATATTTTAATTATAATCTGTATGAATGAATAATATTATAAAATTATTATTTATAACTATAATAGAATAATTTGTGATACAAAATGTCAATATATCTTTATATAAAACTTATAATTGAATATAGGTTAATGGCATCAAAATATAACTCAATAAAAGGAAATTGAGATGAAGGCTCTTACATTGAGTTTAATTCATCATACTCAGCCTTTATCCAAATGAATAAAAGAATAATGTATATAATTTACTAGATTAATAATATTTTTCAATTATTATTAGTCCATTATTTTCACTTATTACCATGTTAAATAAAATTAAATAATCATTTACGCATATAGAAAATGATTCGGCGATATTTTATTTTTATGACCAAATATTACATCGGTCGGTTAAAAATTGTCATATAGGTAATTTTAATTACTCTAGAATAATAATCATAACATTATTATCATAATTATAAATAAATTATACTTTTTAAATACCAATCATGACAAATGTTCATGAAAAAATAACATTTTTAGAATCACGCAGAGGATATGGCATAAGTATGCAGGAGTAACATTTCATCGTTTCAATGATCATTGTTCATAGAAGGTTAGTAATAATTTATCTTACTCTACTGATAATAATATATTAAAAATAATATTATTTATTTAAATTTACTTATATATATCATCCTTCTAATATCTTTATGAAAAAAGTATCTCATTACTTCGTGGAGGTTGTATTCCATATGTATGCACAAACGATGATATCATTTTTTAGTGAACAGTGGAAAATGATAAATTATATTTATTGAAAGATAATTATTTATATAGTATTGTATTTGTGACATGTTTTAATCATATATTGATTATATATTTACTTATTACCTCCCATGTTAGTTGTTTGTGAATAATGAATCACATTACATCATGAGGCGGTTGTCCTCTATACACAAGAGAGGCAATATCATATCCTCCGCCTAATGGAATGTACAATGGAATAGATGATAAAATAAATAAATATTTATAAATATGTTTAAAAATAATATATAAACATTAAAAATATTTTTTAATAAAATGTTGATAGATAATGATGGAAAATTATTGACATCATTCTTTTGAGGCGGTAGTCACTATACATATGAATGTTTATTCTTTATCCCATATAATGGAATTTGGGATTGATATAGGTTAAGTAAATAAAATTATAATATCTCAATATATAAGATACATTTGAATTATTATATATTAATTATTGGTCAATATTTTTAAAAGGGATATGATGTAATAAAATAAAATGCACAATTAAGAATGATTCATCTTCTTCGAACATCTTCCTTAGGATACCAGCAAAATCCATCTTAGGGTGTAGTTATGGTAAAATTAAGGTCCAGATGTAGAGTGGAGAGATTTTGGGAATATTTTTTTGGAAGGTTTTTTCGGATTCACTATACATTGTTGGTGTGATGGGGAGAGGAGAGTGGGTGGCATTTAATAAGAGGGGTGGGTGGAACACATGAAATTATTAAAAAGAAAGACATGTAACCTCATAATTCACATGAAAAAATATCATAAATAGTAAATTATCTATAAACAGACAAGATAGGGTGTAAAAATGATATAAAATTGTTTTTAGACATGTTTTTATGTTTCATCAATCACTATCCTTTTTGTTAAACCCCCATAAAAACTAATTTTCATATTAACTATGGTAATTGTTTTTAAATTTTTTAAATATTCAACATGGTAAAAAACATAATGTTAAACTTTTATATAATATATATTTTGGTGATCCTAAATATGAAATCTATTTTTGTAAGGAACCAGCCTTATACATTACATAATATTGAATTAAATGAATAATTCACATTGAAGATCTATTCCAGTTTAGAGTTTTAGAGAATTAGGACATAACTATTACAAATCAAAAGATTTCAATGCAGACACCTCTTCCCAGTATCCATTTTTATTAAAAAACATGAACTCTTGAAAAAAAAGTGTCTTGTCTAGTTCCCTATTTAAGACAACGTGAATTTTTCTTGATTCCATCGTTGACCCTATTCCACATTATGTCTTGTGAAAAACATTTCAAAAACATGGGATGAGAATGTAAAGCTCAGTAAGGGATACACAAAGAAAGAAAATTGTTAGTCTTTTCAAAACAAAAAATAATCCATGAATACTTTAACATAAGTAATACTTTTCTCCATTATGAAGTAGTAAATACTCTTCACTGAATAAAAGAACATTACTTACCCTTTTGTAACCAAAATATTACAATAAAACCCATATAAAGAACACATAACATATAAAGGTAACTTGGGATATAAACAAACATAAATAGAATAACCATATGGTCGACATCCACACATATCAATAAATGGAATAGCCTTAAAACTGACTTCCATACACAATGCATTGGAGGTTATAATGTAACCACCCGTCCTGGTATTCAAGGCACCACCCGTAATTTTGTTTATCATGTAACCACCCGTCAAATGTTCGAGTACAAATATAAATTCATAACACATAAAAAAAATATAAAGGAAAGAAAAAATTTCCACATTTCCATCAAAATATATCACATAAATATATTGAAATAACAAATCCATTATCAAAACCATTTTCAATACCAAAATACATAAAAGTGTATATGGTATTTATTTTATTTTAAAAACATTACGACTTGTTCAGGAATCCAAAGATCAAATAATACTCACGACGGATGAAAAAGTCGTTGTCACCGCTTACGTTAAAAGAAACAATCAATTTTGGTGTTAAGTATAAATATTTGTAGGAAAAGATTCCCTTTTAATGGTCAAGGGTGTTTATACATCGTATAAAATAAAGTCGCGTATTAAAACAAAATATCCCTAAATGAAAGGATATTGAGATGAAGTCCCTTACAAAGATGGTCTCCTTAGATTATAGATAATTAGATTGCCTAATTTTGAGTGAAAAATATAAATACACTAAATAATATTTGTTATTTAGTGTAAAAAATTCATATTTATTTCATAGGATGGCATATTCAAGAAGTACATGTTTAACCAAAAGAATCGAAATTGGGTTAAGAAGTTCTCTAGAAAAATTTCAACGACCTAACAGCATCACATTAAAATTCAGAAACTGAGTTGATGAGAGAGAAAAGGGTATCTCATCACTTGGACATAAAATTTAAATCAATAAGGATATATTAGAAAATATCGCAACATAATAAGATGTGAAATAAAAGACATAACAAAAAGAAGTCTTTTAAAAAGTGGAGGGTGAAAGGTTCCCTTACTAATTTAGTAACTTACAAAACATACACCACATGAAAGAAGGATCCTAAAAGGAAGAAGTAAATACTCATAAATGAAATTATATTACACAAAGAGTACAATAATGGGCAGTACATTCACCACAGAAAAGGAAATAGTGGAAAATATACCATAAATCTCACGGGAATAAAAAGAGGGATGAAACCCTTTACCACGTTGTAATCAACTGAGTCGTGTGACCAAAAGTTAATATCCACCAAATGAATAATATAATAAAATGAATATAAATAGAATCATAATAATATTTATCAAATTTAAGTACACAATACACCACATGAAATGAATAAGTGGCGATCAATGGAAATCCCACGGAATTAAAAGTGAGATAAGAAATTTCCTTTATCTCGTGTCTGACATGACTCGGTCGTTCTTTAATCTCCTTAATAAAAAACAAAAGTTATTTTTTACTTTCTTAAGAACATTTTTCGTGTTTATTATTCCTTTTTATATCACTTATTACCATGTTATAAACATTATGTAATCATTTAAGTTAATAATGTTCGTTTTGTCAAAATTTGGTACTTAAGTCAAAAATGGACTTCTTATATTTACATGATGTTCATGCGGTCAAAGGATAATTATATCCAGAATGATATTAATAATATTTATATCATATATATCATATATATCCATCATATACAAGAATTAATTATAGTACATAACATTTAGAGGTAAGAAATGAAATGTATCGTTCATGGAGACGGTAAGTCGTACGTACGCATGATCCCTACTTCCATTTCTATTTCATATTTAATGGAATTAAAAAAATAATGATACATAGTAGTATTATAATTCCAGTATTTTATCATATATAATATCATTAAATCTATCCTTTATATGTACCACATATGGTACGAATGAGTCATATCACTTTGAGGGGGTGGTAGTCTGCACTTCCTATAATGAGATTATCATGTTTACCCATAATGGAAACCATAAAGGATTGCTATAAATGGAAATTACAGAATCATAAAGAAAACATAATCATAATATATATCATATATAAATATAGTGACATCATAATATCCACCATGAGAGGCGGTAGAAGATAATCGAACAATCATCGTTTCGTGAGGCTTTAGTTTTCCATCCACCGAAACATTATATTCTTCATCAATTAGATGGAGGTGTGTGTATGTGTAGTTAGAATCCATCTCATAACAACATCCTATTATATTGGGGATAAAGGTTTTGTTACAAAACAATGGAATAAAAAGAGTTTAGGGGTTGGAGAAGTAAAATAATATAGAACAATTTAAGTGAAACCGTTACCTTTAATTTGGGTAACTCCATTTGGTTTCAATCAAAGGACATATTGAAGAGCCTTCTTCCTAAGTTAAGGGTTCTAGGAGGAGGAGAGGGATGTAGGGAGTGTAATTGGGCAGCGTTTGGCTGAGCCAAATGGCTTGAGAGGTGTGATAAATTGGTTAGAAGTGGTCTGCTTTTATAAGGGAGAGGAGGGGATCTTTAGGAAAGTGTGAAATTACTATTTTATAATATAATGATATTCAGTTTCTAATATTCCAAATATCATTAAGGTACAAGATAAGCTGACTCATATTTGAAATAAAATTATTCAATCATAATTGGACATGTTTTGGATAATAATTTAATTATTATAACCTTATTTATTTAAATCGTTTATTAATGAGGTAAATACTGCATCATTATTGTGTCATAAATAATTTAATTTATTTGATGTCTAAAAAATATAAAAAAAATAACATGATTTAGTAAATATTTATATATTTACAACTAATATTTTTAGTCTAAAACTGGACTTATATAACACAATATATTAATTAATTACTAAAAGATTTTGGTTAAAGTCAATTGTTTCTTCACATTAAATTAATTAATTCTAAATTTTCATTTTCACTTCCATGTGGCTCAATGGGGTTCCAAAATCGACCCAAAGATGTCTATGGTCGTCAATGACTCATCCAATAAGGTTTTTACAAGTGTTAAGGTAATTTGGAATTATTATAATATTCTTTTTACCTTGAATTACCCTATTTACCTTTAACCGTCGTAAAGAGAAGTAAAAAATTACTATTAAAAAAAATTATTTTAATCATATTGAACCATATTTTACCTCTTTATAACAACCATGTATGTTGTATTTTTGAAATTAAATTCATAGATGTGGTTAAATGTCATTTAAATGAAAAAGTCAGTTTTTTAACTACCACTAAGTGGTTTCACAATTCATAAAAAATTGATGTTTTTCAGAAAAATACAAAAAATTCAACATAATCTATATTTGATATTCTGAATTCAAATATGATGTCTATTTTTTCAAATTCAAAACATAGAAGTGGGATTAATTATTTTTAAAATTATTTCCCGTTATGAAAACGAATAGTGTGTTTTTAAGAAACATTAACTATCAAAAGATTGATGTCTTCTTTATGTCCAATTTCAAAGTGAAATTAATTCAATGACCAAAACTGGATTAAATGGTAAAAATATATTTTAATTCAACATTAAAACAAACTAAAAAGATAATATATCCATATAAATAAAATTATGTTAAAACATATTTCTGAATTAAAATACAATATTTTCACTATTCATAAAAAATGACCTTTATCGGAAAAATTCCAAAAAATTACACAAAGTAAATTTTGATGACCCCATTCTAAATAAGGATTTTATTTGGTCATATATAATTTATTAAACTGACTAAAACTATATTTAAAAAGATTTCTCTATTAAAGGGTGGTAAATCGACCTTTTAATGTAAATTATGCTTAAAATTCGATTTATTCACATTTTATGCCTCTAACATTTATTGGATAAATGTAAATATATTTACAAAAAATGTATAATCATATTTTAGTTATTTTTTTTATTCCCACCAATAAAACATCTTGTTGTTAAGTACTATATAAAATAATAATATTATACTATTAGTGTGCAATTTAAGATTTCAATGGAACATGTTGTTGCGTATCAGGTAGGCTATAGAACATAGCAACCCCATTAAAGTAAAATTTTTATTTAATTCATAGATATTAATAAATATGAAAATTTCACATTCTTCATTAATCTGGGATGTTACATCCTTCCCCCATTTTGGGAATTACATCCTCATAATTTTAAAATTGGGCTCGGGAACTTCATTGAAAGCCCCACATCTAAAAAGGAGACAATAAAACTATCACTTTAAAATAAAGGAAGAGAAGTACAAAGGTTACTCGAGACAATAGATACTACGATTCCATGAAAACATGGATATGGAGAATAAATCAAACCATCATGTTCTGATGGAGAGTGATAGAAAACATGTTTAGGAGAATGTTACCCACCAGAAAATCACAAACTTGTGATGGGTTAAACAGTATTTGATACTCTAGTATGAAAAGTTAACAGACAAGGTTTTTGTTTTAAGTTTCTTTTAATTATGGAATTTATCTATGAGCTTAACTAAAAACATAATTAAATATTCTTACTTGTCATGTAGAAATCCATATTTTACTAGATTTCTAACACAAACTCATATTTTATCCAAACGATGAGTATTAAGGATGAATTATTTTTCACATTAAGAGCTTTATAATCAACTTCGATAGAATCAGATAATCAACAAAAGATGAACTATATATTTACCATTTCTTTATAATTTAATCAAAACCAAAATGGTTTGTGTGAGATCAGATAATCCCCAAAAAAGGATAATATTTTACAAAAAAAAACTACTCTTAATCTCCAAATTTTGTCTAACAAAACCCAAAGTTCATAAAAAACCATTCAATAAATAGTTATCCATAAGGTTATTCAGTGTAATATAAACTAAGATTTATACCCAAATCATCAAAGGATTTAATCACATATTCTTCCAAGTTAAATATTAACATTTATCTCCAAATAACAACCGTTACTCTAAAAGTCTCATATTTAAAAGTAGTTAACCTAATCACATATTCTCCCTGATAAGTTAATTATTTCCATAGATAACCCAAGATCAACTTTTCTTAATTCATTAAATCATCTAACTAAAAATAATTAGTCAAACTAACCAGGGACATCACGTAGTCCAATGGTAGGCGATAAATACCTGTCGTACTTTGGTTTTGGGTTCAATTCCCGCAGATTTGTCCGACGCTATGGGTTTTCACACGGTCCGTGTGTTGTCATTTTTTTCAAAAAATATATAATTTTATAGCATTCCCAAAAGGTGATAAATTCATAAAAAATAACCATAACATATTCTAACCAATAATATTATCTAATAACTTTTGTTTTGCATCCAAAAATGTATTAACCGGTAATTTCCTCAAATTATAGGATAATATTAACCCAATTGGATACTTATAACTATATCAACAAAAGAAAAGATAATTATTCATTGAATGAAATTTTAATATATAAAAAATCAGGGTTACACATACTATAAAAAGTCTTATAATGTAATCCCATCATCAGAAGAGCCTTATTACATTTAAGAATTTCACCATCCTAAATTCTACCCTAACTCTTGAATCCCTTATATGTTGACTTCATACTCATTCAACATAATTCATGATCTATTAACCATTCCTTTCCAAATTATTCTGAAATACTTTTTTCCTACAAACAAAATCACAAATCATATCCTAATATTTCAATAAAAGAAATACATATGTTAAGAAATAATACATACCTTTCATTGGTCATTTTCAGTTTCTTCATCCTCAATTGGAATGACATTAGGTATTGGTAAATGAATATGTGTATGATCATGGTTCTCCCATTCTCAAAACTTTCTCGTAGGACATGTGTTTGCATAATTATCATGCACACCACATTTAAAAAATTCAATTGTTCCATCAGAAAGGACTTATTTCCATTTCCTAGAGTCAACTAGATGTTTCCTTTTTCCATGGTAGGTTCTTGCTTTATGACATTCATTTCCACATCAATAGCATCTTTCTATCCCTTTGAAACAATTTCTTAGGTGTTTATTTCCACATCATTGACACATATGTTTTTTAACACAATTACCTTTATTATTATTACCTGAACATCCATAGGGATTTGTTTCTCTCATATGTGATGCCTTATAAAGATTAATAAGGTACTGGTGGTCAATCATGAATCCATATATTTTATTGAGAATAACCAAAAGTGTTCTCATTGCAACTCCCATATCATTCAATTTCTCATTCAGAAAATCGTCATAGTTTTCTTCATATCCATTGTTACTTTGATGCCTACAAGATCCAGCCATTGACTGAAACCAAAAATTTCTGTGTGAGTATATCTGTAAAATCATCATATAATATCTTCTGAGGAGGGTAAACACTAAGATATACTTATTCATGTTATCTTAAACTCATTCACTTTATCTAAAAAACTATGACTCTTTCTGAAATCCTAACCATTAGGGTAATGTCACTTATGCTTAAAGAATTCCTTAACCTCTAAAGTTATGTAATCCGTCCTCTGATACCAACTGTAAGGACCCAACCTTATACATTACATTATATTGAATTAAATTAATAATTCACATTGAGGATCTCTTCATGTTTAGAGTTTTAGAGAATTAGGATATAACTATTATATATCAAAATATTACAAAGTAGACACTTTTATACAGTATCCATTTTTTTTTACAAAACTTGAACTCTTGAATAATGGAGTCATGTATAGTTCCTTGTTTAAGACACCATTAATTTTCCTTGATTCCATACTTCACCTTATTCCACATTATGTCCTTTGAAAAAAATTTCAAAAACATGGGTTGAGTATTTAAGGCTCAGTAAGGGATAAACATAGAAGGAAAACTATTAGTTTTTTCAAAAAATCAAATAAACCATTAATACTTAAACATAAGTAATAATTTTCACCTTTATGAAGTAGTAAATAATCTTTACTAAATAAAAGATCATTACTCACCCTTTTGTAAAAAAAATATTACCATAAAACCCATATAAATAACACATAATATATAAAGGTAACTTGGGACATAAATATACTTAAATGGAATAACCATACGGTTGAATTCCACACATATCTCTAAATGGAATAGCCTTACGGCCGACTTCCCTACACAATGCATTGGAGGTTATAACGTAACCACACGTCCTTGTATTCATGGCACCACCCGTCATTTGGTTTATCACGTAACCACCCATCAAATGTCCATGAACCAATATAAAATCATAACACATAAAAGAAATATAAAAAAAAGAAAAAATTTCTATATTTCAATCACAATATATCACTTAAATATATTGACATAACAAATCCATTATCAAAACCATTTTCAATACCAAAATATATAAAAGAGTATATGGTATTTTTTTTCTTTTAAAAACATTACTAATTGTTGACGAAGCCAAAGATCAAATAATACTCACGGCGGTAGAAGTGGTCGTTGTCACCGCTTACATTAAAATAAACAAGAATTTTTTTCATTTAGTAAAATTATTTGTAGAAAAATATTCCCTTTGAATGTTCAAGTGTGTTTGTACAGCGTATAAAAGAAAGTCGCGTATTAAAACAAAATATGCCTCAATGAAAGGATATTGTGACGAAATCGCTTACAAAGACGGTATCCTTATATTAAGGATAAATCAATTGCAAAATTAAGTGTGAAAAATATAAATTCACTAAATATTATTGGTTATTCAGTGTAAAAAATCAGAGTTCATTCATAGGATGACATATTCATTAAGAACACGTTTAACCCAAAGAATCAAAATTGGGTTAAGAAGTTCCCTTGCAAAAATTAGGAAACCTAACTATGTCACATTAAAATTCAGAAACTCAGTTGATGAGAGAGAAAGGGGTATCTCGTCACATGGACAAAAAATTTACATCAAAAAGGATATTGAAGAGCATATCCCAAAATAATAAAATGTGAATTACAATACATAATAAAAAGAAGTATTTTAAAAGGAGGAGGGTGAAAGGTTCCCGTACCGATTTGGTAACATACAAAACATAAGCAACATGAATGAATGATCATACAAGGAAGAGGTAAATACCTATAAATGAAAGTTTATTACACAATGAGTACAGTAATGGGTAGTATATACACCACACAAAAGTAAATGGTGGAAAATATAGCATAAATCTCATGGGAATAAAAAGAGAGATGAAACCCTTTACCACGTTGTAATCAACTGAGTCGTATGAACAAAAGTTAATATCCACCTAATGAATCACAGAATACCAGGAATATAATGAGAATCATGATATTATTTATCAAATGGTTGTACACATTACACCACATGTAATGAATAAGTGGAAAACAATGGAAATCTCACGGAATTAAAAGTGAGATAAGAAAATCCATTACCTTGTGTCTAACTTGACTCGATCGTTCATTAATCTCTAGAATACTAAATGAAAGTTAATTTATACTTTCTTAAGAACCATTTTCATGTGTATTATTCCTTTTTATATAACTTATTACCATGTTATAAACATTATGTAATCAATTATGTTAATAATGTTCGTTTTGTCGATATTTTTTACTTGAGTCAAAAATGGACTTCTTATAATTACATGTTTTTAATGTGGTAAATGTTTAATTATATCTAGAATGATATTCAAGATTTGGATATCATATATATCATATATATCCAGCATATACATGTATTTATAATAGTAAATTACATTTAGAGGTAAGAAATGAAATGTATCATTCATGGAGACAGTAAGCCGTACGTACGCATGAACGCTACTTCCATTTCTATTTCTTATTTAATGGAATTAAAACATATTGATACATAGTATTATTATAATTCCAGTGTTGTATCATATATGATATCATTAAATCTATCCTTTATACGTACCACATATTTTATGAATGAGTCCTATCACTTGGAGGGGGCGATAGTCCGCACTTCCTCTAATAAGATTATAATGTTTACCCATAATGGAAACCATAAAGGAATGCTATAAATGGAAATTACAGAAGAATAACAAAACCATAAGAATAATATATATCATATATAAATACAGTTACATCATAATGGCCACCATGAGAGGCTGTTGAAGATAATCAAATAATCATCGTTTAGTGAGGCTTTAGTTTTCCTTCCATAGAAACATTATATTCATCATCCATTATATGGAGGTGTGTTTAAGTTTAGTTCTAATACATCACATGAAAAAATCCTAGTATATTTAGGAATCTATTTTTGTTACAAAATAATGGAATAAAATGAGTTTAGGGGTTGGAGAAGTAAAATAAAATAAAACAATTTAAGAGAAACTGTTACCATTAATTTGTGTAACTCCCTTTGGATTGAATAAATGGACGTCTTGAAGTGACTTATTTCTAAGTTGAGGCTTCTAAGAGGATTTTAGGGATGTAGGGAGTGTAATTGGGCAGTGTTTGGACGATCCAAATGGCTTGAGAGGTGTGAGGAATTTGTTAGAAGTGGTCTCCTTTTATAAGAGAGAGGAGGGGCTCTTTAGGAATGTGTGAAAATATTATTTTATAATATATTGATATTCTGTTTTTAATGATAAAAAAATCATTAAGGTCAAAGATAATATGACTCATATTAGAAATAAAATCATCCAATCATAATTGGACATGTTTTGGAATATTATTTAATCATTATAACCTTATTTATTTAATTCATTTATTAATGAGGTAAATAATCCATCATTATTGTGTCCTTAATATTTAATTTATTTGATGTCTAAAAATTATAAAAAAATGCCATGATGTAGGAAATATTTTGATATTTCCAAAAAATATTTTTAGTCGAAAATAGGACTTATATTACACCATATAAAAATTAATTACAAAATGATTTTTGTTAATGTCAATTTTGTCTTCACATTAAATTAATTAATTCTAAATTGTCATTTTCACTCCCAAGAGGCTCAATAGGGTTCCAAAATCTATCAAAATATCCCCATGGTCGTTAATTACTCATCCAATAATGTTTGGACAAGTGTTAATATAATTATAAATTAAAATAATATTCTTTTTACCTTGAATTACACTATTTACCTTTAACCGTGGTAAATAAAAGTCAAAAGTTACTACTCGCCAAAAATAACTTTCATCTTATTGAACCACATTTTACTTCTTGATAACAACCATGTCTGTCGGATTTTTGAAATTCAATTCACAGAAGTGGAAAAAATTCATTTAAATGAAAAATTCGGTTTTTTTAACTATCACTAAGTGGTTTCACTATTCATCAAAAATTGATGTTTTTCAGGAAAATTCCAAAAAATCAGTCTAAGATATTTTTGATATTCCAAATTCAAAATTGATGTCTATTTTCACAAATTCAAAACATTGAATTGGAAATAATTAATTTTAAAATTAAGTCCCCTTATCAAAACAAAAAGCATGTTTTTAAGAAACAATAACTATCAAAAGATTGATACTTGTTTATGTCCAATTTCAAAGTGAAATTAATTCCAATGACCAACATTGGATTAAATAGTAAAAATATTTTTTAATTTCACTTTAAAACAAACTAATAATATAATATAACCATATAAATAAAATTATATTAAAACATAGTTTTGAATTAAAATACAATATTTTCACTATTCATAAAAAATGAACATTATCGGAAAAATTTCAAAAAAGTACACAAAGTAAATTTTGATGTCCCCATTCTAAAGAAGGATTTTATATGGTCATATATAATGTATTGATGTGAAAAAAACTATATTTAAGGATGGTTCTCCATTAAAAGGCGGTAAATCGACCTTTTAATGTAAATTATGCTTAAAATTAGATTTATTCACATTTTAAGCCTCTAACATTTATTTGATAAATATAAATACATTTAACAAAAATGTATAATAATATTTTAGTTAGTTTTTCTCATTCCCACCAATACACGAACTAGGAGTTAACTACCATATAAAATAATAATATTATATTATTAGTGTGCAATGTAAGATTTAAAAGGAACATGTTGTTGCGTATCAGGTACGCTATCGAACCTAGAAACCCATTTAAAGTAAAAATAATATTAAATAAAAAATATTAATAAATATGAAAATTTAATATTATTCATTAATCTGGTATGTCATAATTTTACTAAATTCAATCAACATTACATTCCAAATAAAATTTAAAAATTTAACCTTCATATGTGAGGAAAAAATGAGTTTTTAAGATGCGTTTTTTATAAGAAAAAGATGGTTTTATATTAAACAAATGAATAATAATATTCATTTCATTATTTTCAATTAATATATAATGATATATAAAATATTAATATAACTTAAATTATTCCTCCTTAATGATTATATTAAATATTATAATGGAGACACATTAATCAATTTAAAACAATTTTTTTGGAAAATTCATGTTATAAATTAAAAATTATTATAAGTAAATTAAAATATTAAATTTAATGAAAATAAATTAAAATGAGTAAACAAAAATTTTGTACATATATTACTTTAAATTATATAAAAAATGTATATGTGGACTTTTAATTTTATACATTTATTGAAATAATATAAATTTTTTATAATGAATTTACATCATCACTATTAAATAAAAATCAATATTTTTTCAAAAATAACAAAATAAAAAATATGTTGTTTTAATATAAATATTTAAAAATTACATTTTTTTGTAATAAAAATTCATAAAGTTATAAATATATATTTTAAATGAAAATTTTATAAACAATGTGTTTACATAATATTATTTCATTTATCATGCAAAATTTACTGAGGATTTTTATAATTATTGTAACAATATAACTCATGAATTTGATTTATTATAAAATTTCATTGGAATTTTAATTCTTCACTGTTTGAAAATTCAACCTCAAAATTTTATTCATGATCTGTATAAGATGGGATTTCATTACCCAAAAACATTTTCTAATTTCCATGGTGCTTTATTGAAAACATTTTTTCCATAAATCCTTAACCCATATAATCTATTTATTCAAAAACACATATTCACTATATTCAGGAATGTGAAAATTATTTTCCCATTAAGAATGAATATATTCTAATAGTTAGGGATAAAAATTTAATGTTAATCTATCAAATTTATCCATAAAATTTCAATATGAAATAAATTTTGTGCCTATAATAAACTGAGTGGGAAAATATACACATTAGGAATATGATTCATTTTTATAAATAATTTCATATGGTCCAATATACAAAATAATTATCTTCCCTAAATACCTCAATTCATAACACATTTCCATTGAGATAGTTTAATTAAAATATTATCATCGACATAAAAAGAAGGATCATTCATATTGTAATTAGTGTAACATTTATTCATACTATGAGCTCTAATAAAATATTAATAAATAAAATATACTTTATCATCTATTTAATTTACCAAATTTTGTCACAACGTCTTATTTTGTCCTATTTTATCCTAATATTCTATAGTTTGACATTGATTTCCATAAAATGCATCAAAATTTCGCATCTTTATTTTGGAAGGAAATCTATTAATATATGAAAACTAAACCAAAGAAATATTTTAATCACAAAATCCCTTATAATCAGTTGAAAAATAATGAAGAAAATAATCATAGATCAGAATTATATTCCTAAAATAAATATCATTTTGAATATATGATGTTTTACTAATATTTACGTCACATTAAAATGATACATGTATTCTCTTCCAAAATATTATATGTGACTCAAGGATCATGCTCTTATACAATAAATATAAATACTCTATATAACATGAATATCTCATAATGAAATGTCAAAAGTATCATGGTAGTGTCATACATTTATATTTTCATTCTTTAACACAAGTAATACTCTTGATTTCCAATAAATATCATAGTTCCTACCAGATGAATAGAATATAGAGATATAAGGGAATCGCATAACAACTATTTCTATAACAAAGAATTCTAGGGAATTCATAATGTTTTATTGGCTCAAGAAACACCTTCATCATTATGAATAACATTAATAAAATCATTCTTCTTAATAGATTCAAACATTTTGAAAAACAAATTATCCCAATGTTATGATTTCATAATTAATTATAACACAGTTTCCGTCACTCTAACTTGAATGGAATAGAGGATGTCTGTAAATCAAACACTTCTTAGAAAAAAAAATTAGAAAACACATAATCTAAAGGGACATTACGCAATATTTACATTGTTAATATATCATTATTGGTTTATTTCCATGATTTAATGACATTTTATTTCCTTTCCAAGAAGGTAATGAATCATCATATAATAATCATTAGTCAGTTCTAGTCTTCTTATCTATATCATATTAAATTTTATCTCACTGAATATATATTTCAATCATTTTTATCTGTATATCTTTCACATATTAGTCAATTGAAATGAAACATCAATAATTTGAAACTAAAACCCATAGTGGATAATTCTAGGTAATGTGTAATATAATTTATGTAATGAGTTTTAAAATGAAGTAATGAATTAAGAATTATCATATAATTCTGTATGAATAAACAACCAATCCTATTCAATGAGGAATCATTGTAGATGAAAAGTTCACCATTTTGGGAATGAATCAAAAACCGGATCATTGGTTAATATTATTTTTTTACATGAAAATTATCATGGTATATTTTTATCTCGATGAATTTAAAATCTTTTCGAGTTAACTTAGACAGAAGGCTACAAAAAAGAGAAAACTAATTCCAAAAACCCACTTGTAGATACTTCTTAATCCAATAATACTACAAATCCCTATGATATTTTTTGGTCATATAAATTATATAATTTTTTTTTAATAAGATAAATAGTTATTCAACATTTAGAAATTAATTTTTCATGTATTTAAATTTGTTGTAACTAAAAATCATTCATTATAATTTTTCAGTGTTTTTTTCCATTATTCATTTCTATGTAATCCTAATATTTCTTTCTATTTACTCTTAAAAATTAAATTATAATAACATGTCATCAATAAATACATCCAAAAATGTATTAATGAATTAATGTAAAAATATATCATATGTCCCATAAATACAATATGAATACTATAAAACCGAAATGGTATAACAAAAAACACCTAATGACCGCATCTAGATTGAAATACAGTGTTTATAATTTCATTTTCCATAACATTAGTCTGATGGTACATTGAACTGATATCAATATTCTACAAATATTATTTTCAGTGGAGATGACAAATAAAATCATATATATGAGTAAAATTTTATAATTTTCATAATAGTTATGTTATTAACACCACGATATCAAAATAAAAGTAGCATTGCATAGTATTTCATTAAAAAATATATGGGAATGCAATAATGATTTGATCTTCTTAATGATAAAATTATCTAGAAACTCATACAATTCCATTTTCAATTATAATTGATCCACATGATCAATTTGATAAGGGAGTTTATAAATAGGATTAGCATTAGATATAATATAAATAATAAACACAGACTCAAGATCATGAATTAAACTAGGAAAATTTATAACAAATTCATCAATATATTCATTAACCATTGACACTAATTTTATATGATTATTTATTTACAATAATATTTTCAAGTAAAAATTCACATAAATAATTAATAAAAATTCTCATCTTTTTGGTAATTTAATAAACCATGAAATAATTGAACATAACTTTAATAGATAAGATATAAATGTTAACAGTAAAAATAGAACTCCAATAAACTACATGAATTATATATAACATTATTACAATATGATAATAAACATTTTCATAAATGTAAGTCCCCATAATGAAAATATGAATATTCCTAAAAATATTGGTTTCATTAATACCTCCCCCAAGTGTCTTTATCAAATGTAAACTCTAAAATTCATTATATGATATTCTTAATTAACATTAAAATTTCCCAAAAAAAGAATGAATTTAATTATCCATTGTAAAAAAAAGCGTGGTTTTAAATTGAATAAACAAATTACATACGTATCAAAAGCATACATGATGTCAAAATATCAAATATACTTATAAAAAATATTTTTCAACACCGTTATTCATCCAGACATAATGACTTCCCTTAATGTGAGAGGAATTAGAAATATTATAGTATAATACTAGAATTGACGCCAATTTAATCTACAAACCTTGTGCTTTTTAGTATTCATTTTCTAATTTTACATGCATTCATTAGTTGTAATTCAAAAAAATATCACATCGAAATATCATCCCAAATATCGTAATACATTCTCCATAATTCTTGTATCATATATCTCACTATATATGAATATGGTTTTCATCACTCCATATTTATTCGATGGATGCGTCCCCATTAGCTTCTAAATATACTATTTCATTTCCATTTCTTCTTGAGGAATACATGTGTCAAAAAATTCCATCTCCACATTCTCTTCTCAATAAACAATATTTTCATTTCATTTAAATTACCCCATGAAAAAATATCTTCACAAATATGGTTCTAACCAAGAGTGATAAATGAACTAGATAAAATATGACATGTACATTTCATTATATGAGGCTGCATAAAAAATGATTTTACCTCAATTTTAAAATTTTGATTCTCGATTATTATTTGAAAAATTGTGGGAATATAATTCTAGAAAAAAAATATTTAAATTAATCCCATTCAATGGAATCAAGTTGATATTTCTCAATAGTATTATTAATCAATCACCACCATCGATATGGTTCAACCTAAAAATGATAAATGATAAGAGTCTCAATTTGAAATTCCAAAATACAATTAAATTAAAATTATTCTACAAGGAATTGATCTAGCCTTCATCAACCACTAATTCAAAATTTACACATAAAGATAGAAGATATTTTATCCAAAATTATTTACCTTCGAAATTTTCATATGTGTAGATCAATCCTATCTCTAGCCTGGAAAAAACAAAAAATTATAGCATGTGTGAAATGATATATCAATAATATATAAAATTCTATTCCATTTAAAACCATATTAGGATTCTGATATGGAATCGTATTTTCCATTCAATGCATTCCCACTATATCTTCCCAATTTTTTTTTGAGAAACCATTTAGAACAAAAATATTATATTCAATGAAACATGAAAATCATCAAATTAAATACCATTTCAATCCATCACATGTCTAATATTATTCAATGGTATGATAATAACTTTATACTAAGTTCCTTTTTTTGAATCCATTTATATGATACAAACTACAAGGACTTGGAATTAATCATTATATACTGAAGAGTTTTAATCAGGATTTCATTCTCTTTTATCAGAAGAACATTTTAAGTTTATAGTTTCATAAAATTTGGGCATAACTCATTCATTAAAAATCCAAATGTATATATATTAGACACATATAATGGGCTTACATTATTTATATTATATAAATATTTTCAATTATATACAGATTTATTTTTATAAAAAAATCATAACAGAAAACCCCTTGAAATCTTCTTCTCCCATACCCTTAAGTCCTTTGAAAACATCTCAAAAATTTTGATGAGCTAAAAATGATTTGTATGGGACATAAAAAATAATATTTTCATTTTTCTAATGAAAACATGAAATTTCATGAAACATGTACTAATTTCTCAATGTATTCTATGAAAAATGAAATAAACAATTTTTACATTAAATCACAAAAACATACTTTCTCAATTAATTCACTCAAAACATGTAGTATGAAAATATCAATCATTTTGTAAAATCAGGACATGATAATTCATATCACACTTATAGCCGGAATAAATTATGGTCACGTCCCATCTCTATATTTTCTAACACATGGGGGTGTCACCAACCCTCCCATTATTGGTATATCCATAAAGTAACTGTTATTTCTTTATCATAAATCCTACCATCCTTTATTAATAACAAAACCACCTATCATTGTTCTACAAACAATCTATCTATCCTTAGTTCATAATGTACCCACCAATCATTGGTTCATAACTGAACCACCTTTCACTATTAACAGTTATTAAGAACCATAACATAATGGTAAAATATGAAATATTTCATTCTTATTAGATATCCCATTAAAAATACATGTAATATCATATAAAAAACTATTTCATATATCAAAATACTCATTTATTTTAGAAACCCAATTTCCATCACTAAATACTAAAAAATAGGACTTTCTTTATAGAAACCATGAATTATTATTTCTAAAGAAAAATATAAAAAATGATCATGGTGGAGGAAAAATTAACTATCAGCATACAAATTAATATAAATATTCTTTATGTATTTTTAAAATAATGATGAGTATTCAGAAAAAAGAAAACATCTTTTTGAAAAAAATATGAATTGAATGAAACATTTTCATGTATAAGACTCTAATTTTAATATATTGATATTAATAAAATCATTTTTACAACTAATATAGGTATGTTATATATTTTTAGAATGATTACATTAAAATAGATTTTTTATTTAAATGTCCATTACCACAATGGATGAATTTGAATATTAATAATCCTGAATGAATTACATTAAAAAATATTTTAATATATTTACAACATTGAATTAAATTATATAATATATTTAAGGGTCTCTATTTCAATCTCAAAAAATATTATAGATGTGTAACATCAAAATATGCCTTTTGGAAAGGAAATTGACATTATTAACCTTACCATGAGATTGATTTATCATAGTAATGATTAAACATACCGAATAAATAAAATGTCTTAATTATTTAATTTTAAAATAAAAAATTTCAAATTTATTAATTCTTTTACTTAAATTTTTATGATTTTATATAATATTATTAAATAAATTAATATTATGTTTTTTCTATTGATGATATTGGGATTATATGTTGAAAAATTATTTAAGGAGGTAAACTATGGTCAAAGTGGCCAATTTAAAACATCTCTAAAATAATTATCCTGACATAATTATCATATTTTAAATTAAATTACACAATATTTAAAACTAAACATGATTAATGGTTATTAGAAATGTAATACGTTATGATCTTGGAGACGGAAGTTTATTCGTGCGCATGAGTAACATTTTAGTTTTTCAATGATCATTACAGAAATAAGGCAAGTAATATTTTCACATTAAAAAGATAAAATTATATCATAAATATCATATTATTTCTTTACAAATAATTTTATATATAATCAATATGATTTAGTGATGAAAACAGTGTCACTTCACTTTATGGAAGTTTTAGTTTATACGTATGCATGAATCACTCCATCATTTTAGTGTAATGAACATAATGATGTGTTATATTTTTAGAAATTCAACTAATTAAAAAATATCATAATGTTATTTATATCACACATATTCATTAAATTATTATATTTTACCTTCACAATAAAGTGTTAGAAAAAAATGATACACATCTCTTCCCAAGGTGGTAGACAGTAGTACACAATAGATTAATTATAATACAACCAATGAAATAAAATTTAAAAAATGTATATTGGATTTAATAATTCCATAATAATAAATATGTTACAAATATAATTTGTATATATCTAAATTAAATATATCCTTATAACATGATGTGATAGGTGAAGATGAAAAATGAATTACCTCACTTCTTGAGGATGTAGTCCATCCGAATCATGAATTATTATTTAGTATCATATTTAATGGAATGTGAGAAGGATTTTGATTATGATATTTATATAATATCATAATATTATTTGGGATTATTTTGTGTTTTTATATATTATTATTTTACAAAATTTTATGGAGTTGGATGATGAAGTCAAATATAATGCATCATAAAGCATGATACCTCTTCTCTAGAAAACACCTTTATATAAGCACCAGAAACAAATAAATAAATGAAATATAATAAAACCAAGGGATATAGTTATGTTTATGGTAATTTAGGAAGGTTTAATTATAGTTCATGGACAATACAAATGTTTTTTAATCTGTTAATAAAATAGGCGAGTAGGTGGGAAATTGTAAATTAGGTGAGTGGCGCACTGGTAATTTTTAAAGGAAAAATGAGTAATCGATATTTCGAAATGAAAAATGGAAAAAAATGGAAAATTATCAACAATGTTAAAATATAACCTTAAAAATTCAATAAAATATATGTAATAAACTTTTTCTAGTCCATATGGACCTTTATATTTTTAGTTTAGAACCTTTGTAAACAAGTTTTCATCTTAATCGTGGTAATAATATTTTACTGTTTTTAATACTAATTATAGTCAAAAATTAGGTTAAATGTATTATATAATATATACTTTTCTTATTAAAAATAATTAATCATATTATTAAAATGAAAATCACATAAGTTTCAAAATATACATCAAAAACATAACCTGGGGATATTTTGAATAACAAGATTTCATGAAATGTATTTATCCAAAAAATCATTATATCACATTATCTATATAAATACTAATATTCATTCAAGTAATACATATTAATATGTAAAAATATAAAACATATACATTATATTTATATCATCATTCATTGGGTATTATCATAAATATTTAAAATGGACAAAAATTTTGAATGTTAAATTAATTTTCAGAAAAAACATTTCTGTAAAGCCTAAATAAAAATTTACAAATTTAAATTTAATCATAATAAAAAATAATATTGATAAATATAAATAATTAATGATAATAATAAATAATAAAACATAAAAATATAATGTTACTTTTAAATTATATAATATATTGAAATGGAATCAATTTATTACCAAAATATGAAATTTTCACTATCAACTGAAAAAAAAAATTTATAAACAATCATAAAATTAAACCAAAACAAAAAATTTATATAATTATTTAAAAAAAGAAATATTTTTTTTTTCTAATTAAATTTTTTAAATTTAAAAAATCAACTTTTTAATATGAATATTAATCGAAAAGTTCTGAGATAAAACTATTTATTTTTTGTACTGAAATTCAGCTTATATTTTTGTAATGATTATGACAACCTATTTTATGCAATTAATTTATTCAGTAATTACCTAGGTTAGTTTCTTTTAACCCATTTTAGAGATAGTTTAAAAATCATGTCATTCACTTATTGAAGAAGTTAGCATGCCATTATCGTATTTCATTTTCATATTCCCATTTGGCTTTTTCAACCATATGATTTTTGTAGGATCCGAACTATTTTTAGAATAATACTTTTTATACATAATAATATTTATGAATAAAATATTTTTTTAATGTTCAATGGATGATTTTTCTGATAGTGTACCCAATACACAACATTGGTTTCTCTGAAATCTTACGTTGCATGCATTATTGAGTTATACAGACAAATAAAACTATTGTATTATTATTACATTAAATGGTTGTTAAACCATAGTACTTGTATTGGTGGGAATTAATAGAAGTAACTAAATTATTATTACACATTTGTTTCAAGTGTATTTTCATTTATCCAATAAATTTTAGTGGCTTAAAATGAGAATTAATCTAATTCTAATCACAAAATACTCTAAAATTTTTAAACGGATGTTTTTCTACCTTTAAATGGAAAAACATTTTCAAATCTAGTTTTTTTCACTTTTATATATTCTATTTTAAAAAAATAAACTTCTTCTTTAACATAAGAACATAAAAATTTACATTGTTTTTAATATTATTATTTTTCTGATTAAATTAATATTATAATGATTAGTGAAATAATACTACATTTTATTTCAATAATTCCTTTTTGTCTAATCTATTTATATATTTATGTTATTATTTTACATTATTTTTAATGTTTAATCACACTATTTTTTTATAATTTATTCCATTTTCGGTCATTGTATGTAATTTCTTATTTTAATTGTGCATAAACACATTTCAATATTTTTTTAGTTTTTACTTCTTAGATACACGCTTTCTGGTTTTGTCAACAGGAAATAATTTTAAATTAATTAAAAAAATTTCTATGTTTTGAATTGGAAAAAATGGATACCATATTAGGAATCATATGGTTCAAATTGTGTAAATATATTACTCTTATTTTTTAACATTATTAATAATAACTTTAGTAATTATATTAATTTACCATGGTTAATGACTAAATCGGGTAAATATGGGTAAAAAATAAAATAATAATAAAATAAAGCTAGCCTATGGTATTTAATAGTCATATTGGATGATATCATTCTTTACATGAGCATATATAGGTGGAACATTTGGAATTTTGGATCCATTGGGAGGTGAAAATGAAATTTTATAATTTTTTTAACCAAATGAAAAGGGAAATATAACATAAACGTATATATTTTAATAAATAGATTTTTATAAAGGGTTATATAATATATAAACATAAATATAAATACTAATTAGAAAGAAAAAATGATTTCATACATCATTTCATTTTATTTATAATTTTAGACAGTAGAAAAATAAATTTATTTATGACACAATAATGATGCAATGACTACCATAACAATGAATGATCCAACTAAATGATATTATAAATATTGAAATAAATGTAATTTGGTTATTTTTATTCCATAAAATAATTTTATGAATGATATATACATATTATATTTGAGTTAATTCCTTTTATTTGTTAGGAATCATGTTTATTGGACATTAACAAATATCAATTACAAAATAGTGTCAAGATTGACATAAATGAGTTTTTAAAACAAATACTATTTTACTAAAAGAGATAATACTCATAAAAACCATAATTCAGCTAATTAAATTATATAAAATTACAAATTTCATTAATTATCAACATTTTATTCGCTTGTAATTTTATTATAATTATAATAACGATATAGTATAAAAATACAACAAGACTTGGTAAGAGTTAATGTTTTTAAGTACATGTTAATGCAAAATGATAAGGTAGGTTTTATGACCTAAACGTGTCAAACCCCTATTTATTGAGATTATTTTGAAATATTAGCATATTATACTCGAAATATATTACATTGGTATGAATAAAATTAGAATATCAGTTTATATTAAAATAATATTTGAAGACTTTCCTAAAGTTCATATCCTCCCTCTTACAAAAGGGCATCACCACTACCAACATACTCACACATGTCATACCCCATGTATCATTAAATTTTTTCTCAAATACGCTCTAAAAATACATCCTTTACTACTATAAGCCTTACCTTGGGCATAAGGATACTCATTGAATCCATTTTGCTCGAATTAAAAGAAGTTACCTGATTTAGAGGTGGTGTCTTCTCTCAAGTTCATTTCTTTTATTTTCCTTATTCAATCCCCATGATATTTTTATTGTTTGATTACATAATAACAGAAGTATCATAAATATTCTAGTATTTTTTATGATAATGGTTTTATCTTCACTTACACATGCCTCAATCTAATGGATACGAACATATTATTTCTATGTACGATGAACTTATGCCTCACGAAACGATGATTGTTAAATTTTATCCAACCACCACTAATGGTGGCCTTTATGATGGATCTATATTTATATATAATATATATTATATCTATATTTTCTCTATTCTTCTGTATTTTTTATTTAGATTATAACATTATGCTTTCATTAATGTGTAAATATGATAATTTCATTTGAGAAAGTGGGAACTATCGTCCACTCAACGTCATATGACTCATTAATGGTATGGATGGAACATATAAATGATTCCATTAATGAGATTATGTAACATATATATGATATTTGTTATATTTTAATTATTTCATACCTATGTATCATTTGGTTTTCATTCCTTTAAAATGAGAGGGAAATGAAAGTGGTGTTCATACGTATGTACATTCTTCCATCTCAATGAACAGTTCATTTCATTTCTTATCTCCCAATGTTATGGACTATTATAAATACATATGTACTGGATAGATGTGATATTTAGATAATTAATATCATTATTGGAATTATCAAATTTTTAATACATATAAAATTAACATCGAAACAATTATTTTTGACTCAAGTACCAAATATCGACAAAACAGACGATATCAACTAGAATAATAATTTGATTATTATAAAAATGTAATAAGTGATATAAAGGAATAATAAACATGAATGGGTTCTGAAAAAAGTATAAATTAACTTATGTTTATCATTTAGTGTTTACCAAAAACATACATGTTGATTTCGACACAATGTAAGTTACTTTGTCTTGATCTTCTTTCATTGGTGCAGATTGTGGATTACACATGACAATATTTTATATGGTATATAATCAACTCCATTGAATTTTAACATCATTAAACATTTTTCAAAATAATTTTTTTAATCATTTTACTAAATTACTAAAGGAATTATTATTTTTAACATACACCGCGACAACGAACATTCCACTATCATAAGGATTATTTGATATTTGGCCTCCTCTATATTCCATAATGTTTTAAAAAATAAAATACAGTATTTTTTACGGTAATATTTTTATTGAAAATGGATTTTTTAATGTATTGATTATGGTAATATCTTGTACTTATATCTTTTAATTGCACTCTTGAAATGTTATCTTTTCTTTATGGTTGTTTTATTTGTTATTATTATGATATCATTTATGGGAATTTCTTATGTATATGGGTGGTTCAAAGATAAAATGAAGGTTGGTGAACCTATGATACCTCTCCAATGCATTAGGAAATGTGATAGAGGTAAACGTTAAGGTTTCTACAATGGGATTTAGGGAATTTATATTATTGGTATTCCAAATGTAACCATGAAGGTTACTCCCTATTTATATATGGAAGTTACAATTTTACTATGATATGGATTCTACAATTTACCTTTTTGATTTATTATTTCATTGAAATATTCATAAATCATATTATATCATGTGGTATGTTAAAATATTATATTTTATGAGTAAAAAGTAAGATTTCATTTATTTGTATGTATTCATGGATTAATGTTTTCTTTACATATTTTATATCCCTTAATGAGCTGTTTATGCTCATCCCATGTTTTTGGAATGTTTTTCACATGGTTTATAGAAGGGTATTAGAAAAGATGAATTCAAGAAGATTTTTATCAAGAACCATGTTGTTGTTTTATTTATGTATTCTTATTAATGTTAAAAATCATTATAGAGTACAAGTGTCTACATTGCAATATTTTATATATAATATAATATTTATGGCTTAATTCTTTAAAACTCAAAAATTGAAAACAGCATCGAAGTGAATTAATGTCAAATTAATTCCTTATCTAAATATTATTAAATTATTTAGGATGGGGCCTTATAATTTTTACGTAATTACTTAACATGGTGAATAATATTACTCCAGAATACGTCTTATCAATGGCCATGAATTTAGACCAAAATTTCCTTAAAAGAAATTGTATTTTATAATTTAACGACAGTATCCCTTAAATCATGAGATGATTATGGAACAAATTTTAACAACATTGAAACATGAAATACTTTTTCTAGAATGAATATATTGAGGCGGAGAATGAAACATTATAGATAATTGATCAAAAAGTCTTGAAGAATTAATATGGTCCAATGAAAATCAAAAATATATTACACATTTTACCAAAACACATAACACATTTCCATTTGAATACATTAAGAAAATTATTATCCCCTAGAAAAAAATAAAAATATTTACTTTAATTATCTATGTAATATTTCTTCCAAAAATTATTCGTAATCATATATTAATGAATCAACGTAAACATATTAACCATTTACTCTACCATCTCAGGTCCCCCAAACTTAATATTCATACATTATCCCAAACATTTAGTGGCCAACAACACATTCAATATAATTCCTTAAAGGATACATCAATATAATGAAATTAAATCAATTATTTTGATAACAATCTTAAAATGTATATATATATATCCATCATACCTTATAACCCATTGAAAATGAATTTTTGTTATCATATATGGATTGAATTTTCTTCTTAGACTAACCACCAGTTTGAGGATAATGATATGAATTGAAATTTAGTTTAATTCCAAATTTCATTTATATCCTTTTCAAAAAATAATATATAATTATGGGACCATGGTCTGATAGAATGGAGAGAGAAACTCTATGTGACATTACTATATTCTTTGGTTATAATAATAAAAACTAAACTATATACATAGTATTATAAATGGGAATGAATTGGGAATATTTAGTTAATAAATCAACTATAAGGAAAATAAAATTGTTACCTAATGATTTTATTCATAATATCACCATGAAATCAATTGATATATTTTCCCATTTCCTCTAAGACACATTAAATTGTTGAATCATTTTCAGTATTAATTATCATTCATCCATTAACTACTGATATGTCCAAAATTTCATGCAATAAAGTGTAATATAAATAAATAAACAAATATATATATATTCAAGAAATATTATGTGTAATATTGTTAACCGCCATGGTACATTTTTTGCGACACATATGAACATAAAATGGTCAACTATAAGATTCATTGGACAACTCTTTCATCAACTATGAATTAGTGGGCATAGAGATTTTGTTTCCAAATCATATAACTCCTTATTTGTCCTTTTTAAATTCAATAATGTTATAATTATTAATTTATTAAACCATATTAAACAAATATTGATCCTAATTATGAGCATTCGTAATTCATTATATCAATTTTACTATAATAAAAAATTAAATAAAATTGATGTTGTCTCTACAACCATAAATTCAAGGATAAAATTCACTAAATCATTTATTATAGGGCCATGTTGGAAATATATCACATATAATGTTAAAGTACTTTCCAACTCAAACCATATCCATATTTGGTTTCATTTCTAGGATGGTAATGAATTATGTAATGAAAATCCCTAACTAGTTCTAGAATTATTTCCTAACACATGTTAATTTATTTCTGTGTGAAAATGGATTTGAAACATTTTTTATTAGTATATATATCACATATTACTCCATAAAAATGATACCTACTTATTTTTTTTCTAAATCATAACTAATAATTCCAAATCATGTTTTGGTTAATTTTTTTAATAATGTTTCAAAATAATTGAAGAGTAAAAAATTTACTAGTCCTTCTTCTTCAGGACACAACCATGTCCCTTTAGTGACTCATCATAGTATATAAAAAATTAACAATTTTTGGAAGGTAGGGGAAAATGGATAACTAACTAATATTATTATCATTTCATTGAGAATCATCACATTATTTTTATAGCTAAATTTATTTCCTTTTTGAATTAACTTAGTCGTTGTGATAGAAAATTGAGAAATGTTTCCCACAAAAATTCAGTTGTAATATTACAATTTAAGTAAACTATGAATCTATAGGTTATTGGTGGGTGTGTTGAATTATTCAAAAATATTTTTTTAATGGTCAGTAATTATGTACTTTTGTTTGATAATATTTACAAGGAATGAAATTTCATACAACCAAAATTAAATATTTAAAAATATTACATATATTTTCTTGAAATTTTTTTGAGAAATAATATTTATGTTTTATTCATATTACATGATAATAATAGAATATATGAATTTTTTTTTAATAAAAAAACCACAATAAAAATAAATAATTCTTAAAAACATTATTCGTAAGGTACATAAAAAGAGTAGGC
Source organism: Viscum album (assembly GCA_963277665.1). Taxonomy (NCBI): domain Eukaryota; kingdom Viridiplantae; phylum Streptophyta; class Magnoliopsida; order Santalales; family Viscaceae; genus Viscum; species Viscum album. The sequence goes on from OY728127.1 coordinate 1,651,438, forward strand.
TAATTTTAAAATCAGAATGAAATAACCAGAAACTCATAATTATGATATATAGTCTGAAATGAAGTCATCAAAATTTCAGCTTCCTTCATTTTCCAATAATTTTAACTTATCATTAGATAATCCATAAGAAATAATTTTTATCCTTCGATCTAAGAGAACAAATCATTTATATAAGGATAAATATATATTTTCTTGATAATGATTTTATTTGATACTCTATAGCTAGTGAGATTGTAATTTTATAATCATTATTCTTTAGAATCAAAATAGGGGAACCACATAATGATGTTATATTTTAAATGATTCAATTATATACAAAATCATGAAATATAATATACAAATATAAATTTTCTACTTGATCCCTTTGATAAATATATTTAGAAATAAGACTTCAATCTAGAACTATGTTAATAGGAAATGGAACCTCAATATTAAGAATAACCCAAGTAAAATAATTAATAAATTCATCAAAGTATTCATTAAATATTTTCACATAAGTAATTTAAAATTTGTATTTGTTTTCAAGAATATTATTTAGTAAAATTTAAAATTTATCATTAATTAATTTCATAGGATTTCAGTTTGTTAAAAATTGAGTGGAATAATAAAACATGACATTATTCGGTCAAGAATCAATATTTTCATGACAAAATGAATGCAAATGTATACCAAGAATGATATCAAAATATACTATGGAAAGATCAAAAAAATTGTAGGAACAACTATCCCACTCCCTAAATTTCGACAATTCTATTAAAAATTGGTTCCATTAATACATGAACTCTGATTTTTGTATGAGAAGATACACTTTACATTCATGAGGTGATATTCCCAAATTAATTTAAAAATTATTAGAAAAGAGATAATTCAATGATAAAGAGTCATACCAGTTTTTGAAATAATTTATTTAAACCTATAACATAAATTTCACCACATTATTTTAATGGTCAACATCAATTGTACTTGTAAACATCTATTTTCCAACAACATTAATATTTCAAATTAACGATGTCCCTTCTGAGTGACAAACATTGAATTCATATTATTTTAATTCCCAAAATCATTGAAAAAGTCATCTTACCAATACCTTTTAATTATTTATATGAACATTTTCCTCTCAATCCTCGATCATTGGTCCAAAAATAACATATTGAATGAATTTAAAAAACAGCCTACGACATTTCAAATGATTCTTTTTATTATACTTCTCACAATATTTAAACATAGGTTTCTTACCTCCATACTTATTTGATGGAGCCTACCTTCTTATCTTCCATTTAAATCATTTCTTAATCTAGCTATATAGAGGAACATAAGTATTTAGAAAATACATCTCCAATTTTTAATAATAATTAACAACTTCTTAATTACTATAAAATTCACTCGTGGTAAGAGATATAAAAAAAAAATTGGTTTAAACCAGATTAAAATCGATAAATTTTACCTTCAATGTCCCAAAATAAATTCTAATATAATACATGCCAATAATAAAATAGTTTTTCTATAAATGACTACATAATCAACAGCTTTTTTCTTTAATTCTATAAATTGCATCTAAAAAATATTGGTAAATATTTTATGAAATATTTTTATGGAAAGTATTCATAAATGTGACCCATTACATGATATAAATATCATCATTCTATCAGGTGTTTTTAACTAGATACCACCATCAATCAGCTTGACCTTAAAAACTACAGATTCTAGATGGATCACGTAAGAAAACTAATATTGGTGGGGAGTTCAATCAATATACCTATATTTTACTGAGATTTACTTTCCCTTTAAATATTCCCTCTTACACTTTATCCTCTACCCTAGTTAAGTGGAATTGAACTATTGTGAACTCCCATTAATCAAATAATCTTTCAATGCATATAATAATGGAAATATGAAAAAAACATGATTTTTATAAGGTTTGGTATAAATACCTAATCAATTTTACAATCAACCTATGGTTGATTCTTGGATTATATTGTTAGTAAAAAATTTCAATGATTATAAACAGCTATAATTAGATCAATTTAATTATGTTGGAATTAATCAATATTCATGAGATAGTTTATTTTAAAATGTGGGTACCACTAGTTACCCAATTTAATTTAATATACATGTAAAACAATTTCATCAGTGGTATTAAATAAACACTTGGAACAATAATTATATTCTTCATTTTATTCCTTTTCATCAACTAGATAATCTGGTTCCTCAAATATGTGGAAACATACTAATTATCTCTTTGATGTTCCTAGTTTTAATAACTAATCACAACCTATTCATTCGAGGTGGTTTAATTCATGGTAGCTTCTGTTATCAAATTCTTATAATTTCAGATAACCATGTAAAAATTCATGGCCTTTTATGTGCTTCATGAACTATCTTCATGAATAATGAATAGATCACTCTGTTGATCATTGAACTAGAAGAACCTTGTATTCTTTTTTCCATATTAAAATTTATTTTCATGATGTTCATTCCCATTAATATTTCATGTGTCATTAGTAAATAATATGACACTTTTACTTCTTTTAAAAATTTTACAAATGTTCAGTGTATATATTCCTTCTTCATATTGCACTGTATGCTAGATCACTCATCACATGGCTGGGAAAGGACCAAAACCCTCTTATTAAATATGAAACAATTGTTTTGTGGTGCTCTATTTCACCATAAATGACATCCAAAAAAATGAATTGTATAAATACATCAATAAATCTTTGTCAAGTCAGTATTCATATAGGTTGTATTTTTATTGCTACATATATAGTTCAATGAGAGTCACAAATCCCTAAAACTTCAATATATAAGGGGATCATATTTAATTAAAATGCATTAAATTTATTCAAGTGTAAGTAGAATAACCAACTTTTCATGTGATTATATATCATAATCACATACTTACTAGTGTTACATAATGGTTTTTTTTCGTAATTCTGCATTAATTATCATTATGACTTTGTGCAGTGCCTCTTGATATCATAATGGATATCCTGTCAAATAATTCATGTTTCATGCAATATGAGTCCTAAATGACTATAATATCACTAATAATTTTGGTATATATAAAATTTTAAGGGTTTCCTTATATGACACCAATATTTATGGAAACATCTCATAGTGTATTACTTTCTAAGAACTCTTGCATCCAATCACCCACACTACCTCCTTTGATATAATGATTTCCATCTTAGACTTTAATATTTCTATTTCTTGATCAATAATCCACTATTAAAGACCTATATTTAATGAATTATGTCAATAATATATTGATCACTGAGGATTTATATACATTAAATGAATCATGTAACATCCTATCAATTTAGTGGGAAAGATGATAGTGCGACGAATGATGATGACAATGATTTGACTGTTGATATTTCATAAATTTGATGGTTTCTTATATATATATATATATTAATGTTATTTAATACTTCACCATTTCTGGGAGTCCCCCATTAAACATCTCACATAATTTCTCTCAATATTTTCAATTATCTTGTGCCTAAACCCGTGTTTCTCTTAGTGGGGTTCTAGCACATTCACACAAATGAACACACTATTGTGGGATTATTTCCACTGGTATAGTTGGAATAAACATGTATTCCTTATACATGGTCCAATCCATGACTCATGGAACATACTATTATGGGCCATATGTATGGATCTTCCAATACATCTTCCATAGAGAATGGCATCACATGGTTTTCTTTCCTGTGGCGGTTTCATAATCCCCTTATTTATTTATGGGATATCCCTATGAGACTTATCTGGTTGTCCGTAGTTATTATATACACAAATAAATTCTAATAAAATTTTATCATTATACAATTTCCATAAAATTATGAACCAAATCACTAATGTTTCATAAAAAATTCCTCGGAAGAAATATATAAAATTTTCACAACCTTCATAATTCATATTATTTACATCACGTTTTGAAGAAATTCCATTATCTAAATATATACTATTATTTTTCTTATTTTGGAATGATTTTATATCTTAATAATCCCTTCACTCATAACTAACCTCTAATTTATTGTTTTTCATTCCTAATATCATTTATCCAATTTTATTTTCATGAAAAATAATTTTTTCTGTGACAATAAAATTCCATATGAAATTTTTTTTCCCGGGTTTTATTCCCCCTTTAACATGATGGAGATACTATTCACTGACCTGATGAAATTAACATATAAATTAGATCATATTATGAGTACAATGAATCATCATAATCTATGTGAGAAATTTCTCAAGCATGACATCTAATTTTATCAACTAAATCCATACCAATATTTAAATTATCACCACCTAATCAAAATCATAAAATGATTATTGAATAATTATATAGTACTTCTTCATATATTTAATGTAGAATCATTCTTAGAAAATATGATCAATAAAAATAATAATCACAATAGAAATATAAAATATCTTGGCCATGACATCCAATTATTTCATGTGAATCAATAAAATTTGAAGCATCACAAAATCATTAATCTCTATCGATGGTTAATCAATAATATTATATGATATAATTGTAAATTTAATGATGATTTATTCTTATATATTGTCTTTAAATATAAATGTACACATCAACCATCAAAATTTTATTTTAATCTCTACTATTTGATTTGTTTTAAATACTATTTCCATATATAATGTTAATGTATATATTTACCCTTATTGAAAGAAATGAAATTGATTAATGCATGGGTTTTCCTCATTATCATTCATTTAAATAAATTTAGAAATAATTTATATTTTTTATGAAATAAGAATGGAACCACATTGTTTTCATTGAAAGGAACCAGTAGTTTATCTATACTATGTCTATATGGGATAAACCAATATTTAAACATGATAGATATATCCATGGATGTTTGTAAAATTTATTAACAACCATAAAACTGATAAAATCATCAACACATATTTATTTCTCCACATTGGATCATTATATTTTTTATATATATAAGGAATATATACTATAATCCAACAAACAAATCATAAATTTCCCATGAAAGAATAATTTTATTCCATTTTATATTATCTTACTCAGAAACAAACACTCCCCAATTATGAACATTTTTGAAAAAATAATGACATTAGAAATATTTTTCATTAGGATACCTTGATTTTAATCATCTATAGTGTGAACCTAATCTGTTAGATATGTATTAAAGAAGCATTTATATCACCACCTTTATATTTTCACCCCTTAAGGAGTTCATTCCCTCCATTTTACAAATTGTACATTTTAATCAGATAGTTCTAAAACTATTCATATTAATGATTGACCATTCTGAAACAATTAAAATTTTATTTATATCGTGAATAACCCAAACACCCGTTTAACTTTTTATTTAATGTGTCTGTTACTCTATATTCTATAGTCTCCCTCATTTATCAAATTATTTATTTCATCAAAAGCATAGACTATTTTATTTAATTCACATTCATATTTTTTTGATTATTTATCTTCACATATTCATGAAGTGTAATAGTATCAGATAATGGTTTATTTATAATCATTAACATTCCATAATGAATAATTAGAAGAGTTATATAATATTTTTAATTATATTTATTTTTCATCCTCCTTCCGCATAATTTTTTCAAGACACTATTGTTGACCTCACCTGTTTTGATAATCTCAATCATGTATCTATTTGTGTTTGAAAATCCCAATTATGTCTTCATTCTCTATGATATTGTTAAATATTGTTGATCTATACTTTAATTCTTTCCAATCTGTGATCAAACCAATAACATCTTTTTTAAATAGTCTTTGGAATATGTTAATCATCATTTATCCATGTTCATACAAGTTATAAATTGATTCTAACACAATCGGATGTGTTCTGCCTAAAACAGATAAGTAATCTGCCTATAGCTACTGATAAAGAGCTACCGGTAACCAGTCTACCGATAGACTTAGTCTACCGACAGACAGCTACCGATAGACTTAACACAGAGTTACCGATGTACTTATAAATACAGCTACCGATACAAACGTAGAGCTACCGGTGGAAGTATAAATAGCTACCGATGGAATAAGTCACTGATGGACGAAGCTACCGATAGACTCACAGCCACCGATACATGGAGCTACCGATGCATGAAGCTACCGACGCATGGAGCTACCGATAAACAGTCATTGATACACGCATGTACCTACCGACGCATGGAGCGACCGATGCATGTACCAACCGACGCATAGAGCCACCGATAGAGTCAAAGCAACTAATGACATCAAGCTACCGATGTTCAAGCTACCGATGTTCAAGCTACCGATGCTGTTTACTTACCGATCACTCGACTCACTGTTTGAATTTCTTTATTTCCTATATTTAATCTATCTAACGGTCATATCATACATTTTAATGATTTGTCATATATCTGATAAAGGTTGTCGGATGTCATGAACCCGTACCTCGTACCTGCTGAAAAGAAATCTTTTCTGTCCCCTGATGGGAGATAAATACGAGAAGACTACATACCAGAGAAATGCGAATGTGAACGCAAATGTGTGAAGAAAGAGAAAAGTGTGGTGCATCCAATATACCAAAAACGACACAAAGCATGAGAAGAACACAGAGAAGCTCATAGACAATCAAGCATACTCGATAAGAGTTCTGTGCATACAAGAAGAACTTCATCGACTACATTCTCACCACCTGTGAACCTGGAGCATACGACACTCTGTTTCTCAACAGAAACAAGAAGAGGACTCAGACTCACTGCTAATCGAATCCAAAGGAGTCCAGAGCTATACTGAAATCACCAGAACCATCTCTAAACTCTACATCTCTTGTTCTGTGATTTATTACCATTCATTTCGAGCAGTGTGTGTTATCTGCTATATCTAACACATACACTGTCTCCTGTACTCAAACTGAAGGATCTGTAAATCCTTACAAAAACTCTTTCATTCTTTCTTTCCCACGAAGAACTGTGGTAGAGGTCGTGTGTGACCTGGACAGCTGGTTGCTGTTGTACTGTTTCCCACGAAGAACAGTGGTAGAGGTCTTGGACCTGGACAGTTGTAAACTGTTGAACCCCGATCCAGGGTGTGGATCATTTTTATATAAACTTTTGAGAGGACTAAGTCTCGACTTGAGACTGAACCTCTTGGTTACATTGTTGTGCCATCTATTTCAAAGTTTTATTCCGCTGCTAATCACTTTAAAACCAATACTGTTTTTAAAGTTACTTTGATAATTAAATTAGCAAGTGTTTATGTTAAGTGTAGATTAGTAAGTTAGTTTCAAAAGATAATCACACACTCCTGTGTTGATTAACTGGGAATTAATCAATCCCTTGAGAACCTAACAGAATCTCTACATTAATATAAATTCACTACAGTTTAATTTATTATTTTATTTGGGGGTCTTTAAGACACTGCTTTTAAATATAGAAATTTTAATTGGTACTCAATTCACCCCCCTCTTGAGTAAACCACTCCGACCAACACTTGGTATCAGAGGGTGAAAATACTTTCTAAAAGTACTCTGCTTTTGAACTGTGATTTTAGATGTATTTTAAAGTTCTTAAAATTTCTGTTATTTCTAAATTTTTATCTCTTTAAAATTTTCTCATCATGGATAATAGACTTGAGGGTGCTGCTACTAACCGGCCACCTTACTTCAATGGAACTAATTATGCTCAGTGGAAGCTGAAAATGAAAATCCATCTAGAAAGCATAGGTTTTGATATTTGGACTGCTATTGAATCAGAATACAAAATGCCTACTACTGCTAGATCTACTTGGGATGAACCTACAAAGACTGCATACAATAACAACTGTAAAGCTATGAATGCCTTGTACTGTGCTCTAGGAGATGAAGAGTTTAATAGAATTTCTGCATGTAAAACTGCATATGAAATTTGGGATACCTTAGCTGTTTCTCATGAAGGAACAACTAATGTTAAAGAAATGAGATTGAACACCTATACTATCAAGTATGATAATTTTAAAATGAAGCCTGACGAACCCATTTCTGACATGTATCTCAGGTTCAACGAAATTGTCAATACAATGATCTCGCTGGGAAAGGATGTCTCATCGAAGGAACAAATTATGAGAATTTTGAGATGTCTACCTGATAGATGGAGAGGCACGTCTGTCTCAATCAGAGAATCCTGTGACATAGCTGCTCTACCTGTCAAGGAACTAATTGGCAAGCTGATGATGTATGAAGAAGAGATTAAAGTGAACAAAGAGGAAGACAATGAACCTGCAAGAAATTCTGTTGCTTTCAAATCCTCAACTTCAAAGAATAAGGACAAGGAAAAGCTTCAAGCTGTAGTTGAAAGTTCAAGCTGTGAATACAGTGGAAGTGATTCTGACAGTGATGCTGAGATGGATCACATTGCTAGAAGATTTAAGAAATTTTATAGGAAAAAGAAGTTCTTCAGAAAAACAAATTATAAGGGTAAGTATGATCACCAAGGCAAATGGAAAAAGGACTGGAAGAAGAATGACAAGTCAGATGATGTTGTCTGCTATGAGTGCAAGAGAAAAGGACACATTAAAGCCGACTGTCCAAAGATGAAATATAAAAAGAAATATGAATATAAGGACAATAAGTTTAAGAAAGCTATGAAGGCTACTTGGAGTGCTTCAGAAGACAGCACAAGTGGAGCTGAATCTTCAGACTCTGAAAGGAATCGAGCCAACATGTGCTTTATGGCAAACACTTCTGAGGTAACTGCTGAAACTCCTGCTTCAAAGTCATATTATTCTGGAGATGATTCTAAAGGTGATAACATGTCTAAATCTGAACTGTTTGAATACTGTGATATGCTGGAAGAGACATGTAATGAACTTAAGGATAAATACAAGTCATTAAAGAAACAGCATGCTCTCACCACCACAGTTAAAACCGAACTCACTATTGAAAAAGAGAAAAATGCTCAACTATTAAAAGAAAATACAGAACTGAAACTGTCAAATGAGCAACTTAGAAAAGACTTAGAGAAGTTCACCAATGGCAAGAATACTCTAACACAGATGCTAGGAAAGCAAGTAGCACCTAAATACACTACTGGTATAGGATACCAACCTGGACAAAGGAAAATTGCTAAAACTAGATTCATTTCTAAATCTGGACAGAATGAAGGTAATTCTGGAACTTCATATGCTTCAACCAGTTATATACATAGCTATGGATCTAATAAAGTTTATCTTTCAAAGCATGTCAATTCTACAAATTATATGAGACCCATTAGACAAATATGGGTACCTAAAGTGTTATTGGCTAACCTGTCTGGACCCAAGAAAATCTGGGTACCAAAATCATCTTCCATCTAAATCTGTTTTGTAGGGAACTTGCTTAAAGAGCTCCTGTAAAGAGACGTGGTATTTGGACAGTGGATGTTCAAGACATATGTCAGGAGACTTCTCTTGTTTCAAGAGTTTAATAAAAGTTGATGGAGGCTTTGTCACCTTTGGTGATAACTCAAAAGGGAAAATCATCGGCCTAGGCCAGATTGGTAACACTGATTCAATTTTGATTTCTAAAGTTTTATTTGTTGATGGCCTTAAATACAATTTATTAAGTATTTCTCAGTTATGTGATGATGGTTTTCATGTTAAATTTGAAAATGATTCTTGCAAAGTTTTTGATTCTAAGAATGTTTTGGTATTTTCTGCCTTAAGAAATGAAAATGTTTATGCTGTTAATCTGAATTCTTTAGCTAAGCAGAATATTAATTGTTTGAATGCTTTTCATAAAGAATCTTGGCTATGGCACAGAAGATTAGGACATTGCAACATTCACTCATTTAGAAAACTTTCTAGGAAAAACCTAGTTAGAGACCTACCTAAGTTAGAATTCCCAAACGATAGAGTGTGTAACCCCTGTCAAAAGGGAAAACAACACAAAGTTTCTTTTAAATCAAAGAAAGAAGTTTCAACTTCTCAACCACTTGAATTGGTTCACATGGATTTGTTTGGACCATCAAGAGTTTCTAGTTTAAATGGGAAGCACTATGTTTATGTTCTTGTAGATGACTTTTCTAGATATACTTGGGTATATTTTCTAGCTCACAAAAGTGAAGCTTGTTCTTACTTTGTCAAATACTCCAAGTCTGTAGAAAATCTTAGTGGACTCAAGATTAAGACCCTGAGAAGTGATCATGGTCGTGAGTTTGAAAATCAAGATTTTGAATCTTATTGCTCACACAATGGCTATACTCATAACTTCTCTGCCCCTAGAACACCCCAACAGAATGGTGTAGTAGAAAGAAGAAACCGAACTCTTCAAGAAATTGCTAGAACCATGCTCAATGAATATGACCTGCCTATTTATTTTTGGGCTGAAGCTGTAAATACAGCTTGTTATGTTATTAATAGAGTCTTGATTAGACCAGTTCTTAAGAAAACACCTTATGAATTGTGGAACAATAGAAAGCCTAAGGTTAATTACTTTAATGTTTTTGGTTGCAAAGTATTTATTCTGAATACTAAAGATAATCTGGATAAGTTTGCTTCCAAAAGTGACGAAGGAATTTTTCTGGGTTACTCTATTTCAAGTAAATCCTATAGAGTATTCAATAAGAAAACCAAATGTGTGGAAGAATCTGTTCACATCAAGTTTGATGAAACTGATCCACATGAGCCTAAAACCTCTCTTGAAAATCTTGAAGAAGACTTATCTATTCTGGACCTTAATGATAAATCTAAAGAACCTGTTATAAAAGTATCCAGTTCTGGACTTTCTCCAGAATCTGCTTCTGTTGAACCCGAACCTATAGATGAACCTGAAATTTCTAGTCCAACCTTTACTAGATCAACGAGGATTCTAAAGAACCATCCTTTAGAAGCTGTTGTTGGTAATCTGGATGGAGGAACACAAACTAGAGCTTCTCTAAGAAACCAGGTTGAACATCAAGCCTTTCTTTCACAACTGGAACCCAAAAATATCAATGATGCTATCAATGATGAATTCTGGGTAATAGCTATGCAGGAAGAATTAAATCAGTTTGAAAGAAACAAAGTCTGGGAATTAGTTGACAGACCCAAGGACACTTTGACAATAGGCACAAAATGGGTTTTTAGAAATAAAGTAGATGAATCTGGAAATATAGTCAGAAATAAAGCTAGACTAGTTGCACAAGGATATAGTCAAGAAGAAGGCATAGACTATGAGGAAACTTTTGCACCTGTAGCTAGACTAGAAGCCATTAGGATCTTACTTGCATATGCTGCACATATGGATTTCAAGTTATATCAAATGGATGTAAAAAGTGAATTTCTAAATGGTTTTATTATTGAAGATGTTTTTGTGGAACAACCACCTGGATTTGCTAACCCCCATTTTCCAAATCAAGTTTTTAAACTTTCTAAAGCTTTGTATGGTTTAAAACAAGCACCAAGAGCTTGGTATGATAGACTTAGCAATTTCCTTATTTCAAAAGGCTTTACTAAAGGGATTGCTGATCCAACTCTTTTCATTAAAATAATTTCTAAAGATGTTTTAGTTGTACAAATATATGTTGATGATATTATTTTTGGATCTTCTAAACACTCTTTATGTACTGATTTTTCAAAAAGTATGCAAAATGAATTTGAAATGAGCTTAATGGGAGAGCTTAAGTACTTTCTTGGATTTCAAGTATTTCAAAATGAAAATGGTATTATTTTGAATCAAAGTAAATATACAAAGGATCTTTTAAAACGTTTTGGTCTGGATAGTATCAAGGAAAGTGAAACTCCTATGAGTACTACCTGTAAATTGGATACAGATGAAACTGGGAAACCAGTTGATCAAACAAATTACAGAGGTATGATTGGTAGTTTACTTTATCTTACTGCTAGTCGACCTGATATTATGTTTAGTGTGTGTATGTGTGCTAGATTTCAAGCTAACCCAAAAGAATCTCACTTGCTTGCTGTTAAAAGAATTTTCAAATATCTCAAACACACGGTTAACTTAGGTTTGTTTTACCCAAAAGGACAATCCTTTGAGTTAATGAGTTATTCAGATGCTGACTTTGCTGGTTGTAAGTTAGATAGAAAAAGCACATCAGGAACATGTCATTTGCTTGGAAAATCCTTAGTTTCTTGGTGTAGTAAGAAATAGAACTCGGTTGCATTATCTACTGCCGAAGCAGAATATATAGCTGCTGGTAGTTGTTGTGCACAAATTCTGTGGATGAAACACACTCTTTTGGACTATGGATATGTTTTTAAACATGTTTCAATCAACTGTGATAACACCAGTGCAATAAACATCTCTATGAATCCTGTATCTCACTCTAGAACCAAACACATAGATGTAAGACACCATTTCCTAAGAGATCACTATCAAAAAGGTGATATTTCTCTTGAATTTATTGGCACTGAACATCAATTGGCTGATATTTTCACTAAACCTTTAAGTTCGGATAGGCTAAGTTTCATAAGACATGAACTGGGAATGTTTAATCACAACCGGTGTGAAAATTCTCACTGATGTAAAATTCTCAGCGATGTGGAAATTCTCACCGACGTGAAAATGGTCATCGATGTGAAATTCTCACCGACGTGAAAATGCTCACCGATGTAAGCTTCTCACCGACGTAGAAATTCTCACCGATGTACAACTCTCACCGATTTGTATTTCTCACCGATGATTAACTCACACCGATGCAAAGTTTTAAAACTTCTGCCTGCCGCCAAGAATACGAATCGTTTTATTTTATTTTATTACTCTATTTTAATCGTTTATTTGGAATTCCTAAATGATAAAACTAAGTCTAAGCCACTTCTTACCTCACCGAGCTCAAAATCTCTCACCTTCGAACCTTAGCACCCAAATCGACCAAGAACCCTAAACCCGCGATGGAAAAAACCAAGCTTCCTATCGTCAGAGATGAAAGTGCAGAACCAAATGCTAAGAAGCAGAAGACACAGCATAAAGCCAGTGTTAGTGAAGTCAAAACTAGATCGGGAAGGCGACCAGTGAATCCTCACTTGCAGAATAGAGACATAGTAATCGAGAAGGAACTGTGCGTGGAATGGCTACTGCCTAGCAAATCCTTAGTGCTCGAGATTCTGGAAGACCAGAAATGGGTGGATTGTTTCTCAAATAACAATGGCCCATACTACCCGAAGTTGGTAAAGCAGTTCTATGAGTTTGTAACCATTGAGAAGTCTGAGAATGAGAATCGGGTAAGCTCTTTTGTAAATGGAAAAGAGATGTCTTTTTCTTCAGTAGAGTGGGCAGAGAGTTTAAAAGTACCACATGAAGGTGTCTCTGGGTATGTATCAAGAGCAATTCCACCTAGTAGTGACATTTTTGATTATGAGACTGCCTTACAAGAGCTGACTGGGAATGGAAATCAAAGGCAAGTGGTAGCTGCTGAAATGGATGGAGAGAATCGACTTCTTTTCAAATTTGTTCAGCATGTGTTGATACCGAGGAGAGGAGATTTTGCAAATCTGAGATATCAAGATATCTATCTTCTTCATTTGCTAAGACATGGTGTAAAAGTCAATCTGTGCAGATTGTTGATGCTTCAAATGGAAGACATGATTAGACCAAAGTCAAAGACCAATGCTTTGTTCTTTGCTAAGCTGATTTCAGTGATGATAAAAGTGAAAGAAATAGCTGAGTCTCAGGATGATACAGTTGTAGTCAAGAACAATTTCTGCATCACCTCGACTGTTTGCAAGTATATGAAAATTAACTGGAACCCATGGAAGGGAGAATGGGTCAGTGATGATCAGAAAATCTATGATAGGTTTAATCCTGTGGATTATCTCTCAAGACCAAAGGATATGAGAGATCCGAGTCTAAGACCTGATGAAGAGGAACCTGCTTATAGTGATGAGACAGAAGAAGAAGAAGAAGAAGAAGAAGAAACTCCTATGGATGTTGGAGGGGATCCAGACTTGCCCCCAAGTCCTGTTGCAGAACTGGTTTATTCTAGGAAAGGAAAAGTAGAGGAAGTTTTGCCTACTTATGAGGAAGATCAGTCTGTACCTCACCAAGAAGAAGAGGAAAAGGAGAATGCAGCTGAATCGCCTGCTTCTGATAGGTTAAGTATGAGTCCCTTAATTGGAAACTCAGCTATACCTGCTGCTGAAGAAGAAAGAGATAGAGAAGAAGCTGTACCTGTATCAGAAGATCTTCTAAATGCTACACCTGTAGAACTTGTGGTAGAAGATTCTGATGAAGAACGGCCAGCAGAAAAGGCTGTTGTGATACATGAGAATGCACCCATTGAAGGGGAGCATCAGTCTGTGCTTGGGAATGTAACAGTAGCTGTTGAGATTGGAGACTGGGTAGAAGACCCAGGGTTTATAGTCTGTGGATTAGATTATCCAGATTCTGACAATGAGATGTCTGTGGATAGACCAAATACAAATTATGATCTTGCTGCTGAGTTGTTGCCAGACGATGTGGTCAGATTTCATGATTTGACTAAGCTGAAAGAGGACCTCAAATCCAGTTTTGTTGAAGAAGTGAAGCTAATGGAAACCTCTCTTGCATCCTCAATCAATTCAATAATGACTACTTCTGTAGTTAATTTGGCCTCAGCAAGGGGATCTGCTGCAGTTGTCTCAAGTGATTTTGTCTCCAAATCAGATCTTGATTCCATGAAGGATGAGATAAAAGAATCATTCAGTGCTTCAGTTGCCGAGATGAAGGAAAGCTTTTATGAAGAAATGAAAGTGCTAGAGAGATCCTTCGAGCTATCTCTGGCATGTAATTTATCTTCCTTTATGTCTGAGCTTATGGAAGAAGTGAAAGAATGCCAGACTCAGTCTTCAAGAATCGAAGCTGATCTGGAAGCTCTCAAGACATCAGTGGTTGCTTTGGATTCCTATATGAGCTCCAAGTCTCAAGCTGACAAGGATCTAGCCTATGTGAAGAGTGTAGTTAGCCAGTTTGTCTCAGTGTTTGAAAGTTTCAAAACCTCAGTGAAGGATCATGTTCTATTACAAGACTCTCAAGTTCAAAGTCTAATCAGTGGTTTGTCAAAGAGTTTTAAAGAAACTATTTCCTTCTCTCTTGGCCCTCTCACATCCAAACCATCAGTTGACATGAACTCAGTTCGAGCAATATTGAAGGAGGAGATTAGTTCTATTCCTACCAGTGGCTCTGGGGACTCATTAGAGTTAAGCCGAGTGGTGCTTTCTACAAGGGATTCTGCCAGAGAAATCATGAAGATAGTTCAAGATTTTATGAGAGAAGCCTCTGCCTCTCAAGAAGCCATAAAAAGCAAAGTGGACTACTACTTCTCCAAAATTTTCACCAAGCATCAACTCGAACACCACTTCAAGCTAATGTTGGAACACATGAAGCTCCCTCCAGTCACTCAAGCTTTCAGAGAACAAGTGAGCAAGTTAAGAGAACTGACTCCTGCCTTAGAGAAATTCATGGAGAACAAAGATGATTTCATCTCTGCTATGGAAAGAGGAGGAGGAATTATTATGGATTTTAGAAATCTGCTGCTGCCCTTCTTGCATGTTGATGCTAGACCAGTCATCATCCCTCCTGCTTTGCCTGCTTCTGCCTCAGCTGCTTCCTCAGTCCAGCTGACTCCTGTTCAAGCCATTCAAAGCCTCAAACCCATGATTACCCAAAAATCTTCAACTTACAAGCCTGACTCTGTGTCAGTGGCCCAGCCTCCTTTAATCTTTTCTGGCATTCCCAAACCTTCACCTGAATCCTCACCACCCGAGCATCCTTCTGATCCCAAAGGCAAATCTCACTTTGCAGATGCGGATTGAACCAGTGGCTAGGCTTTTTGATAGAAATTCCTTTGTAATCTGTTTTTGTTGTACTTTTTGACTACTCTAATACAGAACAATTTTTACTTCTCTTTGTTTTATTTCTCTCCTATATATATATATATCTATATGCTTTCCCACTTTTTGATTATCACAAAGGGGGAGAACAATAAGAGAGGGGGAGAAACTTTTTATGCGAGAATAAGGAGGAGAACAAAATGAGAAACATTTTCAATGAAGAAAAATAAGGCTTAAAGGGAAACACATTATCCTTTGTTTTGTTTCCATTTTTATCTCTGATACCTTATGTCTATATAGTACCTTATTATTTTTACCTCTGATAACTTATGTCTATATCATACTATTTCTATTATCTATGATGATGTTTTCTCTGAGAAAATTGAATTCAATACTATACTCTTTACTCTTATATTTTCACCATGTTAAATGCCCATATCATAAATTGTGATTATCAAAAAGGGGGAGATTGTTGACCTCACCTGTTTTGATAATCTCAATCATGTATCTATTTGTGTTTGAAAATCCCAATTATGTCTTCATTCTCTATGATATTGTTAAATATTGTTGATCTATACTTTAATTCTTTCCAATCTGTGATCAAACCAATAACATCTTTTTTAAATAGTCTTTGGAACATGTTAATCATCATTTATCCATGTTCATACAAGTTATAAATTGATTCTAACACAATCGGATGTGTTCTGCCTAAAACAGATAAGTAATCTGCCTATAGCTACTGATAAAGAGCTACCGGTAACCAGTCTACCGATAGACTTAGTCTACCGACAGACAGCTACCGATAGACTTAACACAGAGTTACCGATGTACTTATAAATACAGCTACCGATACAAACGTAGAGCTACCGGTGTAAGTATAAATAGCTACCGATGGAATAAGTCACTGATGGACGAAGCTACCGATAGACTCACAGCCACCGATACATGGAGCTACCGATGCATGAAGCTACCGACGCATGGAGCTACCGATAAACAGTCATTGATACACGCATGTACCTACCGACGCATGGAGCGACCGATGCATGTACCAACCGACGCATAGAGCCACCGATAGAGTCAAAGCAACTAATGACATCAAGCTACCGATGTTCAAGCTACCGATGTTCAAGCTACCGATGCTGTTTACCTACCGATCACTCGACTCACTGTTTGAATTTCTTTATTTCCTATATTTAATCTATCTAACGGTCATATCATACATTTTAATGATTTGTCATATATCTGATAAAGGTTGTCGGATGTCAGGAACCCGTACCTCGTACCTGCTGAAAAGAAATCTTTTCTGTCCCCTGATGGGAGATAAATACGAGAAGACTACATACCAGAGAAATGCGAATGTGAACGCAAACGTGTGAAGAAAGAGAAAAGTGCGGTGCATCCAATATACCAAAAACGACACAAAGCATGAGAAGAACACAGAGAAGCTCATAGACAATCAAGCATACTCGATAAGAGTTCTGTGCATACAAGAAGAACTTCATCGACTACATTCTCACCACCTGTGAACCTGGCGCATACGACACTCTGTTTCTCAACAGAAACAAGAAGAGGACTCAGACTCACTGCTAATCGAATCCAAAGGAGTCCAGAGCTATACTGAAATCACCAGAACCATCTCTAAACTCTACATCTCTTGTTCTGTGATTTATTACCATTCATTTCGAGCAGTGTGTGTTATCTGCTATATCTAACACATACACTGTCTCCTGTACTCAAACTGAAGGATCTGTAAATCCTTACAAAAACTCTTTCATTCTTTCTTTCCCACGAAGAACTGTGGTAGAGGTCGTGTGTGACCTGGACAGCTGGTTGCTGTTGTACTGTTTCCCACGAAGAACAGTGGTAGAGGTCTTGGACCTGGACAGTTGTAAACTGTTGAACCCCGATCCAGGGTGTGGATCATTTTTATATAAACTTTTGAGAGGACTAAGTCTCGACTTGAGACTGAACCACTTGGTTACATTGTTGTGCCATCTATTTCAAAGTTTTATTCCGCTGCTAATCACTTTAAAACCAATACTGTTTTTAAAGCTACTTTGATAATTAAATTAGCAAGTGTTTATGTTAAGTGTAGATTAGTAAGTTAGTTTCAAAAGATAATCACACACTCCTGTGTTGATTAACTGGGAATTAATCAATCCCTTGAGAACCTAACAGAATCTCTACATTAATATAAATTCACTACAGTTTAATTTATTATTTTATTTGGGGGTCTTTAAGACACTGCTTTTAAATATAGAAATTTTAATTGGTACTCAATTCACCCCCCTCTTGAGTAAACCACTCCGACCAACAGCTATAATTTTCATTTGTTGAAAACCTCCCATGAAATAAGAATTATTCAACATGTGAAACTCTCGATTTTATTTTTTACTTTTATCTATGTAGTTCTTAATCTCTATAGATTCACATTTATATATTATATTTTACTTTTCTAGAAAAAATGATAAATAATTCCATTATAAGATTTTTTATTTTTTATGGTCACATTGATTATTCTATATTTTGGTGTTACCTTTATTGAGTAATTTTTCAAAATATCCTATATGAATGACATCAATCAGAATTTTTTTACATTTTTTCACCTGGATTTATTGTATTCTTAAGATTATAAGTCATATATTTATTTCCATGTAATGCTTCTAGTGTTCTATGATATGACCTCTCATTTGAAAATATATAAATATTATATTTTTTTCAAATGAAATTCATTGAATCATTTTTCTAAACATTTTTATTAGTATTTTTTCATTTCATATATTTAATGTCGTTTATTTATGGTTAATAATCCATGGAAGATGGTTATTTTTAGTTTTTGATGAAGTTATATATGGGTTGTGATACACTATTTTAATAGGATATTTTCTATGTGTTTCATATCATCACTCTTTTTATATTTAACCACCCATGTTTTGGTGATCACATAATTTTTCTTGGAATTTGAATCTGTTTCTTATGTATTGATTTATTCTTTTCTATGAAATCTTCATTTTTTCCTATTTATTTAATTTTTTATATCTATGACCATAGAATGTATGCCTCATGTTGTAATCGTTCATTCTAATATTGAGCCAACATTCCACATCCTTGATAACAAATATACTGAAGGATGAGCAGTAGGCCAAAAAATCCCACTTTTTTCATATCCAAATTAGTAGATTTAGTTACATTGTATTTATATATTTTCATATCATTCATAGTTTAATTATGTTGCGAGTTATTTTTCATAATCATACTATTATAAACCCTTATTGTGATGATATATTTTTTATAATTTTCCATCTGCCAACATTTTCCCATCTTTTGGATTTAAACCAATACTAGAAGTTGAGACAATATTAGTCATGAAACAATTAACTATGATATGGGTTACCTTCATCCATTATCTTGTTTAAGATCGATCAAAATATTATCATGACCTCTTTCTTCCACCATTATGTTTTTATTTAGTGAAATTAATCAGAACAATATTTTTCATAGAAATATCCATTCATTGAGGTTAGACCAATTCATATGTTTTGGTGGAAGAGTTCTTCATTTCAGTAACTTTGGAATTTCTATCATGTGTATTCTTGAAATTTCCCTATTTTTTTCAAGTTCCAGATAATTAATGCTGAGATAAAACTTATAATTTTAAATTAATTTCAGTATGCATTCTAATTCACAAGTAAATTTGTTAGTATTATCTTCATGATGTATACTTTATTGAATCTTAGAGATGTTAAGGTCATTTATTCTTCTATATGAACATTTTATGGGGCCATTTAAATTATAGAATAATTATAGGTTTCTTCTAGAGAATTAACCATTTGAATATATTCATCTGAAATCATTGACTTTTTTATACTAACACATCATTCTCACTAACATTACATGTTTTATATTCATGTTTAGAATCAATGAAATTCTTAGAACCATTTAACAACATTACAAGTTCATGTATTAATTCATCAAAAACTTGTTTACTTTCAAATATCTGATATACATGATATTTTAATTATTCTTTATGTAATGAAGTATTTTCAATGAAAATTGTCATTGATTGTTACATTGCTAAATGAGGTCTATGATATCATTTATATTTATGAATTTAAGACCACAATACTCTCCCTATTTATTGATAGGGTCATAATGGTAATATGTTTCCTAAAAAATATCATTGAATGAAAAATGTTTATATAAAATAAATACCACATTAATGTTCTTTACATATCATTTCACTTGAGAGTTTTTGTCTTCATCAATTATAATAGATTCATCATCCATACATCTTGAGATTCTTTCTCTATAAGGATCATTATCAATTGATTTGATAGTAGAGTATTTAAAATTGTACAGTTTCTCTAAGATTTTTAAAATTAAAGTTGATACAATCGCCTACATTTTTAGAGTATTGGATAAGACCTTCATCTCGTCTTTAATACTAGTGTGATATAGGTTTTCAACATGATGTTATTCAATATCAACATAAAATTAGAATATAATATACCCCATGTATGAATATATATGGATATAAATGATTATCTAATCTTGGAAGACCTTCCCATTGATACCATATGTAGATCTTGGAAGAATCATACAGGAAAACTGGGGGAGAATAATTATACCAAACATTTATCATGTTTTACATTCATTAAAATTTACCCTATTACTCTTAAAACTATTCAGTTCCCTTCAAAATAACATAAAAATGGAATGTAAATAAAAAAATATTTATCAACACTGAATCATTTTTCTATGATTTAGAATAAATAACTACCATTTATCGTGATCAACATGTGATTATTTATTGGATTCTATTATAACTACAAATTTTCATATATTTAACACCACTTCAACTGGAAAATAGTGTTTATGTTGGGAATGATAAATATTTCTATGAGTGTGCTATTATTTATATTATTAGAACATGTTCCTTAATTGAACTATTTAATATTCCACACACATTATTGATATATATTCAACAAATTATAGAAAGAATTTCACTTTTATACATTTTATAGAATTGTAATAATTAGTTAATCAAGTTATTCAAATGAATTGGTACATTATCTTTCTATCTATGAGTTTCAAGGCCTCAATAACTAATACATAACCCCTCAGTTGTGAATATATAATTCATGGAATCTTGGTTTCCGAAATTCTAATTCTTACATGTATGCATGTAATAATTGTTGTCCTTCAATGTGCTTCATGCATTGTCATTGTGAATCCGGAATATATGATGTTCTACAACATGAAATTAGAATAATGATTTTATCAATTATTTTCTATGAAATGTTATTAATGGGATCTTCTATCAACAAAGAGTACTTCATATGTCACCATTCAAGTGTATGAGCCCTCTTATTCTTCTTCATAAAAGTAGATATAGATTCTATATACATTTTTCTTTATTTTGTAACTATTTATATAGAATCACCATTTATGTAACCCTTTCAAAGGAATCTCTAACTGTTATTTATTAAAACTACTATTTCATGGTTCCTTGTTAATAAAGAAATAGTACCTCAGAAAATGATAATATGAATTCACCACTAAATATTTATTGATCCTCTATTTATAATGACAATGTTTCCCCACCTACACATGAAGTTATGTAGAGTGAAGACTCAATAAATTTCCTAATGATATCCGGATTGCATTGAATAACAAATCCATCCACATATTAATGTGTCCTTAGAATAATCACACTTTAATGTGATTATATTAAATTATTTCTCTCATCAACATGATATGATTTAAATTTTTATCATATATCCACAATGTTTGATATAGTTCCTTCACACGACCACATTTAATTCATTGATGTTTGTTCTCATGAATAATTCACTCTCCAACATGTTTATTTAAAAATGAAACATGTCATAGTGTTTCTGTTACACTGTGACCTTGCATCATTACTCTATTTCATTTTTAAACAGTGTTGCGGTTACACTATCCAAACTATCCATTAAGAGGATTCCATAATTGTGCCTCATCGTCGCCTCGTCGCCACACCAAATCTTCACAATTCTCCTCTCAATAGTGAGAATGAAAATTAAAATAACCTTTTAGGGAAATTTTATTATTATTTTCAAAATTTATCAAGAATTAACTTTTCTGTACGACCCTTTATGGTCGATGCTAATTCTTTTCTAGGTGTATCTCATCCTTCTGAGATCAATGGTGCCCTCATATTTTCGACCCAAGCACCAGTTCATATGTTAAAAAAACCTGCTCACACATTTAATGAACATATAGTAAAATAAGTTCAAAATTACATACTGGGATATTTGGGCCTCATAATCATGTTCCCTCAATGAGTGTGGTCTCGAAATAATTTCCTTTCATAATAAAAAAAATTACACAGATATTCTGAGACATTATACTTCATACGTCTATATTGGATTTTATAAAATGATACATGTAAAAATTTAATACATGGAATTTCTAACATCCCATGATATAAAAAAATTTCTCCCTAGAATTTATCAATATATTGGTTAACAATCAGTTTGAAAATTTACTGATTGTTAGAGGAATTTGTCTAATAAAATACTCTACAATCAAAAATATCATCCACAATAAATATGGATACTCTCTAGTATGGATTCCCAAAAAATTTACAGTATTTTTAAACTAATATAATGATGAATAAAAATATATGATCTGATTAAATCCATATTATGTTCAGTATTATAATGGATATTATCCTCTTGGATCCATTCCACAATATTTTTTTTATTTACTACTCAAAATACTATTCAAAAAAAAATTAGTCAATGAAACATGTAAATCATAAAGTTTTTATCATATTAACTTATATATAGAGAAAACTATTTCATGGGAATTATATTAAAATTATCATTTCCACTAAATATATATAAACCATTATTCTAATACAAAATATAGGTACCCAGACTTAATCAGTATAAAATTATGACTTTTCCATCATGAATTCATTCTATTATATTGGATGAACATTCTAGGTTTTGAGTTTCTGAAAATTAGTTTAGAACTCACTCATTTAAAAACCATATATATATAAATTTGGCACTTCCGGTCACATTCCATTTTTTAGTAATGTAATAAACTTATAATAAATCATGACTAATTTTCAATAAAACTCATTTCCTCTATCAACTAGACATATTCCATTCTATTAACCTTTATATAAAACTATGAAACTAATAAAAAATGATTAATGAGATATTAATATAATTAATGTACATAAAAAAATATGGTTCATTTTTCCATTAAAAACAGCAAAATGCATAAATTATTTAACTTTATCTAAATGTTGCTGACAAAATTGAAATTAATCATTTTCATAGGAACTCACCAACAACATATTTTTCAAATATGTCATGTAAAACACATAGAAGGAGAATATAAATAATTTACGTATCTTGGTATATCATCATTATTATCAAATATAAAAATTGAATAATCTATATGGACAACTTCCATCTCATGAGTCCCCAATAAATTGAGAAGATATCAGGAACCCGCCGATTATTGGTTTATCACATAACCAACAATCATTTGTATTTCTTGGAATAATATTTACTTTTAATATAAGGGAACCTCCCATCCATGGTTTAAAAAATAACAACTAATATTTGGTTTATGATGTAACTAACAATGATTGGATTTTAACATAACCAAAAATCATGATAATAAATTAACAAGAACCATAAAAAATTCATAAATCATGAAATTGTTAATTTATGAAATATAATCCTTTATAATATATTTTAATATCTTATGAAAAAATTTCAAATATCAAAAAACCATTTTATATTAACCATAATTAAATAATAAAATATTTAAAAATGTAAAAGAGGGATTCTAATGAACAAAAACATGAAAGATTTCAAAGGAAGAAAAACCTAAAATAACTCTTATGGTGTAAAGAAAATTCATTATCTCTATACATGTTTAAAAATGTAATCTAATTTTTCATTTTTAAATAATATTTTTTTTCAAAGGATTAAATAATTGAAATTTTAATTGAAGAAAATTTTTAACTTATTAAAACACTCATGTCCATATATTTATTTCATAAAAAATAATCATAAAAACATATGACAAAGGGTGTTCGATGGAATAAAATTTTTGATACAAAATTAAAATACAAAAATTGAACCATTTGAATCATAGTCCTGATGGAAGAGTAAAAATAGTAAATAAGTAAATATAATGTGAATTACCAATTTAAAAATATATTATGTAAATTTTTTATATATATACACTACATAAAGTAATATTGGTTCATAACATAAACAATATTCCTCATGGAAATGAAATTTAGATGACATCCCTTAGTTAGAGATTGATTCATCATGTTGTTTCTAAATATTCAAGAATATTATACAAATGTAAATTTCTAAAATTATTAAGTACATTGTGGAAATTTATTATTTCAATTTTTCAGTTAATATGATATTATACACAATTACATTACCAAAAATCTATTTTCGGATTATTTGATGATATTTGGATTATATATCCCAAAATGAATTTGGTAGGATGACTATGGTTAACAATGTAATTTTTTGACATCCCTATAATAATTAAAATGAAATAATTACCTTATTTTATATAATTGGTAAATTAAAAACATTCATAAATGATGTTTATGAATAATTATCTATGATTTGGTCATGTAGATTGATGGTAGAATGGACACCTAAGTAACATTTTACGTATTAAATGGTCATTAAGGAAATAAGTTAAGTAATATATTACCATTAAATAATGATAATAATATCATAAAAATAATAAATTTTTAATAAATATGATTTTATATATAATTCTAATGATTTAGTGATGAAAAAAGGTCACATCACATCATGGATCCATTAGTCCTCATGTATACATGAATAGAATTTTCATTTGTCATTATGAAGAAGGAAATGATTTATTATCATTTAAAAATGATATATAATCATTTATAAATGAAACATATGTAATGAATATAATTTTTTTTCATGAATATGAAAAACATTTATTAAATAAATCCTTATTACCAGGTATGAAAATCATTAATGGAAAATGAATCACAGGGCATTGTGACGAAGTATTCTATAGTACACAAGAGCGATGTTATCATATACAAAAAGGAATGGAATGTAAGAATTTATCTGTGAAATAAAATAAAAAAAATATAAATACTTTAAAAAATAAAATATAAATACTCTTAATCCATAATTATTACAATATTTTAGTGTAGCTTATGGAAAATAAAAGACATTGGTTAATGAGGTTATAGTCCTCTATACATATTAATGATGAATTTGTATCACATTTAATAGAAAACGATATGAATTTAGGATATTTAATTATCATAATAACATATAAATATATGGGATATAATAGTTTTAGTATACAATTACTATTAAAAAATATTTTAGGAGGTGAAATAAAAAATTAAATAAAATGCACTGTTAGACTTGATAAATCTTCTTCATGACACCTCCTTAGGTAATCACCAAAACCCTTAATATGAAAAAATTATGATAAATATAATGGATTTCTATTATCGAGGTGTTAATGAATTTATTTAATCATGTATTGTATGAGAAAATTTGATTTTATATTGTGAATGAAGTAGCAGGGTGGGTGTCCTATTATATGTTTTATTAGAGGCACATAGGTAATTTTTTAAATGAAAATGTGTAGCCATGATTTTCACATGAAAAGGCACCCAAATGAAATAATATAAATACATATAAATGATATAGTCCAAAATTTGAATAAAATATTTCTTATAATAGTTATTAGGATATTTTAATCCTTATCTTTTTAGATTAACCATTGTAACGCAGTTTCTATCTTAACCACAATAAATAATTTTTATTTTTTTACAAAATTCATTATAATAAAAAATTAATATATCCTTTTTTCTATTATAAATTATGATTATAATGAGTATTTAATTAATTGTTTAAATTAAATTCACATATTTTTACAAATATAATATATAAATTAAACATACAAACAAGATTAAAAAGTATGTTTTGCAGAGGTGATTTTTTCTAGAAAACGATGATTTTATATTATTTATCTGTCTAATAATTATTATTTTATAAATAAAAATTAATTAATTTTTATATATGATCTATATAATTTATTAAAATAATTACACAATAGGCATTACCTTAATTAATTAGAATGTACAATCATTATGCACATCAACATTGGTTTTAGAAAAAAAAATTAAAACAAAATAATAGATACTAAAATATAATATAATGTATCATTAAAACATATTATGTGGAATAAATATAAATTAAGACTAATAAGTTTAATTACATCATATTTATGTTATAAATTGAAATATTATGGAAATTAATTTATTGAAAAAATGACTTTTTCAAAAAAATTATATTTTCAATATTCAGAATAATTCAATATTTTCTGAAAAACCCCAAATTTTAACACTAAGTTAATATTTATTTTATAAGTAATGAAATGAAATTAATGTCATGTAGTTAATATTTTAAATTATAGAAATTATACTTTTAAATCATAATATTAAAATGATATTAGATAAAAATACAACATTTTATTGTTAAAATTATTGATTTTTTATAATGGATATAACAATTATAACTAATGAAATTTCTTTATACAATAATTACATAGGTTTTTTCGATCTTATCCACTAGAGAAATTGTATCCACATTATTTTATTCACTTTTTAACAAATGAGGATATCATTCCCTTAAATGATTTTTAGATTCATATATAGTATAATGAACCATATGATATTTATATAAAAACAAATCTTCTAGAATCAACTTATTATGAAACAATTATTATATATTGTCAATAATATGAATTGGTATTACATTAAATGAATTTTCATATTAAAACTACACAACTTAAAGAAATAATAATGAATAACACTTTTCCACTGAGATACATTAATAAAAAAATTATCATTTACCTCAAAAGAAAGATAATTTATATGGTTGTAAACATTACAATTATTCTAACAATTATATTTCCTCATATATTTCTATCAATTTTCCCACATAAACAACTTACTATAAAAAATGGGTACCCGTCGACATTCTTTCTATTAATTCATCCATAAAAGTTTTCATTTCACAC
Organism: Viscum album; assembly: GCA_963277665.1. NCBI lineage: Eukaryota > Viridiplantae > Streptophyta > Magnoliopsida > Santalales > Viscaceae > Viscum > Viscum album. Next base: position 1,678,301 of record OY728127.1, read on the forward strand.
ATCTTTTCCAATAATTCCTCAAAAGATACAATATATACAATGGATTGAAAACTATTTCCATAGAAAAACATGACAGAATAATGATATTGATCACATATTAAATTATAATCCATTTACCATGAATAAATATATAAATACATGGTATTAATTCACCAATAATACTAACCGTACATTTTAGGTTGTAATGTTGTAGTGAAATTTATTTTAGTTTCCAATGACTTATAGATTAACTTATAAAATTATTTGATGTGAAATTTGGACAATAAAATTATAATAAGTAGAGTGGAACTCCCTGAAATATGATTATCTCATTTATATAGATTATATAATGATTATATGATTTCATAAAATGTTAGAGTATAATGTTATTTTCATATTTACATAATCTATCCATAGTACCCCAAATCACATTTTTACCTTGCGAAGTACTCGGTAATCCCACAATGATATGAAATGATATATTTTCACATATCTAGTAAATCACTAAAAATGCTTAAATCACTCACATTGGTAAATTTTATTGAACTCTTACCCACAACCAAGTCAAACATTTCAATATAAATTTTATAATATATCATTTCATTCCATCCAACTAGTAATATATTTGAAGTTCTATATATATCTTAGTACTAACCAAATGAATGGAAAATGGATAACAATGTGAATCACTCAAGAGATCATAATTAATATGGGAATTTTAAGTCATGAAAAATAATTTTCCATATCCTAAAACACCTTCTTAGTCTATGTTGTAATCCAGGAATGTACCCATCTTAAATAGATACAAACTTTTGCAACAAAAAATCATCATCTTTCTATGATTTAATAGCTTATTTATACAATGTATACCTCATTTAAACCATTTTAAAATAGGGTATGTTCCAAAATCAATAAATTCTCTACAATAATTAATCTAAAAATTAGGCAATGGTCAAAATTTGAAATGTACCTAAGTTAATGTAGAATTAATCTTAAGACTCAAATAATCACAGAATTTGTTTTCTCTATGAGGATACTAATCAATAGTACAATAATAATCCTAAAATAAGGTATATATATATTATCTATATAATTTCAATTTTTTATTGAATGTATATTTCAACATTTTTTATTAGTATATAATTCACACATTACATAATTAAAAGGATGCATCCAAGTATTTAATGTAAAAGAACAAAAAATTATACGATACCACAGGTTTTGTAATTTAACTCTTTTAGATTCATCTAAATTGAACCATAATAACTTACCATATAATTATATATTTCTAAAAAACAAATAACCTTCAATAAAGAATTATTATAAATTAATAACTCTCAATTTTAGTAAGGCGGGCCCATAACAGGATCATTCACTAATATTCTTTTTAGTTGTTGAAAACTATCATCGCATTCTTCAATCTAGATGAATTTAAATAACTTTGGAGTAAACATAGTAATTAGGGTAGAATAATTATCAATGTTTTCCACAATTTTCTATTAGTAACATATTATTCCATGAAATATATTAATTTCTATGAAAAAAAAATTCATTATAAAATTTTCAAAATAATTTTTTAGGGTCTATAAACCAGAGGATTTTGTCAATTTTTTTTCAAATCTAATAAATTTATTGATGGATTTAATTTCACACTAAAAAAATGTTATTATTTATTTATATATAACTATAAGATAAGATTGTGATATATAAAAAAATGATTTTGTCATACATCACATGCATTACTAATTTTGGTTTGAGTTAAAAAAAATACTGAGTTCCTTTAATATCTTGCATTAAAAGGTATACTAAGATTTACGAAACTAGATTATACTATAAATATTATTATTTAATATAATATATATCTCATATAGTTTTAATGGACAAAATAAATAAAATAAATAAATATATGGGAATAAATATTTTTCACTTGGTTATTAGATATCTTATTATATGAAATAAAATACGGCACATTTTAACAAAAAAGAAACGTTTTTGGAAAAAAATAACTTTTCTTATAGAAAGTTTGACCATACATGATTCACATAATTAAAAATTAAATTTTACAACTTTTAGAATATTTATCTGAAAAAAATTCAAATTTTAATGAATAATATCAAATGTATCTTAAGGTGACTTTTTATTTTTTTGGAGAATATTAATTTTTTGATGAATAGTGAAAAATTATAATTTTAAATGAATACAACCACTCATAAAAGTTATGATGACCAAATCATGAAATAAAAGAATATTTCATCCTTTTAGAATAATATTAATTATATTTTACAAATTCATTCCAGAGGATCATAATAGTTTAGATCCATTTGAAACATGGAATACATTCTTCTAACGTGTGAATGATCCTAAATATCTCCCATAAATATCATACAATATAGTACTCCTAAATAAAATATTTCATTATAACATGAGAAATGGAAATAAAATAATGGGTGATTCAAGAAGTCCAGTACGTGTTATCAAACTGTAGATTAACAAATGATTGTATAAACATGAACATAACTACGGAATTTCAAAATCGTTATTCATGAAATAAAACCGGACAATTAAAATGGAATATATAATAATATAGTATACATCATGGGGAAATAACTTTGTAATAAAACATGGGATTTTGGAAAACACATAGGCATTGAAAATAATTTCCATATTTGCCAAGGATCATTGACAAGACCATCTTAACGAATAAATACCATTACTGAAATGAGTTCACTCCTCATTCTAGCCATGTATTACTGAACTAGATTTACTTTCCGTTCCAGCACTATATTACTGAACTATATTTACATTCAAGTCATTCCTTTTTAATCTCATGACATATAATTCTTTACCCAATTCATTGAATGGATATATCGGTCCGACCCATATCATAATGAAATCATTCTTTTGTATTGAACAGAAACATAAATCTATCATCATAGCATAACCAAAGGTATAAAATAACACTCTTAACCATCATTCCTTTTTTAAATAATCTATATAAAATAGAATTAAATTATTATCAAATTAAAATCAAGGTAATAATATTGATTGAGATATAACCCTATTAAAAGAGCCTCTTCTTATATGAAAAATGATTTTGAAAAAACACTTGAAATTAAGTATTGAGGAAAATTTACCTTATTCCTCAAAGACATTTTCATTTCTTAAAATTCAATTAAACATTTAAATAAATTAATTTATTTTAAAATAACCCTTAAATATTGAAAATTATTATTCATGGAAATAAGGCATTATGAATATGTAAAAAACAGATCATATTGTATAATTAAAAAACATTCTCCACATTGTTATGAAGAAAAAGCCAAAAATGTACCTCGTATCGACAAAATATTAATTTCATATAATTTAATAAAATTTTTCCAAAGGGTAATACTAACCTTAACTGATATTGTAATTATAGAAATAATATTTCCTAGACATTGACTATAAATATTACACAATAAATACTTATGTATAAACAATATCGGGAAATAATGATATTAAAAAAAATCACTTAATATAGGTATGATTTCCTTTATATGTATTTGAATCACATATATAATGATTTAAATACTATCCTTTACTTGTTTTAAAATATTTTTAATTTTTTATGTTCCCATATATGATCGTATTATAATCGTGTTATTTATAAAATTTTGTTATTACTCATCATTCATATATTAACAACATTAGGATCCTATGCATGTTTTTTCAAATAAGTTCAGGTTCTATTTTATAAGTCATTTTTATATCATTAAAAAATTAAATAAACATAGTATATAACACATTTGTACATTCTGTAAATTTATATAATCAAGCATTAACGACGACAAGGTAGAATGAATCACATTGCATCGTGGAGGTGGTAGGCCCTACATATGCTCGAGTGATAATATCATTACAAAATATGTTCAATGATATAGAATTGGATTGTGTATAATATTACAGAATTGATATATTGTTTTTGTAACTTCTATTATTATAACCATCCATATAATTTAGTGGTGAAAAATACGTTACACTACAATGTGGAGATGGTTGGTCATATGTACGCATGTGTGGTGATTTCATTTTTTCCATTGGATGGATAGAAGGTGTAATATGGTAGTTAATAATTATAGAAATATCTCAGAAGATATGTGATAATTATGTTATTACTATATAATGAATCCACATGTGAAGAGGAAGTGTAATAAGAAAACATGTGCCATAATCCTTAGAAGAGATTACATCTTCCTCAACATGATTCCTCTAAATATCCACTTAATGGAACTCGAGATCATATTTTTAGATTATAATAACCCCTATAATGTGAATAAAGACGTTTATAAGGAAAAAGGTCTGGCTATGGCCATTTTTTAATATCTAAAATTTATGTTAAGAGGTGAGTGAGGTGGTGATCGTTGATAATTTTGGTGAGGGTCACCCTTTGATATTCATAAAATATTAAATTAATAAAAATTAATTTTTTCATTCCAAATTCTTTCAAATACATAACTTTATAATAAAAGAGCATGATAGATCTAAATCTTATCATAAAATAATTTTTACAGACATATTTATATTATTTTAAACATTATCTTTTTCATTTACGCATAACTATTCTATTTTAATTTTAATTGTTGTAACAACATTTTATGTTTTAAGTGGTTCTAAATTTTACATATTTGCATTCTATTTACAATAATTGGACACATAATGACCATTTAGAATTTATCATAGAAACATTTTGATTTTAAATTATTTTTAAAATTTTTAAATAATTTAGTTGTATATGTTTTTATAAAATATCAATATTGTCACTTTTTACAATATTCATTGAATTTAAATATAAATTCATACAAAAATATTTCATCAAACCAAACCATTGAATAGTATTGTAACACCTCATTAAAACATATAAAATTATTGGATGGGATAAATTGTGTCATATAATATTTATTTTAATATTTATACTATCAATTATTTAATATTTTTCTAAATAAAATAATTAATATATCATTAATGTGTCAACATTTCTTGTAATTATTTGATATCTAAATGTTATAAATAAATTGAAATGATGTATAAAATTTCAGTATGATTCGGGTGACAAATAATATAGTAGTTTTATCTATTTTATCACAACATTTAAATTTTTATACTCATAAGTAATAAGATAGTGAAATGTAGTCTCTTTGTATTCATTAAATAAGAATTACATCACTTTCATGGAAAAATTATCTTAAATAAAACCATGTTGATCCTTAGGTGTTAAGGGTTTCCTTTTATTCATGCCTTAGTATTTTGGATAGTTTTAGGATAATTTTATTATTCGTATAATATTATTTGTTACCATAATTTACCTGATTTACCTTTAAACAAGGTATAAAAAAATTTCCAATGTTATTATTATTAATATACAAAAAAGGTAACTATTTAAATATATTAGACTAATGATTCCAAATATGGAATCCATTTTTCTAAATTCATAATAAAATAATTTTAGTAAATAATTTGAAATTAATTCCAATTTTTAGTGCTATAAAATGACTGATTTTTTTAATGTTAAATCTATAAAAATATTGACATCTTTTTATATAATTTTTTTTAAAAAATAAATCCAATTACCAACATTGAATTAAATGATAAAAAAATCTAAATATACTTTGGAACCAATTCAAATGATAATTTATCAATACATTTAAAATAGATGAAGATGCAAGTTTGAATTAAAATAAAGTACTTTTCACTATTCATTAATATAAGGACATGGCGGTAAAAAATTACATAATCTTAAATTAAATGAATAATTCAAATTGATAATATTTTCAGGTTTAGATTTTTTGAGAATTAGGCAATAAAAATTACATTATCTCTCAATAATTACATTGTAGAAAATTCTACTCAGATTCCATTATTTCATAAAATAAAATCCCTTCAAAGAATGAGTCATGTCTAGTTCCATGTTTTAGACAACATGACTTTCACTTGACCCCATCCATGATCCCATTCATCATTAAGTCAGGTGAAATACATTTCAAAAACATGGCATGAGAATAAAAAGATTAGTAAGTGTTATAAACCAATGAAAAAAACATTAGATCATCAATACATACATAACATATGCTCAGTAACATATCTCATGAAATCATATGATTTCTGAAATATACATAGAAATAATAAATCACAAAGTTAAATTGTCGAATCCATAACATAGTTACGTTGTAGATTTCATAGCTACGTAGGGAGTTACATTTAGAATACCCATCATAGTATACTTCCTATATCATTTAGGAGAAACATTCAGGATTACCTCCATCACATTACCTGATGCATCAGAGAGCTATATTGGGCTCACTCGCCCAAAGATTATAACGGAACTACCCGTATATGTAACAATGCCCAAGAACCATAACATTTTCATAACACAAAAAACAAATATAAATAAATAATAACATTTCCATATTTCAATCACAATATATCATTTAAATATATTGACATAAAAAATCCATTATCAAAACCATTTTCAAAACCAAAATACGTAAAATAGTATATGGTATTTATTTTTCTTTTAAAAACATTACAGATTTTTATGAAATCCAAAGATAAAATAATTCCTACAGTGGGGGAAAGGTCATTGTCACCGCATACGTTAAAATAAATATTTTTTTTATTTATAAGAATGGTTAGTAGAGAAATGATTCCCTTTGATTAAAAGATATTTTCAAAGGGTTTTATACACCATATAAAATAAATTTGGGTAAAAAACAAAATATCCCTCAATAAAAGGGGATTGAGACAATGTCCCTTACCTCGTGTCCGACTAGATTCGATCATTATTTAATCTCATGATAAATAAACTACAGTTCATTTATACTTTCTAAATAACCTTTTTCATGTTTATTATTATTTTAAATCAATTATTACCTTCATATAACAATTAGTTTATTATTTCAGTTCATATCAGACATTTTATCGATGTTCGGAACATCATTTAAAAATGAACATGTTATAATTATAAATTGACCATGTTGTCAAAAGTACATTATCCCAAGAATAATATTCCCGATTTAGATATCATATATATCATATATATCCAGTATATTTGTGTATTTATAATATTACATAACTTTTTAAGATAAGAAATGAAATGCAGCGTTCTTGTAGAGGGTAAGTTGTACGTATGCTTGAATGCTACCTTCATTTCTATATCAAATTTAATTGAATGAAAACATAATGATACATAGGTATATTATAATTCAAGTATAATATCATATAAAATTTCATTAACTCCATCCTTTATACATTTCACTTATGGAATGAACGATTCATATCACTTTGAGGGGGCGGTAGTATGCACTTCCACAAATAAAATTATCATATTTACCCTCTATAGAAACCATAAAGGTATTATATAAATGAAAAATAAAGAATAATATAAAAAGTATAAATATAATATATATCACATATAAATGATGTGCTATCTTAATGGCCACCATAAGAGGTGGTAGGAAAATATTGAACAATCATTATTTCTTGAGGCGTTATTTTACCATCCACAGATACAGTATGTTATTTACCTATTAAATGGAGGTGTGTGTATGTTTAGTTCGAATACTTATCATAAAAATAATCTAGTATATTGAGGATACAGGTGATTCAATAAAATATAGGAATAAAAATATTTTAGGGGGTTGGATAAGGAAAATAAAACAAAACAACTTAAGAGAATATATTACCTTTAAATCAGGTATCTCCCTTTGGATTGGACCAAAAGGTCTACATGATTTGCCTTTTTCCTTGGGGAAGTCTTCTAGGAGTAGGAGAAGGATGTAGGTAGATTAATTGGGTAGAGGTTGGACATTCCAAGGGTCTTGATAAGTAGGGGGAATGTGTTAGAAGTAAGGGATTTTTATAATGGGGAGGAGTGGATCTTTATGAATGTTAATAAATAATATTTTATTATAAAATGATTTTCAGTTTCTAAATAACCAAAACTTATTAAAGTTGTAGATAATATGACTCATGTTGGAAGTAAAATAATCCAATAAGAGTTGGATATTTTTGGTATATTGTTTTAATTTTTATAATCATATTTATTTAAATCTTTCTTTAATGAGGTAAACACTGCATCATTATTGTGTCATAAATATTTTTATTTAATTGTTATCTAAAAAATATTGAAAAAACTGATATAGGAATTTTTTTTAATATTTCAAATTAATATTTATAGTCAAAGAGACAACTTATATAACCCCATGTAAAAAATTGATTTACTAAAGGATATCTGTGTATGTCATTTTTTCTTTAATTTAAATTAATTAATATTGTGTCATTATCATGCCCAAGATGCTCCATGGGGTCCCAAAATCAATATAAGGATTCCTATGGTCAGAAATGTATCATAAAATAGGATTGGGACACATATTAGGGTAATTTTATATTATTATAATATTGTATTACCCTTATTTACTATATTTACTCTTTAACCCTGTTAAATAAAACTTTTACTGATGTAAATATTCATAATCTCTAAAACTAAAAGTAAGCTATTTACCCAATTTTAACCTCTTGAATACAGAAATGGAATATTTTATTGGAAATGAAAAACATAGAAGTGGCAGAAATTAGTATAAAATTAATTATTGTTGTCAAAAAAAAAGCACGTTTTTAAAAAATAATATCTATCAAAACATTGATACTTGGTCCTGTAAAATTACAAAGTAAAATTACATCCAATAAACAAAATTGGATTAAATAGTAAAAATAAAATCTAATTATTCTTTAAAAACAATTAAAAATTTAATCTATCAATTTTATTAAATTATATTAAAAGACAGTTTTGAATTAAAATACAGTATTTTTCAATATTGATTAAAAAATGAACTTTATCAGAAAAATACCAAAAATTTAACCAGAGTAAATTTTTATGTCCCGATTCTAAATAAGGATCTTATTTTTTTCAAAAAAAAATTATAAAAGTGACCAAAACTAGAGTTAAATATGGTTCACCATCTAAAGGCGTTAAATCTCCCTTTTAATTAATATTATTGTATTTCTGCTTAAAATCATATTCTTTAATATTTTACGCCTCTAATTTTTTTTGGATAAATTTAAAAACATTCAAAAAATCATATATAATCTTATTTTATTTAGTTCTTTACATTCTCACCAATACAATCACTAGGTGTTAACTATCATTTAAAATAATAAAATTATATTGTTAGTGAGCAACGTATGATATCAAAGAAACCCGTTGTTGCGTGTCAGGAATGCCCTCAAACATAGCAACCCTATTAAAGTAAAATTAATATTTAAATCAAAAAATTTAATAAATTTGAAAAGGTATTATTTTTAATTTACCTAGGATGTTACATCCTTCCTCCATTTTGGAAATTTTGTCCTCGAAATTTTATTCACTTATCAAAGAAGTGGGGTATTCATCCCTCATGGAATTTTCATATTCCCACATTTCCTCTTCAACCATATGGTTTTTTCCACAAAACCATAACCTGATGGAATACCTTATTCTAAAACACTTTCTCTCTTTGGTCAAGAATCTGGATTGGTTGATCCTCATAAAAGAGATTCTCTTCCAACTGAAGAACCTATGGGATCAAATTAGGGGATGGATCTAGCATATACATTCTCAACATTAAAACATGAAAAAAAAATTGTTTACCTGGGATAAAGATAGAGGTAAAGGCACTCTGTATGAAACTGATCCAACATTCACTAGGATTTCATAGGGTCTAATGAACCTCAGACTCAACATTCACATCCATTCTAAACACATCACACTTTTCCATGGAGAAACAATGAGAAATATATGATAACCATCCTCGAAAGAAAGATCATTCCTCTTATTGTACACATTCATGCTCTGAGTTGTTCTCTTGTTCTCCTGAATCAACTGAACTTTTATACCATTAATTCTACCAAATTTGGTCCCATTAGTTTCCTTTCACATATTTCATCCCAAAAAGCTTGAGTTGGACACTGCTTCCCATATAATGCCTCAAATGGAGACATCATTATACTGGACTGAAAACTGTTAATATAAGAAAATATAACCAAAGGAAGTTGTTGGTCCCAACTTCCTTATTAATCCATCAAGCTAGCACATATCATATCCTACAATGACTGAATTTTTTGTTCTGTTTGCACATTTGATTGAGGATGAAAGGCTATACTAAAATTTAACTCAGTACCCAACAAATTAGGATGTCTTTCCAATGATTTACAATTAAATCTTAGATAACAATAATATATAATGTAGAGGGGAATGTCATGCAACATATCTATCCCGTTAACATAAAATCGAGAAAATTGATCTAGGGAAAAAGTATCTCGAATAGGAAGGAAATGAATAGATTTAGTCAATTGGTCAAAAATAACCCATATTGCATTATTACCTCGGGATGTCTTTAGAAATCCCATGACAAAGTCCATGGATAAAATATTTTATTTCACCTCTAGCACTGGTAAATATTGAAGAACCCTTTTCAGTAAATTCCATTCGGCTTTAACCTGTTGAAAATTCAAAAACATCACAATAAAATAAATTATTTTTCTTTTCATTCCATCCCACCAGAAATACTCTCAAAGATATATATACATCATAGTTCTGCTAGGATGAACTGAAAATAGAGAACTATGAGCTTCACATAACTACTCGTTTTTCAACTATGAATCATAAGGCACACATAATCTCTTCTCAAATCTGAAAACATAATCATTATCAATGTTAAAATATGGTATCTTACCCTTCTAAACCAACTCTACCTTTTTCTTCCACTCACTATCTTCCTTATGTGCTTGCTTAATTCTATCTTATAGAGTTGATTTCACTGACACCTAAAATAAAACAGAGGAATCTCTTGCACCAAAAACTTCTATGCCAATTTCAATCAAATTGAAAACCAAATGATCTTGTTCCCAATGTATCATGGTTAATAAGACATTACTTTTTCGAATCAAAGAATATGCCACATTATTTTCATTTCCTGGATGACAATAGATCCTGAATTTAGAATCCTTGATTAATTAGATCCATATCCTCTTTCTCATGTTTAATTCTTCCTGAGTGAATTTATAAATCAAACTTTTATGGTCAGCATATTTTTCACATTTTACTCCATGCAGATGATGCCTCCAAATTTTTAAAGAAAAAACAATATCAGAAAATTCAAATCATGTGTAGGGTAATTTTACTCATGAGGTTTCAACTATCGTAAAGCATAAGAAATTACTTGATCATTCGGCATTAGGACACAACCAATTCCTTTCAACAAAGAATCATTGTAGATAGCAAACTTACTATTTCTAAAGGATGTTCCAAAACTTGTGCATTCACCAATATTATTTTCAATTCACGAAATCAATCATAAAAATTCATTTGTCCAAATAAACATAACACATTTTCAAGTTGTCTTAGTCATTGGGATAGATAACCATGAAAAATTTTCAACAAAACTTCGATAATAACCTTCCAAACCATGAAAACTATGAATATGTGTTGTATGTGTGGGTATTCTTTATTCTTCAACAACTTCTATTTAAGTAGGATCAACAGTTATGCCATTTTTTAAAACAATGTGACCAAGGAATAGAATTTTTTGTATCCAAAACTCCCACTTGTTGATTTTCCCGTACAATTTTTTTTCTTTTATGGTTTGAAAGACAACACTTAAATGAATTTCTTATTCCTCCTTACATTGGATTAAAACAAAATATCATCAATGAGAACAACTAAAAACATATCTAGGAACTCACAGAAAATTATATTCATATGTTCCATGAATACAGCAGCGACATTGGTTAACCCAAAAGGCATAAATACATATTCATAATGGCCATATCAATTACGAAACACAGTCTTCTAAATGTCAGCTTCCATTAATTTCAACTGATGGTACCCTGACATCAAGTGACTCTTCAAAAAATACTAATCTTCTTGGATCTAATAAAATAAATCATCGATATGAGGAAAAGGATACGTGTTATTAATAGTGATGTTATTCAATTCTCTATAATCAATGAAAAATCATATTGAACCATCATTATTTTTAACAAACAAGAGAGGAGCACACTAGGGTGATGTGCTAGGTCGAATGATATATGTATCTATTAACTCATGTAATTGCTTCTTTAACATTAAATGTTCAATTTGAGCTATTCAATAAGGGGGTTATGAAATTGTCTTAGCATCAAGAACTAATTCAACTACAAATTCAACATCCAGATCAGATATTATACCAAGAAACTCATTAAGAAAAACATCAAGATACTCATTTTCCACTAGAACATCATTAATCTGAATAGTTACTTTTGTCCAAAAATATGTGCATATTAATATTGATTTCTATATTTTATTAATTTCCCATCATCCTGATATGTTATCAAATGTCATGGTACATTATTGTTCACAAACTGAAAAATATTTATGAAAATAAACCACTTTGGATCTACAATCAATCATGTCATGATAAAAAAATCCAATCCATACCCAAAATAACATCAAAATATACTAGAGGCAAAACAATATGGATTATAGGTAGATTTTTTCCTCACACAAGGACATGAAGGTTCTTATGTTTTAATTTTGTCTCAACATTCCACCCCAGTGTTTTTACCATAACTTAAGGTTCATATATTGAGTTGAAATTACCCATTTTAGTAGAAATCATCTCAGAAATGAATGAATGTGTATGACCTAAATCAAACAACACATTGGGTTAATCTGAACAAACAAACAATGTACATGATACTACATCATTTGATGGCCCAACATATGCTCCTGTAGTTGCAAAGAAGTTTACCACCACTTTTTTCTTGTAGTCTGGATGCATTCCATCTGTTGAGTTTTCTGTTGGACACTCATTTGTATAATGTCCCCTTCCATTGCACTTAAAACATTTTACAGACTATAAATTATATTTTTTCTTACCATTACCCTGATCTTTTTCGGCTAAATAATGAGGCATATGTCCCATTTCACCACAGTAGTAGCACATGCTAGAATTCAAAAGACATTCCCCATCATTATTTTTACCACAATTTTCACAATCTATAAAGTAATGTTTCTTACCATAAGACATTTTGTAAGAGTTAATTCGTTTTATCTTCCACCTCGACCTCTTATTCTGTTGTTTGTCAAAGAACACCTCATTATCAAAAAACACCATTTCCACCTTCTCCACACATCGAATTGTTCATAACTTATGATCTAATGAGAAGATAAAGCACATCGATACATTGTAATTAATTCTGACTAAAAATGGTTGATCGTACTATCAAGATCTCATATGAAATTTATAGCATACCTTGCCAATTGAATGAATTTTATATCATAAGCAACAACTGAGTCATCCTCCTACCTCAATTCCAAGAATTGTTTTTCTATCTTAAGTCGAACCACCTTATCAAAATATTTCTCATGAAACATTCCTTCGAATTCATCCTAATGAAAAGCATCAATCTCTTAACTATCCCTGATATTTTTCACCATCGACTAGCACATGTCGGCTTCACCTTCAAAATGATAAATAGAGAGGCTGACCTTTTGATGTTATGAACACCCCATGAAAACAAAAATATTCTCCAATGCTTCAATACACCCTTCCACTAGAACATGATTAAATGATCCTCTGAATGATGGGGGTTGATACCTCAATTAATTCTCTACTACTGACATGTTCCTCTTTGGATGTTCTGGCTGATATCGTGCATGGTTACCAACACTATTTATAGCTTGAGTCAATTATGCCATCACTGCAAAAAACTATTCATTTTCGATTCCAACCATCTCTGGTTACTGATTTGGATGGTTTTCATCCCCGTGATGTCATCCCATTAGCTACTCTGTTTCCTTTGTGAAAACCATTCTGAACATAGAAATATCTTAGGGGAATCCACATGGTAATCTTAAAATGATCTATCATTTCCATCATTACTAAAAATAATTTATAGATATTAATTTAACAACATCCTAACTCTTAATGTAGTCTAAACCGACCTTTGAATCCAACTATAAGGACCCTACCTTATAATATTAAATAATCTTTAATTAAATGAATTGTTCAAATTGAGGATCATTTTTGGTATTGAGTTTTAGATTATTAGGCCATAACTATTACATTACACCTCAAAAATTACGATTTAGATAATTCTTCCCAATTTCCATTTTTTTATAAAATAAATATTTTTGAAAAAAGAGTCATTTCTAGTTCCATGATTTAGACAGCACGACTTTCCATTAATCCCATCCTGGACACCATTCATCTTTATGTCCTGTGGAAAACCATTCCAAAACATGGTTTGAGCATAAAAATCTCAGTGAGGGTTATAAAAAAAAGAAAAAAATCATATATTTTCAATACACACATAATATAATCTCTTTAACATAACTCATGAAATCATATTTTTTATAAAATATACATAGAAATCACAAATCCTAAAGGTAACTTGTGGCATTTATAAAATAATTTCTTTGTAACTTTCAGATCTACGTAGGGAGTTACATTTGGAATACCAATCATAGAATATTTCCCAAATCAATTAGGAGAAACATTCATGTTTACCTCCATCACATTACCCAATGCATTAGAGTGCTATCTCGGGCTCACACACCTTAGGTTTATCACCGAACCACCTATATATGTTACAATTCCCAAGAACCATAACATATTCATAACACATAAAAAATATGAAGGAAAGATAAAATTCACATATTTCAATCACAATATATAATTTCAATATATGAAAATAAAAAATCCATTATCAAAACCATTTTCAATACCAAAATATGTAAAATAGTATATGGTATTTATTTTCCTTTTGAATCATTATGGTTTGTTAAGGCAGCTAGATATCAAATAATACTCGCGGTGGAAGAATGGTCGTTGTCATTACATACGTTAATAGAAAAATTGATTTTTGTTGTTTACTAAAATTCCTAGTAGAGAAATGATTCCTTTTGAATAAAAGTAAAATAAAATAGGGTTTCTAAACCATAAAAAGTAACGTTGTGTATAAAATAAAATATGGCTCAATGAAAAGAGATTGAGACAATGTACCTTACCTCATGTCCAACATAACCTGATCATTATTTTAATCTCCTTAATAATAAAATAATGTTAATTTCTAGTTTCATATGAACCATTTCCAATTTTATTATTACTTTTATTTCAATTATTGCCTTGTTATAACAATTAGATAATTATTTGAGTTCATATCGGACATTTTCTCGATGTACGGAACATCAGTAAAAATGAACATGTTATAATTATAAATTGTCCATGCGGTCGAAATTCTATAATCTATAGAATTATATTCATGATTTAGATACCATATATATCATATCTATTCTGTATATATATGTATTTATAATAGTACATAACATTTGGTGATAATAAATGAAATGCACCATTCATGGAGATGGTAAGACGTACGTACGCTTGGACGCTACTTTCATTTCTATTTCTCGTTTAATGGAATGAAAACATAATGATACATAGGTATATTATAATTATAGAATAATATAATATATAATTTCATTAACTCATCCTTTATATGTTCCATGTATGGACTGAACCATTCATATCACATTGAGGGGGTGGTAATCCACATTTCCTCAAATAAATAATCCTATTTTCACAATATGGAAACCATAAAGGTATTTTATAAATAAAAAAAGCATTGAAACAATATAAAAATAATATATATCACATATTAATGCAGTTCCATCTTAATGTAAACCATATGAGGTGGTTGAAAATTATTGAACAATCATCATTTCATGATATGTTAGTCTTCCGTCCACAGAAACAATAAGTTCTTAACCTTTTAGAGGGAAGTGTTTGTATGTTTAGATCGAATACTTCTCATAAAAAACCTATTATATTGGGAATACTGGTGTGGATATAAAATAAAGGAATAAAATGACTTTTGGGGTTTGATATGGAAAATAAAACAAATGATCTTACGTGAATACATTACCATTAAATCGGGTATCTCCCTTTGGTTTGAACCAAAATGTCCACTTGAATTTCCTTCAAACTATGGGAGGGCTTCTAGGAGGAGGATAGGGGTGTAGGAAGATCAATTGGGTAGAGTTTGAACAATCCAAGGGGCTTGAGAATTGTTATGAATGGGCTTCAATTGAGGGATTTTTGTAAGGGGGGGGGGCTCTTTAGGAATGCTTAAAAATATTATTTTATTTTATAAGAATTTTCATTTTCTGAAGGTCCAAATCATATTAAAGACTGAGATAACATGACTCATGTTCGAAATAAAATCATCCAATAAGAATTGGATAGGTTTTGGAAAATGTTTTATCTTTTATAATCAGATTTCTTAAAATAATTCATTAATTAGGTAAACACTGCATCATTAATGTTTTATAAATATTTTTATTTATTTGATATCTAGAAATTTAAAATATATATATAATTATATAGGAATTTTTATCAGATTTCATATGAATATTTATAGTCGAATATATAACATATATAACCCAATGTAAAAGTGATTGACTAAAATATATGGGTTAATGTCATTTTTTTCATTACATTAAATTAATTAATATTAAGTGTCATCATCACTCCCAAGTTGCTCCATGGGGTCCCCAAAATCGACCCAAGGATGCCCATGGTAAGAAATTTATCAACCAATAGGAATAAGACACATGTTAGGATAATTTAACAATATTATAATATATTTTTTTCTCCTTCTTTTCCAGATTTACCCTTTAACCATGGTAAATAAATGTTTTACTGTACTATATATTCATAATTTATAAAAATAAAAGTTTCCTATTTATAAATTTTATACCTAATGATTCCAAATATGGAATCTATTTTTCTAAATTCAAAACATATAAGTGGGAAAAAAATAATTTAAAATTAATTCTCATTGTCAAAATAAAAAAACTGTTTTTAAAAAATAATAACTTTCACACGATTGATACTTGTTTATATAAAATATCAAATAAATATTACATCCAATGAAAAAAAATTGAATAATTCGTAAAAATATAATCTAATTACACTTTAAAAACAATTAAATAGATAATCTACCCATTTAAATAAATTATATTAAAAGATGGTTTTGAATTAAAATATAGTAATTTTCACTATTCATTAAAAAATGAACTTTATAAAA
Organism: Viscum album; assembly: GCA_963277665.1. Taxonomy (NCBI): domain Eukaryota; kingdom Viridiplantae; phylum Streptophyta; class Magnoliopsida; order Santalales; family Viscaceae; genus Viscum; species Viscum album. The sequence goes on from OY728127.1 coordinate 1,695,422, forward strand.
AAATACCATAAATTTACCCAATGTAAAGTATGATGTCCTAGTTCTAAAGAAATATTTTATTTTCTCAAATAGAATATATAATTGTGAACAAACTAGATTTAATTAGGGTTCTCCATCAAAAGGTGGTAAATAGACCTTTTAATGAATATTAGAGTATTTATGGTTAAAATCAGATTATTTCATATTTTAAGCCTCTATAATTTGTGAGATAAATGATAAAATATTTAATAAACTTATATATTCATATTTTAGTAAGTTCTATTAATTCCCTCTAATATAATGGCTAGGCGTTAACTATTATTTAAAATAATAATATTATATTTTTAGTGTGCAACGTAAGATTTCAATGAAACCCATTGTTCAGTGTCAGGTATGCCATCAAACATATAATCCCCATTAATGTAAAATTAATATTCATTTCACAAATATTAACAAATATGAAAATGTATTATTATTTATTTACATTGGATGTTACAATTTAAGTAATAATTTTATTAGAAAAATACCAAAATTTCAACAAAATTAAATTTTTATTTCAGAAAATGAAATAATAATTATATTTTTTCAAAAAAATAATAAAATTGTGATGTAAGATTTAAATTTGGTTCACCATAAATATTTGGAAAATTCAATTTTTTAAAAATTGTTCTTTCACTCGAAAAATTGTGTTTCTCCTTATATCATGCAAAGAAATAATATATCATAAATTGTAAACATTACATTGTATATATTACATATTTATTTATTTAATAAAATCAATAAAAAGTGATTTTATTATTTTATATACTCACCTAATAGCTTTATAATATAATTTCAGAAAATCATTTAGTTTGAATTATGAAATATAATTTACACTTATAAATAATTGATAAAAAAATAAATAATTAAATAATAGTGTAAAAAAGGTATCATAAATAAATTAGTATTGTTCATTCCTACCATTTTAACTACTAGATAATGAGGTAATATTATAATATTTAGTTTTACATACATACTCGATCATGCATGGAATTGAATTATATCAAAAGAACACGAACATGTGTGTAACTGAATCTAAGAATAGTGTTCCAAATACCACAAGCTAAGCCAATGAAGTGTATTGAGCCTGATTATATTGGTTTAATAGAAATATCATTACATCAATGAAATTATAAATAACATTATCACAAAAAATCATGGGGGTCACATTCTACCCCCTTAAAATGAATTTTTACCTTGAAATTCTTCATGGGTTATAAATAGGTTTACTACATGAGTGTTTCATTCATATAAACCCACATAATTTATAACAATACTAAAACATAATTATAAAAATAAAATTTTGAAATACAACGGTTACCCAAAATAACTCATCACAGGGTTTCCACATATGAGAACATAGGTGCGTAGTGAAAACATGGATGTTGATGAAAAGTGTAACTATCTAATTTTGATGTATACTAATTTATAAAAAAACTAAGAGAAAAATCATTTGAAAAAATCAATAAATGAATGATTATTTAACGAAATAAATATTTCATCAGATAAAAAGTTACTAGTATAACATTTTTGGTTTTATCTTCCTTTTCCTAATGTTTTGAAAAAATTATTGATAAAAAATACTTACCTGATTTTAGTACATTCTAACCTTTTGTTGTTCCATAAACAATATCCACATCATATCTTGTTATATAAAATGAAGTCTAATTTTTCATTCATAATTTTTTAAAACATCATGAAATCCTTAAATAGAATGATAGGTCATTCCATCTGTCTCAAAAAAAATATTAGAACATGTTATCAAATATGAATAAGTCCACCTGTAGTGATATAATACATTAATATATAACGCATCAACCAAAGATTAAATTATACTATCCCCAAATTGGTAACATTATAATACTTCCAAAAATTGAAAATAAAAAACATTAGAAATAGGTGATCCAAATCGACTTAGCCTTCATCTCCTATATCTCATTGGGATGTTTTTGTTTGTCACATTCCAATAATGGGAATACCTTAATAAGTTATTCTATTGAAACATTTTAATAACATGAATTAATATATAACCTTAGAGAAGACATTCATTCTATGAAAAAATAAATAGTATAAAATATTCCAAAAATTCAAAATATACAAACCATGATATCACTTGGTTCTTATATCATTTGTGAGATCATTAATACAATAAAACATATCATTATAACCTTATCCCATAAGTATGAACATATCAGGTATAATCAAAAAATATCTAAAACACATTTCTTGGTTAGTAGTACTATTCAATATATACATTCAAATACATGTGGAAAACCACCTGGAACCACAACATATATATTTCATTATTCCATAATACAATAAAAGAAATTGTACAAAATTATTATGGAAACCCATTACATAACAACTCAATTATTACACCACTATATTCTAATACTCGTCATCACCAACAGTGATCACATGTGATTTTTCATTGTCATTGGTTTTAAGATGTTGTTTACGTTAATCATCATCAATAACCCGTGGATTACAGTATTTATTGGAATAATGTCCCATTTCCTTTCACTGTTATCATTGATGTGTGGGTGGTGCATTAACTATAAAATTTAATCTATTGTCTACAAATTTCCCATTACATTGGAACTCAACTTCCTGATAACCATCATTTCCATAGTTAAAATATATTCTTGTCCCTTTCAAAAAATCTGCACTGTGCTTCTTTCCACACATTGAGCATATGGAAACACTCATATTATTATGGCTAGTTTTTTGATATTTTTCATTAAACTCCATCTTTGGTTTCTTGTCAAGACAATGGGATTCATATGTAACAACAACTTCCACTTCTACCTTTATAACACAGAATACATCCTCTTTATAGCTAATAATGTCTCTTATAGCTATCGTCATTCGAAGACTTTTTCTTAGGCCACAGAAGAATCGATCTACTTTTCATTCAGGTAGGATGATAAATTTTGAAGCATAACTTTCATGTCATATTAAATATTCATCTTATGTACCAAAAAATCCATCATCCATTTTCTTAAGGTCATGGATCTCCTTTCCCATCTTCATTGGAAGAACATGAGTAAATAACTTATTGAAAATTAAGTTCATGAACTCATCCAATTATATGGATTAAATTTCATCTTATCTCCTCATATTCACAATTAATGATAAAATCATTTCTATATTATATTATAATCAATTAGTATCCAAAATGACTTTTTCATGCTCTTAATAGAGATGGATGGAAAATATCTTTTCAATGGTACTAAATCATTATTCAGTAATAAGGTGATTAAAAGACCCACATATAGAATGTAGATGTTACCTCATGAAGGACTCAATATAATGGTTTTCCTTTATCTACATATTTGAAAGTCCAAAATGATTCATAGATTGGGTAAGTTCAATGAAAATATTTTTTATTTCATCTCCAAAAAATTTTGTTTGATCAGGATGACAATCATTTCATTTCTCATAGCATTGATCATAATCATGGTACCTTTGGTTTCTAGCCATTTTCTATGACCAATAAAATAACTTGACAAGAAAAAATCACACTATAAAGAAAATATTCAAGAAGGAGGACATTAAATATCTAATATATTATGAGTAATATTTGGTAAAAAATAATCATTACTAAAATTCAACAATTGTAACCAATAGTCATACTTATCCTTAAAAAAATCTTCGATATTAATTATAAATATCTCTAGGGATCTTACTAATTCTTTCACATACTAGTTTCAAAATGATGACTAATCCTTTCTTCTGATACCAAATATAATGTACCATTCATGACATGCATGAATATTTAATCTTTTTAGATGAATATTCTTTTTATTTTACTAATGATTGCATGAAGACCATAACAGTTTAGTGGCCTTGAAATCATTATTCCAATACTCTAACTTGTGAAAGATCTCAAATATCACCTGTATAGATCATCCCATTTAGGAATTCTACTTAAAAGATTTATTTATAAAGTGCATAATGGAAATATAATATTAGTTGAGAAAAGATTCTTGGTAAGGATAAACAAACAACAGATGATCATTCGAATGTAAAAACATGAACATAACTTTTGAATACCAAAATCATGAGTCATGAAATAAATTTTGTAAGATCATTAGGAATAAATAATAAAAGAACATGATCTATGAGAAAATAACAATGGAATAAATCCTGGGATTGTGAAAAATAGATATGTATGGAATATCATTTCTATATTATCCAACGCTTTTTCCCAAGACCATCTTAGTGATAAAATTCCACTACTGAAATGATTTAAATCCTCCTTACAACAATGTATTTCATAACAATAATTACTTTCCATTACATAAATTTCTTTATCATGATATATCAATCATTAACAAATGAATTGGAGGGATATATTGGTCCCACCCATCTCAAAATGAATTCATTCTTATATTTTCCACTGAAATATAAATCATTAATCATAGCATAACCCAATGAAGAAAATTGGTTTCATTAACATAATTCCATCATAAAATAATCAATATAAATTATACATTACTCATTAAAATAGTAAAATCATAGTAATAATCGGAATAGATACATAACCCAATATAAAGTAAACCATCATAAATGATTTTTTTATAAAACAATTGAAATTAATTCATGAGAAAAATATCTTTTCTTTTTTAGAAACGTTTTCTATTAAAACAGTTCCAAAAAATATCAATGAAATAAATATATTTAAAAAATCATGAAATCATATAAAGTATATTTCATGAAAATATGCTGTTATGAAGATGAAAAAATCTGATCAAGCCATATAAGTATAAAAACATTATCCTCATAATTTTTCTTGAAGAGTCAAAAAGTATATCTTATCGACAAAAGATTACATTCATACAAATCAATAAAAATTCATGAAAGGGAATAATTAACATTAAGAAATTTTATAAGAATATAAATAATATCATATAGATGTGAATGATAAATATAACCCAGAAAATACTCATGTATAAACAATCTTGGATAATAATGAGATTTCAACATTATTCCATGCCTTAGTGCAAGTTCCATTGTATGTATCTAAACATCTTATATAATGATTTAATTAATATAAACAAATTATTTCAGATTATTAGTAATTATTTATGTCATCGTATATGTTCATATTATCATCTATTAGTTAATAACATTTCATTGTTACTCATTATTCATATATTGACTACTTTATGTTCTTATGCATGTTTTGTCAAATAAGTTCTATTTACCATTATTGGGTCATAGTGATATCATTAAAATATTATATCACAATAATATATACTATATTTATTCATCATTTTAATTTATATAATCCTTATTTAATGAATATCATGTAGAACAAATCCCATTTTATCAGGGAGATGGTGTATCTTACATACGCACGAGTGACAATATCATTTCTAAATTTATTACATGGTATTGAATTAGATGGTCTATAATATTTCAGATGTAATTTAATATTTTAATAAATCAAATATATTTATTACTTCCTTAATTATACCAATTCATGTAATGTGGTGGGGAAAAAATATATTACACCACAGCATGGAGACAGAAAGTTGTAATTACCCATATATGTTCATATTGTTTTTCATTGGATGGGTAGATAGTGGAATCTAATTGTTTCATATTTATAATAATATATCCATAATTTAATTGTACTATATATATTAATTTATTATGAATTAAAATATAAAGGGTAATTTTAAGAAGATATAAATTTGAAAGAATCGGCAAAGAGATTACCTCTTCCTCGATATGATTTCCCTAAATCTCTTATTAAAGGAACTAGAGATGGTAGTTTTAGAATTCCAGAAGCTTTATAATGTGAATAAAAAGTTTAGAATGAAATAATTCAGGGGAATTCGGAGAATGAAGCCTCAAAAATCATGTGAACAAGTGAGAGATGATGTTACCCTTTATAATTGAGGTTAGGGGCACCCTTGGAAATTCCTAAAATAATAAATTAATATAAATAAATTTTTCTATTACACAACCATAATAATTTAAATATATCAAATAGAAGACATTTATAGATCAAAATTCTCTCATATAATTTTTTTTGACATGTATTGATTTTATTTTAAACCTTATCATTTTGGTTTACCATTAATTATTCACTTTTAATTTTAATTTTGGTAACAACATTTCCAGTATGAAGTTGTTATAAATGTTACATATATCTGGTAAATTTATCATAATTGAATAATTAATGATCCTTTAAACATTATCATTGTCACTTTTTGATTTTAAATAATTTTTAATATTTTTTGATAATTTAATAATAGTATATTTTTTTCAAATATCAATAATGACAATTTTTACACAATTCATTCCATTGAATTTAAATAAATTTCGCATAGAGATATAACATCCAAAAAACATTTTATAGTCTTATAACATGTAATATTATCTTATATAAATAATGTATGGAATAAATTATGTCATATAATATTTTTATTTTATATTTATACTATCATTTATTTGATATTTCTTTTAATAAAATAATTATTGTATCATTGTTGTGCCGATATTTATGGTAATTATTTAAGTGTAAAAAATTATAAATAAACTCTCATGATGTATATAAATTCCTTATTTTATGGATACTTCACCATTTATTAGTTTATTATATTTTATCAATACATTTAAATTTTTATACTTATAGGACATAGGAGAGTAACATGTTGTCACTTTCTTTTGTTTAAATAATATTTACTTCACTTCCATGGATGAATATACATTAAAAAAATAAATTTTGAAACATAGTTGTTAAGGGTAGAAATTTATACATCATATATGATTTTGGTAGGTGTTAGGGTTATTTTATCATTCTTATCTTATTAGGTGTTAACCTAATTTATTTTATTTACCTTTAACCATGGAATAAAACATACAAAATATAATATTTATAATGGGAAAAAAATAAAAATAATATATTTACATAATATAGACATAATTATTCCATATATGGAATCAATTTTTTCAAATTTAAAATTCATATATATAAATAATAAATTTAAAATTTATTCTTATTTTCTACGCTAGAAAAAGTTATTTTTTAAACGTAAAAAATAATAAAAACATTGACATTTATTATCTCTAATTTTTAATGTGAAATTTAAAACAATGACCATACTTGTATTAAATGATAATAATATAATCTAAGTATAAATTAAAACCAATTAAAATGATAATCTATTTATACAAAAAAATTATTCAAACAGACAATTTGAGTTAAAATGTAGTATTTTTAAGTACTCATTAATGTATGATTTTTCTATGAAAAATACCAAAATTATAACCAATGTAAATTTTTAGATCCCTATTCCAAAATAGAATATTATCTTGTAAAAAAATAACATATAATAGTTGAAAAAATATGTTTTATAATGTGTTCGTCATCAAAAGGTGGTAAAACATTAGTTTATTGTAAAACATTTATTTTATCTGAAAAATTGAATTTGTTATTATATAATGTGTAAAAAACATATATGATTAATTTTAAACAATACATTAAATATATTAAATATATATATCACAAATAAAAACCACATAATGTGACTGTATAATTTAATAACCTAACCTATTTTCATTTAAAATGTTTTTCCAAAAAACATTTCCTTTTAATTAAAAAATTTTTTATACTTTTTTATAAATAATTATTCACATAATAATAAATAAATACATTTATAAACACTATTTCTATAAATAAATTAATAATTTTCAGTCACACCATTTTAATATCTAGGTTATAAGCTAACATAATAATATTTGTTTGTTCACTTATACTTGGTCTTAGGTGAAATGAATTATATCAAAAAACACAAACGTCTATATAACACAAGCCAATCATATTGTTAAATATACAAAAAGAGATGATGATATTACTTATTGTGCAGGGTTATTTTGGAGAAACTATCAACAAAATAAATCAAATAAATTTTAAAAAAACTCTATCTAATAAAAATCATGAGGTGTTACATAAATAATTATTAATATCTATTAAATAGAAATAAATTTTTGAAAAATTGGATTAATGAAATTAGATAGTATTATTTATTGTGATTTAGGTAAATATTTGTTTATATAGTGGTTAAATATATAATATAATATTTAAAATGGCCTACTAATATTTCCAACACCTATAACATGGACATATATCAACCCAAAACACATTAGGTACGATTTTTATGGATTTAATTGGATATTTTTCCACAATATATATATATATATGTGTGTGTGTGTGTGTAATATAATTAGTGAGGAAAAATTTGAAAAATGTAACCTTTCTTTCCATTAATATTTATAAATCATTGGGATTGGGACAAAAATCATATGTTTGGTTAAAAAATTTATTTGAAAAGGTAAATGATTTTCTAATATAATAATTTAATTTAAATTTTTAGAGGACAAAAATTTACATTAACTATTTATCAAACTCTAGTGCTATAATTTTTTAGATAAAAATTAACATAAATAAATGATACAAAAAAAGGGATGAAAATTGAATGAATTATTATCTTGCATTAATTTTATATATGAATATATAATCTATCAAAGGTGAGACCATAAAAGATTAAAACTCCAATACTATATTTATATTTTTATATTTAAATTATATAAATTATTTAAAATTTGAGAGTAATAATATTTTATAAATAATAATTTGTTAAATGATTTAAAATTACAAAATAATTATCATCTTTCTAGAAACTATTCATTTTTAATACAAGTCAAATATGGTCCATTAATGGATGAATTTATCTTTTATAATGAACATATATACCAATAAATAGTAAAAACAAATTATTGTAGTTTGGATTAAGGTAGTTTTTTTGCGAGTTACTTGAAAACATATTAAAATTAATTTCACAGACATATGAGATTTTTGTTTTATAAATTAGACATCTAAATTTAAAATAAATGTGACTAAATTTAAAATTATGTATCAATGTAATATATTCCAAATGTATAAATAAAATAGGATTGATAATTGTATACCATAATTAGAACCAAATTGTTATAAATAACGAAACATTTAGGTTATGGAACCCATATTAAAAAGGCATTGATTTAGTCTAGTTGAGGCCTGGAATAACAAAATAGACCATATCCTATATTATTTTTCAATTTTTTAGCAGCGTGAGGTAAAAGAGTACCCCCATTAGTAAATAATATTAATGATTAACAATAAATCCACTCCCCATCAAGAATGAAAGGTCACTTACTCTTCCCCATTCTATGCACCACTAAAACCATTTTATTTTCCAAATCACTACCAAAAAATTCCGAAAATTCCAAATCCATTTCTAGAATCCTTAATTTGGAATTAATTCCCAACAAGGAATGACATAGGTGACATATAAAATATGATACCAGAAGAATATAATGTTTGAATGACTACGACGAGAGTAAAGGCTTTATGTATATGGGTTTTATCTCACTTTTTAATTTTGTAAGGCCTACACTATATTAAACACATACATCATTTATGTATTTAATATAATACCCATTTAGATATTTTATGATTCTTATACTAATATATTTATTTTATTTTCTTATCAGTTTAGTGATCTATATTTCCTGGGGACTATAATTCAAAAGATACCAAATCAGTAAAGAAATTTTGTCTCAATTTTCATTTGTGCATACGTATGATATGTTATGAACAAGTATTCATTCAGAAGTTGTATATACATATCAATTTACAAGTAATTTTAATAATATACTCATTATAATAATATTTTATGATTATTTTTATCTTTTTTATTAATTGGGTTTATGATTCAATGTTATCAAAGTGGTACAGATTTATGCCATAATATCACCATTTATTATGATTGATTATGATTAATAATATAATCTGGAAATATCCAGATATACCAATAAATAAGTATAGTTAATTTTAACTGGCCTAGTTATTAATGATATATTCATGAAATTTTAACTTCAATCCACTATGTCTTATATATGAAAATTCTGAAAATGTTATTAAGAAATTATGAAAATATTTCTATCATCAGTATGGAATCTGTGTTCATTCAAAAAAACATTTCTATTTTTTAATATTATTATAAATTATAATTTAGGATCATTTTTAGGTATATGGATTTTAAAACTATTTTATGTTTTAAAAAGTGTTGTAAATGGTTCTCAAACGTCCCTTAAGAAGTTTCGAGGTTCTTTTCAATGAAAGAAATTTTAAAAAAGGTTTTTTTGTTTGAAAAAGAGTTTTCAAAGAGGAATTGTTATTTTACAAAAAAAAATATTATTTTATATAATTAAAATAATTTATTCTATTGTGTTTTTCAAGGAACACAAATTTGAAAACAAAACTATTTTATAATGTGATTTCAAGGTAATGGTATTTACCTTTAGAAATGTTATAAGATATATTTTAAAATAATTATCCATTTAGGATTAAATGCATTGATAGAGTTTATTTATTACATGGGATATGATTCAAGGACACAATAATTACTATTTGTTTTTTTATGGTTTATGTATAATATTAAAATTATTTCATGGAAAATTTTTCCCTTGTAGAGGTTATGTCATGATAAAATGCTTATAAAACCCAAAACATTTCATAGGATATGCTATGATGAAATGATTATAGAACATGTCTATTTTCCATAGGTTATGATATGATGAATTTTCATGATACCCAATTAATTTAATGGGTAAGTATATAGTAAATGTTTATAATCAAGTGGAACAAATTTTTACGATTTCATTAGATGAAAAGTGGGACCCATATTTCCCTCCAATGAAATGGGTATATATTTCTATATCTCATTAGCTAGATATGAAATGGATTATGGGGGAATTTGTTTTAGTAATAATTTAATTGAATGTGAGTGAACCTCATTCAGTAATATGGGGTTGTAATGGTAGAAAACCAGATTTACTAATTCAGGGTCGGAACATGAGTGATTACTGAATTGTAAGACACAACCACCTCTAAAGATAGTGGTTTGTATCACCCTGTAGGTAGAGCCCCCTTTGTCTGAACCCTATTACATTATTACAATGTGATAAATTAACCAAATTAAATGTTCAATATATTATCTGTGATCGAGATGACATGTTCAAAATTATGTTTTTGGACAATGTTTCATGTCCACATGGTTATTTTAGGTAACGAATTCATGTATTTAACAAAATGAGGGAAACTATTCCTATTTAAATATCTTCAAAATGTTATAAGATTATGTGTATTCTACTTGTATTTGTATTGATCCAATTTCTTACTCTCATGACTCTTGTTCCTCAGTTTTTTAGATTTCAATTCATATAAATTACAAACCATTATACCATGATTCAGAATTTTGATCTTATATAAGCTTGGTATGGTTTTCCAATTTTATTCATTGCTCAAATACCATTATGCATATGTTATTGCACTATATCTTCCTTTTTCTCTTACAGAGAAGTTGATCTGACACATTCTTATGTTTCCCATGCACCTATTATGTAGAATGGTTTTAGGAAGGGTATTATTATGATTATTAATTAAGGGGATGATTTTTATAGTATATGATAAAGATCATTCACCAATATAGATGATTATGTCCCCATGTTTCCAAATTCACTATACTATTATTGTATTTATGATTTCATTTGTAGATTGTAAAGTATATTCATATAAAAAAATATAATATCAATTTATGAAAATCATTGGCCTATACAGTTGTTATAAATGTATTTATTCAGTCACCAGTTTGAAAAAATGAAAATAAAAAAAGACAGTGAGATCCCATGGGATATTTCAAAGTATATGCCTACATATTTCTCAAAGGATTGGTCTCAGGATGATCCAATGAATATGAAATTTTCATACTGTTTTTTTAATGAATATAGAAGGTGGTTTTCAATAAATTAAATACAGTTGTATATATTACATGTAGATGTGGATCTGGAACATATGTGCCTTGGGGTAACAACCCCAAAAACATATTATTGAGATATACCCCATGGGGAACTGGGGCCTGATAACATTCATTCTTACACAAATGGTTTTCCAATTCTGTGGGAAATTCTTACTAAATTTAAGAAAACATTATGAACCGTCGTAAATAATTTAAATAGACAATGATAAATAATAAATTTGGTTAATCATATGGTGTAATCAATTATATATAATTATTCCGGATCTAGAAATCTAATATGTTACTTTTCATTATGATATAGTTTTCTTGTTATGAAATGTTTTCTTAACAATGTGATTGTTGGTTTTAGACAACAGTGCGAAGTAGAAGAAACATTTTTTAATGATGACTGTGATAAGAAATTTAAAAATGTGAAATCAAATTGTATGATGAATGCAGTGAAGTACCTAGTGATTTGGCATAATTAGTTCTTAAAAAACATGATTAAATATGTATGCCTTAAACAACTCTAAGACTCACTGAATAAAAGAAAAGAGTTTTCTATGTGTTCCTGTGGTAAATTCCATGGGTGAAATTTTATTTTGTTTCTTATGTATCCATAATATAGGAAGAAACACCCAATTTAATTTCATTGATAACCATGAAGGATTTTTGACTATAGAAAGGATAGAGTCAAACAATGATATAAGAAATGAAGAATAAAGAATTTGTTAATGAAATTGATGGGAATAGTTTTATAGCTAATGTATTTTAAATTAATGAATGATTTAAGTCATGAAAATATAAAATATATTAAAATATATATACTTATGCAGAATCATCTGATGAAAAGTAAAATGGGGGCATGACTAATGGTTATATTGGAAATTATGGAAATAATACATGTTAAATATGAACAGTATGAATTTCAATGGAATATGATGTCTAAGATATGATAATTTTCATACAAGTGGGATTTATGTATTGGAATAAAAAAATATTTAATATGATATTTGAATGATATATGGATTGTCCATTATATGTTTTTATTTATGTAGATTTAATAATATTTTGAATTTTATTTATTATCTAGAAAAGTGGTTTAATGGAAACGTTTTATATTCTTGAAAACATATAATTAATCGAAGGTAACCTGTAATATTAAATTGATGATGTGGAAATGGTTTTTTTGGATAAAGTGTATATTGATAAATATAATTTAAATTTGATAATATTTATGGCCTTAGAACATTTAAATAATTTATTGACTATGTTTTTCATACTGTCACGAATGGGGTTTAATTTATTTTAGTTTCATAGAATATATTAAATAATTTTTTATTTGAGTATGGAATAATGAATCATGCCTGTTTTTAATTTAGTTTTATGGTAATTCAGGATATTAAAATGATTCAAAGGAATACATGATGATGTTATTCACATTTTTGACATGTGGCTATTAATAGATACCTTATGATATATGGGACAATAATGTAATGTTTCTTAATAAAAATTTAGTCACCTTATTTCTGATGTTTTGAATATTAATCATTTAAAAGGGTCATGAGGATCAAAATTTATGAAATGGTTTATGTTGAACATTGATTGGTGTTTTGAAGATTTAATAATTACAACACAATATGTCGATTTATACATATTGCATAAGCTATGATAATCATTTTGGTGTGATGATAACTATAGATATATAGAATGAAATATCCTTCTATTTAGGGAACTTTTAATCCATTAGTACTTCAACGAATATAAATTCATAGAAAAAATTGGATTAAGAGATGATGTAATAATTTCTCAAGGAAACCCTGATGGATGAGATTTTATTATGAAATGGAACAAAATAAAATAATTATATTTTCCTATAATTTTTTTTCAAATAATGGATCTCTCTATAATAAAATTATCCTAATATATTAATTTTACATGAATTAAATGGACACAAAAATCGTCACATATTTATTTTCTTTTGATTGTTAACTTTCAATGGATAACCCACTTTCTTCAGTTTAGTGATCTTTATCACAATCTATAATTAATTAGTGTTTTCATTCATGTCCAATCATCACATCCCAACTATGTTCTTCTACGTGGAGAACTCATAAAGTGTTAATTTTGCTAGACCTTATGTTTCCAACATTAAATTTTTAATAAAAGTGTTATTATTCATTTTATGATGTTGGGTTCTATAAAATATTCTTATATTTGAAAAAATATAATGACACAGAATAATTTTGAAGACTGAATTCATTTTAACTAGTGTTGAATGTGACACCCACTATTTTTATGAATTATTTATTATGAAAAAATTATTCTAATGATAGATTGTGTTTCATTGAAAACCAATTGAATAATTAATTATGAACAACCCCAAATTAATATTTCACAATAAAAACAACGAGTTTCGATGGTTCTATAAGTAACACAAGGTGTGTATTTTGTTACACACAATACAGAGTCCCTTCGATAACATACATTACCCCAATGACAATGTTTTAATAATCAAAAATATAATATTAATATTATTATTTGATATGATATTAATTCCCTATCAATTAATATTGTTATATTTAACAGCATTAACTAAATTATATAATTATATAGTATTCTACTGGTTATTTGTTTTTTATTTATTAAAAATAAATAAATAATAATTTAAAATAATAAAACTGTATTTTGAAAAAATATTTTCTATTATAAATTAATGTTTGATCATGCTTGGTCCACATGACATAAAATTTAATTTTACCTATTTTTTTGAATTATATGATAAAATATATATCATTTTTGAAATTCAAATATCATAATTAACATAGGGTGTTTTTTATTTTTCTCCAAAGAATCATTTTGATGAATATTGAAAAATATTGTTTTTTAATTGAAAACTACATTTTAATATAAATAAGTTATATTTTATAGTAAGGAAAACATTGATTTCAATGTAATTTAATGGTGAAAATAGTAACAGTTAATTTCATTATTTAAGGTAAAAAAAACATTACATTGTGGTCAAATAGATAACATAAGGGGTAAAATGACATATTAACTTCTCTAAAACCCATTATATGGACAAAATTCCACCCATGAAACCTTAATATTGATTATTATGAGTTATTGGGGACAATATTCATTGAATGTGGTGTATATAATATGTTATTTTTTTAAAAAGGTAAAAAATGCTCCATAAATTCATTTAATATTTATAATGCATTGGGATTTGGTTAGAATATCATTTGCTCAGTTATACATATTAATTAGAAATGTAAATGAGATATTTTTATCAGGATAATGAATTTCAAATTTTTAAAGATAATATAAGTACATTATATTATTAGGAAACTCCAATTAAATAATTAGTTAGTTAATAATTATCAGACATAAATGATAAAAAAATATTATTAGTGGTGTAAATTGAGTGAATTAATATCATGAATTATTTTTAATGATTGAATATCATGTAAAAATAATTTGAACAAAATATATTCATATTATATTATTTAAATTTTATTTATAAATTAAAATTAAAAAATATAATTTCAAAATGTAAATTAATGATATTTTGTAATGAAACATTTTTATTAAATAATTTAAAATTCAAAAAAGGCATATATTCATCAAGATTACTATTAAATTTCAATAAATGTCCAATACGGTCCACTAATTGACCAATTTATCATTAGTAATGAACAAATTGACCCATAAATAGAATAAAAATTGTTATCATGATAATGATTAATGAACTATTTTTGAGAGTAACTAAATCTTATGTTAAAATTTATTTCCTAAAATATGGATTTTTTGTTTTATACATTTTTTATCATATTCTTGAATTAGTTGGTATGAATTGTTTTTTAATTCTCATTTTAATTTAGTCCTAATAGATAAAATATTGAGGTCAAAAAATTGTTCACTTTTATAAAATCCAAAATTGTAAATATTGGGAGACAACGATGTTTAGATACAACATTATAAACATGCATTTCTTTTTCGGTGGTATATGTGTTCCTCCACCAAATAAACCATACCTAACATTATTATTCAGTTTTGGAGCCACATTAGCTTTGTGATACATCCCAAAATAAGATACTTTTTTAATTCCAACTGGATTAACAGTCCTCCTAAATTATAATATGGAACTCTCTATCCTCAGTTATTCAATCCTCTCAACCAATTTGGTTCATCAGAGTCCATCAAAAATCACATCCCAACATCAATAATCTCATTATAAATGCCTTAATTTCGGATTATATTCATTCAATTAAGAAACTCAGTGCATAAAAAAAGGGTGATAATTGAAGAAAGTTAACTTTAAATGAGTACAACGTTAGTTAAGACTTAAGGTAAGTGATTTTTATCTAACTTTTAACTATTTTTCAGAAACATTCTATATTCCCCACAAATTGTTTATCGTGGTGTATATAATTCCCATGAATTTATTTCATTATTATCCAGTAAGAATTTATTTTTATTTTTATAACCATTTTAAGATCACACTTTTATGGGTATTATGGTACAAAAGTTACCTTATCGTTAATGGAATTATGTCTCAAATTTCCATCATTGAAATGTATGCTTCATTGGGAACCTATATTATTTCATGATGTATATTGGAAACCACCATGACTTGGAATATCATATTTTTACTAATCCAAATTATAATTTTTTCATTTTATGTACTTAGATCATAGTATTTATGACTCATTGTTATTATGTGGTAATGATTTCATGTTACAATATCATTTTTTATTAGGATTGTCTATGATTAAGTAAACAATATTGAAATATAATGATCTAACTCAGTATAATTCTAATGAATTTTTCTATAATATTTTTATTCATTATTTCTTCTTTAAATGGTATATTTTATCCACACTAATGTAAAAATAAAATTAATAACTTTTTTTTTGGAAATTCATATTTTTATTCTCAATTCAGTTTGATATCTGTGTAATTTAGGAAAAAATGTTTTCTAAAAATGTTATTAAATATATCTAAATGACATTTTAATCGTATATTAAATGAAAAATGTCACACCCATGACTTATTTAAAAGTTATTTTCATTTAATTTACATCCTTTCTTTGTTCTGGGGGTTTCCCTATGTTTTAGGAATGAATAGATGAGTGTTCATGAATTGGGCCAAACCGTGAGCCCAATTTCGGAATAAAAAAAAAATTTGTATCTTTTATAAAATTTTCATTTTTCAACATTTTTCACCCATTCAAATTCCTATATGATCTCCTTATATATTTTCGAAACTCCCTTGAAGGTTTTGGTATTTTGGAAATCATCTACTGGTATTTTTTGGGGCAATTTATACAATATATTTTAAGTAAGTTGTTCTCCTTCTTTCTTCTTTCAATTTGTTTAGGGTTACATCCAATTTACTTAGGGTTTCTTACTTTATCATTGAGGTTCCTAATGTCCAGAAAGTATGGTTTAAATATTAGGGTTTTATCTTGTGATCCATGGTCTGAAATTCTGGTTTTAGTTCTGGTTTACCTTCCTTGAGGTGTGGCGGTGGTGCGTTTGAGTTTTCGCACAACGGATTTAAGGGTTTCCTTGGTTTTGGTAGGTGATTACATTGTGTATGAAATATTTGTTAATTGTATATTTTTTTATTGTATTTTCATGCTTATTTAATTTTATTACTGTGGAAAAAAATATTTTTATTGGTGTTTGTATTTAGAATGAATCCTAAATGCCAATTTCATGTGAAATTGGGGGTTTCTTCATAGAAATGTTTTCTTAGATTAATTGGGGATAACCTATAAGTAATTAGTTGATTTTATTTAACTATAATAGGGATAAAAATACTATTTTTAATTATTATCCCTTGTGTTTGTTGCTACAAAATCCGGTTTTAATGGTGTTTGTGAACCACATGAAATGCCAAGAGTTGTGTTGTGTAAAAATATAGATTTTGCAATGATGTCGTTTCTGGAACCATATGGGGCTGCCGTAAAAATGATTCTGTTTTTCCACTAAAATGTAGTAGGCTTCCCTTTCTATTTTGGAATCATAAAAAAAGTTCACATAGTATGCAAGTGAGTTTTATAAGGAGTTTTCTGTCCGAAACACTACGGGACTTTGTGGAATTGTTTTATGAAAAATCTAAGTGTTTTGTTTCATGTTTTAAGTGGTATAAAATGTGATAGCTACTATTTTGGTTTTTTTACCAGTAATGGTGTTTTATATGAAAATTTATTTATGTTTCTTGCTGAAATTGATTGAGAAAAAAAGGGGAAGCCCAGGTACCTAGGTGGGGCGGATTTTTACTAGTACGGCTAGTGGACCGGATGGGTATTATCCATGTTTCACATAGAATTTTGATAACAAAAACTCTAACTAAACTACGTGGTTGCTTATTTGGGACTACTAGGTAATGGGTATGTTCCCTACTAATGGATCGTGCATGAGAACGGATTTTTCTATGGTTACTTTACACCGAGGTACGAGGTACATAGGGCCCAAGACAACGTAGTGCCTAGGGGTGTTCCCAATGTTGTTTCTCATTGGATTTGTAGTATTTTCCCATGTCTTAGGGTGTGTTTGGAAGTAAATTACAGTATCTATCATTTCTATTATAATTTGTTAATTTTCTGAAATTTTTTGATTGAGAACTAATTTCAATTGGAAGTTTCATTTCTTGAAATTTTAAAACTAATTTTCCATGCGTTTGAAAACTGCTTGCTTTTTCACATTGCATTTATTACTATTTGGAATGATTGGGTGGTATCCTACTGGGCTTAGTTTGACACCCTACTTACACCCCTTGTTTGTAAGTAGACTTGGTTATGTTTGATTAAGGTAATGGAAAGTCTAAGGGTGATGGCGGTTCAGGTTGTTAGTTCCCATTCTTGGTGCAGAGTTGTGGAGATAGCTTGGGGGCGATGACCCCTAGTCGTGTGGAGTCCATGGGGATGTCTTCATGCTATAATTTTCTTATTTTGACCACTTATATTTTCTTTAAACCAATATATTTAGTTCTGGTTTTTACTTAAGTCTTGTTTGGCTCAAAAATTTCATATTTATATTGTGGATTTTTTAATGTTTTATGCATTCATACTTGGGTAAATCATTCCCAACCCTAAATTAATGAATCCCGGCCACTTGTGCTAGCTCGTGGGGATAGGGAATGCCCTTCGGGACATGTCACTGGCTAGGTTTGGTGCCGGTTTTGGCAGCGACCAGATTCGGTTCGTGACAAAATGGTATTAGAGGAGGATCGCTCCTTGGGTCATCTTATTTGGGGAAGATCCAGGATAGTTTGGAGCTACGATTGTAGGGACTTGAAATTTCAGTAATGGGTAGTGTGCCTGGCCAGCACACCTCATGATGGGATTCAAGTCACCAGGGGAAGTATGGATTTATCTGAGTCCTTTGGTTTTCTTTGTTTAATGATGACTATGGGAAATGAAAAGAGAGTTGGGCGAATAATCTCAGTGAGCTCGCAGGGCCTGGCAAGCCATGTGGAGCCGTGGATATTTCCCTAAAATACTCTCTGTGATGGCGATGTGATTGGAATATGGTTTCCAACCATATTTCCAAGTCACCCTCCGAAACTAGTTTCCTCTCACATTTTCTTGTGGCTCATTGTTTTTGAATCCTGGAAACATGGATTTTTTTAGGAAAAACAAATGGCATCACTTTAAGGAGTGTGAATTTTTGTGAAGTTATTTTCTAGTAAAGTGAAAATGGTATTATGTTTTTATTTCCTATAAATGGAATTTCAGAATTATTTCAAAAGGGTAAATTATGTGTTTACACCTCTTTTGAATGTACGAAATATGTTAATTGGGGTTTTGAAAATCTGTTTCTAGTGGAATTTTGTTTAAACCATGGAAAAGTGTTTTGGGATTGAATTAAGTGTTCTAGAATTTTTGTGTTGGGGTTGAAGATGGATTTTGGGTTTGGTGTCTACTGAAAAATAAAAAAATTATGAACTTTTAGAACCTTGTGTTGAAATGAGAAGAGTTGAGTTTTTAATTAAATAGAGATTTATGAAATGGTGTTTTTCATGAAATTAAAAGTTTTTTTAAATGGGTTAAAATGTTTTGAAACTATTGTGAAAGGCAGGAATATGTGCTTTTATTGAAATATGGATTCTATTCTAAATTTTTTTCTGAGATGAAAAATTGGGTTTTGATATTATGGTTATTGTTTTTGAGAAAGTGAATGTGTGGTTAAAAGTTTTGATTTTAAAAAGAGTAAAGGTTTGATTTTTGGTAATTGGTGCTCTCAAGGGTGACCACATGCATAGGTTTATTTGGGAATATGGATGGATATGAGGTGGGTTCCCAGTGTGGAATGTAGACATGCATTTGTGAGGCTCATGAGATACTATTGGTAAATGCGCAACCCAGCCACACTGTTTTTTTAAATAACGTTTTTGAAGGAAAGTGTCGTGTTTTGATATTGTATGGTTGGGAGGTATGGATTATGTGTTTGAGGGATTATTATTGAGGGATTTTTTGATTTCAATAACCCATATTGTTTGAATGGTGTTTTGGTTTGGTGTTTCATTGATAAGTTGGAATGAAGTGTTAGTCAATGGTCTCTTTTGAGGAATAGTTTGGGAGGCCAATGTGGTGGCTCCCCTCATGTGTTTGGTTCAGGTTTCTAGTATGTTGTGACCAAATGACCAGATCGGTTGGGTCCTTGGGTTTTCTTATATGCTAGGGTAGTCCCCCATTAAGTGTTAATGTATGATTGATGTTTGGCCTATGGTGATGCACTGTTGGATGATCCTCCATTTGATCAACATAAGGACTTTATTCTTGAAGTATGGAGATTGTGTTTACCCCTCTTAATTTTCAATTAAGTGGATCCTCCAATAGTGGGAGAGTTTTTGTGGGAGGTCGAAATAGACCTTAGTTTCTTATGTTTCCTATGTTGCCTAAGGTCAATGAAGTTCAGGGTTGTCAGTGTAGAATGATGTCTTAAAGGGCCTCTGGGTCATTCGTCAGTCTCATTGAAGCATGAGTTCATGTTAGGCCACTAGTGTGCAGGATCTGGCCAAGAGTGGCTATTATGGACACTTGCTGGAATCATGTGCTGTTTGGGACTCAGTACAAGGTCCATTTCCTTGTGTTTTATTTTATCCACAATGATCATGTTTGGTGATGTCTTGTGATGTCATGAGTTCATTTGACTATAAGGGTGAAGATTGTGCAATCTTATGAGAGATATTTCTTGTTGGATGTGTGTCCCCCTATAGGAAATTCTAAATCCTATGTTCTAGAGGAATGTGTTTCTATATGTCCTTTATTCTTCTGTTAAGAATCTGAAGAAAAAAAGGGGCGATGTGTGTGCATCCTTTAAGTTCATATTCTGGTAAAATAATGGGTTGGGGAAAAGCAGGTTTGTAGTGTGTCTTGTCTCAATGAGAACATCTGAGATTACAGTATAATTGTTTTTTGGAACTTGAAGGAAATGTTTAGTTTAGGGGTTTCCAAATCCTAACTGCCAGGCCGAAGATTCTTCAATCCATTGAGCTGCAGCCATAGGCCCTGGAGAGAAGCTGGCACGTAGTTAGCGGAAATCCTAGAGTCGTTCAAACATTTGGTCAATGTCATATCCTCAATATGAAATATAAGAATAGTTTAAACCTCTGGCGTCGTCTTCTTGTTCCAATTTCTCACATTTGGTGGAAAGAGGTGTGAGTACCTTGTTCCCATGTCATACCCTGAGTTGATTTTCCGACCTTTGGGGTCCCTTTTGTTTTTGGAGAAAAGTTTAAAATTTGGGTTAAGCAGGTTGATGTGCATAGTTTGTGTGCGGTTAGCAGCAACCTTGTTCCAACCCACGGGACCGTGTGATAAGAGACAGTAGCTACTGCATGGTCTCTGCACATCCATGATCCTTGGCCAAGGAAACTGTGTGAAGATTCCTCCTTGGACAGAATGATCCGCACAGTTAACTCACGGTTTCCCAAATCATGTGAACCAACCGTGCAGCAATGCCAGCTCCTTAAAATTCTGTAGTTTTTTTGTTTTTCTTATCTCATACGATTTAGTTAATATGGTTGGGTTTTGTTTGGTTTATACCCACAATGGAACTCATGTAAGTTTCATTGGAATAATTCTGATATTAATCTACCCCTAATGCTGGGAAGTCTGTTCGAGGCCCCCTGTTAGTGTCTTGATTTTGTCTTAAGGAAAGTAGTGTTTGTTATTATGGTGGGGAGACCCATCATGGTTATCACGTGTGTTCTCTTTGAGAACAAATAATTTTAGTTTACCACATATGATGGGGAGACCGTTCTTTCCTTCCCCAATTTTTATCCTTATTTTGTCTTAGAAATTGAGTTGTCCGTGGTGGTGGGATGTCCAGATTGGGTCACCCCATACTAGTGACTCAATTTTCTCCATGGTGTATTCTAGTTAAGAGGTAGTATCGTTCAAGTCTATCACTCCAAAAATTTGTTACTTGGGTAAATTTTGTTTTGTAGAACACCCAATGATTTTTTGTTTACATAATTTTGTGGTAGCGTTATTCGAGTTCATTGTTTATTTCAAGTGGATTGCTTGAGCGTCGTCTTGTAGTGTTTGAGGTGTTTTTTTGGGATGTGTTTTGAATGTGATTCATAATTTTAAGTTAGTGGGGTTATTTTTTGGTTGGTGAGATTATTATCTTCCTTTGTTTGATCAACTGGAGATGTTTTTCCTTTTTGAAGCGGGTGAAAACGTGGCAAGGAAGTCTGTCTTGGTCTATCGTTTGGGCTTTGCTTTTGCATCTGGTGTTGTTGGGGCATTTTGGGGGTGTAATTAATTATGGTGGGGAGAATTGTCCGAAACATGACTTATTTTAAAGTTATTTTTCATTTAATTTACATCATTTCTTTGTTTTGTGGGTTTCCCTAGGTTTTAGGGAGGAACAGAAGAGTATTCATGAATTGGGCCAAACCGTGAGCCCAATTTCAGGTTAAAAAATAAATTTTGTATCTTTTATAAAATTTTAATTTTTCAACAATTTTCACCCATTAAAATTCCTAAATGACCTCCCCTGACCTATTAACACCACTATTGAAATTTTGAGCATTTATAAATCCATATCCAGGGTTTATTTGGGTTTTTATCTAAGGGGTTGGGCCTGCCCGAAATCCCAATTCCTTTTTTAAAAATAAATTTTGATTATGTAATAAGATATTCAATATTTGGGATGTTTTGGTGATTTCAAGTCTCACCCAAGCCCAATTCACCCAGCCGCGCGTTTGATCTCTCTCCCCTCTCTTTGGAGCTCTGGTTAATCACGATTTGTTGCCGAACTTCATAGGCATCCCCAAATCACCCATATTTGAAGAGTTAAAGTATTTCCTTCATAACTCTCCCAATTTTTACTCTTTTTCACCCATTAAAATTCCTAAATGATCTCCTTGTCATTGTTAGAACCTCCCTTGAAGTTTTGGGTATTTTTTAAATCATCTACTGGTATTGTTGGGGGTAATTTCAACAAGATATTTTAAGTAAGTTGTTCTCCTTCTTTCTTCTATCAAATTGTTTAGGGTTACATCCAATTTACTTAGGGATTATTCCCTTATCATTGAGCTTCCTAATGTCGAGAAAGTAGGGTTCAAAAATTAGGGTTTTATCTTGTTTTTCATGGTATGAAATTATGGTTTTAGGTCTGGTTTACCTTCCTTGAGGTGCGGTGGTGGTGCATTTGAGTTTTCGCACAAAGGATTCAAGGGTTTCCTTGGTTTTGGTAGGTGATTCCATTTTGTATGAAATATTTGTGAATTGGATACTGTTTTATGTTATTTTCATGCTTAGTTAATTTTGTTATTTCTGAAAAAAATAGTTTTAGTGGTGTATGTTTTTAGAATGAATCATAAATTCCAATTTCATGTGAAATTGGGGGTTTCTTCATAGAAATGTTTTCTTAGTTTAATTGGGGATACCCTATAAGTAATTTGTTGATTTTATTTAACTATAATAGGGATAAAAATAATGTTTTTAATGATTATACCTTGTGTTTGTTGCTGAAAAATCTGGTTTTAATGGTGTTTGTGAACCACATGAAATTCTAATAGTTGTGTTGTGTAAAAATGGAGATTTTGCAATGATATCGTTTCATGAACCATATGGGGCTGCCCTAAAAATGATTCTGTGCTTCCACTGAAATGTAGTAGGCTTCCCTTTATGTTTTGGAAACTTAAAAAAAGTGCACTTATTATGAACGTGAGGTTTATACGGAATTTTGTGTCCGAAACACTATGGGATTTTGTGGAATTGTTTTATGAAAAATCTAAGTGTTTTGTTGTGTGTTTTAAGTGTTATAAAATGTGATAGCTACTGTTTTGGTTTTGTTTGACCAGTAATGCTGTATTATATGAAAATTTATTTATGTTTCATGCTGAAATTGATTGAGCACAAAAGGGGAAGCCTGTGTACCTAGGTGGGGCGGATTTGGACTAGTACGACTAGTGG
This sequence comes from Viscum album, assembly GCA_963277665.1. Classification (NCBI taxonomy): domain Eukaryota; kingdom Viridiplantae; phylum Streptophyta; class Magnoliopsida; order Santalales; family Viscaceae; genus Viscum; species Viscum album. Next base: position 1,719,737 of record OY728127.1, read on the forward strand.
ACCGGATGGGGTTTGTCCATGTTTCACATAGAGTTTGGATAACAACAACTCTAACTAAACTATGTCGATGATTATTGGGGACCACTAGGTTATGGGTATGTTCCCTACTAGTGGCTCGTGCACCAGAACAGATTTTTCAATGGTTACATTACACCGAGGTATGAAGTACATAGGGCCCAAGACAACCTAGTGTCTTGGGGCGTTCCCAATGTTGTTGCTCATTGGATTTGTAGTATTTACCCATGTTTTAGGTTTTTTTGGAAGTTAATTACATTATCTAACCTTTCTATTTTAATGTGTTAATTTTCTGAAAATTTTGGATTGAGAACTATTTTTAATTGGAGGTTTCATTTCATGCAATTTTAAAACTAATTTTCCATGTGTTTGAAAACTGTTTGCTTTTTCACATTGTATTTCATACTCTTTGGAATCATTGGGTGGTATCCTACTGGGCTTAGGCTCACACCCTAGTTACACCCCTTGGGTGTATGTAGACTTGGTTATGTTTGATTCAGGTAAAGGAAAGGCTAAGGGTGATGGCGGTTCAGGGTGTTAGTTCCCGTCTTTGGTGCGGAGTTGTGGAGATAGCTTGGGGGAGATGACCCCTAGTCGTGTGGAGTCCTTGGCGCTATATTGATGCTATATTTTTTTTATTTTTGATCAATTTTATTATCTTTAAACAAATGTATTTAGTTCTGGTTTTTACTTAAGTCCGGTTTGGCTCAAAAATTTCAGATTTATATTATTGATTGTTTTTAATGTTTTATGCTTTCATACTCAGGTAAATCGTTCCCAAACCTAAATTAATGACACCCGGGAACTTGTGCCAGCCCATGGGGATATGGAATGCCCTTCAGGTCATGTCACGGACTGGGTTTGGTGCCGGTTTTGGTGGCGACTAGATTCGGTTAGTGACAAAAAATATTTTAAATATATATATATATATATATATATTTAAATGTGTTCAAATGGTATGTAATTATTCATTATTTCTGTTTTAATGGTTATTCTAAATGAAAAATCATTCTAGGAGGATTTCTATTTTTTATTAATTTTTTCTAGTGTTGAAAGGATTTTCACTTCAAGAAGTGGTGATATTTATTTTAATGCCTAATTTATATGTTTTAAAAGTAGCTATCAATGAAATAGATATTGAAAATTGATTATGATTAAAAATGTTATTTCAATGAAATAATATTTTCCCTAATAGATTCTCTACAAGAAATATCAAAATAATTATACATTTAGGATGAAATCATTTAATTTATTAAATTCATTTCATTGAATTTGATCCAATGGAAGAATTATAATTCTTTATTTGGAATTTTTAATTTTTTGATGAAAATTTGTTCATGAAACCTGTTTCTATTACATGGTATATATCATGATAAAACACTTATGAATCACACTTCATTACTTTGGGATTTCTATTATGAAATTATTATGAAACAAGTTTGTTTTCAATAGCTTATGATATCATGAAATCATGATGAAAACCATTTCATTTCATGTGTTATGATATAATGAATGATTATGGTCTTATATCACACATATGTATGATTTCATGATATGATTGGTTGGAACTACATCTCCCTCAAATAAATTGGGTAATGATTTATATATCCCATGAGATAGAAAACATCTAAATGTATAGAGAACAATTCACTAATATATGTATGTAATGTGATTAAACATTGTTTACTAATATAGTACTGGAATGGGAGTGAAATAGTTCAATAATATAGTTATATAATAGGAGTAATCCCAGTACAGTCAGTGTAATATCATGTAAACCTATATCTATTTTTTCCCTCCTCCTTGATAGTTTTCCTCTTTATGTTGATTAACCATGGGCTCCTAAGGATAGATAGAACTTCTTGTTAAATATTAAATAATTACTAGGGATTTATGTTTTTTTAATTAAAATAGTATATTTATAAATGTGTTAATAGACATGTTGTGTTATTCCCAAGTACTAGGATAACCAATGTCGTTTTGGGATTCTTTGTGTTAGATTATAGGTTTTCCATATTGGACTAGGATATTAAATGGAATTTAAGAAGTTTATATTATTATTACTTGGTCTCCAAACACATGTTTTGTAATTGGTACACAACATTAAATTGATATGAGAAATCTAAGTGTTACACACTATGTAAGTTATAAATATCAGTTCTTAATAAAAATGTGATGGGAATTTTGGAATACGTCTTCTTCAGGGATTATATGATGTGTAAAGGGGTAACATGTCATGTAACTATTTGGATGAAGAATTTTAGGATAGTGATTTGGTTGATTGTTTATTCAAGCATTAACATCCCGATTTTCTCTAAAAATTGTGGGTTCCTAAATTATTTTCTTAGTTTTTTTTCATTCGTTATTGATTCATTCAATATTGGATCACTATTGTGGTTTGATCCAACCTATTTTGGTGAGTAATCCTATCAAATTCTTTATTAAATTTTTAATGGTGGACCAATTTTATTTCATTGTTGGACATGTTTATCCATATTGTTTTTTCCAATTGTTTCTATGTAGATACGTTGCGATATCTTGATCAAGGGGACAATTCATGTTTGCGGTTGGGAATCGTTTATGTGTTCTTGAGGTGTGTGTTGTTACGTTGTCTACTATAAAACTGTTTTTAAATTAAATAAATTATTATATGTGTATATTGGTTCTATGGAATCCATTTTCATTTATGTGTTACTTTTTTTAGTGGATCATATGGAAGGAATGTCTAATATGAGTTTTGAGTTAAGTGGGTCCATCTCTAGCACATGATTGAGGAACATTATTTCTCCTATTTTTATAAAATAATTTTTACATAATTTTTCCTGATTGTTTTTTGTGTGTAAATGGAATTTTGGTAAAAAAAATACTACTTGTTTTTTTAGATGAAACATGGGGTATTTTCAATTCATTGAAATGATTTATCAAATTTAGCAAATGGGAAGCCTTCAGTAAATAGGTGGAAGGTTTAGCTTAGGGCCATCATCAATATTATAGTTGGGAGGTTCTCTCAAGGGGAATTACACTACTCATCTGGAACTCTTTTATAACTAAATTATCTTCACATTGTTAAGGGGATCACTCATTGGGTGTTTCTCTTCTTCTAAGGGTTGTGCTCAAGTGACATATTATTCAATGTCATTATTGTGGTATGAATAGTCAGGTAGAATGACATGTTGTGTTTTATGTCCTAATTTAACTGTGGTTGTATTTGTACTATTTTGGATGTGATATGATTTTTTTGGATTTTGAAAAAAAACATAATTGAATAAATGATTGAAATTGATATACCTTCTTTTATTTTGGAATTATTTAAAGAATAAAAATAATTACCATGATTTTATAAAACTATTTATTAATACTTATCATCCCATATTTTATTAAAAATGAGTATTTCTAAGATATTGGTAAATTGACTTGTTATTAACCAACTTTTCCGGACCATACTGAGCCTATTAGCTCTCAACATTTCTAACCCTTTAGTAGTGCATAGACCTAGTAATGTCATTCAGTATAGGAAAATGGATGATTTCGTATAGAGGTAGAATGGTTTTCTATCAGTTGAGTCATTGTAGTTGGTTGTGAGATAATGGAAGTTTTCCATTCTATCAAATGGTGTAACACTTTTGGTTTTTCTTACTATGATGTTTTGACATTTAATTGGAGAATATCGCTTATTTGTGTTGTTTTATTTCAATATTCCATCTCTATTTTTCAATATATATATATATATATCATATGTTCACTCATTTATCTATATTTCATTTTTTATTCTCTAGGTTGGGTGAAATCATTTCATATGGTTATTCTGTGATTCATGGGTTCTACTCGGCAACTCTTTATGACCGAGAACACACTATATGTATGTAATAAATCTATTCATGTACATGTTTGAGAGCTTATTCAGGTCAATTAGTTACAGTTCTTTTTCAAGGGTGGTCATTCTACAATTATTCAATGTATTTGTATGTCTATTAAGATAAATATAGAATTATTAGAACATGAATGGCATAATAAAGTTAGTTTCTGGGAAACTACTATTATGATGAGACTCGAGATACCATGATATGCTCGGTTGTGTGTCTTATCTCTTTAGTTATTATCATTAATATATGATTTTTTGGTATTATTATTTGAATTTAAATTATTAAATAGTCAGATCCTTTCATATTTATTATTATGTAGCGGTATGCTTATGAGACGGGCTCTACATGTTCATCAAGGGGGTAAAACCAATTCTCCTCATCAAAATCCTTTGATAGATTAGAATCTGATTGAGGCTATCATGTGTGAAGGTCATTTTGATGATCAAATTGTACTAGATGTTCACAATACTGTATTTGAGGAACATCCATGAGATGGAGGAGACAAGAATCTTTCAATAGACTTCATGAATGAGAAAACAACATCCTATAAGGGTGCGAATAAACCTGTGGAGAAATAGCACAACCTTGATAAGATCGATCATTTCTCCAAATAAAATGATAGACCTAAGAGTATCCCGGTGAATCGGGTAGTATATTGAATTGAGGATCCCCAAAATAGGTGGTGTGATTCAATTCTACACTCTTATAGGAATGTGGGAATAGAATGGACATGTTTCAATACAATCTTCATCAATAATTCTTTCATAGTTTTTTTCTAATGAAAAAATCAATGGAGTTCCTCCATTTATAGTAGGGAGAGAGTGCTATGTTAGAATATAGAATTTAGTATGATAAAATATTTTTTGACCAATGGTAGTGACCAGTAACCAGGCGAATGATTAGAATTACTTGTATTATTTAAAAGCATTTGTTAGATCATATGTATTTTTATTAATTATTTTGACTTATAAAAAGTCAATGGACAGGGATATTATGGATGAAATGAATATGGAATGAATTGTTGGATCTAATTTCTTATCTATTCCACCTAGTGGATACTTCAGTGGATCAGTAGGGAAAATAGAATATGGAAGGATCAACATAAGAGGAGTGAGGGTTGTTCTTAGGAAAAGGCCTCCATATAACCTTCAATTACTGATAGTAGTGTTCCATTAACTTTATATTAGTGTGGGAATTTTAGATAAACTAGATATTATTCTGATGCACTAGAAATGTTGTCTAAATATATGGGAATTATCTCTATCTATAGTGACACTATCATACAATTTATACTCCTTTATATGGTCATGGATAATCAACTTCAATGGATACTTCACCACAATCAGTTTCATCAAATTCTATATGGATCTATCCATAGGCCCCATTATTTAAGATCCTCTATATTGTATATGAGTATCCTGTGGACCTAGAAACATTTCTTAAAACTCTAAGAGGTACAATTTTTATTTTATCCTCAGCCACGATTAAAATATTTTTTAATGGAGTTTCCCACTCATTTGTATCACTGAATTTTCTTTATATTCTTATACATCAAAAATAACTATTGTCTTTTTTATGTAGTTAGTGACACCATTATATAAGTGGAATGATAAGTGGTTTCCTGGTACTTATGTATTATAAATAAATGATGTGGACCTAGTTTGGGATTATCTTCTTCTCGATTAACATTTTTTTGAGGTCGTCATCATGATGGATTGGATTTTTTCACAGTTGGTTGAGGATTATTATTATCAACATCATTTATTTTTTTAAATTCAGTGGCAGCTCATAGGTTTTTTCGGGAGATTTAAATCGATGTAATATCCTTGTGGCACTTTCCTTCCAAGATCAACAGTTTTTTTTGTTTTTAATTATAGTTGAGACTGATGACATTTCTATTATTGTTAATCTTTACACCATTTTCTAGAGTTTTCCAAACATTTTTCCATATTATTAATTCGGTTTTTTCAATATAGGGAGGTATATTTTTCAATTAACCATGTTTTAGGTATTTAGATGATATCATTACCTTTTTATGATATAGAATGCCAGATTAGATAGTGATCAATGTATAATTAAAATATATATAGAAAATGGTTTTTTCACTCTATTATTTCTATATGGGTTGAAAAAACTCTATTTTTTAATAATCCATATGGTTTACTATGATTGTGTTTCCACAATTGGATGTTAAAATGTGTAATGGTAAAGATTAGGTATCTTTTTTCCTGCGTGTTTGATTTTTTGTTCATTGTAAAAGGGGAAAATGGTTATCGAATAATGATATTTTGTCGATTTATCCTAAAAACTTTGTTTGAGATCATGATATGCCAAATATGGTTTTCATGATAAGGTATTCCCATTATGAATATCTTATGATGTTGTTCAGTTTGAAGAATCCTCCTAGAGTATTTATGGTTTTGATGAATCAGATATTCCATCAAAATCTCAATTCCTTTTTGGTAGTGGATATAGATGAGTATTTTGGTTAACTCGAGATCTATGAATGGGCATGATCACAACATGGTATTGGTTTTCCAATTCAATGGGTGTCACAATTTGTAGCTAAATCATTCCAAATGAACCATCTAGATTCCTAAATTGATGCTCTTGGGGGATGTGATTTCTAATAATGAATTGTATTCTTATATAGTGATTTTGAAGGCTATATATTCATGTTAATATCCAAAAAGAATCTTTGAGATTCATAATATCCTTATTTTGACATGATACTATTTAAGATTTATCAAGGATTTATCAAAGCTGGACACACTAGTGAATGCTCTTATCGGGAAATTGGGGAAATGCATATGGGATACAAAGTGTCAGTCTTCTTTTTGTTGAGTAAATTTATAATAATTGCTACAATTTTCATCTTATACATCTCCGGTGAGGGTTTTATATAGTTATTTTTTGTTTCTGACAGTTTTTTGGGTTGGGTGGTCATAAGGATGATCTTGTTGTTTTTTAAGGTTCTCGTTAGCTAAAACATTATGAAAATATTTTACCAAGTCATGATTTAGATCATTCTTTGTATATGCGTGAAGATATGTATTGGAATTATTACCTTTTTAGGGAATGTATCAGAATCTTTTATGAACATTTGATTTTGAGTTATATATTTTTTTCATAATGAAATGAATCATAATAAGTGGAAATGGGAGGAATGACTAAATATTTTTACATTAATAACCTTAAAATCCTAGGGAATGGTAATGTCACTATAGACTCTCTTAATGTAAAAGTACACTCCTAGATTATTTTAGTACATAAAGAAGAGTGGAAGCTGATAAGACTCTTTTATGAGTTATATATGGATGCTCTAGAGTACATTTTTGCAACGTAATTAAAAAGTGTTCAATTAAAGTCATATATCCTTGATTATATTCTATACAGTTAGTTACATGTCCTTTAGTTATGATAAATTTGAAAAACAGTATATGGTGGAGAAATTGAATCATGTTGGCCTCTTTTTTATATGGAATACATTATTTGGGGATTGGATTATTCTATCAACATTATGGAAGGGGTAATTTTGTTTTGACTGTCATAGTTATTCATTAGTCATCCACCATATAAATATAATGTTGCTTCACTAAATTGTACGATGGTTCTGGTGGTCAGGTATTAATGTGTGAAATTTATAATTATGTGGCCCAGTATTACACCTTCAATCCAGAAAAGAAAATGTATATAAAACATTATCGTTTAAATCAACCAATTTTAGTTGCTATTTGTGAACTGATCAATGTATTGATGTAGTTTTTATTCCATTACCACGGACTCCCCGAGGGATTAATACTATATGGGTGGTGATTGGTAAGTTGAAACATTCATCCCTTTTTTTATTCATCAAAGACACAAGAATGATCGAATATCCTTATATGTTGTACGTGGGGGGGAGGAGTTTTTTGGTTACATTGAGTTTATTCTTTCATTATTTCAAATAGAGATCTTAGATTTTCTTTGATGTTCTAGAAGAGTCTACTTTTGGTTATATGGAATTTTTCAACTTGATTAAAACTATACATAAGTAACAAAATGGTTATATTGAGAATGCTATTCATATTTGGCAGGATTGGATTCCTTCTGGTATCATCAATTTTTTTGTTTCATTATATTTCCATATAGGACTCATTGATATTTTTTATAACAAAAATTTATCATTCATAAATAAGAATAACTTATTTATAAACATTATATGTTTTCCCGTATATTTCATCACATTGTTAGGCATGGGTGGGTGATGATTCTTTTCATGGGAATGAAATTGGAAGAGGATATTTCCCCAGGGATTAAGGATATACATTGGAATCTGGTTATAACATTGAATAAGAAGAAATATTATTATGATAAATGAATTATTTTATTAGGGTCTTCCAATGGTGACTATGATTTCATTATTATTTACCCTTGGTTGGGTCACCATAGTCTTGGAATGAATGGAAATACTTCTCATTCAAATGTTGGATAATTTAATCTCAATGATAGACATGGATAGGTAGTATATCATTTGGAATTTCAGGATCCATTGACATGCATTCATGATGTTTTCCACACATCTGAAATTAATAATTTTCATCATGACACCTCTTGCCTTATGAGTTGGGATGATATCAAGTTATGGATAGACGTTTCTGTTATTAAACAGCCTATTGAGATCATTGAATCTCAGGTGAATATATTTTATGAGATATATATTTTGTTAGTAGTAGTTATATGGATCTACATATCAAAATATCACGAGACATGGGAGATCGTGTAATTTATGGTGTTGAAATGGCCACACCACATTATCATATATCATTATTCTACATGACTTTATAGGGATGAAAACTAATTTAGTGGGTAGTTTGTAACATCATGTTACCATATTTTAGGTTTTCCTATCTTTATTCTAGTTTTAGAATTAGAGTGGATGTTTAATGGGACTCCCATTGATGGAAATAATTTATTAGGAAAAATGACATAATTTTTGGGGATGAATATTTTTTTGAATTCATGGACTCTATGTATTAATGTAATAATAGCTTCATGGGTTTCTTCTTAAGTATGGGGAAGTACTGAGTTTATTTGTGAATTTTTTGTAAGAATCTAGTTGTTCTGTTATGTGATAGAAGATTACATTACTTATAATGGTTTTGAATTTTTTTACATGGTCTTGAGAAACATATTGTGAATAGGGTATATTGCATGAGTGTTATACATCTAATATTGGTTTTATACACAATGTATGTTTTAAATATCATTATCTAATTAATATGAGATGTTTTTTCAATATACATGAGCATCATTGATTGCATGACCCGTAAAGGGGATACCCACTGTATAATAATCAGGTTGTCGGATTTTATTATTCCACATTATTTTATTTTTTATTCATTAGTCCACTTCCATAGTTTCTCTTCACCAAAATGGGTTCTCTTAGGAATTTTCATGTCTCTAACTATTAAATATTTATTTTTTTGGTGTTAGATCATCGTTTTGGTTGGATTTCTTCTCTCTGGGTGTGTATGTATTTATGCTTATATGATTCTTTGATATATGTATCGTAGTTGTGTTGCATTATCTAATATGATTTTCCATAGTGATGTTTTTAGTTCTCTCTACATATGTTGTGTGACCTTGTCCCGATGGACAATTCATGTTGGCTGCAGTGTGAAGTTTTTACATTGTTGAGTTACGTGTTTTTTATGTTATCCTCTAACCATTTTTTTATCTTCAATCAATTATGAGATTTTTATATTGTTTATAGGGCCACTATTTTTTTTTATTCCTTCTTTTTAGTGGATCTGATTGGGGCATTTTCGGAATGTGCTCTGAGGTAGGTGGTTCTGCCTATAGCCTGCGTTGAATAAAATATATCATTCATATATTAATAATTTTATAAATTAACTAATTTTACAATATTTTTTTCTTTTTCTAGATGGATATGGGTTAAAAAGTTATTTTTCAATGACATTGGAATATTATAAAAGAGGGTTCCTTTCAAGGCATTGAAATTATATATGAAATGTAGAACATGGGATTCCATGGGTACACAGGTTGAAGGATTATCTTAGGTACATAATCTATATTAATATTGGTATGTTCTGTTGTGGATAATTATTATAGTACCTAGACATGTTGTTTAAAGTACAAGAACTAGACATTTTAAGGGGGTTCACGGATGGGGTTTTCTTCTTCTCCTTAGTCCTTTTTTATATGGACTTTCTTGGGACTTTTTATTTTTGTGGTAGGTGTAGTATGATATCCTAACCAGTCGATTTCATTGGAATTATTTATATATTCATGGACTTTTTTGGATGTTTTATTCCATTATTGGATTCTCTTAAATGATAATAGGAAATCTTATTGAAATTGCAATACCTACATTTGTTTATGAATTTAAGGAAAATGAAAAATATTTACCCGAATTTTTATAAAATTTCATTACTACTTGTTGTTCCAAGTTTTATTTAAAATTATAAAACCTGAGTTATTGGTAGAGATCATTGCTATGCATTTTCTAGGTGGGAACCAACTTATCCTGTAAGAACACACCATACATTCCCCTTCAATGGGTATTAAAACTAGTTATTCAATTATATATAGGGAATGGGAAACCAACATATTGTGGTATTGTGGTTTTTAATCAACATAGTCTGGGAATCTATTAATCATATAGTGGGGGATTTCACATAAAATCACATGGAGTTGAAGTTCTAGTTTTTTAGTCACTTGACATTTGGAATTGTAATTGAATATTTGAGGTTCATGGATTTTTTTGGGTTTAGTTGTTTTTTTGAGTTATGTAATATATATATATGTATATCTACTAAATTTTCCTCTTATATATATATATATATATTCCATATTATTTCTTAATGTAGGTAGAAAACATTCCCTCATGTGGTTGTGTCATTATATGGTGCTAGTCGCTAGCCCGTGGGGATTTGGAATGACTTTAGAAATGTGATAGGTTGGGTTTTGTAATAGTTTGAGAGGGTATTCATGTAGTTTTTTCATAATATGATAGGGATTATATATGGTATGGTGGTATACCCCACCTTCTAGTTGTTTCCTCATATTAATGGTCATGATTACATATTCACAATTTTTGTAGTGAACATGAACACACTATCGCAATGTTATAAATGAACTTGATTATATGTTCACAGAGTTATTCATGGACCCTGATTCATGACATTATGTTAATATGAGCATAAAATTTCATGTTCTTAAAATAATGATTGAACCAGTTTCTATGTACACATTTTCACAGTTGTATATAATGATTTTATTGAAAAAATTATATGTCTTATGACAATTTCATGCTCTTATAACTCATGTTTTTTATATATTTATTATTCTGTTCATTTGAGCTACAAATCCTTATTCAATGAATCATGACCTGGAGTATTGATATGTGGGTTATGGTTTTCCATTGATATTATCAAGTTATCATACACTTATGCTTATGTCTTCCTTATGTATCTCCCTCATCTAGCCTTTAGATCATTTGTACCCACCCCTTATTTTAGTTCCATTCCCATGGTTATAATGAAATGTTTTATGTAGGTTTTGATTCTGAAAAGTACAAAAAGGGGAAATCATTACGAGACATGTTGAATATCGTTCACCATGATAGAATGTTATGTTTCTTTTTTCCCAGTGCACTAAACTATTATGATCCAAAGGAGTGTGTTTTTATAATGTAATGAATATTGTCTTAAAATATATAATCTACATGTATATGAATCTTGAGTTCTTATATATCATATCATTATACAATGTTTTGAAAAAATATTTCTATAGAATTATAATTTCGGAAAAAAATCAATCGTAATGAAATGTTCATAGCATCTCTAATCTTTTGTTCATTTCAAAAAAATCTGAAGCTATATTTAATGTTCCCCTCCAATTTAAAATATTTCAAAATTTCATCAAAAAATCAAAAACAAATAAATACATTAATTGATGGAGAACACTATTTATAAGATACATAAACACATGAGGTACATTAAAGAACCCAAATTCTATAATAAAAAACTCATAATACCAATACATATTATGAAATATAGTATTAAAAATATTTTCAACCTTCACATTCAACTTATTGTACCTTGAATTGAGATCAAGCATAAAAAATTTCTATTCTCCTTAGAGCTCCAAATAAAAGAAACATTATGTTGAATATTCTATTTTTTTCATAAATATGATTTAATATAAATAACTACAGTCTATGAAAAGACTCATTGAATAATAATCCATTTTAACAAAAAATACTAGAGAAACCCTTTGTGATATTATATAGTGAATGAATCATTTATCAAGAGAATAATTAAATTTAACTTCCATTATAAAAGCTCCACATGAGGAATTCTATTAGAAGAATTAGAGATGGGAATATCATTATGCACAATATTATTAGTAAACTCAACATACGAATCATAAATAACACCTAGAAAATAATAAGTAAATTTATCAATTTATTAACTCAACACTATAACATTTATAATTATAATAATTTTTTTAACAATATGAGCTTGTATATATTCACATTCATTTTTAATAAATTTATTAGATTCAAGTTATGTTTTCAACGGATTCAAATAATTGAATGAGACAATATATGCTATGAAATCTATCTAACAATGTTCAACATAAATTTAATCCATATAAATAATGATATCAAATAGTACTATGTCCATATCAAAAAGATGTGTTTGAATGACCATATTAATAATTAAAATAATAACATTTCTATAAATCTTAATTTCATTAATTCTTCCCCCTAGAGTTTTCCAAAAATGATAATTTATATATTTAGCAGAAGATATTAAAATTTTACATGAAAATTTCACATAATAGAATGAATAAAAATATGCATAAAAACATGGTATTAGTATAATTGGAATAAACATGTACTATACTTTCCATGACATCACCTGATTGACTAATATCAACATTACTAGTAGTAAAAGTATTTTTGACACCATTATTATTTTAGAATTAATACCCCCCCCCCCACCTGAGTTGCTAATTTTTAGAACATGATAGCATAATTCTCCAAATCGATACTACTGAAGCATCTTACCATAACCTTTTCAGCATTTATATTCTCATTTTCTTTGAATATGGTAGACTTATGTAAAAAAATTCCTCATCTAATGCACTTCTGTAACATCAAAAAATATTCTCTAGGTTTATTTTTTCATCTCATTCCAAAAAAATGGATCGTTGATTTCTTAAATCCATAATCATCTAATATATTATTCCCTCTTTCTTTCCATCCATATATATTTCAAATCCATTCATCTTGATGTACAAGTGTGTCAAAAAAATTGATCTCTAATTTATTAAGATAACAAACAAAATTTTCATTTATATTATACTCTTAAATAGACATATATCTTCATAAAATGTTTTTAACCATGAATAAAACTTATTAATTTTACTATCAATTCCTCGATTAATATTTTATATGTTCCTATATTTTCATATTAAAATTTCATCTTACACATCCACATAATCACTATAATATTTTCTCTTCTCTTAAAATTTCCTCCCCATAGTAATTAGAATTAATTTTAAGAAATATTTCAAATGAAAACTATTTTTAAATTTGACCTAATCTATGACACCAATATCATCATTTTTTCTATTTTTATTTAACAGAGACCATTATTAACCAAATTTTCCATCAAAACTATAAACAAAAAGAGTTAATGTATGATGTTTACAACAACCCTTGGCATCAAATATATTATCCAGGGGATTGATCTGTCTTTCAGATTCCATTGGTTCATAAGATACATCGAATATAGGAGTATGTTCTCTCATAAAATCGTCTACTATCTAAATTTTCTTCTTGTATAAATCAATATACTCTCTAGAATATATTCGAAAAAAACTTATTTCATGTCTCAACTAGTCCATAACAACATAAACCTTTTATATTCCAATTCTATAAATCACAATATTCTTATATTGATGGATATTTTCAACTTGATGCCTTACCACTATATATTCTCTTTTATCACTGTGTAAATACATTAGGAAAAAAAGGTATTATAACAGAATTAATAAGTTAATAATAATATGCTATATAATTCCAATATATAAAATATTGTAAATTTTATAAATTCATCGTATTAATATTAATCTATCCTAAAAATTTATCTAATGTTTTCCTATGATACCAATTATAAGGAACTAGCCTTAAATATAATGTCATCTAGTGTTTTAAGTTCATAAATCATTATCCAACATGTTTTGATCATTCTAATTTTAAACATTTTAGTATTTAGGACATTGATTATAAAATAAATATATATATATATAATGTGTAAAAACATTATCAATTTCCATTTCCTATGTATTTTAAATCGTTTGAATTAAATCCTGGTTTTTTTCATGGAAAATATTCACATCCATCAACATGACCTCTTTTTTCCCTATCCCCTTTTAAAATATTATGATTGAAATATTAAAATGTGGGATTGGAATAGTAAGGGAAAAAATTTGAAGAAAAACATTAGTCTTCTGAAAAAATGAAAATCCATCATACATTTCCCTTTATCTCAAACTGTTTTTGAAAAATAAAATAAATCAGTTTTAGATTAAACCACACTGACATTTTTTAAAAATCAAATAATTTAATACACATATTAGGAATATATATATATTTTAGGTAACTTGTTAAATAATCATTCCTATCATATATACAAATGTAAAAAATAATATGGTCAACATCCAAATTTGTATTTCCCCACACATTAGGTGATATCAGGAATACACTAATCATAATTTTTCACAAAACCACCCATCCATGTTTTATCATGGAACCACCTATACTTGATTAATAAAATGGCTATCATCCATTTTTTTACAATAAAACAACAATTCATTTTATTATTAAATAACCTACCATCCTTGTCTTATAACAGACTACCAATAATTATAAAAATATCTCAAACACAATAACATAATCATAGATCATGAAATATCTACTTTTAATCATTAAACCCTATAATAAATATTTTAATCTCCTTTTAATCACTTTATTGGATATAACAATAACAATTTTTTTGAATCCAATTATTGAATAAATTCTAATCCAAATTACAAAAACATGGTATTTAATTGGGGAAATATAAAGGCTTAGAGTGGAATTGGATATTCAAATAATGTATAATATGGAAGGAAAAGTCTTTTTTATATAATATAAAATATAAAATTCATTTTTTTAATTAAAGTCAAAATATATTTACATGGATTCTATTTAAAAATATTGAAAGGAATAAAAAAATATCATCTATAAAATCATCATGTCCAAATAATGGAATAAAATATTATGTTTAAGAACATGTACATAAAAGAGAAATAATATCTGAAGGAACCATTGAAAGGGGAATTTTTAACTAAAATCCCATTACCAATTTGTAAAAATATTAATCATTAGACCCATGGAAGAAAATAATTAAAATAACACTAAATTTAACTAAAATATATAATTTCATTTTTAATTATTCCAAATGGGTTATATATATATATATATTGATAGTGTAAAGGTTTATAATGTAAAAATATTCCTCATGGAATGGAAATTGATATGAAACCAAATTTCTCATGTATGATGTTTTCTGCTCATTATTAATAACAGTAAAAATATATTTACATACCAAGATATGAAATAAATTTATATAAATAGTCTTTGTGTTGAAAATATACATTTATAAAGATTTTAATTTTTTAGTTTCATTGGAGACTAGGAATAAAATCATCAACCTGTTGAAAAAAAACAATGTTTCCAATACTGATTTTCACCTTTAGTATATATACTTAAAACTGTTCATCATAACATGGTGAATGAAAAAATATAAGGTGGTCAGTTTAGATTCTCAGTAAGCATAAACAAATGAGATATTTTAGAATAAAAAAATCATAAGGTTATGATAACATGATAGTGACATTAGAAGATCATATCCTGTGTAAAAATGAGCAAAAACATGAACCATGCCATAATGACAAAAATTTCATAACAAATTACTCAAAATGTGTTAATAAAATAATCCATGAATACATATCATTGTAATAATATATGGAAGTTGTGGAATAAAAATAATCATATAAAATTTTATGCTAAGGATACCTACCAAGTCCTTCATTACTTTTTAGGAATTTGAGAATAATATATGTACATAATTTGGTCTTGGGATGACAACCCATGTTACTTCTTATTTATTTGTTTTTAAGATGATCAGTGTACCCACATACTTTCAGTCATGGCCTACAACCCATGTACCCTTTTACTTTCAGTGTTGGTCTATAACCCCTGTATCTTATTATTTATATTGTAGGTTATAACTCCTGTTACATTTGAGATCATATACCATATGTCATTACCCAATGTCTTGGATGGATATATAGGTCTCACCAATCTCATAGTGAAATCATACATATGTGTGTGTACAGATCATAAATAATCCTATCATTGGACATATAACGAAATGGTTATTTTAAAAATTAAATTGTTTCATTACATAAGGAAAATAGATAGGTCTCAAAATCATTCCATCAAAACATAACCAGTGAAAATAATTGGGCTTAAAAATCATATAACTTGTTGAAGATAAATAAGCATCATAAGAACAATTTCATCAAAACATAAATCATTTGAGTAATAATATGATTGGTGAACCATGATCATATACCTAGCACAACATAAACTATAACAATGAATTTCATCTATAATCTAGGTTGATTTTGAATTGTCACATTAGAAATTTCATAAGGAAACTATCCTATCATTGAGAATAATTTTCTTATAAACATTTAAAAATAATATTCTTATAATGATTGATTTATAATTTCATTTAAAAATTTCCTTTAGGAAATTAAAATTTATACATTGAAAAAAATATTCTTAAAATATAAATCATATTGAAAAACAATATCCTTGTAAAAACATTGAGAACTTATAAAGGATCTTGAAAACATTTTGAAAACATTTTTCTATGAAATGATATAAATAAATCCGGAAAATATTTTGAAACCCATATTCTTTCAAAATATTTTAATACTTATACAATAATATTGAGAACATTGAAATAGTTTTCTACGAAAAAAAACAATTTCGAAACATATAATAGAACATTGAAAATAAAATAAAATAATTTTTGAAGATAAAATTTTTTTAAATATTTTTTCTTAAAAAACAAATAAAATTTAAACAAATTTCCATAATATGTGGAAAAGTGTCTCGATGTATAACCTTGTAAACATGTGAATGAAGATATAAAGAAATGACGGTCATGAGGGTGCGTATGTCTATACATACCAAACATTTTTTACACATTCAATGTTTAGAAAAGGTTCTTGAACATAAAATGACTTGATAATTTCTTTTAAATATATTTTTTAGAAAGAAAAATCATTGTTAATAATATCCTATAAACAATATAAAATAATTTTAAAATATTTTTTATTTTTGTTAAACAATATTTTTAGATAACACATATTTTTGGCCGAATGGATAAATAATTTCAAATTTTAATAAAAACAACTTATTTAATATAATAAGTATGAAAAAGTAGAAAAATAGTTCCATTAACTGGTTATAACATTAATAACCCATGTATAATAAAATTCATGAGTTTACATGACATATAAATTATATGATTTCAATAATGGATGAATATTCATGAAAAATATCGATAAACCGAGAGATTGTAGCAATATATTATTACTAAATTTCTCACATTGCATCAGAATAAAATGGAAAGAATAAAAATAAACGAAGCATAAAATATCATAAAAATAATGAGATACATGATATAACATGTCAAAAGAATTATATACACCTGATGGTAAAATAGAGATATAAACCATGGCACGTATCCCCAAAATGGAAAATGAAGAAAAAATTAAATTGCTGATTTTGAAACATGTGAACCATAAAACAAATGATAGAAATATAATCAAACAGATATGTAAATACATATAAATATGAGTAAATTAATCAGAAAATACATTCATGTGTAGTATATACACCACAAAAAATAAGTGAGTATTGAATAAGGAATATGTCTCGCATAAATAAATATGGGATGAGAAATCCCTTACTGCTTGAGTAAATTTAGAATCACAGCTGCTTATATTATCAAACGTATTTTGACTTGTTATTCTTGATCTCCCTTTATAGATCTGGGATTATTTATTTAAATAATATGGAATAATTATGTATATATCATATATATTCATTATATATGTATTTATAGTAATATATAAAATATAATAATATAAAAATACATTATTCCTAGAGATGGTTGGCCATACGTACACATGAACACTTCCTCAGTTTTATTATCGAATTGAATAGATGAAATTATATGATATATAAATATAATATAAATAATTTTTTTTATTTCATATATATATTATATATTTACTAAAAACCTCCTTAATACATTCCATGTGAATTGTAAATGAATCACATCGCTTTTAGGTGGTAGTAGTCAACACTTCTACAAATAAAGTTATAACTGTAACAAAACATGGAATGTATGGATGATTAAATTACATATTAATTATAGTTTTCCAAAGACCCCATAAATTTCATATAAATTATATAATTATTGTTTTCACATTGTAATTCCCATATATGAAAGGTGGTAAATGAGAAACAAAGAACATCATTTCATGAGGCGATTGTTCCCCATAGATAAGAACAGTAAGTTTTTTGCACATTAGATGAATAAGTGTGTAATTATAAGTAAATAAATTAGAATTAAAAACCACAGTATATTTTTTATACTTGTGTTATTATATAATCATTTATAAAAAAGTGATTATACTATGGATAATGAAAATAAAACAAAATTTTTTGAGGTATGAAGTTACCTATTCTTTGGATAACTCCATTTGTTTTGTACCGAAGGGATTCCATGGATGGATTTCTACAAAAAGTGAGGATTCTGTAATTAATGTATGGAATTTTGGAAAACAATTTAGTATAGGATTTTAAATCCAATTGTATTTATAGATTTTAATAATGGGTAGGTTTTAGTTCATTCTTAGATTAGTGGAGGAGTGAAATTCTTGTAAATTTTTTTAAAATGGAATTCAATGCTCATTTTCATATCAAAAGTGTCCCCAATAATGGAACCAATTAAAAAAATATCATTATATTTTTTAATTAGTTCCATTAAATATAATTTGTATTAGTTTCTATTTTATTTTTCATGTATGATTATGGTTTACTTCATTATTACACTAATTTCCTCTTAATAATTGTAATTAATTTTAATTACATTAACTAATCATCTTGGTAAACAACTATGTTTAAATTATAAGAAAATATAAATTATAATTTTTCCAAATATGGAATGTTTTTTTTTTCAAATTCCAATCATATACGGGGTTGAATTTAATTTTAAAATAATCCTGCAAATACAATGATAATGTGGTGTTAAATGTAAAAATGTTGAAAACCTTGGTACGTTTTTATATATAATTTCACAGTGAAATTGATCCCAAAGAAATTAATTGTATTAATTTAAGTATTATTTTTATAATTTGACTTAAAAAATGATTTTTATATAATTGTACCTTATCAATAACATAGATGAAAATGATGTTTGGAATTAACATATTTAATTTGTCAATATCCATCAAAAAAAACCTTCACAGAAAAATAGAAATACATCACCCTCACCTAATTTTTATGTTTCAAATTCAACATTGATGTATATGATGACATTTAAAATTTATATATGTTCCCAAATATTTATTAAATATTGGTTCTTGAATAAATGGTGTTAAAAATACTTTTTAAAAATTATAGGGATTTTATGTGTAATATTTGGTTTCTTCCTATATTATGCGTATCAAATATATAAGTTGAATTTAAAAAAATAATAGATTGAATATATAAAATATATACTTTATTAATATCATTATGAAATCGTAATTAAATAAATTTAAGTGCATAAAATTATTCTATGAGCATTAACGTATCATTTATAAAAATATTCCCTTTATATTTAATTGGTTCTTATATTCATTGTGATTTATTTTGTAAATAAGGAATTCAAGCATGTATTTTTATAATTAGATATTCATATTAATAATTATGATATTAGAAGAAAGGTTATATATCAATATATTAAATAATATTAATTTTAATAATATTTTATTATCTTGAAAAATTAATTATTACATGTTATGCAGTCCATCAAGGACAATATATATTGAGGGTAACAAATGCTAGCCATGGTTTTCCATGAAAAGTTAGATATACATTAAGTTTCTTGTAGAAAAAACATGGATTGGTTTTACATAGAGTGGAATTACAAATATTCCATTCATATGAAAAAGGATAAAATTAGAGTTGTGTGAAATCAAAAATATATAACGATTAAATTAAATCAAAAAAATATATTTCACAAACACTCAGAGTCCAATATTATTCCTCCATTAAAATGAATTTCAACCACAAAATTTTCCATTCTTATCAAAAGTATAATACTTGAATGTTGTTTTCATAGATTCCAACATCTTAAAAATTAATAACAAAATATCCTTTAAAAATTGAATGTTAAAACCATAATTATTACCCAAGGTAACCCATAATTAGGTTGGAACATAAGCAAACATAGGTGGGATGTGAAAACATGAACATAAAAGAGAAATATAACTATCAGGACCTGTAATAGAGTGTTAGAATACATGGTTATGATAATTTTAATGACAAAGAATTAGAATAATATGACGATCTAAGGGGTCATTTAATTCATTGGAAATGATGGTAATATGAAAAAAATGAATTAAAGTACATTTTTTATAAATTTGAAACAATTTATTATAAATATAAACAAATTTGATTATATTCCATTAAAAATGAAAAATATTATGCATTGACTATGACTTGATAAATTAACTTGTCATCTCTCACCCTATGTAATGAAGGTGAATTCTAAATTCATGAAGAACTAATAGATCATGTGATCTGAAAAAACAAGGGCTGGTAATTCCTTAGGTTTGTATCACAAAATAATCATATAAAAAGCTATCTAGTATGAATATATGCTCATATGGTGAGATAAAAATTTAAACTCTAAATCGTTTTTCAATGATTAACATAAACTATACACTAAATTGTTATCATTATAAACCATCTAAAATATGAAAAAATTATAAATGAGGTCACTAAATTTACCAAAAAAACGATCATTGATCCCCCATATGTCATAGATTAACTTTTGGTTTTCAGATTCCAAACATATGAATACATCCATCATGTATTATCTTTAAACATGGTAGTGACATGAATTTCCATAAATCCTTATTGAAAACAGACATTCATCAAAAAGATAATTGAATTATTATTACTTAAATTAGATATTATATAATAAATACTTTTCAATTGGAATATTGGATTTATCCTTCTGAATCTTAAAAATAAATGTGATTTCATTAATCAAAAAATCATGTATTGATAGATATCAAATTCCTATACGTATATCATGTTACACTAATTGATGTATAATAAATTTTTCATTGATGTTATTTTTACTAAATCCCATAGGGAATTCCCTAATATTGAGTTTCCCAATTATAAATGTTCACATAATACATTGTTATTTATTAGGATTACCAATTTCCATTGTTTTTAGAGGTTTTTAGTTCTGTTCACTATTATCTACCCTTGGATTTGGGAAATTTTTTGAGAAATACCAAACTCTTTTCAATTGAAACCATGTAGTGTGGTGGGTTCAATCAGTGGAGTTTTCTCATTATTTTCATCATTATATAACTTTTTCCATTTTCTTTGGCGTTCAACCTCTTTATTTTCTTCATTTCCATACTTAAAATATTTAATAGTCAAATTAAGATAATTTACACTCTAATAAGTTCCATACATACATCATAATGAAGGTATTTCTTCTTATATACATGTTTTTTATATTATCCTTTAAACACCATAATATTAATATTGTTAAATCATTGATATTGACACATAAATACAACCTCCCTTTAAACATTGATTACAAAACTCACAATCTCTTCATAGGTATGAATGTATATTATGGAAAGATCCATTCTGACACAAGGATTTAAGGAACTATATAACCTAAGAACATTAATTTATTTTTGGATTATATTTTATGAAGAATACCTCAAATGTATATTGAAATTTTCCTTGTTGTTACTGATGGATTTTTCATCCATATTCATCAACTCATGGAACTAAATTTCCATCTTTAAATGAATAACATGATGAAAGTACTTATTGAATAATATGCTCTTGAAATTTTAAAAATAAATAGATTAAATTTCATATTGTTTCCTCAAATTACGGATTAGATTAACCCACTAGTCATCTTTACATTACAAATGATAAACACCCACAAATACAATGTAGTGTTTTGAACAAGGCATAATGAAAAATATATTTTTAGTTGTAATAATCCAGAGTTCACCACCAAGTGGACTATAATACCAAATAAAAGAATGTTGATGTTTCCTCTAGAATTATTAAATACAATGTTTTCCCTCATTTACTAATATTTAAGATTAATATGATTCATATCTTGATAACATTGGGTGAGCATAGAAATGATTTTCTCATTCCAGATCTCATTAGATTTGTATTCTCAAGAGAGAAATAAATTCATTTTCTATTACAATACCCATTGATGTGGTTCCATTGGGTTCCAAGAATTATATAAAACCTTGTTATAGAGATAATGAATTCTTTATCATATTAGGGATCTACATATTAATTATAAACCACATATATGATTTATAAATTTTGAAACAGATTTCATTAATCATTGACCCCATAGTTTTATCCTAGTTTAATCATAGTCATCCTTTATTTAAATCAGTCATGATGGTTCATAAATAATTTGTTAATTATCAAATAATATCCGCTTGTAGTGTCATACCTGGTGAGTAGGATGGCCCATTTTTATATACCAGGATATTCATAAGTCAAGCCCAACACGTCATATTTGATTAGTTACTTCGTGTTACATCTATTCCTTAATCATATCCAGTAGTAGTATACATACAGAGATTTATTTTTTAGGAATCCACTCACTCTACCCATTTCCAAAATTCCAGGACATTTTCATAAACATAATCAAAATATTTAGACTCATCTTTAAAAATATAAATAGATATATTCTTAGAAATATGACTAGGGATATCACTATGTTTTTATCATCTTAGTTTCCAATGGTTTACTAAACATTACCATTGATACAATTTATAGTGACCCAAGATTATCATATAGGGATACTACATCTATTTAGAATAATATTAATCACATTAAAAAAGTTCATTCCAAGGAACTCAAAATGTATAGTGTCTTTTTAATCATTGAAAAAAATATTTTATCATGGTGACAAAACATCAATTTTTACCAAAAATATCTTCCCATTTGTTAATTAAACTTCACACCATTCTTCATAACCAGGGGAATGTAAAAATAAAAAAGTATGATCATAGTTTCTTAGAAAGGGTAATAAAAGGAGATATGTAATAACAAACATGAAAATAAGGGTATGTGAACAATATCATGAAATTAGAATATGGTACACCTCATAACAATGATAATAAACATGAATCATGGCATAAAGATTTGTAGTTTATAATAAATTTATAACAATGGAATCATTAAAATAATACATGAAATAATATCATAGGAATAAAAAATAGAATTTGTGGATAACACATAATCAAATAATATCTTATTTCAAGGTTACCTTCTCAGATAATCATAACATGTTTGGCGCGGGATTATCACTTGTGTACCTTCTTTAGAATACAACTTATATCCTTTGTATTCTCTTATTTTCAGTATTGATCTAATAATAGTTAACCCACATACTTTTATTATTGGGCTATAACCCATGTACCCTCTTACAATTAGGCTTCTGATAAAAACAATGCACACTGTGGTTTTTAGGCCTGTAATACAACCCATGTACACTTTGTTCTCATATACCATTTATCATTACCCATTTAATTGGATATTAATATAGGTCCCTACCTTCTCCTTATGAAATCATAGATACATGTACCCCAATTTAATAAAAATAATATCAAAACCCATGAAATGAAATGGTTATCAAAAAAATTCATCCATATCATTACCGATATAAATGGGATAGGTCTCATAATAATTTTATCAAATCAAGACTATTGAAAAGAAGCGAGCTTAAAACCCTTATAAACCGTGGAATAGAAATGGGTATCATAACCATAATTATTTCAAAACATATATCATTCAAAAACTAGTTTTAATTGCGTTCGTGGATCATGTATATAGTAAATCATAATCAATTTAAAATTCGTCATCTTATATAGAGAATGATCTAGAAAGACCACATAAAACATTTATTACAGAAAATAGACTTTCATTGAAAATCCCTTTTGTAAACAAATTTAGGAATCCATTCCTTATTAATAAATATTTCAATTTTAATTTGAAACATTTTTTGTGGAATGTATATTTTACGCATTATAAAAATGATTTTTAAATAATAAAAATTTTTAAAAAAATTTCCTTGAAAATAACATGAAAACTTATAAAGGATCTTGAAAACAATTTCTGAACCATTATCCATGAAAGAATATAAAATAATGTTCATATTTTTTTCAAAACATTTTTCTTTGAAATATCATTGAAAACATATAATGAAACATTGAAATAAATCAAATCCATTTACTTGAAAATCACAATTTGAAAATATATAATGTAAACATTGAAAATCACTTTGAGCCATTTTTGGAAATAAAAACATATTGGTAACTTATTTATTTGAAAAACACATTAAATTTAAGAAAATTATAGAATATTAAGAATAAAATTTCTTTAAATATTTAATTGTAAACATATAATGGAAAAATGACGGAAATAATGGAATGCATTGTGGGTAAGATTTTACAGGATGAACATTTATTTTCCCATTATAAGTTTTCAAAAGAACATTTATTAGAAAATAATAAGATGATTCCCATTAAAATAAATTCATAAAATTTAAAAACATGGGAAAAATATTGATTTTGAAATTATATATTAAATTATAAAATAGATTGATTTTTTTAGAAAAAATAGTTTTCAAATAACACAGTTTACTATTCAAAAGGTTATATATAATCATATTTAAATAAAATCTCATTAATAATTATAATAACATAAAATGTGTGGAAAATTGTAACATTATCTGAATTGAATGTGGGAAAAAAATTATGAAAATTCATCAGCATTCGGGGGAGATATATCAGATTATTTTATTAATGGAATAATATTCATGACTAATCCCAATAAACGATGATATTATTGCTATAATTTGTTACCACATTGGTATCATATAATTATAATAAAATATAAATAATAACATTAAATGAATCATAAAATATCATTAAAATAATGATATTTTTGATATAACATGTAAAAGGTAGTATATAAACATCATATAAAAATACAGGTGAATAACCTGGCTTGTATCTCAAAGAATGAAAATTGAGGCAAAATTACTTTATTGATTTGGTAACATCTAAAACATAAATATAATGAATGATATATCATTAAATGGTTATTTATATGTTCATACATGTAGGTATAGAAATAATAGAATACGTTTGTGATTAATATATACACTACAAAAAATGATTGTGTGATGAATATGACATAAGGCTCATAGAAATAATTGTGAGATGAGTGATCCCTTACTACTTGAGTAACATTACAATCATAATCCCCATTAGAAAGAAGCATCAATTAAATATGTTAATATAATTAATAAACAAAAATTAGATATATAATATGTCCTAAAGATGTATATACACCACACACAAAAATATAGTGGGTAAGACGTCATGTTTCTCACAGAAAAAAAGGAAGAAATTCAATATTTGTAATTATTAACTATCATTTCAAACATTAATAACTCTTATAAAATAAATAAAACATTATAATAAATCTATAAAAGGTCCATATTATTATATCTAATACTATATATGATTCACTTATGAAATTATATTTCTAGCTTATTAACAATTCCATGTAAATGGAAGGTTTTAGGTACTAACAACATTGTTTATCGTACTTTTTTTGAATTGGTATTCTTGATCCTCATAATTATATCATGATTTAATTATTTATATAATGTAAAAATGATTTATAATTACTATATTCAGCATATAAATATCTATAGTAATAAATAATTAGATAAACATTAATTACATACACAACTCATAGAGACGGTTTGTCATACATAAGCATGAATGTTTCCTCGGTTTTATTGTAAAATTTAATGAAAGTAAGTAATTAACATATATGTATATATATATTATAATTATAGTATAGTTATTATTTCTTATAAATCAAATACATTTACTAAACCCAACCTTAACAAATTTCATGTAATGTGTGAACGAATCACGTTGCATTGAGGAGGTAGTAGTCTACATTTCCACAAACGAATTTATCGTTGTTACACCAATTGAAAAGCATGAAGTAATTTTTTATATAGTAAATAAATAAATAAAAAAGAATTCATAAATTTAATATATAGAATATTAAAATATATTTTCCATCATTATTGACAACCATTATAGGATGTAATTGGAAAAAAACATTGTTTCATGAGGCGATAGCTCAACGTACAAAAGAATGATAAGTTACTAACCCATTAGAATGTGGGGTGTGAATGTTTTTTAAAACCCATATAATCAATACATAACATTATATATACTCAAATTATATAATTTTATTGTAATGTAATAATAATTTTTAATGGGTTGTATAATGAAAATGAAAAAAGAGTTTGAGGAATGATGTTACATCTTTTTTGGGAAACTAATTTTGGATTCCACCCAAGTGCTTCGTTCGATAGATTTATTCCCAAAAGGGATGATAATATAATTATAGGAGGTACGATGATAGCCTATTTGATCATAATATGGGTCGGAATGTGGGCTCTATAGGTGTTAATAATGGGGAGGGGTGTGTGTTTTTTATAGTGGGGATGAGCAATATTCTTGAAACATTTTGTATTGGGAATTAAACACACGTCTTCACCACTGACAAGTGGATCCAAAAATGGAAAAAAATAAATTTAAGTGTTTTAAAGGAATAAATATGTCATGAAAATTGATTTTCAACTGGTTTATAGATCATTAAATCCCTTATGTTTAATGTGTAGTCCCATATTAAGCAAATTTTTTCATAATCATTGTAATTAATTTTAATAACATTTACTAAAATATTAAGAAAAATACTAATTTTGGATTTTTATATATTAAATATTATGATTTTTAAAAATAATTTACTTGTTTTTTCAAAAATCAATATCATAAGTGGGAGAAATGAATTTGTAATTAATCCCACAAACTCGATGACAATTTGTGTTTTGATTTAAAAATGATAAAATTTTTGGTAAGATTATATATATAACATCCTGGTGATACTTATACATATGTCATAAATTAGATTAATTTATGTTGAATTTTGATGATTAGAATTTTAAATAAATTATAAATATATTTTATCCTTATATATAAATTAGAATAAATTTCCTTTTGAATTAAAACTCTGTATTTTTTGTATTCATAAAAAATTGAGTCATGATAAAAAAATACCAAAAATTCACACTAACTTAATTTTTATTTTTCTATTTCAAAAATATTTTTTTTGAAATAAGAAAATTTTAAAATCTTATAAATTTTGATTTGAAACATGATCACCATTAAAAGGCGGTAATTCTACTTTTTTAATAATATTGGATTTTAATGTGTAATATATCATTTGATCCTAATTTATGCCAATATAATATATTCAATGAATGTAAAAATTGGTTTTTTAATATATAATATATATTAGATTAATATAATTTACCAATATTAATTAATTTAATTAATTAATATTTAATTTTTTTATGGGAATAATAGTTGATTTTGTATCAACATTCCTTTTATAATCAATTGGTCTTTATGTTGACTTCTTATTAATTTGTAACAAATGAATTAAACCATTTTAAAAAAAAAATTCAATTAATATCAATAAAATCCATCTTAATTTGATATATATGTCTAAATATATAAAATTATATGATTTTTAATAATATATTATTATTATATATAACTCGGTCTTGTTTGTTCTGTAATCCATTGAGGAATGTCAGACTTTATTGTAACGTAATCTAACCTCAGTGAACTTTATAGATAAAGATATTATTTATGTTTATTTTAGTGTAATATTTAATTGTTAGTGAATATAAATCAATACACAATTAGTATATTCTTATAATAAAGGAAATATTCAGTATTGCGTAAAATAGAAAAAATTTAAAACATAAAATTATTTGGAAAAAATATATTTCCCAAAATAGAAGGGTGTCAAATTTATCATCCAATAAAATAATATTATCTTTATTACTTTATTGAATAATTTTTCTAAAAAAAAATTATTCCTTTTATTTCATTTATTTCTATGTTACATTGGTTTACTTTATAAATTTATCTTACATTAGATGTTTTGAAGATATATGGCCTATATGTTGAGAAAATGACTTCATAAAGTTAAATATATTACAAGAGGTCATTTCTAATTATATACATAATAGTTATGTTAAAATAATAATTTTTTGTAAGTATAAAATAGTTATTCACATAATTATTGATTCATGGTTATTAAAACTGAACTACATTATGATCATGGAGATGGTAGACCTTATGTGTGCGTGAGTGACTTTTACATTTGACAATGATCATTATGAAACCCTGAAATGTAATGTCTTATAAATTGGATATATTAATAATAATAATATAAAATACTATGTCATTTCATATATATATATATATATATTATAAATGGGATTTAGTATGATAGAAATTGTCACATTATTTCATGGAAGCAGTGGTTAACTATTACGAATGAACGACACTCTAATTTTTTAGTGTATGAAAAAAAATTGATATATTACATTTATAGAGAGATAAATATGTCATGAATACATTAATAATTTCAAATATATATATAACATATATTTATTATCAAAAACCATTTTACATTTAATATACAATTTTAGTGAAATGTTTTGACATTTCTTCATGAGGGTGTAGTCTATCGTACATCAGAGCGACATTGTAATATCCCCCGAATTATGAAAATTAAGAAGGTATATGTGATATAATGGTTACATATGTTTAAATATGAATAAAATATAATATATATGTTTTAAACCATTCATTATAAGAAGCTGTGAGAGGTGATGATGGAAAACAAATGACATTAGTTCATGAGAGGGTAGTATGCCATACAGACAAATGATATTTTTCTATACCATTTGATGGAAGTGGAGATTGATTACATTTATGTTATTAACCATATAATATCAAAGTATATTTAATATATTGGTGTTATTATATAATAATACTTAAAAAATAATATAAGTATGTTGATGAAAAAAATTAAATAAAACATGTTGTTAATCTCAATTAATATTTTTCGACCACCCTCCTTATGTAAGCACAAAAACACATAATATGAACTATTATGGTAAAATATAATGGTTCTAGGTCATTATGAGGTAATTTATGAAGGTATTATTTCAGTTATTGGTCATTAAAATGGAATTGATGGTGGGAAGAAGAGAGAATGTTGTGTCTCATTTTATAACTAAGGTGGGCGGGACACATGAAATTTTTTACCACAAAATGGTGTATCAAAATTATTCACAAGTGAAATAGATAAAATGTATACTTATTGAGTAATTTAAATTTTTATAAATATATATTTCCCTCCAATTTATTTTACACAATGATACAAGTCATTTTACACCATATCATTATACGTTAAACACACAGTAAAACTGGTTTTCACCATAACTATAGTAATTATGTTTTTTCTATTTTCACTTTATTTATAGGAAAAAATTAATTTTTCCTTAGTATATAATATAGATATTTAAAATTCCATATATATAATAATTTATAACTAATTCATTTCAAAAAAATTGAAAATTTTAACCATATAATAAAACCTATAAACAAGACGAAATAACAAGTTTTTAAGAAGTTTTTTTTAACAAAAAATGTATTTTTAATTAACTACATTACTATTAATAGTTAATTAAGGAACCCAATAAATATTTATTGATATATAATATATCAATTTAATTTTAAAATTTACTCATTAGATATTTTCTTTATTAATTTATATCGGGACACATTATACTATTTAAAACAGTTTTCTAAAGAAAAAAAGTACAATTTCTGAAAATAAACATATAATAATATCTAATATGAAGTTAATTCAAACTATATTAATTTATTAAATATAAATAAATTATATATGTGTTACTTTTATACATATTAGAAAATTTAGAATTTAATATAACTAAATTTTTATAAAAGAAATGTTTTTAAAAACCCGATATTTTCACTATTCAATGAATAATCATGGTTTTTTGAAAAAAAATCCCAAAAAAGTCCTTAAAAATATTTTGATATTATTATATAAAAAATTAAATATAATTCCTATAATTATAATTCTAAAATTTATGAATTACACATTTAAAGAGTCCTTATATGGAAGGATTTTAGAGAATACTATTTTTTATTTAACGTTTTTTATTTCTAATGAATATACCTATATAATTCATGAGATTGAATTATCATATAATTAACCAGTATGATATTATATATAACCAATATAATTACCTTATATGAACTATTTTATTTTTAAAAAAACATTTCAATGATTAATTTATCCATAACAATCAAATTTCTTTAATTTTATAGATTTAATTAATTACATAATCGATTATTTCCACATATTTGGTTTCGAGGATGTTCCATCCCTAATTTATAATAGATTTTTTATGTTGATTATTTTTAAAGTATAATTTTTTTCCATAAATAAAAAAATAATCATGTAATAATTATAATTATTATTCATCAATTATATTTTTAAAACATTTACTGAACAATATTTTTTATTTTTTCTTAAATGAATTTTATCTTTTTGAGATTTTTCATTACATGAAACACTAATTTTATCCTAAGTTAAATGAAACACTATTATTTTATTTTTTTAAAAATCTATACTACTTTTTATTGTACACGTGCAACCTGATCTGAAATTTTTTATAATAAACACCTAGATTTTCACAAATGATAAATATTATAAAAATATTTCTATAGTCATCACCTAGGAAATTGAATAGAAATTATAAAAAATATTTAAAAAATATTTTAAATATTGTCTATTTAATTTTATAAAATATATTATTTGGTTATATATTAATTAAAATTTATTCTAAGAAGTATTAGAAAATAAATAAATTTCTTTTTTGAAGATCATGTTTTACACTGTACAAACACATTTTATCATAATAAATTAAAAAGTATATTTTTTTAATAATTATAATGAAATTTATATATTATATATTAAATAATTTTTCTATCATTAATCATTATGGTTTTATATCATATAGATAAGAATAAATCAAATTGTATATAAAAAATGATATTTGTTTTTTAAGGCATTTTTTCTACCGTTAAATGGAATAGTTATATTAAATAAAATTTCTGAAATTTTAAAAAATTATATTTGAAAAAATGAACTCTATTTTTGAATCCATAATGTCAAGATATTCTTCGGTTAATTTTTTTACATTTTTCTGGAAAATTATATTATTTTGATGAATAGTAAAAAATACTAATTTCTAATTTGAAATCTAATATTTTTGAGGATTTATTTATATAGTTAAAATAATATATTAAAATGTTATAAAAGTATAATTATTTCAATTATATAACTATTAATCAAATTATTTCATTGTAAGCAATTGCATATTGAAATTGGTTATAAAAAAATTGTAATCTTTTGAACATTCTTTCTTTAAAACCCCACTTTCTTGACATGTATGGGGGATTAATATTAAAATTAATTTCTTACACTTATCAGACATAAATATTTTAAAATTGATTCCATATTTAGAATCTTAAAAATTCATAATTTTTAAAAATTTAAAATTTATTTTTTACCATTATAATTAGTGAAATCCAATAAAATTAATTAGGGTGAATAAGTGAAAAATGAGTTTACCAAGGGACTAAACATTAATAATAGGGGTAAATGAACTAGAAACATTCAAAAAAAATTTATGAACATATATATTAATTATACATCCAATTATCTCGACAAGCCAATTTTTGGGGCCACATTACATGGATAAAATGTGGGTGGAATTCAATCTTTCAAAGAATTATCTTTTTCCACTCACCAGCTTTATTTAATGTCTCCCCAATCCCCCTATATTAAAAAATTAAAAATAAACTAGTTTTATCACAAAATCAAAAAAAAAATATCTCCAAAACACATATATGATCCTATAATACATACATTTCATTGAAATCCAACCATCCATGTGCTTTGGTGCAAACAAAAACTAGGCATCTGGAGAATAGGTAACATTCATCAATGAGTGTTTTTGTTTTATTTCTTCCTCCGTCCCATTATATTTATATCATGGTTATATGATAAATATGTTATCTTACTAATACCAATTATTTTATTTTATTTTAATTACCTATATCCACACACACTTCTGTCAAATATTATATGAAATTATAATTTGTGTGTACGACATACTACCACCTCGTGAAGAGATGTCATTTGTTTTTATATTACCACCATACATAGATGGAAATTAATGTGAACAAAATATTTATATATTACATATATGATATTTATGGTTTATTTTGGATTCTTATATTATTATATAATTAAATCCTTGATGAATTCTGTTTTGTTGAAATATGACAATGTCATTAGTCTGTACGGAAGAGAACAACCTCAAGATGATATGTCATTAATTATTCCATTACCACCTCTCGAGGATGTTAATAATGATGTAATTTCTATTAATATATGATATATAAGTATTTATGATTTATTTATTTTTAATAAAATATTATATAACATATAACATCATCATTTAAATTTAATAAGAGTACCATAATGTCATTCTTGTGTACGATAGACTACCTCCACATGAAGTGATGTGATATATTAAATATTTACATTGAATTTATTAATTATTTGATATAAATAATTATTTTTTTATTTTATGCTTATGAATAGTGATAAAAGTAATGATTTTAAAAGGAGTTGATGAATATTTTTCACCATGTTAGATGATTATGATTCCATGTTTCCCAAAGTACTAAATTATTATGGTTCTTAGGTGTGTGTTTATATGATTTACAGTATATTCATCAAAAAAGTAGAAATATCCATGTATTAGAATAATTTATCTCTATATTTGGTATCAAATTACTGTTTTAGTGAACCTTTTCAAATCATAATGAAAAAAATATAGTGAAATTCCTTGGTATATTTGTATGATTTTTTCCTATAAATGTCTCTAAGGATAAGTTTAAGGATGAATCAGAATATAAAAAAATATCATGGAATTATGAAAATTGATAAATAGAGTGGTTTCATAATAATTCATACATGTATGAATACTAAAAGTGGATGGGTTTGTGGAACCGAATTACCTACTATTAATAAAACCCAAAATGTCATATTGGGCTAGATTTGATTGGGAACTGGTGCAAAACACTAGGTCTTATTTCTCAACTTGTATGATACTCACGAGGGATATGAATTAGAAATTAAAAACAAATTAAAACACATTTTGATGGATTTTAATAGATTATGTATATGAATAACAAAATATACCATTGATTAAAGAATGTTCCTCGATGTATACATCTTAGATGTTATTTTTTCATTTTTATGTTGTTCCCCACATTTATTAGTGACTCTCAGAAAATGGTTTTATGATTAATCGGTGGATGGAAACTAAATGAATCTGGTTAACATTTGATCTTATAGGAAATTAAATTATTCTGAGAATAAAAAATGGAATATTACTATAGAAAATGATATTTTTATAATGCCTAATCAAATATAATTATATATTATTAACAAGATTAACATTATTGTGATCGCTGAAAAATAAAAAAAAATGAACATGTACATTAATGATATTTCATGTTGTAGAGAATAAAGTGTAAAAAAACTTAGATTCATATATTTCAAGAAGGTAGGAAGAAATACCAGATGAAATATCCAAAATAGAGGAGAATATGTTATATATGTGGAAAAAAGGCATCATGGAGTGAAATTCTTTCAAGGATTTTAATGTTATATATATGGATAACATGGGTCTTAATAAACTCAATTCACTTACCAATTAATTTACTTATAAACAATGAAAGGAATTATTTCTTGCAAATCATTAAAGTGGATGGATTGAAGTTATTCTTTATATAGATTCATAAATTTTATTATAATAATTTTATAATTTAAAGTGATTATTAAGCATATATTTTTTCATAGGTTTTTAATGAACATATTGGATGATGTTGATAACTAATAAATTTGATTTAAAATAAAGGTTACTTTTTATGGAAAAATCTTGATTAGGGGATGGAACCCATTAATATTTTCTTATGAATGAGAAAAATATGATTATCTTGGATAATGAGACTATTGATACGGATAATGTAAATTGGATAGTAATGATGAATTCATAACTCAAAATTTATTTGTTAAAATGGTGGTTTATAATATTATTAATGAAGTTCATATTATTTTTGGATTTAATGAATATATTCAATCATATATGTTTTATGTGTGGAATGATGGATCATGTCGAATTATGAGATGATTCATGGTAACTCATGTTATTACCATGTTTGGTATGTGATAGTAAAGAGGTACCATATGATGAATGGTATATTAATTCGAATAAGATTTCTATAAATTTAGTGACTATGTTTCTAAATTTTTAGATTTTTTTCATTCATATGGATATAATATATAAACCATTTGTATATTATTATCAATTATATATATCATCTTGTGAATATTCATTAACATTTATAAATGGATCTCGAAATAATTTTTTTTTATTTTATCAATTTTTTTTATTATATCAACACTAATTTTCATGAGTCAATGTTTTACGGTTTTGGGATCATTATGTTTCTCATAAATATGATCTATGTAACTATCCATCTATAAATGGCTCTTAGTCTTCTCTTCTATGTCCACGTATCATCTTCCCAAATATGTTTTCCATTATGAAAAACTAATATGTATTATTTTATATTAATATATAACATCACATTATCTTTTAGAGGAGGATAATTTATTAACCCTATTTACAATATGTATTTTTAGGAATAGAAATTTCTTTTTTTAATCCTTTGATTATAGAAATTTAAAATCGATGATGTAATAAATTTTAAGGGGACAAGAATGTAAAACCACAAGAATTTGTGTATATTGTTTTTATTATTGAATTTAATCATTTTGAAATTTAAAATAAAAAAAATAATTAATTTTGCATAAATTATATGAATAATTATGTATGGATTTTTTTACACATAATAAAAAGTTTTGATTTCATTACTTGAAACTCCAATCATTTTATTCGTTACATGAAAAATTGTTTTTAAATAAAACATTACATATTGTTAAAATACTATTATAGTTATAACCTATTAATTAGAATATTGGTAATGAAAAATATGTACTAACTTATTAATATATGTTTTATACATGTATTTAAAATGAATTTTTTGGTAACAAATTAATTATAAATGAATTTATAAACTAATGGAAAATAAAACAAATTTATTTTTGAAATATTATTTTTTCTTTAAAAAACACATATTAACAAAATAAATCTTAAAAAATAGTTGAATAATTATTTTAATTAAATTTAAATATTATATTTTATTTAAACTAATTATGATTCATATAATATGATTTCTATACAAGAGATGATAATAATCGATTTGTACACATAAAAAGATGTATTTTAATAAAAGTCGTTTTTTCATCCTTTAACTGACACGCTTATTTTAAAAGTAATTGTTGAAAATTTGATAAATTATAATTGAAAAAAATATATTTTTAAATTCAAGCATTAAAATTATCTTAGGGTTAATTTTTGGGATAAATAGTTCATGTTTTCAATGAATAGTTGGAAATAATGAATAGTAATTAAAAACACCATTTTTTGAATTATTTATATGGGTAAGTTATATTATTAAATGGAATTAATATATTATTATATGAATTATAAATCTATTAATAAAATTTATATCATTGTAAAATTTTCATAATGAAATTGGTTATAAAAACATTGTAAAAATTAGAGAATTCTTCCTTTAAAAATACAGTTTCTCGACTAGTATATGAGATTATTATTTGAAATTAAATTTATCCAACTATGTTTATTAAATTTGAAAACATTTAATCCATATTTCTAATTATAATAATTTATTACAAATAATATGGCCAACTATCATGACCCGTCCTCAGAGCCTGTGCCGTGACTACCCCAACCCCGCCTTCTATAGGCCAGGGGCTAGCGACTAGCACTAAAGGCATAAATCCTGATAAAAAGGGAAGGAATTACCTTTATGAAACGTTAACACTCACACTCAGAGAACAAACAGAAGAAAAAACTAAGTAAATCAGTATTATAAGTGTGCTGAAAATACATAAGGGGCCAAAAATAAAAGCCCATCATAAAGGTACAGCTACAACTGAAAGTAAAGTTCAACTTAATGGACAACAGTTGAAAGGTGACAAGCAGCTCCCGGATCATCCACCATGGATCTTACCTGAAGAGTAGGTACATATGTCCTCCTTAGCACTCCATGTCAGTTCGTCCGTCCGTCCGTCCGTCCGTCTCCTCCTGGTACCGTCTCGTTGTTAGACCCACCACTAGGTACCATCCAGTCCTCGTAAACTCCACCACGATCAGCGATGTCTGTCCTCTGCGTCCAAAACAATGAGGTAAGGTCATATCCCGTGCAGGGGTGAGTATAACGATACTCAGTAGGGACCCTGAAACCCTCAAGGTCTCACTAAATCAATCAAGGATAAACCACAAAGAAATATCTCAACAGATAACCATTATATAGGTATATGCCTATACATATACCTAAGTTATCAAGTAACCCATCTCAGTCATGAGGAAACACAAAGGTCATTGAAAAATCTCAAACAAAGATTTTAATTATTGAAACAATAACTACTGGAGAACTCCTCCTCTATCATGTAAAGTGGCCATGTCACGACTCTGAGGTGCTACTCACTAACATTAGACTGCTGAGGTACTCCTCCTGTCGAGTACCGTGGGTCTGCTGCCAAATATCGGGCGCTCCATCCTCTAAGGTTCTGTTGCCAAATACCAGGCACTCTCCCTAATAGCCTACAAAGGTACTCCTCTTGTCGAGTACCGCGGGTCTGTTGCAAACTACGAGGCGCTCCATCCACCGTGGGTCTACCGCCAAATACCGGGTGCTTTTCCCACTGGGCTAACCGAATCACTACGAGTCAAAATCGGTCAAGCAATCGTCAGGTCTACAGCTACTCATTCTCCGCGCTCCGTACGCTCATTTCCAAGAGGGTCCACTCCACGAAATACTGGTCTTTATTTCCATGTGTCACAAAGTCTCACGTAGACATAACACAAATGACCACCTTGTCATAGGGGTATCAACTCAATAGACAGTGCGTCAATTGGATGCTCGTTCTATGAGTTATTAGCTTTTCCATTCAATGGACCTGGTTGATTTTTAAGCTAAAACCAACCCAACCATACTCCAATATTATCTAAAACCCATGTTGAGTGTTCCAAAAGAACCATCACATCGAGAGGAATCCAGCATAGTTGACAGCACGTCAATCAGACGTCTGGTCCTCACGTTATAAGTGTTTCCGCTCCGAGGGCCCGGTTGGTTTTGGGTTCCAACAAACCCGGCCATACCCAAAATTCGCCAAAATCTTTAGTGCAATATACCGAAATGACCGTCTCGGTCTAAGGAATCCAACACAGGTGACGGTGTGTCGATCGGTGGTCTGTAGCTCATGATATGTCAGTTTAACTGAAAACGGTCCGAAAATAGAGGTTCTGGGCCTGGTCCGACCCGGCCCAACACCTCCTAGGTCGGACCAAACTGGGTCAACCCGACCTGGGTCTGGGTCCGGCCCTACTGGCGCGGCCCGAACCAGCACTGGCGGCCAGGCCCGGCGAAAGCACCCTGGCCCTACCGGCGTGGCCCGGCTCACGTGGCCCATGTTGGTGGCCACACGGCAGGCTGACCAGGCGGGGTGGAAGCGGCCAGTTGGGCATGTCATATCTGCTGATTTGGGGGGTTACACCCCCCCCCCCCACCGGTTCTTCGAAACAGTTGGCTGTGTTGGCCCGCCCATGGGTAACCGTGGGACCCATCGGGGCCGGCCGCCCTTTAAGATCCACCGTGGCTGTAGGCCATGGCATTGTTCAACCGGTGTCGCGCCCCACCACCACGGTCCACCCAGACCGCTGCCCATTGAAGCCCCAAGGAGGCGAGACGGCGCCCTTCCCCTCCGTCGCGGCCCGCCCCAGCCGCGATCCGGATCTACTCCGCGTGGCACGACGGTGCTGCGACTTTGTTGTGTCCCGACAATCAAGCATTTACAACCCCCTCGGGGTCGGCCCGACGTCGGCCGGTTCTTCGCGGTCCGCCTACATTGTTCATAATCAACAAACGGTAGGGGAAGGGTTAGACCGTGTTCGTGTAGTCCAATCCCTTCCTCGTCAAGATGGTATCATGCGGCCCAACAAAACTCAAGAAATAAATGATGGTGAACAATATTAAAACATGAACATAACAACCCCTACCGCCTAAAACAGCGTTAAAAGAGGGCGAGTTGCGGAAGACAGGCGTCCTGGAAGAAAGGCATCGTTCTGTCAACGTCGAGAAGGAAGGAGCTGAGGGTGGCGTAGGCATTCATCGTTCTTCATTGGAGGAAGAGGAAAACTCTCTAGGTGTTGGGTGTCGTGCTTTGCTGCTAGCGTTCCACCGCTTGAAGAAGCTGTCCAGAACTCCTTCCCCTAGCCTCCTTTATATAGGAGTGGGAGGGATCATCGTTGGCACGCAAGTCAAAAATAGAGGATTTATGACAGAGGGCTCCACCCAATTAATCCTCTTTGGTGGCGCATTAAAATGGTGAGGAATTCAATAAGGGGGTCATTTTCTAGGGTGGTCCCCATAGAAGAATATCCTCCAAAGAGAGGAGATTTCATGTTGGGCCCCAACATTGATTAAACAGAAATGGAAGGGGGTGTTTAATGCTTGGGTGGTCCCCTCATTAAAAAGGGATGTTTCATCCTTCTCAATAAAGATGGGGATTTAAACCCAGAGTCTCTCCCTCATAAATGAGGCGGAGTCAAGAAGTTATGATTATCCTCTCATTAATGGCAGGCCTCATGTGGTTTCCACCACAATCAACTTCACATGGGATATTGGATCTCGGTGGGCCCCACCACTAACTCCCTAGTGGAGCTTCTAACCACTTTATCCGCACGACATTTTTTTAAAAAAATAATATAAATTTTTCACTTATTTTATTTTATTAACCCACGTAAAACCCCAAAAACTAACTTTCATACCTAATCATCTGTCGTTGAGCTGAAAGTCTTCTTAAGAGAAAACATGCACTGCGATTTCAACAGTGCCCTCAGTTTTCAATTTCGAGCATCGGTTCAAAAGATAGAAAAAATCGTTCGTTCATTTACTGAATGTACCCGAGCTGATCATTGGAAATTGATTTCGGGCACATCAGGACTCAAAATCAAGTGTCGTTAGAAGCCACAAATTCGTAAAATTCCATAGAAAATAAGAAAAAAAATCATGAAATTTATGGGTCTTTAAATTACTCCAACCTTAAGGCTTTACATCCCTATAAAGCTACAACACACTCTTGGAAAAAAAGGGTATCAAGCATGTATCAGAGCCTCCCTCCCCCATGTGCTCTCCTGGAGATTCCCGTGCTACCAGCAAAAGCGCACCAGAGGAATCGACCGTCCTTGTAGGACCCGCTCCTGTCGATCCTCAATCTCTACTGGAACCTCTGGGAAAATCACCCTATCATCAATATCCACCTCCTCTTCATCGATGAAGTAGGACAGGTCATGTACGCATCACCTTAGATGAGATATGTGGATGATGATGTGCACCTACTGCAACTAAGGTGGAAGGGCCAAGAGGTAATCCACCTCGCCGACACTGCTGAGGACATTGAAATGTCTGATTTACCTTAGAGACAACTTGCTGCCTCAGCCACATCTCTGTAGACCCCGTCGAGGAGAGACCCATATAAAGACGTGGTTGCCACCCTCGAACTCCAGTGGTCTCATCTCTTATCAGCATAGGACTTCTGTCTGCTCTGTACAGTCTTCATCTGCTCCTGGATGATCTACACCTTATCTGTCATAGCCTGAACCATCTTTGGTTCTCCACCTACTGATTCCATCACTATCCACAGAGGATATCTGAAATGTGTCCAACTGTTATCTCACATCTCCTATCAGTTGAATGCCTGTTTTCCTACTAAGAGAATCTACTATATTGTTCCCCTCCCCAGGAGTATAACCTATCTCGAATTCATAGTCTCGGAGGAATTCAAGCCATCACTGCTATCTCAGGTGCATGTCCTTCTGAGAGTAGATACAACTGAGACTATTGAGTTTGAGAGATCCTTAAACCGGTCCCTCAAAGAATAAAGGGTGAGACTAGCCAATTGTAAGAACTCATCTCCACCCTTCTTAGTCTACGTTCTTCAAGAGATATTGAGATTTCTCCTATGCCAAAAAGAGAAATCTGGTCTCATCCCCATGATAAACCACGTTCTATTCCTAACACAGTCAATCCTAACATGAATGGTAAAATTCATGTCATGTATGATGTCGTAAGGCCTCGATGGTACAGCCAAGAGATCCAACCGTTACTCTCACCTACAGGGGTTGATACACACAATCAGCATCAGTGTATGGTTACTGGGTCTCCTCCAGTAGTAATCTAATAAGTGAGGGTCATGTCAATAGTTTTAACCAGATCCTCTTAGTATCTACCATACAAAAAGGACAGGAAAGTAAATTTCACAATGATAAGTGTCTTTTTATTACTGCAACTCAAAGTAAAAAGACACAAAGAAAACACAACAATGACAACATGGAAACTATAAGCACCAAAAACAAAGGCCTCCATGCCTGGAAGTATTCCCACTCTTATCCACCTGCTTCTAGAGATCCATAGTCGTATGATTTAGCTACATGAAGTTGTTATATCCCTTTTCCACCCGCTCTTTGCAGTCGGGGTGGACCTTCGGGTGGTGGTGGTGGCAACACCCCGAAGAATCATCCACCTCCATCTGCACGGCCAGCTCCTCTCCCGTTTTCTCCTGCTCCTTGCAGTCCGACCCAATCGAACCTCTACCTCTACCTGGGAGGTTCTTAATCTATCTTCTAATTTTCTGTATGGTAGGTCAGACAATAACATGCCATGTGACCAAGCTTACTACAGGAGTAACATTGCCCGCTCTTGGAACAACTGGATCTGACTCCATTCTGGTTTCCCCGCACAACTGAACATGAGTCGTGCAGTCGGCCACCGGTGGGTCTGGTCCTCTTGGACCCCTATGTCGTATATCTACTGCAAGCTACAGAATACTCTGCTACAAGTAGACTTGTGGTGGGTCCCGATATTGGTGACTGCATAGTAAGGAAACTCTTCACTAGAAGGGCTCTCTACAACATTGTCGTCTGTGTAAGAATGTTTCTAGAAACAACTGAAGCTCTAATCTCCCGCCTGCGCCCTTACTCGAAGGTCTGTGCCCTGGAGAACGGGTCTTGTACCATATCTGTAAAGTATTCAAAGAGGTATGTGAACCTCACTGAGTACTAAGCTACACTAATGTTGCCCTACTACAGATGAAGTAGATAATGTATCCGCACAACTCAAAGGGTGGCTGGTACAATCTTTTCCCAGAACAGACTCTCGAAGTCTTCCCATAGAAGTGATTCATCATCATGCATCTAGAGGATCAGGCTCCACCATCTACCTGCTACTACCTAAATGAGGTTGGCAGCAAGGATCTCCATGAAGTCTGTTGGTGTACCTACTAGCCTGAAGACTGTCACCACTACCTCCAGCCAAACCTCAGCCGCTGGTGGGTCCGTCTCTCCCAGGAACCTGGGTGGCCTCTAGCTCTAGAACTCGTGTAGTGCGCTCATGTGGTGTCCATTTCCTACTGTTGGGGATGGTGGCATCGGTGGACCAATGTAAAATAGAACCGCTGGTGCCTCCGCTAGTGCCTCAACTGGAAGGGGAACTATACTAAGGCCTCATCGCTCGGAGGTCTGTTAGTACGTACAACTATTGGGGCTCTAACTGGCCATCTGCAGGGAGGAATCCTAAAAGAAATAGATGTGACACAGTCAAAATACTATTCCTAGTGAGCTGACCTGGATTGAGCTGACTTAGAGAAAACTTTTGAAAACACTCACTCAATCAGTTTTTTCATGCGCTGAGTCGGAAATCAGAAGTCTGGGTCCTGGTGTATGGATATGTTGGCCTCCACACCAACATAGGACAACTTGAACTGAAAACACACTCAGTACGCTTAAAACTATTTCTTCACAGAAAATAAAATATCAGAGTCCTATGTTATGGGGTAGAACCTACTCCTCTGATACCTATTTTTCACGACCCGTCCTCGGGGCCGATGCCCTGACTACCACAAACCCACCTTCCATAGGCCAGGGGATAACGACTAGCACCAAAGGTGTAAATCCCGATAAAAAGGGAAGGCATTGCCTTAATGAAACGTAAACAGACACACCCAGAGAAAAAGCAGAAGAAAACCCTATGTAAAGCAGTATAACAAGTGTGCTGAAAATAAAAAAGGGGTCAGAAATACAAGCCCAACAGAAACGTACAACTACAACTGAAAGTAAAGTACAACCCAAAGGACAACATCTAAAATGTGACAAGAAGCTCCTGGATCATCCACCACGGATCCTACCTGAAGGGTAGGTATAGATGTCCTCCTTAGCACACCGCGTCCATTCGTCCGTCCGTCCATCTCCTTAGGGTACCATCACCTCGTGAGACCCATCTTTGGCTACCATCTAGTCCTCGTACACTCCACCATGATCAGCTTTGTCTGTCCTCTTCATCCAACACAATGAGGTGCGGGCATATCCCGTGTAGGGGTGAGTATAACGATACTCAGTAGGGACCCCGAGACCATTAAGGTCTCACTAAAGTCAACATGGATAAACCAAAAAGAAAGATCTCAACAGATAACCTTTACTTATGTATATGCCCATACATATACCTAAGTTATCAAGTAACCCATCTCAGTCATGAGGTAAACACAAAGGTCTTTGACACATCTCAAACCATGATTTTCATTATCGAAACCACAACTGCTGGAGAACTCCTCCTCTATCGAGTACAGTGGCCCTATCATGAATCTGAGGCACTACTAACTATCCTTAGACTGTTCGAGTACTCTTCTTGTCGAGTACCACAGGTCTTCTACCAAATACCGGGCGCTCCATCCGCTGAGGGTCTGCCGCCAAACATCGGGTTCTCTCCCTAGTAGCCTATAGAGGTACTCCTCCTATGGA
Organism: Viscum album; assembly: GCA_963277665.1. Lineage (NCBI taxonomy): Eukaryota > Viridiplantae > Streptophyta > Magnoliopsida > Santalales > Viscaceae > Viscum > Viscum album. Next base: position 1,763,172 of record OY728127.1, read on the forward strand.
GTACCAAAAATCTGCTACCAACTACATGGTGCTCCATCTGCCATGGTTCTGGTGCCAAATACTGGGCGCTCCATCCACTGGGCTAACCAAATAACTATGAGTCGAATCGGTCAAGCAGTCGTCAGGTCTACAGCTACTCGGTCTCCGCACTCCGTACACTCGTTTTCGGGAGGGGCTGGTCAACGAGTTACTGTTCGTTACTTCCAAGTGTCACTAAGTCTCACGTAGAAGTAACACAAAGTACCACCTCGTCATAGGGGTCTCAACTTTACAGATGGCGAATCAATCGGATGCCCGGTCTGTGAGTTATTAGCATTTCCGTTCATGGGTCCCGGTTCGTTTTCATGCTAAAACCAACCCAACCATACTCCATTTTCTTATTAAACCCACATGGAGTATTCCCAAAGAACCTTCACATCAATAGGAATACAACATAGTTGACGGAACGTCAATCTGACGTCCGTTCCTCAAATTATAAGCGCTTCCGCTCCGAGGGCCCGGTTGGTTTCGGGTTCGAACCAACCCGGCTATACCCAGACATTGATGAAATCTTGATTGTAATATACTGAAACAACTGACACGATCCATGGAATCCTACGCAACTGACGGTGCATCGATCGGAGGTCTGTAGCTCAAGATATGTCTATTTTACCTGAAAAAGGTCCGAAAATATGGTGTTTGGGCCAGGTCCGACCCGCCCCAACACCCCCTAGGTCGGGCCCGCCCCGTCCCTAGCAGCCCAACCTAGCAATGGTGGCCCTGCCTGGCCGGCACTGTCTGGCCCAGCCGGCGCAGTCCGGCCCGCGTGGCCCACGCAGTTGGCCATGAGGTTGGCCGACCAGGCAGGGTGGTGGTGCCCAGTGGGGCCCGCCATGGTCGTTGATTGGGGGGGGGGGGTTAAACCCCCATCCCAGTTCATTGAAATGGTCGGCTGTGTTGGTCGGCCCGTGGGTAATCGTGGGACCCATCGGGTCCCGCCTTTTGATGGCACCGGAGGCCAGCACAGCTGGCCACCTTTCCAGATCCACCGCGACCTTAGGTCGTGGCTTTGTTCAACCAGCACGGCGCGATGGTGCCGCACCCCACCGTCACGGCCTGCCCCAGCCGCGGTCCCTTGAAGCTCCATCGCGGTATGACGGCGCCGCGCCCCTCAACCATGGCCCGCCCCAGCTACGTTCCGGCTCTGCTCCGTGCGGCACGACGGTGCCACACCTTTTCGTCGACACGAAAATCAAGTATTGAAGATCCGCTCATGGTCGGCCCGACGCGGGCATGTTCTTCGCAGTCCGCCTCTGTCATCCATAATCATCAAATGAGAGGGGAAGGGGCAATCTGTGTTCATGTGTTCCAATCCCTTCCTCATCAGGATGGTATCATGTGGCCCATGAAACTCAAGAAATGAAGAATAATGAAAGCTATTAAAACTTGAACATAATAACCCCTACCTCACAAAACGGAGTTAAATGGTGGCGAGTTGCAGAAGACGAGCATCGCGGAAGACAGGTTTCGTTCCGTCAACATTGGGAAGGAATGATCCTAGGTTGGCATCGGTGTTCTTTGTTCTTCATTCTTCTTTGGGGGAAGAGGGAAACTCTCCATGTGATGGGAGCCGTGCTTGGCTACTAGCATTCTACTGCTTGAAGAAGTCGTCCAAAACTCTTTCATGTAGCCTCCTTTATATAGGTGATGGAGGGTTTGTCGTTGGCACACAAGTCATAAATAGAGAATTTATGACAGAGGGCTCCACTCAATTAATCCGCTGCGGTGGCGCATTAAAATGGGGAGGAAGTCAATAAGGGGGTTATTAACCCGGGTGGTCCCCACATAATAATATCCTCCAAAGGAAGGATATTTCCTGGTGGGCCCCACAATTAATTAACCACAAAAAGGAAGGGGTGGTTAATGCTTGGGTGGTCCCCTCATTAAAAAAGGGAGGTTTCATACTCCTCAATTAAGTGGGGTATTTAAACCTAGAGGCTCTCCCTCATAATTGTGGGGGAGTCAAGAAGTTATGATTCCCCTCCCATTAATGGGATTCCTCGGGTGGTTTCCACCACAATCAACCTCACAAGGGAGGTTGGATCTCGGTATTCCCCACCACCAACTCCCAAGTGGAGCTTCTAAGCACTTTATCCGCACGTCATATGTTTAACAAAATAAAATAAATTGATCACTTATTTTATTTTTTTAACCCACGTAAAACCCCAAAAACTAACATTCATACCCGATCATCTGCAGTCGAGTTGAAAGTCTTCTTATGTGAAAACCCATGTTGTGAGTTAAATGGTTCCCTCAGTTTTTAATTCCAATCACCCTTTCAAAAGATAGAAAAACACATTCGTTCATTTAATGAACGTACCCGAGCTAAACATCAGAATTGATTCTGGGCCCACCGGGCCTCGGAATCAAGTACCGTCAGAAGCCACAGACTCATAAAATTCCAAAGAAATTCATAAAAAAACTTTCTTGAAATTTCCAGGTCTTTAAACCAACATAATTTTTATCCATAATAATTAGTGAAGAAATTTAAAATTTTTCACAGTGGCTAAGAGAAGTAAGAGATTACCACTAGACTAAAAATAAATCTTAAGTGAAGAAAATAACTATAATTTTTTCCAAAAAAATTGGATGGAAATATATAGACCTAATAATATATACAATATATATAGGAAAAAAATTTATGTGACATGAAATTGGTAAATCTTTGTTGTAATTAACTCTTTCCCAATAAAACAATAGTTCCACTCACCTCCCTTATAAGAGGACACCACTCTACCCTATCCTCACATAGTCAAAATAAAATTAGGCCTATAGAATCCAAAATAACTTATCCACTTCTATAATATCATCTTATAATCATTACATTGGGCATAAATCCATCCAATGATGCGATATGGTGAAAACCAAAACGAGATACCTGAATAATAAGTAACATTCATCAGTGAAATTTTTTGTTTAATTTCATCCACAGTACCCATAAATTTTATTAATATAATTATTATATAATATAATTAGTATCTAACTTATTAAGATATTTTTTTTTATTTTACATTAATTTCGTAAACATATCATACATCCATTAAATGGGTTACAAAATCATAGTTAATGTGTGTGGAGGACTACAGACTCACGAACTGATTTAATTCAGTTTTCCATTAAAAACATTCAAGGATGATTACAATGATATACATACTACATATATATTATTTATATGATAATTATGATGTAATTATTCTTCTAGAAATATTATATATAAAATACCTTCATGATATCCATTCATTGGGACTACAATAACAATATTCATGTGTACGACAAACTATCACCCCACAAACCATTGTCATTCATTTTTTATTACAACCTCTAATGGTTGGGTATAATTATAAATATTCTTTATATATAATATATATATTATTAAATATATATTATTAATTTTTATATAACTCGTTCCTTCATTATTTTTATTTTGTGAGAGTATAGTAAAACTATTCGTGTGTTTGGAAGTCTCTTGTCTTGTGAATCGATGTAATTCATTAATTATTTAATAGAATGTATTAAGGATGGATTAAATAAAAATATTATAATTATATGAAATAAATATAATTATTTAACAAATATCAAATATGTCTTTTACTTTTATTTCATTCAATATGACAAAAAAATGGAAAAAACATTCATGTGTACATACGACGTACCGTCTCCATGAATTGTGTATTTTAATTCTTATCACAAAATTTCATGTATTACTATAAATAAATATATAATGAATATATATTATATTTATATCATTTTTAATTATTTTTATAATGGAATCATGATTAAATTTTGATAATTTAAAATTTTAATGATTAAAACATTTAGTAAAAAACAATGCTATTATTACTCAAAATGTAACATTATCATTGAATCTCTAATTAAAGGGTAATAAAATTTTATAATAAAATAATATTGGATTATATATATATGATTATGGTAATTTTATATATTTATAAGAAATTTATATTTAATATTCAATAATTCTGAAAAATTTTAAGGAGGGTGAAGACTTGTAGTGAGTATACTTCCAAACTCCCCTTAATTTCTAAAATATTAATGAAATATTAAATTGTTATTGAATTTTTGTGCGGTATTTATTTCCCTATGACTTAATATATTATTAATATTAATCACTTCTTGATAATTATTATTTCAACCAATTTAATTATTTTAATTTTATTACGAATAAAAAATAACTCCATTTGTGATGAGTTCTTCATCACATTTCACTTTTGTGACACACATGATATATTAATGACCAATTTCATTTATGGGACATATATTTAACATGAATTTATTAAAATATTATTATACTAGTGTTTAATTTTATTTACGTTTTCATTTTTTTACTCTTTATTGTAAATTAATCTTCAAAAGTTATGAAATTCGAAGAGAATGTTTTCATAAATTTTCCATCTTTGAGATGAATTTTATTTTATGCATCTATATTCATTCACGAGATATATATACATTCATAGTTCCTTATAATATCATGAATTTATTCATACATTTTATATTTTTTGTATAATTTTATTTTCTTCCTTATTTGGATTTGTGATTCAATGTTTTCAACTTGGTTTAGATTTTATGTTACACTCTCATCATTTATCAGGATTGAATACGATTAAGTCCGAAATGATAAAATATATTTATATAACAATCAATAATTCTCTTGAATTTTATTCTGCTTTATTTAATAATTATATATTAATTGAATGTTGTCACTTATTCACTCATTAGTACTTAATACAATTATGAATTAATTTTTGAAAATATTACTTCATTTCACTATTTGATAGAAAATAAATGTTCTTTCAAAATAATGATTTCTGAAAATGATTTAAAATATAATAAATGTTCTTTATTCTCATTTTCTATTAAGAGTATTGTAAAATATTTTATGTTTTAAAAATTTCTTAATTTGGTTTTCAAATAATCATTTATATGAGTTCATTGTTATTTAAAAATAAAAAGGTTTTCATAAAGATTTATCTCATAAAAACATCAATAAAATAAATCATATTTTACTCAAGAAATATTTTAAATTATGATTTAATGATTAATTTATTTTCAAGGGATATTTTTAAAGATAATTTTTTTAAAAAAAGTATAATATTTTAAAAGAAATATTATCCATGAAATATTGTTTTCCTGATGAAATTATTTAAATAATTGATCACAGTTATTTTCCTTTTATGATGACATCCCTTGATGTAACATATTATTTAATGGGGATAATATATAGGGATACCATTCTTATTTTTTCAATTACTGTTTTTTTTAGATTAATATTTTTTTGTTATTTCTATTTTTTCCATTGTTTATTAAATTAGGTAATGATTTTGAATCGTGCTACCTTTAGATGGTAATTATATTGTGTAATGATTATAATACCAGAAGACTTTCATAGTTTATGAGATGATGAAATTTTTATGATACTCATTTTATTTCATAGTTTAGGATATGATTTAATTTATATAATTTCCAATTACATTAATGGATTATGATCTAATGAAGGTTTCTGATTTTTCATCAAATATAATTATGGAATTCGTTATATGATGTGTGGGGCCTATATTCATTGAACAATTAATATATAATTAGTATAAATACAAGGTTTTATGAAATAAAATTTACACATATAAAGGTTGTGATCACCTCAAACCATATGATCATACTGTATGAATCCAATTTATCAAATCCCTTAATTGAGATAGCATCATGGGTCATTTCCCATTGACCAAGACCAATCTATGATCCAACAACTTAAAAAAAAAGAAAAATCATTTATGGGAGAAGTTCAATCTCATCCAAATCTCAAACTAAACCATGTATGCTCAGCCACCCCATGAAATCCTAACCATCACGAACCATACTTGTAGATAGTTTTCTTTCGTATTAAAAGGCTATGTATTAATAACATAATAATTTTAATATATATATTTTATAGAATAATGATTACATTATAAATTTATTATTGTTAATTTATAAATGATTTTTATTTTTATACAACAAAAAGAAAATTTACTTTTTTAAAAAATTAAATTATTCAATTTAATATCATGAATTAGTGTAATTTTTGAAGAAAATTTATATTTTTCTATTTTTTAATATTAAATACTGTTTATTAAATATAAATGATAAAGCAATTTTATAATTTCTAATGTAATTTCATATTAGGGTTTGAAAATTATTATTGTTAAGAAAACCAATCAATTCACAATAAATGTTTATGTAACATCCCAAGTAAGTAATGAATAATATATATTTTTATCCATGTCTATTAATGATTAAGATAGTGTTTTAGAGGCTTAAAATGAAAATAAATACAATCTTATACATGGAATAAACTAATATTCTTAAAAGATTGTTTTACTGCCTTTTGATGGCAAACCATTTTTGAATCTATATTTTGACAATTTTATAAACTATGTTTTTCAAAATAAACTTATCCTTTATGATTGGGACATCAAAATTTACCTTGTGTGAATTTTTGGTATTTTTCTGACAATATTCATTTTTTAATGAATAGTGAAAAATACTGCATTTTACATCAAAACTGCTTTTTAATCTAATTTATTTATATGATTAGATTATGTTTTGAATTTATTATGAAGTGAAATTAGAATATATTTTTACCATTTTATCCAATGGTGATCATTGGAATCAATTTCACTTTGAAATTAGACTAAAACTGGTGTCAATCTTTTGATACTTATTGTTTTGTGAAAACACGCTTTTTGCTCTGGCAGTGGGAATTAATTATTAAATTAATTAATGTGACTTATATGATATTAATTTTGTAAAATATACTTCATTTTTGAATTCGGAATATCAAATATAGCTTAGGGTGAATATTTGGTAATTTTCTGAAAAACTTCAATTTTTGATGAATAGTGAAACCACTAAGTGGTAATCAAGCAAACTGATTTTTCAGTTAAATGAATGTTTACCACTAATGTGTATTGAATTTTGAAAATCCGACATACATGGTTGTCATTAAGAAGTAAAATGTGGTTCCATGAGATTAAAATAATTTTTTGGTGAATAGTAACTTATTAAGTTCTTAATCGCGATTAGTGGTAATTAGGGTAGTTTAAGGTCTAAATAAGGCTTTAATAATATGAAATGACCTAGACACATGTCCCAACCTCATTGGTTGTGTCATGGACGACCATGACATTCCATGGGTCATCTTGGGTACCCCATGGATCCACTTTTGTTGGGAAATGACATAAATTACTTTTTATTTAATGTTAAAGTGAAAATGACACAAACATAATATGTTTTACGAAAACAATTTTTAAGTGGGTTTATACAAGTCCAAATTTTGATTATAAATAGTAATTGGAAGGCTAAAAATATTTCCTATATCATAGTAGTTTTTTTATAATTTTTAGACATTAAATAAATTAAATTATTTATGACATAATAATGATGCAGCGATGACATCATTATTTGACGATTTAAATAAAATGGAATGATAATGAAAAATCTAAAACCTACACATGGCCAAAACCAATTGGAAGGGTGGATTTCGAACCCTTATCACCTTATCCACGAATTATATCAATGTGGGACCTTTTAAAACCGAAACACAATTTCAAATAAAGTAATGTTTCTTTACTTTCCAAAAGTGCCCCTCCTCTCCTCTTATAAAAGGCCCCCACCTCTACCTCATTTCACACACTCTTCAAGCCTTTGGCTCGGCAAACCCCTGCCCATTTGCTCTCTCCAAATCCCTCTCCTCATCCTAGAGGATTCCCTTTGGGCAGAATCCTTTCAAAGGAAGCCTTTAGGCTCATATCAATAGGAGTTACACTTTTTAAGGTAATTCGTTCTCTCATGTTCATTTGTTTTATTTTGCTTCTCCAACCCCCTAAACTCTTTTTATTTACTTCTTTTGTAACAAAACCAGTATCTTAAATATACTAGGATGTTGTTATATGATTTATTTGAGCTACACTCTCACAAAACTACATCAAATGGTTAAAGAACATACGTTTTCCGTGGATGGAAAAATTCTGCCTCCCGAAACGATGATTGTTCAACACTCATATAACACCTTCATAGGTGGCCATTATGATGTCACTATTTTTATATATGATATATAATATGTTTATGTTTTCCTTAAGCTTCTGTTTTTTTCATTTTGGGCATACCTTTATGGTTTCCATTATGGGTAAACACGATATCTTCATTTTAGGAATGGCGGACTACCGCCCCCTCAAAGTGATTTGATTCGTTAAATACCATATGTGGGACATATAAAGGATGGAACTATGATATTATATATGATATTATACTGGAATTATAATATACCTTTATTATTATTCCATTCTATAAAATACGAAATAGAAATGAAAGTAGCGTTCATGCGTACGTAGGGCTTACCGTCTCCATGAACGGTGCATTTCATTTCTTACCTCTAAATGATTATGTAATATTATAAATGCAAGTATGTACTGGATATATATGACATATATGATATCTAAATCATGAATACCATTCTGGATATAATGAACCTTTGACCAAATTAACAACATGTAAGTGTAAGAAGTCTATTTTTGACTTAAGAACCAAATACCAACAAAATGAACATTATTAACTTAACTGATTACATGATGTTCATAACATGGTATAAAAAGAATAATGAACTTGAAAAAGATTCATAATCAAGTAGATATTAACTCAAGTTTATTATTCAGGAGATTAAGGAACGGTCGAGTCAAGTTGGATACGAGGTATGGGACTTCGTCTCAATCTCCTTTCGTTGAGGCATATTTTATTTTATACACAACTTTCTTTTATACGGTGTATAAACCCCTTTGAATTTTACGTTTATTTAAAAGGAATCTTTTTTATACGAAGCGTTTACTAAATGACAAAAGGGAATGTTTTTGTCGTACGTATGCGGCGACAACGACTTCTCCGCCGTCGTGACCGTTATTTGAGTTTCGGCTTCCTCTACAAGCCATACCTTCTTTTTAAAAGAAAAAAATAAATACCATGTTTTACTTTTCTTTTATTTTAGTATTGAAAATGGTTTTCATAATGTTTTTTTATCAATGTGTTGTATTGATATCTCATGATTGAAATGTGTAAATTTTATGTTTCCTTTATGCATGTTTTATGTGATATGATTATGTTATGGTTCTTGGGCATTATTATGAAGACGGGTGGTTCCGTGATAAACTAAGGGTGGGTGAGCCCGTTATAGCTCTCCAATGCATTGGGTAACGCAAAGGAGTGAAACTTTAAGGTTTCTCCGAAGAGATTTTAGGGAATATACTGTGATGGGTATTCCAAACGTAACCAAGAGGGTTACTCCCTATGTAAGAATGTTATGAATGCCTCAAGTTACCTTTATGTCTTATGATTTCTATGATTTATTCATGATTTTATGAGGTATGTTAAAGTGCCTATGTTTTATGGGTAAAGTATGATTTCATTCTTATGTATATATGAACTCATGTTTCCTTTCCATGTTTTTTTTATAACCCATACTGAGTTTTTATGCTCATCCCAAGTTTTTGAAATGTTTTTCACAGGTCAAGGGAAAGGTACTTGATAAGATGATAGAGTCATGGAAGTGTCAAGAAATAATCCATGTTTTGTTTTAAATGTGTTTCCATTGATGGGAATGAAGAATACTATCTTTATGTAACCACTTTGTTTATATGTGGAATGTAATGCAAGTTTTATGATCTAATTCTCTAAAACTCTAAACCTGAAAAGATCCTCAATGTGTAATCTTGTAATAACTCAAGATTATGTAAGGATTAAGGCTGGGGCCTTATAGTTGGTATCAGAGGTCGGTTTAGATAACTTTAGGAGTTAGAATTCTATTAAATGATTAACCAAAAATATTTTTTTCCGGAATGATATAGCATTTAAAGATTACCATGTTGCTTCATCTAAGACATGTTTGTTCAGAATGGTTTTCCGCAGAGGAAACAGGGAAGCAGTGCTAGGAAGGCATACATAAGGAAATAACCTTACGAATCAGCATCCAGAAATGGTCGGAATTGGAACTGAATAGTTTGTTGCAGTAATGGCGCAGTTGACTCAAGCGATAAATGGCGGTGGTATCCATGCACGAGATCAGCCAGAACAACCGCAGAGGAACATGTCAGTGGTGGGACATTTCATGAGGCAACATCCACCATCATTCAGAGGATCATCTGACCATGTGCTAGCTGAAGGGTGGATTAAATCACTGGAGAAGATTTTTGATGTCATGGGGTGTTCAGACAATCAAAAGGTTAGTCTTTCTATTTACCGTTTGGAGGGTGAAGAAGATCAGTGGTGGTCTATGGTTAAAAATATCAGGGACGCTGATGAGATTGATGCTCTTGACTGGGATGAATTCAAAGGTATGTTTCTTGAGAAGTATTTTCCTAAGGCTGTTCGACTTAGGATGGAAAAGCAATTCTTGGAATTGAGGCAAGAGGAAGACTCAGTGGCTGCCTATGAAGAAAGGTTCACTCGATTGGCAAGGTATGCTCCAAATTTTATCCGGGACCTTGATAGTAAAATCAATCGTTTTTACTCAGGATTAAAGCCAAAGTATCGAAGGGCATTAGCTTCTCGTGAGTTTAAAAGTTATGAAAAGCTTGTTCGATGTGCTGAGAAGGTGGAAATTGAGTTTGCCGATGACCAAGTTTTCTATAACAACCAGCAGAAGAAGAGGCCGAGGAGGCAGGAGAAAGGTAAGAATTCTTCAAAAAAGTCTGATGGTAAGAGAACTATGTTTCCAGTATGTGATAAATGTGGCAAAAGGCATGCTAGGGAATGTCTTTTGAATTCTGGAAAGTGCTACCGATGTGGTAAGATGGGACATAAGGCTCGTGATTGCACTGAAAAGGATCAAGGTGAAGGTAAGAACAAATTTGACTTACAGTTAGTGAAATGTTATAAGTGCAATGAGATGGGTCACTATGCAAACGAGTGTCCGACAAGGAGCTTGAGTGATAGGGAAGCAGTTAGACTACAAGCAGAAAGGGGTGGTGAAATCCTTTGCAACTACTTCAGCAGATGTCGGGCCATCAAATGAAGTTGTATAAGGTACTTTGTTTGTTTTTTCAGATTATGCCAGTGTGTTGTTTGATTCGGGGTCTAAACATTCTTTCATCTCTGAAACATTTTCTAGTAAAATGGGAATACCATCTCAAGAAATGACTCCTGAACTTTTGGTAAAAACACCTGGGGGAAATGTTGAGGCAAAAAGAATTTATCAGAATCTTCCTATCCTTATCTGTGGAAAGAACCTACTTGCAAACCTTATTGTTCTACCTCTCGTAGAGTTTGATGTTATCCTGGGTATGGATTGGCTCTCTATTTACCATGCTAAGATTGACTATAGAGCTAAAGAAGTTTCTTTTCAGAAAGACTTTCAGTTTGTTTACAGGAATGAACCATTACTTTTGATAACATATCAAGAGGCCAAGAAACTTGTAAAAGATGGAAATGAATGTTACCTTGCACACGTCGTTGAAAATAAAGGAACTGTTCAGATTAATGATGTGCCAGTGGTAAATGAGTATCCTGATGTTTTTCCTGATGAGTTTCCTGGAATAATACCAGATCGGGAAGTTGAGTTTACTGTTGACTTAGTTCCTGATGCTAAGCCAATTTCAAAACCCCCTTATCGAATGGCACAAATTGAACTTTTAGAGTTGAAGGAGCAATTGCAAGATTTATTAGATAAAGGTTTCATTAGACCTAGCACATCACTATGGGGTGCTCCTGTTTTATTTGTTAAAAAGAATGATGGTTCTATGAGACTTTGCATTGATTATAGAGCCTTGAATAATATCACTGTTAAGAACAAATATCATTTGCCTCATATCAATGATTTGTTTGATCAGCTCCAGGGAGCTCAGTTTTTTTCATAGATTGACTTGAGATCGGGGTACCATCAGCTGAAGGTAAAGGAGGAAGATATTCTGAAGACCGCGTTCCGTACGAGATATGGCCATTATGAATTTGTAGTAATGCATTTTGGGCTAACCAATGCACCTGCTGTATTCATGGACTTAATGAATAGAATTTTCCATGAGTTCTTGGATAAGTTTGTTGTGGTTTTAATTGATGATATTTTGGTGTTTTCTAAAAGTAAAGAGGAGCATGAAAAACATTTAAGGGTTATCTTGCAAACCTTAAAAGAAAATAAATTGTATGGGAAATTCAGCAAGTGTGAGTTTTGGTTGCAATAAATTTCTTTCCTTGGTCACATTGTTTCTAAAGATGGAATAACTGTTGATCCTGCAAAAACAAAAGTTGTGGAAGAATGGCCAAGACCAACAAATGTAACTGAGATTCGTAGCTTCCTTGGTTTGGCGGGCTATTACCGAAGGTTTGTTAGAAATTTTTCACGGTTATCTAGTCCAATGACTAAGCTAACTCGGAAGGGTGTTAAGTTTATCTGGACAAAAGAATGTGATGATTGTTTTCAGGAATTGAAAAGAAGATTGGTGAATGCTCCAGTTTTGGCACTAGCTTCCAGGAATGGTGAGTTTGTTATATACAGTGATGCTTCGTTGAAAGGACTTGGTTGCGTCCTAATGCAGAATGATCAGGTAATTGCTTATGCTTCACGATAGTTGAAAACTCATGAGGTAAATTACCCTACACATGATTTGGAACTAGCTTCTGTTGTTTTTGCTTTAAAAATTTGGAGGCATCATTTGTATGGAGTAAAGTGTGAAATATATACCGATCAAAAAAGTTTAAAGTATATATTCACTCAGAAAGAGTTAAACATGAGACAAAGGAGATGGCTGGAATTAATCAAGGATTATGATTGTGCAATTCATTACCATCCGGGAAAAGCAAATAAAGTGGCTGATGCTTTGAGTCGAAAAAGTAATGCTTCATTAACAATGTTGCGTTTGGAACGTGACACTTTGGTTAACGATTTGGTGAAATTTGGAATAGAAGTTGTTGGTGCAGGAAGTCCTTCTGTTTTGTTTCAGGTATCAGTGAGATCATCTCTATCAGATAGAATCAAGCAAGCACAGAAGCAAGATAGTGAGTTGCAGAAAAAGGTAGAGCTAGTTCCGAAAGGTAAGTTGCCTGAATTCAACATTGATAATGATTGCGTTTTGAGATTTGGGGAGAGATTGTGTGTGCCTTGTGATTCACAGTTGAAGAGAGAGTTGTTATGTGAAGCTCATAGTTCTCCGTTTTCAGTTCATCCGGGCAGTACTAAGATGTATAGAGATATGCAGGAGTATTACTGGTGGGATGGAATGAAAAGAGATATTGTTGATTTTACTGTGAAGTGTTTGACTTGTCCGCAGGTTAAAGCAGAGCGGCAGTTACTGAAAGGGATGCTTCAGCTTTTACCAGTGCCAGAGTGGAAATGGGGGAATATATCCATGGACTTTGTTGTTGGATTACCAAAGACATCTCGAGGTAATAATGCAATCTGGGTTATTGTTGATCGCCTGACCAAATCTGCTCATTTCCTTGCTATACGAGATACTTTCTCTCTTGATCAACTTTCCCGTTTGTATCTTAAAGAGATAGTCAGGTTACATGGAGTTCCTCTCTCCATTGTATCAGATCGTGATCCCAGGTTTACTTCTAACTTTTTGAAAGGCCTTCAGAAGTCGTTGGGTACTGAATTAAATTTTAGTACAGCTTTTCATCCTCAATCAGATGGGCAGTCAGAACGAACAATTCAGACATTGGAGGATATGCTACGAGCTTATTCTATGGATTATCAGGGAAGTTGGGACCAACATCTTTCTTTGGTTGAGTTTTCATATAATAACAGTTTTCATTCCAGTATACAGATGGCACCATTTCAGGCATTATATGGGAAGCGGTGTCGAACTCCAGCTTTCTGGGATGAAGTGGGTGAAAGGAAGTTGATGGGACCAGAATTGGTAGAAGAGATGGCAGAAAAAGTTCAGCTGATTCAGAAACACATGAGAACAGCTCAGAGCTGGCAGAAGAGTTATGCAGATAACCGGAGGAAGGATCTATCTTTCAAGGTAGGTGATCATGTTTTTCTCAAGGTTTCTCCTTGGAAAAGCGTGATGAGATTTGGTAAGAAAGGAAATTTGAGTCCAAGGTTTGTTGGACCATACGAAATTCTGGAGAGAGTTGGATCAGTTGCATACCGAGTGGCTTTACCTCCGAGTTTATCTCAGGTACACAATGTTTTTCACGTTTCTATGTTGAGAAAGTATATTCCAGATCCATCTCATGATTTGAGTCCAGAGGTAGTTCAGTTGGAAGAGAACCTATCTTATGAGGAACAACAGGTCCAGATTCTTGACCACAGGGAGCAAGTGTTACGGAATAAGGTGATTCACCAGGTAAAGGTTTTGTGGAAAATCCACAAGATTGAAGAGGCAACATGGGAATCCGAAAATGCAATGAGGGATAAGTACCCTCATTTATTTGATAAGTAAATAAATTGCGGGGACGCAATTTTCTAATGGGGGGAAGGATGTAACATCCCAAGTAAGTAATGAATAATAGATATTTTTATCCATGTCTATTAATGATTAAGATAGTGTTTTAGAGGCTTAAAATGAAAATAAATACAATCTTATGCATGGAATAAACTAATATTCTTAAAAGATTGTTTTACTGCCTTTTGATGGCAAACCATTTTTGAATCTATATTTTGACAATTTTATAAACTATGTTTGTCAAAATAAACTTATCCTTTATGATTGGGACATCAAAATTTACCTTGTGTGAATTTTTGGTATTTTTCTGACAATATTCATTTTTTAATGAATAGTGAAAAATACTGCATTTTACATCAAAACTGCTTTTTAATCTAATTTATTTATATGATTAGATTATGTTTTGAATTTCTTTTGAAGTGAAATTAGAATATATTTTTACCATTTTATCCAATGGTGATCATTGGAATCAATTTCACTTTGAAATTAGACTTAAACTGGTGTCAATCTTTTGATACTTATTGTTTTGTGAAAACACGCTTTTTGCTCTGGCAGCGGGAATTAATTATTAAATTAATTAATGTGACTTATATGATTTGAATTTTGTAAAATAGACTTCCTTTTTGAATTCAGAATATCAAATATAGCTTAGTGTGAATTTTTGGTAATTTTCGGAAAAACTTCAATTTTTGATGAATAGTGAAACCACTAAGTGGTAATCAAGCAAACTGATTTTTCAGTTAAATGAATTTTTACCACTAATGTGTATTAAATTTTGAAAATCCGACATACATGGTTGTCATTAAGAAGTAAAATGTGGTTCAATGATATTAAAATAATGTTTTGGTGAATAGTAACTTATTAAGTTCTTAATCGCGATTAGTGGTAATTAGGGTATTTTAAGGTCTAAATAAGGCTTTAATAATATGAAATGACCTACACACATGTCCCAACCTCATTGTTTGTGTCATGGACGACCATTAAATGCCATGGGTCAACTTGGGGACCCCATGGATCCACGTTTTTTGGGAAATGACATAAATTACTTTTTATTTAATGTTAAAGTGAAAATGACACAAACATAATATGTTTTACGAAAACAATTTTTAAGTGGGGTTATACAAGTCCAAATTTTTATTATAAATAGTCATTGGAAATATAAAACGATTTCCTATATCATAGTAGTTTTTTTATAATTTTTAGACATCAAATAAATTAAATTATTTATGACATAATAATGATGCAGCGATGACATCATTATTTGACGATTTAAATAAAATGGAATGATAATGAAAAATCTAAAACCTACACATGGCAAAAACCAATTGGAATGGTGGATTTATAACCCTTATCACCTTATCCACTAATTATATCAATGTGGGGCCTTTTAAAACCGAAACACATTTTCAAATAAAGTAATGTTTCTTTACTTTCCAAAAGTGCCCCTCCTCTCCTCTTATAAAAGGCCCCCACCTATACCTCATTTCACACACTCTTCAAGCCTTTGGCTCGGCCAACCCCTGTCCATTTGCTCTCTCCACATCCCTCTACTCATCCTAGAGGATTCCCTTTGGGAAGAATCCTTTCAAAGGAAGTCTTTAGGCTCAAATCAAAAGGAGTTACACTTTTTAAGGTAATTCGTTCTCTCATGTTCATTTGTTTTATTTTTCTTCTCCAACCCCCTAAACTCTTTTTATTTAATTCTTTTGTAACAACACCAGTATCTTCAATATACTAGGATGTTGTTATATGATTTATTTGAGCTACACTCTCACACAACTACATCAAATGGTTAAAGAACATACATTTTCCGTGGATGGCGAAATTCTGCCTCCCGGAACGATGATTGTTCAACACTCATTTAACACCTTCAAAGGTGGACATTATGATGTCACTATTTTTATATATGATATATAATATGTTTATGTTTTCCTTAAGCTTCTGTTTTTTTCATTTTGGGCATACCTTTATGGATTCCATTATGGGTAAACACGATATCTTCATTTTAGGAAGTGCAGACTACCGCCCCCTCAAAGTGATTTGATTCGTTAAATACCATATGTGGGACATATAAAGGATGGAACTATGATATTATATATGATATTATACTGGAATTATAATATACCTTTATTATGATTCCATTCTATAAAATACGAAATAGAAATGAAAGTAGCGTTCATGCGTATGTACGGCTTACCGTCTCCATGAACGGTGCATTTCATTTCTTACCTCTAAATGATTATGTAATATTATGAATGCAAGTATGTACTAGATATATATGACATATATGATATCTACATCATGAATACCATTATGTATATAATAAACCTTTGACCAAATTAACAACATGTAAGTGTAAGAAGTCTATTTTTGACTTAAGAACCAAATACCGACAAAATGAACATTATTAACTTAACTGATTACATGATGTTCATAACACGGTATAAAAGGAATAATGAACTTGAAAAAGATTCATAATAAAGTAGAGATTAACTCAAGTTTATTATTCAGGAGATTAAGGAATGGTCGAGTCAAGTCGGATACGAGGTATGGGACTTCGTCTCAATCTCCTTTCGTTGAGGCATATTTTATTTTATACACAACTTTCTTTTATATGGTGTATAAACCCCTTTGACTTTTACGTTTATTCAAAAGGAATATTTTTTATACGAAGCGTTTACTAAACGACAAAAGGGAATGTTTTTGTCGTACGTATGCGGCGACAACGACTTCTCCGCCGTCGTGACCGTTATTTGAGTTTCGGCTTCCTCTACAAGCCATACCTTCTTTTTAAAAGAAAAAAATAAAAACCATGTTTTACTTTTCTTTTATTTTAGTATTGAAAATGGTTTTCATAATGTTTTTTTATCAATGTGTTGTATTTATATCTCATGATTGAAATGTGGAAATTTTATGTTTCCTTTTTGCATGTTTTATGTGATATGATTATGTTATGGTTCTTGGGCATTATTATGAAGACGGGTGGTTCCGTGATAAACTAAGGGCGGGTGAGCCCGTTATAGCTCTCCAATGTATTGGGTAACGCGAAGGAGTGAAACGTTAAGGTTTCTCTGAAGACATTTTAGGGAATATACTGTGATGGGTATTCCAAACGTAACCAAGAGGGTTACTCCCTACGTAAGAATGTTATGAATGCCTCAAGTTACCTTTATGTCTTATGATTTCTATGATTTATTCATGATTTTATGAGGTATGTTAAAGTGCCTATGTTTTATGGGTAAAGTATGATTTCATTCTTATGTATATATGAACTCATGTTTCCTTTCCATGTTTTTTTTATAACCCATACTGAGTTTTTATGCTCATCCCAAGTTTTTGAAATGTTTTTCACAGGTCAAGGGAAAGGTACTTGATAAGATGATAGAGTCAAGGAAGTGTCAAAAAATAATCCATGTTTTGTTTTAAATGTGTTTCCATTGATGGGAATGAAGAATACTATCTTTATGTAACCACTTTGTTTATATGTGGAATGTAATGCATGTTTTATGATCTAATTCTCTAAAACTCTAAACCTGAAAAGATCCTCAATGTGTAATCTTGTAATAACTCAAGATTAAGTAAGGTTTAAGGCTGGGGCCTTATAGTTTATTTTTAATGTATAATAAAAAAATGTAGTAAATTTGTTTATAACATGAAAAATATTTTTTGAATCACAACATTGTAATTATCCAATAGTTAATTTTTCATAATTTTCAAAATAATCAATTTTTCATGTAAAAAATAAATACTATATAAATATAATGTGTGTATTATGAAGTCATAATGATCCAAAAGTCACGTAATATATACTAATAAATGTGTCCATGACCCAATCAATGTTATACTTATAAAATTATATGATTTTATGATTATTTAATAAATTTTATACCACCATTATATGTCCTCTGAAACCATTAATATATATTATTGATTTAAAATAATTTCTTTAAGAGTATGAATCACTTCCACAGCTACAAGAGTATTATATTTTTGAGATATGGACTTCGACATATATAATAATTCAAACCACTCCTCTTTTTCAAGAACCATTGGATGGATTGTGGTTTTTTCTAATTTATTATATAGAGTCCAATACATATGTTTGAGAAATAATAATGAACTCCCCTCACTATTCCTTTATAATCAATCCCAAAATCCCATTTCTCTACACAAAAAAATCATTGGAGCCCAGAATAACACTTCCTTACCCTATCTATAGTCTTTTTATTTTTCTCTTATAATATTCTATCATGACCTGTCCCCTGGGGTCCGTTATGTGACTACACCAAGCCCGCCTTCCATAGGCCAGGGGTTGGAGACTAGCACTGGGAAGGAGTATCCCTAAAAAAGGAAAGGCATTTCCTCTAAAACAGAATAAAAACATCGTCCAAGAACACAAAAAGATTCAACTATGAAGTAATAACTTAGCAGTAAATGTGTGTAAAAAATGTAAAGGGCCAGAATACAAGCCCAACTGAATGATACAACTACAACTGTAAAATAGAAACAAATCATGCGATCATCCACCATGGATCCTATATGATTGGTAGGTACAACTCGTCTACACAGCTCTCACATCATCCAGTCTCCTCTATATACTACCTGGGCCCTTCTACCTCAAGTATCAGCCAATCTACTCTTCATCTAGACAATACACAACACGGTGTGGACAAATCCCATGCACGGTTGAGTATAAAAATACACAATTGTGTCCCTGAGACCTCAAGAGGTCTCTAATAATTACACAAAGGAAAAATACATAACATGATCTCAATCCCAAAAAAAAAGTATAAGACACATCTGAAACCAGATATACTCTTCTCATACACGAAGAAACAAAATGACCTAACCTCAAGCCATTTAAAGGATTTACAAATTAGCCTTAGTGCATAAGTCAAGGATCAGAAGTACACGGTCCATGAACTATCCATAATTGATGGAAACCATCTGATATATGTACTCCATTTGGTATAACTGAACCATTCGTAATGAGATGTCTAAGAGGACAAGATTCATCTAGATTTTTCTACTCGAACTCCTCATGTTCCCAGCACTATAGGTCACACAGTAACAGTCTTGGGCCCAAGGAAAGACCAGAGGAAATAAAGTGAAGAGGCCCAGTCCTCGATATTGTGTCCTGCAGTTGAGGGATCTCAAACTCCCCTGAAGGACCTACTCCATGTTGCTACTATGATACGGGGGAGTACTACTCCATATTTAAGGAATCGTACCCTACCTAGTAGGGGAGTAAAAATCTGGTAGTTTATCTACTGTGGGGGACCCACACCCTATTACAAAGTGAAGTACTAACCCCATGCTAGTGGATACATATCCTGGAAGGGCTGGGGATACCCAACTCTATGTGTGATGACCTGCACCCTACCTAGTAGGGGAGTAAAACTCCGGTAGTTTGTTCGTTGTGGGGGACCCGTGACCTAGTACGCTAGGAGATTACTAAAACCATGCTAGAGGACCCACACCCATTCATAGTAGGGGATTAAGGAATCTTCTCTAGCAATGAATAAGGAGGACCTGCACCCCGGGATGACAGTGGAGTTCCTACTCCAAACATAGAGGACCTGCACCCTACCAAGTTGGGGAGTGCCAAACTCTATTTGATTTAAGTATGGGGACATGTTCCCTAGTTCAATATGGGAGTATCGACTCCAATCATAGAAAAAACAAATCGGAGGGAAACAAACCCACACTCATATCATGGGGAGTCCCATCTCTACTAGAACAGAGGAGTAATGAATACTCACGCCTTGAGTAATCAAGGGAGTAGCCATCCTAACTCTCACTACAAGAAACACCGTGGTTCTACTCCTCTGGTTATCAGTCATCCCTCAAGCACCATGATGATTCATAAGGATGTGACACGATGATCTTTCTTGTCAGAAGGGTTCCAATGAAACAGACGACATGTCAATTGAACACCCAATCTATTACTATAAGAATTTTAGTGCCGAGGGCCTAGTTGGATAAAGGTATGATCTGACCTGGAGAAACTCCAACATTCTCTTAAATTCATGTGTATTATAACACAATGATAGTTTCACACCAAGGAACCTAACTCCATTGAAGGTTCACCAAACAGATGTCTGGTTAGCATGATATGTCCTTTTAAGGGTTACTAGGCCTAAGAGAGGTCTAGATCATGTCTGAACTATCCTGGGATGAATTGGTCATGGTCTGACACGACCCGGTTGGGATGGGCTGTGGATCAACCCCACCTCCGGGTGGGCATGGCCCACAGGGAAGTTCGGTTTGCTGGCCGGCACGACCCACACATGGGTCTCGTGGTTCATCTCCAGAATTTCTCAAAGAGCCATTTGATTAATAAAAGGGCAGTGTCAAGTACAGTCGCCTCATCACCCACAAGAGATGCAGGGAGCGGCTCCCGGCCTTGTCCACGACCCTTTCACCACGGATCGTGACAGCGTGCCGCCTCACCATCCCTACATCGGGCCATCGTCGGCTGCCCCTTTAGTCCACTGAGGTGTCGAGCGACACCTCCCTCCTCCGCAGCCAGCAAGTTCCAACCACCGGTGCCGCATAGGCGATTCTTCGGTGGGCCACCGGGTTAGCTCTAGTTGTCAGTTTTTCCTTCTGGACGTGCATACGGTCCTCCCTGGATGCCACCGGCATTGAGTGCCTATTGGTTTCAAGGTCCTATCAAGTTGTAGCATCCCGTCTCCGAAGAAAGTAATGAAAAATCATGTGGTGTAGGGTCTATGCCTTGTTCGTTTCACCTGTGCCCTCCGCATTATCATCATAACAAGATGGGGTAAATTATACATCAAATATAGATACGTATAAATATAATCCAAATCCCTCGCAATGACAACCCACCAATTCCTGAATTACTAGAAGAATCATGGGAAATTATTGAATTAAATGAAAACCCCTACCTCTTTAACTGGTTTAGGTATCACTATCATTGGTAGAAGGAGAGTCTCTATCGGAGTGAGGTTATCAAAATTTTTCGATCCCACATCATTTCCACCCAAGAATCCATCCACCGTTGATGGAAGACGTCATGTAACTTCCCCAAAGGATCCATGTTGGGTGAATCTTTTTAAAAACATCACCTCGAGCCTCACATAAATAGATGGGGGAAAGGTGAGTAACACACCGAGAAATTAATGAGGTTCATTTAAAGAATAAATATCTTAATTCCCCAATGGTCTATTTACAAATAATGGATTGTTAAGCCATTAATGTTCATGAAAAGGCACTGGTCCCCACCACCGCCTCTCATCCATTGGAGAAAAAAAAATAAAATAACTTGTTATGTTATTTAATTAGTTTTTTACATAGAAAAAAAAAATATTTATTTTCTCCCGTCCTACTGCAATTGATGTGAATATTCCCTTAAATGAATCTAAGTGCTACAGATTCAACGGTTCCCTCATATTTTTAATCTGAGCACCAGTTCAATAGATGGAAATCACTACCCACATGTTTTCTGAACATACCCTAAAAATGTTAAAAAATTATTAATTGTCACCCTCAACCCGTGTCGGTCAAGTTTAGGCACCACCTAAGGGAAAAATGTCCCCAGAAATCCAACCATACACATATTTTCTATCTAATATATGGTTTAAAAGTAGGGTATTTTTAAAAATAATATAATTTTTACATAATTATTTTATTTACGTCCAATAAATACCATCCATTATTGTCCCACACCAGCCTATTTTTAGATCTACATAAATAAAATAGTACCCTCATGAGTTCATAGGTGCTCTCATATTTCTAATCTGAGTCACCGTTCTTGAAATATAAGCATTTGAAATATAAAATAAATTTATTTAATAATTTTATTTTTTGCTATGCCATTTTCATGTTTTCTCACTAGAGGCATGCACTGACTATACTTATGTCACACATAGGGTAAACCTTCAATCTGTAATGCTATGGTGCCCTTTTATTTCTTATTCGGGTACACGTTTAATATTTATTAAATTTTTGTTCATGAAAACCCCTCAGGTGTGCTATTTTAAAAATAAAAACTTATGAAGGATCATTACAGGCACTCTGGGGATCAAAATTACATGCCGTCAGATTTCACGATCTCAAAATAAATCTCTATAGTTAAAAAATATTAATAAATTTCAGGACATTACATTCTCCCCACCATAGGAATATACATCCCAAATTCCAAAATGAGGAATTCTAAACAAATGAGGGTACAGAGGAAGAACTTGAGCCTCCTGCTCCTATGCTCTATCCTGGAGGTTTCCATGCTGCCACTAAACTCATACTAGATGAATGAACTGTCCATGAATGACTCACTCCTATAAATCCTCTCTCTCCACATGAAACTCTGAAAATGTCACCCCATCATCAAAGTCCAACTCTCTCTAGCTGATAACATGTGATTGATTACGCACGTATCACCTTAACTACGACACATGGAAAAAATTATGCACTCAGTGAATCTGTGGGTGAAGAGATAGATGGTACGCCACCTCACCCACTCTACTAAAAAACTAGAGAGGTACGATGAACCTCGAAGATATCTTGATTCCCTGTACAAGACTCGGTAATACTAGTTGTGGTGAAACCTTTAGGAAGACATGGTCTCCCTCCTCTATCTCCAAGGGTCTCCGCCTCTTTTTGGCATAAGACATCTATCGGCTCTGTGCAGTCTTCATCACTGTCCCCTAGTACTAACACCAATGGTCTAGGTACATATTCACCACACCAGGATGTACCACCAAAGGGGGATGTGTGAATATTACTCAAAACCTCCTTTGATAGTGTCACTGGTACCCTAGTGTGTCCTATGAAAAAGATGATGTGCTACCCGCCTTCATAAAATCCTTCTGAAGCAGTTCTTGAGGATATCTTACCACATCGGGCCTCATAGTCCACATCCCCATGTTGTGCCTCCCGAAATCGCTGATGGTGTGGTGCAGATACACCTATAGGCTAGAGGCAAGATACTCCATCAAAATCCATGATGGGTTTCTGTAATGCGGCTAGCTGATATGATGCCTCACTCAGTAGTGCTAAACCTAGCTTCCGATTGAGTGCATCTTCCACCACATCCCCCTTCTAAACTCTCATATCTTGAATCCCTGTGGGAGCCATCCGATATGTAGTTTTATATATCGGTCTCGTCACTGTTTACAATTCAATGTAGAAGTCCCTCTCCCTTCGAAGAGGTAATCTTGGAAACATCTTTTGAAAATATGTTCCCTCACTCTTATAATACTTAGGGAAAATGAAAACTCCAAACTCCTGCTACCATGAGGGTAAGGTTGGCCGACTCAAGTGTGATTAGTTGCACCCTCATATGAATGTGTTTATCTAGTGTTGCATGGGTTTCCTTTTTATTTGACCAAGGAAAACCCCATTCCAACATTGTAGATATTCCAAAATCGTTTTTCCAAGAACATACTATTTTAGAATTAACTGCAGATGACCAGTCCATATAAAAAATAACACTGTAAGGCCATAACATTTCCACCAAGATGTTCCTTCCAAAATTTTCACCTCAAGGGTAAGATCATACCATCGGCCTATGTGTGATTATCGAGTCTCCTCCAAATGGAATCTCCAGACATATGGTTCATTTCAACAGTTTAACTGGAAACTCTAGGTCGTAAACAAGATATGTGGAAAGGGGGAATTATTTTTACCAATATCTGTTAATACGACAACTAGTAGTAGACACATAATATTCCTCAAATCATTCATGGATCCCTTGGGTCACACTCCATGACTACGTGGAGTTACTCCCTTCCCTAGTTCTCCAGCTCTATAAGCCTGGTGGGGGCCACAATGGCGTACAGGTTGTAATATATAGAAATGTATACCACCTTCTGGTGCTCTCCTACCTCCTCCTCCGTGTCATCTTCTAGGAAAATTCATCTGTCCCTATCACATTATCTTCCAGAAACATATTACACATCAATGTATCCATGAATGATGTCGGTTTACCCCTTTACTACTGCCTATATTCACCGTTTGTATCTGCATAGCCAAATAATTTTCCACCACAAAGGTTCTCTCCAGCACCCTAACCTATTTAGGAATGCATATTGTAATAGTGCAAGCTTGGATTTCCCTAGACACATATCTCTCAGTGGTCCGAGCCCTGATGCACTGGTCACATCATATTCATTGAGTACCAGGAATGGTTGGTACGCCTCGACAAATACTCAGTTATTGACATGTCGCCCTATTGAAATTGTTGAAGCTCTTGGGAACACAAACCCCTAGATATTTTTATCATGAGAACCCCTTCTATGAGGGTGGTCCTCAATATCTATCCAAGATAATGTCACCTCATTATATGATAGGGGTATTCTAAACCCTTCCATCACCCTACTGAACCACATAGACTGCTCACTTCCAGGACCACCATTAGATCTAATGGTGCCCTGGCTAGATAGAAACTCAGTCACCACATGATTCCAGTCATTAGCCACCTGTCATTTGGGCTCTCCTCAAAACCTAAGGGGTATCTGTATCTGAAACGTGTGCAAGGCATTGAGCCTATAAGTGTCCTCTACCGATTGCACCGATAGTAAAATGATACTACTGGGAAATGGAATCCCAAGTACACTACCTAAAGGTACCTATCTTTGGAAACAATCCTTTTACTGAATCCTCATCACAGTGTGGGTCATCCTCATGGTCACCCACTGGAATCCTGGATGGCATTCAACATAGAGGCATCTTGAAATAGAATCAAGATGCACCATGTTCAAAAATTTATACATGGTAAGATAACTCAAAAGAGATCAAAAGAAAAAAATTTCAAAAACACATGCAATAAGAGTTTTCATGAACTGAGTTGGAAAATATAATTTAGGGTCCTGGAGTATGGATATGTCAGCCACCACAGTAACGCTGGACTCCACGAACAAAAAATCACACTCAAAAAACATAACACTATTACTTCATTGGAATGATTAGAGTCCTAGTAATTCGGTATAACTGACTCCTATTATACAACTTTGTCACAACCCATCCCCTGGGCCCGTGTCGTGACTACCCCAAGCCCACCTTCTATAGGGAAGGGGATAGCGACTAGCACCAGAAAGGTGTTTCCCTAAAACGGAAAGGCATTGCATTTAAAAAAAACACATAGTCCAAGGACACAAAAATATGAAATCATGAATTTAAACCACAATAGTAAATATGTGTACTGAAAGTAAGGGGACAAAATACAAGCCCAACTGAATGATACAACTACAACTGAAAAATAGAAATAGCTCTTGAGATCGTCCACCAAGGATCCTACCTAAAGGTTAGATACATCTTGTATCCACATCTCCCCACATTAGCAAGTCACCTCCTTCTACTACCTGGACCTGGCTTCTGCATGTCTCTACCTAGCTGCTCATCGTCTGCAAAGAACACAACAATGTTGGTGTGAAGCCTCTACTAGGGTGAGTATAAAAATACCATGTAGGGACCCCAAGACTACTAAAGGCCTCTCAGAATTCCACATGAAATTACAAAACATGATCTCATTCAATAAGACAAAATAAAAAGACACAGTTCAAACCAGATATACTGGTCTCATCCACAAATAATAAAAACTCCCTGACCTCAATCCTTTTACATGATTTCCAAAGTAGTCTCAGAGCATAACTCACAGATTAGAAGTACACGCTCAATGAACTGTCTATCCTTGATGGCACCCATATGAGAGATGTACTTCATATAGTACAACTCAATCATTTATAATGGAACATCTGAAAGGTTGTTCTCCATCAGTATCATTCTACTAAAAAATCATCTAGTGCCCCATAGTAGAGGTCTCTCTGTCATTGTCTTGTGTCCAAGGCAAGCCAAGGAAAACAATGTGTTGATGCCCACTCCTCGACTCTATAAATTTTTGTCGATGGAGCTCAAACTCCCTTGAAGGACCCGCTCCATGTCTCTTCTAAGAGACAAAGGATTACTAATCCATATTTTAGAACCCACCCCTACCCAGTAGAGGAGTACAAATCTAGTAGTTTGTTTGCTGCGGGGGACCCACTCCCTAGTACGTCATAAGAGTACCAACCCCAGGAAAGAGGACCCACACCCTGGTACTATAGGGGAGTACCAACACTATGTTTATGGACCTGCAACCTACCTGGTAGGAGAGTACAAATCTATTAGTTTGTTAATTATTGGGGAACTGCTCCCAAGTATGTCATGCGATTTCCAACCCATACTAGAAGACCTGCACCGAGGCACGGTAGGGTGGTACCAAATCTACCGTAGCGCTCCACTAGGAGGACTCGCATCCTGGGTTGATAGGGGAGTACCTACTCCTATCATAGAGGTATTACACCATACCATGTAGTGGAGTACCTAAATCTATGTGAGTTAAGTATCGATGACTCACGCCCTAGTCAAATAGAGGAATACAGACTCCAAATTATGAAAAACCATTAGATGGAAATGGACCCACACTCATGATGTGGGAAGTCCCGTCTCTACCAGAGTATATGAGTAAGAAATTCTCAATCCTTAAGTCATTAAAGGAGTATCCATCATATCTATCGCTTCATGAAAAAAACTAGTTCTACTCCTCTCATTATCGGCCATAACTCAACAGTTACGAATATTCACAAGGATATAACTCGATGACCAATCGTGTCATATAGGTTACAACTCAATAGATGGCACATCAATTGGAAACCTAGTCTGTAATCTATAGGCATTTTAGTTTCAGGGGCCAGGTTGCATTCAGGTAATATCCAGCTCGGCCGAACTATAAATTTCTCACAAAGTCATGTGAATTTATTAATGCGACCTTCTTGTTCCAAAGATCCCAACACCGCATACGGTTTGTCAAACAGACATCTGTTTCCCAAGATACAGCCTTTTTAGTGTATCTGGGGCCGAGAAGGGTCTAATTCTTGTCCGACATGGTGAGACCAACAAGGCCATGGACAACCTGACCTGGTCTAGGTTGACCTGACCTGGGCCAGCTCGGGCCGACTAGGTTGGGCTGGGCATGGCCCACCAGGCGGTCCGGCCCACCGGCTGGCACAACCTGCATGGGGGTTTCATGGTCCTACTCCCGAATGGCTCAGAGTCATTTAGTTTATTAAATCAAAGATTCATAGTGGTATCCCATTCACCATGGTGCACGATGGCATGCCACATCCCAGTCATTGTTGTAAATCCTCTCTGGCATCCCCTTCTGTCCACTGAGGCACCGAGTGGCGCTGCCGTCCTCCGCCGCCAGCACTGGTCACCGGTGCCATGCTGGAAAATCTTTCTACGGGCCATCGGGTGAGCCCTGGTGGTCCTTTCATCCTTCCGGACTTGCATACGGTCCTCTTGGGATGCCTCTATCATTGCGAAGCTCTTGGTTTTAAGGTTACGTCGTGTTGGAACTAGCCGCCATCAAAGAACGTACTGACAAATAATGTGGCGGAGGGTTCGATCTTTGTTTGTTCATCCACCTCCCTCCGCGTTAGCATCATAACAAGAGAAATTAATTTATACATAAAATTTAAATAATGATAAACCTAATTAAAATCCCCCTCAACAACCAAAAAAAATTCAAGAATGATTAAAATACTCATGGGAAATTCGTGATTTAAAAGACAACCCCTACCTCATGATCTTTCAGAGGTGTCACAGTCGTTGGCAGAAGGACAGTCCCTATTGGAGTGAGGTCTTCAGTGTTTGTTGATCTGGATCATCGTCGCCAAAGAATATGTCATCTGTTGGTGGAAGATGCCATGTCACATCATTAGAGGTTCCTTGCTTGGTGATGTCGTGTCATAACTCTCAGACGTGCCTCACTTAAATAATGGGAGAAAAGGTGAGTAATGCGCCAAGGAATTAATGAGGTTCATTTAATGAATGTGCCTCTTAATTCCCCAATGTTGCTGTAACAAAAAATTTGATTCATCCCACTAATTGGCATGATATGTCTCTGGTCCCCACCACCGTCGCTCTTCTTCTAGATAAAAAGAAATAAAAGTACTTGTTAAGTTATTTTATTATTTTTCTATAATGTCCAAAAATATGACTATTTCTCCGGAACTATCGTGGTTGAAGTGTAGCTTTTCTAATGTGGATTCTAGCACCGTATATTCAATGGTGGTCCCACGTTTTTATTCAGAGTACAAGTTCAAATGATAGAAAATGATGCCTGCTCATTTACTGAACACGCCATAATATATTTTAAAAAATTACTAAAAGTCACCCTCGACTCACACCGATTGAGGTTAGGATTTTACTATGTGAAAAAAGTCCCTAGGAATCCAATTGTACTATCATATTTTCAATCTGACTTGCGGTTTAGATGATATAGAATTTAACAATAAAATAATTGATACTTAATTATTTTATTTACGACCAAAAACTAACTTCCACTATTAGCTCACGCCGACCAATATTAGGGTTTACCTATAGAAAGAACACCCTCATGAGCTCAATGGTGTCTCATATTTTCAATTCAAGTTACTGTTCGTGTGTTATAAGAATTTTACAAATAAAATAATTGTATTTACTTATTTTATTTACGGTTATTCCATTTTTGGGCTTTCTCATTGGAGGCATGCGCCAACTAAAACTAAGTTGTGCCTAGGGTAATCCCACCATCCTGAACACAATAGAGTACTCAAATTTCTGATCCAAGCATCCTTTTAAGGGTTATTCAAATTTTTTTAGGAAAACCACTCACACACACTATTTTAAACTTTACATCTTTTGATGGATCATTCCTGGCTCGTGGGGCCTCAGAATTACTCGATGTCAGATTTTGCGGTCTCGAAATAATTCAATATAGTCAAAAATAAATATAAATCAATTTTCAGACATTATATATCCAAAAACTCCTCCCATGAATTTAGATTTACACTCTCTAGAAAATGGATATCTCCCCACTACTTTTAATCCAAGCACCCATTTTTATTTTATGGCTCTTAAATTCTATTTTATCAAGTTGGGATATATTCATCAATACCCCCTTACAATCCAATTTATTTATAAATATTGATTGATCTATTAACACTCATTGTTCCCTCTCGGGAACCTTGATTTACACCAACAACCATGTCGAATTTTTGGATGGTACCATTTCTTTCCCGTATTTTTAAATTTTTATCAATAACTTATTCTATTTATTTTGAATTCCTAATATTGGGATTAGTTTTTACATGTCCCCAGTAGGGTGAATTTTATTTCTAAATGTTGACTGAAAAAATTCCCTCTTAGGATCCAATATAATGAATTTTTAAATAATCTTGATATCCTATAAGCATTTCACCGCAATTTTCCATGCCAATAAAATATTATAGTGAATACAACACCCATTTCCTATTAATGTTATTAAACATTATAACATTACAATTCATTGGATAGGGAATTTTATTTCTTTTTTCCACACTTATATTTTTTGGAATATAATGTGATGATGAATTAATCCATTTTTATGATCTATTGGTCACACTATAGCACGATAATGAAATAAGAGTGAAGGGTACAATTGAAATTATATATCCCTACAATGCATTGGGAAACAATTAGTCTCATCAGATGTCATGGTGGGATAGGGAGTTAACCAGATTCCCTTATGGGAAATTTTTCATCAATATTTATTGGGAGTTAGGGTTCACATGTGTTTATAATGTAGTATTTTATATTGATTCCACAATTTCCATGTTGTTGTTATGATTATCATGATATATCATGAGTTATTTTTTATGTATATGATCATTACCAATTATATGGCATATTTATATATATATATATATTGTCTAAAATGTATTACGTTCATCAAGATAAGACGTTTTTATTTTATTAGTGGGATTTATAGATTAACCCTTTCTTATTTATGTCCCCAGGTTATCCCGTGTAGATTAATGTACCAGCATTTTAATGAAGATTTCAATAAAGATGATGTATTCCATGTTATAATTTGTTACAAAGTGCAATTGATTCCTAGATAAACTGTAATTATTGATCATATAGTGTTTATTATATGTAATATTATATAATAAATCAGTAATTAATAATTAAAAAATTAAATTTTTTTATAGTTGGCATCAAAAGAACAATAACTTTAATTTAGGTATTAGAATCAGAAGGCTCCAGATAATACATTAAGGGTATTATTAGGTATACTAAAACATCCCTATATTTTAGTACTCATAGAGTATGTGATTTATCAATAAAAAATCAATTTATGGATACTACATGTGTATGTTTCACTAATACGGGAGTAAATAGTGTTAAAAGCTAAACCACATTGAACTTGACTCAATTGGGATATGGTGCCTGAAATCTAGCCTTGTAGAACACCTAGTTTGAAAGTCTCTGGTGATATAATTTGTAAAATTTAATATCTCATTACGAACGATTATTAATAGAAATAAAATTATTAAAAGTGACTATGTATAAAAATTGATCATGTAAAACATAGATTGAATCCTGGAAATTCATACATTAACAAATAAATTTCATTTATTTTCTCCCTTTAATGTTATTGGATTGTAATTTTTTTAAATAGTTTAATAAATACCATCCATAACTTTCCCTTTATCCAAAAAAATGTCAAAAAATTGGACGAATTTGGTAATCAACCAATTTCAAGGGAAATGTGATGACTTAACGAATGAGATTTTTAACCATATGGGAGCCCAGATAGGACATATTGTGATAATTAAAAACTCGATTTCAAAAATCACAATTAGTAATTAAAATATTTTTTAATACCCATAGAGTAAAAGGAAGAGGAAGACGACAACTGATGGACATTCGTGAAATAAAAATGCTAAGGGAATGAAGACCCAATTTCATTTGTACAAAAACTGTGGGAAGAATAACCATGGGAAATTCCACAAATCAAATAGATTATGTTTTATGTGTAGAGTTATAATGAAAAATGTAGAATATTTCCATGAAAAAATAGATGAATTGATGTTGGTAAATAATGTTCAATCTAAAAAACAAAATATAATTCTATGTCATAAATGCAGAGAACTAGGGTATTGTCAACGAAAATGATATATGTTGAAGGATGAAAATCATGATATGCATGAAAAATATCCCTGATCAATGGAATAAGGCATGTCCTTTGATGAGATGTATATTGATGACTGAGTTATATGTAACCTCAAATGAAGAGTGTTATATATATATTTTTTTCAATTAATACCATATTATCATATCACATATGTTTTCTATGAAAATCAAGTCAAATACTATTTTTTACTTCACCAGGGAAAATATATATTATTATGTTTCACATGTTGAATTTTGGGAATATTTTCTTCATGAAAATAATATCAGTCTCTCTTTAGAGTAAGTTGATTAATTTATAGGTATTGATTTAATTTTCCTTTAAATAACAAACATCAATTTATTCAAGATGGAAAATAATCATTGTATCGTGAATTTCACTCAAAATAAGTACAAATGAAATTAGATATATGAATCTTATTTTTCCCCAACATCCCATGCATGAATATTATTTTTGTATGCCCAAGTGTATCTAGCTCAAATTATTTAGTAAAAGAAAATGAAAATCCCTGAAGACCTTATCACTATGGGGGAATATGATCAATTTTTTCTTGATGAATTTCATTATCTTCCTCCTTGCATAGAGGTTGAATTTTCAATCATGCTTATACTTGTGGCATAAAAATTATCCCAGAATCTATATTTAATTGTTTTTTTGGAACTTGTGGAGATGATTAGAAAAAATTACTAGAATCTAGATAAATGGTTCATACATCCTTGTTCATCGCATTGGGGTGAACCAGTCTTCATCATGAACAACATAGATAGGTCAATGTTCCTTTTAACAAATTTTCATGATCTCAACAACATCATGATAACGAACATGTATCCACTTCCATGGATTGATGGCCTGGTTAATCATCTATATGGAGCGCAATACATATCGAAATTGTATAATTGGTTTGTATATTACTATTATAGTGTGAATATAGAGGATATACATGAGATTACATTTAGTACATGATACAGTCACTTTTATCTCATACTAATTCAACTCTGACTCACTAATTATTCAGAAATATTCTTAGAAATAATGAATGAAGTCTTTTGGGAATACATCAGAATATTTTTTGTAGTATTCAAAGATAGTGTTCCAATATACACAAAAATATAATAGGATCTTGAGGAGTATGTAAACATCATTTTAAATTAC
The DNA here is from genome assembly GCA_963277665.1 of Viscum album. Lineage (NCBI taxonomy): Eukaryota > Viridiplantae > Streptophyta > Magnoliopsida > Santalales > Viscaceae > Viscum > Viscum album. Next base: position 1,795,785 of record OY728127.1, read on the forward strand.
ATATGAATGGAGAATCATTATTCAATAAACAATAAATCTGAGTTCGGGGTGAAGGGTGTCTCATTATTGGAGAATATTATCAAATTGAATGGGATATCTACAAAACATACAAAGATATAAGAAATTTAAGGATCGATGAGGCTAAAATTTGTGATAGATAACTATAGCTTTTATGGATTATATATGTATTATCAACCATTTGGTAGATTTTTTCCATTATTATTGAACCCTCAGAGAATGATAATTTAGAAGGGATTGAAGTATTCTTGTAATGATTTGTATGAAGAGTTATTCAGGGATTTGAATATGATTCATATCACTAAATTGTTACCCACAATATGTCACAACCTTACCTAGTGGGGCCCGCACTACGACTCCCCAAGCTATCCTCCAATAGGCTAGGTGCTGGTGAATAGCACCGAGTAGGCATATTACAAACATGGGAAGCATTTCCTAAGTAAATGTACACAGACACACACATCTCCAAGCCCAAAAATAATGAAATGAAAAAGAAACAAAAAGGAATAAAATGCATGCATACAACTAAACTCCACCAATAGAGTACGACAAAAACTGAAGTACTGGAAGTAAACTGTGCCGGAATACAATCCCACCAAAAACAAGAGTCTAAAAACTAGAAAGTCCAACTTGTAAATATAAGTTGTACTAGGACTACTACTCATAGACGTCAGAACACCTCATCCTGTAGAGAACTCAGAAGACTTGGTCCTGTCCTGGTCCACCCTGGACTCTGTCCAAAGGGTGCTCATCTGCACAAGACATGACACGTGTGGAAAAAGCCTTTACAAGGGTGAGTATAACAATAATCAGTAGACAACCCTGAAAACCACAAATCAATACACAAAAAAGTCACAATAAGCTATACACAACATATATCTACTAAACATATAATATGAGAACACAATCCATATATACAGAAAACCCCATCCAACAATCTAGAGACAAGTCACGCAATTTCATACCCCCCATACAGATTCAGTTCGAATATTTCACGAAGCAATCATATGGAAGAACACACCTCATGAGTCTCATAGCTCTGATGTCATCCATTTGAGAAGTATTGTTCGTTGGGTAAAGCCACAGGAGTTAGATACACTCATTTCGGGAGAAAATAATCAGAACTAGGGAATGAACATGATACACATATGAGGATAAATACCAGGGCCTTAGAGGATACCAGAACTCATCTGGATTCACCTACTAGGTATAGGATTGGCCCCCTGGGGAAATTTTCACGTCGATACCCGACTCTACCTAGGGTCAATAATGGATAGAGGATCTCTCTCTGGGCTGATCAGAGGGATACTTAACCCAATCATAGAAAGTCCTACTGAAGGGATAATACTCTTGTAGATTAAAATGATACCTGAACTTCAGGGGTATGAGAAAAAGGGGCACTAACCCAAAAAAACATGTCCAATATACGGTGGACATGAAGATCAATCCATGTACTAAAATTTTAACAACGTGTAGATGTGTCACATGTAATGTCTTCTGACCCCGGGTATTGCCCGTGTACAATGGCATGTGTTGCAAGGATAGTCATGTAAAATGAATCTACATGGCATGTTGAAAGAATAACAAGCCATGTCAATGTATCTGGGGTCCTCTCTAGGTATGTTGGCCATGTGCACGTAAATGATGCTAACACATGTATGCCCACCTGTGTAACCAGCACATGGGGTGACCCATGTTATGGGCCACACCAGGATGCGTGGTGGAGTACATGGCTGTGTACTCCAACTCATTTTCATGTATCCCCTAGATACATGCCAAGTCCCACATAGTCATCTCGGCCATGCTGCGTAGGATCTACACGCTATGTTTCAAAGATGTGTAGTCCATCTCGTGTCTATATACTCCCCAGAATACACACCGAGCATCAGGGAAGGTCCAACATGCCGTGTGACTAGGGTCACATTCCGTGTGATACATGTTTTACACCCAAAAACATATCCTCCGCCACCAGTACCACATGGCATATTTTTTGGGATACAAGCCGTGTTCTTCAAAAATTTGTAAAACATATGTTATTCAACACAATGCCTCGAGGCACCTCTAATCCTCAATTCGGCCATCAGATCATTGCGAAACTGAAGGGTTGAGGTCGCCTGATCATCATGAATCCCATTCCATCAGTTTCAGGACTCTAATTGGCCACAAAAATGCGTTCTGAGTCACCCTCAAGAAGAAAGATCGAATGATGAGAAATATCAATCTGTGTCGATTATTCTATCGTCAACACCATCATATCTCTGCTAGGTCTTCATGATGTCAGATCTCCAATTTGGGATCATTGTGTCTCATAATGGATGCACATCGATCCATTTTTCATCACCTAATTAAGAACACAAATAATTCATGAGAAAAAGAAAGGGGAAATAAATAAAAAGAAAATCAAGGAACGAACATCGGTCATCGTTCATCATGGCATTGGCCTATTCATGTTAGTAGGATCAAATTAAGCAGAATCAAAACAAAAATCTGACATGGATTAATTTTCTGAGATCAACTCAATAAAAATCCTTCCACAAAAAAGTAAAAATATGTGGATCAACCTCTTCATGGGTAGATTTTCTTTCATAGTTGAATCCATGAATAGGGAAGAAGAATTGAAATAACAACCCCTAACTTGATTCGGTTGAAGAAAAATCGCTGCATCACATTCATTGGTGATGTTTGTTGGATCTGAGACATGTCATCATCATCAGCCAATGTATTCTCCTCCGATGATCTAAGAGGATATCTCTCATCTTGAAGGGTTATGAGGATAACCCTGTGAACTTTCCATACCCAAGTATTTTAATTGGAGGAATTAGGTCGCAACCCAAAAATAAAACATTTTAATAAAATAAAATATTATTTTATTTTACTTCCTTTAAATGTCCAAAAACTAAATCTCGTAGCTGACTCATGCCGATAAATGTTAGGCCTCACCTAAGGTAATATCGCTTCTCTGAACGTAATGGTGCCCTCATATTTCTGATGTCGGAAATCAATAAAAATTTATTCCACTTTTACAAGAAAAACTTTTAAGCATGCTATTTAAAATTTTAATTTATTTAATACATTTATTCTAGGAGATCTAGGCCTCAAAATCACACACCTTAAAAAGTTATGGTCTGTAAATAAATCCATATAATATTTAAAAACAATACATGTAAAATACGAGACATCACATTCTCCCCACCATGGGGCTTTTCTTCGCAAAAAATCTAAAACAAGGGCTGCTCAAAATGATGTGGGTACTGTGCATCAATCTGCGTCTCCCCCTTCCATGTGTTCTTTTGAAGATTCCCATGCTGACACCAAACGTGAACCAAGGGAATCGATTTCCCATGAAGTATATTCTCTTACCGATCCTCGATCTCCATCGGGTACTCAACAATGGTCACACCATCATCGATGTCCATCTCGCCCCAGTTGATGAAGTGCGATGGGTCATGCACGTACCTCTTCAACAGTGACACGGGGAAGACATCATGTACCAGGTGAAATTGTGGTAGTAGATCTAGGCAGTATTCCACACCACCAAATCTACCCAGTATCTGAAAATGTTTGTTGAGTGTCGGAGATAGCTTGCACCCTCAGCCAAATATCTATAACCCTCGCTGAGGTGAGACCCTATGGAAGACAAGGTCCCCTTCCTTAAACTCCATAGGTCTCTATCACCTATCATAATAAGACTTATGCTAGCTCGGTGTAGTCTTCATCCACTCCTGGATGATCTGCACCTTGTCATTGGTAGCTCACACCAACTCTAGACCCTTGAGTGTTGACTCTCTGGAGTCGGTCCAGTAAAGTGGTGACCAGTAGGGTCTCCCATACAAATCCAAAAAACGTGTCCTACCAATGGAGGAGTGGTGGCTATTTTTATTGGAAAACACCACCAGGGGTAGGTGTTCCTCCCAACTATGACCAAATTCCATGATATATGCCCAAAAAATATCCTCTAGAACCTGAATGGTCATCTCCGTCGGAACATCAGTCTGGGGATGTATTGTCATTCTCAAACGTAGCTGAGTCCCAAAATACACCTGCAATCCCTTCTACATCTAGGATGTGAATCTAGCATCTCGGACATAGACTATTTTTGAAGGGACACCATTAATCTGAACTATAACCTGCACATAGAGGCATCCCAAGCACTCTACGGAACTCCGCTCACTAACAGTTAGGAATTGTACTGACTTGGTGATTCGGTCAATGATAACCTAGATGGAATCATGCCCCGTAGACGTCTGTGGTAAGACCATCATGATTTAAATCTATATTCCATCCCACAAAAACTCTATAACTTCTTGGGGGTGAGAAAAAATTTCCATAACCTGGTGCTCAACCATCACCTGCTGGCACGTAAGGCATCGAGAAATGAACTCTGCTGTTGCCTTCTTCATACCTGACCACCAGAACTGTCGTTCGAGATCCCGGTACAACATTTCCACTCTAGGACGTACTTCCACGGGAGATATATGAAACTCCCTCCGGACCTCCTTTGACATCACGATGGATAAAATTGTGCATCCCATGAAATGACGTATGTGTTCCCCATCTTGAAAATATCCATCGGAAGAATGTCATGTGGAAAAATGAGCACGTAAATCCTCACAGTCAACATCCCCATGTTGTGCGTCCCTAACTCACTATTAGAGTGGAGGGGTGGAAACAATTGACTGAAGGTAAGCTTCATCATTTCTATACATGAATGATATGTGCAACATGGCTAACTGGTTTGTCACATCACACAACAGATGCGAGCATGTCCTTCTTCTAAGAGAATTTTCCGCCTTGTTCCCCTTACCATGAGTATAGATGATCTCAAAATCCTAGTTCTGGTGGAACCCTTTCCAACGACTCCATATGAGATTCAGATCCTTCTAGTAGAAGATGTACTTGAGGCTTTTGTGTTCAGAGTAGATGATGAAAAGCTTTCCCATACGGTAGAGTCACCACATTCTCAACGGGAAGACTACCACGGCCAACCCGATATCATGGGTTGCATAGTTCTACTCATGTGGCCTAAGGTGGCATGAACCATAAGTAACCACTATCTGTCTCTGCATCAGGATGCATCCAATCCCAGTCCTCAATGAATCATTGAAAACTACGTACTCAACACCTTCCATGGGTAATCTCAAGATCAGGTTGCGTGTTAAAATCTACCTCAACTCCTTGAAAGCCTATTGGATCTTATCTATCCACAATAATGGTTTCCCCTTCTTGGTCAAGTCTGTCATCCATGCTGATATTTGGGAGAAATTAGGAATGAATTTCTGGTAATATCCTAGCAACCAAGGATGCTCTGCACCTCTTCCACGCTCTGAGGTGGCTCCCATGCTAACACTACCTCTACCTTTGATGGGTCCACACCTACTCCATCTGCTAAAATGACATTTCCCAGAAATTGGACCTCCAGAATCCCTAACTTCCACTTCGAGAGATTCTTATAAAGATGGTTCTCTCAGAGTACATCTAGAACCATCTGCAAGTGTCACGTGTTCTCCTCCTTTGACGCCGAGTACACAATGATATTTTCTATGAATACCACATTGAACTGGTCTATGTACGGCTTGAATATTTGGTTCATCAGTCCCATGAACAATGTGGGGTCATTTTTCACAATGAAAGTCATCACCAAGTACTCAAAGTGACCGTAGCGGCATCTGAAAGTTGTCTTTGGTATATCCTCATCCTGTACTTGTAACTAGTGGTCACCAGATTGATGTTCAAACATCGAGAACCACAGTTACCCTCTTTGCTGATCATATAGGTCATTTATCCTAGGAAGTGGATACATAATCTTCACTGTTACCCAGTTTAGGCGCCGATAATCCATGCACAACCTAAAAATCCCATCTTCCTTCTGGGAAAAATAAAACTAGGGCCGCCCTGAGTGAAACACTTGGTCTCACTAAACCCTTGTTTTTCAAATCCTCTAACACCAGACTCATCTAACGAAGCTCTACGGGAGCCGTCCAATATGATGATAAAGAAATTAGTGTCATCCCTAGGTTTCAGTCAATGCAGATGTCGATTTCCCTGTGAGGGGGGGGGGGGGGTTGTTCTGGAAAATCATTGGCAAAGACATCCTTCTACTTTGCCACTACTGGTGGGAATAGGAAGCTCACAACATCTACTTCCCCGAGGGTAAGGCTAGAAAACTCATGAGTTATTGGCTACACCCTCCTATGAATGAACTCATTCTGTGATGCCTGTGTCTCCCTTTCACCAAAAAGGAAAAAATCATCCCATCACTACGGACACACCCCACTCTTCGCATAAAACATTCAATCTGGACATGAACAGGGGATAATTTATCCATACTAAGAATGATACTGTAATTCCTCGATGCTACCACCAAGAGGATCCAACTGAAACTCTCTCCTCCAAGGGTATGATCACACTGTTTACAAAGGTGTGCGATCATAGAGTTTCTCCTGTAGGTGTCTCCAAGCGTAATGATCGAGTCAACAACACTTCTAGAATCTCATTCTTTCGCACAAGAAAGGTGGAGAGGAAGGAATGACTGTAACCTATGTTTATAAGTACAACAACTAAGGTAAAGAAAACAAAGATTGTACCTCAGATAATCCCTCGAGTCCCTGGGTCGTACATCTCAACTGTATGTAGTTATCCATGCCCCTGTCCCCCAACTCCCTGAGCCTAGTGCAGAACTCCTAGGGGTGGTTGTGGAAGTAGATCAAAGTGTCTAACCCCAACTACTGCTCAACCTGCTCCTCTAACACATCTACCACCTGGAAGGTCTTTCTGCTCCACTCTCTACCTCAACCTTGGTGGTCCATCCAGAGTCTCCCTGTCAGTTACTCGAACGGTCAGATAATCTCTAGAGAGATGTCCCCTACCATCCCACAAGTTGAATCGCCTTTCACTAGGATGATTGGATTTATCCTTAGAGCCATGTACTTCCAAAACCATTTCTTGGGTCCTCCTATGACGTCTCCCACGTCCTGATCCCTGTTCCTGACATCGGCTCTGTTCTCCCGAGGTCCCCGCACATGCCACCCTAGTGCTAACTTCCATCAGTTGTCTCTGCTCTTCCAAGAAGCCCTCGATAAATGAGGCACACTCAAGTACTCCACCAAAAATTGGAATTCAAAGAGTCTTGATACTAGCTCTGATGTCCTGTCAAAGACCACGCTCGATGGTCTGAGATCTGATGTACTAATCCCTGACCATATCCATCGAATACCTAGAGAGGTTGGTGAACCTCGATGAATAGTCGGATACCGTAAAAATTCCATGCTGGAGATGAATAAGCTCCTGGATGTGCAATGTTCTCAGTATAACCAGAGAAAACTCCTCCTTGAAGAGCTGCTAAAACATCATCCACAAAAGAGTCTAATCATTGTGAGCCTATAGGGTCAGACTCCACCATCGACCCACCAAACCCTGAAGAAGGCCCGCTTCTAGGATCACCATCTGGTCCACTAGTGTCGTCACGAGATGGAAAACACTAGTCACTGCCTCTAGCCAGTCCTCATCCGCCTGAGGGGCGGGCTTGCCTCGGATCATGAGGGGTCTCTGTCTCTCGAACTTATGGAGCATGCTCAGCCTACACCCCTCGTCGGTCGGTACTGCAGGTTTCAAGGGATGCTCCAATTGTGGTGGTATAGCCGGTGCACCATCTGGAGGCAACGCCTGGGAAACTGGCCCATATATCGAAGCCTCATCACTGAATGGGTCATTCTCATGATCGCGCTAGCAAATCCTAGCTGGTATGTGTCACAGAGGCCTCTTGTAAGGAACAATATGTACCATGGTCAAAGAGTATAAATAGATAGCTGAAACAAAGGACATGGAAAACACAACCCATTCCTATATGATTTAATTACCAATCTCTTACTTCCCCCACAACTGGGGTTTTCATGTACCGAGTTGAAAAGAAGGTTATAAGAGTCATGGTTTATGGATACGTTGGCCTCCCGTACAAACAATAGAGCCTCTGGCCTAAATACAAAGCCCGAAACACTTAACACTGTGGCCCCAAACCAAACTCACAGACTCCTGGTTCTAAGGTAGAACCAACCAGCACTGATACCACTTTTTCACGACCCAACCCAGTGGGGCCCACACAACATCTCCCAAAGCCCACCTCCAATAGGCCAGGGGATGGAGACTAGCACCGAGTAGGTATATTTCCAACATGGGAGGCATTTACTCAGTACCTGTACACACACACACATCTCCAATCCCACAAATGCAGAAATGTAAAAGAACCACTATGGAACAGAATGCATGAATATATCTAAACCCAACCCAAAATGTACGACCGAAAGTAATGTAGTGAAAGTAAACTAGGCCAGAATACAAGCCCACCAAAATCAAGAGTCTGAAAACTACAAAGTCCAACCTGTAAACACAATGTGGTACTGGGACTACTGCTTGTAGTCGTAGGAACACCTCAGCCTGTAGGTGACTCCGAAGGCTCGGTCGTGTCCTGGTTCTCCCTGGACACTGTAAAAAGTATGCTCATCTTCACAAGACACGACACATGGGGGAAAATCCCGTTCTGTGGTGAGTATATCAATACTCAGTAGAGGACACCAAAAACTACAAAGAAATACACAAAGGAAAGGCACATTCGACTGTAAACAATATATGTATAATGAACATATAATAAGAGAAAAAATCCATATATACTCCAACCCCTGACCTATAATCTAGATACAAGTCACACAACTAGTTACCCCCCTATGGATTAAGTTTGCAGATTCCACGAAACACTCATCCAGGAGAACTCACACCACGAGTTCGATACCTCTGGTGTAATCCGTTCGAGAAGTAATGTTCATTGGGAAAATCCACAAGAGATAGATAAACTTATTTGGAGAGAAAACACTCCAGAGAGTGGAACGATCACAATACATATATGAGGATCAATGCCAGGTCCTTGGCGTATACCGCCACTCATCCAGATTCACCCGATAGGTAGATAATCTGCGTCCTGTGGGAATAGTGACATCGATTATTTAACTCTACCTAGGTTCATAAATGGATAGAGGATCTCCCACCGGCCATATAGTAGGGATACCTAACTCTATCTCAGAAAGTCCTGCTAAAGGGATCATACTCTTATAGAAGGATATGATACCCGGCCTTTAGAGGAACGGGAAAAAGGGGGCTCTAACCCAAATTAAACTTGTCCCTGATGTAACATCCAAGGTTTATAAGGAATAAATCATTTTAATATTTATTAATATTTACGAATTTAATATTAATTTTACTTTAAAGGGGTTTTTATGTTCGGTAGCGTACCCGATACGCAGCAAAGAGTTTCTTTGAAATCATGGGTTGCACACTAGTAATAAAATAATATTATTTTGGTAGTTAACACGTAGTCGTTGTATTGGAGGGAATGAATGGAAGTTACTAAAATATTACTATATAAGTTTGTTAAATGTTTTTACATTTATCCAATAGAATATAAAGGCTTAAAATACAAAACGAATTCAATTTTAGGCATATATACTCTAATATTCACTAGTGGTCAACTTATTGCCTTTTGATGGAGAACCATCATTAAATATAGTATTGGTCACTCTTATACATTCTGTTGGACCAAATAAAACTATACATTAGAATCGGGACATCAAAATTTACTTTGTGTAAATCTTTGGTATTTTTCCGATAAAGTTCATATTTTAATGAATAGTGAAAATGTTGTATTTTAATTCAAAACCTATTTTTAATATAATTTATTTATATCATTAGATTATATTTTTAATTGGTTTTAAAGTTAAATTAGAATATATTTTTACCATTTAATCCGATGGTGGTCGTTGGAATCAATTTCACTTTGAAATTGGACTTCAACTACTGTCAATCTTTTGATACTTATTGTTTCATCAAAACACGCTATTTGCTCTGACAGCGGGAATTAATTACTAAGTTAATTAATGTAACTTATATGTTTTGAATTTTTTAAGATAGAAATCATTTTTGAATCTAGAATATCAAATATATCATAGGGTGATGTTTTCGTATTTATCTGAAAAACATCAATTTTTTATGAATAGTGAAACCACTAAGTGGTACTTATAAAAACTGATTTTTCGTTTAAAGGAAATTCTACCACCTCTATGTTTTCAATTTCAAAAATCTGAAATACAACGTTGTCATTATGATGAAAAATGTGGTTCAATTGGATTAAAATAATTTTTTGGTGAATAGTAACTTTTATGTTTTTAATCGCGATTAGAGGTAATTATTGTAATTTAAGCTAAAAATAATGTTTTAATAATATGAACTGACCTTGAAACATGTCCTACCCTTATTGGATGTGTCATGTCCGACCCTGAAAATCCATGGGTCAACATGGGGACCCCATGGAGCCACTTTGGTGGGAAAATAACATTAATAACTTTCTATTTAAAGTTAAAATTAAAATGTCACAAACATGAGTTGTTTTACTAAAACAATTTTTAAATGGGGTTATACAAGTCATATTTTTGACTATAAATATTCATTAGTAATCTAAAATTATTTCCCACATCATGATATTTTTTTATAATTTTTAGACTCTAAATAAATTAAATTATTTATGACACCATGATGATGCAGTGATTACCTCATTATTTAACGATTTAAATAAAATGAAAAGATAATGTAAAATCTAAGAACTACACATGTCAAAAACCTATTGGATGGGTCGATTTCGAACTCTTAGAACCTTATCCTTGAAATATAAAATTTTGGGACATTTTAAATCCGAAAAGAATTTTATAATAAAGTAACCTTTTATAACATTCCATGAGTGCCCCTCCTCTCCTCTTATAAAAGGACCCCACCTCTACCACCTTACCCACACCTCTAAAGCCTTTGGATCAGCCAAACCCTGCCCATTTTGTCTCTCCAAATCCTTCTATCACTCCTTCAATCCTCACTTTGGGCATAAGTCCTCCCATGGAAGCCTTTGATCTCAAATCAAAAAGAGTTACCCGTTTTAAAGGTAGTGTTTTCTCTTGTGTTCATATGTTTTATTTTGCTTCTCCAAACCTCTAAAATATTTTTATTCCTTTATTTTGTAACAACACCAGTATCTTAAATATACTAGGATGTTGTTATAAGAAGTATTCTAACTACACTTACACATACCTATATATAATGGTTAAAGAACATACTATTTTTGTGGAAGGTGAATTTCTACCTCACGAAACGACGATTGTTCAACACTCATATAACAACTTAAAAGGTGTCCATTAAGATGTCACTACATTTATATATGATATATAATATGTTTATGTTTTACTTAAACTTCTTTATTTTTCATTTATGACATACCTTTAGGGTTTCCATTATGGGTAAACGTGATATCTTCATTTTAGGAAGTGGGGACTACTGCCCTCTCGAAGTGATTTGATTCGTTAATACCATATTGGTACGTATAAAGGATAGATTTTATGATATTATATATAATACAATACTGGAATTATAATCCATTATGTATCATTATGTTTTAATTCCATTAAATATGAAATAGAAATGGAAGTTGCGTTCATGTGTACGTACGGCTTACCGTCTCCATGAGCGGTGCATTTCATTTCTTACCTCTAAATGTTATGTAATATTATAAATGCATGTATATACTCGATATATATGATATATATTATATATACATCATGAGCATAACTTTGGATATAATGGATACATGAATAACTTGTAATTATAAAGAGCATATTTTTTACTCAAGTACCAATGATCGTTAAAACGACCGTTATTAACATAAATAATCAGATAGTGTTCATGACATAGTAATAAGTGATATAAAAGGAATAATGAACTTGAAAAAGGTTCTTAAGCAAGTATAAATTAACTCATGTTTATTATTCAGGACATTAAATAACGATCGAGTCAAGTCGGGCCTGAGCTATGGGACTTCGTCTCAATCTCCTTTCATTGAGGCATATTATGTTTTATACATAACATACTTTTATACGGTGTATAAACCCCTTTGACTATTAATTTTATCCAAAAGGAATATTTCTATATGAAGAGTTTTACTAAATGGAAAAGGGGCATGTTTTTTTCGTACGTATGCGGAGATAATGACTTCTTCGCCGCTGTGACCATTATTTGAGTTTTGGCTTCCTCTACAAGCCATACCTTTTATTTGAATGAAAAATAAATAACATGTTTTACTTTTATTTAATTTTGGTATTTAAAATGATTTTTATAATGTTTTTATATCAATGTGTTGTATTGATATCTTGTGATTGAAAAGTGGAAATGTTATGTTTCCTTTATGAATGTTTTATTTGATATGATTATGTTATGGTTCTTGGGAATTATTATAAAGACGGGTGGTTCCGTGATAAACTAAGGACGGGTGAGCCCGATATAGCTCTCCAATGCATTGGGTAACGTGAAGGGGTTGAACATTGAGGTTTCTCCGAATAGATTTAGGGAATATACTGTGATGGGTATTCCAAACGTAACCAAGAGGGTTACTCCCTACGTAAGAATGTTATGAATTCCTCAAGTTACCTTTATGTCTTATGATTTCTTTGATTTATTCATGATTTGATGAGGTATGTTACAGTGCTTATGCTTTATGGGTAAAGTATGATTTCATTCTTATGTATATATATACTCATGTTTCCCTACCATATTTTTATATCCCTTACTGATCTTTTTATGCGCATCCCAAGTTTTTGAAATGATTTTCACAGGTCAAGGGAAAGGTACATGATGTGATGATAGTGTCAATGAAGTGTCAACAAAGAATCCATGTTTTATTTTAAATATGTTTCCATTAATGGGAAAAAAATGAGTACTAACTTTTATGTATCCACATTGATTAAATGTGGAATGTAATTCATGTATTATGATCTAATTCTCTAAAACTCTAAACCTGAAATGATCATCTACGTGTATTCTTGATGTATCTCAAGATTAAGTAATGTATAAGGCTGGGGCCTTATAGTTGGTTTCAGATGCCGGTTTAGATAACTTTAAGAGTTATAATTATATTAAATGATTATCCAAAAATATATATTTTTATGGTCGAATTTAAATGATATAGAATTTGAAGATTACCATGTTGCTTCATCTAAGACATGTTTGTTCAGAATGGTTTTCCGCAGAGGAAACATGGAAGCAATGTTAGGAAGGCATATAGAAGGAAATAACCTTCCGAATCAGCATGCTAAGATGGTAATAATTGGAACTAGATAGTTTGTTGTAGTATTGGCACAGTTAAATGAAGCGATTAATGGTGGTGGTATCCATGCACGAGATCAGCCAGATCAACCGTAGAGGAACATGTCAGTGGAGGAACATTTCATGAGGAAACATCCCCCATCATTTAAAGGATCATCTGACCCTATGCTATCTGAAGGGTGGATTAAAGAACTGGAGAATATTTTCTATGTCATGGGGTGTTCATACAATCAAAAGTTTAGTCTTGCTATTTACCATTTGGAGGGTAAAGCAGATCAGTGGTGGCCGATGGTTAAAAATATCAGTGATGTTAATGAGATTGATTCCCTCGACTGGGATGAATTCAAATGTATGTTTCTTGAGAAGTATTTTCCTAAGGTTGTTCGACTTAGGATGGAAAAACAATTCTTGGATTTGAGGCAAGAGGAAGGCTTAGTGGCTTCCTATGAAGAGAGGTTGACTCGATTGGAAAGGTATGATCTAAATTTTATCTGAGGCCTTGATAGTAAAATCAATAGTTTTTACTCAGGATTAAAGCCAAAATATCGAAGGTCATTGGCATCTCGTGAGTTCAAAATTTATTAAAATCTTGATCGATGTGCTGAGAAGGTGGAAATGGAGTTTGCCGATGATCAAGTGTTCTATAAAAACCAGTAGAAGAAGAGACCGAGGTGGCAGGATAAAGGAAATAATTCTTCAAAAATGTCTGACAAAAAGAAAACTAAGGTTCTAGTTTGTGATAAATGTGCTAAAATCCATGCTGGGGAATGTCTTCTGAATTCTGGAAAGTGCTACCGATGCGGTAAGATGGGACATAAGGCTCGTGATTGCACTGAAAAAGAATAGGGTGAAGGTATGAACAAATTTGATTTACAGTTTGTGAAATGTTTTAAGTGCAATGAGATGGGTCACTATGCAAACGAGTGTCCGAGAAAGATCTCGAGTGATGGGAAGCAGTTAGACTACAAGGAGAAAGGGGTGGTGAAATCCTTTCCAACTACATCAGCAGATGTTGGGCCATCAAATGATGTGGTATCAGGTACTTTGTTTGTTTTTTCAGATTATGACAGCGTGTTGTTTGATTCGAGGTCTACACATTATTTCATCTATGAATACTTTTCTAGTAAAATGGGAATACAATCTCAAGAAATGACTCCTGAACATGTGTTAAAAACACCTGGTGGAAATGATGAGGCAAAAATAATTTATAAGAATCTTACTATCCTTGTCTGTGGAAAGAACCTACTTGTAAACCTTATTTTTTTACCTCTAGTAGAGTTTGATGTTATCCTGGGTATGGATTGACTCTCTATTTACCATGCTAAGATTGACTGTAGAGCTAAAGTAGTTTATTTTCAGAAAGAATTTCAGTTTGTGTACAATAATGAACCCTTACTGTTTATAACATATCAAGAGGCTGAGAAACTTGTAAAAGATGAAAATGAATGTTACCTTGCACATATTGTTGAAAACAAGGGAACTGTTCAGATTAATGATGTGCTAGTGGTAAATGAGTTTCATGTTGTTTTTCCTGATGAGTTGCCTGGAATAATACCAGATCGGGACGTTGAGTTTAGTGTAGACTTAGTTCCTGATTCTAATCCAATTTCAAAAACCCCTTATCGAATGGCTCAAATTGAACTTTTAGAGTTGAAGGAGCAATTTCAAGATTTATTAAGGAAAGGGTTCATTCGACCTGGCACATCACCATGGGGTGCTCCTATTTTATTTTTTAAAAAGAAAAAAGGTTCAATGAAACTTTTCATTGATTATAGAGCCTTGAATATCATCACTATAAGGAATAAATATTATTTGACTAATATCGATGATTTGTTTGATCAGCTCTAGGGAGCTCAGTATTTTTCAAAGATTGACCTGAGATCAGGGTACCATCAGTTGAAAGTAAAGGAAGTAGATATTCCAAATACCGTGTTTCATACATTATATGGCCATTATAAATTTGTAGTAATGCCTTCTGGGCTAACCAATGCACCTGCTATATTCATTGACTTAATGAATAGAATTTTCCATGAGTTCTTGGATAAGTTTGTGGTTGTTTTCATTGATGATATTTTGGTGTTTTCTAAAAGTAAAGAGGAGCATGAAAGACATTTAACAGTTATTTTGGAAACCTTAAAAGAAAAGAAATTGTATGGGGAATTCAGAAATTGTGAGTTTTGGTTGCAACAAATTTCATTCCTTGGTCAATTTGTTTCTAAAGGTGGGATAACTATTGATCCTATAAAAACAAAGGTTGTGGAAGAATGGACAAGACCCACAAATGTAACTGAGACTCATATATTCCTTGGTTTGGAAGGCTATTACCAAAGGTTTGGTACAAATTTTTCACGGTTATCTAGTCCAATGACTAAGCTAACTCGGAAGGGTGTTAAGTTTATCTGGACAACAGAATGTGATGATTGTTTTCAGGAACTCAAAAGAAGATTGGTGAATGATTCAGTTTTGGAACTACCTTCCAGGAAGGTGGAGTTTATTATCTACAGTGATGATTCATTGAAAGGACTTGGTTGCATCTTAATGCAGAATTATCAGGTAATTTCTTATGCTTCACGACAGTTGAAAACTCATGAGGTAAATTACCCTACACATGATTTGGAATTAGCTGATGATGTTTTCGCTTGAAAAATTTGGAGGCATCATTTGTATGTAGTAAAGTGTGAGATATATACCGATCAAAAATGTTTAAAATATATATTCACTCAGAAAGAATTGAACATGAGATAGAGAAGATGGCTAGAATTAATCAAGGATTATGATTCTACAATTCCTTACCATTTGAGGAAAGAAAATAAAGTGGCTGATGCTTTGAGTCGAAAAAGTAATGCTTCATTAACGATGTTGCATTTGGAACGTGATCCATTGGTTAAGTATTTGATGTACATTGGCATAGAAGTTGTTGTTGCAGGATGTTCTTCTATTTTGATTCAGGTATCTGTGAAATCTTCTCTATCAGGAAGAATTAAGCAAGCACAGAAGCAAGACAGCGAGTTGCAGAAAAATGTAGAGCTGGTTTAGTAGGGTATGTTTCCTGAATTCAATATTGATAATGATTTTTTTGAGATTTATGAAGAGATTGTGTGTGCCATTTGATTTACAGTTGAAGTGATATTTATTATGTGAAGCTCATAGTTCTCCGTTTTCAGTCCATCCTAGAAATACTATGATGTATAGAGATCTTTGGGAGTATTACTGGTGGGACAGAATGAAAAGTGATATTGCGGATTTTACTGGGAAGTGTTTGACCTATCAACAGGTTAAATCAGAGCAGCAGTTACCGAAAGGGATTCTTCATCCTTTACTAGTGCCAAAGTGGAAATGGGATAATATATCAACGGACTTTGTTGTGTGATTGCCGAAGACAACACGAGGTAATAATGCAATCTGGGTTATTTTTGATCGCTTGACTAAATCTTCTCATTTCCTTGCCATACGAGATACTTTTTCCCTAGATCAAATTTACCATTTGTATCTTAAAGAGATAGTCAGGTTACATGGAGTTCCACTCTCCATTGTATCTGATCGTAATCTCAAGTTCACTTCTAACTTTTTTAAAGGCCTTCAGAAGACGTTGGGTACTGAATTAAATTTTAGTATAGATTTTCATCCTCAATCAGATGGGCAGTCAGAACGAACAATTTAGACTTTGGAGGATATGATACGTTATTGTTAGATGGATTATCAGGGAAGTTGGGACTAACATATTTCTTTGGTTGAGTTTTTTTATAATAACAATTTTCTTTCTAGTATACAGATGGCACCATTTGAGGCATTATATGGGAAGCGGTGTCGAACTCCAGCTTTCTGGGATGAAGTGGATGAAAGGAAGTTGATGGGACCAGAATTGGTAGAAGAGATGGCAGAAAAAGTTCAGTTGATTCAGAAACACATGAGAACAGCTCAAAGCAGGCAGAAGAGTTATGCGGATAACCAGAGGAATGATCTATCTTTCAAGGTTCGTGATCATGTTTTTCTCAAAGTTTTACCATGGAAAAGTGTGATGTGATTTGGTAAGAAAGGAAAGCTGAGTCAAGGTTCATTGGACCATATGAAATTCTGGAGAAAGTTGGATCAGTTGCATACCAAGTGGCTTTACCTCCACGTTTATCTCAGGTACACAATTTCTTTCATGTTTCGATGTTGAGAAAGTACATGTTAGATCCATCTCATGTTTTGAGCCCAGAGGTAGTTTAGTTGGAAGAGAATATATCTTATGAAGAAGAAATAATCTAGATACTTGACCGTAGAGAGCAAGTGTTTCGGAATAAGGTAATTCACCAGGTAATGGTTTTATGTAAAAACCATATGGTTGAAGAGGCAACATGGGAATCTGACAATGCTTTGAGGGATAAATACCCCCACTTATTTTGATAAGTGAATAAAATTACGAGGACTCAATTCCCAAAAGGGGGTAAGGATATAACATCCTAGTTAAATAAAGAATAAAGAATTTTAATATTTATTAATATTTAGTAATTAAATATTAATTTTACTTTAAAGAGGTTTATATGGTCGGTAGCGTACCCGATATGCAACAAATAGTTTTTTTGAAATCTTACATTGCACACTAGTAATAAAATAATATTATTTTGTTAGTTAACACGTAGTCGTTGTATTGGTGGGAATGAATGTAAATAACTAAAATATGATTATATATGTTTGTTATATGTTTTTACATTTATCCAATAAATGATAAAGGCTTAAAATATGAAAAGAATTCAATTTTAGGCATATATACTCTAGAATTCACTAAATGTCCACTTATCACATTTTGCTGGAAAACTGCCATTAAATAAACTTTTGGTAACTCTTATACATTCTATTTGACCAAATAAAACTCTTCTTTATAATCGGGACATCAAAATTTACTTTGTGTAACTGTTTGGTATTTTTCCGATAAAGTTCATTTTTAATGAATAGTGAAAAATGTTGTATTTTATTTCCAAACCTCTTTTTAATCTAATTTATTTATATTATTAGATTATATTTTGAATTGGTTTTAAAGTGAAATTATTATATATTTTTACCATTTAATCCAATTGTGGTCATTGGAATCAATTTCACTTTGAAATTGGACTTAAACTAATGTCAATCTTTTGATACTTATTGTTTCATAAAAACACGCTATTTGCTCTGACAGAGGGAATTAATTATTTAATTAATCAATGTAACTTATATGTTTTTAATTTTTTAAAATAGACATCATTTTTGAATCCGGAATTTCAAATATATCTTAGTGTGATGTTTTGGTATTGTTTTGAAAACCATCAATTTTTGATGAATAGTGAAACCACTTAGTGGTACTTATAAAAATTGATTTTTCGATTAAATGAAATTTTACCACATCTGTGTTTTGAATTTCAAAAATCCGACATACATGGATTTCATTAAGATGTAAAATGTGGTTCAATGGTATTAAAATAATTTTTTGGTGAATAGTAACTTTTAAGATTTTAATCGTGATTACAGGTAATTAGTGTAATTTAAGGTAAAAATAATGTTTTAATAATATGAAATGACCTTGAAAAATGTCCTACCCTTATTCTATGTGTCATGGCCGACCAAGAAAATCCATGGGTCAACATGGGGACCCCATAGAGCCACTTTGGTGGGAAAATAACATTAATAACTTTTTATTTAATGTTAAAATTAAAATGTCACAAACATGAGTTGTTTTACTAAAACAATTTTTAAATGGGGTTATACAAGTCATATTTTTTACTATAAATATTAATTAGAAAGCCAAAAATATTTAAAACATCAGGATATTTGTTTTATAATTTTTAGACACTAAATAAATTAAATTTTTTATGACACCTGATGATGCAGTGATTAGCTCATTCTTTAACGATTTAAATAAAATGAAAAGATAATGTAAAATGTAAGAACTAATCATGTCAAAAACCTATTGGATGGGTGGATTTAGAACTCTTAGAACCTTATCCTTGAAATATATAATTTTTGGACCTTTTAAATCCTAAAATCATTTTATAATAATGTAACCTTTTATAACTTTCCAAGAGTACCCCTCCTCTCCTCTTATAAAAGTCCCCCACCTCTACCACCTTACCCACACCTCTCAAGCCTTTGGCTCGGCCAAACCCTGACCATTTTGTCTCTCCACATAACTCTATTACTCCTTGAAGCCTCACTTTGGGCATAAGTCTTCACAAGGATGCCTTTGATCTCAAATCAAAAAGAGTTACCCGTTTTAAAGGTACTATTTTCTCTTGTGTTCTAATGTTTTATTTTGCTTCTCCAACCCTCTAAACTCTATTTATTCCTTTGTTTTGTAAAAAAACATGTATCTTCAATATACTATGATGTTTTTATAAGATGTAGTATATCTACACTTACACACACCTACATCTAATGTTAAAATAACATACTGTTTCTGTGGATGGCGAATTTCTGCACCACGAAACGATGATTGTTCAACACTCCTATAAAAACTTAAAAGGTAGCCATGAAGATGTAACTACATTTATATATGATATATAATATGTTTATGTTTTACTTAAGCTTCTGAATTTTTCATTTATGACATAACTTTATGGTTTCCATTATGGGTAAACGTGATATCTTCATTTTAGGAAGTGTGGACTACCGCCCACTCAAAGTGATTTGATTCGTTAATACCATATGTGGTATGTATAAAGGATAGATTGAATGATATTATATATGATAAAATACTGTAATTATAATACTATTATGTATCATTGTGTTTTAATTCCATTAAATATTAAATAGAAATGGAAGTAGCGTTCATGCGTACGTACGACTTACCGTCTCCATGAACGGTGCATTTCATTTATTACCTCTAAATGTTATTTAATATTATAAATGCATGTATATACTGGATATATATGATATATATGATATATACATCATGAGTATAACTTTGGATAAAATGGATACATGAACAACATGTAATTATAAAGAGCATGTTTTTTACTCAAGTACCAATGATCGTTAAAACGACCGTTATTAACTTAAATAATTACATAGTGTTCATGACATGGTAATAAGTGATATAAAAGGAATAATGAACTTGAAAAAGGTTCTTAAGAAAGTATAAATTAACTCAAGTTTATTATTTAGGACATTAAAGAACGATCGGGTCAAGTCGGACCCGAGGTATGAGACTTCGTCTCAATCTCCTTTCATTGAGGCATATTATGTTTTATACACAACATTCATTTATATGGTGTATAAACCACTTTGACTTTTACGTTTTTCCAAAAGGAATATTTTTATACGAAGTGTTCTACTAAATGACAAATGGGAAAGTTTTTTTCGTATGTATGCGGCGACAACGAATTCTTCACCGCTGTGACCATTATTTGAGTTTCGGCTTCCTCTACAAGACATAAATTTTTTAAAATGAAAAATAAATACCATGTTTTAGTTTTATTTTATATTGGTATTGAAAATGGTTTTCATAATGTTTTTATATCAGTGTTTTCTATTGATATCTTGTGATTGAAAAGTGTAAATGTTATGTTTCCTTTATGTATGTTTTATTTGATACGATTATGTTATGGTTCTTGGGAATTATTATGAAGATGGGATGTTCTGTGATAAACTAAGGGCGGGTGAGCCCGATATAGCTCTCCAATGCATTGGGTAACGCGAAGGGGTTAAACGTTGAGGTTTCTCCGAAATGATTTAGGGAATATACTGTGATGGGTATTCCAAACGTAACCAAGAGGGTTACTCCCTACGTAGGAATGTTATGAATGCCTCAAGTTACATTTATGTCTTATGATTTCTATGATTTATTCATGATTTGATGAGGTATGTTAAAGTGCTTATGTTTTATGGGTAAATTATGATTTCATTCATATGTATATATGTACTCATGTTTCCTTTCTATATTTTTATATCCTTTACTGAGCTTTTTATGCTCATCCCAAGTTTTTGAAATGTTTTTCACAGGTCAAGGGAAAGGTAAATGATGTGTTGACAGTGTCAATGAAGTATCAAGAAAGGATCCATATTTTATTTTAAATATGTTTCCATTGATGGAATAAATGAGTACTACCTTTTATGTAACCAGTTTGTTTAAATGTGTAATGTAATTCATGTTTTATGATCAAATTATCTAAAACTCTAAACCTGAAAAGATCCTCAACGCGGATTCTTGAAGTAACTCAACATTAAGTAATGTTTAAGGCTGGGGCCTTATACCTGATATGGTGGAAAAGAAGATCACTCCATGTACAGAAAAGTACATGGAATGTAGAAGTTTCACACGCCGTGTCTTCTGACATCGGGTATTGTGTGTGTACAACGACACATGTCGTAATGTTAGTTGTGTAAAACAAAACTAAAAAATGTGTAGAAAGGATCACATGTCATGTCAAAGTATCTGGGGTCCTATCTGGGTACGTTGGCCATCTTCCTGTACAAGGCCTTAACCCATGTATGCAAACCCGTGTAACTGGAACACGGGGTGACCCACATTACTGTTCTCACCGGGCCACATGGTGGAGTACCCGGCTGTGTACTCCACCTCATGTCTATGTGTCTCCTAGATACATTCCGAGTCCCACATAGTCACGTCTACCATGCCGTGTAGGGTCTACACGCCGCGTTCTGAATCCATGTAGTCTATCCCGTGTTTGTGCACTTCCCAGAATACACGCCATGCTTCGGGGAAGTTCCAACTTGTTGTGTGATACATGTCTAACACCCGAACCAATGCTTCCACAACATGTACCACAAAACATGATCTTCGGGATACATGTCGTGTTCTTCAAAATTTTCATGAACATACATTCTTCATCGCCATGCCTCGGGGCAACTCTGATCCTCAATCTGGTCGTCCAATTATCCTGAAACTGAATGGTTGAGGATGTCCAATCATCATGAAACCAATTCCTTTATTTTTGGGCCTCTGATTATTCATGAAAATGCATTCTGATTCACCCGCATGAAGAACGCTCGAAGAAAAAAATCCCAATCATTTTCGATTCATATACTACAACTATCGTCGCATCTCTGCTAGGTCATCATGATATCAGATCTCAAATTCGGGATCGTTGCGTCACAAAATGGATGTGCAACGATCCATTGTACTTTTCCCCATGAAGAATATGAAGAATGAACAAGAAAATGAAATGGGAACAAAATAAAAAAGAAAATCTAGGGGCGACCCTCCTCCATCATTCATCACGGCGTTGATCCGCTCCCGTTTGTAGGATCAAACGAAGCAGAATCAAAACAATAATCTAACATTGATTTATTTCCCCAGATCACCCTAATAAAAACCATCCATCCAAAATGTACGAATCCGTGGAACTACCAGTTCATGGGTTGATCTGGGATCGTCGTTAAATCCAAGAACATGGGAGAAGAATTGAAATAACAGACCCTACCTCAATCCGGTTGAAGAACGATATCTGTGTTGCGTTCGTTAGTGAGGTTTGTCAGATCTAAGACGCGTCATCGTCACCTACCAACGGTTTCTACTCCGATGCTCCAAGAGGATCTCTCTCAACTCGATGGGTTATGAGGCTAACTTTGTGAACATTCTATATGCAGTTATTTAAAAGGGATGAAATAGGTTGACGCGCCAAAAGGAAACTTTTAAATAAAATAAATTATTATTTTATTTTATTTCCATTAAATGTTCAAAAACTAACTCTCATAGCTAAATCATGTCGATCGATGTTAGGCCTTTCCTAAGGTAAAGTCGCTGATAGAAACACAAAAATTCTCT
This sequence comes from Viscum album, assembly GCA_963277665.1. Classification (NCBI taxonomy): domain Eukaryota; kingdom Viridiplantae; phylum Streptophyta; class Magnoliopsida; order Santalales; family Viscaceae; genus Viscum; species Viscum album. Next base: position 1,818,727 of record OY728127.1, read on the forward strand.
CAGATTTCTGATCCGGGCAATCATTTAAATGTTATTCCACTTTTATAGGAAAACAACTTATGCACACTGTAATTTTTTTTTATTTGTTTCAAAACATTATTCCAGGCACTCTGGGCCTTGGAATCGCACACCGTATAAAGGTATGGTCTAGAAATAATTCTGTATAATATTTAAAAATAAAAAATGGAATATCTAAGACATTACACAATATAGAGAAGTCTTGAACGTTTTGTTCTATTCAATAGTGATTCGAAGAGTATATTGGGTTGTGTGTGAATGTATAATGAAAATGTATCATATTATACATCACATAAGAAGAATTTTCGTGAAAAAAACTACCCAATGCATTCTCTGGAGTTGGTTATAGTGATCATAAATTTTAAAATATTCTTACATTTTCTCTTTGGTGAGAAGTGTGAAATATATATGGGTCAAAAAAATGAAAGTATATATTCACATAGATTGAACATAATACTCCCCAATGATTATGGTTAGAGATTATAAGAGATTGGGACTACTCAATCCACTACCATTCTTGGAAATAGAATATGATGGAAGAAACTCTAGGTGGATTGGATCCATCAATTCCATCATTGGTGATAATTGATGGGGGATATTAATTTTCTAGATTTAAAAATAAAGGACATATTTATCCTTAATTAAGGAACATTGAAAATCATTTTAAAACGGATTTCCCAACAATCCCTTTTGGAGATGTTAAAAACAACTAAAAGGGATGACGTGTGATTTTGAAAAAAAATTGGAAGTTATTGAAAAATGGTAATCCTTGAAGATCAATGTTAATGAATAATGTGTTTTAATATTTGGTTCATGATAATTTTTACCATATATTATTGATTTAAAGAAGGAGTTTTTGGATAATGTACATAGATCAACCTTCTCCATCCATATATAAAGTAAAAAAGATGTATCAAAATCCATGAAAGAACTATAATCGGGGTTAAATTAAGAATGGGATCAAAAAATATAAATCAATATTATTTTTTTTAATAAAGTCACGAAGGAAAAAACATGTGAGGATGAAACCATTATCCATATCTACATGGAAATGATAAAACGTTACCATAGACCATGTTACTCGTCTTTCAAAGACTTCTAGTGGAAATTATTATATCTGGGTTGTGTTGGATTATCATAAAAATAATTCAAACATTATTTCTATTTGAGAGGACTTATAACTCGATCAAAACTCATGAATATAGATTGGATATGTTGTGTGTTTTCATAGAAAACCATAATCAATTTCATAATATTGATATTATTGATTTACAACCATATTATGGAGGAGTCTCTAAGAATAATATAAATTTTGATTTGAGCTTCATCATGATTTAACTCCCTCATGTTGATGTCCAATATGAGTGTCCTATCTAGAAACTCTAGGACCAAAAGATAACATGCCTAATTGATGTCAAAGAATAATAGGATGAACATCATTTTGTTTTAGAGTTATCACACAATTACTGTTTCAACTAAAGCATACAAATATACCCCTTTGAATCCCTTTATGTGAAGAGTTGTTAAAATCGTATATGATGGCATAATCGTGGTGAATATAAACTATTAGGTTTTAAAATGGTTTAAGATATGGTGGAAAAGGAGACGTCCATTCATCCTCATGTCAAGTCTTCTTAGAGTCGAAATAAGAGATATGATGACAATAATCAATGTTACCTATAGGTTTATGTGGTAAACATGTCATTTCTCAGTAAATATCAAAGGAATAAATTCATGATATTTTAGAAGAATGGATAGCATAGTCCAAGTTTCATTGGCCCTTTGAGATCCAATATCACTTCAGAGTGGTGGAAAATCGATTGGAAATCTCATATAACATATTTGAAGTACATAATGTATTCTATATATCCCTGTTGAGGAATTACATACTAGATTCCTCAAACGTACTCAATCGAGAGGTGGTATGTTTGGATAATTATCTCTCATGTATGGATCATCCATTGAAGATGATGGACCATTGAGATGAAGTTCTACAAAATTTTAAAATTCACCTAGTTAAAGTGATTACAAGAAACTAATTGTTTGAAGAATCAGAGTTGGAAATAGAGTACGTTATAAATTATAATTACACAAAATTGTTTTTATGGTGTGAATTTTCAATTTCGTTTGAGAACTTTATAAGGGGGTAATATTAAAATGACCCAAATATTTTTTAATAAAACTCCCCTTATGATTTAATTAAATGAATTATTATATATTATGGTTATAGATAACACATACACAACATTAGTTTTATTATATCTTATAGTATTTAAAATATAATAATGAACCATTACCATTGATTATATAGATATTGAAAAGTGATCATATGATTATTATAAATATAGGGTTTTAACAAATCCTATTGACATAGAAAAAGAAAGTGATGGACACAACTGTTATGATCATACCTTATGAAGCCCATTTACCAGATAATCCATGAGAGATAACATCAGTATGATTTTCCCTTTATCAAGATGAAGAAGAAATATAATAACATAAGTATGCGTGAAACCTTTTACGAGAGAATTTCATGCTAATCGAGATCACCAAACAAACCATATATATCGAAGCAGCTAGTGAAAGTGTCATTACGGTACGCCTTACCCTTTGGGTGGTTTCATGTGTATTAAATACATATGTATCAAGACATTAATAATATGATTATTTATATTCTATATTTTAAGGAATATATTTTCTTTTTATTATTTGAAAATAATAATTGATTTTTATTTTTATACTATAAAAGAAAAAAATTATTTTCAGATAATTCACAATTATGGAATTTATTATAATGATTCGATAGACTTTTTATATAAACAATATTTAAAAAAATATATTTTTAATAATTTTTATTATACATAAATTATAATATAATTTTCTGATGTCAAATTAAAATTTTATAACGGATTGAAAACAATTATTGTAAAAACCCTTCATTTTTCAATAAATTTTTATTGTTAATTTTAAAGTGAAGATTAAAGAATATTTAAAATTATATTGAAAAATGAATATTATTTTTGTAATTATAAAAACAAATATATCATATGGTGATTTTTTCTAAATTTGTTTAGAGTCGAATGTTTCGGTAAAAATTAAAAACCCTATAAATATACTATGTGTATTATGACTTCATAATGACTCAAAAATGATGTAATAAATCACATAAAGGGTATCCACGAAAAAATAAATGTTTTAAATTTAATATAAAATGATTTTATTTTTTTATGATTAATTTCATAATTCCATTACAGTTCCACCAATACCATTAATATATTTTATGGTTTAAAAATCATTATTTTAGAGTATGATTCTATTCCACATCCTCAAGTGTATGATTATATTATTTTGGGAACATGTACATCTATAATAATATAAAGGAAACTCCTTCTGAAGTAACAATGAGAAATAACCATGGTATTGTTTATGGTTTTTGTTATTTTAGTACATGGAGTATAAAACCTTTTTTTGGGATATAATAAATAATTCCCCTCTATTTTCTTTTATAACCCTTGAAATATCTCATTTATCTTCACTAAAAATTCTTGTAAATCTTCCATATGCTTCCCTCTCATCCCTAGAGTTCCTCAAAAGCTCACCCACCCTCTCTAGAAACTCCTTGAAATAATTTTGAGTCACACTCTCAAAGGTAAGGGATTTCTATCATCTCCTTTTTATTTAAGAATGATTTTTGGCCTCAAGAATTCAATTTGGAATGTATGTGATATATTATTATATATCCAACTTAAAAAAAATTATTTATAAATGATTATATACCCGTTAAATCTCATTATTCCCTCTCATTAGTTTTTGTGTACCCATGTTACCATTCAACAATTTATTAAGGGATATTTTCATTGACCTCATTATTCCAGATTCATGATTACATTTTTCCTTATATTTTCCATTACTATTGTTAGTATTTATTTATACATGAACCTATTACTATAAATTTTCTTTCTAAATGATGAATGACCCATTTCGCTCTCATCACCCAATTTTTTTCATTTTTATGCTATTCTGTTATGATGACACAATTGCACCATGATTTACCATGCTAATAAAATTTTATAGTCAATACATTACTATTTCTTATCAAGGTTTTTCAATATTATACATTAATAATTCATTTAATTTTTACTTACAAGTATTTATAAAAAACTCCTTCATCTTTGAACAAAATATAATGGTATAATAATCCATGTGGTGTGATCTATGTGGTATAATTAAGCATGAGAATGAATTGAAGGCGATGGTTGAACCAAAAATTATTTATAAGTCCAATGCATTGGGTAATATTTAATATCAATATAATTCTTGTTGGGATAGGGTGTAAAGAATGATGATTTATCAGACTTCTTCTACCACGATGTATTGTATATTATCCTTTACCAATGTTTATGGTGTTGTATTTTAAGTTTATGACTCATTTCCCATTTTAAAATTATTTATTTTAACACTATATCATGTCTCATTGTTCATTTTCAATATTATTACTCCATTTATGGACCATTTATATTCATATATACTAACATGTATTACTTTATTCGTGTTATGACATGTTTATTCTCTTCCTGGGATCTATAGATCACCCCTTTATTATGTATGTCCCAAAGTTATCCCATGTATTTTTTTAGTAAAAGCATGTTAAAGGTGGTTTCAACAAAGGTGATTTATTTTAAATTTTCCATTTTTATTTAATGAAAATATCTATCAAATATAGTAGACATATCAATGATCGGGATTGTATTATGTGTAATACAATGTTATAAATAATTAATTAATATGTAATATATAGAAAGATGGTCATACTCCTATCACATACCATATTCAGAAAATTCATGAAAGTATTGTAGACTATAAATGTATAGGAATTTCGTTGTGTTAAGGGAATATAAATAATAATATATATTCTTCTCATCCTTTATACTAAAAATGATAACATTGAATCTAATATTTCAATTCCCCTCTTTCATGGACGAGGAGTTTTCATTTTCCATTTCCACCTTCAAGGATGGTCATAAATCTGTTATTTTTGATATATCATATTTCAACATATGTATCATAAAATTTATCATTTCTTAGAACTATTATATAAATATGATATTATATAAAATAAAACATCTTCATGCTTGTCATAAAAATTATCAAGATAATTTAACCATATTGATTAACATTTTATCAAATGAATCATTCTCATATCTAAAAATAATAATATATGGTGCCATTTAAAATTTTGAAATTGTATTAATACATTTTAATTCCAATTATAGAGTGTCAATTCAATTTGAGAAGAACACCAATTATTATAATCATGGGAACTTACCATTAAACATTTGAATGAACTATAATGGGAAAATGAAACTATAATTTATAAATCATCAAAATGGTAATAAATAAACTTAATTAAATTTTTATATATAATTTAAATTTAAATTTTTTTATGAATTTATTAATTAAAGAATCTTATTTTATTATACAGTATTTTGTTTAAACGTATATTACTCTTTCGTACATTATGTAATGGTATTCTTGACCCCAACTCCCTTCCAATATATTATACCTCTTTCATGAAAAATTATAGTATGTATAATACTTTTAATGTTGTTTCAATATAATTTCATTATTTCCAATTTTCATTTTGGTAATATACATGAATGAAAATTGAGTTTTTGACCAATACAATGAATTTTCTCCCAAATACCTTTTGCTTCCAAAACACAACTTTACTTCTATTGAAATTGTTTCTTCATCACACAATATTGATGTTTCTTATACCAAGAATGTCAATCATTTTTTCATTTTGGAAACCCATTGATTATTCATGAATGTATGATTTAAAAAATTCATATAAAACCCATTACTTTATTTTTATTTTTATATTACTATGATAAAAATAAATCATATATGGCATGAATGATAATGAATATGTTCTAATTTAATGGTTGTACATAGAATTATAGATCCCTCCAAGTCATTGTTTAATGCGATGTATCTCAACATATAATGTTAATTACGTGTGAACATGATTAATTCATTGTTCCAAATTATGTTGATATGATTATGGACATATTGTCCTTTTGAAAATGATGTGATAACTGTTCACAACTATTTGGGGAAATTTTAACTACTAAGAAATGATTTTTCATTTATATTAATTTCCTCAATTCAACCCATTATCTAATGTTTCATCTCATGATTATGATTATGAATCAATTATTTTTTACGATGATGAAGACAATGATTTTCAGTCATGTTATATTTATTTATGTTCCTTGTTCATTTAGTTTTTGGTGAATTATTCAACCCCTTTCATTAATGTATATCCCTTGGTAACTACTTATACTCATAATAACATGATACATTAAAGGAAATTATGAATTATTAAAATAAATTTTTATATAATTTCATTCTCAACTTATGTATCACACAAATTTTATGAGGAAAATAAAACCCTTGATCCTAGATTTATATCTCTATTACATGTGTTATATAATAAAAATGTAATATAATTGTAATAAAATAGGGACTCTATAGTTGATTACAAAGCATAATTTATTTATTTTTTGAATTTGTATAAGATAACATTTGATAAAACCCTAAGTATAAGACTAAGTAAGTTTAAAAATAAAAAAATATTTGTTTTAGAAAAATTATAAACATAGGGAACGCATAAAACAAGCATTTACATTTAATTAAGTGAAATAATAAATTATTTATTCATGTTTTATTGAATTACATTTTGTTGAAACATTTTATATGTTAGAAAATGATGGGAACCTAATGAAACCATGAATACAACCCATGCGAGGGACACTATGATTATTTACAGAATAACATGCCTAATTATAGTGGTGGTGGTTTTCAGAATTTTATAGTGATGTACAATCAGGGGTCTTGAGATATTAATAATAAAATGAACATGGTGGAACTTACTCATTCACTGAGGTAGAAGCTATTGGATATTGAAACATTAATTTTTAATTGAACTTTCACATTCAGTATATCTTATTGTTCTCAAAGTGTAGAAATGTTGGTTCACTAAAAAATGAATATCTTGTTTTTGCTCCACTATTCTGGGAAGGAGAAGGTAACACTTTCCATCATTAATTTTTATGTATAGGATGATTGGTGGCGGGAGTTGATGGAAAACATTAAGAATAATGATATAATAAAGAGATGGAGTGGGAACGCGTTAAAAAAATATTTCTTAACTATTATTTCCCTCAAACTCATCATAATATAATGGAGGGATAATTCATTGAAGTGAAAAAAATGAAGACGGATCATTCCATAATTATTACAAATAGTTAAGAAGGATTTAATGGTACACCTGAGAATTTTTTATCAATAATTAGAGAAAAATAGATAGAATATATAGTCTTTTAAAACAATAAAATAAAAATTATCTAGATATCTATGACTTATGGAGTTATAAAGTAGTGGTTATTTATTCTATAAATCTGTTTATGGTGTTTGGATAATGGTACCATTGAAATGGTGATAATAAATAAATGATAGAATTTCAAGATACAAGATCTATTGAAAATGGAGGACTGAAATCTCAAACACGCACCTGTTAGAAATGTGGGATGAAGAATCATGGGAACTGCCAGACTGTGATAAGGGAATTCTAAAATTTTGGGAGTTAGGCCCTCTATCTTCATGAATGATGAAAATAAAGAAAGAATATGGCCAATGTGAGGGAGGATATGAGATAACCACACATGGATCAAATAATAAACTATGTGGGGATAGGGAACTAGGAAATCTAGTTTAATAAACCTAATTTCCCTTAAGTTATTCAATTTTAGAAACCACCACAACCAATGGTGAAATTGAAACATTATGCCATCACTACTGCTAACGAGGGGAATTAAAATGTATTCATAATATTTAAACATCATATTCCTTCAATAATTGAAATTTTTTTATTGGTTTATGGTTCGTAAACATGCCATTATATCATAGATGTTTACTATTAAAATAGAATCAACACTCAGATACCCTTTAGTAGATACATCCCTAAAAACACCTACTGGTTCTATCAATACAAACCAAGTGCTAGACTCTTCTCTAGTTGGTGCATATATGAAGATTATTCCATCTAATAGCACAAATAATCAACTTAGTGGAATTGGATGGTATACTATTAATGGAGAGGATCCCATTTTATGTAGAATACAACAATTATTAGGAAATGGAAATGTCATTCCAAATACCAAACCAACACATTACCTGTTATAATTTCAAGGAAGACAATGAATATCATTTTTGAAATACATAAAATGTGTGAATGTTGTGGACCTATATATGAAGTATGATTTAATCATATGTTTGAGTTAAAAGAAGCTATCTAACTTAAATAAATACCCATTTTTAGGGAATATAATGATGATTTTTTTGAAGATTTACCCAGACTTCCCCCAGATCATCATGTTGATTTCACAATAGAAATTATACCCAGAGAAACACTAATTCAAAAATTACCCAACAGAATGTCCCTAATTGAATAGGATTAGTTCATAAATCATCTTTAAGAAAACATGACTAAATGTTTCATACTCTCTAGTGAATCACCTTGGGGTGAACCATTTATATTTTAAATGAAAAATGATGTCTAAATGATACTATGTATCGATTATCGGGAGCTTAATAAGACCACCATAATGAATAATTATACACATTTGAGGATTGATTAATTTTTTTGACAAAAATGAGGATATTAGTAATTCACAATGGTATATCATAATTTTGGATATAATCAATCGATGGTAAATAAGGATTATTTTTAGAATACTATTTTCTATATAATGTTTGTGCTTCATGAGTTCCTATTGATACTTGTTAGAATTAATAATTAACTTGAATGTTTTTTTTTGTATTTTATTGATAGATACTTTAGAGAATAGCATGAGAAATTGGTGGTATTTTTTAACATTGATATTCTTATTTACGCCAAGAAATAAGAATTACACGAATAACACATACGAATTTTTTTGGAGAGATTAAAGAAAGAGAAATGGTATTCCATGTTCAAAATGTGTTACTTCTTGATGTAGAGGCTCACAATATATTGATACATGATCATAATTGAGGGAATTAATGTTCTAAAATTGAAAAACAAAGGTAACAGAGGAATGAAACAGAACTACCAGTGTCATAGAAATCCATACATTTCATGGATTAAAAGGGTTATGCTATTGTTTTATGAGGAATTTATCATTATTGTTGAATAGTATAACTATTTTAACTTGTAAAGGTGTACTGTATGATTTCTGGTAGAATGATATCAATGGTTCCAGTATCTCATGTATAGGCTAATCACATAACCAATAATCACACATCCAATATTTGGAAAATATTTTGTGATATATTGTTATTCATCAAAAGTCTTCATTTTTTTACTCTAAAAAAATGGTTATATCATATCCTACGCCTCACATGAGATTAAAATCCATGAGAATAACTATTCAAGGCATAATCATGAGCATGGTGCTATTATTTTTTGAAAAAATATGGTGTCACTACATATATGGTGAGAAGATTGACATATATTCTTATCACTGGAGTTTAATGTTTATGTTCACACAAAATTATCTCAACATGAATCAATATATATGAATAATGCTAAACAAGGAGTATTATTTCACTAGTCATTTTCATCTATGGAAGGATAAAATGTTCGAAAATGATATGAGTAGAAAAGAACATACTACTCTAACCATGTATTATTCTTGACCTATTTAAGCACCGTTATCTCAAAATATCTTTATGTAGATATTATTTTTAGTCATGGGAATAAATACTAATATACAGTAATGATGTAACGCTCCATAATTCCAAACTATGTACGCAGAATTTGATATCTTGTATGACACAACACCATTTGAAAAAGGGAATATAATATCCAGTGATTTTATAATACATATACTATTTTATATAAATGAAAAAATTTATGACTTTCAATTCAAGTGGGACTATGTTTAAATATGTCACACACAATAATGGTGATATATTATGGCTTTCATTACATGCAAGACTGTGATTTACCTAAAAAATTATATTATTACAATATTATTATTTAATATAATAAGATATAACTTAAACGTAAAATTTTATGTTATGAATAATGTTAACTAAGTAATAAAATAAATAAGATTTTAACAAATAAAAATTGAATTCATTTCCAAAAAAAATTAGAAATGTGTCACGTCTAGACTGGTGTTCCATGAACTAGTTCCCTATGTGGGTTCGCCATAATTCTTCAGTATTTCCTACCCATATGCCAGAGGATGCGGATATATAGTGGGGGTTTTTAATTAATTCATAGGGATATTATACAATATTATTATCAAATAAAACACTAAAAAAATAATAAACAATATAAAATGCATACAAAATCAATGATAATACCAATATCTTTTGAACAAAAATGCTTGAAATATAATATCCAACTAACATAGATAAAATATCTTTGCAATGCATGTGTCCAGTGTCTAAAATGAAAACTAATAATAAATACACCAATGAAACCCAAACGGATCCTGAACCACAAACAGTTCCCTCAACCAAGAACCATCAACAATTATCCATCCATCATAAGGACGTTTATTTTATGATTTCCTTCACTAATAATGTCAATTCACGTAACAATCAGGAAACCCTAATAGGGTGTGAGTACGATTTAGTAGGCCACAACCAATGGTTTCTAAAATAATATATTTCCGGATAACCATTTATTCAATTATATAAATAATTATGTACAATTCAAAAATAAATAGTTATCACATTATTGTTTATTGTTTTTTTAACTGCATTCACTCTAGGGTTCTCGAGGACCCCCGTATTGAAAAAATAATATTTTGATCATGTTATAGATTGTATTGTTACCCATGAAATATCATATTTTAATACCATCTTGGACTCATATAAGAGATCTATGTATTCAAAATTGATATCATATCTCAGTACCTGATTTGAATATTTATAGAGTTTCAAGTATTCTCATTTGAGGCCACATCTCAGAGTACCTTTAGTAGCATTCTTTAATTCATACATAGTTTCCCACATTACTAGAACAAAATATCATTATTAATATGTCCATATTAACATTACTAAATCTCAATAGAATAACCATTGTCACATTGGAATAAATATATGTATAATATTCATGTTTACATTTATACTTTTCAACTAAATGTATTTGTTCCCATTACATTACTCACAAGTGAATTCCCATGTTTCCATTCATACATAACATATTATAGAGACCATGTTCCCATTATTTTAGACAAAATTAATCAATACAATAATTAATCAACATAAATTATCTTAATGAAGGATTACGTGATATTAAATACACAATTAATTCATTATATCCGGGTTTTTAATTAATTTAACAATTAACTATCTCATATAGATTATTTTAGTACCACATAATTAATTCTAAAATTAATTATCTCGTAGAAATATCCTCAATGACCCCTAATTAATATATCATTAATTATCTCAACCTATACATCCATATCTAGTAAATAATATTCCATTAAATATCTCAACATAAAAGTCATGTTCTTCCACAAAGAAGGGAAACACTATTTCTCAGTGACCAATTCTCTCAACATCTACTAATTAATCCCCCAAATTTTTTTCAATATCACAATTCCTTAAATATCATAATTAGTATTATAATTAAATATATGAGTGGGAATCCCCTAAATATAAAAATTTAATCCCCCATTATTTATCAATAAGGATTCCCTTAATCCCATTATTAACTACCTTATTATTAATCAATAACAAAAATAAAACAATTAATTTATTATCCCAAATAACTAAATCTATTTTGTTCATGAATTGAAAAAGAACACTATATATCCTATTAAATTAATATAAATATAAAAATCATGACAATGAGAATGGAATATTGGGCCACCTACCTTGATTAGTTGATGAAGAAATTCCCAATGAGAATTGTCAAATATTAAGTAGCACAACGACATAAATCCGATCTGGATCTCATATCCCATAACAATGATTCAAAAACACGATATTTTTAATTATAAATATATATCCATAATCATAGATTGAGATTTAAAAATTATATATAGTTATATAAAGTCGTGATAAACTTCCACCGACTGAATGATGGATGAATGAGGATGAGTAGAATAATCGACAGGATAAAATCCTTTTATCCAGAGAGGAGGAGATATTCTATTTGGGACCCAGATATCAAAAAACGTACATCCATAAGCCACGAAATACGCCTAGAGTGCACAATGATTGTGAAATATGAACTAGGTTCGAGTGTGTATTGTAATAGGTATTTCTTAGTGGTTTGGGGAAATTTTAATGTACATTTTGGCCTAATTTATTGCCACACATGGTTTCTTGAGATGAGGCATACTATTTCTTATAACTCTACACCATCAATGAGCTAATTAAATTTTCGATACATGTTTTCCATTTCATGGTTCGGGGTTGGACAGGCCATGTTCCAACCAGGAGAACCCTAACTGTTTAGGGTGACACGGTATCCAAGGATGGGTGGATAGTTTTCTCTAATCACGCGCCAACTATTCACAACATATTTTTCTTCCATTTTAATCAAATTTCACCCAAACACAACCCATGAATCAACCCAAACAATATGTATTATATATTTAAAAAAAATTAACCTAAGTCAAGACTAAGAAAAATCTATTAATGTTCACAATCATACAAAATGAATAAAATAACCATTTGAATATAAATAGAATATTTTTATGATAAACCATATGTTTTATCATAACAAATTAAAATAATTAAAATCAATTAGTAATATTATAGTAATATAAATATTATATTTTCAAAAAAAATCTTTAAATTCATCCAATGTATTTGATATGCATAAGATAAGAACAACCCCAATTTTAAATATAAAAACTATATTGTTATTAATTCAATTTTACCGTCTTTTAATATAGAACCTATTTTAAATACAATATTTTCATCTTTCATGCATATAATACTTCAAAAAAATTAATATTTATAATGGACACATAAATATTTGGTTTTGGTGATTTTTTGGTATTAATATGTGAAGCTACATTTTTTAATTAATAATGAATATTACTAAATTTTAAATCAAAACATATTTTTCTTCTTATTTTATTATAAAAAATATCAATTTTCTAATTGGTTTTAAATAATAATTAGAAAAAAAATTCCACTAATAAAATTTAGGCCATTTGAAATAATTTCACTTCAAAATTGACTATTAAAATATAGTAAATGTTTGAATATTTTTACATTGAAAATCTACTTTGTCATGCAGTTAACATGATTTATTTTAGTTTAATTTCTAAAACATAAGAGATTTGAATATGGAAAAATGGAATCCATATTTCTAATAATAATAATTTATAATTTATAATATGTGGAACATAGTTTTTTTACAAAATATTTTGTAAAGGTAATTAAAATTAATTACAGTGATAATGGTGAAAATTAGATTAACAGCGGACTAAACCATAAACATAGATGTCCAAATAACATATAAACATGTAAAACATCCATTTTATGGAAATATTTGTACCTATACCTAATTTTATATAATATTTACTATTATTGGATCAACTTCTAATTGAAAAAACCTTTGATTAATTCATTTTCTCAAATTATAACAGTGTCACTCCACCTCCACTATAAAATGTCCTCCTCTCCTACCACATCCTCAGAGTTCTCAAGACCATTGGGATCAACCCCGATCATAAAAATAACTCTTCAACATCCATAAACTCATTATATAAGACCCCCTTGTGATTAAATCAATTCATGTAATCGCTTATGTTAAAACTAATATGAGTTTCCCAATGAAGAAGTAACATATTTCTTTAAGGTCTTTTGTTTTACTTCCATTTTCCACCACTCAACTATTATTCATCAAAATTTATATAAAAACCAGTAAAATAAGTTTAAATGTATTTTTTATGTTTTGGGTTCAACCTAAACATACACACACTTCTAACTAATTGGTAACTAATGTACAATTTATTTAAGGTGAACTACCGCCTCATGGAATGATGATTGTTATTTTATTCGATTACCACTATTCATAGATTGGAAATATGATGGAAAAAATTTAAATATTTTATGTATGATAATTATTATTATATATTTTTTTAATTATTTAAAAAATCATGCCATTATATTTCTTATTTTGTTTAAATATGATATCATTTTTTGAGGAAGTGTGGAGTACCGCATCCTCAAAGAGATGTGATTCGTTCACACTATACATGGAACACATAAATAATGGATTTAAATATAGATATGTAACATTAATTAAAATTTAATGATATTAATGAAATATTTAGATTTATTTAAATATATTACATATCAGTTTCATTATTACCATTTCACACACATAAAAAGTGATAACATCATTCGTGAAAATGTGGAGTATCGCCTACTCGACACACAATGATATATTTTACATTAAATGAACTATATATATAATAATATATAATTAAATAATATTTTATTTATTTTATAATTAACATTTTGTAGTGATTGAAGAATCATACCCTCATCCATAAATATTAATTGAAAAATTGGAATCTTACTCATGCTTATATAGGACCTACCATCTCTATGATTGTAATGTTAGATCATTTTTCTTAACTATAATTCATGATCGATCTTAAATTTATATTTTATTTATAAATATAATAAATTTTTATTTATTATTATTATGAAGATGTTATATAATGATACCTTTGACCACAGTTGTCCTGGAAAAGTTGTAATTAACACATAAACTGAATTTGGTAAAATAAAACACAACGTAAACAAAATTGATTAAGTAGTTGTATACAACAAGGTGATAAGTGAGTTAAAAGTTATTATAAACATGAAACTATTCTAATGAAATTTAATTATTAATATATATTTGTTAACCAAGAATATGAAGACATGAGACACAAATCAGAGGCATGTTTTGAGATTTCGTCTCAACTTACAGTCCATTGATACTTATATGTTTTTCTGAACAAATTCTCTATTATACAGTGTATATACATCCATTTCAAATTTTAAATAATTAATACCATTATTTTTATGATATTTTAGGTTTAATATATTGTTTTTAATTAATGTAGATTACAATTTTAATGTTTTAATGCTTTATTAGACACTTTAGAGTCTTTAAAGATTATTTTACTTAAAATGGGTTGAATGGTCACCACTGAAATATCACCTTCATTTGATTGTAAATTTTCCATTGAAGAAATCACGTAATTTGAATCATTTTAAGGCACATAAAACATTACATAGATATTCATATTCTCATGTGACGGATATTATTAATTCAAAAACATACACCATTTTCATACAACATTCAATTTTATTATTATTCAATTAATAGGTTTATTTTTGTAAAATAAATATCATTTACTCAACATGGATAACTAAAAAAGAACATTTCTAATTATTTTATTTGATACATGAAGAATTATTTGGATAGGTATAACATGGGTGGATATTGGTTTTAGATAGATCCTTGGTGAATTGATAGTCATAGGAGATGAAAAAGTTTTCCAAATTAGATAGTTATTTACATGATATAATAAACTATATTGTGAAAGGTATTGAGGGTAATAATTCAATGTTCACAGGAAAACAGTCAATTGAATAATTATACATTTTACGCATTTATTTTATTTTGTTATTTATCTATGAGATATTTCATTGACATATCTATGGTTACATTTCATATCTATTTCAATGATTAAATGTAAAGTGTTTTTAGTTTCAAACACGTACATATTTATGTTAACCTGTCTCCTCATTTGTTTGTTAAGTGTTATCTATTATATAACATTCAATATTAATTTATTCTCATTGATTCACTATTTTTTATGTTTCATTACATTTATTGATAATTTTATATATCCCATATTATGTTTCGCTTCCCATGGTTATAAAGACCAAATATTTGAATATGGATTCATTTATGTTGATTATTTAATTATAAAATGTAAAATATTTGTATTTTATATTTGATAATGTATTATTAGTCACGTGTATATAACCCATATTTCCAATATGGCTAAACTTATCAGTCCATGGGATATTATTCCTTGTAATCATGCCAATTTAATAAAATAATCCAATGGATCCAGGTTTTTCGGGTCGGGGAACTATAGTTGGTATCAATGGAAGTTTTGTATCATCTTTGGAAACTGGATTTTGAAAACATAGATTAGGGAACATTACCTTAATATATAATATAAGGTTATGTGTAGAATTACCCCATTTGTGATTGATAATGTAGATATTATTGTGGGTATACCTATCAACACATCCATTTTTGGATACAACTAGTAGAAGTGGTTCTACCAAAAATGTACCTAGGTGTAAAAACATTGAAAACATGTGTTAGTATTAACTCATTTTAACCTAGTAAATGATAAGTGGCCTTACAGTGAACCTGTATTGATGGGTGATAAACTAAGGATAATTCATGTTTTCTTTAGAAACTATTATGAAGTATTTTAATGATACACCTGATGAAACAATAATTTTTTTATTTTGTGATTATATATGCATAAAATTTTCATTTTATGTGTAGTGTTTCACTAGTTTTGAGATTATAAATTATGTTATTATTTAATCTAGTATATGAATTTTTTTTTGAAATGGTTCCAAGCTAAAGTCATTAGAACTCCACCGACACACATGATCCATCAAGTAATAAGGGTCATATATTTTATGATCATAAGTCATAATTTAGATGACAAATAGTCTACCATTTAGTCTAATCAGATGATAAAATATCATCATATTCCCATGATATTTTTAAATAATTTCTATGTCCAATGGATTTTAAGAGGGAAAAAATAAGAAGAGGATGGTAGAAAAAAATAAGGATGAAATGATGAAGAGAAAGAAGTATATTCTCACATGTGATAATTGCTAAATGAAACACCCTAGTACATAAAATTAATGGGTTTATCTACATGTTCGGAATGTAAGGCCACTATGATTTTGATTTCAATGGTATGAAAAAAGATTCCAATATACAATGATTCAACTAAACTGAAATTTGACACAATGAAAATTAATATCTCATGAATCAAGTGAATATATCCAAAATTATTCTATTGGATTATTGTAATGTTTGATATTGATGAAGAAGTTAAATAATGATTAATATTACTAATCATGAATTATTATATTGGAATATTTTATCTGCGGTGTACAAGTTATAAATATTATAAAATATTTTTGGATTCTACTATATTATGTTTTCATGAAGGATTTCATATTTTATATTGAATTGTAAAATGAACGACATTTGATAGAATGTAATATTTTTTAAAATGTGTGGTTGTGGAAAAGATGACCACTAATATGTTCCCATTTTTATGATAATAAGGTTTGGAAAATATAAATTATATATGTTCATAATTACTTGGAAATGAGTAATGACTTGTCAAAAAAGTGTCTATGATAACATCAGTGGAGTTTAAAAAACATATAGATTTAATGAATATATCCAATTAAATGTGTCTTACTAATGTAATATGGAGTAATTCATTATCCTAATAATGTATTCTGGAAATTCATGTTATTACAATCATTCCAGATAATGCATGACAAAGGTGTTCACATATTCTATGTGTGATGATTAAATAGATACATAATAAAGATTGAAGAAAATGATAAATTCATTTTTTGAAGTTGATTTACCTTCTTTATAATTTGTTGGACCATAATAGTTTTGGAAATGATGAAAATTTGTGAAATTGTTTATCTTGATCTTTGGACATGTTTTTATAGGGTAGCATATAAACTTCACCAAATTATGCATACTCTTCTATGAGATGAAGTATACATTTTTAAAGGTTTAATCTATGGTAAATATTATGTTTATTGAAATGTATATTTACGTATATTCTTAGGGAGTGAAATAATTCCTCAACACTAGGGAAATAATCACAATTAAACGTTATATAATACCTTAATTTTATTTAACTAATTGTATTCTAAATAAATGAAAATTTATAGAATCGAGGCCCTCAACATTCCATTGTTTATTCACATATATTTGATTGGTGAACTCATCCTATATATATATACTTGTGATTTTAAACCAAGTAGGTATCTTTACTTTCCAATAATTTTCTTTTACATAGAGAACACGTCATATGATAGTCCATGTCAACATTTCCCTTCCCATTATCTCATTTCCAGATGGTTTTTTATGAACCCTTATAATGATGTGGAATTTAGAATTAGTACATTTAATAAAAATAAATTATGATGATCATGTTTAAATTGTGATAACAAAATTTATTTGAGGTGGGGAGATTGTAAGGAATTGAAATTCTATATTTTGTACATTGTATTCGATAGCATGTACGACACGCAATGAAAATAACAGAATGGAATAATATATCATAATAATATATAATATATCTAATATTTTAAATAATTTCAATATATTTTATATCCACTATTTTCATTGATGTCTTTCATTACATGGAATACTGATTTTTATCTAACAACGTGATATTATTAAATATTTATTATTTAATATAATAAAATATAAACTAGTCATAAAATTAGATTCTATGAATATTATTAACTATATTATGAAAATATATGATTGGAAACAATAAAAAATTACTTCATTTGTTAAAAATAAATTAAAAATTAATATAAGATCCATTTTAATATAATGGGAACATCTTTATAGAAAACTATTCTTATGCTCAAAAAGAAGATTTATCATATCAAATTAAATCAATTCAAACTTTTGAGTGGTATAAATGTAATATATATAAATATTATATTAAATAAAATATATCTTTTATATCTTTGTAATTGATTCAATATACATAAGGTTTGAATAATCCCTATTTTACACATAAAATACAATATTTTTTAAGGCACTTTTTACGCCTTTTAATGGAGAATGTTTCTTAAATCCATTATTTGGTTCGTATCTAAATATTATATGTCAAAATTAAATTAATGGTTGAATTATAATGATGAATATTAGGTTAGGGTGAATTTTTCTTATTAATATATGATGTTACATTTTTACTCAATAATGAAAAATACTGAATTTTAATTCAAAACATTTTTTTCTTCTAAATTATTTAGAATATTAAATTAAAATTTCAATAGTTTTTATTTTTTAATTAGATTAAAATATTACCAATTAATCCAATTTAGATCATTATAATAAATTTCACTTTCAAATTCATTAAAAAAACAAAGAAAACTGTTGAATGTTTTTATTCAAAAAACATACATTGTCATCGTGTTTGCGGGATAAAATAAAATTTAATTTTTACCACATCGGCGACGTGAAAATTTTAAAATGGAGTAATATTTATAATTATAATTATTTATAATTATAATTATTTATAATGTATAATATATTTTTTTTCAAAAATATTATTAAAATTGTTTAAAATTAATTATATCAATTAAGGTGAAATTTAGTTTAATAAGGGGAAAAAGCTTAATCATATGGGGAGAAATGACCAATTAACATTTCAATAAGATGTTTTATGGACATATTTAGAACATATAGTTTCATTAATATAATTTTTACAACCATTTGTACTACATTTAATGGGGAAACATTGATGGAATTCCATTTTCCAAATTTAAAATAGCGGCATTCCACCACCAATATAAAAGGCTTCATATCATTCAACATACAAACACCTCTCATGCCCCATTGGATTGACCATGTTCGGCCCAAATATGTCCCCCAAATACCTAAAGTAGTCCAATAAGACACAACTTGGTAATAAATCCTTCTATGGAATCGCTTTGGTGAAAACCAAATAGAGTTACCCAAAAAAGAGGTAACATATTTCCTTCAGCACTTCTGTTTTATTTCTGTTCTCCACCAATAAAATAATCTTATTATAATATTTTATAACAATAAATGTAACCAAAATGTAATATTATTATTTATGTTATGTTTTATACCTTCAAATACACCCACATTTATCTAATGGTGAATGAACTAACTGTTTATGGGTAGGAAGAACTATCAACTCATGAAATGATGATTGTTCATTTTTGTATTTAACACCTTTAATGATTTGTAGTTATGATATAAACTAATATAATATATTTTAAATATGATATTTATTATTAAATTATGATACTTTAATTATTTGAAAATACAAACACTTATATTTTCTAATTTTTGTAAAATATGATAACATGATTTGTGGATGTGTCGACTATCGCATCCTAACAGTGATGTGATTCAATTACACTACAAATGAAACATATATATTATTGTTTTATTTAGTAATATATATATGAAATTTAATATATATGATATTCATGACATAATAAATATTTTCTAAATATAATATATTTCATTATCATTATTACATATTCATACACTTAAAAATTTATTATGTCGTTTAGGGATGTGTGTACTATTACATCCTTATGATGATTTAATTCCATTTATGCCACCATAATTCTATATAAAAGTATATAAGATTCAATAATATGTTATTTATTATATATCTTTCCATTTTGAAAGATTTATTTTACATACCTTTATTCTATGATGCTCATTGTACAATGGGAAGGTTATTCATGCGTACATATGGCCTACCAACTCTATGGTTGTAATGTTGGTAAATTTTTCAAAACCATATTTTATGAGTGGATTTAAAATTATAAATTCTATATAAATATCAAAATATTTTAATGATTATAATTCTAATGATTTTACATATTGAACCCTTTTAGAATATTTTACCCACAATTTGTTTTTTGACACATTAGCTGAATTTATTCAAAACACCAAATATAAACGTAATGGATTTTGTACTTGTATAAAACATCATATTATTTGAAATAAAAGTTATGATAAACATTAAAAAATTTCCCATGGAATTATATAATTAACATATAGTTTTATTCATGAATATAAGGACACATAATACAAATCAAATACAATGTAATGGATTTTCTCTCAACATACATTCTATTGGGACATATATTTTTTTTATAAACCAATTCAATTTTATTTGCTGTATATGAACCCTTATGACATGTTATGTCATTTATCCCAATATTTTTATGATAATATAAGTTTTATTTAATTTATTCCATAATGTATATTATTATTTAAATGTTTCAAAGTTGAATTGGAAACTTCAGATTGTTTAAAAATTATTTTTCACAAGAATTTGTTTAATGATAAAATTTTCAATATATCCTTATTTGGATTGTTAACATTATGTTAAAACAATATATTCATTATGATCATTTTTATGATACATTAATTTTTCATAAATATCCATATTATCATTTAATTGATATTATTATTTCCTAAACCATATTCAATTTTCATATCGTGTAACCTATGATAGTTATTTGATTAACTGGAAAATTATTGATAAATTTTTATCTTTTACTACATACAGGTAACTGATAAGGCACCTTATTAGTTAGATTTTTCGACATATGTGGAATGATTTAGAGAGGTACAACATGGGTGGGGCACATTTATAAATAAACACTTGATGCATTATTAGTCTCATGAAAAATATAGATGGTCACATTATATGTGTTTTTACCCAATTTGATAATCTATCAGGTGACATGTTTTTATTGTAATGGGACCATGTACCTAGGAAAAATGAAAAAATATAATTAATAATTTACCTCATTTAGATTCATTTATTGTTTATCTATTAATGTTTACATCAACATATACATGGATGTGTTTCATGTATAGTTTATTGAAAAAATGCCATTTGTTATCTAATTTTTACCTTTACATATTAAATTATCGTAATATAGTTATTTAGATTTCATGTGTTATTAGTTGTGTACCATTATATGATGATTTATTTACATTTATTCATTATATATTATTTTTAACTTACCCATAATAATCATTTCATATCACCCTTATTTTTT
Source organism: Viscum album (assembly GCA_963277665.1). Taxonomy (NCBI): domain Eukaryota; kingdom Viridiplantae; phylum Streptophyta; class Magnoliopsida; order Santalales; family Viscaceae; genus Viscum; species Viscum album. Next base: position 1,840,711 of record OY728127.1, read on the forward strand.
TTTACGTCCTCTAGGTTTAAAATTTTAAATATTTGAATAAGATTTCATGTATTTTGTTTCATTCTATTATGTATTATGTTTTTAATTTCTATTTGCCAATGAATTATGCGTTTCATTTATATAATTTGGAATTCCAATACTTCTAAATGGACTGTTAGTTTTATATTTTATTCCTTATAATCATGAAAATTAAATAAAATAATGCACTAAATTAGGGATTCTAGCATTGGGATGTTATAGTTGATCCAAAATAATAAAAAAGATAATAAAATAATAATAAAACACTTCTGTCACCCTATAAATACAAATCATCTCCATGTATTCCCCATAAACATTCTAATAATTTTTTCTTATCAAAAATATTACCCATTACCTTCCCAATCCTCTTAATCATGTCTAAGAGTTTCTGGTGTCAAAAAAATACCAATTCAATGTTCCTTAAGTTGGTTTACAAGGAGATGATAATCAGGGGGTGAAATCTTAATTATTTCTCTTTTAATATATTTTTTTTCTTATCCTCCTATAACCTCACCAATCCAAACCATCATGATAAATATAATATCAAATACATACTAGAATTTTATTATTTTAATTGAATATCCACACACAATATCTTCTCTTCAACTTTTATTATAGTAATGAAATAATGGAATGTGATGTATCGAGTCACCACATTAAAGGAAAATGAGTTTTCATTTACCATTACCACCTTCTAGGTAGGGCATGAAACCATTATTATGGTTTATTCTTAATTAAATATATTTTTTATAATTTTTAAAATGTTTTAGACCAATATATTAACATAATATTAAAAAATGTGATGGTCATAAAAATGACAATGATAAAGTAAAAATGTTCAATAATGTTTAATCTAATGATTCATTTTAATATATATAAAAATTGATATATGGGAAAATTTAAAATTTTCTATGTATATTAATAAAATTTCATTCCAATGGTACAGTTTCACATCTAGTGGAATTAATATCCCATAATTATAGTCGATGAAACCAAGCATAAACCCACAAAATGAACTCTCCCTCGATAACAAAACTATAATTTATAACTCCTCAAAATAGACATAATTGAACTTATTTAAATTAATAATAACAAAATATATGTTTTTAATGTGTTTAATGATGTAACCAGTGAATCAAATTTTATTATTCATTATATTAAATAATTGTTCATAATATTTTTAGACATAAGTTAAGTGGATTCTCGAACCCACCTTCCTTTCATTGCGTTATTCATATTTAATTACAAATTCCACTGTGGGTATGATTTATTTTTTCATTCACTAGAGAACATTGATTACGTCTTCAAACCATTATGCACTCATATTATCATTGGTAACATTAATTATTAATTCTAATTTTTACCCTTTATGAGCATATGAGATAAACCTTCTTATGTTTCATTTTACCTTTGTTTAAAATAATGTTTCTGAATGATTTATTTCAATTTTTTATTTTACATGGATGAATTTTTTGATCAAATGAGAAATAAGAAATACTAGTTATAATGGGTTATGATATTCATATTTATTATCTTGTTTTTTATGTGACTGATTTGATGTGAATTATTTATATTTAAGTTTTTCCTAGTTTAATAAAATAGAAAATCTATATGGTACACTAGAATATATTTGATCCATGTTTTAATTTTGATGTTGTATGGTTTTAATGGTAAAAAATGGGTCATAATTATTGGCATCACAACCCAAAATTTAATGTCATAGATTTAAAAATACGATCCAAGAGACATGGTTTTTTTTGGCTATTATAGTTCTCATAACCCAATGTAAGTGAGTTTGAAACATCATGCAATAATATATCTTAACTATTGGTCAAGATCCTATATTCATGGCATAATCATCATAATAATATGGAAAATTCATCTATATCATTTATCCTCATCCATCAATGGTTCTCTGAATATATAAAATTTCATTAAAATTTCACAAAATGTGATGTAGCATTTCAAATCAAATTATATTTATTAAAGAACTAAAATAATTTATTAATGAGGGAGACTAAAATTATGGTAAATAAAAATTAAATAATATATTCTTTGCTAATTAAACATTTACATTAATTACAAAAATTAATTAAACACACTTAATGTGGGTGATATCTCATGTGAAGGGGTATTTTATCTATGTAATGTTAGTGGAAAAGAAGATGACTAATTAAATAATAATTGGTTAAAAGGGTATTTATCCCAATTTTAAGAGGTTAATAGATTTTATTAACAACTGGATGACCCTGAACCAACTATGCACCATCACTGTCCAAGGGTGTCTACCCCATATACTCATAACTACCCTTGTATTTTTTCGTTAATTCATGATATATTATATAATATTACACATAATACAACCTATATGATTTAGAACTCAATTTTATTTGGTTATTATTTACAATAAAAAATATCATAAAATTGAGAATACATCTACAATATTGAATACTTCATTAACAAATCACATTATAACATGAAATTAAAACTGCATGGGATATTTTGGGGACATAAATAAGAAAGGTGTGATCGATAAATCTTGGTAATGGAATAAATATGGAATAACATGAATAAATTATTTCATGTTGTATAATATTCATATAAATATGAAAAAAAGTGGTGACAGTCCTTATTATGAAAAATGATCCCTGATATAACATGATAAAATAATGGAAACATTGTAATTTTGGAAATATCTTATAACAGGGAATCATAAATAGAAGATAATTCTATCCTCTAATAAATTATTATTGAAATGGTGTATTTTTGTATTAGATTCAAACAATAACCCCTTTCAGAAAGTTTCATTTGAGTAAAATATTACCCAATTCCTTGGAGTTCTAAATAATTCGGGGTTCCCAAGTCTCATTCACTACATTATTAACAATATCTGTTCCACATAGATCATAATACATTGATTAATTTATCATCACATTTTATTCCATAATATAAATATTGATATAACTACATTTATTTCCACAGAAAAATAATTATAATTAGATAATGGTTATCACCCTTGATAATATATGGTTATGGGTAATAACTACACTTTTTTCGCATGATAAATCATTGTGAAATTACATTAGAATATTATGGAAATATAGATGTTAGATGAAGGGATTAAATAAAGTGAATCCGTAATCTAAGAGTTTATATATTAAATGGATAGTATGTCGTATATTTAAGAATATTTCCCTATAATAAAAAATGTAAATTATGAGGACTAACATAAAATAGGGGCTTTAAAAAATATTGGAGAGATATTGTAAGGAACATAACTTTTATTAATGGAAATTAATCATGATATAATTAAATTTATTATTATGTAAAGTGGTTATATAACATATAAACTTCCTTAGTTTAATGTTTTGGGAATTCAAAATACCTTTATGAATTTTGACCGTTGATAATATAGTCATTGAACAATGGTAAATGATTAGTATAAATATATGGCTTTAACAAATCCAATTTACTTAGACGAAGGAAGTGATAGTCTCATCCAGTATAATTTCTCCATAAAATGCCAATTTTTCATATATCAGAATGGAGGTGGCATCACTGGGATTCATTGTTGACCATGACCAAGATGATATTAAACATATTGTGCTTGAACAAAACCTCATATTGGAGAAGTAGAAGTCGATAGAGATTACCACCCATGAAATGTTATCTGAGCCACCCATAAAGTGTGTCACCATTATAGACCTTACACTTAGGTCATATACGAGTGTTATATGGGGTTATGTAACAAGACTATAGAACTATTATTTTGTGAGTTATTATTATTTTTATAAACAATATACATTCATTTTATTATTGTTACTTTGTAAATGGTTTATGATAAAAAAATAGTATTTTTAGTTAATATTCAATTAAGAATTATATATTGATTAATTAATATATTTTTTAAAAGAAATAATATTTAAATAAAATATTTTTTTTAATAAATTACATTTTATTAAATATAAATGATTGTATAATTTTTATAAATACAATTTTAATTTTTATTATGGTTTAAATGCTATTTTAGTCAAAACCCATGAATTTTCGATAAATGTCAGATTTTATTTTAAAAGTAAAAATTCACTGATTTAAAAAACTATTAGGATAAAATTAATATCATTTTTGGATTTAGCACTTCAAAATTATCTAATGGTGATTTTTTATACTTTTATGAGAGTCGAATTTTTGGGTTAAAATTAAATACCATTTAATTATATAATTTGTTTTATGACATCATAATGATATAATAGTGATGTAATAAAATACTATTAATGGTATGTTCGGCCATTATATGATTTTACTTTAAAATAATGTGATTTAATAATTGTTTGTTTAGTTTTATAGTGCCTTAGTGGACCCTCAAAGACATATAAAACATTTTAACTTTTATAAAGATTTCCTGAAGAGTCTGACACGCATCCATATAAGCAAGCCTAATATTTTAAAATTTCCATCCATTGGACTTATAAAAAAATTTCCACTCCACTTTTTAATAACCATGTGGGAAAACCATTGGTTTGTTTGTGGTTTTGATTATTTTAATGTGCGGTGTCCAAAACCTAAATAATAATGAATTACATCTCATTACCTATATAAAACACCAAAGCTCCAACTTCTCATAACTGAAAACCCTTGGATCGCATACCTACCTAGCCCTCCTCTCTCGAAAATCCTCACATTGTGCCACAAGATACTATGAAGCCTCTCTAATTCTCCTCCCAATCCATTGGGATCACACTTCAATGTAAGGGATTACTCCATTTCCAATTTTTGTCCAAATATCATTATGTTGTTATTCCATTTTATATTAATTAAAAAATGTATGGGTATGATTTTTCACCTCCCCAATAGTTCCCTCATTATTTTTGAATGATGATATTCCACCTTCCCTCTCATTAATGCCCCTCATGTACACCTGTTACCATGCCCAAATTTCATAAAAAATTTCCATATTCTCATATTCTTTCAATTTATTCTTTCATACTATTCATCAAAATTACACTACCTATGTGGGGATATGTATCTATATGATGTTGTTAATTACAATTTCAATTGAAAATGATGAGATACTTTTTCCTATATAATAAACCATTTTTATGAATTTGTATGTCCCATTGTTATGTAGCCGAAATTGCACCATGATTTTCCAGGACAAAGTCATTCTGTAGTGAATAACATGCCCATTTATATATCAAGGGTATTCAACATTATGAAAATTTACTTATTGATTATAAAGTTTTATGTAAGCATTTAAAATTCTTTTATTGTGTAATAAATTATGAGGATTAATGATTACATGTTGTATCATCTCTGTGGCACAATTATGCATGAAATGAAATGATTAAGGAGAGTGTGCCCTGATAGTGCTCTAATACATTGGATAAAGATTAATATCAGGATACATCAAGAGTAATGAGGGATTACTAATTCTAATTCATGTGTAATGGGGGTTTACTCGTTCTATATGTGCAATGAGCATTAGATCATTCTAATATCTTGTTAAATGTTGTCTTGAAATATCAATGTTATGAAAATTATGTTATATCATGCCTTAATGTTAATGTTTCACTTATTCTCCATTGATATGACTATTTCCTAACATGTATTGTATTCTTAATGTTATCCCTTGTTTAGTCCCTTATTGGGATAAATAATTCACCTTTTTTCATGTCCTTAGGTTGTCCCATTCGATGCAATGTACAAAAGAATATGTGTGGTTATCTAAAAGAAGTTTTCAATAAATATGTGTATTTAATGTTGTAAACTGTTAGGTAATGTTCATAATTGCGAAATACAGTAGACATATCAATCATCTTTGTTGTATCAATTGAAGTTTTTATGTTTGAAATAAAGTGAACTGTTGTTATAGTTGGTATTAGAGTATATGTTTAGTAATTATTGGGATTTGGATTAGAAAAACATAATGAAATCCATAAGGATAAGACATATTATAACAAAATCATCCCTAAATTATGGTGAGTAATGGGTTAGTGTTTTATATATAAAATACATCCCTGTCTGGATACAAGTAGGTAGAGGTGGCTCTAGCACATATGTGCATAGGGTAAAAACTAAAAAACATTGTTTTGAGCTAGACTCGAATGGGAACTGGTGCATGAAAACGGGCCTTGATGCACTCTTGCTTGTGGTACTCCTAGGAGAAATGATTTGGTAAATTCAAAATCATAGTATGAACCATTTTTATGGAATTAAAAAACCCCTAGGAATATAATTTGGGATGTAAATCATGAAAAACATATATTGAAGCCCATAAATTCATCTGTTATGGAAATAAAAGTAATTTTAATTCATTGATTTTTTTCTTCAGATTTAGCTTTATGTGTTACTCCTAAATTTTCTTTTCTTCTAGCCACTGGCTAGTAATATGAGGAAATAGGCTAACAACTGATGTGTGGTTCATTGTGATGACTTTTCTAATGAGATACCCAATATGATGGGAGCAGGAATCACAGAATTTGTCATGATAATCTCTTTTTTAACTCATGTTTTTAATTAAACCATCGATCAAGAGGAATTATCAACCCACATATGAATGAATAGGACACAATCGAGAGCTTCATGAGACAAAGGCCTCCTACTTTTAATGGATCATATGATCCCTTAATTTCTGAAAAAGGGATCAAATCCATTGAAAAGATATTCTCAATCCTTTAATGATCCAAAAATGAGAAGGTTCTTCTGGATGCTTATCATATGGAAGATGAAGTTGATCAATGGTAGACATTGATCAAACATGTGATGACTGAGGAGGAGATCTATTTGTTGGAATGATTAGATTTTGGGAAAATGTTTTTAGATAAATATTTTCCGCGCACCCTCTGACTTAAGATGGAAATTGACTTCCTTTCCCTTATGAAAAAAGATAGAAAATCCATCTGAGGGTATGGGGAAAACATCCCAATTCTTGCACAATATTCATTCAGAATTTTTGTTACCCTCAATTATATGGTTGGTCGTTTATTGGGTGAGCTAAAACCTACATTATGGAAATCCTAAGCGATCCATGACATCGATGGCTATGAGGAAATTTTCTGACGTGCCTTTAAGGTAGAAATGGAGATGTCGAAATCTCAAGGGTATCATGGGAGTAAGAAGTGTGAGGCAGACTTTAATTCGGGAAGTCTGATGGATAAATCCAATGGTGCTATGAAAATCCAGCACCCCACTTGCCTATGGTGTGGAAAGAGTCACCCCAAAGATTGCCTAAAGGGGGATGAGGAACCGATTGAGGTGTGGATAAGAAGGGAGCCTTACCATTAACTGCAGACAATTAAAACCCACGGTTATGATAGAGGATAGGAAAGATCCATTCGACCATTAGTGGAATGTTCATTGCTTTAAATGCAACGAACTAAGGCACATTGGAAACTAGTTCCCCAATCTGATGATTTTCGGAGGAAACCATCATCCTCCAAGTCAGTAATAGCGATATTTTCCATCACTACCACACAAGTGAACCCTGAAAATGAAGTGGTGACATGTACAATTGTTATTCATTTATGAATACTGAACATACTATTCGATTCTAGTTCTACGTATTATTTTATATCCCAATAATTTAGTAGAAAAATCCTAACACCACCAAAAATCGCGGAAGTAAATATGTCGGTGTGAATGGAAAATTGGTTATTCATTTATTCCCATTAATATAACACATCAACTATCATAATTTTTGGATTGGACTTCTCAGCAAACCTTATCATACTACCTCTTGTTTAATTTCTTATAATTCTTGGCATAGATTGGATTTCATTATATAAAGCTAACATAAATTTCGGTGAGAGGAAAATCACTCTCTATATGGAGAGTCAACCCCCAATTCTATAAAAGTGCAAGGACAAGGATGAATCTTCTTTAGCACCTTCATCTCAAGCATGGATATTACTTTACAATGAGCATTATATCCTACTCTGATGATTGAGTCTATAGAAGCAACCATCCTTGATGACATCCCTATTATGAGGGACTTCACTGAAGTGTTTCCCGAGGAATTTCATGGTCTTCCTCCTAGAAGTTATATAGAATTATTGACTTATATGATAGCTAGGGAATTTCCAATATCAAAGAATCCATATAGAATAGATGATTTGGAGCTTTAGGAGATGAAGAAACAACTACAGGATATTCTATATACAGGTTTTATATTCCCAAATTTGTCACCATGGGGTGCACTAGTCATCTACATCAAGTATAAGGATGGGTCAATGCGCATTTTCATTGATTATCATGAGCTAAAAAAATCTTAATAAAGAACATGTATCCTCTACCCAAAATTGACCACTTGTTCGATCTGCTACATGGAGAACAATAATTCTCTATTGTGGATTTGCAGTCATAATATTACCACGTAATAGTGATGAAGGAGGATATCCCCAAGACTATGTTTCGTATAATGTACATACACTATGAATTCATAGTAAATCATTTCAGACTCAAAAATGCTCTATAATTCATCATGGACATGATGAATAGATTCTTTAGAGATTACCTCGACAAATTTGTGGTAGTATTTATTTAATATAATAAAATATACTCCAAATCCAAGGAGGAGCATGAGAATCATATAAGAACTATACTAGAGACCATGTGAAAGGAGAAGCTCAATGAAAAATACAGAATGTGTGCGTTCTAGTTAAACAAGGTCTCATTACTAGGTGATATCATCAAAAGTAATGGGATATCTGTAAATCCCTCCAAGATAGCTACAATTGAGGGATGTCCAAGGCCAACATCAGTAATTTATATTTGTAGCTTCATGGGGTTATCTTTGATATTATTGCCGATTTTTGAGAAATTTCTCACGATTGTCCTACCCTATTACCAAGATAACTTGGAATAGAGTAATGTTTGCATAGAGTGACGAATGTGAAGAGAGCTTCAAGGAGTCTAAAAGGAGGCTTATCAAAATTCTCATGCACACACTACCCACAAGTGGACAAATTTTTTTGGTATTTACTGATGATTCAAAGAAGGTCTTGGGAAATGTGTTGACAGAAAATGAAAATTTTATTGCCTATGCTTCAAGGAAATTGAATGTTCATGAGAAAAAATATTCAACACGTGATCTGGAGTTGGATTCATTAATATTCTCTTTGAAAATTCTTTCACATTACCACTTCGGGTAGAAGTATGAAATATACATGAACCACAAAATCAAAAAGTATATATTCACACAGAAAGAATTGAACATGCACCAATGACGTTGGTTAGAGATGATCAAAGACTTTGATTGCTCAATCCATTACCACCATGGGAATGAGATCAAGCTAGAAGATGCTATAACTAGAAAGGGCCCAATGATTTTGTTGTTTATGGTAATTGAATAGGATCCAATCTTCTTAATTGAGATGAATATGGACATGGGAATCATAAAAAAAGAACATTGTGAATCCATTCACAGATGATTGCTCAACCTTCTCTTTTGGAAAGGATAAAAGATGATTAAAAGGATTCAATGGGAATTCTGAATAAAGTGGAAACTATTAAAAAAGGTAAATCCATGGAGTAAAATGTTAATGAAGAAGGAATTGTGAGATTTTGGGAAAGACTATGTCTTCCATAAAATCTAGAGTTAAAGAATTAATTTTTGGATGATGCACATAGTTTGAATTACTCGATACACCCAAGGCACAAAAAGATATATCGAGATATCAGATAGATTCATTGATTGGATAACCTGAAAAAGGATATCAATGAGTATCCATAAAATTTCCTGGTATTTCAGGATGTGAAGGCTAAGAGGAAAAAGTATAAGGGAAAGATAAAATCATTACCCATACGAGCATAGAAAATAGATAATGTCACCATGGACTTTGCCACCAGATATACGAATAAATCCAATGGAAAATACATACTTTGGGTTGTTGTGGATAGTATTACAAATATTTAACATTTCATTGTAATTATAGAGTATTTCTCATAGGATCAATTGGAATGGATATATATCAGAGAAGTGGTAATGATTGATGGAGTAGCACACTCAATTGTATCTGATGGAGGTCCAATGTTCACCTTTATGTTCGAGAAGAGTCTTCAACATGTTCTGAATACTAAGATGAACTTTAGTATGGCTTATCATACTCAAACTGATGGTCAATTTTAGAAGACTATCCAAACCCATGTGGATATTTTGAGAGTAAGATCAATGGACTTTAGTGGAGGAAGTGATCAACATCTTCCTCTTATTGAGTTATCTTACAATAAATGTTACCAATCATGCACAAGAATGTATACTTATAAAGGCATGTATGGGATGATGTGGAAAACACCAGCATGATGTGTTGATGTTGGTGAAAGAAAACCTCAAGGTTCAGAAATGGTTGAAGACATGGTGGAGGAGGTAAAAATTAACCAGCAGAACAGTAATGCTTCCCAGAGTCAATAAAAGATCTAAGATAATAATCATCGATAAGAACAAGAGTTTTATGTGAGAAGCATGGTTTTACTCTGAATATCAATGTGGATGAGATTCCAGATATTTGGGAAGAAGGGAAAGCATATTCCAAGGCATTTCTACTCTTTTGAGATCCTTGATCGCATTGAAGCAGTTGCCTATTGACTAGCATTCACACCAAACCTACCTCAAGAACATGATGTATTCTAGGTATCACTCTTGAGGAAATACATACCTAAACCATGGAATGTACTCAATCTAGAGGTGGTACCATTGGATAATGACCTCTCTTATTAAGAGAAGATGGTGAAGCTTTCTTTATCGTAGGGAAATATTTTAATGTAATAAGACAATAAACCTCGTCAAGGTGTCGTGGTGAAACCAAATGTTTGAAATGGAATTGTGGGAATCATAGGAAGTGATGAAGAAGAGTTACCCACATCTATTTAAGTGTGAGAAAATTAAATTTTGAGGTTTAAATTTATTAAGGGGAAATATTGTAACAACCCAAACATTTATTAATGAAAATTCCTCTTGATATAATAAAATGTCTTATTAAGTATATTGGTTATATAAAATATGAATTTCCTTGGTTTTCTGTTTTTAGATTTTAATATACCGTTATGAATTGTGACCATTTCTAATATATCCATTGAATAGTTCTGAAAAGTTTAGTATAAATATAGGGCTTTATCAAATGCAATTTACTCAAACAATGGAAGTGATGGCCTCATCCAGTAGAATTCCTCCCTACGAATCCCACTTTTCAGACATCAGAAAAAAGGTGGCATCACAGGGCTTTGATTTTGACAAAACCCAAGCCAAGCTTCAACATGTTATGCTTGAATGGAACCTCCCACGGTTGAAGTGGATGTTGATAAAGATTACCACCTGAGCGATGTAATATGATCCACCCAAATTGTATTTCACCATCACACACCTTACCCTTAGGTTTTATGCGGGATTTATAAGGTGTTATATTACAAGACCATAGAACTATGATTATATGCAATATTTTTGTTATAAATAATATATACTAATTCCCATATTGTTACTTTTTAAGTGGGTTTTAATGGACAAATATTATTTTTAGTTAATATTAAACTAATAAATCTATTTTGATGAAATAATGGAATTTTAATTTAAATATTATTAAAAAAATTTTAACTAAATGAATTTTTTTAAAATATAAATTATTTTATTATTTTTATGAATACATTTGTAATTTTTATAAGGATTTGAAAGTCGTTTATGTCAAAACCAATGAATTTTTTAGAAATATCTTTTTTTTATTTTAAAAGTAAAAATTAGAATATTTAGAAAATTATTTAGATAAAATGAATAAAATTTTTCGAATCAGAATGTCATAATCATCTAATAGTGAATTTTCCATAAGTTTCTGAGACCGTCATATTTTTTGGTAAAAATTAAACATTGTTTAATTATATAATGTGTTATATGACATCATAATGACCCAATAGCGATCTAATAAAATTCTATAAAATGGGTTTTCAGAAAATTTATGTTTTAACATTAATATAATTTGATTTTATATTTGTTTTATTAATTTTATGATGCCTTAGTGGACACTACAATACTTATTAAAAAAGTAGTTTTTAAAATAATTTCATTGATAGTTTGACTCAAATAATCATATGAAAAGATAATATTTTAATATGTTCAGAAATTGACCATATAAAGCAATGTTTTCTAATACCCTTTTTCAAAATCCATGGGAAAAATAGGGGTTGGTATTTTTTAATTTTTTTAATGTGTGGTGTCCAAAACCTAAATAATAAAGATTTTCTACTATTTTCCTATATAAACCCACCGAAGATCCAACTTCCCTTCACTCAAAAACATTTGATAACGTCCCTAAATTTCCCTAGTATATCTAATTTCCTCCCAAGGCTCCCCAATATACCATTAAGCCTATATGAATCACATCCCAAGCCTTTGGGATCACTCTTCCATGTAATGGATTTCTTTTGTTCTCATTTTTTCAAAATTTCATTATATTGTTATGACCTTTAATATTCCATTAAATATATTGGGGTATTATTTAACACATCCCACAAACATACATCCTTATATTTTAATGATGATAGGGTTGGGTTGAATCTTATTGTAATCCAATAAGACCCTTTTTACAAAAATGCATATATATTATAACAGTGCGTCTGTTCGACGCGCCATCTATTGCATTGGGAACCTTATCATAAGACAGTCATTTGGAGTTATTATATATTGTACATCATGGTTGTTGAGGTATAACAGATGTATTCATAAGTGTATCCTCCCAGAATCATGCATGCTATGTGAGAGAATCATGTGGTTGGTTGTGACGTGAATAATGAATAGCGATATTATGTAATTCAACACCTAGTGATCCTGTATGATTCAAAACCTAGTGATCATTTTTTGACCAATACCTAGCTATCTTGTATGGCCTAGAACCTAGTGATCTTGTTGGGGTCAACACCTTACGATCCATTGTGGGTCAACACCTTGTGATCTTGTGTGAATCATCACCAACCGACTTTCTGTGGAACAACAGCAGAGCCTCTCAATAGAATAAGATGATCTAGATCATTGAAAAATCATCTTTACTTCTATATTTATGTTATAACTGGTGTGAGATGTGTTTTTTACTTTGTACAATGTGTTTGAGATCTTTTTATGGTGTTATTAGCTCTGTGGTATTTCATATGTGGTGTTTCCATTTGTGGACTACTAAAAGTCCTTCAGGGGTCTCAGGGTCTCTACTAAGTTTTTTTATACTAAACCTTTCACAGACTTCACCCTCACGTGTTGTGTCTTATGAAAATGAATGACAAATTTGATTGGGTCATTGGAGAACCATGACTTGATGGTCCTTGGAGGTGGATCGATAAATGTGGTGTGCTATATGACATCTGACAGAGTTTTGTGCCTACCCTTCATGTTGGATAATTGGAAGATGACCTCCGAAGCCTGTACATAATTTGTTGTAATTTTATTTTAGTTTAGTTTGTATTATGGCCCTTCTACATTTATTTAACACACATTACTCTTTGTGGTGGTTTTATTACTTTTCTTTCTTTTGGGGTTATCTTTGTGCATTTCACATCTTCTATGTGTGTCAAAGTTTAAATAGAATGCATTCTGATTTTGGGATATCTTTTCTAGTGCTAGTCAATAGGCCTTGGCCTATGGAAGGTGGGTGTGGGGTAGTCACAGCATGGTCCCTAAGGGACATGTTATGAAAATGTGGTATTAGAGGTTGTCCGGTTCTACCAGAAGAACATAGAGTTTGTATTTTCAATGGGGGAAACAAAGTTAAGTTTCATGAGTTTGTATTTCAGTCTCGGGAGTCCGGTGTTTGTGTGGTTTCCAACATATCCATACACCGAGACCCTAGATTCTATTTTCAATCCCAGTATAAGAATACACTAGGTGTAAAGTGTGGTGTTCCCGGGAGGATGGGACCAGTTGTTTCTTCCCCAAAGAGAGGGGAAACTTTGCATCATATGATGGACATTCTTTGAGGAGGGTGCAAACTATCACCTAGTTATTGGAATGACTCACCCTTGGTATGGTGTACTAGGGGAGTCCGATCATTCTTTTATTTGTGGAAGAGTATGAGTATGTCTTTCTAGAAAATGATCTAGGAAAACCTCTTCACATGTATGTTGGAATCAGCATTGAGTTGTACCCAGGGAAGGAACTGATATCTACATCTACATATTAGATGGATCGCAAAAATCTTCAAGAGTTTATAATACATGTGTAGGAATTGAAGAGGACATGGTTTATAAGTCTAGAGGTTCCCCATGGGTAGGCCTAGTGTTGTTTGTGAAGAAGGCAGTCAAATATTTGAGGATATGCATGGATTACCAGTGCTTGAATCAGGTGACATTAAGGAATAATCATCCAGTTCCATGGAATGATGACTTCTTAGATCAGCTATTGGGAGCTATGTGGTTCTTGATGATGGACAATAGATCTTCCTATCATCTACTATGGGTACAGGATGATGATGTACCGATGAAAGCCTTCATATCTAGGTACAACCAATATGATTTTTTGGTGATGGCTTTCAGAATGACCATTAGCCCAGTTGTGTTTATGGGGCTGATGAACATGATATTCATGGATTACCTCGATCCCATCATGGTAGTCCTCATTGATTACATCTTGGTGTATTCTGTGTCAGAGGAGGAGCATGATACACACTCGTGGGTATAACTAGACGAAATACTAGAGCACTATATTTTTGGTAAGCTCATGAAGTTCTAGTTCTGGAATCATGTCTTCCACTTTTTGGGACATGTCATCTTAGTGACTGGAGTTGCAATGGATCCAGTGATGTTAGAGGTAGTTCTTTCTTGGTTTCCAACTAGAAGCATGACTGAGGTGAAAAGTTTCAAAGGGTTTGATGGGTACTAACAGAGGTTCATTCCTGACTATTCCAAAGTATAAGAACCCTTGTATGCATTGAAAAATAAGGGACCACCCTTGGTGTTGATGGAGAGGTTCCAGAAGAGTTTCTCAGAGATATGGAAGAGACTGACGAGTGCCACCATTTTGAGAATAACAAAAGAGGGTGTTGGTTATGTAGTCTACAATGATGCATTAGGGACCAGAAATGGTTGTGTTCTGATGTAAGAGGGAGCAGTGAGCACATATGACTCACAACAGTTGCGGAATCCTGAGAAGCACTACACAACCCATGACTGGGAGTTAGGAGTAGTGGTCTTCATCATGAACAAGTGGAGACACTACTTGACGGGTGAACATTTTATCGTCTACTCCTAACACAATAGTATAAGGTATATCTTCTCAAAGAAGGAAATGAACATGAGATAGTGTCGATGGATGGAGTTCCTCGAGGACTATGGCTTTGAGATTTTCTATACACCTGTCAAGGGGAATGTGGGAGTAGATGCACTCATCAGAATAAAGGGATTATAGCTGCTTGGTGAGGAGATGGTGCAGCTAGCCGCGATGCAGATTTCCTTCATGAATTTTTAATGATCATATTTCTTCAATTATATGACTATCACTCCACCACTATTACAACAGGTTAGAGAGGAACCACTTTTTGAGGTTTACTGTGAGGCCTGACATGCTCAGATATGCTCATGACATGTTTCTGATGGATTTTTGATAGGTGGGGATCATGTTTTCCTATTCGGAGGATGCGCCATAGTACCTGTGATGTTGCGGGTGGATGTGTTAAATAAGTTCCATACTACCCCTTTAGTTGTATATTTTGATGTGTAAATTATGTACCATAACCTCTAACATCAGTACTAGTGGTTATGGATGAATAAAATGATACAGAGTTTTTTCTCGATGCCTCAACTGTTAGCAAGTGAAGGTTGAGCATTAGGTCCCGAAATGCTTGACATAGAAACATTATGTATCAGAGAGGAAGTGAGATGGTATTTCAATGTACATCGTGATGTGGTGGCATACCTCCTTGATCATCCCCTACAGATCCACCGGGTTCATGTTGTTTTCCAACTGTTTCCACTGAGGAGGGACGTTCATGATTTCTCACACATCATCGACCACAATGAGCTAGACATTGTCGATGGGGATCCATTCATGGAGTTCTCAGTGGAGATAGAAGATTGACAGGATAGGGCCCTTGGTGGATAGTCGATTCCTCTAGTGTGTGTTCAGTAGCAGCAGGGGAAACACCCGGAGAGAACATGGGAGCGGGAGGCTTAGAATATTGCTCAGTACCCCCAATGGTTTTATTAGCCCATGTTTTGGATTTTAGGGACGTAAATCCCAATGGTGGAGAGATTGTAATTTCTTGGAATTACCATATGTTTTTTAATTATATGTAATTATTTCAAGACCGAACACATTAATATCACATGATTTCGGGGCTGGGTGAGCCCGAAACATATTTTTGAACTTTTTTAGGTACATTTAGTACACATGCGAGGTGGGTTATCTATCATTTGAATTGGTTCATAGATATAAAATATGAGGGCACCGTTAAACGTGTTGCATTGAAATTCACATTGGATTTGGTTATCTGTGAATGAAAATGGATGGATGGAAAAGTCAATTTTCAGGATTTTCAATGAAAATAATAAAAATAACATTTATAAAGTTATTTTATTTTTCACAACATTGAGCAGCATACGATGACCCGGTAGTGAAACGAATATGAACATTAATGGCTGGTCATTAATGGCTCATTATTCACCATGATGTAGTTATCTTAATTTTTCATTAGTGGATCATTAAATTTGGTTCATTAATTAGCGCCAGTAATGAGCACAACACCACTACACATGATTCTTTTTTATTTAAATGTGTTGGAGTTTGGTGATTAACTAAAATTGGGAATCTATGAAGAAACATCGACTGATTCCCTCTCTAAGGATGAATGGATAATTAAGAATGAAGTGAAAAACATTGGAGGATTAGATCTGGAGTTCGACGAGTGGCGATGAATGCCAACAATCACAGATCACCAACGAGCAGCATACGATGATGTAGTTATCTTAATGGTTCATTAATGGCTCATTAAATGTCTCATTAATGGCTCATTATTCACCATGATATAGTTATCTTAATGGTTCATTAATGGCTCATTAAATGTGGTTTACTAATGAGCGCCAGTAATGAGCGCAACACCACTACACATGATTCTTTTTTTTTCAAATGTGTTGGAGTTTGGTGATTAAATAACATTGGGAATCTATGAAGAAACATTGACTGATTCCCTCTCTAATGATTAATTAATAATGAAGAATGAAGTGAAATACATTGGAGGATTAGATCTGGAGTTCGATGAGTGGTGATGAATGCCAACAATCACGGATCACCAACGACATGGAACGCTTCCTTTGTCCTCATCAGATCCAACATTTCAATGTAGGGGTTTATTCTATCTTTGGAACTGGTAATTCTGTCCTCATTCATGATATTGAAAATGAACATAGATTAGTAGACTAATGGTTTGATCTGAGATCCATTCGTTTTTGTGGGAGGTTATAATTTGGGGATTTGAATTGGGTTTCTAATCAAGATTTGTGATATTTATTGTGTTTTCCCCATGATAAAACTATAAAGCAGAGGGAAAAGGAAGACACATAAAATGTTAGGTCCCTCTTCTATAGATGATTTTTGTTTTTTATTCAAGTTTGGAGGAACAAAATATCAACAACACATTTCCTAGGGCTTCATAGTGAATGAAGCATCCTAGGTATCCCATAAATGCCAGTAGTTAGAGAAATAGACAACCAGAGTGACTGTAGTTTCCTGTTGAAGGTATTGTCAGTGCCGGTGGTCAGAAATGGCCAATAGTGGATCATGGTGGTGGATATGGGTGGTGGGTGTCGGTGTGCTCGATGAAGCGCCGCGGTGGAAGGGAGTCGCGGTCATCTGCCCGAGGGGGTGAGGAGGCGCGGTGCCCATCGGCACCACGTAGACGAGTGTTCTACCCGAGCCGCTCAGGTGCAATGGAGGCATGCGGTCCATTGACCGCGTGTGGGTGAAATGTACGGCCTCTTTCTGGTGGTGATGGATGAGGGGCAGCGCCAGCTGTCACTAATGGGCGAAAATTGGACGTTCCCACATCCGGGAAGGTGAACTAGCCCACACAATGCATGCCCAGTTTCTTTTGGTGCGCCATAACCCACAATACACACTAGAAAACCCACTAGTGGGACCCATTCCTCTAGGCTAGACCCATACTATTGGGTCAATCCCATGCTGTCGGGCCAGACCCTCCATCGGACCAAACTCGTCCTATTGGGACGAACCAATGTCGGACACTCGGACCCAAGCAACCCCATTTAATTGAAACGATCATAACATGAAGATCAAGTTTCTGATTGACAATCCAACGAGGACATGAGAACCCTTGTTATTAGGTGGTCCATTTGAGATTCTCTACATGTGTTTTTGCAGATGTTTTTATATGGTCGGGTATGAGCATACTCGAATCCAACAAGATCCATTTTACAAAAATGACCATATCCTACAAAACGGTAGTCCGTTCGATTTTTCTTCTATTGTGTTGGGACCCTTACGAATAGATGGTACATTGGAGTTTCTATGTGTGGGACTTCGTGGAGGTTTAGTTACAATGGATGGATTGAGGAGTGGATCCTCCATGAACCCAGGGTGCTATGTGCGGGAATCCATTGGCCCGTTGTGACACAATGAAGGAATAATGATCGTGTGTGGGTCACAACCTAGTGATTCTGTGTGCATCATAACCTAGTGACATGTGTGGGACATCACCTAGCATTACTCAATGGGTCTTCACCTAACGATCCAGTGTGGTTAAGCACCTAGAGATCATGTGTGGGTCTGCACCTAGCGATCCAGTGTGAGTCAGCAACTAGTGACCATATGTGCATCAGCAACAGAGCCCCTCAAAAGAATAAGATAATCTAAATATATGAAAAATCATCTCTACTTCTGTACTTATGTTTTACCAGGTGTAAGATGTGTCTTTTACTTTGTGCTATGTGTTTGAGATCTTTCATGGTGGTATTACCTATGTGGAATTTCCTTTGTGGTGTTTTACATCGTGAATTACTGAGAGAGCTTCAAGGGTCTCGGGGTCCCTACTGAGTATTTTTATTCTCACCCATGCACGAGCCTCACCTGGACTTATTGTGTCTTGTACTGAACATAGACATGTTTGACCAAAATGTTGGGGATTCGTGACAAGACAATGCCTGGATATTTATCGATAAACATGGTGTGTTGTAGTGACATTTGAAAGAGAGTTTTACCTACCCTTTAGGTAGGATCCTTAGAGGACTACCTCTGGAGCTTGCACATCATTTATGTACTTTCCATTCAACTGGATTTGTATTCTGGCCCCTCTACTTTAATTACACACACATTACTCTCAATTGTGGATCTTCTTTATGGTTGTATTATTTTTCTTTCCTTTTTTGTCATCTTTGTGTCGTTCTCATTATCTGTGTGTTCATAGGTTTAAAGGCAATGTCTTCCCTTTTTGGACATTCCATTCTTGTGCTTGTCCCCAGCCCCTAGCCTATGGATGTCAGGTTTTTTTAGTAGTGTCATTGGCCCCAGAGGACATGTCATAACATTTTATTCATAAATTATCCATTTTAAAAAAACATTAAATATTTTTTTAGAAAATGATTTTTTTTGCAATCATGGAGATAGAGGGTCATATATACACGTGTAATGTTCAATTTTTTACATCATTATAATTTAAAGAAGGTAAGTGTTATTTTTTACATTCAATAATTATTAATATATAATAAATATAATGTTATTTCACTAAATTCAAAAACATATAACTTCTATTTGATGCAGTAATATGAAATGAATCGCATCTACATGCAGGGTGGTAGTCTTCCTTACACATGAACGAAATTTCAATTTACCCATGGATAGTAATGTAACAAATTAAATGATATGGAAATTATAATGAATTATTAATATGTCATGAACATCATAAATTAATAATAAATCACTATTTACCCACATTTTTTAGACGTAATAATTTAAATTGTATTAGATTGGTTCTCAAGTACATAGTGTTCCATACATACAAATGATGGTTCACTGTATTATTTTATGGAATCAGAGATAGATTGAGTTAATGAAATTATTATAACAATAATTTATTATATGGGATATATTCCAACAAGCTTGTACCCAAGTGGTACAGGCTCCTGCATGGAATCCAAAAGACCCAGAATCTAATCTGTGCAATAACTAATTTCCATTACTGTGTCATCACTATAGCAGGGTACTGTAGAAATAATGTAGAAGTGGCAGACTGTAGTGGTGGCTGTACAACAGAAGGTATTGTAGAAGTCGGGTACTGTAGCAGTACTATTCACCGAGGGGCCCTTAGGGCCCAAAGGTTGTGCTTTCAAGCCTAGTATTCCTGCCAGATGGCCTTGGCCCTTCAGGCTCTGGGATTACCTCAACCCAGTCTAAATTGGTCATTGCATTAAATAATAAAATGACACTTCGACCCAAAACATTAAAAAAAATATTATAAGGGATATACTAATTCTATTATATGTGAAAAATTTTATTATATTATTTGGAGTTGGATAATGTAATTAATCAAATATGCTCGGTTAGGAAGACCAGATTTTATTTAGAGAACCTCATTTCAATTATCCTTAATAAATTATTGGATATGAATTATGTTGTAAAAAGGATTCTGGGATGTGGCTAGGGAATAAAAGAAGGTATTTTGGGGGGTATTTTTTAATCCAATGGTTTTTTGAAGTTTATAATTGAGATGAGAGTGTGTGCAGTCTTATAAGGGTGGAGGAGTGCAATTATTATAGATAACCAAAACAGTTCAATAATGGAAACTCAATATCAATCAAAATGACTCCCAAACATTCAAATAATGTAGTAGTGGATATATAAGAGAGAAAAAAATTAAATTAAAAATAACCATTTTTTAAACATGTTATTCCATTTTTCTCTTTCGTTCAATGACCCCTGTAAACCGTTTTTGACATTAACGGTGGGAACACATTAGTTTTTATTTTACTATTAATTATTAATAATTATTAACTATAAAATTTTATAAAATAAAATAAAAATTATTTCAAAATATTTATTATGTTTGACCAAATTCAATTCACATATGTGGTGTAATTTAATTTAAAATTAATCCTACAAAACCATTTGAAAAACACTTTTATTGGAAATGTATTTTTAGGCATAAATAATCCTATAGTGACTATATGATAATTATTAATCTCAAAATGAATTTATATTAATATTTTTAGATAAATAATCTAACACTTTCATTGAAATAATTCCTCATTAGGGGTTTTTATGAGTTAAAATGGAGAAACAATATCCACTTCATAATATTGTTATGAAAATTGTTTTTTAATGGAGAAAATGAAAAATATAAAAATACATTATATATAAAAAATAATATCAAATTAATTAGAGAAAATTCAAAAAAATACTGATGTATGTCTCATATAAAAATAAAATGATAATTTCTTTTTTATATTAATTAATTAATTAAAATCAAAATAATGTTTTACTATAAATCAGTATTTTTCATGGTTATAAAACATTCTATATTTTTTAAATTTATTTGTAAATTTCATAATAATTTAATATATATATACAAGAATTTATAATTATTTTCATTATATAAATAAATTTTATACCTATTCCAAATATTATTAATAATATTATCAATCTATAATAATTAATTTTTTAAGGAAACATATTGTTTTTATTATAATATCACATTATTAATGTTGAGTTATTTATTATTAAAAAACATTAAATAAATTTACATTGATTAGTACCTTTATATATATTAAATAAAATAATGAATAATATTCATGCGCTGTAATTGAATGTCTTGGTTATAATGTTCACATTAAAAAATAATATTGTATTGTTAGTTTATGCACATGTTTCTTTCCATATAATGTAATGAAAATAGTTTCCTTAGAAAATTTCATGGTGTTAAATATTTGAGAACATATTTTACTTTCATAGTATCACACTCAAGAAAGCGACTATTATTATTGATTACTCCCATCTTCAATAGTTATCCACTCAGTCATGACATGTAGGGCATGAATAAGTGATAGGGATGGTGATTGAATCAACTAAGAAAATATGATGGAAATTTTATTATATTTTAATAGATATCCATTGAGCATCTATCTGATAATATAGTTTTTGGTTGTTGGATATGATTTATTTATTGTGTTTCCATCTATTTAATATGTTTTTTAGAGAATACTTTATATTTATTTACTAACAGTTTTAAATTTTTTTAAATTCTCTTTTTATATTATTATATGTCTGGTGTGTAAAACAAAAATATAGTGCACAATATAAAATAATAAAATTTCATAAAAAATCATTTATAATTTCTACTTACTCTACTAAGACTGTTGAATTTTATTTTATCACTAATAGTATAATTTCTATGAATCAAAAACGTATTTTTTTAAACATGCATCAAATAATTATTATGTTTTATGAAATGGGAATAAATATTGTTTTTTTATCAATTAGATTATATTTATTTTCGTGGGAAGACATTATATTATGTTGGGATAGATCATTATAATTTAATGGAATGTCAGTGGATACTATGTAGGAAGTAGACTGCTATTTTTAGGTCAGTTGATATTTAGAATTAGACAGTATACAATTTTTTTATGTATCACTAAGATAGATGTTTGGTAAAAAAGAATTATACATTGGGAAATTTAGTTTACAGATGTGTAACCCTAGACCTACAAGCAACAGGTCCACCTACTTCAGTAATATTCAACCATGTTAACCATCATGGTGTTTCATCATGTTACATATCATTATATATATATATATTGTAATGTGGGATGAATATGGAATGGCTCAACTTTTTTAATGTTCAAATATCATAATTATTTATTTTTCATGATGAATAGATTTTTCCATCATTTTATTTCCATAATTTTTGAAATCCAATTGGGGGGAGTTCTATACTGTTTTCCTTGTTTCATTGGTTAACATTGAAATTTTTTAATTGTTTTTTAAAAATATGTAGAAATAGTTTAAATTTTCTAGTATCATTGGTAAATAATTTTAACATTTTTACCCATCTGTTGTTTAGATCTCTAAAACATAAGGTTTAATTTGTACTAGGTGGTTTCAAATTCAAAATTTGATTTTCTAAAGACATTTTTATGAAATTTTAATCAAATATAATTATTTGGGAATTGTAAAGATCAGTAATTTATTTCTTTATATATATTGTAAAATAAAAATGGAACCATATTTCTTCCCATTATATTTAAATAATATATTTTTAATTATATAGTAAAATGAATGAACTGGAATCGTGGTGTTATCGTACTAGCTTCATCTCACACGCACCATACTCTTGTTGTGGGTATGTAGTCTACATGTCATTCATATTTATCTTCATGTAAAGTTTATAAGAACATTTATTTTTCTGCCTTAATTGGGAAGAGGATGATAACATAGATCCTTTTTGTGACTTGATAGTCAGGTAGAGATGGTGATAAGTGCTACGGTTTCAAAAAAATTGTTGGGAAAGATTTTTGTATCTGCTTCTCTAATCATCATTTTTTTGTTTTTTTTGAACACTTGTATTGTAATCCATTAAATATTTTTTTCTATTTTACATTGTATTTTATCATAACACTATTCCAGTTTTTGGATGTTTATGTTTGGCTTCCTCAGATTACAATTTTTGAAACTATCATCCAAGATACCCTTGATGCTTTTTATGAGCTTGAGGGTATGGGTGATGATCAACAGGTAAGTGGAGATTCGATTGGAGTTTCAATTATATTTACATATCTCATTTGATCATTAAAATAAATTTAATAATTCATACAAAAATCATGACTGAATAAAATACCAAAAATTAAATTTTGATCTTATTTCATGTTTCTTATCTCTATGATTATAACATTCAAGGTATTTTGATAAAATAGTTAACAATTGAAAAATTCACAAGGATAATGGAACATATTATATCTCCAATGTAGATGGAATTCCATTTTGTCTAAACGACATAGATAATGATTTGTTTAAATTACATATCATGTATCATTTCCTAAATAATTGTTTCAATTTATATAAGTATAAAATTTATCATAATATACAACTCTTTGAATACCCTAATTTCCAAAAATATAATTTATTTCTATAATTATTTAATCCCAAAACATTCCATGACTATAATTAATTAGTGTATCTAGGTTTAAGAGACCCATATACATTGTTAAACATACATTACATGATTTTCCTCCATTATCTGTTCCCCAAATGTGGCATGCCAACCATATGAATACTTTAATTCTCTGAAAAGGGTCTAATTATATCATTACACCCGAAATGAATTGAAAATATATTATGTCATTATAATATGGATGGTAGGAATCTATAAAATACATTCTTCTTCATATAATAAATAATTTTATCATCCTTGTGTCATAATTTATGCAATCAATACTAAAATTGTTCAAAATTATTTGTTAACCTCACTGTCTTTTGTCCATTCATTGTACTTATTTTAAAAGTCAGTATACATCAATTGATACTATAAAGTATAGATTTACCTAATAATGTTTCCATAATGACATGACAACATTTGATTGAGCATCACAACAATAAAAAATTATAATATTTAGGTACTTATTTTTTAAAAAGTCATATCTTTTTTAACATTATGATTTACCATATAAAAAATTTCTATGTGGGTATATTTTGAGTGGTTGAATTTATTTTATTTTACGTTTATAGTTGTATAAATTTAATATGATTTATATTAAACACCAAAAAAATTATTATTACATTTTTTACTCACAAAGGTTCAGGTAAATAATCATAGAACAAAACAATTTCAAAACTAGTAACTGGAATCATGTGAAAAAAGTCGAATCATTGCACACTAAATATATATATATTGTGACGCAAAAAAAATATTGACCATTTTAATGATAATGGGGCATATATTGGATAATATTATTAACTAATAACTAAAAACAAATGTAAATTCAGTTTTTTATTGAAGTATTTCTCTTATACTTGATTCTTGTGAAAAATTATTGTAACAAATAAACTGATTAAATTCATTATAGTGTCCACCATATGACCCCCATAATGTAATTTCATTATTTTTTGCCCTCGTTTCCTATGAAATCCTTGTAAAATTCATCGTAAATACATGTTTTGAAATTAAAGTGAATTGTGTGAGGAAATAGTATGATGGTTTTTGCACCTATTGGTTACTCTAGTTTCAATTCCACATCCCCCACTAGGGTCTTCATGATACTGTGTTTTCTATATCACCTTCTTCATAATGGAAAAAATCAAGAATGTTGTGATGGTATTATAACATATATCCTTCTATGATCCATTCAGACATTGATATAATTCATCTATGTAGACATAGAATATTGTTCATTGATTGTATTTCTACGATTATCTATCGGTGATCCATGCCCATGGGTAAATAAATTGTCCTAATAGTCCAATAACAGTGTATGGTGATGTTTCATTGGCCTATATGTATATAGGAGACATTTCAATGAGGGAAACATTCATTTTAGAGGGACATATCTACTGAATTGTGATCATATTTTTCTTATACCATATGTGTTCCACATCATATAGGAATAGATTTCGAATAAGGTTCATGTGGAGACATGGTTTCAATTTTCCACTTCAACATTTATGTTCCATTGGTTTCAGCATATCATTATATGTTCTATTACTATCTCAATAATTATTTTAATGTGTATATCTAAATAAAATAATTAATATCAGAATTGATATTTGATTGAGGAAGATTTTAATTCTATCCAGTATAAAACAATAGGTAGGAGGATCATACATAAGATAGAGTCTCACACTAAAAATCATAAAATATTGTTATAAAACAATAAGGATAATTTCATGATTCAAGTCTTACGATTCCTAAAAATTGGTAATATACAATTGTTTTATGAATTTATGCATTGAAGTGTCTAATTCAAATAAAATAAACCTATCAATAATTATAAAAATAATATATATATTTTTTCTAATGAGTTATAAATATATGCTGATTCCTATAAAAACTGTGCTCGTAGACCTACTACATGAGCCTAATACACTACAATCTCCTTTACCACATCACATATCATGCTAACAAGTCAGTAATACTCGTTGGGTTTCTATTTCAATCACATTGTGTCTTGTCTATGGATTCCATTTTAGGACTCAGTTTTTCAATGAAATATAGACCTATGTAAAAACATATGTAATAATATTTAATTACCATTAAATAATACAATCTACCTAGTGACATACTTGAAACACAACCCCGAAATAAAAAACGACATGTAATGCCGATTAAACATAAATAATTAAGGTAAGAATATTAATTTTTGTTTGAATTATAGTGAATGAATATGAGTAAAATGTTTAGGAATTACAATTTGTATAAAAATTAAATTATACATTAAATATGAGTTAAATTCAATTAGTTTACCTAAAATAACATAATATGAAAATTTATGGTGGGACTATTTAATTTTTCCAATAAAATTACATTAATAAAATACACTTTTCAATTTGAATAAACTTATGGTAAATGATATATTATTTTTTCTATTCATATTTTTTCAAAAACATTTACTAGGTAAGACATATGAAATAAGTATAACAGAAGATAATATTTGAAAATTCCATTTTACAACAAAAAATTATTTATTATTATATGCTATGATTTTATTAAAATTAATTAAAAACACTGGAATTTGAAATTATTTAATATGAACTATATTTTGTAATTGAAAAAATAATGTTTAAATAATATGAATTTTTGAACTTTTTAAAAAATAATTGTTTTAGTAAAAAATTATTCATGAATTATGTTGAGTTTAGAGATTGATCGTTACATAAGAAATTTAAATAACATTAAAAAAATTTATCCCCAGATATGAATCTAGGAATCAACCTTATTAATTATAGTATATTATTTGATCTTATAAATCATATTTTAGCATTTGATTAACGAAATCAGACATATCATTAATAAAAAAACATTCAATCTTTTTTTGAATCAATTATTTTCAAAGGATATTCATTTTTTTACTCTCTTGTTAATATTATATCCAATTTTTTTTTATGATTTAATTTATGAAATTAAAATAATAACCAAAAAATATTCATCTTATATATGAATTTAAATCTAAAAAATGTTATTTCTTAAAATTAAATTTACATAATTAAGTGAAATAATTTTTAAACTAACATGTAACTACATAAAAAATTTATTTGATAAAATTTTTCCATAATTGATAACATTAGTTTGAAAATAATTATGATGTAAGTCTTAATAATTTTATTAAAATTACTTATAATAGAGAGGATTCAATAAAAAATATATTATTAAAAGTTTTGGTATGCAAAAAAAATACCCTTCCACTCACATTTAATTTTTAAATATATCCAAAACTTCAGGGCTCAATTTTCAAATGAATTTTATAATAAAAATCAACATAGAATTTCCACCAGTATTCCTCTTAAATGTTAAAAATATTTTTTTCATTATTAATGAGAGTAAGGTCATTTTTATATGATGTCTCATGAGGAAATTTTAAATTTCTAATGTAATTACTATTAATTAGATAGATTATCAGATTATTTTTACTCATTACAAATTATTCTCTCCCTAATAATTTAATATATTTTCTATAATTATATACTAAAATATTAAAATGTTATTTTTATTGTCAAATTTCTATTCATAAAATCCTTAAATTTAGAAAAACAACAACATTGTTATTTGTTTTGTAGACTATAAAATCCTTGAAAAAACAGGTTTCCTTTCCCACCAATTACATTCCATTATGGAATTGAGTATGTAATAATTTCATAAATATGATTAATATATATTAGGTGATTGGGGGAACAATTACATTAAACACCCACACACTACACTGACATGCTGAAAAGGAAGGTCATCGATCCCAATGGATATCCCACCCATCAATCCTTTTTTATTCAATACATAGCCTGAAGGCCTAGTGGGAATGAATTCCATAACATATCCTGAAGGCCTGATGAAGTTCCATGCCTGTATCATAGAACATGCATCACTAAACACACATTATGTCTATAACATCCCAAGTAAATGAAGAATAATACATATTTCATATTTATTTAATTTGTGAATTGAGTAATAATTTTACTTTAAAGGGGTTTCTATGTTTGATAGTGTACCTGATACGCAACAACGGGTTTCTTTGGAATCTTACATTGCACACTAATAATATAATATTATTATTTTAAATGGTAGTTAACTCCTAGACATTTTATTGGCGGGAACTAATGAAACTAACTACAATATGATTATACATATTTGTTAAATGTATTTACACTTATCCAAAAAAAGTCAGAGGCTTAAATTGTGAATGAATCTAATTTTAAGCATAATTTACACTAAAAGGCTTATTTATCGCCTTTTAATATGGAAACCTCTTTAAATATTTTTTTTGACTTTAATACATTATAATTGACCAACTAAAATCTTTCATTAGAATGGGGACATCAAATTTAACTTCGGGTAATTTTTTTGGTATTTTTATGATAAAGTTAATTTTTTAATAAATAGTGAAAAATATTGTATTTTAATTCAAAAGTTCCTTTTAATATAATATATTTATATGGATATATTATCTTTTTAATTGGTTTTAAAGTGAAATAAAAATATATTTTTACCATTTAATCCAAATTTTTTCATTTTAATTAATTTTACTTTGATATTGGACATAAACAAGTATAAATTTATTGATAGTTATTATTTCTTAAAAACATGCTATTTGTTTTGATAACGGGAATTAATTTTAAAATAGATTAATTCAACTTCTATGTTTTGAATTTGGGAAAATGGAAATCAATTTTTAATTCCTGAATATCAATTAATTCTTAGGCTGAATATTTGGTATTTTTCTGAAAAACTTCAATTTTTGATGAATAATGAAACCACATAGTGGTAGTTAAAAAAATGGATTTTTCATTTAATTGATATTTTACCACTTTGGTGAATTTAATTTAAAAAATATGACATACATGGTTGTTATCAAGAAGTAAAATATGGTTCATTAAGATGATAATAATTTTTGGTGAATAGTATCTTTTGACTTTTATTTATCGCAGTTAAAGGTAAATAGGGTAATTCAAGGTTAAAAGAATATTATAATAATTAAAAATTACCTTAAAACTTCTCCAAACCATATTGGTTGAGTCATTTACGAATATGGACATCTTTGGGTCAATTTTGGGACCCCATTGAGCTACTTGGGTGTAACAGCCCGAGATTTTATGAAAAATATTCTTTTTAATTTTATTAATGTCTTGTGTTGTACGCTACACCAAAAGGAGCTTGCATAACACGCATCTTTGACTTTCCTTGCATTACATGCAATCGCAACCTTCTTCGATAGCGTGTGTAGTACGCAATACTCAGTTTCACGAAACAACGATTTGCTATTAAAATATTATTAAAACTAGCCATTATAAATAGTAATAACCACTTTTTAAATTTTAGAAATTTTAGCTCTCAAAATGGACTTCATTTTTGGATTCGGAGTATCGAATTTAGCCTAAGGTGAAATTTTGGTACTTTTCGGATAACTTTCATATTCTGATGAATAGTGAAAATTACTAAATTATAATTAAAAACAACTTTTTTAATCAAAATAATTAATAGTGAAAAATTATTAATTTGAGTGGGTTTAAAGTATATTTAGAATATATTTTTACAATTTAATACAACGTCATTGAATGTAATTTCACATTTAAACCAGACATAATCAAGTGTCAATCTTTTGATAGATATTGTTTCTTAAAAACACGCTATTTGTTTTAACAGCGGGATTTAATTATAAAATTAATTAATGCAACTTCTATTTTATGAATATGGTAAAATAGACTTCATTTTTGAATTCGGAATATGAAATATAGCTTAGGATGAAATTTTGGCATTTTTCTGAAAAACATCAATTTTTGATGAATAGTGAAACTACTAAGTGGTAGTTAAAAACTGAATTTTTCATAAAACATAATTTTACCGCTTCTGTGAATGGAATTTCAAAAATCCGAGAGACACGGTTGATGTCTGTAAGTAAAATGTGGTTCAATGAGATGAAAATAATTTTTGGTGAATAGTAACTTTTTACTTTTATTTACCACGGTTAAAAGTAAATAGGGTAATTAAGGGTAAGAATGATATTGATATTACCCTAACACATGTCCTAATTATATTGGACAAGTGTATCTCGACCAAAAATAACCTTAAGTGTAAAATATTATCATTTAGGCCCAATTGGATTAGATTAGGACATTTATTATTATTTAATTCAAAGAAGAGTTAAAAGAGTTAAAATCAAAGTATATTTACTAAAACATTTTTAATATAGGGTTGTACATAAGATAAATTAGATTGTAAATATTTATTAGAAATATAAAAAGATTTCCTACATTATGGTATTTTATTTGTAATTTTCAGACATCAAATAATTTAATATATTTATGACACAAAGATGATGCAGTAATTATCTTATTAATGATATATTGACATAATTGATATTATAAATACCAAACTAAATGTAATTTAAGACTTTTTATGAATTACACTAATTTTCTAGGTTACTATGATATATTAGTGTTGATTTAATTAACTTGGATCGAACATATAATTCTGTTATGACTTTCACAAAAATCATATATCAAATAGTGTCAAAATTGACACAAAATAGTTTTTAAATCAAATATTATATTATTAATTGTTATTTTATTCCTAAAACTCTAAGGTTCGGCCAAATGACTTAGATAAGGATATATATTAATACTAAACAATTTTGGGTTCGTTTGGCAAGTTATAGTAAGTGTATTAACCATATAGTGTAATAAAACAAAAAGACACGGTAAAAGTTAAATTATTTAACTTAGAGTTAAATCTAATTGATAAGGTTAAAATAATACCCTAAACTTGTCTAAATTCTATTGGATGATAGGATTTCGACCCATACCCACTTTATCTTCTAAATAAGACCCTTTGGAACCATTATAAACCTATTTTGAGATTAATATAAAATAATATTTTGAGATATTCCTAAGGTGCCCCTCTCCTCCCTTATAAAAGGGCACCTCCTCCCCCTCCGCCTCACACCAATTTGAGCACTCAAGCTCGGCCAACCCCTGCAAAAATCCTTTCTCCACTTTCCTAGTATCATTATAGAGGTCCTGGTTTTCTTCAAAGACCATCCTTAGTTCTTTAAGTGGAGGCTAAGAAAAGGCGCGTCAAAAAGAGGTAATATCCATTACCGATCTTTTCAATTTCTTTCTTCTTCAACTTCTTCTTCTTTAGTTTTTTCATGACAAAGTAATAACATCAGTATTACTTACATAATGATATGTTATTATAAATATGAAAAAACGCTAATTCACCTTCTATCTATCCTATGGAAAAATGAAATCACCGCGCGTGCGTAAGTACGGAATACCGTCTCCACGCCGTGGTGTAATCTATTTTCCACCACCACCTTAATAGGATGGGTATAATGTTGTAATTAGTAACTATATATGATTATTATAAATTGATATTGATACTGAAATAGTCTACATACACTTCAACACAATTCCACGACCATGAGAACGATATCATCGCTCGTGCATACGTACGGACTACCGTCTCCACGACGCGATGAGATTCATTCTCAATGATTAACCATTCATGAATGATTATAAAGTATATATAATAAGCACTAATGAAATATATGACATAATAATGATACTGGATTTATGTAAATTTATATGTATGTAATCTACTTAATTCCATTCACTTCAATAAGGAAACGAAAATAGCGTTCATGCGTACGTACGGACTACCGTCTCCATGAACGGTGTATTTCATTCCATTTATCGATATATATATATATATATATATATATTCTGAATATATATTATATATAAATCATGATTTACATTCTGGATATAAGTAATCATGATCCAAGTAATCATATTAATAATTAAAAGTTAAAAACACGAACGACAAATGATACGATTTTACCCAAAACGCTACTTTAACATGAATTTACAAAAAACAGGTAATATAAAGTCATAAGTGGGCCATATATGATATAATAACAATGAATATGATTCCGGAATAAGTCAATAACATGATTTAAATCATTATACAGGAGGTTCGGACAGTTACAGAGCAAGTCGGACCTAAGGTAAGGGAAATATCACAATCTCATTTTTATCCGAGATTGTTTATTCGTAAGTATTTACTGGGTTGTATTTTATCATCCACGTCCATGTTTCATCAATATGTGATATTATTTCCATCCACCTTCAATTGTTTAAATCAATTTTTAACCTTCGGTGAGTTTTTAGTAATATGTATGAAATGAATCTTTTGTCGTTTTTCGTACGAGGTACTTTTTGGCTTTTCCGAAAAAAGTACGAAGAATGTTTTTTTAACTTATACGGCATGAATGGATTTTTAAAACGTTATTTACAAGAAGATTCCTTTACATGTTTTCAAGTTTATTTTTAATCAACTTCTTTTAGTTTAAAATTTTATGAAATGTTAAGAAAGGAAAAGTGTTTTTGAAGTAGAAAGGATATTTTCGTCAAGAATGGAGTTCAAGTGTTTTATCAAAATTATTTTCCATCTAAGATAATAAAGGGTTCTGTTTCTATCACTATTATTACATTGATTTGATTATGTTGTGATGGAATTAATTTTATGAATTCCTTTATCGTATATGGATTGTTTTATGATGTCATGAAGTTTAAGATTCCCATTTTTATTACATGGGTTATGCAATGATGTATGGTTTATGATTTTGTGGAACACATAAGAATGGTATCAATATGAGATGGGTGGGACCTATATCTCCCTCCAATGCATTGGGTAAAGATTTTATATCTCATGAGATAGACATGGCTGGAACGGTAGGTTATACCGGTTCATCGAAACAGGACTGAAACGAGGGTGACTCAGTTCAGAAAGGGACTTTGTCCATTAAGATAGTCTTGGCAAAGAGTTATGACTAACAAGAAATGATTCTCTATGATTATGTGTGTATGCCACAAAGTTTCATGTTTTATGTTATGCTTATTGGGATTTCATTTCACTACTATGATTTATCCCATGTTAAGAAATTATGCTCTCTTTTGCAGGTTAAGATTTCCAAAAGTTATGTTCTTATGAATATGATGTGATTGATTTTCTTTTGTTTACCCTTAATGAGCATTTGAGCTCACCCTTTTATGTTTTCTTTTCCCCAGGATATAAGGAATGGTTTTAGGAAAAAAAGGGAAGATCTTTATGGGAGATATTGAGGATCTTTCACCACGATTAGAAGATTACGTTCCGAGTTTCCAAAGACACTAAACTATTACGGTCCTTGTGTGTGTGTTTTTGTTATGTACTAAGTATTCCGCAAAAGTAATGTAATGTCCATGTACGTCAAGATACGGGTCTCTACAGTTGGTATCATAGGAAAGGTTTAGTCAACCTTTGTAAACTAGGATGCGAGAACTTCAGTGAGATCCCTAGAGATATTTCTAAGGTATGTCTAGGGATGTCCCTAAGGTTAAGTATACGTATAGGTTATAGTACTAGAATTACGCTAACGATCATAGAATTAAACCTAAGATGTTAGATATTGAAGGTACTCCCCCTTTATTATGTTGTTTTCCCTAGCACGATTTTTGCCTCTCACACTATTCTTTTTGGGTTTTAGACGATGGCTGGAACCCGAAGGAACCGTGTTGATCAATGCAATGGACAATGCAATGATTGCCCTCCTGAACAAACAAATGTTATGGGAGATGGAGTGCAAAATATTATTGCTATACTTACACAAGCTATGAATCATTCTGGACTTCCAAATGAGAAGAGAAGGGAACAATATTCTATTGAGTCCTTCATGAGGCAACATCCACCTTCTTTTAGTGGGTCTTCTGATCCACTTGTTTCTGAACAATGGATCAGTACCACTGAAAAGATATTTTCAGTTCTTCAATGTTGTGAGCATGATAAATTCATCTTAGCAGTATATCGTTTGGAAGGTGAAGCTGATCAATGGTGGAATCTTATCAAGAATACGAGGCAAAGAGATGAAATTGACTCCATGGAATGGGACGAGTTCAAGAACTTGTTTTTCAGTAAGTACTTCCCTCGTATTCTTCGAAAAAAGATGGAAAAGGAGTTTCTTGAGCTGAAGCAGAAGGATGATGAATCTGTTGGTATATACGAAGCAAATTTTACAAGACTTTCAAGGTATGCATCTGGCATTATCATCCAACCTGAAAGTAAAGTTGATCGATTTTTCAGTGGCTTAAAACCAAGTCTTCGAAGGGCATTAACTATAAGAGACATTAGTAGATATGAATAAATTGTGCATTGTGCTATCAAGGTAGAAATGGAAGTTGGTGTTACATATCAATCTCATGGTTTTGACAAGAAATGAAAGATGGAGTTCAAGGAGAAATCTGAGAATAATGGTGAAAAGAAGATGAATGTTTCCTTATGCGCAAAGTGTGGAAAGAAGCATGGTGGAGATTGTCTTAAAGGGACTAGAAAATGTTTTATGTGTGGAAAAGAAGGTCATCGAGTAGCTGAGTGTCGAAGTAATGGAAAAAGGGATTCTAATGATGTGAATAAATCAAACACTGCAGAGAACGCACCACCAACACCTCAATGCTTCAAGTGCAAGGAAATGGGGAATTATGCTAATAAATGCCCTAATCCAAGGGTTAGTGATGATCGACATGAGCAACCGCTTAAGGCAAAGGACAAAGGGAAGTCACATGCGATCACCATTGGCGATGTTGAATATGATAACGATGTGGTGGAATGATTAAGTGTTTATGTAATGGGATTCCAAAATAATGTTGTATCATAAAGTATTGGAATATTTATGTATTGGTCTAATTTGGTATTCAAAGTGATTCAAATATTTTTGGAAATAAGATGATATGCACATAATAAAGTGAAAACGAGAAAATGAAATGTTTAACAGTATTCATGAGCTCATGATTGATATAAGGACTAAGTGATATCATTGTTTGAGTATATAGAATTTTGAGGATTTTGGTATGTGGAAAGTGTTAAATTTTAACTGTATTCATGTTTTCACTAAGGTTTTCAAGAGAATACATGATTAAGGACTTTGAATGTTTGGAATGTGACCAACAAAACATATCTTATGATATATGGGGATCGACGATGGTGTTAAATCTCTGGTAATCATTTTCACTATGTTGTGAGAGTGGATTGCAGTATTATGGATAAGCCTAAAGATTGGAATGGATTATGTTAGGCATATGTTAGTATTGATTAAGGATAGAAGTTTTCTCGATATTATTGATGGGATGTTATAGTAATGTAGTTTTAGAAAAATGACAACCTGTAGGACGGGCGACAGCCCATCGCTTCGGAAAAGGCTGTGGGAATCAAACCCACAACCGAAGTGCGACTGGCCTTTATCGCTTACCACTGGCCTACAGGAAGTCCCTATTTAGTAGAAACTAGTTTTATTATATTAAGCAGTATGATATATAAAGTATAAGTCCATTTTAAGAACCATATATGATTAATCTCACTATAGATCGACTTATGTATATAAATTTTACTAACCTTTTGAGACAGATGGAATGACCCGTCATTCTATCACATGATCTGATAACACTTCACGAATAACAAATTCAACTTCATTTATTTAAGAGATGAAGTGGAAATTGTTAAGGGCACGAACAACAGTGAGGTTGTACCAACATAAAGTATGTATTTATTCTAATTCAAATTCTTTAACTTTAGGGAAACGATCTTGAAAACCAAAAATGTTGTCCTAGTGATCTTATATATGATGAATCAGATGGTACCTTAGATCGTCACAAATTTATGGTTTTGTGATTACTGGCTTTTCCATAGCCATGTTCTCTACCACTCTCCATCAGAACATGATGGTTAGATTTCTCTTCCATGTCCATATTTTCACCTATGTGGAAACCCAGTGATTAGTTTATTTGGGTAACCGTTATGTTTCATACTTTTGTTTTTAAAGATTGGTTTTGATATTCCTTTTTACGATGTGGGTTTCTATTAAATAAACTTTCTAATAGTAAACCATTTATAACCCCGATGAATTTCGAGGGCGAAATTCATTTTAAGGGGGGTAGAATGTAACAGCCCGAGATTTTATGAAAAATATTCTTTTTAATTTTATTAATGTCTTGTGTTGTACGCTACACCAAAAGGAGCTTGCACAACACGCATATTTTACTTGCCTTGCATTACACGCAATATCAACCTTCCTCGATAGCGTGTGTAGTACGCAATACTCAGTTTCACGAAACAACGATAAGCTATTAAAATATTATTAAAACTAGCCGTTATGATTAGTAATAACCACTTTTTAAATTTTAGAAATTTTAGCTCTCAAAATGGACTTCATTTTTGGATTCGGAGTATCGAATTTAGCCTAAGGTGAAATTTTGGTACTTTTCGGATAACTTTCATATTCTGTTGAATAGTGAAAATTACTATATTATAATTAAAAACAACTTTTTTAATGGAAATAATTAATTGTGATAAATTATTAATTTGAGTGGTTTTAAAGTATATTTAGAATATATTTTTACAATTTAATACAATGTTGGTCATTGAATGTAATTTCACATTTAAACCAGACATAATCAAATGTCAATCTTTTGATAGATATTGTTTCTTAAAAACACGCTATTTGTTTTAACAGCGGGATTTAATTATAAAATTAATTAATGCAACTTCTATGTTATGAATATGGTAAAATAGACTTCATTTTTGAATTCAGAATATGAAATATAGCTTAGGATAAAATTGTGGCATTTTTCTGAAAAACATCAATTTTTGATGAATAGTGAAACTACTAAGTGATAGTTAAAAACAGAATTTTTCATAAAACTTAATTTTACCGCTTCTGTGAATGGAATTTCAAAAATCCGAGATACACGGTTGATGTCTGTAAGTAAAATATGGTTCAATGAGATTAAAATAATTTTTGGTGAATAGTAACTTTTTTACTTTTATTTACCACAGTTAAAAGTAAATAGGGTAATTAAGGGTAAGAATGATATTGATATTACCCTAACACATGTCCTAATTCTATTGGACAAGTGTATCTCGACCAAAAATAACCTTAAGTGTAAAATATTATCATTTAGGCCCAATTGGATTAGATTAGGACATTTATTATTATTTAATTCAAAGAAGAGTTAAAAGAGTTAAAATCAAAGTATATTTACTAAAACATTTTTAATATAGGTTTGTACATAAGATAAATTAGATTGTAAATATTAATTAGAAAGATAAAACGATTTCCTACATGATGGTATTTTATTTGTAATTTTTAGACATCAAATAATTTAATTTATTTATGACACAAAGATGATGCAGTAATTGTCTTATTAATGAAATATTGACATAATTGATATTATAAATACCAAAATAAATGTAATTTAAGATTTTTTATGAATTCCACTAATTTTATAGGATACTATGATATATTATTGTTGACTTAATAAACTTGTTTTGAACATATAATTCTGTTATGACTTTCACAAAAATCATATATCAAATAGTGTCAAAATTGACACAAAATAGTTTTTAAATCAAATATTATATTACTAATTGTTATTTTATTCTTAAAAATCTAAGGTTAGGCCAAATGACTTAGATAAGGATATATATTAATAATAAACAATTTGGGGTTCGTTTCCCATGTTATAGTAAGTGTATTAACCATATAGTGTAAGAAAACAAAAAGACACGGTAAAAGTTAAATTATTTAACTTAGAGTTAAATCTAATTGATAAGGTTAAAATAATGCCCTAAACTTGTCTAAATTCTATTGGATGATAGGATTCCGATCCATCCCAACTTTAGCTTCGAAATAAGTCCCTTTGGATCTATTATAAACCGATTTTGACTTTAATATAAAATAATATTTTGAGATATTCCTAAGGTGCCCCTCTCCTCCCTTATAAAAGGGCACCTCCTCCCCCTCCTCCTCACACCAATTTGAGCACTCAAGCTCGGCCAACCCCTGCCAAAATCCTTTCTCCACTTCCCTAGTATCATCATAGAGGTCCTGGTCTTCTTCAAAGACCATCCTTAGTTCTTTAAGTGGAGGCTAAGAAAAGGCGCGTCAAAAAGAGGTAATATCCATTACCGATCTTTTCAATTTCTTTCTTCTTCAACATCTTCTTCTTTAGTTGTTTCATGACAAAGTAATAACATCAGTATTACTTACATACTGATATGTTATTATAAATATGAAACAACCCTAATTCACCTTCTATCCATCCTATGGAAAAATTAAATCATC
Source organism: Viscum album (assembly GCA_963277665.1). Lineage (NCBI taxonomy): Eukaryota > Viridiplantae > Streptophyta > Magnoliopsida > Santalales > Viscaceae > Viscum > Viscum album. The sequence continues at coordinate 1,879,051 of OY728127.1, forward strand.
GCGTGTGCGTACGTACGGAATACCGTCTCCACGCCGTGGTGTAATCTATTTTCCACCACCACCTTAATAGGATGGGTATAATGTTGTAATGAGTGACTATATATGATTATTATAAAGTGATATTGATACTGAAATATTCTACACACACTTCAACACAATTCCACGACCATGGGAACGATATCATCGCTCGTGCGTACGTACGGACTACCGTCTCCACGACGCGATGAGATTCATTCTCAATGATTAACCATTCATGAATGATTATAAAGTATATATAATTAGAACTAATGAAATATATGACATAATAATGATACTGGATTTATGTAAATTTATATGTATGTAATCTACTTAATTCCATTCACTTCAATAAGGAAACGAAAACAGCGTTCATGCGTACGTACGGACTACCGTCTCCATAAACGGTGTATTTCATTCCATTTATCGATATATATATATATATATATATATATATATATATATATTCTGAATATATATTATATATAAATCATGATTTACATTCTGGATATAAGTAATCATGATCCAAGTAATCATAATAATAATTAAAAGTTAAAAACACGAACGACAAATGAGACGATTTTACCCAAAACGCTACTTTAACATGAATTTACAAAAGAACAGGTAATATAAAGTCATAAGTGGACCATATATGATATAATAACAATGAATATGATTCTGGAATAAGTCAATAACATGATTTAAATCATTATACAGGAGGTTCGGACACTTACAGAGCAAGTCGGACCTAAGGTAAGGGAAATATCACAATCTCATTTTTATCCGAGATTGTTTATTCGTATGTATTTACTAGGGTGTATTTTATCATCCACATCCACGTTTCATCAATATGTGATATTATTTCCATCCACCTACAATTGTTTAAATCCATTTTTACCCTTCGTTGAGTTTTTAGTAATATGTATGAAATGAATCTTTTGTCGTTTTTCGTACGAGGTACTTTTTGACTTTTCCGACAAAAGTACGAAGAATGTTTTTTTAACTTATACGGCATGAATGGATTTTTAAAACGTTATTTAAAATAAGCTTCCTTTACATGTTTTCAAGTTTATTTTTAATCAACTTCTTTTAGTTTAAAATTTTATGACATGTTAAGAAAGGAAAAGTGTTTTTGAAGTAGAAAGGATATTTTCCTCAAGAATGGAGTTCAAGTGTTTTATCAAAATTATTTTCCATCTAAGATAATAAAGGGTTATGTTTCTATCACTATTATTACATTGATTTGATTATGTTGTGATGGAATTAATTTTATGAATTTTTTTATCGTATATGGATTGTTTTATGATGTCATGAAGTTTAAGATTCCCATTTTTATTACATGGGTTATGCAATGATGTATGGTTTATGATTTTGTGGCACACATAAGAATGGTATCAATATGAGATGGTTGGGACCTATATCTCCCTCCAATGCATTGGGTAAAGATTTTATATCTCATGAGATAGACATGGCTGGAACGGTAGGTTATACCGGTTCAGTGAAACAGGACTGAAACGAGGGTGACTCGGTTCAGAAAGGGACTTTGTCCACTAAGATAGTCTTGGCAATGAGTCATGAATAACAAGAAATGATTCTCTATGATTTGTGTTTATGACACAAAGTTTCATGTTTTAAGTTATGCTTATTGGGATTTCATTTCACTACTATGATTTATCCCATGTTATTAAATTATGCTCTCTTTTGCAGGTTAAGATTTCCAAAAGTTATGTTCTTATGAATATGATGTGATTGATTTTCTTTTGTTTACCCTTACTGAGCATTTGAGCTCACCCCTTTATGTTTTCTTTTCCACAGGATATAAGGAGTGGTTTTAGGTAAAAAAAGGGAAGATCTTTATGGGAGATATTGAGGATCTTTCACCACGATTAGAAGATTACGTTCCGAGTTTCCAAAGACACTAAACTATTACGGTCCTTCTGTGTGTGTTTTTGTTATGTAATAAGTATTCCGCAAAAGTAATGTAATTTCCATGTACGTCAAGATACGGGTCTCTACATTGGGTGTGATAATGACGCTTTAGATTAATTAATTTAATGTAAAGACAAAATTGACATTAACAAAAATATTTTAGTAATTAATTTTTTATGGTGTTATATAAGTCCTATTTTCGACTATAAATATTATTTGGAAATATAAATAGATTTTCTATATTATTGTATTTGTTTTATAATTTTTACACATCTAATTAATTAAAATATTAATGACACAATAATGATGCAGTATTTACCTCATTAATAAATGATTAAAATAAATAAGAATATAATGATTAAATTATTATCCCAAACATGTCCAATTAGGATTGGATGATTTTAATTCCAATATTAGTCATCTTATATTTGACCTGAATGATTTTTGGACCATTAGATACCGAATATCATTATATAATAAAATAATGTTTTCACACATTCCTAAAGAGCCCCTCCTCTCCCTTGTAAAAGGAGGTCTTTTCTATCCAATTCCTCACACATCTGAAGCCATTTTGCTCATCAAAACTCTACCCAATTAAGCTCCCTATATCCCTCTCCTCCTCCTAGAAGCCTTAACTTAGGCAGATGTAATTTCAAGAAGTCCTTTGGTTCAAACCAAAGAGAGTTACCCAAATTAATGGTAATAGTTTCTCTTAAATTGTTTTCATTTATTTAACCTCTCCGACCCCTAAAATATTTTTATTTCCATTATTTTGTGACAACCCCAGTATCCTCAATATACTAGTATTTTTTTATGAGAAGGATTCTAACTAAACTTATAGACACCTCCATCTAATGGATGATGAACATAATGTTTCTGTGGATGGAAAACTAACGTCTCATGAAACGATGATTGTTCAATTACATCTTACCACCTCTCATGGTGTCCATTATGATGGAACTATATTTATATATGATATATATTATGCTTATGATTTCATTATGCTTCTGTACTTTCCAATTATATCAAACCATTATGTTTTCCATAGTGGGTATATATGATACTCTCATTTGAGCAAGTGTAGACTACCACACCCTCAATGTGATGTGACTCGTTAATGAATTATGTGGGATGTATAAAGGATGGAGTTAATGATAATATATATGATATTATACTAGAATTAAAATGTAACTATGTATCATTTTGATTTAATTCCATTAAAATAAGAAATATAAATTAAAGTAGCGTTCATGCGTACATATGGCTTACCATTTCCATGAAAGGTGCATTTCATTTATTACAACAAAATGTTATGTACTATTATAAATACATGTATATATAGAATATATATGATATATATGATATTTAAATCATTAATATCATTCTGTATATAATGTACTATTGACCACAGGGACAACTTGTAAATATAAGGTGTTCATTTTTGACTCAATTACCAAATATTGACAAAATGAACGTCATTAACTTAAATGATTACATAATGTTTATAACATGGTAATAAGTCATATAAAAGGAATAAAAAACTTGTAAATGGTTCTTAATCAAGTATAAATTAACTTTATTATGTTATTTAGGAGATTAAATAACGATCGAGTCATGATGGACATGAGGTAAGGGACTTCGTCCCAATCTCCTTTCATTGATGCATTTTTAGTTTTATACGCGACTTTATTTTAAACAGTGTATAAACCCCTTTGTCTTTTCATTTTATTCAAAGGGAATATTTTTGTATGAATTGTTTTACTAAATGACAAAATGAAATGTTTTTTTAACGTAACCAGTGACAATGACCTTTCGACCGCCACAAGTATTATTTGATTATTGGTTTCATTAACAAGACAGAATGTTCTTAAAAGGAAAAATAAATACCATATACTATTTTTACATATTTTGGTATTGAAAATGATTTTGATAATGGATTTATTATTTCAATATCTGTAAATTATATTTTTTTATTGCAATGTGGAAGTGTTATCTTTCCATTAAGCTAATTTTATGTGTTATGATCATGTTATGGTTCATGGGCATTATTTATGTATACGGGTGGTACCATGATAAACCTATGGTGGGTGAGCCCGAGGTAGATCTTCAATGCATTGGGTAATGTGACAGAGGTAAACTTGAATATTTCTCCTAAGAGATTTAGGGAATATACTCTGATGGGTATTCTAAAGTAACTCCCTATTTAGTTGTGATAGCTACAATGTAAGTATGATATGGATGCGACAAGTTACCTTTATGATTTATGATTTCTATGTGTCATTCATAAATCTTTTGATTTTATGAGGTAAGTAAAAGAGTTCATGTTTTGTATGCATTTATGAACAAAAGGTTTCATTCATTTTTTTAACCCTTACTGAGCCTTTTATGCTCATCCCATGTTTTGAAATGTTTTCACAGGAATTAAAGATGAATAGGTTCAAGGATGGGATCAAGCAAAAGTCATGCTATCTAAAACATGGAAGTAGACATGACACTTTTTTTCAAGATTTTTTATTTTATAAAAAAAATCGAAACTGTGTAGAAATGTCTTCCTTGTAATCTTTTGAGATGTAATAGTTATGTCCTAATTCTATAGAACTCTAAACCTTAAAATATACTAAATGTTAATTATTAATTTAATTCAATTTTATGTAATGTTTAAGGTCGGGTCCTTATAGTTGGTATCAGAGGTCAATTTAGATAATTTTAGGTGTTAGGGTAATGTTAAAGTAATATTCATAAAGTAATTTTTTTTAATATTGACATCATATAGAATTTCTAGATTACCAGATTGCTTCGCCTATGATATTTTTGTGTTCAGAATGGTTTTCCGCAGAGGAAATATGGAAGCTGTTTTGGGACAACATCAAGAGGGAGACAACCTTACAAATCAGCATCCTGGGATGGTCGGAATCAGAACTGAACAGTTTCTTGTAGCGATGGCACAGTTGACTCAGTCTATAAATGGTGGTAGTATCTATGTACGAGATCAGTCATATCAACCATAGAGGAACGTGTCCGTAGTGGAGCATTTCATGAGTCAACATCCCACATCATTCAGAGGATCATCTGACCCTGTGCTAGCTGAAGGGTGGATTAAATCACAAGAGAAGATTTTGGATGCCATGGTTTGTTCCGAACATCAAAAGGTTATTCTTGCAGTTTTCCGTTTTAAAGGTGAAACTGATCAGTGGTGGTCGATGGTGAAAAATATCAGGGATAGTTGGGAGATTTATGCTCTTTATTGGGATGAATTCAAAGGTATGTTTCTTGAAAAATATTTCCTAAGGTGATTTGTATTAAAATAGAAAAACAATTATTGGAATTGAGGAAAGTGTATGACTTGGTGGTTCCTTATGATGAAAAATTCACTCGACTAGCAAGGTAAGATCCAAATTTCATAAGAGATCTTGATAGTAAAATCAACCAGTTTTACTTATGATTAAAGAAAAAGTATCGAAGGGATTTAGCCTCTCATGAGTTCAAAAGTTATGAAAAGCTAGTTCTTTGTGCAGAGAAGGTGGAAATGGAGTTTGCTGATGATCGTGTATTCTTTGACAAACAACAGAATAAGAGGTCTAGGTGGCAGGAGAAAGGAAATAACTCTTCAAAACATTCTAATGGTAAGAAACTTAAGTTTAAAATTTATCAAAATTGTTGTAAAAATCATGCTCAGGAATGTCTTTGGATTTCTGGTTAGTGCTACTGATGTGGTAAAATAGGACATAAGGCTCTAAATTGATCTAAAAAATTTCAGGGTAATGGTAAGAAAAAATTTGATTTACAGTCATTAAAAAGTATTAAGTGAAATGAAATGGGTCATTATGCAAATGAGTGTCCAACAAAGAACTCAACCGAAGGAAAGCTGCCAGACTATAAGAAAAAAGGGGTGGTGAAATCCTTTGTAACTACTTCAGCAGATGACGGGCCATCAAATGAATTTGTGTCAGGTGCACTGTTTGTTTTTTCTGATTATGCCAATGTGTTTTTTGATTCAGGGTCTACACATTCTTTCATTTCTAAGATGTTTTTTAGTAAATTGGGAATTACATATCAAGATATGAATACTAAACTTATATGAAAAACACCTAGAGGAAATGTTGTGTAAAAAAACATAATAACATTGATGTCTTTGTCTGTGGAAATAATCTATATGCAAACCTTATTGTTTTTCCACTAGTAGAGTTTGATGTTATATTGGGCATGGATTGGATTTATTTTTATCATACTAATATTGACTGTAGAGCTAAAGAGATTTCTTTTCATAATGATTTTTAGTTTTTGCACGAGAATGAACTCTTTCTTTTGATAACATATCAGGAAGTCAAAAAACTGAAAAAATATAGAAATGAATGTTACCTTGCACATATTGTTTAAAAAAAGGAACTGTTCAGATTAATGATTTTCCTATGGTAAATGAGTACCTTGATGTTTTTTCTGATGAGTTTCTTGGTATTATACCTAATTGGGAAGTTGAATTTACTATTGACTTAGTTTCTGATGCTAAAAAAATTTCAATAACCCCTTATAGAATGGCACAAATTGAACTTTTAGAGTTAAAGGAGCAATTGCATGAGTTATTAGATAAAGGATTCAGTGGACCTAGCACATCACCATGGGGTGATCCTGTCTTGTTTTTTAAAAACAAATATGGTTCAATGAGACTTTGCATTGATTATAGAGCATTGAATAACGTCACTGTAAAGAATAAGTATCCTTTTCCTCATATCGATGATTTGTTTGATCTGCTCCAGGGAGCTCAGTATTTTTTTAAGATTGACATGGGGTCGGGGTACCATCAGTTGGGAGTAAAGGAAGGAAACTTTCCTAAGACTACGTTTCGTACTAGATATGGCCATTATGAGTTTGTAGTTATGCCTTCTATTTTATCCAATGCACCTGTTGTATTCATGGATATTATGAATAGAATTTTTCGTGAGTTCTTGGATAAGTTTTTGGTAGTCTTCATTGATGATATTTTGATTTATTCTAAAATTATGGAGGAACATGAAAGTCATTTAAGGTTTCACTTGCAAACCATGAAAGAAAATAAACAATTTGGTAAATTCAGCATGTGTGAGTTTTGGTTACAAAAAATTTCTTCCCTTGGTCACATTGTTTCAAGAAATGGAATAACCGTTGATCCTGCTAAAATTAAAGTTGTTGAAGAATGACCAAGACCCACAATTATAACCAAGATTCTTTAGTTTTCTTGGTTTGACAGGTTATTACAAGAGGTTTTTTGAAAATTTTGCATGATTATATAGTCCAATGAATATGTGAACATGGAAAGGTGTTAAGTTCATCTGGAAAAAATAATGTGATTATTTCTTTCAGAAATTTAAAAGAAGATTGGTGAATGCATCAGTTTTGGCATTGACTTCCAGAAATGGTGAGTTTTTTATCTACAATGATGCATTGTTGAAAGGACTAGGTTGTGTCCTAATGCAGAATGATCAGGTAATGGCTTATTCTTCACGTCAGTTGAAACCTTGTGAGTTATATTACCCTACATAAAATTTGGAATTATCTTCTGTTGTTTTTTCTTTAAAAATTTGGAGGCATCATGTTTATAGAGTCAAGTGTGAAATATATACTGATCACAAAAGTTTGAAGTATATATTCACTCAGAAATAATTGAACATGAGAAATAGGAGATCATTGGAATTAATAATGGATTATGATTGCACGAGCCTTTATCATCTAGGGAAAGAAAATAAAGTTGTTGATGCTTTGAGTCAAAAAATTAATACTTCATTAACCATGTAACGTTTGGAACGAGATCCATTGGTTTTTGATTTGATGAACTTTGGCATCGAGGTTGTTGTTGCAGAAAATTCTTCTATTTTGTTTCAGGTGTCAGTGGAATCATCTCTATCAGACAGAATTATTCAAGTTCATAAGGAAGACAGTGAGTAGCAAAAAAAGGTTTTGTTGGTTAAGAAGGGTATTTTTCCTAATTTTAATGTTGATAATGATTGTTTTTTGAGATTTGGAAAGAGATTATGTGTGCCTTATGATTCACAGTTGAAGAATGAGTTGTTATGTGAAGCTCATAGTTCTCTGTTTTCAGTTCATCCTAGCAGTACTAAGATGTACAGAGATCTTCGGGAGTATTACTGGTGGGATGGAATGAAAAGGGATATTGATGATTTTACTGTGAAGTGTTTGACTTGTCAGAAGGTTAAAGAAGAGAATCAGTTACCAAACGGGATGCTTCATCCATTACCGGTGACAGAGTTGAAATGAGAAAATATATCTATGGAATTTGTTGGGGGATCACCAAAGACATCTTGAGGCAATAATGAAATGTGGGTTATATTTGACCGATTGACTATATATGCCCATTTCCTTTCTATTAGAGGTACTTTGTATCTAGATAAACTTTCTTGATTATATGTTAAAGAAATAGTGATGTTCCATGAAGTTCCCCTCTCCATCGTATCTGATCATGATCCCAGGTTTACTTCTAACTTTTGGAAAAGCCTTCAGAATTCATTGGGTACTAAATTAAACTTTAGTACAACTTTTCATCCTCAATAATATAGGCAGTCAGAATGAACACTTTAGAACTTAGAGGATATGTTATGTGCTTTCTCGATGGATTACCATGGAAGTTAGGACCAACATCTTACTTTGGTTTAATTTTCTTCTAATAACAGCTTTCATTCCAGTATATAGATGGATCCATTTGAAGCATTATATGGAAAGCGTTGTCGAACTCTAGATTTTTGGGATGAAGAAGGTGAAATGAAGTTGATGGGACCAGAATTGGTAGAAGATATGGTAGTGAAAGTTCAGTTGATTTAGAATAACATGAGAAGAGCTCAGAGAAGACAAAAAAATTATGCAGATAACTGGAGGAAGGATCTTTTCTTTGAGGTAGGTGATCATGTCTTTCACAAAGTTTCTCCATAGAAAAGTGTGATGTTATTCTGTAAGAATGGAATGTTGAGTCTGAGTTTCTTTAGACCTTATAAAATTCTAGATAATGTTGGATCAGTTTCATATAGAGTGGATTTACATAAAAATTTGTCCTAGGTACACAATTTTTTTCATGTTTCGATGTTGAGAAAGTTTCTGCCAGATCCATCTCATGTTTTGAGCCCAAAGCTAGTTCAGTTGGAATAGAATCTCTCTTATGAAGAACAAACATTCCAGATTCTTGGCCATAGAGAGAAAGTGTTGAGGAATAATTTAATTCACCCGGTAAAGGTTTTATGGAAAAAACCATATTGTTGAAGAGGCAGCGTGGGAATATGAAAATGCTATGAGGGATAAATACCCCCACTTATTTTGATATGTGAATAAAAATTGTGAGGACGAAATTCCCAAAAGGGGGAAGGATGTAACATCCCAAGTAAATGAAGAATAAGATATATTTCATATTTATTTAATTTGTGAATTAAATATTAATTTTACTTTAAAGGGGTTTCTATGTTCGATAGCGTACCCGATACACAACAATGGGTTTCATTGGAATCATATGTTTCCCATTAATAATATAATATTATAATTTAAAATGGTAGTAAACTCCTAGCAGTTGTATTGGTGGGAATGAATGAAACTCACTATAATATGATTATTCATATTTGTTAAATGTATTTACATTTATCCAATAAAATTTAGAGGCTTAAAATGTGAATGAATCAAAATTTAAGCATAATTTACATTAAAAGGCTGATTTATCGCCTTTTAATGGAGAACATTCATTAAATATAGTTTTGGTCACATTAATACATTCTAATTGACTAAATAAAATCTTTCTTTAGAATGGGGACACAAAATATTACTTTGGGTAATTTTTTTTGGTATTTTTCTGATAAAGTTCATTTTTTAATGAATGGTGAAAAATATTGTATTTTAATTCAAAAGTTCTTTTTAATATAATTTATTTATATGGTTAGATAATATTTTTAATTGTTTTTAATGTGAAATTAAAATATATTATTACCATTTAATCAAATGTTGGTCATTGGAATTAATTTCACATTGAAATTGGACATAAACAAGTAACAATCTTTTGATAGTTATTGTTTCTTAAAAACACGCTATTAGTGTTGATAACAAGAATTAATTTTAAAATTAATTAATGCCACTTCTATGTTTTTAATTTGGAAAAATAGACATCAATTTTGAATTCAGAATATCAAATAATTCTTAGGCTGAATATTTGGTATTTTTTCTGAAAAACATCAATTTTTTATGAATAGTGAAACCACTTAGTGGTAGTTAATAAAACTGAATTATTCATTTAAATGAAAATTTACCACTTCTTTGAATTTAATTTCAAAATTTTGATATACATGGTTTTTATCAAGATGTAAAATGTGGTTCATTAAAATGAAAATAATTTTTGTTGAATAGTAACTTTTGACTTTTATTTACCACGGTTAAAGGTAAATAGGGTAATTCAAGGATAAAAGAATGTTATAATAATTCAAAATTACCTTAACACTTGTATTAACCTTATTTAATGAGTCATTTACGACCTTTGGCTTCTTTGGGTCGATTTTTGGACCCCTTTGAGCCACTTGGGAGTGATAATGACACTTTAGATTAATTAATTTAATGTAAAGACAACATTGACATTAAAAAACTATTTTAGTAATTAATTTTTATATGGTGTTATATAAGTCTTATTGTAGACTATAAATATTATTTAGAAATATAAAATTATTTCCTACATGATAGTATTTTTTATATAATTTTTAGACATTGAATTAATTAAATTATTCTTGACATAATAATGATGCAGTATTTACCTCATTAATAAATGATTAAAATAAATATGATTATAATGATTAAATTATTATCCAAAACATGTCCAATTGTGATTTCATGATTTTATTTCCAATATGAGTCATCGTAGCTTTTACCTTAATGATTTTTGGACCATTAGAAACAGAATATCATTATATAACAAAATAATGTTTTCAAACTTTCCTAAAGAGCCCCTCCTCTCCATTATAAAAGGAGACCATTTTACCCAATTCCTCACACCTCTCATACCATTTGGCTCGTCCAAACTCAGTCCAATTAATCTCCCTAAATCCCTCTCATACCTATAGAATATTTAACTTTGGTAGAAGTCAATTCAATAAGTCCTTTGGATCAAACCAAAAAGAGTTACCCAAATTAAAGGTAACAATTTCTCTTAAATTGTTTTCATTTATTTTAATTATCCAACCCCAAAAATCATTTTATTTACATTCTTTTTTAACGACACCAGTATCCTCAATATAATAGGATGTTGTTATGATAAGGATTCGAACTACACTTACACACACCTCTATCTAATGGATGATGAACGTAATGTTTCTGTGGATGGAAAACTAACGCCTCACGAAATGACGATTGTTCAATTACATCTTACCGCCTCTCATGGTGGCCATTATGATAAAAATGTATTTATATATGATGTATATTATGTTTAATATTTCCTTATTCATTTGTACTTCCCAATTATATCAAACCTTTAGGTTTCCATAGTGGGTAAATACGATAATCTCATTTGAAGAAGTGCGGACTACCGCCCCCTCAAAGTGATGTGACTCGTTAATGCCTTATGTTGGATGTATAAAGGATGGAGTTAATGATATTATATATGATATTATACTGGAATTATAATATACCAATTTATCATTATGTTTTAATTCCATTAAAATAAGAAATAGAAATTAGAGTAGCGTTCATGCGTATATACGGCATACCGTCTCCTTGAATGGTGCATTTCATTTCTTTCATCTCAATGTTATTTACTATTATAAATACATGAATATACTGAATATATATTATATATATGATATTTAAATCTTGAATATAATTATGTATATAATAGACTATTGACCACATGGACAACTTTTAAATATAAGATGTTCATTTTTGACTCAAGTACCAAATTTCGACAAAATGAACGTTATTAACTTGAATGATTACCTAATGTTTATAACATGGTAATAAGTCATATAAAAGGAATAATAAACTTGAAAAAGGTTCTTAAGCAAGTAGAAATTATGTTTAGTTTATTATTCAGGAGATTAATGACCGGTCGAGTCAAGTCGGACGCGATGTAAGGGACTTCGTCTCAATCTCCTTTCTTGGAGGCATTTTTAGTTTTATACACGAATTTATTTTATATGCTTTATAAACCTCTGTGAATTTTCATTTCTTTCATTGGGAATATTTTTATACGAAGTGTTTTACTAAACGAAAAAAAGGAATGTTTTTTAATGTAAGCGGTGATAATGACAGTTTCGCCGCTGCGAGTATTATTTGATCTTTGGCTTCCTTAACAAGCCAGAATGTTTTTTAAAGGAAAAATAGATACCATATACTCTTTTTACATATTTTGGTATTGAAAATGATTTTTTAAAGGGATATATTCTTTCAATATCTGGAAATGATATTTTATTATTGCAATGTGGTAATGTTATCTTTCCTTTATGCTTATGTTATGTGTTATGACCATTTTATGGTTCTTGGGAATTATTTACGTTTACGGGTGGTGTCGTGATAAACCTAGGGTGGGTGAGCCCGAGATAGATCTCCAATGAATGGGGTGACATTAAAGAGGTAAATGTGAATGTTTCTCCTAAGAGATTTATGGAATAAACTGTGATAGGTATTCCATAGTTACTCTATATGTATCTGTGATAGCTACAATGTAAGTTGGATATATATCCCACAAGTTACCTTTATGATTTATGATTTCTATGTGTCTTTCATAAATCTTATGATTTCATGAGGAAAGTAAAAGAGTTCATGTTTTGTATGAATTTAGGAAAAAATGTTTTCATTCATTGTTTTATAACCCTTACTTACCCTTTTATTCTCATCCCATGTTTTGAAATGTTTTCACATGACTTGAAGATGAATAGGGTCAAGGATGGGATCAAGGAAAAGTCATGCTATCTAAAACATGGAACTAGACATGAATCTTTTTTTCAAGAGTTTTTATTTTATAAAAAAATGAAAACTCTGTAGAAATTTCTACCTTGTAATCTTTTGAGATATAATAGTTATGCACTAATTCTCTAATACTCTAAACCTGAAAATTTCCTCAATGTGAATTAATCATTTAATACAATATTATGAAATGTTTAAGGTCGGGTCCTTATAATGTCTGCTTCAGCACCTGCGTTTGGCATGCCTGTGTCCCCACCTATGTCACCGCCAGCCTATAGAAATTCGCTCCCACATGGATTTGAACCCAGGTCTTATGTATTATTGATGGGAGCCTTTACAATTCTTGTAATCCCCAATCTACAATAAAAACACTATTAATAAAATATTATAAAATTTATGGTTTTAAAATTTAGAGTGACTATAAATAATATGATCACCAAATTAATATCCTTAATTAAATAATCTAAAATATGAGAACTAAAAATAAAAAATATTTTAATTCAATATTAATAAATTATTTAAATTATTATCGTTTTATAATTCCATAATATTATAATAAATTAGACTAATAATAGTTGACTAATGCCATTATACTTTGGGTATAATGATCTTATAACAAACCCACATCATTTCCAATCATGAAATCAATGTATGTTAATGTTATGATCATTTTAACAATATAATTGTTTAAATATTAGAAATTTATATCATGAATAAATATGCGAACATAAATAAAAGAATAATATTATTCTAATTTATAAATAAGGTATTGTTCTCTTTTATGTAGTTGTATACTAATATTTTTTATGCAACATAAAACACACTTTTATTATCATGATTCACCAAAATACACTTATTATCGATTTCATAATCGTTGATGAAGACTCAATTGCATATAAATAGATTTAAAAATATCATATATATATATATAACTATAAATGATCCCTAATAGTATCTTTAATCATCTATTAATGATAAAATTTAAAATAAGAAAAAACAAAAATGATTCTTTAATGAAACTAGTGAAAATTATCTATACTATATACAGCCGATGTGGAAAATCGATCAGATCCATATAGGGAAGTGATACATATGAATGCTAGGTTGGATTATTGATATTACTATAATTATGAATTAATTTATTAAGATATCTTTTGATAAATGATGTTAATTTACATTCTTGAAATTTGGGAAAATATGTAAGGATTTTCATCTCCAATTCATATGTTCATGACATGATGAATATTTTTCTCTTATATTAATTTATATATAATTTTATTACTATTTTTTTCTTATAATTAATTATCATTCAATCATTTTAAAAAAATTTCATTTTAGGTTCAATCATTCAATGGGTATTGAGATAAATTGTTTTTGTCTATATGGGTATTTATTATCCAAATTCCAAATTATTGAGAAATAATAAATTTTATGAACCTTATTTTCCTCTAATTGTTTATATAGATTATATGGATGTATTTTTATCATAAAATTTTTATTTCATAGTATTTAAAAGGTAAAAAAATTTCCCTAATTCATGTGTCTATTGACTATGATTTTTCACAATAGTAATTATTTTTTACAGTTCTTCCTTCTTTCATTGAGTTATTATTATTAACATGAACATATTTCTAATATTTTTGATACATTATTACCCTTTATTGAATTTTTTTGGCCCATATATATTTCCATGGGATATAACATCTGGCTATATGAACCTATTGATAATTATTGTTTAATTCCTGGGATGTGTTCATTTGAAATGATCATCAATATTAATTTTTGTTGATAATGTTAATATAATTAAAGTATTTTAATTATCAAATAATTATTCTTCAGTATTGGGTGAACATTAAATTATACATAACTCATATTGTTGGCGTTCACCTATAATATAGGATATTCTATTTACCTAGGGATATGTATAGGTGTACTATATATTATTAAACTAATGAAAATTATTATTAAGATGTTGAATGTGTATTTTTATATGTACACCATCATTAAATGAATGTAATATGGAAATGTTTTACCTTCAATAAATAAGGGAATGGTTTTGATATTATTTATTATTACTGGTAGATAATTCCGTTTGATCATGTCATGATGTTCTGTAGTCTTTATTATATGGATCACCATATTATTATTATGTAATAGATTCAATAGTTAATGTTGTGAATAGTTTGGATTATAAATATATAAAATACATTATAATTGATCTCATCATGGTTGGTGCTTGAAATTATATATCTCCTCAATGCTCAGATAGTTATCACGAGGAATAATATGTTTCAGTATTTATTGTATGACCTATGAAATTAGTTATATGTATTGATTTCAATATCTAGGATATGTGAATATATTAACAGAAGTCCTTATAATTACTTTTCTAATGTATGATATTATACATTCTATCAATATGTGATCAGTATTAATGATATCAATGTTTTCATTTAGTTTCATAGATAAGGAACACTCTCTATTTCTTAATGATTGTGGTTTCATATTGTTTTCATATTCATGTAATAATATTTATTTTATGATTAATTATTGATTTATTAGATTTATATTTTCTGTAATAAGTTGGTCGATTTAACCCCGTCTTATCATTCCCTCTACTTGTGGTATTGGAAAATGTATAACATGTGACATGTAATGCGTGATAAAATTTCAGAATTAAAAAACTAGAGATAGTGAATATTAAATTTGGATTAATTACTTTTATATATAATATAAATCAATGTCTTCATGATAATAATAATATTGTATTTATTAACATATGATTTTCACTATTTCTCTAATTATCAAAACTTGAAAAGATAATTACGTTGTATGTGATAAAATAATCATTTCTAAACATTTAATTAATATTTTGTCCAAAAATATTTATAGTTAGTATCAAATAGTGTACGCAGAGTATGTGTCCATGACTCTAGATATGATAGTATGGGTATGAGGGGCCATATTCTGTATTAAATAAAATGATTAGAAAACAGTAGAGAGTAAGATATTGTTATGATAAAATTAATTGGTTTAATTTTATGGTTATTTATAGATTCCATGGTATTGGTATCCCACAACAACAATTATTCATCTTAATAGTAAGATATTAAGGATAGTATTTTTACTATAGCTAGAAGAAATTAATTTAAATCCTAGAGAAATAAATAATTATATGATAATATACTACAATATTATATAATTCTTGAGTAACTTATTTATTCTATGTAATAAAACCCTATATAGATACTGTAATGTTTATTAAGTTACAACATAGAATAACCTAGGCTTAATCGCACTAAAAAGTTTAAGATGATCATTGAAAAATTTTTCACACTAATTTAAGTTGAGTGTGACTAAGATTGCAAACCATGATACAAACTCTCTAAGGATACTCATTGAAAAATCAATATATGTTTACAAACTGTTACAAATGATTTAATAATAATGGAATTTAAATTGTATTTAGAAAACATGTAAAATGACTATATAAAATAAATGATTAATTAATGGATTCATAAATTGATCCAAGAGCATAATATGCTAAAAGAGAAGTAAAAAAGGAATAATTATTGGGTTTGATATTTTCCTATTCATATTTTTATATTTTCATAACTATTATTTTTAATTTACTTAAAACAAGATCCTGAATAGGATACTAAAAAGTTGTGTATCAAAAAATAAATTTCTCCTATAAATGAATAAGGGAGAATAAGTAAATTCTTAAAAAAATTCGTATATGCATATTATAATTTAAAATAATTTTTTTTTCAGGTCACATTTTTTTAGTGATGTTGATTCCTTAATAGATATTTATTCATAAAACAGCTTATAATTTTTTTCGTGATATTTATTGATGATTTTTTTTAATATTAAATATGTTATTGAATATTGTGTGAAAAAAATATTTATTCTACTTATATAACTATATTTTAATGGTTTAGAATCATATATTCAAAATATTATATACAACATTTATAATTTTATTATTGGAAGGTGTATTTTTAAATATAACTATTTGAGAGAATTTCTTTCAATGATGGATATATTTTAGGATTTTAATATATTGCATACTGAGGAAATAATGGGACAACATATTTTTAATATGTATTCAAATTTGTATTAATTTTCATGGGATTTATGATAAATCCATTATAATGTATATCAAATTATTGTGATTTTGATATATAAATTGACATGTATGTGACCATAAAAATTAGTAGTTAATACCATTTATGGATATTAATATTGTTAATTTTTAGATGAATATGTATTCCAATTTTAGAATGATGTATTGGATATTAAAATGTGGTTTTTTATTGGTCTTTTACTTATAATATACTATTAGGGTACATTAATATAGTTGTATATGATTATGGTCAGGATTAATGGTGTTTTTTAAAATATAAGTTGGATTTTGTGGGCATAAATTATAATGAACCAAAGCTATTTTAATGTAGTTTTTTCCTTCTTATATTAATTTAATATAGTATTAAACACAAAAAATAAAATATATAATATAATAAATACTATATAAATCATGAATCAATTAAATAAGAGTCCTTTCTATATGTTATAGGACCAATATCGATGAAATAGTTACAAGGCCTTTGGAATAGTAATACAACCCTTATAAATGGATAATCGACAACATAATTATTAAAATCATCCAAGAATGTATAAATAAAATTTAGGAATCATATAAATGAAATTATAGTATCATTATACCACATTTTATGTAAATAAATGTTTTAAAAATTATTAATTAAGTTATGGAATTTTTGTATTTTATAAATATTTATTTAAAATTTTATTATTTATATTATAACATAAAATAGTATTTATATTCTTAAAATGTATTCATAAATTAATATTTTTATATCTTATGATTTTGAGATAATTTTATCTGACCATAACTAGTATTTCAGTGTCTTACAAAATCAGTTCTTATTTTAGAATCTATATTCTCTATGTAAATGATGATTTTAATTAAAAAATAAATTATTCAAATTTTCACAAACATATTTTCATAAAAATGATATTAATTTTGAATTATAATCATCTGAAAATGTATATGGTTAAATTTTTTTATATCTCTAAAATACATGATTATTTTATGAATAGTATAATACAATAATTTACGATACATGCTAAATACATGAATTATGGATTCATAGATGATGTATAGATGATTTAGAAAAAAAATATAGAGATATAATTCAATTGTTTAGAATATTTAGTGATAATTATCTTCATATTCATATCCTTGAACCAAAATAATAATCTAATGAATATAATAATGATAAAACACGATTTTGGTTCAATATAAATACCACCCCTCACCACCATTGTTCCTTACACCACTCATGATTTTCTAATTTTAAAAATTCTACCAAATACTCTTCCATAGAGCCTCCCCCACATTCATGATCTCATGGAAACATTATAATACCATTACCTTTTCCCTAAATAGGTTCTCAGGGAGAAGAAAATCAAGATGTAAATTCATTATTCTTCTCTTTTAATTTTTTTCGAAGATATTTTCTATTTTTTTATTCTATCCTCACCTCCACTAATACAAAAGGAACGAAAATAAAGTACCTCATATATATTTAATGTATTCCATGTTAATGGAATATCCATCATCAAACTCCTCACTACCTCTATTTTATTCTAAAAATTGAATTGGTGTCAGTGATGTGTCAATTTATCGACATCTTCAGCATTACAATTTAATTTTCCTTCACCACCATCAAGGATGTTAGTAAAACCATTATAAAGGTTGAAAAATATTTTAAAATTTGTTTTATAAACCTATTTATTTTCTGTACCTAACAATTATACATAATACTAAATGAAAAAAATGATTTCATTATGATCCAAAATTACCCAAATTAACCTAAAAAGATCGTTATTTACTATTATCCATTGATTCAACCTCATACAATATAATAATAATATTTATAAGATTATTTAATCTTTTTAATATCATTAATAACTATTTTATTATGATTGTTTATATTTTTACTCAATTTAAAAAGACTTCCATGCACGTAAACAAATGAACAAGTCATGAAAACTATTGAACGAAAACTATCAAAAGATCAATTTAAACTCTATAACTTTATAAAAATACAATAAATTAACTTAATAAAACCTTAATGATTCCAATTATTATATAATGGTTCTGTATATGTTAATTATGTAATTATATGTGATTATACAGTTTTTTAATGTCAAGAAATCATCCAGACATAATTTAAGGGGAATTATCGAAACCAACTCGATTCCTTTGGGTTTCCCCTCTTTAACTCCATTTTTAGTATGGATAATACATTTATGATTATTAAATACCATTTACTAATAATTATATTATATTTTATGTGATAAATATTTTTACAAATATAGTTTTATGGAAAATTCAATGCATTTTCCAAAAAGAACTATTCATTCTAAAAATACATCTGTTACTTCTCTTAAGATTGTTTTTTCATCTTTGAAAATTAAATATTTTTATATAATATATCTTATTTCCTATTTAATATGGGATCCCAATAGTCTATTAATGAATTTATTCATTATGAAATGAAAACCATTCACTTCAATGGGCTATTTTATTTCAATGATTGAATATTATTTTATGTTTCATGAATTACTACGTAAATGTTATGAGGTGATGGGTGTGCCCAGAATTATATTGTGTATTGTAAATGTTATGATGTGATCTATGAAAATGAAATTATATAGCCCTAAAATGAATTGGGTAATGTGATATATGTCATGAGAAATAGTGACATTTTTATGAACACGATTCTAGATTTGTTTAAAACAATGTGTGGTAGTTGACTACTAAGATATGATGTTTTATTTTTTTCATTGCCTTATTTAAAACATTATTTAATGATTCTAATCAGGATTTTGATGCTATTCATATGTTAGGATGAAAGTGATTATGTTCACACATTGTTATATTGGCTCATGTTCTTATATATCATATTACTGTGCTTTTAGATATCCCATTTCTTTGATGTATATCATCATGTGACTACTTGTACTACAGAGAACATAAGGGAAAATAAGGAGGTAGAGATGAAAACATAAGAATTGTTCATGATGGGTTTTGTAAATTTTCGGTATAGTCTAAATTTTCCCAATACATCAATTCATTAGATCTGGGATAAGCAATGGATAGATTATGTTTTCTATAAAATTAAGTAATGAGTTATATAAAAAAATCAGGGTTCATATAGTTGTTTTTTAAGAATAGTTTAGTTAATTTGAGAATTATGATTTGAGATAATTAGTGAGACCCCTTATTAAGAGACTAAGTATATGTAATAACCTAAGATGTTTTTTTCATGAAAATTCATTATATAGGGATACCACTAGATACTCCATTAGAATTTATATGAAAATGGATTAAATTTTTTATTCATGGATTATTGGATTTTGTTTTTTATAACATTTTTTATTTTATATAATGTTGTGAACCAGTAGAAACCAGGCTAACAACCTATGATAAAGAGAATGAAATGATTTCCAGAATGACACTCCCAACTCCTAGAGGTGAAGTTTAAAATTTCATTTCACTGCTTAAAGAGATGACATGCATTGTGAATTATAACCTGAATACTTTTGGATATTCCCACTCCCCTAATAGGGAGAAACCATATACTTAGTCTCTTATGAGATAATGAGAACGAACGTTAAGTGGATCATCATATCTAATAGTCTTGGAATAGTTTTCCAGCTCAATGGATAAGATGATTTCTATACTATACTATTCTCATATAAAGATGGTTACTCTTTCTATTTATCATATAGTAGGAGAGGCTGAAAAATGGTCACCGTCAATTATGAACACCATGCTGATGGATGAAATTGAAGAGATGAACTCAGAAGATTTTAAGATAATGTTTCTTAACATGTAATTCCCTCAAAATCATTATAAAAATAAGGGGACATAATTAATATAGCTAATGGAAAAATAAGGATAAGTGGTCATGGCCTACGAATAAAATTTCTCAAGGCTTAGAAGGTATGATTCGATATTTTTAATCAAAAATTATCGAAAAAATGATATATTTTTATTGGATTATTACCACACCATTTAAAGGATCTAACAATTCTATAGATTTGTAGTTATGAAGAAGTATATAGATTTTCACTCAAAGTGGAGAAGTTGTATAGAGACTTCTGCTATATCAATGGTGATATGAAATGAAATATGGAGTTTTAAGTTGGAGGATATAATAAGAATTGTGGAAAGAAAAAAAATCCACCCACATGTCAAATAAGTGAGAAGAATCATAATGTGAACTACCAGAAAGGGATGAGGAAATGTTTCAAGTGTGGGAGAGAAGGACACCATGATAATGAATGTCATAAAGGCATGAGTAAGGAGGAGAATTTAGTGGAGTAAAGGGGAGCCCCATCAATTTTCCAATACTTCAAATATAGGGAGAAATTTAAATATAAAATTCAGTGCACAAGACCTAGAGACATCAAGGGTAATCAGTTTTATAATGGAGAAAATCCAAAAAGGAATTTAAAGGATTATAACATCATAACTTCTAATGTAGAGAAAGAAAAAAATGTCGTACAATGTAAACATCATATTTGTTAAATAATGTAAAATGTCTTATTTGATTCTATTTATATTCTTTCTTTTATATATTTCTTCTTTTCTAGAATTATTTAATTGAATCCCCAAAACCATTACATAGAGATATCTGAAATGTCACCAAGTGGTGAAATCACTACAACTCAAGAATTGGACTCTTGTTGTGTTTGATATGATGGATTATTCTTCCTGTGAATCTCATGATACATCCCTTAATGAAATGTGATGAAATAATGTGAATGAATTGGATCTTATTTTATGGATCACATATAAACATTCAGGAAAAGGAAAATTGTTTTCATAATATGAACCATCTAATTATTCTCTACAAATATAAGAAAGATCCCGAATGTCCTTTGGAAAATAGTACAGTGGTGTGGGTATTGAGTACTATGATGAAGAATACCTCACTCAAATGATTAAGTCAGAGAAAGGTATCAACCTAGGGTAACTTCCCATTGTGAGGTAATATAGTGATGTATATATCTAAGAGTTACTTGAACATCATATGGATCAAGAGGTAGAGATCTCAATAGGAACCAAACCTTGAGCTACCCTTATATCATAGTGTCCCTATAGGATAGTTCTTATACAACTGGTTGAGCTAATCAAGAAGCTGCAATATCATTTTGAAAAAAGGTTCATATTCCCTAGTTCATCACCTTAGGGTGCTCCAGTTCACTTTTCAAGAAGGAGGATGAATCAATGCAGCCACATATCAATTATTAGGAACTCAACAAGATCACCGTAAATAACAAATACCGTCTTCAATGTTTTTATGACTTGTTTGGTCTGCTATGAGGATACCAGTATTTCACTACAGTGGATATCCATTCATAAAATCATAATATAAATGTTATGAATAAATATATTTAAAATAATTCCTTCTATAAAATGTATGGGAACTATGTGTTTCTGGTGATTCCCTACGGACCTACTAATGGCCCTAAAATATCCATGGATTTACAGAATAGAGTCATATATATATACATGAATTTTTTTGAAATCTTTATCGATGAAATTCGCATTCACTCTACCATCAGAAAAAACCATGAATATCATATTAGTCTTGTGTTGGAGACATTATGGAAGTATAATTTGTACATAAAGTTCAAAATGTGTGACTTTCTAATGTCTGCAGTCTAAATCTTGGGTTATGTGATCATAAATTTGGGAATTTAGGTGGGCCATTATATATGGAAATTACCAAATTGACTAGACCCTCTAGTGAAACAAAAATGTATATTTTTCTTGGATTATCATTGTACTATGATGTTTTGTGAGAAGAATATAATCTTCTACATTGTCCATTATACAGATTTAGAATGAACCAATCTTCATGGATATGAAAATATTGATTTGGAAATCATAATGGAAGTGAATAAATCATACATTTTCCAAATAATTTCCTAAACATCTATCAATTATATGATTAGGGAGGATAAAAGCGGTGATCTAGTGATACAAAAGAATGTGAATTCAGTAAAGAATGGAATGATACAATATTTCCATATCGATTATGATGGTGTTATTCAGTTTAGAATGAGGGTTGTTGTGCTTTTATTTCTAGGAATAATGCAAAACCTATTAGATAATTCACATAGATGAGAATTCTCTATCCATCTTGGGAGAACCATGTTGTACTATGATCTTTGAGAACATTTCATGTGGTATTTCATGAAGAAGAAAAATGCAAAGTATATTCAAGGTGCTTGATATGTCAGCAAGTTAGTTAAGAATGAAAGGCGTCCAAATGGATGATAAAAACATTACCTATAGCCATGTTGACATGGGATAATGTTACTATATACATAGTCATCGGTCTCCCAATGACATCCAAATGTATCTATGCGATATGGTTTTTGGTGGACTAAAACACCAAGACATACCACATTATCCCTATTAGGGATGATCTATTACATGAACAACTTGAAAAGATATATATGAAGGAAGTGGTAAAACTTCATGTGGTTCCTCTCTCGATTGTCTCTGATGGTGATCTCAAGATCACATATAAATTCTGGAGAAGTCTCCAAGATACTTTGATTATTAAATTAAATATCAACATGGTCAACAATATGTAAGGACTATTCAAATGATCAAAGATATGCTAAGAACATGCTCATTAGAATTCAATGGTTGATGGGATCAACATATCCCTTTTTTGATTAATCATAAGACAATATCTTCCACTCAATTGTTCATATGGATCATTATGAATCTATGTTTGGAAAGAGATGTAGAACACTAACATGATTGGATGATGTTGGAAAGGGACATCTACATGAAAACAATATTGTGCTAGAGATGTCAGATAATATTCAACTAGTCCATAAACATACCAATGTTTCTCATAGTCTATAAAACATTGATGATGACATCCATCGGACGGAGTTGGAGTTTCGCGTTGGATATAATTTCTTCGTTTGAATATTCCAAAGGAAGTGACTAATGTGGTTTGGAATGAAATGGAAGCTTATCTCAAGTTACATTGGCCCCATTGAGATTCGTAAATGCATATTATTCATAACCTATCAACTTTCACATCCACATAATATGTATCATGTCCATTATGTGTTCCACATATCACACATGAAGAATAATATACTAGATTCATCACATGTACTAATCCTAGGGGTTGTAGAACTAGAAAATGATCTCCCTTATAAGGGGAAACAATTAAATATTCTGGATTGGCGAGATTAGGTTCTCCAAAAAAAAGACGACAAAGTATGATAAAGTGTGGTGGAGGAACTATATGTATGAAGAAGAAACATGGAAAATTATTGAAGGGAAGAAGGAGAAGTACCCTCACCTATTAATGTAAAATGAAATTTTGATGGAGAAATTTCAAAAATGTGAAGAATGTAATGACCCAAATTTTTATAAATGAAAATTATACCTTATTATAGTAATGTCATAAAGAATATATCACATATGATAAATAATAAACCATAATAAAATCTTCACAAATTAACAATTAATTAAATAATAGATATTTCTAGAAGTCAAGGAACCAATATCGATTAAACCGTAACATGAACTTAAAAACAGTAATATAACCTATATGAATATTTATATGCCTCAATGAATAGTAACCTCACCGATGAATGTATAAATTAAATTTATGCATCTTATAAATGAAGGTATTGTATAAATATATAATAGTATAAGTATATAATTTTTTTATAATTATTAATTACATGTTGGTATTTTTGTAAGTCATAAACATTTAATTACAATTCCATGATTTGTTTAATATTTTAACAGAAAATTAATTCCCATATAGTGAATTCATCAATTAATATTTTGACATCTTTTGATTTTATGATATTTTTATGCGACCTCAAGTATTTTTTTAATATATTATAAAATAAGTTATAATTTAAAATAAATATCTTCCAAGTAAATTACAATTTTAATTGAAAACTAAATTACTCATATTTATAAAAATAATTTCATAGAATGGAGGTCATTTTTTAATTATAATCATCAAAAAATGTTAATGACATTTTTTTTGGGATTTTTCAAAAAAACAGTATTTTCTGATAAATATATAAATATATTAATTTATTGTAAAAGCTAAATACATGGATTATGTAGTCATAGATGATGAATGAATAATGTAAGCCAGAAATATTGAAATATCATTAAATATTTTAATATATTTTTTGAAAATAGTGCAACTATTTATAGTATGGAGGAAAAATAATAAATTAATGAATATAATAATGAGAAAACACTCATCTCCCCCACTATAAATACCACTAATCACCACAAATATTCCTTAAACCTCCAATGATTTTACCCTTTCTCAAATTATACAAAATAATCTTCCCTAAAAATTACCCATTTCCAAGATCTATAGGTATCATCAAAAATCCAAAACAGAATCCCCTAAGGAGGTTCTCAAGGGTGTGAAATTCTATAGGTAAACTCCTCTTTATTTTCTTTTAATTTATTTTCATGTTATTTCTCAATTTTTATTCTATCCTCACCTACACTAATACAAATAAAATTATAACTCCAATAAATCACATATAGTTTAATTATATCATGTTAATTTAATATCTATCACTAAACTCTTACCTTTCTCCCTTTTATAATAAAAATTATATTATTACTTGGGATGTGTAAATTTACAGATAACATTAGTGATGCAATTTCATTTCCATTTAACAATATCATAGATTTTTATAGATCCATTATAAAGTTTAATTTTTTAAAAATTTATTTTAAATCCCTTTTTTTGTTTTGGATCAAGCATATATACATAATATTAGTAGAAAATGATTGTTGTGAATGAAAAACGTCCAAATTAACCTAAAATAATCATCATTAATTTTTATTTTATGATTCATCCTCATAAAATATGGAAAAATTCTTTATAATATCATTTAAATATATTATAGATTATTGATAACATATAACAACAATTATGGGTATTTAGCTATATTTTACATGAATTCACAATTAGATATACAAGTTAGTATATCATGAAAAATAAGAAAATGAACACCCCAGATGATGAAATTAAACATTATAACTCATATAAAATCAGATAAATGAACTTATCAAAACCATAATGAATCAAATTAATGTGTAAAATGTTATTTATTATTTCATTAATGAATATAATGTGACTATATACTATATTAAAGTCAAAAAAATCCAAACATAAGGCAAGGGAATTCCCAAACCCAACTCTCTTCCTTTTGTGTTTACCCTCCTTCACTCCATTTATAGTTTAGATATTCCTTTAATTTTACATAAATACCCTTTCATTTATTTATATTATTTTTTTTGGGATAATAATTTTACCAAAATGGTTTTATGAAAAATGAAAATATATTCCCAGAAGATCTATTCAATCTAAAATCATATCATTTTCTTTTTGTAAGATTGTATCTTCTTCACTCAAAACTGATGAATCTTTTAAAATGTCTATTATTAAATATTTATTTTGGGAACCACTGAGATTACTAATGAATTAGTAATTTCTTAAATTATACACATTCTTAACAACGAGATAGTTTATGTTCATTATTGGTATACATTCTATGTGTTTTTCATGATAATGTAAATGTTATGATGTGACAGGTGTTCCAAGATTTATATATTTTAATGAAATTGTTTTGGTATGATGGGCATTTTTAGAATTATATATATCTATTTTTAAATGGGTAATGTTATGTACCTCAATAGTTTCTATGAAATATTCCTGAACATAATGAAGTCTTTTTTTACAACAATGGGTGGTAGTTTACCCCTAATAAATGATGTTTAGTTATTATAAATTACCACATTTCCAGCCATTTATAATGATTCCTCTAATGGTTATGATCGTCTTCCAATGTAGTGATAAAAATGATAATTATCACCCTCTATTATATTGATCCATGTTATTATATATCCTCTTACATGGATTTTATCTCACCCCTTTCTTTGTATTATATTCCTATGTGATTACTTGTACTATGGAGAACACAAGAAAAATAAAAAACTAGGGAAGAAAAAAATCAAATAAATGTTTATGCTTTATTTTTTATTCTTGTAAATTTCCCTATGTTTCCCAAGACACTAAACCTTTGAATAATGGTTGTGTAATGTTGTTACGTCATTTTTCTATAAAATTATATAATAAGTTGTGTATGTAAAATAAAGGTTACTATATTATTTTTTATGGTTATTTTTTATAATATTTTATAAATGATATTCATAATATAATATTATTATAATAAGTAATAGTCTAATATATTATATAGATACAAACTCAGCATTACATTTGTTGATCTAACAATGATATATGTCAAACATAGAGTAATTTTGGATGAAATGAGTTTTATATTATAATTGTTATAAAACAATATGATACCATCATATTGTTATAATTTGTGACATAATGAAAATAAATTTTCTTCTTTTTATTTAATATAATTATATTCTAATTATTGAAACTAATTTGATTTTATATTGAATCGTACTTTTTGGAACCATGGGTTGGAGGGATAGTGCTAAAACAAACTTAGTGATAAATGATAAAAAAAAAATCATTTGATTATGAAAAATAATATATCTATAATTTTAATAATCAATTTGAGTGCAGTTGAATCCTTTAACCCTACAATACTGAGAAGGGAGAAATATAATTGAAATGTAGGTGACAAAGTTGATGATTTAATTATTATTAATTCTCCTTCAAGCTAATAATTTGTGAAAATCGCCTATGAATGTTTCTTCAATTAAATTGATAATTTTTTTTGTGTATAAATTGATTAAATAGAAAAAATAAGAGTTTTATTAGAATTATTATGAAGAGATGTGTTTCCAAATGCTATCTAAGATATTAATTTAGATACATCATTTGAAAAGAAATTTTTATATAGATATAGATATATATATCTCATTTTGATACCCTTGAATATTATTAATATTATGTTATAAATTAAAATTTGTAGTTAAAATTTATGTATGTGGTGGTTAATGTGTATCAACAAGAACATAATGTATGATTGCTATAAAATAAATCAATGTGGTTGATAGTTTTCACCACACTCGACAACGAAATGAAATTAATTATTGATGTATTTAGATTAAATATAAATATTTTAGTGCGATCGTTAAAATATAGATTTGAATTAGGAAAAATAATTTAGAGTAACTAAATTATGAATTATACTTGTATTTAAAATAAATGAAATATTAATATGAATGTAATTCATTTATTTTATTTTAAATAACTAATTACATAATTTATATTTTAGAAATTTATTGTTTCTAAAAAATTTAAATTTAAAAGATAAGTGATTATATTTTAAGAAATATTTAATTAAATAAAATTATTATTAATATTATTAATTTTTAGCATAAAAATTTCAGGGAATTATTTAGAATTTGAAAATTAATTTTTTTTGAAAATTTTAAATTTCAAAATATTATTTTCATTATCATATAATATTTTATTCCAAACATAAATTTATAAATTTACAAATATAAAATTATTAAAAATTTATTAAATTTTTGAATTACTAATATAATAATTTATAGAGAATTAATTTGTAAAATGTTTTTAAAACTGGTATTTTTAATCGGAAAAATACAGATTTCCACATAATTTTTAAATTTATCAAATTACCATTATATAAGAATGATATATAAGATTAAAACCCTATTATGTGATAAAAGATAAATATATTATTTATTAAATTGAATTATTATATATTTTTGGAGTTTATAAATCAAATTTTCAATAATTTTTTAACAAATTAATATGTTTCTATAAAAAACAAATACAAATATTTTAATTGAATAAATTATTTTTAAGGGTGATTTAGTTGAGGATATTATTTTATGCCTCATATCCATTATATATTATATAATAAATTAGTTTATAAAATTAAAATTGTGATCCAAAATAAATTTATCTTATATTTAAATTTAATTCAGATGAATTTCATTTCATTAAAAAAATAGGTTATGTTATGTTTATATATATTTAATTTTCCCTTTTAAAATATTTTAAATTTATTATTAAAAATTGACTTAGACATTTGAATTTATAATTTTAAAATTATGTAATAAAGAGAAAGAAAATATTTTAAAAAATATATATTCAAATAGTTGAAATTAATTTACAATGTAATAATAAATAATGGTATGTATAAAAATGATAAAAAAGACCCAATCCACTAGGTTTAATCTAAACAATGACATGTATTGGTGAGTTTGAAAACAGAAACATTTCCGTCTCCTATTTTGTTGATTTTTTTCTTTTTTAACTTGAGTTTCAATGTTATATTATTTAAAATGGAATGTTTACTACCAAAACAACCCTTCTCACCACTCAAAAAAGGGTAACATCTCCATAAATTCAATTACCACATATACATACCTTACCCTAATAAAACTATTTTAAATTTCTCTTTGAGGAACCATCTCCATTATTCAAATGAATCTATTTAATATTATTTATCATAAGGACTTCATTTCTTATGACACTTCTTAGGAAAATTCAATTACATGACAACGGTAATGTCAACTACATTGACTTTCTCATTAATTATATTCATTCAAATTTATTATATATCGAATAATATAATTAATTTATGATCATTTATATAGATTAAATTTATAATTTTATTTTTTTTAATTTTTATTCTTATATACAATTAATGAATACAGAAATATAGTTCAAGAGTTGGGTGGACTAACGCCTCCATGATCCAACTTGTCTCATATTCTCTTACATACATAAAATGATGAAAATAAGTATTGAATTAATTGTAAAATAGGATTTTTAAGACATAATTAATGTTTGTTTAGTAAAAATTTGAAAATAAATTAATTATTTGATCAACAAATAATTATCATTAATTCAACCATTTAAAATGATCAAACACCAATGGAAATGATCTTGCTTTTATGAGTAATGATTTATAAAAATTATCATATTACAAAAAATATTTTAAATTACAACATATCCAACCTACAAACACTAATTAAGGTCATTATCAATATTTTATAAATATATTTACAAAAAAACACAACATAATATACTATTAAAAATTTTTATGTTGTTGTTTTCGTCATATTTACCACTATATTGAATGATGATATGAATATCCTTCATGGAAGACAATGCCAACATAAATAATGGTATAACATGATATAAATTTTATAAAAATAATTTATTTTTTTTATTTAATATCAATATTCAAGTCATTAAAAACGAAAATACATATTATTTGTTAAGAATTAGTAAAACATGTTTCTTATCGATTTTATCTTCGAGGATAATGTGTACATAGCTAAAAATTGAAATTGATTCATTATGAAAAAATTTAAATCATATGTAACATTAAATTTATTGAACATGTAATTATTAATAATGAAATTAAAATTAACACATACACCACTATTATTTAACACCTACATATGATCAAATATACAAACACCTGATGTGGAGAATTCGCAAAATTTGTCTATAAAATAGAATTTAATGAAACTTATGAATATAAATGGTTATGTTTTTGGTTTTTATATATTGATTAAAATATATATGTTTTTATATCATATGATAGCGTGTTGTCATGAATTTCAGAAAAAAAAAGTGATAATGGTTTACCATCAAATCCCCCTTTATAAGACTTGTTTGATATTATGCCCCCCATTTGATGTACGTGTTTTATAATTCCTATTTGAGACATAATATAATGAATATTATATTAATATTGTGTAAGGAATAATTTTAATCCACCTCTTCAATGGTTTTTTATTCTTATGTTTTTTGAGCCATAAAGTTTCTCTTTGTATCAATTTATATTTTTTCGAGAGATAATATAATTTCCCACCATGATTTCATAGAATAAAGTATTAAAATACCATGGATATATATTTTTCATACTCATTATTTTCATGGTATTTACAAGGATAATCTGTTCACTTTACTCAGGTCACTATTTATTTATTTATATACCAATTAGTAATAAATTTTAGTAATTAAAATTTTAGTCATTGATTTTGGATAATTCCCTTAAACTTTTTCGTATCTATTGGTTAAATTATACCCAATAATTATATTATGTGTTATTGTATAGTTATATTATGTCGATTATCATTTGAACTAACAAATTTAAAAATTATTCCCACATAATGGTATATTTTATTTTGGAATGACCCCCTTTATCTCTCTAAATTGATTATAATTATGTTATTGTAGTATGGACATTGATGTGTTATCATTGTTCAATACATTGTTAAAAATTTAATATTTCATTACTAAAATTGTATAAATGTCACAAATGTATTATTATATTCTGTTAGAATTGGGGAAATTATTTTTCCGAGCCATATATTTGTGTCACAATTTATGTTATTATTGGTAAGTAAAATATTTTATGTATTATCATATTCCATTATTCATTGGATATGTTTGTATCTTGATATAAAATTATTGACATGGGGAAATTTATTTAAATTTTTGGTGAGTAATTTCCAAATATAGTTTTTGTTTATGTAATGATATTAGCAAATTATTCATTGTTTAGATATCCATCTTTTTATTCTGCCAAATGATCCTAAGGGAATGTTATGAAAGGACTTATTGTATATTATTGTGAATGAATTGGACACTATTTTTATGTGAGTGGGAATCAAAATTATATAGCCCCTCAATTCATCAAATAAAATCCTTAAATAAAATAGGTTTGAGTGTTTCGTGTATACATTCCCAAATAATCATGATTCCCCTACTATTGTATTCCCAAATCAACATGATTCCCCTACTATTGTAACAACAACATCAAGATGTCTTATAATAAGGATTTGGAAAAATGTTTTTTATATATAAAATTATACAATCCATATATATGAAATTAGAATAAATGATATCATTAATTTCCATTATTTTAATATATAAATCATTTTATGAGTTTTAATTAAATTATGGCTTCATTTTATTTACCTATTGCAGCTATAACATTTATTCCATGTTTATTTCCTTTTTAGGTCAAATGTAATTTTCCCTTACAACATGTTGGAGATCAACCCTTCTTGAATTTCCATTTCCCTATGTTATGATGAAATGTATTTAATTTTTCATGAATACGATGGTAAAAATAGATAATGAATTTATAAAATATTTTTTGTAATCATTATAGTTTTTTGTATAATATATAATTGATAAATAATTTCCACTTCAAATAAATTACATGGTTTTTGTTTGTTTTTGATTTTTCTATGACTCTAAATCTGTAAACATAAAATTATCCTTATAATTTAAGATGTGAAATAGTAATTTTTTATTTTCTAATTAACTATGGTTATATATTGTATTTTATAGATACTATCAATGTGAGTTTATAATATATGGTTCCTTAGAATATAACATACGAGTGTGTGTATAAGGGTCATATTTTTTATGAAGTATAATTTTTAGAAACTAATAGAAGATATAATGTTATTTGAGGAAACATTACCTATAGATATTTACCATTGAGAACAATTTCCAATTTATAGGTAACCCATTGGGAAATTTATATAATTTAATGATAAGGTAATAATGAACATTTTTTTGGGATTATGGTTATAAGGGATTTTTGGAAACACTCGGGTGAAATCAATGAATAAGATGATATCATGAAATATTGTAAATATCAAGAGTATGTGGTTTTCCTTAAAATATATTCTCCATTTTACTATGTGGATATAGTTATTGATTATATGAATCTATTAGTAATCACAAATTATTTTTTGATTGAGAATTTAATCAATATTAAGATTGATTCATGATTAGTGGGAATAAGATTGAAAAGCGGCCTAGACAATCTAAAGGGATATGATTTGTTTAATCACGTTCTTTTTTGAAAAATTATGATGGATTTATGAATGATGATAAATAATTATATTAGAGAATCAAAAATATATATAATTATGGACAATAACCGATTTATTAAAGGAGTTGTTGGTTGATCCCAAAAGTATCATATGATATATAAAAAATTCTATAAGAAAATTAATATCTTGTCTAATGTATTTGTATTAAAATTTAAAATATTATTATAATAAGTTTTATTTTGTATTTGGATAGAAAAAGTCTATATAAAAAAGCTGAAATAGGTATGAAACATGAAATCAAAATGTCTTTTAATCTAATAATAGTTCATACATAAAAGGTCATGAATTTTATCATCTGATTTTTTTGATGGAAATGAGAATTTTTTTAGTCTTATATAGGGAACATAGGATGATATGATAATAAAAATTATTTACTAATAATCAAAGTATATCATTATATGTGGGGTGACATAGATTGGTTACATTTGATAACATTATAAATATCATTGAATATTATATTAAACATATAATTATTTTAATTTAGTATTTTTAATTTCAGGGGTTGTGAACATATATTAAATTGTAACAATAAAAATGAGTACTCCTTTTATAAAATAGTTATTTATTTTGAGATAAAAATTGATGAAAACATGTTTGAGGGATGAATGGATTTTAGGTTTAGTATAATATTTTCATTGAGATATTAAATGGTAGGATAATTTTGTAAATTATATTTATATGGTATCAATATACATGGGATAATGTTAATGTATTCATATTATAGGTATAATTTTGGGTATTATCATATATAAATTTACTAGTCTGTTACCTTATGAGTGAGTGGTTAATACATTTTGATGGTTACAGATAAATTTATGTTTTTTGAGGAATTTAAAATATATTTCATGTTTAATTTATAAGAGATTCAAATATGTTATGGGAATGGTTTATTATTGAGATTATATTAATAAGACTTATGTGAAAATGGGTATTTGGTTTTTGTATTAATAATAATTTTTTGAGGAAGGATAAATTTAATTTTGTGAACAGAGATTTCAATGAATAATGGGTTTTGAATTTTTGAGGCATGATTATGGTAATGTGTGTATCTATATTAAGGAAAATGTATATAAGTATGTGAGAAACCAACACAAATTATCATTGTTTATATTGATACTTAAATATGTCAACCATGTAGTTATATATATTACTTATATTTCTAAATAAGGTGTGTTGTAGAACTATATAATGTGATTGTGTTATAATGTAAGATATTGTGGTTATACATATTTTATTCATATATATGATACTTTAATTATAATGATATTTAATCATGTTAAATCACATATATTTCTTGAGGTATGATACTATAACGCACTCTAGGTGTTGGAAGAAATACAGATATAGTCTTGGTGAATTATCTTTTGGGATAGGGGAAATAGTTATAAAAAATTTCAATGTATAAAATGATATAAATATATTTAATTAAGAATTTAACCATATATAATTCACCAAAACAGCATAGAAGATAAATATATAATCTCATAGAAATTTAGGTGACCATAAAAAGATTAATATGATGATTCAATACCCTTCATGTAAGCATCTTGTAATGAAAAAAATTAAGAATTTCCATTAATGATCTAGAAGATTTTTTGTGTTGTAAATAAGTGTACATGTGGAAACTAATTGTTATAGTAAAATTAATAATGTGAAAAAATTAGATTCATAGTCATATATAGGTAATTATTTATTGTATATTAATTGATAATATAACATCATTTATATATATCTTCTAGATATCATTGAATAAATTTGTTAGTGATTTATATTTATTATTTTTCAGATGAGATTTATTTTTTTGGGGAGAGAATGTAACTCCATCATAACATAACATAGGATTATAAATAAGTGAATAGATTTGTTCAATACCATTCACTACAGGTGACACAAAACAAAAATGAAAACATGATATAATAAAATAAAATAAAAATATATAAATTCAACTGTTAAAACATTTCCATTAAATTATCATGATTTTAGTTTTTTAGCCTCTGTAAGAAAAATTATTATATTTATAATAAATGATATATTTAAAATGAATTAAATTGAATTATTTTACCTAAAATTAATAATGGGATCATTTATTCCTTTGATATGTATCTTTCCTAAATGAAATCCTTTCATGCAATACTTATTTCTATTTTAGGAAACATATGACTAATGATTAATTATGTTTTATATTAATAATTGGTTTATTAAAACATATTTTTTAAATAGTAAAAAATAAATATATCATTAGTTTATATATAAAATTTTCATATTTTCAATAAAAAAATTCAAAAATAAATTTTATTAATTTATTCAAAAAATATATGTTTTTGGTTTCATTTTAACTAAAATATACCTCATTTATAAATTTCTCATAGAACAATTGAATTATTATGAATCATTGAACATTTTTTAAGAATTATATTTATTGAAAAAGTTTGGTGTTATGAAACATAAATTTTTAGTATTTTTTCATTTATATATTAAAGATATAAGAGATTTAAAAAACATTTAGTTGATCAGATATAAATATATGAAATATGGTAATGAATTTTAAAATATTTTTGGAGACTATAATTACTATTAACAAAACATTTTGACATAATTTAAATGCTAAATTTATGAAAACTATTGTGGTCATACTATTGGAATTAATTGTTTTAATGTATCATTACTTTTTATCATTCATGGGAAACTACATATAATTTATTTATTTTATGAGAATTGACATTTTGATATTAAATATTATATAAAAAATAATTATTTCTTATATAAAAATATAACTATTAAATACATTATTGATTTACAAATATTATATTCTACATGTATATATATACAATTTCACTATTCAAAAATTTAGAAATATATGTTTATAAAATTAATTTAAAATTTAAATTTTGATGTATTATGTTTCTGAAATAGGTCATTCTTAATAATATTTGATAACCTTAAAAATTAATGATTGAAATTAATATCCATGGTAATATTAATTTAGGGTTAAATTTAAATTGTTAAAAATAAATACCTAAGAACTGAAAATTTAACAATATTGAGTGTTTGATGTTAGTTTCAACCGAAATTAATTTTACATTCAAATTTTACCATTTTGGTTTTTTTAATTAATAGAAAACCTTTGTTATTGGAAATGAAATTATTTGTCCATCAAAAACCCTTCTCCACAATTATGAAAGGTTAATAACTACACTCCTTCAAGAGTCACATCTATCTTTAATTTAATGTTTGTACTCTTCCACATTGATCATCCCGGAACCATCTCTCACATTCAAATGATTCTATAAAATATTACTCAGAATTAATCAATTATTTCCTAAGAGACAACTGGGGAATATTCTGGTAACATAATTGAGTATTATCAATATGATAAGATTTCTAGAGAATTAATATGTTTAAAATTTATTATAGGGACACTAATTTAATGATATAAATATAATATAAATACAATAATGTTAGAATATTATGCATATTATCATTTTTTATTCATATACCTCATCCATTAAGAAAAAACAATCCTCTTTCATTACACGGACTACTGCATCCATGATAACTCTGTAAAATTTTCAATCACCATAATAAATTGATGGATTTAAAGATATAATTAAAAAATAACTGATATCGTTATTATATAATTATATTTTTGGTATAAATATAGAGAAAATTTTAATTAAAATGTTAGCAAACAATTATTGTTAAGTTTATATTTTAAAACGAGTATAACAACAATAAAATTATCTCCCATTATAGGTAATGAATTTAAAAAAATACCTTTTTTGTAAACATACATTTAACTATTTTATCAAAAAATTTATTACATTAATATTATATACGATATATTACTCATTAGATTTGAGTAAAAGGGTTCCCTTTGGACCCCTATTTGATGGTACTTACCAATCATGCTCCTTATCCACTATCAATCCACTCAAAGTGGAAGAAAAATTATATATATCACATCCAACCTGTTAGAAAATCATTTATCAGCACCTATGTCACATAGGATAATGTTCGTTTGACCATCATTCCCACCTAAGAAGTGGTGAACATGTCCAAGCTAGTTTAGTGGTTAACATTAATAAATTTTATATTATGTAAATATAGGTACACAATTTTGTACAACATTACAATATGTGTTTCATTCTTGACATCAAGTTCAATATCAATCGTAAGGTACTAATATATTTTTCATTATAATATTAAATAATTTTTTAATACTAATACTTATTCTTATATTTTATAAATAATGTAATTATATTTTGTAGTTTAATAAAAATTACATTTTGATTAATTTTTATATTTATATTAAATTAGTTAACAAGAATGTTCATAGAAATTTATTAGTTGATATTTTCAAATGCTCATTTTCCAAATATAAAAATATCTCACATAAGAGAGATTTAAATAATAAAAAATCATCATATTTCAATTTTATTTCTCATAAGGATGGTTTTAATCATTACTCATTCCCTGTTCATTTTTTCCTTTATATGGGTATTTTTCTCTCTTGGTAAATCCTAACGTGGTGTGTTATAATCTTTGACATATTATATTTATTGAAACATGTATTCATTTATTTCTTGTAATTATGGTAATGCTTTGTTTAATATTTTCAAACAATCCTAATATAATTTTGTATGTGTATATTTTTTTTTAAAAAAAATATTCATCTTGTTTTGAAGTATTTTTTATTTAGTTTATTTATTTAAAATAAGTAATATATTAATATTATAAAATTGTACATCACCCCTAAACATAGTTTTTTCCCACAAAATTAATTTCTCGAAAAATCATAATATTTAAATGAAATTTTTAGTCTTCAATCATGAAATTCATAGAATAATAAATTAATTATCATTAATGATAACAGATTTTTTATTTAATTTTTATCCATTATAATATTATCTAATTATGGTGAATAATCCAAAATGAAATGGTCCTTCAATCAAAAAATCAACTTTTATGGTGATTTCATGATATTTTATTTATCATTAATTATTTATCTGATACTTTCAAGGATAACTAAATATAATCCAAAATAATTATATTAAACAATTGTATTATGAGTATGTAATTTATCAATTTCTGTTTAAATTTCACGTAAATAAAATTGTATTGCTGATTCATCTTATAATATTTCAAAATCATCATTGATATTCATTTAAAAATGAAATCACAAATGTTGATACATATTGGTTGAGCATATATCACCCACTTCTACATAATGAAGGTCAAAAAAAAGTTTCATATTTTCTAGTTAACATGATAATGTAAAAAAATAACCTTTTCATAAATTACCTTTAGTGCATAGTGAGTATGTTGACTATGCATAATTTTCCAATGGAAAAATTCAACCCATTGATCGAATTGGGTGTTCAATATGTGTATTTCATATATAATTATGTTTCTTAAGGTAAATTTAATATGTGATATGGTCTCAATGTAATTTGAGTATGACTTTAGAATAATCATTTCATGTATCTTATCATGATTGTGTATAATTTTTTTTCATTTTTCTTACTTCCACTTATTTCTAAGATGATAAATTTATAGAGTATGTTTTTACTAAAATGTTATAATAAATAACCCATAATAATTTCCTACTCTCCAATGTTGAATAAAACATTGCTCTGATGCCATTATAACACCCCAATGCATGAACATTCATATTCGATGTAAAAAAAATCCAGTTTTTTTATTTTTTTTATATAAAATTTGACTAAAATATATATAATTCATTACACAACTGAGGATTTGTTTATATTATAGGTTATTGAGGAGTAGTGAAATTCCACATATAACTTTAGAGTTCAAAATATTTAAAAATATGTAAATTTCATGACTCTCACTAGTTCTACAATCGAATCCAACCACCATTTATACCCTTATGGATCCTTTGAAAAACAGATTAAAACATGGGGGGATCATAATATTTCCATGTATGTTGTTATAAATAATTTGAAAATTCATTTCATTGATACATTTCCCAAAACTACTTCAAATAAATTAATACATAAAATTTAATCTTTTATATAGATTATAATTTTCAATATATAAAATATTTATTCTAAAAATATATATGTTTTTCTAAAACATCATTGAAGAATTCATTTAGAAAAACCTTGTTAATTACAATTTCAAATATCATGAAATTTTATTTGGATTTATCCATTTAAAAATCAATATAATATAATACACTTTGGTAGATTAAAATTATTTATGGGAAACCATATGAAATACATTTTTCCTTTAGTAGTATCAATGAAATGGAAAATACCCATTGATGTAGGGGGGTCACTAAAAATTCCACATTATTGCATTTGACACCATGTTCAATTTTTAATTTCAGAAAAAAAAACCACCCTTAGCATTCTCATAAACACTAAATTTAAAGCCAACACAAAATAAACAAATTTTAATTATTAAATAAATTTATAACATTAATCGTAAAATGAATTATATTTATAAAAGAAAACATTTTCGGCTAATTGAAATCCATACTATTAGTGAAAATTCATAATATCAATGGTATTATTTATAAACAACATTAAAATATAATTTATAAAATATTCAATATATATATTAAATTTAATTAAATATATATCACGTGACTATAACTAATATTATATATTTATTGAATTATAGGAATGGTTAAAACCTAAAATGATAAAAATTATATTTTATTTATAAATAAAAATTATCTTATAAAATTGAAAATCCAAATTATAATGAAGAATTTAATTTTATTTTCATAAAACAATTTTCTAAATATATAGGGTTTTAAAAAAAGTAATCCATATTAAAACATTGTTTTTGAAATTTAATTTAAAAATAATTATTCTTAAAATAATAAAGTCATTTTAAAAAATAAAAAAATTACTGCACTAAAAATGTGGTTTTATTAAAACATAATTTAGAAATAAATGTGTTTTTTGTAATTAATAAAAAAACCTTACGTCAACTAAGTAATATACTGGGAAAGCACTTCTACATGTGTTGTATGATATAATATATTAGAGAGAGTGTGTGATGGATATTGTTTAGGTTCATTATATTGATGAATTTAACTCCTTATATAGAAGTTCTATGTTTAATTTTTTACTTAACATTCACATATATTTTAATATAGTCAACACAATATATATTTCAAAAAATATATTATTTCAAAAAAAATTATTGCTAATATGGATCTGTCTTCATGATTAAAAATATTATATATATATATATATATATCATATCACCCTAATTTATTCAACTTTTTTCTCTAAATAATACTCAATTCAATGATAACAAAAATCGTGAATTGAAAAATTGATGATCTTCTAAAAATATCTAATTATTTAAGGAACAAATCATATGATAACCATAAAGGATTAGTTTATTCAATAATAATGAATATATAAGTATCAGTGTTCATATAATTGGATAACCAGGGAATCCTAGATAATCTTCTAAAATGGTTTGGGAATTGCACTTATTTATGATTGATGGAAAAATTAAAACATATATATATATATATATATATATATAAACTTATTACCACTAATTATTGTAATAAAATTATAAAATGACATGTAGATCTCTAAAATATTACACATGATATTTGGTTTATATTTTATAGATACATTTAGTGTGACACCTGAACATTAAATTCCATGCAATGGTTTAAATCCTCTTTCTGTTCATAGATTTCTCTTGGTTTTCAGGTGTTCCAGGTGTTATATTTTGGTGTCTCTTGTGTTATTGATCAGTGAACATAGTCTTGGGGGTCATGGATGGAAATTGTACTCATCGTTTCTCAATGGAATGGTGTGAGTTTGTGTTTTTTGGTGTTTTCTTAGTGACACTCCTACTGATACCTATTGTGGGGTAAGTTGTGTGGGTGGTTTTTCCCCATGAGATGGATGAGTCTTGCGTTGAAAAGGCATTTTTTTGGTATTATTTAATTTTATAATTGTCATATATTTTACTTTGGTTTCCCACTTAGACCCCCAAGAATTTGGGGGATTATAGAATGTTTTTCAGTTCCCAAAACATGCCGCAAGGTTTGACAGCATGGTTTACAAAACCTTGCAGGAAAACCATGCAGGGATGTCCAGTTCATTAAAATAATTTTGAATTTGAAACATTTCCCTTCACAAATAAACCCAAATGCCCCCATTAATCCCCATTTAGTTCCATACCTCTATGGGAGGCCTCTAATACCCCTCAAGCTCTTATGGAATCCATCTTTTATGGGGGATTTGGTGGGGAAATATCCAGATTCTTCAAGGATAGTGATTCCTCCTTCATTTCATCCATCTTCCATTGGTTTTATTTCTTCATTCATGATGTTCCTAAGTCCATATGTTATTGTTCGAACCTAGGGTTTGACTTGGTGTCTTTTTTGGTTTAATCTTATGTTTTTCGGTTGTTCTTATCTTCCTAGTGGTGTTGCGGTTGTATTCTTGATGTTTCTCACAAAGATATGAGGGTTTTGACTCAAAAGGTAGGTGATTCCATGTTTATGAAATTTATATGAGTTATATTTCTTGTTATATTAATTTATCATTTTTATAATCTATTTTTCGTGGAGAAAAAAACATTTTGGTTCCAATAGTAATGAATTTAGCATTAATGATACATTTTTGTTCGAAGTGTGTATTTTTCAAATGTGACTCATTTGTTATCTCTTGCGGTAGTTTTATAAAAATTAATAGGGATTTATTAGTTATTTAAATGGGCTGAAAATTTGGGTTTGATAATGTTTTAGTGTCGTGTGGTCCCCAAAAAGAGGGTTTTGAATGTGTGTTATGTGTAAATCATTGTTTCACCCCTTGAAAGTGTTTTATGAAAATGTCTGTTTTTCATTTGAATCTATTTTAGTATTGTTCGAGGAAATTATATAGCACATGAGAATAGTTTAATAACTGTATAAATGGATTCTAATTATTATTTGGTTTGGTCTTGGGGATATTTTGGCCTTGAAAGAGGGATTTGAAATAGGTTTTTCTTACAAACATGTTTGTGGACTGTTTCAGGTGAGTTTGATTATTCAATGAAGTTTTACGCTTAGATGGGAATAATGTGATATGTTTGAGGGTATTTATATGAGTTGGAATATCTTTTAATGGTTTTATAAAAAAATTTAAAAGGATTTGTTGAAGTATTAATGAAATGTGAAAAGTGTCATGGGTTATTATGGTGTGAGTATGATTTCCAAATATTTGAATGAAAAAGTGAAATATGTGAATTTTTTCATATACATAGGGGATTTTAGGTTAATGTGGGATGTGGAACTGATATTTTCATGTTAAAATTATATTTCATGTCTTGTTGAACTTTTTTGAGCACAAGAACGAATATCGAGTATCTTGGTGGGTGGAAATGTACTAGTATTCTAGTGATACTGTGAGGTTTGGACCTACTTTCATATAGCAAGTTTTATTATGACAACACTAAAAAAACTATGATGATGATGATGATGATGATTATGGGGGAGCACTAGTTTATGGGTATGTTCCCAACTTATGGCACGTGCATGAGAACAAATATTTTTGATGGTTACTCTCACCAAGATATGAGGTACCTGGGACCCATAGTGAGCTAGTGCCTAGGGGTTATTTTCACATTTCTTGTGTTCATTGGATATTTTGTGCATACCATTGGCATAAGGTATGGTTGGAAGGAAAATTCAGTAGAATTGTATTTATTTTTAAAAGTGTTGATTCTTTAAAATATCTGACATGAAAAGTATTATATTTAAATTTGTATCTTTTTAGAAAATTGATACTAGCACTTCATGTAAGACAACATGCATGCTTTTCACATTTTAATGGTCATAACATGGAATCTCTTAGTGGTGGTATAATAATGGTATTTGGATCACACCATACTTACACCACTAGGAGTATGTAGATTAAGTTATTTTTGTCGTCGGTTTGAGTATATCTTTTGTGCCAATGGTTCTGGTTTTAGCAGTCCATCGTGATGTGGTGTAGTAGAGATGGCTTAAGGACAGTGTCTCTTTCCTTATGGTGGTTCATGGGTTTTCATATTTGGTTTTGTACATTTTTTATAGTCATTTAGATTTGTATTAAACTATATAATTCAGTTCAGATCTTATTGTAAAAAATGGGTTGGTTTGAAAAATAAATTTATGGTTTATTACATTTTTTTGTTGTTGTATGTTTATAAACTGGGGTAAATCATTCCGAACATTAAATTTATGATATCTAGGCCATAGTTCCAGGCCGTGGGGATCGGGAACGCCCTTTGGGCCGTATCACAAGCCGAGTTTGTTTCCAGTTTTAATGACGACCATATTCGGTTCATGACAAAATGGTATCAAAGGAGGTTCATGTTAACTCTTTGGGTCCCATTATTTGGGGAACAATTGGGATAGTCTAGAGTTAGGACTTTCGATACATGGTATTATAGTTATGGGTAGTGTTCCTGATCACCACACCGCATGATGTGATTTGAATAGCTAGGGGAAGTCTGGATTTATCTGAGTCCTTTTGGTTTCATGGTTTGATGGTGATTAGGGGAAATTAAAAGAGTGTTGGGTTAATGGTATCAGTGAGATCACAGCGACTGGCAAGCCATGTGTAGACGGTGATATTTACATAGAACACTATCTATGATGGTAATGTGATTAGAGTATGTTCACCAACAATATACCCAAGTCACCCACATAAACTATTTTCCACTTGCATTGCCTTGTGTTCATTAGTTTTGAAATCATTGATGTTCAGTTTTAAAGGAAAAAATGAAATATTTTTTGGAGGAATTAATTTTTCTAATGTGGGATTCCAATCAATATGTAATTGTTTGATTTTTGAAATTGTGTAACTAAATATTCAGAATTTATCTGAAATGGAAAGTGTTGTGTTTACTCCTCTTTTGAATGTATGAACTACTTTAAAATTGTTTTTGAAAAAAAAAATGATTCTAATAGAGCTTTCTAAACTATTCAATGGTTTTTAATGAGATAAGATATTTTGAAATTAATGTGTATGACTTTAATGTGAGTTCTTATTTTAATGATTGTGACTTTATGAAAGGTTTTTTATCTTGTAAACTATGATTTTTATTTCATGGTTAGCGATCTTGAGAAAAAGGAAGTATTGGTTGACAGCTTTGGTTTCGAAAAGATGAATGATTTTTTTTAATCAATGGATTTCCACAAGTGACCACAATGTGTGGTTATATGGGATTATGGATGGTGGATGGAATGGTTGGATGTGTGTCTGGATGGATTTGATGAGGGTCCCCGATGTGGCACGGAAACGTACATGTGTGAGGCCTATGTATACCATAGGTGGTTACGCTAACCGCTGAACCATTTGGTTTCAAAGAAATGTTTTTAAAGGAAACCATGATGTCAAGATAAATAATTTGGTATGGTTTGTCTTATGTGTTTTATAAAAAATTGACATTGTGGGATGTTTTGAGTCCAAGAAAACCTCATGTTTGAACAGTGTTTTGGGTTTGTGTTTGGTCGGTAAGTCATGTTGAAGGGATGGTTAGTTTTCACTTCTGATAAATGTTTGGGAACCATTTATTGTGGTTCCCATCACATTTGTTTT
The DNA here is from genome assembly GCA_963277665.1 of Viscum album. NCBI lineage: Eukaryota > Viridiplantae > Streptophyta > Magnoliopsida > Santalales > Viscaceae > Viscum > Viscum album. The sequence goes on from OY728127.1 coordinate 1,923,493, forward strand.
TTGATTTTTATCACTTTATGACCAATGGACCATCATGGTTGAGTCCTTGTGTTTCTCTCATTGTATAAGGTACTCCCCCATTAAGGGTTAATGCACAACTGAAGTACAATCCATCTTGTCTTGCTACTGAAAAATCCACTAGTTGATCAATATAAGGAATATTTTTCTCTATGATAAAAGATTGAGTCTACACCACTTCTTTTCATTGTTTTTTGGACCCCCTTATAGCTTGATATTTCTCATGGAAGGTTGAAAGAGTCCTTAGTTTCTTAAGTTAACTAAATCGTTCAATGTGGAATAGGTTGGGGTTGTTAGTATGGATGAGTATCTAGATGGTGTCTAAGAGGCCCCTTGGTTCCATTTTAGTCTCTTTGAAGCATGAGCTCATGTTAAACCACCAGCGTGGGAAATCTAGTCAAGAGTTGATATTGTGGTCACTTTATGGAATCATGTGTTTTTTGGGACATGGCATAAGATCTCATTCCTTGTATTGTTTTTATCAGCCACAGTGGTCATGTTCAGGGAAGCCTTGTGATGTCATGTGATCAGCTGACTATAAATGTGAATGTTGTGGAATCCTCTCGAAGTCTTTGTTATATTTCGAGTATTTCACGGTTGGAAGAACCTCAAAAGCCTTTGTTTTAGAGGGAGGTGCTTATATGTGTCCTTTCCTTATATTATTCCTCACTGGAAGAAACAAGGTGTGATGTGTCTGCATCCTCTAAGACCTTGTTTTAGTATAATTTCAGGTTAGGGTAAAGTTAGTTTTGGAGTCTGTTTTCTCTTGGTAAACTCATTGGGGGTTTACGTGTAGTTTTTTTATAACTGTAAGTAGAAGTTCCATTCAGGGTTTTCCAATGCATAACAGTGAGGTTGAATATGCTTCAGCAATTTGAACTTCAACCATAGGTCCTGGAGGTAAGCTAGCGCTTAGTCTAGGAAAATCCTAGGTTCATTCAAAAAAATATTGGAGAAAGGATTACAATTTGGATAGATAGGTTTAGGGCATGGTTTGGTCGTGGTTATTAGAAATCATGACCCAAAAAACCATGAAAGTAGAAGGATCCCCATTGTTAGCACACGATTCCTCAAACTGTGTGGATTTACCTTGTAGCCATCCCAACAAATTAAATTTTTTTGCCTTTTGTTCTAGCCAGTTCTGTTCAGTTATTAAGGTTGGTTTTACAGTGGCGAGACCCACTATGAGTCTTGTGTATGGAATTTGGGAAATTTCTAATGGAAGTCTACCCCTTTAATAGGGGTGTCCGTTCGGGCCTCCCCTAGTTTTTACCCCAATTTTGTCTCATGAAAATTAGATTTCTCTCTTATAGTAGTGAGAAAATTTCTGTCTCCCCATTCTAGTAACTCATATTGGTCCTTGGACTTGGATAGGTGGTGGGTAGTCCTGTTCTAAGCTATCTAACTTCATATATCTTCCTTAGGTAAACATCTGAATTAGAAAATTCCCAATAGTTTCGTTTATGCAAGGTATGGGTAACCATGTTTGTTGTTGTGGTTCATTTGGGTAAATTTCAAGAATCTTATTTTGATTGTTTTTAGGAGTTCTATTTTGCAATATGATCTGAATGTGCATGACCATTTCAAGAATGTTATGTGTTTTTTTGTTGTGAGAGAATTCCTTGTTTATAGATCAGTGTAGGTGTTTGGTCGTTTGGGGGCGAAACATGGCATGCGAGTTCATCTTCGATTATTGGTTTGGTATGGTTTTTTATTTTGGCCTTTCTGTGGATTTCTGGGGGAAGAAAGATTTATGGTGGGGAGAATTGTCACACCAAGACATTCAATTCCATGCTTTGGTTTGAATCCTCTTTCAGTTCTTAGATTTCTCTTGGTTTCTGGATATTCCTAGTTTGAAAATATGTTTTGTCTTGCCTTCTTGATCTACGAACATAGTCTTGGGTGTCATGGATAGAATTTGGACTCATATTTTTTCAATGGTAAGGTGTGTGGTTTTTTTGTTTTGTAGTTGGATTTGTGACACTCTGGGTGACACCTCTTGAGGGATAAGTTGTGAGGGTGGTTTGTACCCTTGAGTTGGATGAGTCTGGGGGTGAAAATGTGGTTTTTTGGTATGATTATACCCTATTCTTTTACTATCATTCCCCCTAAGTTTCCCCCTTGTACCCCCTTAAATCTAAGGGATTATGGATGGTCCTAGGGTGCCCATGCTATCTATGCAGTTTAGGTTCATGATTATCTAAACCATGCAGGCAAATCGTGCAGGGGGGGTCCAGGTCATTATATACATTTTTAATTTCCAACTTTACTCATTTCATAATAAACCCAAATATTTACAATTCTTCCACATTTCATGCCATACCTCCATGGGATTCCTCCAATCTCCCTCAAGATTCTATGGAACCCATCTTCGTTGTGTGTTTTTGTGCAGAAACATCAAGATTCATCATGGTTAGTGATTTTTCCTTCTTTTCGTACATCTTTATTTGGTTTTATTTCACATTTCTAGATGTTCCTCATTTCTAGATGTTATGGTTCGAACCTAGGTTTTATTTTGTGTCTTTTGGGTGTAATCTTATGTTTTTAGGTTTCTCTTCATTTGGTTATGGCGCGATGGTGGTGTGTTTGATGTTTCGCACCAAGATTTGAGGGTGTCGACACCAATGGTAGTTGATCCCATGTGTAAGAAATTATTGATGAGTTACCAAGATTGGTATATTAATTTATAATGTTCTTAATCTCTTTTGTGTGGTGTGAAAACCATTTTTTCATTAGTAATTCATTTATCATTAAAGTTGCATTTTTTGTTGGAAGTGTGTATTTTTCAAATGTCAATCTTGTGTAATATCTTCTGTTAGTTTTATAAAATGCTAATACAATTTATTATTCGTTGAAAGGGTCATAAAGTTATGGTTTGGTAAATTTTTAGTGCTATGTGGAGCTCATAAAGATGGTTTTGAATGGGTGTTATGTTTCAAACGTTTTTTCACCCATTGAAAGTGTTTTTGGAAAATGTTAGTTTTTCACGTTTATCATTTGGGGTATTGATTGATGTAATTATATAAAACAAGAGAATGGTTTAATAAATTTGGATAGGGCTTCTAATTATTCTTTGTCAGGGTCCTAGTATGATTTTGTCTTTGAAAGCGGGTTTTGAAATAAGTTTTGTATGCAATACATTGTTATACCCCTTACGATTGTTTGGTGAAAATTGTAAATGATTTATTTGGTTGAAAAATGTGGTAAAAGTTTGTATATGTACTTTTGGGAGAGTTTGATCACCTAATATTGGTTTTTAGAAGTTAAATTAGTCATTCAAGATGCCCAACATTTTTAGAATGATTTTTTTATTGCTGAAATGTTTTACTAAATTGTGATGTGGGTGTGAAACATGTTTTTGGACTCTTTCGTGTGATTATGATGATAAATTGAATTTTTAAGTTGAGGAGGGTATTATGTGAAATGTTTGTGGGCTGTTATGTGAGTTTTAATATCTTTTAGAGGTATTATAAAAAATTTTAAAGGATTTTTGTAATTGTTAAAAAAGGTGAAAAGTGTTGTGGGAGATTTTGGTGTGAGTATGATTTCAAAATGTATTTGAATGAAAAAGTGGATTATGTGACTTATGTGAAATACATGGTGGATGTTTTGTTAATTTGTGATGTGTTAGTGAATTTTAATATGAAAATTATATTTCATGGCATGTTGAACGTGTTTGATCACAAGAGGGAAACCCGAGTATCTAGGTGGGTGGACGTGTACTAAAATGCTAGTGATCCCATGGGGTTTGGCACTAGTTTCAAGTAGCTAGTTTGATTATGACCACACTAAATAATATATCATGATTATAATGATGATGGGGGACCCCTAGGTTATGGGTATGTTCCCTACTAGTGGCTCGTCCACGATATCAGATATTTTTGATGGTTACTCTCACAGATATACATGGTACATGGGACACACAATGAGCTTGTTCCTTGGGGTTATTTCCCCATTGAATTTCCACATTAGTTACATTGTGATTATTTTCAAAATATGGTATGTTTGGATAAAAAATTCATTATTTTTGTCATTATTTTAAAAAATATATTCTTTAAAATATCCTACTTGAAAACTGTTTATTTTAATGTTTATTCTTTTTAGAAAATTGTTTCTAGCACTTAATGTTATGAAAACATGCATGTTTTCCATCATTGAATGTCTATATTATGGAATATTTTAGTTATATTATCCTAATTGGTTTTCTCTCACTCCCTAATTTAACCATTAGGTGTAAGTAGACATTGTTATTCTTTTATCAGGTTTGGGTACAAATTTTGTGCCAACAGTTCTAGTTTTAGCGGTCCATCGTGATGTAGTGTTGTGGAGATGGATTGAGGGATGTGACTCTGGCCATGTGGAGGATCATGGGTTATAATTTTTTGTTTTTTACCATTTTTATATTCATTAATAGTTGCTTTAAACTATTTAATTCCATTATGAGTTTTTCTAAAAGAAGGGTTTGTTAAAAAAAATCAGTTTTGGTTTATTGTATTTTTGTTGTTGTCTGTTTATAAACTCTGGAAAATAATTCTCAACATTTATTTTATGATTCCCAAGAACTTTTTCCAGCCCGTGGGTATTCGTAACACTCATCGGGCCTTGTCGAGGGTCGGGTTTGGTACCGGTTTTGATAGCGACCTAATTCGGTTTGTTACACTTAGTTATTCATAATTCATTTAATTTTAACATTTAACATAATGTATTAATTTCATTAATCAATGTAAAAAAATCCCAAATAATGTGGATTGAGAGTTCATCACATGAGAGGTGATATTTAACTATTTATTAGAAGGTTTTTTGAATTTTCATCTCTAAATTATTAAAGTAAGAATAATATTTAGACATCGATCAAAAGTTTTAAATGTTTGAGGATAGACCACTGTTGGGAGAAAAATGAAATAATGATTTGAAAGGTACATCTTGTGCATCATGAATAAGATGATGAATAGAGAATGAATCAAATGTTTCAGACGAAAATAATTGGGAAACTGGGACATAATCGCCCATTCATTACATGGATAATCATTGTCCAATTTATTATATCCATAATTGATTATCCTATAAAAGTAATTCTTAGATAAATAAAAAAAATTGTCTGTTACTCTATGGATTCAAGTAAGGACGTCCACTCCCCATACCTCTACGGAGTCACGGACCTGTGACGGCTGCTCTATTGTAATTCCTCCCCCAAGGATTCCCCACTATTCTACATATTGATTTTGACTTGTCATGCATGGGTATGTCGATGATAATTCCTATCCTGGGAATATCCAATTAACCTTCCTTACTATCTCAATTGTGGTGTAATGTCCATGGAAAACTTTTGGTTGGAAAATGTTTATTTTTATAATAGGTAAATATAATTACATAATAAAAAAACAACTATATAATATGAATTTTATTCAATAATTCTTGTGATTTATCATCATTGAGGTACTCGTATATTTTCTATTATCATATTACCTTATGTTTAATTAAAACTTATTGTTTTAAATATTATTAATAAGGAATTACATTTTTCATGTGTCAAATCTATATATACAAATTAATTATGAAATAAATTTTTTTTAAATCTGTTCACATGTCAATTATAAAAAATTTATCAATTGATATTTTACCAATGGTAATTTTATCTCTGTATAAATATCCTACATCATTGAGATTTTAATAAACAACATTATAGATATGTAATTTCTCTCACATGCAAGAAAAATTCTTATTATTATTCATTATCCAAGTATTATTCATATATTCTTTATTGGCCATTTACCACTCATGGATGATCCTATCTGGGTGAGTTATAATTATATTATTCTAATGTTTATCTCATCATGACTTATTATATTAATGGAGCTTGTGATTTTTTAGTTCACTAGTTATAATATTTCGTATTTTAAAAAGGATTATGTATTATTATTTTTTAAATTTTCATCATATTTTTTTAATTATAATTTTATAGAGCATTTATTTAAAAAATAATAAATTAAATTACTATGATATTGAATATTATTACTCATTACATCCTAAGGTTCTCTTGTAGTTCTCACGAGATAGTTGTTTCACCACAAAACATTTACCACATGAGTTATCTTGGATAATAGTACATTCAGTATAATATATAGAATATCCACCAGTTATTTATCAAATAAAAATTCATGAAATAGTTTAATGACATATAAGGTCATTACATGTTATGGATTTGGTGTGTAATTTCTCAACAAATACACATTTGACACTTCGTTTACTAGACATCAGTTGCGTGAAAGATCCGATCAATAACCTACAACCCAAAGTTGATTAATAATTTTAAAAAATACTAAAATACATAGGATTATTTTGAAAATATAATTAAATATAATTACCTACTTCCATTGATAAATTCATAAAAAAATATTAATCATAAACATCCTATTCTAGATCAAACTATAAATTTAAATCTTATACTTTATGATGACATTTTTCAGTCCTAATATGTTTCTGAATGGATTAATCCTTCGCTTCCATTTCATTATTAATATCATTTGAAAATATATATCCATCATCAAATAAACATATTTCTATATATGTCTTCATAAGGATGAATTTGAATTCCTTTGAGGGGGAAATTTTTAAATTAAAAACACAACCAGAGGATTGTGGTAATCTCAACCACAATTTAAAATAATAAAAAAGTTCACAACATATCCTCTAGTGCAAGGGATTTTAACATAGACTCACCACCTATCTTATGATGATATATAGTGTTGAAAAATAACTCTTTATTAAGAGAAAAAATAATACATCACAGAAACATAACATTATTCCGTACATACGGATAGAAAAAATTGAATTTGTTACTCCCATAACCCTTAAAACTACAATAAGGTATATATAGAAACATTTATATAACATGAAATGTTTTATGATAGTGATGAAGTGTTATAACATTGTGTGATGATCAACCAAAAACATATATCATTGTTCCATTTACATGTTTTGGGTTGTCTTAATAAAAAATACACTCTGATGTTTAAGCATTTCCATTCATGTATTTTTAATGGTTTTACAACACCCTTATAAATTTTTCACTCATCTATAACTAACTAGAATACCATGCATTATGATTCAAGCTACGTAATATATGTCTTCAAGACATCCCACAACAAATATCCTTGTCAGTCCATATAAATATTTTTTCATATAAGATGAATAAATAATGAAGAAATAAGATTCCATTCTAATAGAACAACATTAAAATATGGCATTTCCATAATACAAACATGGTTCATGGACCTTATAATTATAACACACTCATGGATGATATTTGGATCATTTCTCACAATAATTTTTATCACCATATCATCCTTTGTCACCTCTTCTACCCTCACATAAACTGCTTATTGAACACTTATATTCCAATGATATGATATCTTCCTATCCTTCATGATGTCCTGATCTGTTCATTGAAAATATATAAATATTGTATAATTTTTTATATTAATCATTGATAAGCTAGAATTATCCCTTATACTCATGGAATGAGCCACCCTGATTTCTTTCCTATGTTTGTAGTGTAATGATTATTCATAATCTCCAACCATCTTCAATATTTTATGTTAAACACTCAATATATCAAAATATAATTGAAACAATTATGTTCAGTATTCATATATGACACTCTCCTTTGTATATATAATATCTTCATGTCATTAATTTAATAACTATAACATTAAAATCCAAATCATAAATTGGGTAATATTGATCATGAATCATTTTTTTAGGAGGAATATTCATTTACAATGTAAATATACCTAAAAAATATCCCAATCCCTTCAAAGATGAATTACAATCGACTATAATCTCTTCTACATATTAGGTCACAATAAGTATAGTTCTAGTAATTAATCCGCTATTTGGTTACTTGAAATTTTCCTCACATTCATCCATTATGAAAAACATGTCTCCATTATGATTAATAAAGGTGATTTAATTTTACATTTCTATGGAATTATACACAGATCATTGATAATATTCATCCTATCAATGAAAAATTAACATCTCAGTTACCATGGTTATTCTAGCCCAATGTTTATTAGCCTCTGACATTGATGGGTCCACTGGGTCCACATGTATTCTCTCACAATAGATTATATGACCCAATAATTAATAATTTTTAAACTATAATTCAAAACTATAAAATTTATCATAAAGTTTCCCCACCCATGAGGACTTCAACAAAATTCTCATGAAATCATCACTCACTTCCATTATCCTCAAATAGATACGTTTATTTCTTTCAATGATTGCAAAAAACTAATTATGGTGATCTACAATGAATATTTCCAATAAAAGATTGAATATAGTGGCTGAGTTATTCATAAGAAATGGATACACTATAAACTCATAGAATCCATAACATTTATGGAATGTTTTCTTGGTTATATCCTCCTTCTGAAATCTCAATTGTTGATATCTAGAATGTATTTCAATCAAGGAACTATATTGATCACCATGTAGTTGATCAAAAAAGGTGTTAATAATGAATATATGATACTTTTTCTTGATCATTATCACGTTAATATCCTAACAGTCAATGTAGTGTTACATAGATAGACATTTCATCATTAACAAAGAACATGTGCACCCCATGGAGACACACATTGTTGAATGATTCCCCAATTAAGGTTCCATTGATGATTTATCATCAATTCATACATCTTAATTATGTAATTTTTTTAGGATGTCATTAAAATATGTGTTGAACCTTGTATGAGTTCTATAGATAACTAATTTTCACTTTTTAGTGGTTGACTATGAAACACTTCAATAATAGGATCAAAAAACTCATACATAATAGGTATCTCTTCAACATTAAGCTCCACAAACCATTTGAGATAAACACCCCTTTCAATGGAAATCAAGACCCATATAATTTAGTTTATTTCGATTATATGTTCTTATTTTTCATCACACTTATAGGGGGCCAACAATTGATTTGGAATATCGACTGTGAAATCACTTCCTGAATAATGGATGTGGTCATTCAATATTGAAAAACATTACATGCCTAATATATCATTAAATTAAAATATAGTTAAAATAATAAAATTTGTAGGATAAAAATTCCCCCAAAAATAGATAAGTGAAAAATCATAAAAATGAGATAAAACCATCATACAATTTGGGTTATGGAATGATAATTCAACTTCTAATGATTTATTTGGTAATGTTATACCATTATAATATTGTTCTGATATAAAATATTTGGTTGATCAATATTCTAATAATATATTTGTAGTCCAAGAGTGGATTTTTTGTATTTATTTCAATATGACATTATGTTACCCCTCATCAGAAATATTGATCAGATTATATTTCCTTTTTCCCTTGAATTAAGATATTTTGGACCTCGATAATCATTATTAACCTTTCTATTTCAGATTTTGTTATCATAATTCCCTAACTCCATTCATATGAATCATTGATATAGGGGTGGCACATGAGTGGGAATTCTCTTATCTTCTATTACACTAACCGTCACATTCATTTCCATTTTCAATTCATAAGATTTATGACCATACATTCTATATATAAAGTATATCAAAGTTCTATTCATGTAGTTACCCCCATTTTTCATCCTAGTGTTCAATATTTAAGATGAATGGAATTTCATTCTACTTTGTAATTTATCCATTTTTTAATGTTACCCAATATTCCATTCCGTAATAATACTAGGGGAATAGTTGGAATTTTTAATTTCTTTTAACATTGAATCAACATCAAATGAAATCATTATAGCTAAAAAATCTATTATAAAAAATTCCTTTCAATGAATTTTTTCCAAAAAAATAATAATTCATCATTATATTTATGATGGATGATAATACAATAATTGATCCTATAATGTCATATATTATTTTCAACATTGGTACCAAAGTATTTCTCATCCTTTTAATTCGTGTCATGGTATAACATATTTATTCTTGTATGAAGATTTAAAATAAAATACTAATAGAAAAATATGTCATTTAACTAAACAACACAATAGATTCAATCTGTTCAGGTTCTATCTTGTTCATCATAATATTCAACCACTGAAGTACTTGACATGCCAAATGATAAAAAATGATGGGTTTTCATGCTTTAAACACTGGATAATGGAACATATATTTTAAATGGTATTGATAATTTTATTAGAATCTAGTGGATCAATTTAACCACTAAATAAATATGGTTATTGCCTCATGATGTACTCAGTATAACATTGTTCCCTCCTTTTCTCATTTTCAAGTCCTTCATGATATATTGGTTGAGAATTTCTTTTGTGAATTGAATGATTATTTTTATTCTATAAACCATATAAATTTTTTCCTTGGGTATAATCATTTAATCCTCAATCACATTAATAACCAACATGAATCCATCATTTTCCATCTATTTACTAAACCAAAATATCTTTGTTCATGAAAGAATTGTTATATAGGAAAAACATAAACATGTCAAATCATTTATTGGATGTATAAATCATGAAATATAACTTTAAATAAAATAGGCCACATGTTTAACCTATGTAATTAATGGTAATAATGTATCCAATTCATTAATGAAGTTTCATAATGATTTTTTGAATATCTCAAGTGTATCTTATAGGTGTTTCAAACCATTTTTTAAAAAAGAAAAATTTTCATGCAGTGTGTGTCAATTGATATTATCTCATTGAACACATTTCAATGTCTTGACCCCTATGTACAACTACACCAAAGATATAGCGAGTCAATTTATTCATACATGGATGTAATTTCATTGAAATAACTCTCACTATCCTTCACCTAAATTATCATAAATTTTACAATACCTGCACCTATAATTAGGCATGTACTTATAGGAATCTTGAAGTATTTATCTAAATGATTGAAATTATAGAATACAATGATTAATTAAAACTTTTTTCTGATAAAAACTAAAAAAAACCCTTTATTATTAAACATTAAATTACAAATTTTAAAAATATATTCAAAATATTTAAAAACAAATCCAAATAATCGAAATGGCATTAGGTATTTGGAGACTGGTTACACAATGTTAGTTTTTTAACGAAATATATTTATCATCTCCAATAATGATTATCCATTTTATTACACTTCGTAGCCATACCATATTTTACATTTCTTATTTAGTAATGGAAGGGTATCCTAACAATGGGTGAGATGAGAGTTTCGATTAGGGTAAACATACTTGGAATCCATTTCTGATCAAATAAAAGTATAAGATAAGCACATTTTTATGATATTAAGAAAAAAAATTATAATATCATTCTAAATATTATTTGGACTGTAAACATGGGACATGGAATAAGAAATTAGCAATTAAAATGAAATTAACTACTAGACTAATAAATTAACATAAATAATTGATTAATTGTATGTTCATGTCCTATAATTTTGAAATTATCAAAAGTATTGAAACAGTTTCACATCTTAGGGATGTCACCTCATATAATCAAATAATAAAAAATCAAGAATTGTCACCTATTTATAAATTCATAAACATTAATGAATCATAAACATAATTATATAATGTTTAAGGGACATAATCAAATATCCCCTAGCATATCATGTAATATATCAGTTTTCCCATAACATTTGAATGAAATAAAATAATTTTTTCAATGAATTGGTTTGAGATATTGATCACGCCTGGCATTTAATGAAAATCATACATATGTTTGACACAATATCATAAAAATAATAATATTAGAAAAAAATGTTTGGAATTAATAAAAATTAATCATACAAAAACCATGGAAACGAAATAGGATTCATAAATATTTAATCAGAGAATAACCCTTGGGAATGAAACTATTTTAAAAAATATTCCATCATTTAATCCATTTATAATTCATAAAAAATAAATGGGATTCACAACAATATTTTAACAATAAATATATGTCATCAAGGGAATTAATAAGGATGGTATAATTAAATATTATCCCTTGTAATACATAAGTAACATCAATGGTTTTTATAATATACATAATGCCATTTTGAAATATCCAATGATACATTTCATAATGAACATAACCTTCACACCCTGAAATGAATATTTCAAGTCATAAGACAAACAAAATATTAAATAAAATATATTCAATGAATATATACATGAATAATTGTAACGTAATCTATAAATTAATTAATTTTTATAGTGGTCAAAAATAAAATTCATGTTCTATATGTTAAAATGAAGATTCCATTAACATTTTTAGTTTAAATTCACTAAGTCATTGCTGGGAATACTAAAAGAACATTCCTTTTAAAATAATTTTCAAAAAATAATTAATGATTTAAAAATTACCTAAAAATAAAATGATATTACTGAAAAAATTAATTCAATAATGTTTAGGAAACATGAATATTGAAGAATAATGGTGTTTTAACAAATATAGAAATAAATTCAATTTTAACATACAAACAGTATTTTTTGGAATATTTAGTGCATGAAGAGAGGAAATGATGGGAATTTTTCCCCTAAATATGAATAAGAGAAGAAAAAATATATTTTCCTTGATAGGATGCTAATAATATCTCATCATTGGAATTATATCATAGGAAAACCAAATAATAGTTTTTATTATAAAAAACTACTACCACTTTGGTAACTTATGTATCAAAATTTCATTGATTTCAAAAAAATATTATGTATATATATATCTCTCATTATTACCATGTTAAGGATAATAATATAAAGACATTTTATGTACATGAACCACCCAAATAAAACAAATTGTGTTTATGGCATGTAAGCTAAATAAAAAAAGTGGGATGAAATGCACTTACCATTTGGCTCAACATCTTTCGCACATGTTTCATCCTCACGTATAATAAATAATTTTTTACTAATAAATTTTATAAAACCATAATAAAATATATAATTCTTTAAATTATTTACATATATTCTCTTATTACCCATTTATTATAAATTTCTTATCAAAATCACTTTTGGTGTGAAAATTGATTTGTTTTTCATTTATGTTTTGGTTATGTATTTTAGGTCAATTAACATTGCAAATGGTTACATAATATAAATATTATGAAACATAAATTTTATATATTATAAATTTAATTTATATATATATATATATATTAATCAATTAATGTAATAAATATAAATTGCATTCCACTGATCATGGAGAAGGTAGGAAAAAAGTACACATGGACATTGTTTCCATTTTGTAATATAACAAAACCAAAGAAAAATAAATAATATATTACCTTTAAATAATAATTTTTTATGTTATATATAACACATAATTTTATAAATATAAACTTATAACCATATAGGTAAAAGGTATGTGAGGAACGAATCAAATCGCATCACGATGAGCTAGTCCACAATACACATGAGAGACATTAAAGTATATCCCTATAATTGAAAGTAAAAAATCTATATGTGATATGATAATTAAGTATTTATTATTATTCTATGAATATAATATAATGATATAAAATCTATCTTCATATTCAGTTATGATATGTTTTTACGGTAAATGAACAACATCAGTTCAAGAGGTTATAGTCAACCGAAAAATGATCGATAGTTTTAATTCAAACATAATTTATGATAATATGGAAGCGGGAAATTAAATTAACATAATAATATTTAATTATATACTACATATTTATTTTAGAATTCAAAAATATATAAAATATATTTTATTCTGTTAGTGGGTGATATAAAATGAAAACACATGGTTAAGGACCATTCCACTAATTCAGAAAAACCATTTAGTTTCAAAACTAATGACTTTATTTGAGGATTTCATAATCTGCATAGAACATATAATATTTTTTTAGTGTAATGAATATTTTTTTGGGGATTTTCTATAAAAATGGTGTTTGATGTGTGAAGAGTAAATGAGAATTATTGGCCATTAGAAATTAGGGATAAGACATATTTTGTTTTTGTTTTTAAATAGGTGTAGTGAATTTTAATAAATAACATAAGTCACAAAAAATATATAATTATAATACATCATATTATATGTGTTCGAAATATTTCCATTGAATACATTTACAATATGTTTATTGGTTATTTTTATATATTAACATTATAGTAAACTCAATGCATCCAAAACAGTGGTAAATAATTTTTATTATTTTTACTATTTTTATTATCAATTTTGAAAAAAATTAATTAAAATTAATTATTATATTTTAAAATATTGAATCCAATTTTACATATACAATTTTTATATTTTGAAAAATAAATATTTAAATTAAAATTTGTGGTATGGAGAAAAAATTATTTTCTAAGAAGATCATTTTCATAATTAAAGATTGTTTTATAATAATAATTACATATAAAATGGATCAATATAATTTATATTTTATTAAATAAAATTGATCAAAGTTAACATTTATTTAAATTTTAAAAAATATTTATCTTTTTAAATTATTTATATAAAAATTTTCTTTTAAAAAACATTTACTACATTTCAATATTCCACGAAAAAGATAATGATGATATGTTCATTACCAAAATTAATATTGTTTTTTGTTATAAAATTGATACATTTTTTGATATATTGTTTTTATAAAAGTTAATAAATATCTTTTTTGATGAAAATTTATTTTCTATGAATATAAATACATTACAAAAAATTATGATTTAATAAATTACTATATTTACATTATATAAAACCATTATAATTTTTTATCTCTTGTATTTCTTATTGAAAATCCCATATTGTTGAAAATATTGTTATGGTCATGTTTAAATAAGTACATTTATAGTATATCTTGAATTGTAAAAAATTAGGGTTTTGTTGAATGTATGATATTAAAAAAATCATTGGAAAAAAATATTTCATAAAATCTAATGTGGTTACAAAAAATCACACTCTTGAGTCATTTATTAAATTAGTATGATTAATATTTTTTGAGTTCTGGTGTATATAAATTACTAGTGAAATCACCTAGTTTTTAAATGTGTCAGTATTTTTTATAGTCGATATAATTATATTCATACATTAGTGAGTGAATGTTGTGTTACTATGGATGGAAAATTATACAAATCCATTTCCAAAATAAAAAGATTATTTTTTTGGGAAATAGAACACGTAATGTTCACATCCTAAAAATTGATACAAAATTAATAAAAAATTTACTATAGTGGAATTCCTGGAAAAATGATAAAAATGAAATTGAGGAAAGGATTAAAACTATTAATGAAAGTGTGGTGTTGAAGAATTTATGAATTTTGGGGAATGAATAATATCAAATATTACTACCACATATATACATGTATGAAACCATATTTCATTTCAGGTTCATAATCCATTACCCCATATAAATTATTTATAGTCTCCTCTACATTAGTAATGGAGTTTAGCTCGAACACACCCTATCTTTTCTCCACATCATCCTAATCGACAAAATCAATGTAGGTGGGTGATCCAAATGTGTGTGGGTTAACACCTACTAGTTTCCAGTCATTATAACATAGAACCTTCTATTATGTATACTCTAAATAGTGAATAATATGAGTGTTAGACTGTGAAATGGTTATTATTGTCATATCATTGGTGGACACCTTCATTATTCATAACTAACATATATTAATTAGAATTTTAACCACTCAATCTATATAAAAGGAATGGTATCACCCCATGTTTCTACTAAATGTAGTGACATATAATAATAGGATAGTATGGATCACAAATTACATTTCTTATCATACATTTGATTATCCACACTATATCAAAGTCTAATTCAAATATAATGGGTTATAGTTTGAAATTTTTTGGCTACAACTAACATGTCTAGAGAGACATTTTATGCTTATAGATGAATAATTAGTGGTTAATTAGGATGTTTTCTAAGGTATCAACATGCATATAGATCAGGGGAATACTAATAAATTATAAAATCATGTGTGTACATAGGATTCAATGATATTACATTGTATTCCTAGAAAAACAACTTCTATGGAGAACTATTATTTTTCCGTAATGAAATTTTTTTCTTCATCAAGTCGTGTATGGTTTCATCCCATGTTGAGTCTACCATTGAACAAGAGTAAAATCACTAATACATTGAAGTAAAAATTTTACCAGTACCCCAAAGGCGAGTTACTATTTAATTGATAATGTAATCACCCTCTCTATGGTAGATGGCTCATAATGTGGTTGCTTCCACATGCTGGGAAACGTATCTAGGAGTCCTACCATCTATAGGTCTGATACTAATAGTATCATACTTTATATTAACCCTATTGTGTTTTTTTAAAGTAAGACAATAGATTATTTTGTGTTTTAGGACAATCTAGCTTTCTATGTAATGTATGAAGACTGATTTCTTCCATTTGGCATAGCTAGCGATTGAGAATGAACATCTATATCCATTAGTTAATTGGGATTCCTAAACTTGAGAGGAACAATTTCATTAGAACATATTCAATAAATATTATAAAATATTTTTTTTCTATATTTGGGGGATGCACATCTTTTTCCCAGGGATCATTATGAGGGTTAAAATAATCATTTATATCAATCCTAATTTTAACTCTACTACCATTGTAAACATCCTATATACATAATATAACATCTACATTGTAATATGGAATGTAATAGTCTGAATATTTTTTGTAAAAATATCTAGAATGATATTATGTTGATGATATAATGTAATCATTATATTGTTGGGGTCATCATAAATACCGAGTTCAATTATTATGACTATATTTCTAGAATAGATATTGTTCACCCATAATGTCCCAAAAAATTCGCAAAGAACTTCCCTCCAAGATGATTGTATTAATATATGACCTATCATTTTTCTTTAACTCTAAATGTATACTATCAATAATTGATTATTTTTTGGACTAATCACATAGCATAATAGGATGATTAAAAATATTGCATTAAACCTCATTGATAGCATCTAAAGTCATTTTTCAATGAAGAGAAATTTTCACTATAAAAATATTGAGGAATGTAAATATTCTAAATATGGTAAAATATGTTTTGGGTTTTTGGATTGGTATATTGATTGTTCAGTAAAATAGATAGAGATGATTTATATTTGATAATAGATAATTGTGTATAAAAAGTTCAACAAGAATTACTATTACATGATATCATGGTACGATGATATCATAAGATCTAAAAAAGAAATATATTTTCAAATCCTATAGTCGTGTAGAAGCCTCCATATATAAAAGAATACAATAAGATGAAAATTTATTATTAGCTGTGCAATCAGCCATATTATTATTATAAGTAATATTTGTAATGAGATATCAAAACATTAATATATTGAGGATAAAAGAAGATCATTTAGAAACATGGTAATATAAAAATGATTTCCTTAGGTGGCCATGTTCTAGACTAACAACTTTGGTGGCCTCATGGTGTGTCCTTTACTATGGTGCTTCACCAATCCAACAATCCAAGGTGTGTAACCAAGACCCCTCACCAATGTGACTCACCCAGATAAATTTACAATACAAAATGTAGGATACTGTCACAACCCGTCCTCGGGGCCCGTGCCGTGACTACCCCAAGCCTGCCTTCCATAGGCCAGGGGCTGGTGACTAGCACCAAGGCGTAATTCCCGGTAAAAATGGATGGAATTGCCTTTGTAATGTAAAAAAACACCATAGAGCAAGCAAGAAGAAGTAAACACTAAGTAAAAAAAGGGTTCAACAGTAAGTGCGGAAAAGTAAGTGGTCTAGAATACAAACCCAAACTGAAAGTAAAGTACAACTGGAAATGGAAAACAAAAACTAAATGTAAAGCCATAGCCTCGAGTCGTCCACTAAAACTCCCACCTGAAGGGTGGGTACAGATAGCCTCCACAGCTCCTCGGCTCCAGCCGTCCGCTCCGAGTGCGCCCCGCCCAGTGGTCCACCTCCAGGTACCGACCTGCTCCTCACACCTCTACCACGATCAGCATTGTCTGTCATCTGCAACCAACACAACGTAGTGCGGGCATAGCCCGTGTAGGGGTTAGTATAGGCTACACATTAGGGACCCCGAGACCCCCGAAGGTCTTCCAGAATCAACAAAGGATAATCCACAAAGGAAAGATACAATCACGATGTAACATTCGACACTACTTAGGTATATGCCCATACATATACCTAAGTCATCGATTCTAGTTCAGCTCCAGCATCTGAGCCTAAGTACAACCCAGTCCACAAAGGAAAACATAACCCTTTCCACATAGGAAATCACAACCCAATTCACACAGGAAAGCATAACGTAATCCACACAGGATATCAAGTCAATCTTATCGAAGATAAATATTGAATGTCAAGATTCAGCTCACACAGGTATACTTCTTCGTAAGATGATATAGATGATCAGATGTAGTCACTGATTCATCTAAGCCGTCAGACCCACATAGGATCGATAGGTACTAACCCCCGCAATGACCCACAAAGGATCGATAGGTAACTAACACCCGCAATGACCCACACAGGATTGATAGATAACTAACCCCCACAATGACCCACAGAGGATCAGACCCACACAGGATCTGTAGGCGTTGGCCCACACAGGACCGCTGAGTGCTGACCCACACAGGATCTGACCCACACAAGATTGGTCGCACTGATCCACGTAGGATCGCTGAGTGTTGTTGTTGTCGTCGTCGAATCCATGGAGGATTTCTATACAGTCGTCATCGTCGTCGCAGTCGCAGCCAGCTCTAGGGTTTCCGCACACACCAAGATCATTTGGGAGGGTCCACTCCATGAGCTGAAGGGTTGATACATCAACAGACAGATATTCCAGAGTTTATGTATCCAAATGTTCTGTATCGTCAATAGGAACTCAAAGTCACAGACGGTGCGTCAATCGGACACCCGGTCTGAGAGTTATTGGCTTTTTCGTCCGAGGGGCCCGGTTGGTTTTTAAGTCAAAACCAACCTGAACATGCTCCATCTGCATCTGAACCTCGAGCGGAGTAATCCAAAAGGTCCATATCACTTAGATGAATCCAACAAAGTCAATGGCGCGTCAATCGGACGTCCGTAGCTCAGGTTATAAGTGTTTCCGCTCCAAGGGCCCGGTTGGTTTTGTGCTCAAACCAACCCGTCCGAACCCAAAGTACTCTGAAACCTTGAGTTTAATATATCGAAACGACCGTCTCATTCCAAGGATCGCATCGCCGCTGACGGT
Source organism: Viscum album (assembly GCA_963277665.1). Classification (NCBI taxonomy): domain Eukaryota; kingdom Viridiplantae; phylum Streptophyta; class Magnoliopsida; order Santalales; family Viscaceae; genus Viscum; species Viscum album. The sequence continues at coordinate 1,942,673 of OY728127.1, forward strand.
GTGTCGATCGGAGGTCCGCATCCCATGTTATGGGAAAAAGAACATGAGAGGTCCGGAAGTGGGGGTTCAGGCCCGGTCTGACCCGGCCCGATACACTCTGGGTCGGCCCGAACTGGGTGGACCGGTCCGGGGTCCGGGTCTGGCCCTCTTGGGCATAGCCCGGCCCGGCCTGGGCGCGGCCTGGCATGCTGGCGGTCCGGCGCGCTGGCCAGGTGGCTCGGCCGAACGGTCGAGACTTTCGGGATGCGGGGGGGGGGGGGGCACTGCCCCTTCTTTTTGGAACTGTGGCCCCAAAATGGGGGCCGCTCTCGTCCGGCCAGCCAGGTGTTTTGAACCCCTGGATCTTCCACTGTCTGGTCAGCCCGCTCCGGCCGGCCGGCTGCTGCAGACTCGGGACCGGCAAGGGCTGGTCCTGCTACTCCGACGCCGGTGGCCCGGAACCGGTCGCCGATTCCCCTGTTGCGCTACGGCCTATGCCGCAGCCTTGAACCGTCCGGCGCGGCGCGAAGGCGCCGCACATACCGTACCGCATGACCCTGCGCGGTGCAACGACACCGCACCATCCTCGTTCCATTCCACCACAAGTAAGACAAGATAAAAGGGGAGGAGGGTCGGCCATGTTTGTGCGGTCCGACCCCCTCCCGTTAACTGGTAACAGGTGGTCCAAAATTACGAGGAATGATGACGGATGAAAACAAGAATATCATCAACAATAAAAGAATTACCTACCTATATCATAGCTTGAATGGAGGTTCGTCGAAGAAATAACCATCGTGGAAGGAGGCGTCGCGAAAGGAGAATTGCTGCAGAAGAAGGCGTCGTTGGCGTCGTGGTACACGGCATCGCGTAGTCGATCTCCGAGGAGTTGGCATTCTTATTCGTAGATCGGTGCGTTATTCATGTTTTTCGCATTCTTCGTGTTCTTAGATGATGAAGATGAAGATCTTGAAGCCTCCCTTAGATTTAATCCAAAACCAGTCAAGCAACAAGTCCCAACCAAAATAAAATAAGTACCTCACTTATTTTATTAACATAACATAATTTTGAAATTCAAAAGTTGAATTAATCAACTCAATTAATTAACTCATGATGTCAAATTAAATGAAGGGTTATGGAAGGTCAGGGAAGATGAAGGGGTGGGGTTCGTGTGGGCCCCACCACCCTCATAACCTCCAATGGGAAGTTGGGTGGTTTCCCCCAACTTCCACCCAAAGCGTTAAACCACTTAGTGAAAAATAAAATTGATGCTCAATTTTATTTTACCTTCCCAAATTTTTTAACTTCTCTCATTTAAACCCAACTCCAGAAAAGGTGTTCCTAAGAAATTATCGGCACTGTGAATCCATCAGTGCCCTCGGAATTCAATTCGGAGCACCGGTTCAAAAGTTAGAAAATCCCGCTCGTTCGTTCACTGAATGTACCCGAGCTAAACATTGGATAAAAATTCCTGGCACACCGGGCCTCGGAATTAAGTTCCGTCAGAAACCGCGTTCATGTAAAATCCCAAAGAAAATTAAGAAAAAATTTCCCTTGAATTTTACGGGTCTTTACATTACTCCCACCTCAGGGCTTTACATCCCCGTAAAGATACCTCAAAAACTAGGGAAACAAATGTGGGTAATGAACATGCATCTGAGCCTCCCGCTCCCAAGTGCTCTCCTGGAGATTCTCGTGCTACCATCTGATGCACACTGGAGGAATCGATCATCCACATAGGATCAACTTTTTTCAATCCTTGATCTCTACTGGGACCTCCGCAAAATTCATCCCGTCATCAATGTCCAGCTCCCCATGGTCAATGATATGCATCAGATCGTGCACATATCTCCTCAGTTGAGATACGTGGAAGACTTCATGCACTCGGTGCAACTAAGGTGGTAGAGCCAGGCGATAAGCCACCTCACCAATCCTGTTAAGGACCTAGAATGGTTCGATGAAGCATGGAGACACCTTGTCGCCTCGACCAAATCTATGTATACCATGTCGAGGTGAGACCTGCAAGAAGACGTGGTCACCATCCTCGAACTCTAGTGGCCTCCACCTCCTCTCAGCATAAGACTTCTTCCGGCTCTGAGCTGTCCTCATCCTCTCTTGGATGACCGGGACCATCACTATCATGGCCTGGATCATCTCCGGTCCCACAGGTGCTGACTCCCCAGGGTCTATCCAGCACAGAGGATATCTGAAAAGTTGGTTGTACAACGCCTCGTATGGTGCCATCCAGATGGTGGAGTGATAGCTATTGTTTTTCGCAAACTCCATCAAGGGTAGGTGGTCCTCCCAACTGCGACCAAAGTCGATGACACATGCACGGATAATGTCCTCGAGAGTATATATGGTCCTCTCAGTCTGGCCATCTGTCTGAGGGTGAAAGGCGGTGCATAGACGTAGTTGCGTCCTGAACGCCTCCTACAACCCCTTCCAAATCCGGGAAGTAAAGCGAGAATCTCGATCGGAAATTTTGGACAATGGCACACCATGAAGCCGTACAATCTGATGAACGTAGAGGTGTCCCAAGCTCCCCACTGAGCCCTGCTCTCTAATGGGTAAGAAGTGAGCCAACTTTGTGAGTCAGTCGACAATCACCAAAATGGAGTCCTGACCTCTGGAAGTGTATGGATGTCCAGTCACGAAGTCCACAGATATGTCGTCCGACATCCACTCTGGAACCTCCAAGGGCTGTAACAAGACTGCTGGTACCTGGTGCTCTGCCTTCACCTACTGGAAGGTGAGGCATCGAGAAACAAACTCTGCCATAGGAATATACTGCAAAGCGCTCGCCCATCAGATAGTGTCGCCCGATCTTCAGAGCGAAGACCACTACTGCAAACTTCAGGTCATGGGTAGTGTAGTTCTACTCATGTGGCCTCAAATGACATGATCCATAGGCGATCACTGCCCACTCCTACATCAGGACACATTCGAGTCCGGTCCCTGATGCATCGCAGTAAACTATGTGCCCAACTCCCTCCTCTGGTAGCCTCAAGATATGTGTGCTGGTCAATCTCTGTCACAGCTCCTGGAAGCTCTGCTGACATCCTTCTGACCACCCGAAGGGTTTCCCCTTCTTCCATAATGTTCTTCAAAGTTGCAAAGATTTCTCCTTTGTCGAAAAGGGAAATCCGGTCTCATCCCTTTGATGAACCATGTTCCTTGCATAATATTGTTAGTCCCATCATGATTAGTTAATTCATGCCATGGATGACGTCGTAAGGCCTCGATGCTACTACCAAGAGATCCAACCGTTACTTTTGCCTCCAAGGGTTGAGTCACACTGTCGGCATCAGTGTGGGGTCACTGGGTCTCTTCCGGTAAGAATCTCGTAAGTGAGGGTCATGTCAATAGTTTTTAACCGGTATCTCTTAGTATAAACATACAAAAGACAAGGAAGAAAACGTCACCAATCTAAGTTTATTTTAAAACATCAACTCAAAGTACAAGGAAACACAAACAATGAAGCTAGAGGCAATATGGTCAAGGGCCTCTATGCTTGGAGATAGTCCCGCACCTGTCCACCCACTTCTGGAGCTCCATGATCATAAGATTAAGCTGCCTGAAGCTATGCTCTCCCCTGTGGTCGGGGTGGACCTCCTGGTGGTGGTGGTGGTAGAGCCTCAAAACGTCGCCCACCACCTGCCACTCGACCTGCTCCTTGACCTCGTCCGCCTGCTCCCTATGGACTGCCACAGTCGAACCTCTGCCTTTGCCTGGGTGGTTCCTCAACCGTCTATTGCTCCTCTGCATTGCGGGTCTGGCAGTCACGAGCCAAGTGGCCCTGCCTGTCGTATGCGTAGCACTGTCTTCCACTCGTAATATTGGCTCGGTTGCGTGTGCCCCACACCTCAGAGCCAGTATCATGTGGTCATCCGCCCGATGGTCTGGTCTTCATGGACCTCTGCATCATCTGTCTACTGTAGGCTGCAGAAGACTCCACTATGTGCCACCCTGTGGTAGGTCTCACTGCTTGTGCAGGCCCGACAAGGAAGATCTCGATCAAAAGGGCTCGCTCCAGTACCCCTTCCTTAGTCGGAATGCTTAGGGAGATCAGTGATGCCCTGATCTCATGCCTCAATCCATGATCAAAGGTCCGGGCCCAGAATAATGGGTCATGCACCATGTCCGTCGAATAGCGCGAGAGATCTGTACATCTCTTCGAGTACTGGGAAACCATCAAGCTTCTCTGCCACAGCTGAAGAAGCTCCTGGATGTGCACCGCCCGGAGGGTGGCTGGGATGAACTCTGAGTAGAAGAGGCTCTCAATGTCTATCTAGAAAAAAGATTCCCCATCGTGCACCTGGAGCATTAGGCTCCACCATATGCCTACTGCCGCGTGTAGTAGGCTCGCTGCAAGGATCACCATGAGGTATGTTGGTGTCCTCATTAGCCTGAAAACCCGAACAACTGCCTCCATCCAATCCTCAGCGGCCCGAGGGTCCGTCTCCCCGTAGAACCTGGGCGGTCGATGACGTTGAAACTCATGCAGTGCCCTAAGGCGACATGCATCGTCAGTGGATGGGGCTGGTAGCATCAGTGGATCGGCGGGTAGAGGTACCGCTAGTGCCTCTGCTGTCAAAGGGCCCTATACCGAGGCATCATCGCTCGGTGGGTTGTCGTCACGTACAATGCTCGGAAACCTAGCTGGCTGCAATCGTGGGGCCATCTTGTAAAGAAACAGGTGCGCCACGGTCAACAGTATACCTGGTGATCTGACACAATGTAATCACAAAGAAAACTTGAAAAACACATGCAATCAATGTTTTTGTGTATTATGTCGGAAATCAGAAGTCAGGGTCCTGGTCAATGGATACGTCGGCCGCCACACCAACACTGGACTCCCTGGACTGATAACCACACTTAATACTATTAACACTATTGCTTCACATAGAAAAAGATTAGAGTCCTGGGTTCTGCGGTAGAACCGAACACCACTGATACCAATTTTTCACAACCCGTCCTCGGGGCCTATGTCGTGACTACCCCAAACCCACCTTCCATAGGCCAGGGGCTGGCGACTAGCACCAAGGCGTAATTCCCGGTAAAAAACGAAGGAATTTCCTTTTTAAAGTAAAAAAACACCACATAGCAAGCAAGCAGAAGTAAACACTATGTAAAAACTGGGTACAACAGTAAGTGTAGAAAAGTAAGTGGGCCAGAATACAATCCCAAACTGAAAGTAAAGTACAACAGGAAAGGGAAAGCAGCAACTGAAAGTAAAGCTGCAACCTCGATCCGTCCACTGGAATTCCCACCTGAAAGGTCAGTACAAATAGCCTCCACAGCTCCTCGGGTCCAACCATCCGCTTCGAGTACGCCCCGCCCAGTGGTCCACCTCTGGGTACCGACCATCTACTCGCGCCTCTACCATGATCAGCGATGTCCGTCGTCCGGAACGAACACAACGTAGTGCGGGCATAGCCCGTGCAGGGGTGAGTATAAACTACTCATTAGGGACCCCGAGACCCCCAAAGGTCTCCCAGAATCCACAATGGATAATCCACAAAGGAAAGATACAATCACGATGTAACATTCGACAATGCTTAGGTATATGCCCATACATATATCTAAGTCATGAATTCCAGTTCCGCTCCAACATCCGAGCCCAAGTACAGCACAGTCCACATAGGAAAACGTAACCCGTTCCACATAGGAAATCTCAACCCAATCCACACATGAAAGCATAACGTAATCCAAACAGGATATCAAGTCAATATTATCGAAGATAATGATTGAAAGTCAAGATTCAGCTCACAAAGGTATACTTCTTCGTAAGATGATAGAGATGATCAGATGTAGTCACTGATTCATCTAAGCCGTCGGAGCCACACATGATCGATAGGTACTAACCCCCGCAATGACCCATAAAGAAGCGATAGGTAACTAACCCCTGCAATGACCCACACATGATCGATAGGTAACTAACCCCCGCAATGACCCACACGGGATCAGACCCACACAGGATCTGTAGGCGCTGGCCCACACAGGACCGCTGAGCGCTGACCCACATAGGATCTGACCCACATAGGATCGGTAGTACTGATCCACGTAGGATCACTGAGTGTTGTAGTCGTCGACGTCGAATCCACAGAGAATTTCTATAGAGTCGTCAGCGTCATCGTAGTCGCAGCTAGCTCTAGGGTTTCCGCACACAACAAGCTCGTTCGGGAGGGTCCGCTCCACGAGCCGAAGGGCTGAAACATCAACTGACACATAGTCTGGAGTTGATGTATCCAAAATTTCTGTATCGTCAACACGAACTGAACGTCACAGACGGCGCGTCAATCAGACGCCCGGTCTGAGAGTTATTGGCTTTTTCGTCCTAGGGGCCCGGTTGGTTTTTAATTCAAAACCAACCGGACCGTACTCCATCTACATCCAAAGCTCGAGCGGAGTAAGCCAAAAGGTATGTCTCACTTATAGGAATATATCAAAGTCGACAACACGCCAATCGGACGTCTGGAGCTCATGTTATAAGCGTTTCCGCTCCGAGCGCCCGATTGGTTTCGTGTTCGAACCAACCCGGCCGAACCCAATGTACTCTGAAACCTTGAGTGTATTATATGTAAATGACCTTCTCGTTCCAAGTATCGCATCTCCACTGACGGTGCGTCGATTGGAGGTTGGCAGCCCATGTTATGGGAAAAAGACCGTGAGAGGTCCGGAAGTGGGGGTTTGGGCCCGGTCCCACCCGGCCCAATACCCTCTGGGTCGGCCTGAATAGGGTCGACCCATCCCGGGTCCAGGTCCGGCCCACTTGGGCGTGGCCAGGCTCGGTGGCCCGATGCGATGGTGGTCTAGCGCGCTGGCTAGGTGGATCGGCCGAATGGCCGAGCTGTTCGGGATGCGGTGGGGGGGGGGGCGTTGCCCCCCACTTGTTGTAACAGCGGCCCCATAATGGGGGCCGCTCGCATCCAGTCAGCCGGGGTTTCGAACCCCCGGCTCCTCCACTGTCCGGCCGGCCGGGTGCTGCCAACTCGGGACTAGCAAGGGCCACTGCTCCGACGTCGGCGGCCCGGAACCGGCCACCGGTTCCCCTACTACGTCATGGCCTATGTTGCGGCCTTGGACCGTCCGACACGGTGCGAAGGCACCGCGTTCTTGTTCAATTCAAAGGCGCAGCGTGACAACACCGTTCATACCTTTCTACATGACCCCACACGGTGCGACGACACCGCGCCATCCTCATTCAATTCCACCACAAGGAAGACAATATAAAAGGGGAGGAGGGTCGGCCTTGTTTGTGCAGTCCGGCCCTCTCCCGTTAACTGGTAACAGGTGGTCCAAAAGTACGCGGAATGATCACGGATGAAAACACTAATATCATCAACAATAAAATAATTCCCTACCTCGAGCGTAGCTTGAACAGAGGTTCGTCGTAGAAATAACCATCGCGGAAGGAAGCGTCCCGAAAGGAGAATCGTCACGGAAGAAGGCGTCGTTGGCATCGCGGTACACAATGTCGCGTAGTCGATCTCCGAGGATTTGGCGTTCTTCATTGGAGATCGATGTGTTCTTCACGTTCTTCGCGTTCTTCTTGTTCTGCAACGAAGAAGCTGAAGATCTTCAAGCCTCCCTTATCTTTTCTCCCAAACCTCTCAAGGAACAAGTCCCAACCTAAATAAAATAATTACCTCGCATATTTTATTATCATAACTTAAGTTTGAAATTCAATATTTGCATTAATCCACTCAATTAATTGACTCATGTTGTCAAATTAAATGAAGGGTTATGTATGGTTCGGGAAGATGAAGGGGTGGGGTTCGTGTGAGCCCCACCACCCTCATAACCTCCAATGGGAAGTTGGGTGGTTTCCCCCAACTTCAACCCAAAGCATTAAACCACTTAATGAAAAATAAAATTGATGCTCAATTTTATTTTACCTTCCACAAATTTTGAAAAAACTTCTCTTGCATAAAGGCAACTTCGGAAAAGGTGTTTCAAAGCAATTACCGGTGCTGTGAATCCATCGGTGCCCTCGGATATCGATTCTGAGCACCGGTTCAAAATTTAAAAAAACCCGCTCGTTCGTTCAATGAACATACCCGAGCTAAACTTCGGATAGAAATTATGGGAACACCAGGTCTCGTAATTAAGTTCCGTCAGAAACCGCGTTCTTATAAAATCCCAAAGAAAATTAAGAAAATATTTCCCTTGAATTTTACGGGTCTTTACAGATACCAACATCTATGAGGTGTGTTATAATTATTTTTCATACTTGGAGGAAGATAGAATAATAATTCATAATAGATAGGGTGAAATTTTTTATCATAATCAGGTTGAGGTGGGCTATAAAAGGCTTCTTCTATACATCAGTAATTTATAGTTACATTGGTCACTTCACTCAAATCGAATCATGTATGTAACAAAATATTTAATAAATAGGGATAAAAGTCAATATATGTGGATATCCCTCATAAAACCTTGAATTTCCTCATGTTACATATATATATATATATACCTAAAACGTTATCAACATAATTTTTCATGGATCTCATTCTTCCGAAAAACAAAATTTTCTAGAGATGTCTCGTTCTCATTTTCAAGTACTTGTTTAACGTGTTTTAATTATATCAAGGATATTTTTTACATTTGGGGTGTTTATGGAGAAATTTTAGAATTTTTTAATCCAAAGATGATGTGCATGATTGGTGAATTATTTATGAAAACCATGATACTTCTCCCAGGAAATTGTTCACCTTATTTGGAAATATGGGAGGTGGTGCATTTTAGGCTCATAGTTTTTCCAAACCATGCAACCACCCTCCCCAAACCATTAATCCTAAACAAAATGGGATATTTATTGTTGGTTAATTTTTTATCAAACTATTCACCCATATTTTTGAAACATTTCACCCATATGCTGTGGTGTAATGTTAGGGAGCACCGTTTGGAAATCCATGCATCCTAGCCCAAGAAACCATGTGAAAAAAATTTATTCCTATGAATATTTTAATTAAAATAATGATCTTCTAAGTTTTAACCCATAAAAACCATATATTAACCATAAATCTATTCCTATGAATATTGAATATCCTACAAGGGTTACAAGAATCCTCAAATATGGTTCTTGACAGATTAAAGGTTTTTAAGGAACATCTCTCTTTTGGTAAGTGTCCTCTTCCCAATCTGTTTCCTTTCTCTATCTCATCATTTTTTCATAATTTGGATGGATTATTTTCTATGTTGATGATTTATTTGATATATTTTTTATTATATCATAATCATCTTGAACATATATCTAGGATTTGTATATAAATCTATTCCTCCATTGTGAAATTGATCATTTCAGGTCAATTTGGGGGACTTTTCTCTTTAGAATGACTGTCAACAGTCCTATGGTAGGTTTTCATAATGTCAATTCCAATCATATATAAAATAATATTTCAGCTATCAATATTTTAAAATTGACTTTCCTTGTATGGAAATGACATATTTAATTGTATTAATTCATTTGATTGTTAATTATGGAATTATAATTAATGAGGGAATAAAAATATATATGAAATTGAACAAATATTTAATTATGAAATTGGAATATTAACGTGACTGTAAATTAATAATTAGGGGGATTTATGGGATTGATAGATTAATATTAAATGAATAATGGTTTATAGGATTAATTATTGAAAAATATTTGAATGGTAAATTGTTAATATTAGTCTATATGATTAAAGTGAATAACCATGAATGAATTGATAAAAAAGGTTTTACAGTTGGATGATAATGTTGATATTAAGATTAATTATTCTTATCCTTGATATAAGTGATATAAGTGATATTTTTATATATTTTTTAATATGCGGGGGCCATGAAATGATGCTCCAACTACCCATATATGATAATAATGAGAGTCAGTTGTGGAGTTATGTTCCAAACACCCATATGTGATAACAATGAGGTATAGAATATAAAATGATGTTATAAATACACATGGGGTGATAGAAATGACATTATGGGCCCAAAATATTTTAATGGGATATAGTTCCAAGTATCTGTGATATGAATGGGAGATGAAATGTTACATGAAATCCCATGATGTAATGAATGGTGATACCCCATAGAAATGGTTGAGATTATGGCATGGGGTGAGGAAGGTATTGATGGTTATTTTAATTAGATGTGGTGTCTAATGTGAAATTGATAAAATTTAATTGATGAAAATTGTGGAAAATGAAATGTATAAAATGGTGTCTAATGAGAAAGAAAATTTATTTAAGTGTTTCACCCAATGTGACTTTTTCAAAACAAAATGATTTTATCTATCATTTATTTCTAACATCTTTTTGATGGATGATTTCATCTATTGAATATGGTTTAGATGAACATTTGGATATAACATAATTCTTTTTAATATGGATATCTGTTTTGGGGATAAATTTCTTCTACCATTGTGAAATTTATTATTCCACCTGAATTTTGTGGATTTTGGTAGGGTGAACTTGGGATAATGATCAATAGGTTTGTAGACTAAATTTAAATTCCCATACTATTGATTGTATAATTTTCTATATGGAATTTTATAATGTCAATTTCCATGACTATTAATTGAATCTTCAATTGAACTAATTAATTGGTTAATCATTTAACTTAGTCCAAGAATTGATGTCCCAAAATGATTTATGAAATAGGTTGAATGATGACTTGTGAAATTGGATAAATAAAACAATGAACCAAAATTTTATCAATGAAAATTTCCTTCCTATTATAATTCTATATGGTAAAAAATATATATAATAGATATCCCATTAATAAAATCATTCATATAAGTGAATAATTAAATAATTGGTATTTATATAAATTAAAGAACCTATTCAGGTGGAAATGTAACATGGTCGTTGGAATAGTAACATGAATATTAGAAATTTTAATCCATTCAATAGAATAAAAACCTCACATATTATACTAAAAACAAAATTTATCTAGATTATAAATTACAATATGTTATAACTAATCTTGGTACAATTAATTTTCAAAAAAAATTATAAAATAAAAGGGGATTTTTTGGAAAAATTTAAATGATTAATTATAATTTAATAAATAACATAATGATATAAATTAAATTTTGTTTTCATAAAATTTATTAATAAATAAATAATTTTATATGGTTTTAAGATAAATTTTTGAGTCCTTATAATTTTTTTTATGTGTGTCTGAAAATCAGTATTTTTCGAGTAAATGGTGATTTTAATTAAATATTTAACACTATCATACTTACAAAACAATTTTAACAAATTGGTGTCAATTTATTATTTTGAATTAGGAATTTATGGTTTGTGTGGATATTTGGTATTTTTCTAAATTTGTTTAATTTTTGGTGTGTAGTGAAATACGATAATTTATGATATAAGCCAAATAATCGGATTATTGAGTCATGGATGATGTGTGGATGTTGTAATAACCAATTAGAACTATCTCCCCTAAACCATTTATTTTATTTAGTCACAATAATCCACATTAATGATAGTCTTGAGGAAAAATAAAAAAAATGAATAAAATAGTCAATAAATACGCTTCTCCTCTCCTATAATTACTACCTCTCACCACCACTTTTCCTTACACCTTATAAAAATGGTGATTTTATAAAATTTACCTAATAATAATAAAATTCTAGTATTATAAATATTTTAAATTTGGGATTAACAAAATACAAAACCCACATTCCTTATGGAGGTTCTCAATGAGTTGAAATTTAAGAGGTAAGATCCTATTTCATTTTCTATTAATTTTTTTTAATTTAAATTATTTTATTATCCTCTCCACCCATACATATAAAAAATTGGTATTACAATAGAAATAACTTATACATATATAAATTTTATTATGGTAATGGAATATTTTTTCATCGATCCTCTTATCCTCTCCATTTATTCTAAAAATGATAACATCATCCATAATGTGTCGATTCACTGCCCTCGTGGATGGAGAGAATTATTTTTCCATTACCACCATCAAGACTGATAGCAAAACAATTATCAAGGTCGATTGAGATGTTATTATACAAATTATATGTTATATAATGTTCAAGAAACAATATATAAATGTGATAATGAATTAAATGTTCTAATAATTGGATGGTCATAAAATACTCTAAAAAAATTAAATCATTTTCATTAATGTTTTATCTAATGAATCATAACTATAAATTATATAAATATGTTATAAAAGACCATTTAAAATTTCATTTTATCATTAATAACATAAATTTCAATTATGGATAATTATTCCCATTTTACATGAACTTCCTTTTTGTATATTTGTGAACCGATTCTGAAAACCGTGAAAATGATCACTCTTAGAATGATGAAATTGAAATCTATAACTCATAAAAATATCCAATAGTGCAATTAAGAGAATTATAATCATTAAAATAAAATTATAATATCATTTAGATTTATTAATTAATATGTATAATATTATTATCTTAGATGTAATAGTGAAGGAGGAATTCAAACACAATGTAAAAAGATACTTGAACCCAACTCCCATTCATTGGGATATTCTTATTTCATTCAAAATTCAATTTTCAATAATCTTTGGATATTAGAAAAATGTAATATATTTTTCCTTTTATTTTATTCTATGGGATATATATTACTCCTATCAAAATGTATGAAAAATAATAGATTTTTTACAATGAAATCTTCTTTCGTAAATAAATTTGGTCACCTATTGAGTAGTTTCCTTTTCACTCAAGAATAATGAATACTACACCAAATATGTTTTTTGTTTTTGTCTGGGAACCAAAAAAATTATCCATCAAACTATGATTAATTAATTTATAAATATTACATTCCATGGGTTATTTTATTTCAAATATTGATATACGTTCAATATTGAATGCATGATAATGTAAACGTTATGACTTGACAGGTGCACCCAAAATTATATAGCAATCCAATTCATTTTTTAATATGATGTATATGATAAAATAATATGAAATATGAATAAATATTATTCTATATTTGTAAACAATAACTAATCAATGATTATTTACTTGTGTTTGGAGTGAAAATGATGCTAGATTTATTCTCAAATATGTGTGGTATTTGGAGACTAAGACATTATGTTTCATTTTTATGCATTTCCATGTTCCATTAGATTATCTAAAGCTGCCTATCATGAATATGATTATTCATTAATGAGTTTGTTCTTATTATGATGATTTTTTCACCCTTGTTATACTAATGGATGTTCTTATCTATAATATTAATGAGTTATAACACACCCCTTTCTTTGATGAGTATCCTTTGGTTACTAAATGTGCTACAGAGAATGTGATCTCTAGATTGATAGAGAAAAATATTTTTAAGAAATATTTTTGTTTTATCAGGCATATTTTGTGTAAATTCATAATTTTTCTAAGATACTTAACGATTGGATCCATGTTTTGTAATGATTTTATATTTTCTACATTAAAATAATGAAGCAGTCCTGTAAGAAAAATCAAGGTCCTTATCGTTGGAATCATAACACCATTTAGTTAATTCGGAAATTATTATTATATAACATTAGTCAAAACACATTGTATGAGAATATGAATAAGTAATCATTAGACAATGTTCTTTCATGAAAATGATTAACATGTGGATCCCACAAAAAATTCCTCAAGAGATAATTATACAAAGTAAGAAGTTATGAATTCTTGACTTGTTCACTTATGTTTTATCAAGACTTTTCAATTTAATAAAAATGGCGTGAACTAATAGAAACTAGGTAAACATCCATTTTGAGGGACAATGTATCTATTTATCAAATGATATCTCCAATTTCCTAGGATTTCAAGTTCAATATTTCATAGAAATGTATTCCAAACACTCTCAGGATATGAGAAGTAAATTCAATAATGTGGTGTGGCTACCTTAACCTAAGAGGGAGAAAGTGAAAATTGAATATTTTATGTTTCCATGACCTCTATCATTTAGTTGATCCATAGATCAAATATCTAGGGATTAATGGGTTAACTCATTGGAGGATATTATTTCCTCTCTCTACTTTACCGAGAAGGAGAAGGTTACTCTAATCATCTATAATTTATTTGTAGAGGATATTCAATGGTGGTCATTGATTAAGAACACAATGTAAAATGATATTATTGAAGTGATTAAGTGGGATGATGTTATGAAAATATTTATGAACAAGTATTTATCTTAATCTCTTCATACAATGTTTGACTGAGGTTTTATATAGTTGAAAAGAGAAAGGTCAATCATTCATTTGTTAAAAATAATATTTCACATGGATTGAAAGGTCCACCATGGGAGTTGTAATTACCAATGATTTGGAAATATATAGATTTATTAGATATGTAAAACCAATCCATAAAAATGGTATATATATTCAATACATTAAGATATATGAAGTAGTTTTTTCTTTTCCTTTATAAGTGGAGAAGTAATTCATAGAATGGTCCCATGGTTTTGGAGATATGAAATGATATGTGGAGTTTCACACTGGTGGATCTAATGAAAAATGTGGAAGGAAAACAAAACCACTCACATGTCAAAAAATTGGTAAGAATCATCATGGGACTTTCTTCAATTGGACAAGTATATGATTTATGTGTGGTAGATAAGGCTATAAATACCATGAATGTTGGAGAGGCTTGTACAATATGTCCAATATGATAGATGTAATGAGAGAACCTCCCATGGATAAATTCTTTTAGTTTAGGTATCCAGGCTAATATGAAAACCAATGCATACATTTTCAAATCATTTTGGGTAATCAGTGTCATATTCCACAAAAAAATGAATAAAGGGAATCATTATTCTGTCACACATGATGAAGTGGAGTATGAAAATGATGTAACACAACATTTTCTTATTATTAATTAAATAATAGAAAAAATATTATTTGATTCTTTTTCTACACATTCCATCATATCTTTCATGATTTCCTCATCTATTGAATCTATACCCAGAACCATGATGTAGAGATATTCCTATAAACTCCATGTTCTATTGTTATTTCGACACAAGTGTTTCTCTATTCTAATTTTGGTGTCTGTGGGAGTTTTCTTCAAGAGAATATCATGATACTTCCCATGGAATAATTTTATTCAATAATATAAATGGATTGTATCTCTTTATATATACCATAAATTACTTGTTGAGAAAATGAAATATCATTAGAAATAAATAACAATCACATGATCCACTAAAAAAGAAATCAATACCATAAGTCTCATTTGGAAAATCAACCAGTTGTGTTTGTTTTAATTCCCTTTAAAGAAGCATCCATTTCTAAAATGGTTTATTCAAATAAGCTATGAATATAGAGTTAATGCCCATTGTGATGTAATATAGTGAAACATTTATCGAAGCTTTGCCTGATCTACACTGAGAAAACGAGTTATACTTCTCAACAAAACTCAAACATGAAGAGACACATATCTAAAAATGAACCTATATGATTGACTTGATCAAACTGGAGGTGCTAAAGAAGAAATTTCTAGATAATTTAGGAAAATGGATCATATTACCTATTTCATCACCAAGGGGTTCCTTAGTTATCTTTGTAATGATATAGTATGGAACAATATCGATGTGTATCGATTAGTGGGAGCTCACCAATATCACAATAATGAAAAATTATCCACATTAAAGGATTGATTAGTTGTTCAATTGAATGAGAGGATCTGCATTCTTGTAAAAGTTAGATCTTAATTATATATAGCATCATCAAATGTTAAATAATTATAATTTTTATAATACAAATTTCCAAACATTGTTTGGGCCATTTGAGTTTCTTATGATGGCCTTCTGATGTACAAATTCCGTTGAAATCTTCATTGATTTCAAGAATATATTCTTTCGAAAATACAATGATTTATTTTTGGTATTGTTTATCAATCATAATTTAATTTACTACATGAGAATATAGGAACATGAAAAAAATCTACAGATTTGTCTTGCATCATTATGGAAGGAAAAATTGTTCACCATTTTCATCAATTGTGACTTCTACATGAACAATGTCACATTCATGGGCCACATGATCACAAGTGATGAAATTACTGTTTACCCATCAAAAATAATGGAATTTTAGGAATGTACTATGCACACATCTTTAATGGAAATACAAAGAATTACTATCTTAGTATTCTAGTGCGGACTTGTTTTGACAAATTACTCATGATATTCTAGACCTCTAAATATGGTACCAAGAAAAGGGGTAGAGTATGTCTATACAGAAGGATGTGAGGAAAACATCAAGGAGATAAATAAGTGTCTAATCAATACACCTAAACATAGATAACAAACAATTAGAGAATGTTTTGTGATATTATGTTATGATTCAAAGAAATTCATGGGTTGTGTACTCATCTATAATAATTATGTTTTAGCCAATACCACATGACAATTGAATATCATTGTAAAAAACTACCTGATGCATAATATTGAGTTATCAGCTTCGATCGTCTCTCTAATGATTTTGTGGATCTATAATTATAGTGATAATAGTTCCATATACGAAAATAATAATAATTAAAGGAATATATTAACCCAAGGTTCCAAACATGCATCAATGAAGATTGCTAGAGTTAAACATGGACTATGATTTCTCTTTTAACTAACATTAATGAATGGTGAACATGGATGCTTTTTATCTTGGAGAAAAATAATATTACTATATATTTGTGATAAAGACTGATAAATAAACAATAAAAATGGATATTCAAAGTTGGATTTAGAAATTATAAATAAAGGGAATATATCATTCCTTTCCCTAATTATTTCTTAATCATATATCTAGGTAAATATTGAGGATGCACAAATCGATGACATCAAGACCTAAAAATTAGTGAATGAAGTAAGGTAAGATACAAGAGTTCAATATCGGTGATTATGGTTTGATTTTTTTTTAAATGAGGATAATTGTTCCATCATAACATGAGGTAAAAAAGGTTCTATTGAAAAATTCACATTGCTTCACTTCTACAACCATCATAGAGTGACCAATATGTATCATGATATTTGAAAACACTTCTAGTGGGACATCATTAAGAAGGATAATCCAGAGTATATATCATGGTTCATGACCTGATAACAAGTTATAGAAAAGATAAATAGGTGAAAAGGGATGACGAAACCATTTATTATACCCATGTGGAAATGATAGAATGTCATTATGTACATGTTCATTGGTCACATGAAGACATCCAAATTATAAATATGTTAATAGTTGGTATTAATTGACTCACCAATAGTTCTTACATTGTCACAATTTTGGAAAATATCCTCCAGGAAAACATTCCATGATATATGTAAATAATGCACTGAGGTTTCATTGGGTACAACATTAAATCATCGATGATCATGATCCTAGGCTCAAATCTACATTCTAGAGAGGTATTTAACATTCATTTTTTACTTAGTTGAATTACATCCTGGATTATCACCCCTAAACTGAGTGACAATATTAAATGACTATTAAGACACTTGAGGACATGATGGGATCATAATCAATTGAACGTATTGGTGGATGGGATCAAGATCTCCTATTTCATGAGATCCCATAAAATAAAACCTTCCACTAGAGTATTCAATATATCTATATGAAGATCTTTATGTAATGAGATATAGAACTCCAAACTATTAGGAAGAAGATATTGAACAAAAACTATATTAACTTTATCTTCTAAAAGAGATGGAAGAGAAGGTTCAATCCATCCAATAACATATCAAAGTTGCTCAATGTCAGAAAAATAGATAATCTAAAATCCATAAAAGGGATATGGAGTTTGAATTAGGAGAAATTTTTTATTTTGAATATCCCCATGGAATAGAGTCATGATTCTAAAAATGAAAGGGAATCTTAGACGCTGGTATAATGGTATCTATTAGGTCCTGTAATGAATAATAGTAGTTTCCTATCAGCTTTCACTTCCACCCAATATGGATATTTTTCATGACATGTTCCATGATTCAATCCTAATGATGTATATAACTGACCACTTGTAGGAAATGAAACAATTGTAGTCACAACTATAGAATGACCACTCATGTAAAGAGATATTGGTATAGATCATGGATCGAAATGAAGGTGTCTTTTGCAATAAGACACATCACCTTGTCAATGTTCATTTGTAATAGTTATATAATTAACTAACCATAAACATTTAACATTCTAGTAAATTAATATAGAACTCACTTTTTGAACAATCCCAATAAACTTCATAGTTTTGAGTTTTAGAGAATTAGTTCATAATTCATTCATAAAAAAACATTAACATGAAATGTGGATAAAAATTACATATAATCAAATTTTTTACCATAATAGACATGTTAATAATAAAAAATGAATTATTTAATGAATAATATTCCCAATATGAAGCTTAGCATTCTATTTTACCTTAATTATTATTAAAACACATAGAAAATCATTTTAATACTAGGGATGAAATAAAATATCAGTAATTGATATAAACATTAAAGGAACCATTGTTCTATGAATAAATATATTCTTATGAAATCATTTTAACAACTATATACTTCAAATCCATAATTAATCATATATTTATTTGTTTGAAAAAAAAATATTCCCATAAAACATATAAAACATAAATTAACTATTTAGGTAATATGGAGAATTAATTTCATACGGTTTTATACCTTATGGCTACAATAACATCT
The DNA here is from genome assembly GCA_963277665.1 of Viscum album. Lineage (NCBI taxonomy): Eukaryota > Viridiplantae > Streptophyta > Magnoliopsida > Santalales > Viscaceae > Viscum > Viscum album. Next base: position 1,961,305 of record OY728127.1, read on the forward strand.
ATAACCCTTATAGAAACCATATAATGTAACCCTAATGAATATGATATTTTTTAACCCTCACATATAACTTATGGGGTAACCATATTAGTTACAATTGGAATAAATATTATGGTCATCTTACAACATAAAAATACCGAAAGAATTTAAGGTATATATAGTTACCACCAATTATAATAAACAATTTCCTTGAATTAAAACATAATCATAAAAATTGGACACATGCATGAAAAAAAACATTTAATGTGGAAAATTTCTTATTTTAAATGAATATTGTGAAAATACAATGGAATTCTGTTTTATTGATAATAAACATGTAATGTAATAATGATACATTGAAACATTAAGGTGAAATGGAAGAGGGGAAATCATCTCACATTGTATAAGTTAAAAAAATTATTTTTTGATTAAAAAAATTGTAAAGAGCATTTTAAAAGACAAATCCCTTACCTAAAGCTTTTTTTATAAATAAAACATGTTCAATGGAATTATATATTGGTTAAAATGTTGTTATTATTATATGACTAAACTATATTCACATCTATAATACAATATATGATCTTTTTATAACAATTTTGAACTAATTTATTAATAATAATTAGTTATTTATATTATTTCGAGTATGTTATTGTTGTTGTCTCCATGGTGTTTTTGTTATTTTTTTCTTATAAAATAGAAATAATACTCCATCAGAGAGATATATATAGATATATTTATATATATATAGTTAATTTGAAAAATTTAAGTTAATATTATCTTTCCATTAATGATGTATTAAGAAATGAGAAGTCATCATCCACAATGGCGATGAATTGACAAACAACAAAGGATGATTTGGTTTTTAAGAATAAAAGAATAAAATAAGAGGAATTTTTTAGTGTCACGTTAATATAACATAGTTATAGTATATATCTTATACTAGATTTATCATGATGCTTTAAATAAGGTGTCTGGATGATTTATCATTAAGATAGAATTTAAAAGAGAAGTAAATGAAATTTACCTCTTGTATATTTTCTTCTTGAGAATATCCTTAAGGCTTCTAGAAGTAGTCATTTATGGAGAATAGAAACATTATAATGTAAACATGGATGAGGAGAAGTGAAATACTTAGAAGATAGTCATGAAACATGGATTAACCTGATAAAATTATGTGAAGTAATGAGTCCTTATATATAATTTAGGTGAGGAGTAATGTAGGAAATGCATAAAATATCAAAATATAATTATTCTATAATGGTGTTCAAGACATACAAAAGACCAAAATAGATAAAAGTGAATAAATTTAAGACAAATTTTTATCCCATTTATCATTAATAATCATTTTTCTAAATTTTATATAATTTAATAAAATATTTTATTCTTGTAAAATATTTTTTATCATGTTTATCACTGTTCATAAATATGACTTCAAAAACCATAAAAAGTTTCCAAATTATAAGAAAATATCTTATTTTCTTATATAAACGTCTAATGAATTTTGATTATTTATGGATTATATAAAAAATATAGAATTATATAAATTTTAATGTTTTAATATACTTTATTTTATTTGGTTATAAATTAATAATTACCACATCATCATTATATAATCCATCAAGGTAAAGTTTTATTGTCTAAAAATTAATACAAAATTTCAAGATGAAAATAAATTTATTATCCTAAATATTTATAATTATGGATTACTTGTTTTTCTAGATATCCATATATTAAATTTAATACTAATTAAAAACAATAGTGTGAATAACATGACTTACTTTTAAAAAATATATTATAGAGGGATTAAAGTGATTCATCTAAGTAATGAATTCTGAAATTTAAATTAAAATTTAATATTATATGAAAAATTCACATCCTAATAGATTTATTCATATTCTTGTGTCATTATATTGTTAATATAAATTTTATTGAAATAATTTTATTTCTTTTTCATCAGCTCGCTCAATCTCTGATTCAGCATTGCACTAGAATTAATATAAATTTTTCATATTAAAAATAATTTAATATCATAAAATAATCATAATTATGTTTTATTTCATCATTTTTTTCATTACATATTTATATTTACTTATATCTATGTCAATTAGACATCATTAATTTGATAATTTTTCCTCTCTTGGCTTGTGAAAGCATTGAACCAAAATTTGGATAAGATTCATGTTATATAACTCTAAAATTAAAATCAACAAAGAAAAAAATTAGTTATACACAATAATTAATAAATAATTAATGTAAAAAAATTCACTCATTTATTATATATAATGAAAAAAAGATTCCTCTGTCAACACTTAGTGAGAACTACATCAGCACTGAAAATGATTTTTATAACTAGCCTGATAGAAATTTATTTTAAAATTTATGAATTATTTTTGTACAAATATTATCTTATAATATAAATATATAGTTATTATATAATTTTTATAAATTTTATATCATAATTATTTCTTCTTTATTTCACAAAATATTATATTTTAAACCACTATATTTTTACTATTCATCTAAAATTAAATTTATTCATAAAATTCTCAAAAATTTATAGTAAGATAATTTCGACCTGATTATTTTGAAAATTATATTAGTTTTTTGATATTATAATTACATTATATTTAAATTATTCTTTTAAATACAATGATATAAGATAATAGATTAATAATAGAAAAATTTTTTGAATAAAAAAGCGTTTAGATATTCACTATTTAGTTAAGTAATTATAATAAACAAGAGAAAAATATAATCTATAAAATCATGGGGCATAACACACCCCCCCCCCCACCAAGTTTCAAATTGAATCTTCACAATTTTATTCACTTATTAGACAAATAGGGATACTTATTTCTCATATAACTTTTTGATTCCCTTGTTTCTTATTCAAACATGTGGTTTCTATATAAAACATTAACAAGGTAAATTAAAATATACCACAATAGATGATACATTCGATCTAGATTCTAAATTATATTTTCCACATATTTATGTTTCAATTTTAGATGAAATAAATATAATCTCAAAATAAGAGATTAATCTGGAATATAATTTATTTACAACTAAAAATGAAAAACATTTGGGACCTTAGACAAAGTTAGAGGAAAAGATACTTAGTAGGAAATAAGACCTTCATTTTAGAGAAAATTATAAGTTCCATTGAATGATGGATTTAGTTATAAATTCATACAAAAATTCATAAAACTTTTTATAAGATATCTTTTAATGAAAACACGATCACCTACATCAAAAGAAATATCTTTCATCCAGTTATCTGCATAAAATTTATTCCCTATCTGATATGTCCTCATGTGTTGGTAGATCAACTCCACATTTATACTAAATCCTCTACTTATTATTTTCTGATCATATTTATGTCCCCAACTTCATAAATAAATGATGGAGTTTTATTCCTTCTTTCATATAATTATGCAATTGGATTCATATGTATAATAGAATGAAAATTTTTATTATAAAAAAACACAAAAAAAGATATTGTCAGCCAAAATTCCCTAGAAACTCATTGAATAAGAATACATCAGGTCTTATAATGATTAATTTTTTCACATAGTTTTTCCATCATGTTAAAGACATAAATAAGATTTAAAATTCAACTCATCTCCCAATGACTTTTGAACTCACTTCCAAAAGATAAATTAGAAACTATGATCATAGTTAGATATAATAGAGAGTGGAAATTAATATAACATGAAAATATCTTTGAGTTATAGTCCATAATGTATAACTTGGGAAAAAGTGTCTCTATTATGAAGGAAAATTTCTGATTTAGATAGTCAATCATCAATAACCAAAATTTTGTTGTTTCCTTAAAAAGTATTTGGTAATCCCACCATCAAATCCATGGATATATTTTCCCATATCCAATCTGGATCTTGTAAAGTTATAAGATGCATATTTATTATTATCAGTCTTCTTTAACATGTTTACAACTATACCATCTCATAGTAAAATCTAAAATATATCTTTACATTCTACCCCACTAGTAATAATCCAGAATGTCTACGTATATCTTACTGTAACCAAAATTTAATGAAAATGGAGAACTATGAGTTTCACATAACTATTAATTGTATATATAAGAATCAAAAGGAATTAATAATATCTTTATAAATATCAATAAATAATATTTATTAGCATTAAATTCTGAAAACATTCCTTTCGTATACAATTATATCTTTTTTGTAACTCACAGTCTTCATTATAATAATTATTAATTCTGTCTGAGAGGGGTCATCTCATAAAAAAATGAACCAAAATAGTGATTTTTGCTGAAAAAATAACATCCGTACCAAAATTCATCAAATAGTTATTCAATATATCATGTTTTAATAATATTATTTTTCATGTATCATGATTTTATTGACTTATCACATCCACGGATTAAAATTATTTTTTGGGATGGAAATTGATTCTTTAGTAAAAATCCTTTATAAATTCCAGCCATCTACTTTTCCTCATGTTCAATCCTTTTATATTAAATATATACTTCAATATTTTATGGTTAGTAAGTATTTATCATTTTAATCATATAAAGGATTCCACAAAATTATTAAATAAATGAGATCCAACAACTAATTCTAATTCATTGGTAGGATAATTTAACTCGTGATCTTTTATTTTTCTTGAAGAAGAATCAGTTACCTAATCATTCATCCTTGAAAGTCAATTAACTCCCTTAAAATAACCCTCTATATATATAAAAAAATTATTTATCATTGGGAGAAGATAAAATTGGAGCTTTCAACAATCTTAATTTTAATTTAAAAAAAATTAAAATTATTTGTTGAAATAAATTTATCTTCTTTTCTTGTAAACATAGTTTGTGGGTAGATAACAATGAAAATATTAAAATAATCCCTTAGAAATATCCTATTAATCCAAGAAAATAATTAATCTTACTAACATTTTTGGGTATTTTCTATTCAACGGACAATTTAATTTTGTCTTGACCAAATTTTATGAAATACCTATTAATAATGTTCTCAAGTAAACAAATTTGTTTTTACCGAAAATCAAATTTTCTCAATTTTTTGTATATCTACTTTTTATTTATAATTTTTAAGAAAATATTTAAATGTTTTTCATGATCAAAATATATTTTTGGTAAGACCTAAATATTATAAATAAAAAAACAAATTACATACACAAATATTCATGGATAATACTATAATACTACAGTGGAATTTTTTAATCAAAATGGAACAACCCCGAAAACATAATAAACATATCAATTATGGAAATATGTTTTTGGATCATAATCCACCATAACCCGTAGCTAATGTTAAACAGATTTGAAGTCTCTCTAGAGATGATCAAAAAATTTATCAATATGAGGAAATGGATACTAATTCATAATTTTAATGTTATTAAAATAACTACAATCAATAAAAATCTACATGGAACTGTATTTTTTTATAACAAATAAAATTGGAGAACCTAGTGGTGTAGGGATAGGATGAAATAAACCTTTATGATGAAACTCTTTAAACTAATTTTTTAATTATTGAAGTTACAAAAGAGGCATACGATATAGGTTTTTTGCAATTAACATAGAATAATGAGATAATTCATTGGAATATTCATCCTCCAAATCATTTATATCACTTGAAAACTACTCATTAAAAAACAACTGTGAATTTAATTACCACTATAGCTTCATTAATCTGAATAGTTTCATTGTTTTAAATAATGAATGAAATATAACTCTCAATTCCATCATTTTTAAAATTTCTAATCTTGTTGATATGCTATCAATGGTACAGATACATTAATGTTTACAAACTAAAACTCTATCCAAAAATATATATAGATCTTCCATCAATCATAGTAAGAGAAATAAATAACTAATCCATACCAAAAATAACAATAACTCTCCCAGGGAACAATTACTAGGGATCAAGGTAATTTATTTCCACAAAAAACCGTACGTACTTAAAAAAATACTTTAATATTTACCCATGTTAATTTAACAATTTTTTCTAGTATAATTTCATGAAGAGAAATTTATAATTTTCTATAAATTTCTTTAGATATAAAGAGATGTGTATAACCCATATCCAAAAAAACATTCGAAAAATGTGACTAAACTGACAATTTACCTGAAACAATGTGAATGGATGGACATAAATCTATTGAATTAGCCACCCAAGATTTTCCTATAACATTTTTATTTAGAATGATTTCTTCCCATCATTTGAATCATTCATTGGGTAGGTATTTTGATATGGCCATATCTAAACACATTTAAAACAACTTATACTTTTCTTATCAGAATGAAACATAAGAACATTTTCATTGAAATCTATGTCTCCACATCCAAATATACCACATCAAAAATACTTCATGTATGTTTTAATCCATTTCCCATTGAAATTTTTACCACATATCGAAAAAAATTGAAACTAGATTTTCATACCACTAAATTTATTTGATTGATTCTTACTCATTGTCTAACATCTAGACTATTTCTTCTAGTTGTGGTCAAATTTTGTTTAATCAAGAAAAAATTACATTTCTTTTCTATCATCACATAATACATAATTCTCGTAACTTTTTAATTCATGGGAGGTCAATTATATTCAATATATTGGCTCTAATCCTGAGTAATAACAAATAAGTTTACTTTGAGGATCAAGAATAAGATTTGAAACATACATTAAAAATCGAGTGAAGTATGATTCATACAAGGCCACTAAATTTTCATTCTTTTGTTTCCAATAAGTTATTCTTTTCTATCCTGTATAGAACAACCATAGGAAAATATTTTCCTTGGAAATTATTCTTATATTCATTTCATCCCAAAACATCTATCTCCTCACTAGTCTAGATATCTTGGATCATTGACCTCCACTATTTGGATTTACCTTGAAAATAAAAAATATAATGACTAAAAATTCAAATATCATAAAACTCTATGACATAAAATATCTAATCAAGGGCTTTAATCCACCCTTCAACCAAAATGGGTTCAGAATCCATTGAACGTAATCGGGTGTTTCTTCATAAAGTGTTAATTTTTTTTCCTTTTTCATTTTTTTAAATCTAGATATTATATTGAATGGATTCCACTATTGTTTATAGCCTACGTCAATAGATCCATTGAAATCACATACTACAAATGTAAGATCCCGATTTTTGGAAAGGTATGATTTTATTTTGTTCTAGGTTCAACCCTTTCTTTTCGGAATTTAAAAGGTTTCTTGAAGGTGCGAGAGGCCTTGGGGGTGTTTCGGGGGCACGGGGAACAGAGGAAGGGAAGTATGGTCGAGCATACCAAGGTGCACGACCTGCGCATGGTCATCCAAACTGTACAGACGGCCCTAGAGACACCGTGAAACCCTCCCTCCACTGGACAGAATCGAGTTCACGGGTTTTGCACAGTTTTCCAAACTGTGCGGCCACTTAATGTTTGGAAAAGTTACAAAATTGCCACTTCGGTCTTTTTAAAACCCACTCGGGGTTTTCCTCCCTTCCTCCTCTCATCACTTTAGGCATGAACCAAACCTCACAAGGACAACAAGAGGTCAAACTCCTTCGATCTTAAGCCATTTTTTGAGCCGTTGGTTGCGGATCGAAGCTACGGGTTAGGCTGAACTCATCCTTGTTTCTCTTTTTGGTTTAGGGTTAGTACCTTCTCTCCCTCTCGTTTTGAAGCTCTAAAACCCTATCTTTTGGGTGTGTTTTAGGTTGAAGCTTCAAATTATGGTTGGATCGAGGTCTATGGACTCGATAGGGAGTTCATTCAACCGCGGTTACAAGGTAGGTGGTCTACAAGTTATATTCCATGGTTATTTAGGGTTTTATGCATGTTTAGTTGTGTTCTTGTTTACCATTGGTTATGTTTTGGATGACCTTGGCATGTTTGGAATTAGTGGTGTTTAAAATGGAAAATTGGAACCCTTGTGATCCCTATGGGATGTGTTGGGATTGACTTGACCTAATTGGGGCCATCCATAGGATGTTTCGACTCCTCCCTGGCTTAGGGATTGTATTTGAACAGGTGACTTTGTTGTAATTAAGGGTAGAGACTTAAATGAACATGTTGGCTTGATTAGTTGAACATTACATAGAAGTTGGGTGATTCACCTTGACTTGGAAATAACCTAGGGGTTATGTGTAATGGAATGAAGAGTTGATTCATGAAAATGATGAACGGGTTAAATGGGTTAATGTGTAAACTGATTTAGGACCATAATGGGATAGGTTATGGGTCTAATGTTCAATTCCTAGTGAGATAGTCATAACACATGGGAATTGGGTAAATGGTTAAATGATGTGAAATGGTAATGTGTTAATGGGTTAATGCATGATGTGGATTCCCATGGGGGTTTTTGTGAATAGTGGTTGCTAATGGGAAATGGTTTGGATGGTTGGTGGTTACTTATATATAAGCATGTGAACATGGCTTTGTAGAGTGGGGTATGACATGAGGATCTATGCCCACGGGTCAAGTGAAGACTGAGGCTCTAAACTCCATCCTAAATGCACGGGTTAGGAAAGGGGACTGAGGGTCTATTCTCTTAACGGTTTCATCCACTCGGACTGAGGCTTCGAGGTGCAGATATGGTTTCTATGAGGGAGTTATTCCTAGTGAGATAGGATAACGATGTGTTTAACCACATGCATGTGATTGTTGGCCTTAGACCCATGTAACATAATGTATGTGATTAACCCATGGGAATGTGATGAAATGGTTAATGATGGTATTTGGTGTGAAATGAATAGTAATGGAAGTGGAATTGGCTCTGGCCTCTAAACTGGTTAATGGAACCATAAATAATTACTTGGAATTTATCATTCATTTTCCATTTTCATACACAACTTCTTATAATAGATAATGTGTAGACACCGTTGGTGGGGGCCTACAGAGTTGTACACACACCCTTCTTGGGCCTCTGTTGGGTACCTGAGCAGACTTCATGTTTGCAGGTCATGAAAAAGGAAAGGGTCCTTTCTAGTTAGCTGAGTGGAAATGGGTAGCACTTGGTGGAGGATCTGGACTTGGAGTCAGGACAATTTTGGGATTTTGACCGTTGTCTTTATTTTGGGCTTGTGTTCACTCTTTCACTATAGTATGACATGACATATTTATTGTTGGAAGTGGTTATTGTACTTGTTTCCATGTTTTTTGGTTATTGTTTTCCGCTATTTGGTTATTCGGTTGTGGCTTACACTGATAAAAGGGGGTATAGTCTCCCCACTTAACCCCATAGAACCCCACTACTAGTCGGAAGCCTTTGGAATACGGGGAGGCGCGCTTAAGGTCATGTAACCACCCGGCTCGGAGCACCAGTTTAGTGGATCCCGAGTCGGTGACATTAAAAATTGGTATCATAATAGGTCTTTTTTATCCTTCTATAAGGGATTTTTTTTTGGGATTGGTATCCAAGGGTTAGGATGTGTCAGGCCTTGGAAATGAGCTCTTGCATGGGAGTAGCTAACCCAGGTATGGGGAAAAAATCCAAGTCACCTTGGGTGGGAAAATGTTGATCTTGGTTGTGCGTTGTTACAGTTGATGATATTTCACCATTGGGTAATGCACATGTGGTTTGATATGACTATTTTATGATATTTGGATCGTGGCCTTAATGGCAAGATAATTTTCATTGATGCATCATTGTAGACACCTAGGGAGGTCGGTTACATGCATTGGGTTAGGCACATGCATGGGGTGGGTGTGTGAGGCAAGAAGGTAGGGTGCATCATACATTTTATGACACCAAGAGATAATGAGGAAATTAAATATAAGTGTTTGAAATGAAGTGAAAAATGTTGTGTAAAACATTTGGTGGGTTTGGTGGTAGTGCATGGTTGTTTACCCCATATGGACCACGGACGCAGTATGGATGGTTGGGGAGGTTGTAGCTAGTGAAGAGCTTTTGTTGCAGTTGTGATGTTTCATGGTACGCATTCTAAATCTCTTGTTTGGAATTGTAGAGAGATGCCACGACGACATCGTTTTCCAGTTCGGCAACGAGAGGATGTTGGTGAGAACACTCCTCCAGTAGAGGAGGAAGAAAATGTGGTGATCAATGAAGGTATAGAAGACCAGTTATGAGAGAACTTGGCTCGCCTGATGCAGATGATGGATCAAGACTCAGGGCGGGTTGCACCGAGTATGTTTGAGCTAACCAGGGAATTCCAGCTGTAGCACCCTCCGACTTTCACCAGAGAGGGTGGGCCAGAGGCAGCAGAGTTCTGGTTAGAGTCCATCCAGACGATACTAGATCATTTGGAGACTCTGGTTGAAAAGTGAGTGAAATTGGCCTCTTATATGTTACGGGGCCAAGCTAGTCATTTGTAGGACATTCAGGCTCAAATCGAGAAGGCTGAGGGAAATGAGACGATACTAGATCATTAGGAAATGTTTTGGGAGCATTTCTATCCAGAGACATTGAGGTAGGAGCGGGCTGCAGAGTTTATGATCTTGACTCAGGGATTGTTGTATGTAATGGACTATGCTAGTCGTTTCACTGATTTGATACACTTTTTCCCAGTGTTTGCAGTGGATGAGGCAGCAGTGGAAAAGCGCTTCCAGGATGGGATGAGAAATGAGATCAGATCTCAAGTAAATATCTTCTTCTTGAAGAGGTTCGAAGAGGTAGTAGATCAGGCATTGATCTCGGAAGGAAACCTGAAGGGAGCATCGGGAAGTGGGACAGTGGTACCAGTGGGGCATAAGAGTAGTACAACTACCGAGGGTCAGAATCGACGCCATGAGGGCTCACATTATGGTGGAAGTGTGAAAAGTGACTGGAAGAGAGGGTTATCCTCTCAGAGTGGGGATCATGTTTTTTTTCTATTAGTGCGGTTGGCCGGGGAATATGTGTGGTCAGTGTCCTAGAACTCCAGTTGAGTGTCGTTTGTGCGGTATGATGTGACATGTTCAGAGGTTCTACAGGAATCCTCATCAGGCAGGTGATCATGATGGTTGAAGGAAGATACCAGATACAGGAATGGGATCAGTTTCCCCGTATCAGGCAGGCAGCTAGAGCTCCACGGTCTGTACTGGCAGGGGCGGTAGACGTGGAACTCCCGGGAAATATCGCTCATGCCCACAGGGTAGTGTAGCGCAGGGCGTTCAGGCTGGAGCCTAGGGTAGAGGGGTAAGTCAGCTTCAAGCAGTTCAGTTCGCGCCTAGCGAGGGTGAGGACAGACTGTCGACTATTCGAGGTATGATCCTTGTAGCTTCAACGTTTTCTAGTGCGTTGTTTGACAAAGGTGGCACACACTCTTTTATCTCTTATCAACTTTTGGTAGTTCTTGTTTTACCTGTGGAGAGGCTGTGTGGAGTTATGTCAATCGACACCCTGTTGGGAGTGTGAGTTGAGGATATCAAGCAGTGTAAGGGATGTGCCTTGGATATTGGTGGGTATCTTTTTTTGTGGAATTTTTTCATTCTAGAGATGTCAGGGTTTGACCTTATCTTGGAAATGGATTGGTTGGTGTTGTACCAAACACACAGAGACTATTATCATCGCAGAGTATTGTTCAGGTCGCTAGAGGGTGACTCTTATGTCCACCATGGAGAATGGGATGTCCGAGTAGGGCGTATGATGTCGTTTTGTCAACATATGAGTGGACTCATGACCCGAGTGGCATTTATCATGTTCGATGATGATGAAAGAGGGGAATAGTCTGTTTTCCCTCCTATGGTGGAATGGTTCTTGGATGAGTTTCCTGAGGATTTCTCGGGGTTGCCACCTGAGAGGGATGTTGAGTTCATGATCGAGTTTCCGTCGGGAGCAGATCCAGTTTCTATTCCTCCATACCGAATAGCACCAGCATAACTCCAAGAAATGAAGGTTCAACATGAGGATTTGTAGAATATGGGGTTTATCCGTCCGAGTACGTCTCCTTTGGGATCTCCTGTGCTTTTTTTCAAGGAAGGTCGATCAGTCGTTGAGGTTGTGTGTGGACTATCGAAAGTTGAATCAGAAGACAGTGAAGAATCGGTACCCTCTTCCTAGGATTGATTACGTGTTTGATCAGTTGAGGGGTGCATCAGTGTTTTCAAAAATTGATCTGAGGTCGGGTTATCACCAGTTGAGGGTGAGGTCTTCTGACGTATCATGGAGCGTATTTTGAAGTCTGTACGGGTTGTTTGAGATTCTGGTAATGCCTTTCAGCTTAACCAATGTGCCGACATTGTTTATGGCTTTGATGAACAAGATCTTCCATCCCAATCTTGATCAGTTTGTGGTTGTCCTTGTTAACGATATCTTAGTGTACTCGAAAACTCATGATGATCATGCCCAATATCTTGACATCATCTTGGGTACGCTAAAAGAGCATTGGGTATTCTCCATGCCATCCAAGTGTCAATTCTGGATAGGTAATGTGCATTTTCTGGGCCACATCATCTCAAAGGCAGGTGTGACAGTGGATCCAGAGAAATTGAAAGCAGTTGTATCTTGGGAGCATCCCAATAGTGTTTTTGATGTTCAGAGTTTTCTGGGCTTGGCCGGGTATTACCGAGTGTTCATTTAGGATTTCTCTCGCTTGGAAGCAACACTCTCAGGCTGGACCAGTAACGGAATCAAGTTCAAGTGGTCTGAGGCTTGTAATAATGCCTTTTAAGAGTTGAATAAGTGGTTTATGACTGCACCTATCTTGATCTTACCCGAGCCAGGTATGAAGTAGAACGTGTTTTGTGATGCATCCAAAATTGGACTTGGGGCTGGGTTGATGCAGGATGAGAATGTTGTGGCTTATGGGTTGAGGAAGTTGAGACCCCATGAGTGGGAATATCCCACTCATGACCTTTAGTTAGCTGCAGTAGTGTACTCTTTGAAGTGTTGGAGGCACTATCTGTTGGGGGAATGGTTTAACGTGTTTACCGACCATAAGAGCTTAAAGTAAATATTCCCACAGAGGGATCTGAATTTTCAGTAGAAAATATGGGTTTAATATCTTCAGTCTTTTGACTTTGAGTTAATGTACACACTGAGAAAATGAAACAGTGTCGTTGATGCTTTGAGCAGGAAGGTTCAAAATCAGGCAGTTCAGGTGTCCATCACCGAGTGGAAGGTGATGGCTTTGTTTGCAGAAATTCACCTGGAGGTGCAGGAGGAGAGTGGTCAGGTCACTCTTGCTTCCTTAGTGATGGATTCGACACTTTTTGGTCGAGTTAAAGAGGGTCAGCATTATGATCTTTAGTGTTTATCCATGAAGGAAAATCATAAAGGTGGTGAGCTACCTTCTGGTTGGGTCGTCGGCATGGATGGTGTTGTCCACGTCTGTGATTGTGTGGTTGTGCCAATGTGCGTGCGAGAAGAGATGATGTGTGAGTTCCATGAGTCAATGTGGGAAGTGTATCCTGATTTGACCAAGATGTTTCATGATCTATGAAGGCAGTTTTGGTGGCCTGGGATGAAGAAGGAAGTTACGGGCTTTGCGGCATGGTGCCTTACCTGCCAGCGGGTGAAGGCCGAGCATCAATTCCCATGTAGTTTTTTGCATCCATTTCCCATTTCGGAGTGTAAGTGGGGTGATGTAACAATGGATTTTGTCGTGGGTCTTCCTAGGACTCTGTGGAAGAATAATGAAATTTGGGTAGTTGTGGATCGATTAAAGAAAGGGGCTCATTTCACACTGATTCAGGAGACCAATACAGTTGACCAGTTGGGTGAGTTGTATGTACGGGAGATAGTCCAGTTGCATGGGGTGCCACGGACCATAGTTTTGGACCAAGATTCGTGTTTCACATCGCATTTCTGGCAAGTGTTGTAGAAGGATTTTGGTACGCCGGTGTCTTTGAGTACGGATTTCCACCCGCAGTCAGACAGGCAGTCGGAACGTATGATCCAAGTGTTGGAAGACATGTTGAGAGCTTATGTCTTAGATTTTGGTGGTTCTTTGGAGAGGCATCTATCATTGGTTGAGTTTTCCTACAAAAATAGTTTTCAGGCTACAATTCAGATGGCACCATTTGAGGCGATTTATGGGAGACCATGTAGATCTCTGTTGTGTTGGCTAGAGGCTGGTGAATCTGAGTTGTTGGGGCGAAGTCTCGTGTAGGAGACTTCAGAGATAGTTAAGTTGATTAGGAAGCGGATGGCTACGACTCAGAGTAGACAGAAGTCATATGCAGATCAGAGGCGTAGACCTCTTGATTTTGGTGTGGGTGATAAAGTATTCCTTTGGGTGTCACCAAAGTTGGGTCAACGACGGATTCGGAAGCAGGGTAAAATGGTGCCCAGGTATGTGCGACTTTTTGATATTGTAGAGAGGATCAGACTAGTGGCTTACAGATTGGATCTCCCACAGTGGTATGGTGGTATTCATGATGTGTTTCATGTGTTGCAGCTTCGACCGTATCACCCTGACCCATCTCATGTGGTTTATATTGAGGATGTGGATCTTGAGGTTGATGTGTCCTTTGAGGAGCATCTAGTTCGTGTGGTGGATCGTAGTGAAAAGGTCTTGCGAGGCAAGGTTGTGCCAATAGTGTGAGTACTATGGCAGCATGGGAAGGTTCAGGAAGAAACCTGGGAGCGGGAATCAGATATGTGGTCTCAGTGGCCTGAACTCTTCTCTTCGGTGGATCGATGAGGCTTGGGAGCTCATCTCGAGGAAGAGCTGTTATAAGGTGGGGAGGTTGTAAGATCCTATTTTTTGGAAAGGAATGTTTTTGTTGTGTTCTGGGTTAAACCATTTCTTTTGGGACCTTAAAAGGTTTCTTGAAGGTGTGAGAGGCCTTGGGGGTGTTCCGGGGGCTCGGGGTATGGAAGAAGGGAAGTCTGGGCAAGCAGACCAAGGTGCACGACCATCGCACGGTTAGCCAAATCATGTGGCCTGCCCAAGCGAAACCATGCGTTCCTCCCTCCTATGGACAAAAGAGAGCGCATGGTTTTCCAAACCGTGCAGCTAAACTGTGGACTCTTACTCCTTCGGGTATTGGCATGCGCACGGTTTGCGCGCGGTTTGCCAAACCGTGCGGACAAACCGTGCGTCCACTTAATGTTAGGAATATTTACAAAATTTCCACTCCAGGATTTTTAAACCCCACTCGGGGTTTTCCTCTCTTCCTCCTCTCATCACCTTAGTCAAGAACCAAACCTCCCAAGGACTTCAAGAGGTCAGACTCCTTCGATCAAATGGTGTTTTTGGTGCCGTTGGTTGTGGATGAAAGCTTCGTGTAAGGATAACCTCATCATTGCTTCTCTTTTTGGTTTACGGTTAGTACCTTATCTCCCTCTCATTCCGAAGCTGTAAAACCTTATCTTTTGGGTGTGTTTTCAGTTGAAGCGTCAAAGGTTGTTTGAATCGAGGTATAAGGACTCAATAGGGAGTGCAATAAAACGCGGTTATGAGGTAGGTGGTCTACAATTTATATTCCATGGTAATTTATGGTTTTTTGCATGTTTATTTTTGTTCTTGTTTACCTTTGGTTATGTTTTGGATGAACTTGGAATGTTTGTAATTAATTGTGTTTAAAATGGAAAATGGGAACCCTCATGATCCCTATGGGATGTGTTGGGATTGACTTGACCTAATTGGGGCCATCAATGGGATGTGTCGGCTCCTCCCGGGCTTATGGATTGTATTTGAACAAGTGACCTTGTTGTAATTAAGGGTAGATACTTAAATGAGAATGTTGGCATGATTGGTTGAACTTGAAATAGATGTTAGGTGATGCACCTGGACTTGGATATAACCTAGGGTTTATTTGTAATGGAATGAAGGGTTGATTCATGAAAATGATGAACGGGTTAAATGGGTTAATGTGTAAACTGATTTAGGACCATAACAGGATAGGTTATGGGTCTAATGTTCAATGCCTAGTGAGATAGGCATAACCCATAGGAATTGGGTAAATGGTTAAATGATGTGAAATGGTAATGTGTTAATGGGTTAAGGCATGATGTGGATTACCATGTGGGTTGCTGTGAATAGTGGTGTCTGAATGGCAATGGTTTGGATGGTTGATGGTTACTTATATATAAACATGTTCACATGGCTTCGTAGAGTGGGGTATGACATGAGGATATACACCCATGGGTCAAGGGAAGACTGAGGCACCAAACACCACCCTAAATGCACAGGTTAGGAAAGGGGACTGAGGGTCTATTCTCATAATGGTTGCATCCACCCTGACAGAGGCTTCGAGGTGAGGATATGGTTGCTATGAGGGAGTTAGTCCTAGTAAGATAGGATAAAGATGTGTTTAACCTCATGCATGTGATTTTTGGCCTTAAAACCATTTAACATAATGTATGTGATTAACCCATGGTAATGTGATGAAATGGTTAATGATGGCAATTGGTGTGAAATGAATGGTAATGGAAGTGGCATTGGCTCTGGGCTCTAAACTGGATAACGGAACCATAAAAAATTACATGGTATTTATCATTTATTTTCCTTTTTCATGAACAACAGTTTATACTATATATTTTGTAAACACCATTGGTGCTGGCCTAATAAGTTGTACTCACACCATGCTCAGGCTGCCGTTGGTTACCCGATCAGACTTCATGTTTTCAGGTTAGGACAAGGGAAAGGGTCCTTCCTAGTTAGCGGAGTGGACATGGGTAGTACTTGGTGGAGGATCTGGACTTGGAGTCAGGTCCATTTTGGGATTTTGGTCATTGTCTTTATTTTGGGATTTTGTTCACTCTTGAACTGTAGTATGACAAGGCATATTTATTTTTGGGAATGGTTGTTGTACTTGTTTCCTTGTTTGTTGGTTATTGTTTTCAGATATTTGGTTATTATGTTGTGGCTTACTCTGATAAAAAGGGGTATAGTCTCCCCACATAAGCCCATAGACCCTTGCTGCTTGTCGGCAACCTTTGGTGTACGGGGAGGCGCGCATAAGGTCATGTAACCACCCGGCTCAGAGCACCGGTTTAGTGGCTCCCAGGTCGGGGACGTTACAGAAAAATTCCAAATCCTACCATTATAGGATATTGATTCGATAGGATATCATTCTATATATGCCTTCCTACTTCTTCTTCCTTATTCATTATGTGGAAGAATATTCTATGCAGGCATATCATAGATGAAGGAATATGGTAATCCTTGAATACTATATCATTTCAACATAAATATAACATAAAAATAATTTATGGATAACCTATTAACATAATCCTAACACCTAATTTAATCTAAACTATGCTCTAATCAAAACTATAAGGTCCCAATGGTAAACATCCCTTACTCATGTTAACTAAACTTGAATCCACTTTTTTTACATTCCCAGAGATCATATTGATTTAGATGTGTAGATAAGTTTTTCAAAATTCATACATGACAACCCATAATCAGGAACTGTGGATAATACTAAAACATTATCCATTTCATCCAAAATACAAATTTTTTTAATAAAAAAAATAATTATTCTATAAAAAATATTCCCAACATCTATCTTTCATTATTCATTTCTATTACCCATATACAAAACCCTATATATTTTTTAATTACTTGTTGAGAAAAAAATATCATAGGGTACAAATAATGTAATGGAAAATTTTGACTATTCATACATATAAACATATGAAATAATTTTCACAAACACATACATCACACCAAAAATGTATCATATTGTTACTTTTTAAAGAGAAGTAATTTATATAAAACATAAATTAACCATTTATGTATATTTGATCATTACATACATGAGGTTTCAACCCTCATGGCTACCATTTTATTTCTAAACCTCATGGCTACTTTAATACAAAACCCTCATGGCTACCTTATGATGTAACCCCCACAACTAGCTTAATGGATAACCATCAATATTAGACATGGATTAATTATTATGGACAAAAAACATTATAAACATGAAAATTAATTTTAGGGAGATATAGGTCCCACCCATCATTATAAAAAATTCCCAAGAATGAGAAAATAAACATAAAAAATGAACACTTTCATCATAATATTATTTCATGAGGAAAATCATTCATTTTAAAAAAAATTCTCAAATGAACATGAAATACTATTATTTTAAAATAATCAAGTAATGTTACATAGGAGACATAAAATCATTAATTTCTCATGAATGTTGGATAATATACTCATGTCATATTGGTTTAGAAAACCATTTTTAAATTTCATAAAAAACATTAAAGTGGATTTTAAAATAAAAATAACATATTTCAGGTTTTTTCATACATAAAACGTGTTAAATCCTCCTATATAATGGTTTAAATTGTGTTTTTAAGATATAAAATTACTATGACCCAATATATGATACCTTGCATCATTTTTTATGTCATCATTCCACCCATTTATTAATAATATTTTGTTATTTAAATTATTTTAGGTGTGTTCTTTCCATGATTTCCATTATCGCATCGTTATGGATTTTCATTTGAAATTGTATTAATACTACATATGTGAGAACATATATATAGATATATATATATATATATCATTTGAAACAATTATATTTTTATTTAAACATTACTTGAATGTGGTTTTGGGAAATAAAAACTCATCGTCCATGAAGGCAGTGAATTGTCACGCCACAGACGACGATTTAATTTTTAATAAAATATAGTAAAATAAGTGACCTGATGTTGAATAAAAAATTATAATAATAAAATTATAGTATATTTTTGTCAAACTATATTTATGGTTAAATATTTTATAGGGGTGAGGATAAGTTAAAAGCGAGAAAAAAATTAAAAGAAAAGAAAAATGACTTTACCACGTGCATCTTTTCACAACATGTACCACCTTAAGGTTATTCAAATTGGAATTTATGTGAGACAAGGAACATTAGAATGTTAAAAGGAATGAAGAAAATGATATTTGGAAGATTATAATCAAGATAATGTCTTATAGTGATGAATCTATGTGCAATAATTAGGTCCCTTTAATAATTGAGGTGAGTGGAAATTTAGGAATTACTTAGAACATTAATGTATATTAATTCTAATATATGGATAAATAATTACCATAGCCATAAAAAGATAAATATGGATATATTTTAGATACTATAATTTCCCATTTATATTTATTTATTATTTTAGTGATTTGAGAGTGTTTTAATGATATATTTTATTCATGACAAATATTGTTTTTTAAATTTTGTATTCGACATTAATAAGAGTTTAAAAATGTCAAAACATTTTAAAATTATAAAAAAATATTTTATTATATGTTATACACATAAAAATAAAATATGTAATTGTGATATTACCTTACCAATAAAAAATTTAATTTAATTTAATGTTTTTAATAACATTCAATTTATTTCTTCATTAGTTAACTAATTACTGCATCATCATTATGGAATCAATTAAGGCAACTATTTATTCTCTAGAAATATTAAAATAAATCATGAAGAATATAAATTTTTTATCCTTCTTAATATTATTTATGTCCAAATATCTATTCAATAAAATATTAGATAAATATATTATAAAAATTAAACACTATAGTATTACAACCTAGACTTAATTTTAAATAAAATAATATAAAGGTAATAAACTTATTCTTGTCGGTCAATAAAGACCCAAATTAAATTAAAATGAAGATATTTTTGTAAAATTACACATCTACATGTATTTAACAATATTTTTGTGTCTTTCTACTGTTGAAATAACTTTAAATATAATAATTTTATTCATTCTTTATCTGCATGCACAAGCATTTCACAAAAATTATAAACGCATTAAAGTTTATTATTTCATATTAATAATAAATTTCAATCTGAAATTAACATAATTAGGTTAAATGAAATATTTAATATTCATTGATTATGTATTTTTACTCATACCCATTACATGACAACTTCTTTAATTTGTTAATCTGCATTTCATTCATTGCATAAGCAATTCACAAACATTTGGAAATGAATCATGTTATATAACTATAAAAATAAACACTATATGTAAAAAATCAGTTATTCATAACTATTAATAAAATATCCATTAAAATTTTGAATGATTAAAATATTATCTATAAGGAACCAAAAATGAATTTTTCAACATTGCGCAAACACTAAGTCTGTACTGACAATGATTTTTATACATAACATGAAATAAATTGTCCATTAACATTTGGGATTATTTTTGTACACAATATATCTTATAAAATTAGTAATTAGTTATTTCAAATGTTTACTAAATTTAATATCATAAATATGTCTTCTAGATTTCATAATAATATTTTATTTTAAAAAAAAATTACTACTGTATATTATTCACCACGAACTAAATATTTTCAATAAATTCTAAAAAATCAAACATTGATAATTTCAAAATAATCAATTAAAAAATTTAATTATTTTGTTCAAGTTATATTTATATAATTTTAAGATTAATCTTTTAAATATAAACATATAATAAATTAGTTTAAAAATAATGTTATATTAGCTATTACTTAACATATTGAATATCTCTATTTAATTCCAAATACTATTATATATGAAAGAAAAGTATTCACCCATTTCATGGGTTGTTAAAAGTCATGAGAATGAATAAGTGTCATGGAAAAAATAGAAAGCAATGATGGGGAAGTACCCTTACGTGCTTTTACCTTATTAAGTAAAACAGAATTTTGAGGGTGAAATTCAAAAAGGGGGAATAATGTAAATTCCCAAACAATTACAATTGAAATTTCAATTTCTATATCTATTTTTTATGTTAAAAAACATAAATATAGTATATAACCAAGTAAAAACATCATAATTATATGTGAATAATAATATAAATGGATAGTACGGGGAAAAAGGCTTTTGTGACGGGTTTTTTGCGACGAGATTAATTCCCATCGTAAATAGTCCATCCCAGGGGTTATTTGTGAAGGGGGGTTCATCTCGTCACAAAAAAAAAGGCTATTTGCGATGGGATTTGGGGTCCCGTTGTAGAAAGTAATGCATGATTTGGCACGGGATGCGCACCAAAGAGTGGGAAGGTTATTTGGGACGGGGGCATCCCCCCGTCGCAAATGGTGTGTCAGTCGGAGGGTATTTGCTACGAGACCCATCATAAATACCAGCAGTGGTAAATAGAATTTTGCGATGACTGGTTGTCCTATCACAAATGGTGTGTCAACTGGTCACTTTTTGCAACAAGGCCCCTCACAAATACCTTTTTAACCACCGAAAACAATTAATCCGGGAAAAGGTATTTGTGACTGGCCCCATCGCAAAAAGTATCTTTTGTAATGGTAATCCCATCACAAATAGTCTTGTTGCAACTAATCTATCCTATATATACCCCCATTATTTATCTTTCTCTTCCTCTCATTTCTCACATCCTCTCTCTCTGTAAACTCTATTTTTAGAGTGAAGATTTATCTGATGTATTTTTTTTGGAGAATTTGTGAACTTGATTACATAAATATGAGATCTTGTTTAAAGGTATTTATATTTTATATAATTTATTTTTTATTTCAATTTTTAAGTTAATTTTCATTATTTTTTATTAGTTGTAATTATGTTAGATTAAAATTGTTTTGTAATCAGTATTTATTTGTAATTATAAATTGAAATTATTAATTGTAATTCTTAATAACTATTAATAATTAAAAATTAGTAATAATTAATAATTATTAAAAAAAATTAGTAATCTCTATAAATAATTTCTTGTAGTTTGTAATTAGTAATTAGAAATTAGTTGTTGTAAACTATATTATTAGAGTAAAAATTATGGGTAATTAGTAATAAATTGGAATAATTAGTAATAAATTGGAATAATTATTAATAAAAACATTACCATTAAGAATAATAATATGGAGAATATAATGGTAACCTCACTAATTAATGTAAAAAAAAATTTATATATCTTGTGAATGAAAAACAATATAATTATAAAATAATATTAGTAAATCAATGCTTCCAAAATGATAAATTATGTGTGGGTATTTTTATAAAATGTACATGTATATTTATAAATTTATATTCAATATAATTAATTATAACAAAAATTATTTTCATAAAAATATTAATATTTTAATACTTTTTGTATTATTATTAGTCGATAATTTAATGATACCATATTTATTATTTCAAAATTTCATAGTATCATTTATGATATTTAAATCCATAGTTATAGAGAAAATCATGATTTGAATTAAAATAAAATCTTCCCATATTTATAAAATTATTTTTATATAATGGATTCAAATTATTAATTTTATATTTCAAAAAATGGTTATGTTTAATTTTAAGTATTTTTTCAAATAATTTAAATTTTGTTGAATAGTAAAATATGATACATTACTATATAAGATAAATACATGAATTATGGAGTCGTTTATGATTAACAGATGATGTATGAATGACTTGGTTCCAACTATCAAATATATTTTACTATATTTAGTCACAATAATCATCACTATAGATAGTTGTGATCCAAAATAATAAATAAATGAATAAAATAATAAAAAAAACATCCTTCTCATTGCCTATAAATACCACCACTCACCACATCATATCCTCACATATTCTAAAAATTTAAGATTCTATAAATTCTGTGAAATTAACTTCTAAATTCTATTTCACACGTTCAAATGCTACTAGTCTCAACCAAAGATCAAACCAAGGTTCTTTATGGATGTTCTCAAAGGGGATGGAATTCCAAAGGCAAGATCCTTTTCCTTTTTCATTTAATTTCATTTGATATTAATTTTTTTTCTTATCCAATAATAAAATACATATACCAATGTGAAAGGATAAATCCAGGTCTTATATATAATGTAATTTAATTCTGTTAGTAGAATAATTCATCATCAAACCTATTCGCCTCTCTTTTTATTAATTATGGAAAATATCACTTCTGATGTGCAAATTGAAAGCCTCGGTGGATCGGGATTTTTTTTCTCCATTACCACCTTCATGGCGTGTAATAAAAACCTTATTATGGTGACATAATATTTTAAAATAAATATTAAATATTATATTTTTTTATGGAACACATATATATACATTATATTAAATAAAATGATATGAGTATGTGATATTTTTAAAAATACCAATGTTAATGAATTCATTTTCATAGCCATTCAATATAATGATTCATTAACATAACTTGTAACCAAATGATTTATAAGACCAAATAATCTTATGGAAGATAATTAAAAACATTTTATTTTAAAAATTTAGAATTATTCACATATTACATTAGTTTCCATACTCGTATACAGGTGACCCGATCATGAATACCATGTAAACAAACACTCTTAGAACAACAGAATTGAACATTATATTCATGAAAAAGACACTAGAAATATAATATATTTATTATAAAAAATTTGAATCTACAATAGGTTATAAATATAATAATTATGGAATATAATTTGATTATCTATGATATTAAAGTGAACAAAATATTCAGATACAAGATAACATGATTCTTGAACACAACACCTTTTCATTTAGTTATTAATCTTTCAATCAAAATTTCATTAAATATATTATTTTAATATTCATAAAATATAATTTAATTATTAGTTACATTTAAATTAAAGGATATAAGAGTTTCCTATAAATTGTTATAGAAAATTATTTTTTTTCAAAAGATCTCTTCTTTTCGAAAAAAAATTGATTACACTCATGTTTTTTATTTTTCCCTCATAAATGAAAACTATTACATAATTTTTTTCGTTTTCATTTTGAAAAACATAATATTGTTCATGAATTTTTTATATTTGAAATTATAATAATACTATACCATGGGTTACTTTTCGTCTAATATTTATATATGTTCTGGGTGTACATCATGATAATGTAAATTATATGATATGACTGGTGTAACCCGAATTATATAATTTTAAAATGAATTAGGTAATGTGATGCATCTCATTAGAAAATATGAAATATTCATGAACATGAATCTATATTTTTTCACAATAGAGATTTTACTATTATTCACATATATTATCATGTACATGATTCTTTAATTATTTACAACCGTGTGTGGTATATGGACACTAAGACATTATGTTTCATTTTTTTCATAGAAAAATTCTATTCCATTATCCAATTAATTCACCCATGATTATGATTATTACCCAATTAATGGGTTAAGAACATAGTGATTATGAAACCCCATGTTATATTGATTCATGTACTTAAATATCATTTTACAAGTCTTTTTTCTCATCCATTTCATTGATGTATATCCTTAGTGACTACATGTACAATGAGAATGTCTAATCTATATGGATAAAGATAAATATATAAAATAAATGATTATAACATATTATTAATAATTTATTTATTTTTATATTTTTACCAAGGCACTAAATCATTAGATACAAGTTTTGTAATGCATCTGTGATGTGTATTATTAAAATGATGTAATTGACATGTAGGAAAATGTAGTGTCCCTATAATTACTATGATTATAAATTGATTGATATTGGGAATTAAGAGATGATTGGATTAACTATGAATTATTAATTTTATATATTGTTAATTATTAATAACTTCTCTATATTGAAGTGGTCATATTATTTCATGTGATTATAGTGGAGAACACTGATCGATTTGATAATTGAAATTTTATAACTTCATGATAATTCATGATTAGAATGTTAATGATTCATAATAATGATTTTTATGATATATGTGATGTTTTGTTATATGTGATGTTTTGATATATGTGATAATGACTAGGGGATATGGAATGATAACCCAAATACCAATACATGATAGCTATTAGTGTAGGAGAGGAAATGATGCTCCAAATATAGATATGTGATCACAATGAGGCATGTGATATGGAATGATGCCCCCAATACCCACAAAGGGATAACCATGACATTTTTGGGACAATTATATTTTCATTGGACTATGGTTCCATGTTACCGTGAAACGATAGAGAAAATAATTGATTGATGAAAACCCATGATGTAATGAAATGTGATATACCATGGGAATGGGGTAGAAATGGACATGGTCCCAAGGAGTTATTGATTGTTTGAGTGACATCGTAAACCCATGTAATTATGTCACTAATTAAAAGAGTAATGAATTATTGAAGACATTTACATTATTTTTTGTATGTTATTTCTATACAACTACATACTGTTTTCTGGTCTAGATAATATTTTATATTGCATTGGTGTTGGATTACTGAGTTGTACTCACACCCTACATGGTCTTCGGGATCATTACCTGATTAGACTTAATGTTTTCTAGACATTATAATGGAAATAAAAAAATGTTTTATGGATGAGTTGGGATATATCATGAATGGTGGAACCAGACATGATATCAATACCCACATGGGAGTAATTAGAGAATATTTATTGATTGTTTTTCATATTGACACATTATAAATATTTGTAATTAAAAATCTACTACTTTACATAAGATATTGTTATCCCTAATTTATTTTATCATGTCATATATGTGTATATGGGTTTTGGTATTATTCTGGTCATTGGTTATAAAACATTTTTAGATTTAATTCATCAATAATTTCTTACTAATTTCAAATAGATGGTTTATTCTTCACATGTTTTATATTTGAGCCTTACTACTAGTATGTAACCTCTATAATATGCGGTGGCACTCTTGAGGTTATTTACTAATCGGGATAGGGAAAAATTCTGTGGAAACAAGGATGGGACATTATAGATTTGGAGCATATACATTTTTGGAACTTCAATTTATGAATATTTCATTAAGTTTGAAAAAGGAAAAGTCCCCATAAGTGAATTCATATCATTAATAACACAATGCATACATTGTGGATTAGTTATTCAAACATAGTTCTTCCTTGTGTGCAATACTCCTTATTGAACTAGCCATATATTTTCACCAAAGACACATCACCCTTGTAACATATATGTACCACTATCTATTTTAATATCAATGAGAAAACACCCCCATATTTTATGAATATTCCCCCTCAACTCATAGCTAATGATTATTTCCCTTAGGATCATTGTATGATTTCACTGATAGGTGTTGGGGTGAAATAGTATTAACATATTCATTTAAATGAATGTTTCATAATTTAATATGGATACTTCATTAACCTTGAAATAAAAGTAATAATTATGATCCACTCAGATATAATAACATACCGGATCATTAGAATGAAATACATATAAGTTGATGTCATCATTTGATATAGATAAGGTTTTGAACAATGACATAATATTTTTTGTGTTTATATTCCATATGATAAGGATTATTTTACAATATTTTTTTAGAATACAAAGTAATATGTTGAATGTGGATATACTCCCCATTTCAAACCTCCATAATAATATAGTTCCACTCACACCAATCATTTATTCTTCTATAGTGGGTCATTATCGCAACGTAATTTTTTATATCCAATGATGTCATAACTACTTATACACTTCAATCCACTGGATCATTAATTATTTTTATTTTCCAAATAACTACAGAATGTTATTAACATTCTCCAAAAAAAATCTCTATCATAATTATCTATGTATAATACTCAAGATCATAAATAACCCAATTAAGAGTTTTTTTGTTCATGAAACATCGGCATTATCATTGATTGACATCGATATTATGAATCTGATTTTTGTCATCTTCTTTAAAAAGGTCCAAATATATTATTTTTTTATTGTTCCTTATGAATTTAATCTACCCTAAGGATCCATCTAGTTGACCACCATCATATTATCCTTGATTAAATTCAATATAATCAATTTATTTTAAAAAAAATCTTATGGTGAATCTAAATTTGATGAATCAGGTTTTTCCCATTGTAGATCATACATTGATTTAGCATAAACTCAATAAAATACTCATATAATCTTATATGTATATTGAAACATAATTTAATGTAGATTTCCAATATTATCCATTATATAGTGGATCTCTTTATGATTTTCTCAACATTCATCTAATTAGTTTTAAATTCACTCTATCACAAAGAACATCACAATTTCGTCATTCATATACTTCAATACCGGTATGTAATAGTGCCGCTTCACCCCTTCATATATGTGATCTCAAATTAGAATTTGTGGTAAGTTGATTTCCTTTTCCCACTGAGTAAAATTCCAATTATTAATTTCTCAACCATTTTAGTTTTTTGGAAATTCTTAATTCTATTGGAACATTCTTGTATATCCCTAACACATCATGAATTCTCTAGAATCATAATCCATTATTGAAGATTCATAAAAAAATATTTTGGAAGGCTAAAAAAATTCATTATCCTCATAATAAAAAAATATTTAAAACCCATGTTCAGCATCCACATAATTTGGGACATTATAATGTTTATATAATTATTCTAATATTTTCTCTATCGATTGTTTGTTTTTTCTAGACTTATTTTTTCTATGGATTATTCCCATCATCCATTATTTAATGAAATAAAAAAAAATTATTCATTCAATGAACCATAATCATGATTCATATTTTTTAAGTGATATTTTACAAGTAATCTCAATATACCTCATGTTTGTTGATCTTCATATGTTACCACTATCCGAATATATTTTATTTGATCCCACAATACAATATCTAAATCATATTATAAATAGTATAGTATTCAAATATTTTTCTTATATGTCCATATCTATAAAGAAAACTATATCTGATTATTTAGTTATAACTTTTTATTCCCACTTGGTTTCAAAGATCACCCCCTTTGAACTTATTTCATTGTATAAAACTGTAAAAATTAATCAACACCCTTTTTTAAATTTTGTTTACTATTTACATCATTCATTTTAAATTTAATGGAAATATTAGGTCTGATGGATATGTGGAATCTATATATTAATATCCAAAAACATTCTAATCTACTTTTCATTTTATAAAAACATATGAAATTATACATCATTATTAACACTTTATACAAGATGTTCATCTGGAATATTTGTTTTAAATATCAAATCATGTTCATTGATCAATATTTTTAGTAAAATCAACATAATCTATCCTTACATCCATAGAAAACTATTATGTTTAATTTCAATGGAATTTTTTTTAGTTTTTCATAAAAAACATAATTGATGGTTTTTGTCTTATAATTTACATCATATAATTGTTTTATTTTCTTAAGGAATGTTCTTATATACATCTATAATAAATTTTCCTATAACATCTTTTTACCAAAATACTTTTTTTAGAGATCTAAATAAGATAATAAACATTATAATACTAATTTAATAAGAAACTTTATCATTATATAAACGTTACCAACATTTTCTAATAATTGTTTCAAATAAATCATGTTGATATGTTGACAACAAATTCATCTAAACACACTTTGGTCGCAACAATCTCCCCAGCAGTGCTTTTTTTTAATACGGATTAAATACATAAAACATACTCATCGAAAAAAAATTTACACAATATATTCTCATTATATTATGTTTGAATCATATTTCTCCCCCAGAATTTATTCACTCCCCCTTTTTGAAAATAAAATTCAATGGGGTAATCCCTAATTTTATTCCTCCAACTATGAAATATGAATATTCTTTTCCCATGAGTAGAATATAATCACAAGAGTTTCAAAAAAAGTGCACTCAACTAATGAAATTTTATTCTATGTTGGAGAAATATTTATATAAAATTATATTGAATAATCAAGGAATTTATTTTTTTTCCATAGTATAACATTTTCAAAAAAAATATCTCACGTATCATAAAACATTTCATATCATGGAAAATTTGATTATGTTTGTTAAAATAGAATGCACCACCATCTAAAGAATTATATTAAAACAATTCATGTGTATAATCCTAATGTCCACAATAATAAAGCATTCAAATCATTAAAATTTTATTTCTAATGATTATGTGATACTCATACATTGGATTCAATTTTTCTTGACACCAAGGGAAGAACTCCATTTTTCATCAATGGATGAATAGTTTCTAATGGGAAATTTTCTTGATATAATCTTTTGTAAAACAATACAAGATTAAAATCAATATATAATTCAATTATATTAATGATAATTTCAGGAATTATAAAAGGAATAACTATGAATCTCAGTTTTCTTTTGAAGTACATTTTAGACTGAGAGTTATAACTCATATACGAATTTCCTTTTTTTTTATTGGATGTATTTTCTTCTTCCTTTTATCCTTATTATACTTGGAAATAGATTTCCTCTCATATTTAAAATCATCATATGAAATATTATCCATTTCATTAGCATGTGTAACATTTTTTACATGGGATTTGTAACAATGTATTCATACTTTCATTATGGTATGGTAGGATAGTCAAATAATTTTTATAACAT
Organism: Viscum album; assembly: GCA_963277665.1. Taxonomy (NCBI): domain Eukaryota; kingdom Viridiplantae; phylum Streptophyta; class Magnoliopsida; order Santalales; family Viscaceae; genus Viscum; species Viscum album. The sequence goes on from OY728127.1 coordinate 1,990,465, forward strand.
GTTCATATTTCTCATTTAAAAATATTATTTTATTAATTTCCAAAATCAAAATCTCGTGAAATTTTCAAGTGAAACTTGGTCCCATGTTACAAAATATGATAACTTCTATTTTCATTGCGATGTCTCAAACCCCGATTCCACTCAATGGGTGCCCTATGCCCAGTGGTCCACACGGCCACAGGTACATTTCCCTGAATTCCAGAGGCTTCCGACTAGAAGCGAGTGCCTAGGGCATGTCCACGAGGAAATTATTCCCTCATTACCAAAGTGAATTAAAAAAAGGAAGTAAACATCTGTAAAAAATGAATGAATTATAAGTAAATATAAGTCACATTGGTAAATAGATACCACAATAAGAAAAACTGAAACAATATTGAACAATAGAATATTACATGTCATGTAATAGAAACTGGAATACATGGAAACAAGGTAGAAAGTATAAAATTTATATAAAATTAATAATTGAAATAAATTGACTATCCTAAGAATATGGATATCAAACATGGCACACTATTATTATGCTACATACTTAAAATCATAAAATCATGTTTTTGATGTTGTATTCTTCACTTTTTCAACACCGGAAAACTTGTAATCCATCCCGATTACAAAACAGCTCATGAAGAGGATGTGAGATAAATCTTAGTGGGATAAACCCAATGGTGTTTATAAAATTCATCCCATGTAAAGATTATGTAAATTTTTTATACCATTCATATATAATTTTTATAAAAATAATCTAACAAAATAACCAACTACATGCTTTGGCCTCAGGGTGGTGTCTGATTATGAAACTAGTATATTTAAACATGTAATTACTAAAAATTTAATGATAGTTCTCATGAGACATAAAAAAACACTGAAATATCCTTATGATATTATAAATAGTGATGTATTCATGATGTAAAATGGAAATAATTATTAGTAAAATTTAATAGTGAAGTCCCATTGTAACTACCAATGTGGCGTAGACCTCAAGTATTGACCACTTAGTAATAACTGTATCTTTGCATGGAGTAAGAGTGTAATCCAAGAAGCATAGTCCAAGGGATTCCACATAAGGAACTTATTAATTCCATGAAGTTTTTAGATTGTAAAATAGGTAAAACTAAGGACTTTCCCTAATTGGCTTAAACTGTGGAACCAACATGTCAATGCTTTATCAAATGACTGTATCCAAGTCATCATATAACGATATTTTTGGAATTAAGGTGTCTGTACAAGGAATCCAATAGTATTATTGGAAGTATCATATGGAATCATATCATTAATCCATGACCATACAAGAATTGGGATATAGGTGGGTCTCAACTTAAGAAATATGCATTTTAGAAACATAATGGGGTTCATGAGTGCTCATGGAATTCTCTAATATGAATCAATGGTGAGTTAGAGTCATAACATTCTTATTTGATTATGAATTAATGTAATACTTATTTAGGTTTAACCCTTTCCATTCATTAGTGTGATAAGTTCATGTCTCATACAACCACTGGTTCAAGTCCTTCCATTCATTAGTGTGATACAGTCAAGTAGAATGAAACCTTTTAATTAAGTAATTTTGTTCATGACTCTCCATTAATTAGTGTGTTAAGGCCATGTAGCATGAAACCAATCATTTAATATATTTATTTAATATTCCATATTCATGATATATTAATGTACCTTCCATTAGTGTGGTATGGTGTTCTATGGATATGCCACCTCATATGAATTTACAATTAAGGCCATGTTAAATTCATAGTATACCAGAAAATCTATGTTTCACATGTCATTTTTAAATCGAATCGCATACCATAGGTAGTTCGAGTGATGAGAATAATGGTAATTTACAATTTTCAATTGACATTATAGATCATGAAATTTAATATAGAAACTCTTACCCTTATGTAGGGCAATCCAAGTCACACACGAATAGTGGTGAAAACGTGAAAAACACTAAACATCCATTTTGTAATAAAAATTACCGTAGAATGAATAGATTTCTGGGAGTGAATAGTACCAACTAAAAACATATATTGAAAGAGAATGTTCATATGATTATAACAATTATAATCATGGAACATTAATTAAATAAACGACACTCGATTAATTCGGTGGGCCCCACGGGACAATATTTAATTCAATGAAATTTAGGGATGACTTATAGACCACCCACCATAGAGTTGTAAGATCATTATCCCTTGATATTGGCTCTTGATTTGGCTTTGATCGGTGTAGATATTCAAACCATATCCACTATCTGTGATTCATGTCAGGCTATGAAAAGACATACATTAGGCACTTGTGGTCAGTGTACACCAAAAATCACTGACCTGTCATATAACATGTCCAGAAACATATGTCATGGAAAAAGTCTACAAGATCAAGGTACTGTGTTGCATAATTCCACTCATGTGGCCTTAAATGCCAAGATCCATACACAATGACTTTCTCCTTATCCATCAGAAATACTCCTTGGTTAATTCCTGATGCACCAAAGAAGATGAAAAAACCTACAGGTGGCCCCAAAATATTAAGAATATGTGCCTAAAAAATAATTGCATTCAACTCTAAAAAGATTGTCTAACATTCAAATTTTCTTAGAAACATGTAACAATTAATTAATTGAACAATAAGAGATGAATAAAGGAGAAAAATCCTTGTATGAAACTCTTATAATATCCATCCATCCTAAAGATACTCATTATGTCAAAATAATTCTTCTAATGCTCCCAAGAAACTACAGAACTGACCTTTTATAGGTTAAAAAATACTCCTAATTCTGATATTATATGACACAAGATTTTGACTTGGTTCATCTAGAAGAGGAACTTAGAAAACATGGGATTAATCAGACTCTCTCTCAAATAAATTAGAATGATTTCATGATGTTTCACAAGGTCTCTATGAGTGTGAGAATACAATATGATGTCCTACCTGAAGACCGTGAAATGCCAATAAAAAAAGTGGTAGAAACCCTTATTCATAAGATCCATGAAAATAGTGGGAACAATCGTAAGACCGAACGACATAAAAAGATACTCATACGCACAATACCTACTACAAAATGTTGCATGAGGTATGATTTATGGTCTGACTTGCACCTGATGATAACCTGATAACTTGTCGATCATAGAGAAGACTTTTTCTCCTTATAGTTAGTCGATGGGATAATCTAATCATGGAAGTGGATACTGGCCTTGACTATAATATGGTTCAACCACATGTAATCTACAGAAATATGTAAGGTTCCATCCTCCTTGGGAAAAGGCATAGGAGAACCCCACGAGGAAATATTGGGCCATATAAAACCTTTGGCCTCTTAATCCTCTAACTACCTCTTGAGCTCCGAAAGCATTATAGGTTCTACCCAGTATGGAGGAATTGACACTAGTTATACTTCTAGAACTAGCTCAATTAAAAACTATACCTCTTTATCAGGTGGTAAGGTAGAAAAATCATTGGGAAATCCATCACTAAAATGATCCAATACTGGACACAATCTAGTTTGTGGAAAACATTGATCCTCAATGAAGAGATTTTCGATCTTAGTAGTCACGCCTCCTAGCCAATGATGTTGTGGTACCTCTCTAATAGCCTAAACATTTCACACCCCAACCTTTTAAATTAATTAATTTTATTTTTTTTTGGATTCGGTTAGCCTTGTCAAGGTGCACGTTGACTGTATGTTTGAAATTTTTGATATTTGTTGTTTTTGGTGAGTTTCAGATCAGTGCACGAGCACTGAACAGTTGGTGGTAAGTGTACATTCGACCTGAATTCCCCTATAGTTATCTAGTACATAAAATAATAAAACATTATGAATATGAATTAAATTATATTTTTAAGAAATAAAAATAATAATAATAATAACATTTATGTGTAGATAAAAATGTTTTCTAAATTATTAATGATCTTATTATCATTAAAATGGTAATAAATATTTTTATTATTCGATATTTATTAAATTTTTTATTATAAAAAATGATTAAAATTATGATTATCATTATTACTAATTTTATTTTTATTACTAATATAGTTATCATTAAGAAACTTAATGAATTTTTTTTCTATATAATTATTAATATTATTATAAATGTTGTCATTCAAATTTTATTATTATTATTATTATTATTATTTAAATTTTTATAATAATAATTATTACAATTATTATTATTATTATTATCATCATCATTTTTATTATAAATATTTATTTGTATCGTTATTAATTTTTTTGAGGATTTCTCATCCCTCCCTCTCTTATTTATCTCTCATGCACCCCCTTTCTCGCCATTTATTTCCCCCTTTTTATCCATTTCTCCCCTCATCCCTCTCTCTAATCATGCCTCTTACCTATTTTTTCCATCACACCTCTCCCACATCTCTCTCCATATCTCCCTTTTTAATTTTAATCTTTAACTCACCATTATCTCCTTCTCTCAAATGACACCTCCGCAATTTTATGTATCCCTCATGCATCACCCCCACATTCCACCATGAATTCATTCCTTTTTTATTTTTTCTCTCTCCAATCACACATTCCACCTTCAGCTCTCACGCATCTCCTTACCTCTTCCCATTACTCCTTCTTTATTATTTATTTTATTTTATTCCCTACACACCACTCCCTCCTCATTATCCCCTCATGCTCAGCCCTCCACTTATCACCTCACGGACTCACCCATCTCCCCATTAATTCATTTTTTATATACCTCTATCCACTCACCCCTCTTTCCCCATATTCTCTAAAGCATATTCCCACTTTATTATCCCTCTCACATGCCCTCCTCCCCTTCTATACTCCTTCCAGCATCCACTACTCCCTCCGAAGGTTCCTTCTGGTAAATTCTCTTCCCATATTATCTTCTCTTTACTCAATTTTTAGTGTCTTCCATGTGGGGTTTACTGTAGTGTGAACCCTTAATATTATGTTTTATGTGTATCTTGGGATTCCTTTTGATTTCGTGTGTGTGAGTTGTCCGTGGAGCATCGTTCTTCCTCACGTTCAAGATTCATTCCAATCGCACGATGTTTCGGTAGTAGTTTAAAACTTTTTTATTTCTGGAACACTCTATGAGAAGTTGTGTATTTTAATTTATATTTTAAATGAATTTTGAAACTCCAATATATCTATGGATTGATAAGAATGATGATTTTGTGTTGGTATAATTTACTAATAACAGTTTTGGAAAAGGATTTTTTTGGAATACCTATGTTTATGGTTCATAGGGTTATTGTTTAAAATGTCATTATTCATTAATGTTTATTATGGGGGTATGTCTATTTTTATTTTGGTTTGTGTTTTTTGGAAACTGTTTTGCTTAAGGGTCTGTTTGGAATTGCACACATTTATATGATTTTAGAAATAGATTGTAAATTTTTTGATAAATGTATTTGGGTTTGTAAGAATAAAGCCTCGGATGTCGTGTTTTTAGAGTTTCATGTTTTTTATAAAATATGGAAAGGCATGTTTGGAAAATTCTTGGGGAGGTGGTATTCCTCATGATTTTTGATGTGATTTGGAAAGGTGTGGTTTGAATATGTTTTCATGAATGATTTTGTGACGTGGAATTGGTGGTATATGAAATGAGATTCTTTATTTGTTTGATGAATTTTGTAAATGGAATCATATGATGTTGATCTTATTTAAGCACAAAATGGAAAACCAGGTATCTAGGTGGGAGGATGTGTCGTAGTATGTTAGTGATCCTGTGGGGTTTGGCCCCTATTTCACATAGGAAGTTTGAAAATGACAACACTAACAAAACTTTTATGATGATGATGGAGACAAATAGGTTATGGGTATGTTCCCTACAAGTGGCTCGTTCATGAGAATAGATATTTCTATGGATACCCTTAAACAGAGATATGATGTATCAGGGGCCCATAGCTAGCTTGGGCCTAGGGGTGTTCTCGTGTCTAGTTCTCAATTGATATATTTTTACCTCTTGGCGACATACAGTATGTTGGGTTGGTAATTTCAAATATAATTGTTTTTTCTTGAAAGTGTTATTCTTTGAAAATTATTTCAATTTAATGCTGTTCCATTGATAGTTGTTACTATTATTGTTTGGTTTGGTTTTCTATTATAAAGTAGTAGTTTACCTAAAAAATGGATGGTGATGTGTGTTAGCCTTTAAAGCTGTAAAGTTATGGTTGTTTAGAAAATGTGAAATATCTATTTTTATAATGGTATTTAAAACTAGTGTTAATGGAGCATTTTGTGAATGGAAACACTTGGATTATGTGGTGATTTCTTAATAAGTTGTTAGCTCACACCCTACCTATACCACTCAGTGTCGGTAGTCCCGAGCTGCTTTTTTAGTTCAACTTTTGTTCAGGTATCCTGGATTAGGATCTCTTGGTTGGACTGGGTTTGGTCATTTTGTTGGAGGTGACCAAGATGTCGCATGGAAATAGTGGTAGCTAGGTCCATTTTTAGATTATTTTTAGTATCGTTTTTCATGTTTTAGATTTTGTCTATTTAGTTGCATATAGTATATGTGTCATCTTCTTATTTATTTATGTTTTGTTGGGGGTAGTTGATGCGTGATCATTTTAGTTATTTTTTTATTTGATCATATTTATTGGTATGTAATCATTCCCACTAGATTTATAAATGATGGATGACAGTAGTTGCCTAGCCGTGGGGATCAGGAACACCCTTCGGGTCATTTCGTGGACGGAATCGGGTGTCGGGTCATATGGAATCCCGACTTGGTTCCTGAGAAGACAACACAATAACCCTTATATAGATAACTACTTCTCTAAGGTGATGTAAAAAATTCTATGTGGGGATAGAAGTCTACAAATACATTATAATGAACCAACCATTCCATCCCAAGAATGAAATTGATGATTTTCATCTAGAGAACAAAGATATTCCATAAGAAAGGGTAACTACCTTCTTTAAGGAGAAAATTACTACAATGGCATATGACCACTGTTCATACCCCTAGGGGTGTATTTAGGTTCATTAAACCATAGTAATATTGTATATCTAGTTGAAGGGTTTACTTGATGGATATAGATATAAAAGAGTCTGAAGCACCCAGATCAAATAAATAAGACACTATAGTTGAGGATACCATAATATTACCACATTTTGTATATGGTCATATAGACTGATCCATGGTTATTGTCTATTGTGCATTCAAATGACCTGATCCGCCTCCATGTGCAACAATTGGACTACCATGTTCATAACAACTCTATTAGTGCAACTGCTGATCAGGGGTTTAGCTACAATGATTATCAACTCCTCATCAGCCAGACCTTCCAGTTCAATTCCTCCATACAACCTAATATAGAATAAAATAATTCACTCTAGAAGGTGGAGCTGGTGCTGATCCTTTTCTACTCGAAGCTGGTGGTACATTCATACAAAAATGATGAAGATTCCCCAAAGGTCCACATGCCTGGAACACTAGTGGGTCTCTACAACACTAAGATATTGAATGCCCTTTCCATCCACACTGATGATACATTATAGTTTTTTAAAAATAGACACTCTGGTTGTCACTTCACTGATGAGAAACTATGAGGGAACACTCCCATCAAACAGAAGAACTACTGGACTACTGTGACACTGGTCCTCTATTACTAAAACTTTTAACATCACGTTGGTTTCCCTCAGTGATAAGATAAATATTTAATATCTCAAAAAATAATTTATGTGATAGAAATTGACCTATGTATGATGGCATACAACCACACATCCTCAATGTTTCAAGAAAGTCAAATATCATCCCCATGTAGAAGTGGTGAAAAACACTTTAACCCCATGAAATTCATTAAATATTTTTTAATTTACATAGAACCCTGTATGAGATGCTTGAATTATATTGCTTTTTCCATCACTCCACATTTCATGAAATAACTAATCATATAAAGCAGTCTAGAAATTAATCTATAACATGCCTTGATGATGACAGACATGGGTAATCACATCCAAGCAATGCTTCTCTAAATCCTGAAGCGTGTTTTTAGAACTCTTGGAAATCCTCTATAGAGAAATATTAATTTTATGAACGATATATATGATGGATTCTATCAATGACTCATTAGAATTCATATTTCTATTCTATGAGAAAGTAAGAGGATGTTGCTACTGGAACTCATGAGTCAGATCCTTCATCATAGGTTCATGTCATCGAGCACCATGCATAGACTACATCAGATGTAAGAAACTATCACGAACATGGGAATAAGTTCCCCAATCATGTACAATAGTTGGTGAATCAAGTGTCTCTAATTGTGGTATGGATTGTGGCTCAGGGCCTACCACATTTGGAACATGTTCATCCCCACCTTTCTGAGGTATGATATGAGAATGTTGGGGATATATTTGTCTAAAATTTCCAAGAACACGCCTAAGAATAATCATAAGTAGAAATATAACATCAATAGAGGAAGAAGAACATAGGAAAACTCACTACCCAAATAATACTACCTAAACAACCACTTAGACTACCAGGAATCAGTATGTTCTCAAGCTAATGTTTCATTTCATTTATATTTAATGTCTTGGTTCACACCATTTCCATTCAGAAACATGATATAGTGAGATAAGGATGTTAAACTATTTCACTTTAGATTTCATGTTTCAATTTATAATGGATATCCCTTTTCGTTAAATCGGTCACCATAAACCTATCACTAGAAATGACACCCATTTCATTATAATGTAAATGGTCAACTCGATAATTTACTTTTACAAACCCAGAGGTCCCATAAACCTCCTAAATTAAGATAGGATATCACTCAATCACAACCACGAATAATACAAGCACAATATATTTGTCATTGCGTAAATAAAAAATCATAGGCATGTCATGAAATTCAAAGAAGTGAAACACACCTATATGTCATGGAAATATGCTTGACATGTGAATTATAGGTTCCCATAATGATGCTTCTACCAATTCTCTTTTGCATCATATAATTGGGTAAAGGATGAAAAAAATCATCAAAAGTGTAATAATCAATGACACCACAAATCTTGTTTGTCACCCAACGGTTAAATAATATAAATTATAATATAAAAAAGAAGAAAAATAATTATAATTTATAGAACTTGGTTTTTACCCCTAATATTGGTTCGTGATAATGAATAATGTCTTAGGATGAAGTTTGATGCATTCATAAACTCCAATATATTGTCTCCAAAAAGTAAACCATGGAATGAAACCACTCTGAAACCACTTTGTAACATCCTGGGCCAGGATACCACTCAATGGGTTCCCCAAGACTAGTAGTCCACATGGTCTCAAGCACATCTCCCTGAACTCAAGAGGTTGCTGACTATCAATGGGGGCCTAGTGTGTGTCTGTGCAGAGAAAATACCCTCATTATAAAAGATTGGTGCAACGTATGGAAGTAAACCTTAGAAAATAGAGGAAGAACTATATGTAAATTGAAGTCACAATGGATAATTGCTACAATAGTAATAATAACTGAATCATTATTCAATAATAGATAATGTTATTTCATGTAATAGAAAATATGATTTCATGGATATAAGACAGCAGATATAAAATTTCCAACAAAAGTCATATGGAAATAAAAATATTGTCCAAAGCATCCCATAATTCAGCCAAGTCTTCTCCTATAAATCACCATACTAAATAGCTTGTAATAAATTTTTTGATTTCATATACTTCCCATTGTCAACACCTAAAACCACGTAAACATCCCCATGTTCCAAAAATCTCTTAGAGGGGTTGTGAGAAAACTTTTAGCGGTCTACCACTAATGGTGCCTATAACATCAATCCTATGTAATGGAGATATAAAATTAGTAAAAATGGATATTCAATTATGAAGACATGTAATATTTATATTATTATAAGCCATTCCTTTCATTAGTGTGACAAGGTCATGTAGCATGCAACCATTGGTTCAACCCTTGCCTATCATTAGTGTGATAAGGCAATGTAGCATCCATTCATTCATTTATGTCATTTGGTTCAAGCCTTGCCTTACATTAGTGTGACAAATACTTGTATCATGAAACAAATCATTTAATCTAGTTATATAATATTCTAGGTTCTAGGTTCCTTATGATACCTTCCATTAGTGTGGTAAGGGGTGATACAAATATAAAACCTAATATTCATTTATAGTTACGGAAAATACATATTCTTAGTATACAATCAAATTTTTGTGTCACATTTAATTTTAAAATTGAATCAATTACCTTAGGAGGGACTACTGGTGAGCATACATGGTCCTTTCCATTCTTAAATTCACAATATAGATCAAAAAATTTACTATAGAAACACTTACCCTTATGATTGTCAAGCCAAGGAACACCAAAATGGTGGTGAAAATGTGTTAAAACACTACACTACAATTATAGAATAACCTTAATCATGGAAATGATAGAGTTGTGGGTGTAACCACAAAAAATTAATCAAATATATTGAAATATCATGGGCATATGATTCTGATGTGTATAAGCATGAAACATTTATTCTATAAACATCACCCAAGGAAATTGTTGGACGCCCCATGTTAATTAAAAAATCAAAAAACATTATGGATGAGTTATAGACCACCCATTTTAGGGTTGTACGATCATTACATATCAATATTGTCCATGTATATGGATCATATTCGAGTTTATCTATCAAAAGGAGAATAACACTTATACCCGGATAACTCAGTCCAAAGAAAATGAGAATGAGAACAACTAAAGGGGACTCTAGTACTTACCATTGTGCACCCAATGTGATGAACGACTGATCGATCAGATCTCAGATGTAGGAGATCTCATGATTCATATAGTATATCTCCAAAAGAGTCCCATATTTAGAGTAAAATTGTTTAATACCAATGAAATACAGATTATAGGGGATGTGGTAAATTAGTTAGATTATTAAAGGAAAAAAGGACAAATTACCCAAAAAATATCCCATGTGTGGTTAGTTTTCACCGTTTGAAAAACCATGCGCAACCCGTCAGAGGTTTTTTAGGATGAGGGTAACTTTTCTTAGTTAGTCTGCATTTCCACACTCAAATCATTTCATTTGGTTATGTCTAAAAATTTCAATATACATGGTCATCCAAACCAGGCGCCATTCGTGTGCTAATTTTGTGACCAAACCAGTTGTCCCAAAAAAGATGGGTTTTGGGTTCCAAAAATACCCTGAAAACCCTCGAGACCTTTTCATACTAATTGGCAATAAATATTTTGTCCAATGTAGTTATTTTGACCAAAATGTAAAGGATCCATACCAGATAGAAAAACATTGTTCTTACAAACTTCAAGAAAAAATTGTGCTTCCTCTAACATTATAGAAATGAAAATTTGATATATCCAGATATCTAAACTCATATTATTCATCTAATTTTCACTGTTACATTATTTAAAATTCTCAAATTTTTACAATTTCATTATTTTCCATTTTTATTGGTCGAGGCTTCAAAATTAATAATAATAATTAAACATCTGGATTAACATGCGATTTTTTTGAAAAATATGCCATTTTTGGAAATCATATGTATTGTCACCGAATTTCATATTAATCTTTATAATTATATAGAATTATTCCAGGGTCATGAAATCTGAAGATGCACGATTTCGAGGCATGGAGTACCCGAAATGATTATCTGAAGTTTTGTTAATCTTCAATTAGCACACATAAACAGTTTTCCATAAAAGGTAGAATAACTCTTAAACGGTTTCCCAAATCCGAAATCCAAGGGAACTATTGTGTTCAATATGGTGGGTTTAACCTAGGTTCGACTTAATTTTAGTCAACTCAGGCCTCTGGTGAGAAACCCTAAAAATGTAAAAACTGTAAATAAAATAATTAAATAAAGTTATTTTATTTTTTAAATGCTCATAACTCACAAAAAATAAATCGGATTAAAAATCTGAGACCACTGATGAACTCGTGAGGGAATTAAATCTTTAGGAAGATACTAACATAGGCCAACACATGCCACCAGTTAATGTTAGTTTTTGGCCGTAAATAAAATTATTAAGAGACCATTATTTTATTGTAAAATACCTAACATTAAAACTATATCTCAAAGTTAAAATCCAAGAGTACCGTTGGGTTCATTGGGGTGTGTTCACTTAGGCAGAGCCTAACCTCGACTGGCATGGGTTAAGGGTGACTGTCAATAATTTCCTAATTTTTTTCAGGAACTTTCAGTAAATGTGCGAGCATTGTTTTCTATATTTTCAATCGGTGATCGGATTAAAAATATGAGTGCAATATTGAATCTAAAGCGCCATAATTCTCTTAAGGGAGGTTGTACATGGGCCACAGTTAGTTAGAAGAAATAGTTTTGTTTAAGAATTTTTTAAATGAAATGTAATAAAATAATTTTGTTATTTTATTTCATATCCTCGAATAGAAAAGTAATTGGGGTGGCGCCAGCTATGTGTCAGGCTAATAAATGTCTGGACCTCCCAACCCTTGGTTATGATGTCGTTGGGGGAAATGGGAAGCTTCCTAATTAATGTGGCCCATTAAATTCCAATGTCGTTACTTACCCTCCCCCTCTCCTATATATATTTATCTTGGTGGGGAGGTACCGACACAACTTTTCCATGAAACGAAGTGTTGAAGAAGCGTCGTGATGCCAGACCCTTTAAAGATAGAGCTGATCCCAGCGGGTGGTGATAGGCGACACCAAACCAAGATCTGAAGGGCGATGTATGAATGGTGTCATTTGGAACTGGTTGCATGAATGAAGAACACAATCCACATTCTAGCCCAAAAATTTCGCCAATGATTCGAGGTAGGGGTTATTTCGTTTGTACATTTTTGGATTCCAACTTCCCCGTTCTTGAAATTACACGAAGAACATATGTCAGCCGACTAATGGGTTGACCCGTGATTCAGTCCTCTTTGAGGGAGGTTATTGAAGGGAATCTTGTGGGGTTTATCTTGTTGTTCAATTCAGTTATTATTAAACCATTAACCACCCTCATGTTATGAGCTAACGAAGAGGGTGATGGCTTATTGAGCACAGCCCACACCCTCCACTATATTTGTTACATCCTTGTGCCTCCATGGAAGATTGACAGGGTGATTTCACTAGCCGGATACGTGGTGGATAGTTCGTTGACACACGCCGCAAGAGGAGGTAGCAGTACAAAGGTACATTGGTCGTCAGAGTGGTCGGCACCAGCTGGCTGCGGAGGAGGAGCGTCATGCAGTCGCATGCCGCCAATGAAAATGGAGCATCACAATTTATTCGTCGCAGTGATCGGCACACCGACCGGCCATGACTGAGCTTGTAGAACTGAAGTGGGGCGCGCCCCTAGTGGGGCGGCCACACGGAAGCATTGTTGTGGCATGTGTTGGACACTATGGGAGTAATGGACCGCTGGATTAACCGATGGTCGGAGGATGGATCGCATGCTAGTGGCGTGGACGACAGCAATGCCGCAACCCATCAGCTACAGCACGGATGACCTGCAGCGCCACGTGACGCTCTGTTGGGGTTATCATTGGGGGGTTGACTTGCAGATGTGGCTCCACACCACATCAGCCCTACCCGGACATGTCGCATCTGGGTATCCATGGAGTCATGCGCCACCAGTCGGGCGGCACCTCTGGGTCAACCCACGGCCCCACGGTCTAACTTGCGGCCCGGCCAATTCAGGGCGGGCCCATCGGGCCATGTTGACCCAGGTCGGGATGGTCTGACTGAGGCGGACCGGACCCAGTCCCAGTACGACACAGGAACTCTAAAAGATCCTCATCATGGGAACTGGATGTCCGTTTGATGAACCTTTTATGGATATGGGATCCTTGGAGTGAGAATTTTCTTTTAAATTACTCCATGACAGTTTTATAAAAACATGGAATATGGCTGGGTGGATAATACCTGATTCCAACAGGGCCCTCGGCACTGAATTGCCAATACCGCACAGACCGTGCATCTGATTGACGCGCCTTCTATTGCATTGGAACTCTTACAACATGTAGGATAATCAGGTTACTTCTTTGTGAGACTTCGTGATGGATGAAATACAACTAATGGCTTGGGGAGCAGTTCTCACAAACACACTACTTACAGAACCCTACGTCTAGCTAAGACATGACGACTACTGAATTTTCTAATCGGAGAGACTCGACGACCACGATACACGATGGGGAGGAGTAGCTCAACATACCATGGTGTGGAGAGGCCATTGTACGTGATGGTTAGGAGTGCCTCAATAGACCATGGTGGGGGAGGGAGGCTCTATGTTACCCACTATACCCATGGTATGTGATGAGGTGGAGTTCATCAGTAGTTCAAGGTTATAGGGAAGCGGCTTTGTGTGACCCGGTAGGCCTACTGTACTCGATAGAGGAGGAGTTCTCTAATAGCTAAGGTGGTCTAAGTTATTATTGGGAATGATACTTGATACTACCCCTAGAGATTCGGTGGATCGCTATCCGCGTTCATAGCGATCCTTTGCGGGACTGCATCATAATCTTATTTCTCTAAGATTGTATACCTGGTTTGAGATGAGACTCTAATTGAGCTATGTCGATTGACATGTGATTTGAAATTGAGATCACAATTTTTGGTTTTCCCTTGTGGAGTTCTACGAAACCTACGGGGTCTCGGGGTCCCTACTAAGTATCGTTATACTCACCCCTCTATGGGATTCACCCGCACCTTGTTGTGTCTTGTACAGACGATTTACAACATTGATCGAGGGTGAGGGAGCCATGACTGCACGATGCAGAGAGGTGGACCATTCTTCCTAACGTGGCGCAGAGGAGTCGGGCGGACGAGGAGTACAGTGGCGGCAATCTGTACCTACCCTTCTGGTAGGATTTGTGGTGGATGATCCAAGAGCTTCTTTTCACCTTTCAGATGTTTTGAACATTTCAGTTTAACTTGTACTTTTCTAGACAGGTCAAGACAAAATGGTATCATAGCAGGTTTGGATCAACCAATGAAAAAGTTCTCTGATATCTATATGGGAATATTGTTATGTGTTATGAGTGTTGTTTTCAATTTAGTAAATCCTGTGTTGGTGCAGGTGTCGGCATATCCATACACCAGGATCCTGAATTCTGAATTTTGATTCAGTGAACAAAAATACTAATTGTGTATGATTTTTAAATTTTTTTATTTTGTTTTATTTGGAGTCAGCCCAATAGGTATAACATAATTATTGTGGTGTATCGATTCCTTATCTGGATGCTACAGCTAATAAAACCATCTAAGATTCCTGATAGAGTACATGGAGATGGCCCACCAAATGATGAGGCCTCATTTTAGGGCCCTCTTATGGTGTTATCACCTTTGGGTGGTGTAACAGTAGCACCTCTACCCATTTGGCATCCATTTCTACCAACCCATCAGTAGAGGGTGCACACCAACTAAGTGTGTTGCCCGAGTTTTAGTAGTAGAGGCCTCCAAGGTTCTAAAGCGAGACAGACCCCGCAGGTGGCTGAGGACAGGATGGAGGATGTGGCTAGAGTTTTTTGCTATGTTCAGACACCAGTAGAGCATATGGTGATCATAACATCTAGTATTTTTCAATGAGTGACCATGTAGATTGTCGGCATTGTGATGAGGAATTGGTACGTGGAAAGTTTCCTGAGATAGAACCATTGGGTAGTCTGTTAACCATATCATTTCCCGTTAGACACCAGTTACATCCGGCAGTATCAGTAGAGGACACATGTAGGCTTAGTGCCTTACACATGTTTCAGATCAGATACACTTTAGGTTCTGAGGTAATCCTGACTCACAGGAAGCTAAGGACTTTCTTATGAAGGTGGAATATATTCCATCTAGTCAGCGCACCATTCGATCAAATGTCTCTCAATGTTGAGATCCTTATACGTGTCTCAACAGGACGATGATAGGGTTTAGATCACCCGGATCCTGTTAAGAGGTGACATTTTTTGTGGATAAGCATGATAAACATACTCATATAATGGGGTATCTTTCCTTAATGATCTAAGGGATGATAGTAATCTTGATCTTCTATAGCGTTGGCAGGATGACATGTTGGTAGTTGAGTATTCATCGAGGTAGACCGACTATCCTAGGTACTCGATGAATACAGCATGATTAGTTCATCAGGGATCAGACCTCCAAGAGAGGTGTGTTTAGGGACATCCAAGACATCACTAATCCTCTATGCATTCCTACATATTTTTGGGTGCAATAGATAACCATTGTTGTTGAATTTTATTTGGTAGGGCGAATACATCCAGTTAAAGTTAGTAGTAGGAAAGTAGGAAACGTACACCAATATCAGAGACTTGGGAATGTAAAATGTTTCCAGGAGAAGAAGTGATAGATATAGATGAATTTTTTGGAAATCATATGTGGATGTGGATCTAGGAGAGCAGCATAAGGTGGTATACTTTTCTACACTTTACAACCACCACCCTAATTTGGTCCCCACGAGGCTGAGGGAGCTGGAGGACAGGGGAATGGAGTAGCTGCATGTGGTCAAAGAGTGTGACCCAAGGTCTCTTGGAATGATTTGAGGTACGGTCTATGTCTACTACTTGCTATCATATTGATAGACCTAGGTACCAATTGTTCCTTCCTTCCACAAATCTTTTCCAAGACCTTGAGTTTCTGGTTAAACCATCGACTTGACCCTTGCATCTGGGGATACCTTTGGGAGAAGTCTTGATAATCACACTTACATTGACGATGTGATATAACCCTTGAGGTGAGAGTTTTGTTTGGAACATCTTTTTGGCTACATTAAGGCCTTACGTTGTTAGATTGGGTATGGACTGGAAATCCACAGTTCATACCCAGATTGACTTTATTAGGCAAAAAGTTTTTGGTTTACCAACAACGTTGGAATTATATTTTCCATGGTCAGCGAAAAAAGAGGAAACTCAGGCCGCACAATAAAAACTCATGCAATGGAGGGTGTTGTCGATCACTCATGAGTTATCCAGTCTTACCCTCATGGTATACGGATTTTTTAGTTTTCAGTTCCCAATAGAATTGGTAGAGTTTGGGGAAATCCTTTAAATAGATGTTTCCAGGTTTACCTCTCCGAATTTAGAGGGACTTTTTCTTTGTATCGGTACTACCAGAGTTTTTGACCACACTATTCCACATTTGTGGCACCCTTGTTAGCATTGACGAAGAAAGGGAATCCCTTCGTTTGGATGTAGAGATTCGAGCAGAGTTTCTAGGAGTAGAGGCGGAGATAGACTATTTCCCTATCTTGAGGCGACCAAAATAGGGTTTTGGGTATGTAGTCCACTGTGATGCTTCATGGGCCAGAATAGGGTGTCTCCTAAAGCAGGAGTGAGTGGTGATGTCTTATGGATTACGATAGCTGATACTACATGAGAAAAACTATTCTACCCATGACCATGAGTGAGAAACAATGGTTTTTACACTAAAGATTTGGCAACATGACTTGATGGGAGAATGGTTTATAGTCTACACAGATCACAAGAGTCTAAGGTAAATCTTCTAATAGGAGGAACTAAACCTGAGACAATAATGATGGATAGAGTTCCTCTAAGTCTACGACTCTAAGATATTGTACACTCCTGGGAAGTGGAATATAGTAGTAGATGCACTCAGTTGGAGGTCTTGTTTGCAGTTGCTGATTGAGGTGATAGAGTAGTTAGTCGCGTTGCAAATATCCATTGTGGATAGAGATGGAGAAACATAACTATAGTCAATAGCAGTCACTCCCCCACTCCATCAGCGAGTTAGGGAGGCACAGCTTGGAGACACTGACTAAGAGACTCGATATGCTCATATGTACTCAAGACAACTGCCTGATGGATTTTCCAATTGTAGGTAGCACACCACTCTCTTCAAAGGACGTACCATGGTAACAGTGGCACAATGAGAGGAGGTGTTGAGGGATTTCCATATGTCCCATCTGGAGGTACATCCATGTGTAGAGAAGATGTACCAGGACCTCTGGCATCAGAACTATTGGTCAGGGATGAAAAAGATTTTAGTGGAGTTTGTTTCATTATGCATCACTTTCCAGCAAGTGAAGGCTATGAACCATGTTCCAGTAGCCATAGCATAGCCATTAGAGGTTCTATAGCGGAAGTGAGATTGAATCTCCATGGAAATTATGACAGGGATTCCACGTACGTCCAGGGGACATGATTCCATTAGGGTGATCATTGACCAACTCACCAAGTCATCCCACTTCTTACCTAATCGAGAGCAGGGATCAGTAGATGTCTTGGGATGCCTCTACGTGCATGAGATTCGAGCTAAGTACCCTGATTTGTTTTACTTATTATATTATTTGTCTTTCGGGGATGTAAAGCCCTAAAGTGGGGAGAATGTATTGTCCTGTAATTTCAGAATTAATTATTTTTAATTATATTGTATTATTTAGAGACCTCAAAACTGATAGTAAGTAATTTCGAGGACCAGAGTTCCTGGAATGACTCGTTGATGTTTTTTAAGCATTAATTAGCACGCATAATATTTTTTCCTTAAAAATTGGAATAACTCATTAAAAATTGCCTGGATAAAGAATCTGAGGTCACCATTGTGTTCAAGATGGTGGGTTTACCCTAGGTGTGACTTAATTTTAGTCGGTATAGGCCACCGGTCAGAAAACCCGAATATGGAATAACCGTAATGAAAATAACTAAATAAAGCTATTTTATTTTTCAAATGACTATAAATCACAAACGGTTACTCAGATTAAAAATTTGAGACCACCGATGATCTCTTGAGGGTATTCTATCTTTAGGCTTATACTAACATTGGCCGGCGTGCGCCACCAGTGAAAGTTAGTTTTTGGCCATAAATAAACTAATTATGTGAAAATTATTTTATTGTAAAATCCAAATCATTTAAATGGTAACTCAGATTTGAAATACAAGAGTACCGTTGGGTTTTTTTGGGAATTTTTCATTTAGAAATAGCCTAACCTTGACCAGTGTGGGTCGAGGGTGACTATTAATAATTTCCCAAACATTTTTTGGGTACAATCAGTAAATTTTCAAGAGGAGTTTTATAAATTTTGAACCGGTGCTCAAATTAAAAATCAGGGGGCACCTTTGAATCTGCAGCGCCAGGATTCGTTTAAGGGAGGCTTTAATTTGACCGCAGTTTGTCCAAATAAAAAGTTATGTTTTGAGACTTTGTTAATGAAATGAAATGAAATAATTTTGTTATTTTATTTCATATCCTCCAACGGACAAGTATTGTGGGTGGGGTTGTCGATGTTTCAAGCCAATAAATTGCTTGACCTACCGACCCTAAGTAACAATGTCATGGGGGAAATAAGAAGCTTCTTAATTAATGAGCCCCGTTAAATTTATACAACATTACTTACCCTCACTCTCTTCAATATATATAGAGCTTGGGGTGTGGTAATGGCACAACTTCTCTATGTTACAAAGTGCTGAAGAACCATCGTGACAAAAACCCATAGAAGATGGAGTCGATCCCAGGGGTAGGTGACAGACGACACTGAACCACGAACTGAAGGGCGACGTACGAGTGTCGTTGTTGGGAACTGGTTGAGGGAATATAAAACATGATCCACAATTAAGCATGAATGTTTCTCAGATTATTCGACGTAGGGGATATTTCGTTGGTTCATTATTGATTCCCTCTTCCCCATTCTTGAAATTACATGAAGAACGCAGGTCAGCATACTGACGGGCTAACCCGCAATTCATTCGACTTTGAAATAGGTTATTTTGGAAAATTCTGTGGGGTTTATCTTGTTGTTCTGATCAATTTTTATTAAACCCTTTAACCCCCTCGTGTTACGAGATAACACAGAGGACGCAGGTCTAACAAACCCAGCCTGAACCCTAAACTATATTTTTTAAGACCTTGCACCTCAATGGAAGAAAGACAATGCAATGACATCATCCATCTTTGTGGTGGATTGCGCATTGACGCACGCCGCAAGAGGAGGTCCCGGTCTAAATCCACGACAGTCATCGAAGCGGCCGTCATCGACCGGCTGTGGAGGAGGTGTTACGCACCATCGCTCACCCTCAATGAACAACGAGAGTCATGACTCGTTAGCCACAGCAACCAGAAGAGGGTCGGACAGCATGACAACCGGCCATGACAGAGTTGCGGGAGTGGAGGTGGGGCGTGCCCCTGGCGGCGAGCCCACGCAGCAGCACGCCCGCGGCATGCGTTGGCCATGGCAGGAGAAAGGGACAGCCGGATCGACCAACATATGGTGGACGGGGGGCGCCCCAGCGGCGCGCTAGGCGAAAAAGTCGCAGCCCTTCAGCTACATCATGAAGGACCTGTGGTGCCACATGGCATTGTGTTGGGGTCAACCCCCATGGGTTGACCCACTGACGTGGCTTCGTGCCACGTCAGCCCTACCCAAACGCGTCCGAGAATCCCTAGAGGCAAGCACGGCCTGGCGGGTGGCACCGCCGGGTCGGGCCGGGTTGACTCGGGTTGGGTCTAACATGAGATAGGCCTGGTTAACCCTGATTGACCCGAGTTGGCCCCTGTCGAACTGGGTCGGGCCGGTCCGATCGAGGTGGACCGGACCCGGACTGAGCACCGCCCATGAACACTAAAAGGTTCTTATCCAGAGAACATGTCGTCCATTTGACGAACCGTCTGTGGCGTTTGTATCCTTATAACAAGATGATACATTTGACATAATCCATGATATTTTTGGAGAAACATAGATTACGACAATGTTGGATCATACCCGAATCAAACTGGGCCCTCGGCATAGAAATTCCTATAACGCACAGACCGAGCATCCAATTAATGCACTGTCTATTGCGTTGGAACCCTTATGACAAGGTTAAACATCGGGTTACTTCTATGTGAGATTTGTGCTAGCTAAAATATGACTACTGGCATGGGGAGTAGTTTATCCAATCACACTACGTACGGAACCCTAAGACAGGCTGATACCTGACGACTTCTGACTTTTCGACTCTGAGAGACTCGACAGCCATGATACATTATAGGTAGGATTACCTCAGAAAGCCATGGTGGGTTGCAACCACGGTACGTGATGGGTAAGCGTACCTTGGTAGGACACAATGGGGGGATGCTATGGGTGACCCAATAGACCCATGATACGTGATGGGGAGGAGTACCTCAATAGTT
Organism: Viscum album; assembly: GCA_963277665.1. Taxonomy (NCBI): domain Eukaryota; kingdom Viridiplantae; phylum Streptophyta; class Magnoliopsida; order Santalales; family Viscaceae; genus Viscum; species Viscum album. The sequence continues at coordinate 2,011,497 of OY728127.1, forward strand.
CAGGGCTTGTGGGAAGTAGCTCTTTGTGTGTCGGAAAGCCCACTATACTCGATAGAGGAGGATTTCTCCATCAGCATAGGTGTTCAACATTATGAATGTCAATGATACTTATTACTAACGCTAGAGAATTTGTGGCTGGCTATAAACATTCATAGCGATCATGTGTGGGTCAGCATCATAATCATGGGTCTCTGAGTTGAATACCTGGTTTGAGTTGAGACTCTAATTGAGTTGTGTTTATTTTCTTGCGCTTTGATATTGAAGTCAAGCTAGGTGGTTTCCCCTTGTTTAGTTATAAGAGACCAATTGGGTCTCATGGTCTCTACTAATTATTATTATACTCACCCATACTCGGGCTTTGCCCGCACCTCGTTGTCTCATGTGCATAAGACTTACAACATTAATAGTGATGGTGGGTTTCATGACTACACTGTGCTCGAAGGTGGACCATTTAGTCTGATGTGACATGGAGGAGATGGGCGGCCAAGGAGTACTGTAGAGGAAATATGTACCTACCCTTATGGTAGGATCTATAGTGGAGGATCCAGGAGATTCTTTTCACCTGTCAACTATTTTTTACTTTTCAGTTGTACTTGTACTTTTACAATTGGGCTTGTATTTTAGTCCCTTTACATTTAACACACTTTTATTACAGTAGTTTACTTCACAGTTTATTTTTGTTGTGTTCTCTGACATTGTGTTTGTATTGGTTTAAAGGAAATGCTTTCCCATTTTAGGGAATATGCCTTTTGGTGCTAGTCACCATCCCTGGGCCTATGGAAGGCGGGCATGGGGTAGTCATTGCACGGTCCCCGAGGGATAGGTCTTGACATCATATCTCCCCAATGATTAATTCATGTTTCAAAATATTGATTTTTTTCAATAAAAAACATGAATGGTGACTGGAAACCTGACCCCAATAGCAATGGCCTTTAAAACATTATCATTGTTACCGATTGTAATACTGATCTGATTTTTTTGTTGTTGAATTTTAAAAAATATTTGCTGAGTTTTATCATGGAGATACTTTCACGAAGAATATTGAAACCTATTTGAAAAAGATTATTTATCAATGTTACATAAATTTTAACATATGTAGTTTTTAGAAATAAACATACATTATGTTTTATAGAAAATATAATCAAAATAATATTTTGTCCCATTATTTAAAATCATATTTCGATATTTTATCTTTTACCTCAAATGCATTGTTGAAGTCATCACATAACATTATTAACTCAATTTTTATTGTAAAAATCGTTGATTGTGTTTCAGTCATATCTTCTTATTTCTATACCAAAATTATTTATGATCATTTACAGTCTTTTAGACTGCATTAATATTCATATTATTCTTCTTACATTATTTATCACATATGGTTTTTAAAATGTTGAGATTTTCATCACCTATTGATTTATGTTTATAAAATTTTAATTTTTTCTCTAGTTCACAAATTTTCATTTTACAAGGTTTAATCTAATTGTGTTTTCCACTTCCTTGTTTATTAAATCGCCATTCTAAATATTTTCTATTGTATGTTTTTTCCAATTCATTTCATGTTTAATTAGTCATTATTTTTTCTTAAGTGATTAATCAAAATTATCTTCATGAAATGTCTCACTTTATTTTATTCTTTCATATCGTCAGAATTACTTGATTAAATAAATATTCTCCCAAATAAAGAAAATGATTTTTTATGAAATATAGATTCATAATTGGGCGATGAATCATCATGATTTCACTAGATAAAATAACTATTGTTTTTTATCTAATGAAATGTTTCCATATGATAGATCAATCTTATTTTTCTAATTTTTTGTATCCTCATCTATCTAAGATTTTTTATTCTTATTTTTTGAAGATTTCATGAAATATTTCCTTTATCATAATAAGTTCAATAATTGGGGGTGTTATTACCTCTTCCATTATAATTTATTGTGTTCAAAATCTAGCCCTAAGTGTAGTAATAGGGTTATGGACATATGCATCTTCTACCTCTTTTGAATTAGAAGATTCTAATGTACTATTAAAATATTTTTTTAACATTTAAAAGTTCACTGAATAATTTCATTATTGAACTTTTTATTATAAATTGTTGAATTTATTTTCTATTATTCCCCAAAAATATTTTCATGTTCTTAGAGAGATAAATCTTCATATTATTCTGCTTTTTAGTCATTGTCATTAAAACTACTATGAATGTATTTCATTTCATTTTTTTAATACTATAAAAATATTCTAACTTCTCACCCAATGCATTGATGTTAAATATTTTATCATTAAATGAAGTAAATTTTTGGTAATTAATTTATTTATCATCTATAATGAAATCTTCAAAAATTATTCCAAAAATTTGTTACTTGGGATCTATAACATTTCCATTTTCCTCACAGCTACATCTATACAAATCCAGTATTTTTAAATTTGATTGTATCCTAAATATATTTGTCTAAACAATTATTGAATATTCCATAAACATTGAATTGTTTTATTTTACCTTGGTTTCCATGTTTTACTCATAATCTTAATAAATATAATTTCCATTATTGGGTGGAAATCCCAATGTTTTAGAATCAATATCTTAATGTATTAGAGTTAGATAATAGATTTCAAAGTTGCACATTCATCATAAAGTCAATTCATCACATTTGGATATACTCTTAGGGGGTATCAACATAACATGGACGTACTTCATATGAAATAAACTCATCAACATTGTCCTATAATCCCCTCATAGATAATAAGAAAGGGTTTATGGTGCATGCTACCTGAATAGAAAATTCCCATGGATCATTCTCCTAGTCACACTTTTTATTTGAAATATAACTACATGGATCAGTATTTTTCACATTATCATAAATGGTTTGTTGTGTATTATATAAATCAATGAATTACATAAATTATTATCCATTTTATAATTATATTTAGTAATACCCTTAATAATACCATTTAGACACATTAATCAATAATACACCTCTATGATTCATATAAACCATAGAGTTCCCAACTGAGTTTCATTGGAAGATTAAAACCCCTACACCAACACTACTATGAAATAATGGGTAACATGATGGAGAAACACCAATATATAGATAAAATTATATGAATAATATTCATCACAAATTAGTAGTTATTCAAATAGATAGTTAAATACATATTATTATAAATGTGTTTGGTATGTAGCCTAATATAGATGTCTTGGATAGAATCAGAATCATATCATAAATCTATAATAGGGGCTTGGAATGACAATAATTATCCCCAAAATCATGTGATTAGCAGAACAATAAATCCAATAAACCAATACGAATTTATATCAATCATTCTTAGGGAACCCCAATAACCACCATATTTTATAATGTATACATTTTGTCTGATATAGATGTGAAAACTGTTTTATGTTTTCAGTTACATTAATAAACACATTAGAATATCTGAAATATGAGAAATATCTTGGATTTTCATGCCACCATATCCCTAGTGGAAACAAAATGGGTGATGAAACCACACATCATTCAATATAAAAATCGTTTGACAACTCCTCAAGTAATTTTTAGGTGTATCTTAGGAAATTATCCCCATGTCAGTCTTTTGGTAAAAATAATAAGCAAGGTGATATATGTGAATAGATAATTAATATTGATTCTTTTTTTGGATTTTAAAATTAATTATAGACATTATTTGGTTAACATTATTAATGATAATCACTTCTTAAAAAATATATAAATTATGAGAAATTAGAATCTTCAAAAAAAGAATGCATTATAAAACTATGTATTCTATAAAAAAACAACGGAAACGAACTGATGGATGACATAAATAACCTAGAACCTCCAACATTATGAGGAAAACATGATGGTTATGTAATATATCTATAATGGAAATATCATGGCCCTAGAAGATGTATTAAATATTATATAAGTGGGGAAACATGTCTTTACATCAATTATGAAGAACAATGTTATAAAGCTGACTATTCTGATCACCACAACATACATCGTTGGGAGCCTTTCCCTTCAGAAAAATTTTTTCACCATCAATTTCTCAGGAAGGTTGAACATGGATTTAAATACAACTCCACCATGGATTAGGTGACACAATGGATGTACCTTGTCAAGAACTACTGACATCATCAAGAAAATATGCCTTAGCCACCTATAATGGTAGAAATCATACAGTTCACTACCAAAGAAACATAATTATGGGAATCCAAGAGATCTCCCCTAGAGTGGATAGCGGAAAATCATAGGTAGTGTGACTATGCCTCTAAATCCATTGATGAACCGAACATATATATTATTGATGTGAATAGTGAGAAGGATCATATCCCAGTTAACCCATACCAATTATACAAGAGTAATTTGATGGTACATTGTGAGAAGATACATATCTCACCCGTAACATGAATTCCATCATAATATTCATATAGAAAGAAAAGAATATGTATATTAATATATAATCACATCCTTCAAATACATAGAGGCTCATATCCTTAAGAGTATATATTCGCATATCTAGAATCCTACTCATACCATTCTGAAGTTCCAGAATATCTTTGATGCAAGTATGGATAACTTTCAATGTATTTGTTTGATGGTATCAGGATAAGGAAATACACTTTTTCTAACCACTATCCTTGAAATAAACATGAAAAAACATGAACATTTGGTGACTCTATAGAAATAATATATACATTCACTTATTCAGGAGGATTATTTGTAGATTCTTTGAATAGAAAAGTACAATAAAATGAACGTATATCCATTTTTACATGGGTTCATCAATCCAAAATCAAAATCACTATAGGATACACACATATTTCTAATAAAGTAGAATGGTGGCATATTATAAAATTATGTAAGGACACAAACTATATCCTCCCACTGAATATGGATCATAATCTCATTCCCTTTTTCCCTATATATAATTCCCATATCCCATCCATAAAATCATAAGATACACATAATATTTTATAATCAATCATGTTTTTTGATCATATCACAACTCTTAGTAAAGAAGGACTACATCATGATCATTTAGATACCTTACATAAAAAATATAGTGTTCTATTTCCCTTTGTTGAGGAATTTCGGCATGTTATTATGGGGAAAAAATTTAGGAATTAATTCCATAATCTCACTTGTAACAAGGATATTTGGCACATTATATGAGAAATGTAATTGTGGTCACATACTCCAAAAAATTATTTAGATGATTTTCTACACAATCTATTATCTTTCTTACAGATGACCCTTCTTCTTGAATAAAAATATTCTATTCTTTATCTAATTCAAGAAATAACAAAAATGTAGGCTCATGTCCATGGTTAACCCCAAATGAAATTTTATCCTATTCCAGTAATAATGTAGTCTGAGTAATATTACCCTACTCAATACAATTACATCACCTTTTAGTCCATAAAACACAAATCTATAGAGTCATATGAATATAAAGGCACATCATCCAAATTTTATTTCCATAATTATTATGTCAGTTCTTCTCAATGTAAAATTTAGATTGATTTAAAGGATCTAATACATGACATATTCTGTGGATAAACTCTCTACCATAACATCTCTCTGTTGAATAGAAATTTTCCTCTTTTTAAGGAATTGTTTTTTGTATTTGATCTAGGTAAAATATGGATCACTTTATTTATTTCCGCATAAACTAACAAAAACACCTCACCTCATATATTAGGTTACCCATTGTTGAAACCATATTCAAGGAACTTTAAATTACTGTCTAATTCTATATAGAAAAAGGACTACTCTAGATTGACGGGGTTGAGTAATATGAATCTCATGAGGAAGAAGTTTTCAGGGATATGCATAAGTCGAATGTCATGATTAACCTCATAATGATGTTCTAGACCATCTCCACATTATTTTATGAAATCCCAAATTAATTAATAGTGTATTGCATTTGTAATTTCTGTAATAAATATTCGACAATATTTGAATGGAAAAATTATATTCACCCCCATATCAATAAAAATAAGATAATCACTATCTGGTGAACATGATTTGATTCTAGATAGACATTGATAGACTATATATGGCTTGTAACCCCATTTTAGAATAGATCTACGTAATACTTTTCCATTTGGGACACCTAACATTGGTGGTCCTCTAAAAAATAACTGATAAATCCATCTCGAATGACTACGTCCAAGAATGATGAGTGTTTGAAGAATTATACAAAATATGAATTCTAAGACAATAGAACTACCAAGACATTTCATCATTTCATTGTCAATGGATATGGTATAGGCTTGAATAATGTGGGTTCATGTTAGTAAATACAATAAATATTAATATCTATAGGATATAAAATTTCCATGAGTGGAGAGTGTGGTCTATCAAAAGTTTCTTAATCCAGGGCCCTTGAAAATTCATGAACATGTCTCCCTTCTGCCAGAAAAAATAATAGGTTTCAAGATAGATCCTAATGGAATGTAGATCACATTTTCAATTAGAGACTCATAATGAACATTTTTGGGACACTTTTATCTGAATTAACAAGATAGTTTTTGTATGATCAATGGAAGTAATTTGAGAGTAACCCCAATTCGAAAGACTACGATAATTGATACCACCACCTCCACCATAATGCTAATCAAACCCGATGATCGTTCCAAACCAACCTATGATGAATCTAAATAAACATAATATTATAGGGGAGAGGGAATATTATCAATGAAAACCATACCAATAATCAACAAACCATCTACTAATTTGAGATGTTCAAATTTTTGCCATATATTATCCCCAAGCATCGAGGATTGGATTATTATTTCCATATTCTAATAGAATATTGTTCTTAAATTGATTTTTAAGCAGAAATTAATAGCCCAAACCCCATTACTTCCATCCAAAATGTGACACATCCATTCATTAAGGAAATTATCTATGATTTTGGAACAAAATTCTTTCTTATTCATTATTCACAATACAAAAAAAAATTAATGACTGATGAAGAATATAAAACACAAAAAATGGTATCAAGGGAAAAATAGTGGGATAAAGGGGTAGGGAACTAAACTAACATGACTCTCTATGGGGATGTAGATAGTGTAGAGTCAATATAATACATGGAGAATGAATAGATGATTCTTATCACTTGATATGTATTGATGAACATTTTCATTGGAAATCAATTTGATGATATAGATGGGGGTGCAAACATAGAGGGATGTATTGTTTAAAAAATTCATTTATAATATATTTTAACCAATGAAAATGTCGAGTATACATATACAAACAATTAACAGAATAAGCATGATGTATTTCCTCTATATGAGGATTTTTGAAATCTTCGATATTTTTATACTATATATAAGGGGAAAGGATTTTCCATATACCACTCACCACTGATAATGGAGAAATCCCCCTCTATATAAGAAAATATTCAATAATACAATCATGTATATGAAATATCATATTTTCTAGTTAAGAATTTAATATGGGAAGAATCCCCCTATGTATCACATTGATGATGATGTGTCTATCCCTCATCTAACTGATTGAGGAGGAGTTAATTTCACCACTAGGGTGGAACAATAACATCAGGTCCTAGTAGTTTATGGATATCCCATAAAACATAATATAAGTATTATGGATGAATAAAATGTTCATGTATTGTGAATATATCCTCATACATATCAAGATAATCATCTCACGTCGACATGAGGCCAAAATTATAAGCTAATGGATACATGGAAACGTATTTGATATTCACCCATTTTTCATTTCATAAAGTTGTTCAGATAAAAGTTTCCCTATAATTATTCAACACCTTCGAGACTCTCACCTCATTAATGGATGTTGTGAAGGGAGGTCTTCCCCAGTGAAGCATTTGAGTAATACATATACTAAATGTGTGGATTCCATTACAAAGATCCAATTTGATGTAACCCAAATTTTTTTAACATTGATTAAATGAGAGATACATAGTAGCATCTCCATCACATTATATCCAAAAAAATTCCCATGATTGTCCTATAGGGATGTAAATATGATAAAAAGATGATATATTTTATGTGGGAACTTGTGGTTTCAACATTGTTATGGTATAATATCCTCAAAATGAGGTATATATCATGTTCATAACACAGTTATTGGATATTAAATTATCAATTCACCTCTATGATACGGATAATGGAAATCATTTATCTAAGGAACTACAAATGTGTGAAAATAAAAGGGTCATTGAATTTATTGCCACATGAAAATTCATATCATAATCGCTCATAATCCCACACTAATTGGTTTATTTATTATATATTTCTGACAAATATCATGATGATGAACTATTGAAATAATTAGTCCCATTAAAAAATAAATTAATGTTAGAAGAGTTTTCAGACATGGACAATTGTTTTGTTAATGTCATTGAATGAAACTATGTGAAATCTTGAATCAACTCATCTGAAAACAGAGATGTTTCAGAATGGTAGAAACAACCAATATCATAGAAAAATTTTATCTATTTTCTATTAGACCACCCACGAAGGCCCATTTCACCTGGTTCAACTAGATGGGTGGAAAAAAGAAGTAAAACCACCCAAACCTGAGGAAAGAAGAGAAAAATGTGTCCCAAAATTTGTGGTATAAATAAAAAAATTATATTTCATTCCAAATGAATATGATCCAAATTATTTCCTGACAAGCATGGTAAAACAATCCCCTAGTGTTCTCTCATCCTAGGAAGCCTGGTTTAATTGACATTATTGATAGTATTGATTATATCCCATTTAATTATAGTCTATTATATAATATTCCATAATTCTTCACCTTCTATTATATTCTCATGGTTGTGGTATATTCTAGAATGGTCATAATAGAAAACCCCATTGAATATGTGCAATATGTTATGAATGGATTAGAACAAAATATTGATTTTGATTCTGTTTCGGATAGAAGTAATCAAAAAATTGACAATTGGATGATAAAAAACATGGATGACCAAGCACACAAAATTCAATGTGAATAAAATTGTCAGCTAACAATACCTCCATCACATCCCGCATCATCCAATGTGACATTGATAGATCCATCTACTTTTGGATGATGTTTTTTTTGAAGTGGAATAACAAAATGGGGGATATGTATCATTACACTATGGGAAAAACATGCTTTTGTGACGGGTTATTTGCGACATGATTAATTCACGGCAGAAATAGTCCATCCTTATTGTTATTTGGGGCGGGGGGTTCGTCCCGGTGCAAATAAAAAGTTATTAGCGACAAGGATTGTGGTCCCTTCGCAAAAAGTAATGCGCAGTTTGGTGCGGGATGTGCGCCAAAGCGTAGGATGGTTATTTGCGATGGGGGCATCCCCCTATCGGAAATGGTGTGTCTGTCGGAGGGTATTTGCGAAGGGACCCGTCGCAAATACTAGGAGCGATAAATGGATTTTTGCGACGGTCTGTTGTTCCGTCGCAAAAAGTGTGTCGGCAGGTAACATTTTGTGACGGGGCCCATGACAAATACCCATTAAACCACCAGCAACAGTTAATACGGGCAAAGAAATTTGCGATGGGCGCCATCGCAAAAAGTACATTTTTGTGACGGTAATCCAGTCGCAAAAAGTTCTCTCGCCACTAATCTTACCTATATATACCCCCCTCCATTGTTCATTCTCTTCCTCTCAATTTTTACTTCCTTTCCCTCTCTAAACTCTATTTTTGGAGTGAATTTTTTTCTGAGTTGGTTTTTTTCTACAGAGAAGTTGTGAAGTCGATTACAACAAAAAGAGATCTAGTTTAAAGGTATTTATATTCTATTTAATTTAGTATTTATTTCATTTTTATGTTAGTTTTCATTATTGTTGATTACTTGTAATTATATTAGATTAAAATTGTTTTTATCTGTATTTATTTGAAATAATAAATTAAAATTAATAATTTCTCATTCATAATAATTATTAATAATTAACAATTATTAATAATTAAAAATTATTAACGAGAATTAGTATTGCCTATAAATAATTACTTGTAATTTGTAATTAGTAATTAGTAATTAATAATTAGTAATTAGTAGTTGTGAACTCTCTTTTTAGAGTAATAATTACAGCTAATTTCTAATAAATATGAATAATTAGTAATAAATATGAATAATTGGTAATAAATAAGAATAATTATTAATAAATAAGAAATTTTTTTAATAAATACGAATAATTAGTAATAAATAAGAAAAATTAGTAACAAATAGAATAATTACTAATAAACATGTAAATGGGTAGTAAATATGGATAATTAGTAATAAATATGAATAAATAGTAATAAATATGAATAATTAGTAAAAAATAGGAATAATTAGTAATTAATAAGAATAATTAGTAATAAATAGGTATAATTAGTAATAAATAGGAATAATTAGTAATAAATAATAATAATTAGTAATAAATAAGAATAATTAGTAATAAATAGTAATAAATAGTAATAAATAGTAATAAATACTAATAAATGGTAATAATTAGTAATGATTAGTAATAATTAGTAATAAATAGTGATAAATAGTAATAAATAGTAATAATTAGTAATAAATAGTAATAATTATTAATAAATAGTAATTATTAGAAATAATTATTAATAATTAGAAAAATATATGAACAATTTATAATAGTTGGGAATAAATAGTAATAAATAGGATAAATAGTAAAAAATAGGAATAATTAGTAATAAATAGGAATAATTATTAATAAATAGTAGTTAATAGTAATAAATAGAAATATTTAGTAATAAATAGGAATAATTAGTAATAAATAAGAATAATTAGTAAAAAATTACAATAATTAGTAATAAATAGGAATAATTAGTAATAAATAAGAATAATTTGTAATAAATAGGAATAATTCGTAATAAATAGGAATATTTAGTAATAAAAAGGAATAATTAGTAATAATTTATAATAAATAGTTATAAATAGTAATAAATAGAAATAATTTGTAATAATTTGTAATAATTACTCATAAATAGTAATAATTTGTAATAATTAGTAATAAATAGTATTTATTAGTAATAAATAGTAATAATTTGAAATAATTTGTTATATTTAGAAATAAATATGAATAATTAGTAATAAATAGGAATAATTAGCAATAAATAGGAATAATTAGTAAAAATAGGAATAATTATGAATAAATCGGAATAATTAGTAATAAATAGGAATAATTAGTAATAAATAGTAATAATTTGTTATAATTATCAATGTTTTGTAATAAATATGTATTATTAGTAATAATTAGTAATAATTAGTAATAAATAGGAATAATTAGTAATAATTAGTAATAAATAGTAATATTTATTAGTAAATATGTATAATTAGTATTAACTAGTAATAATTATTAATAAATAGGAATAATTAGTAAAAATTGGAATAATTATTAATAAGTAGGAATAATTAGTAATAAATAGTAACAATTATGAATAATTAGTATTAATTAGTAATAAATAGTAATAATTAGTAACAATTAGTAATAATTAGTTACAATTTGTAATAAATAAAAAATAATTAATAATTAATAAGAATAATTAGTAATAAATAAAAATAATTACTAATAAAAAAATAATTAGCAATGAATATAAATTTTTAGTAATTAATAGTAATAATTAGAAATTATTAGAAATAATTATTAATAATTAGTAATAATAAGTTAAATATGAATAAATAGTAATAAATATAACTAAATATTAATAAATTGTAATAATTCGTAATAATCGGTAATCAATAGGAATAATTAGTAATAAATAGGAATAATTTGTAAAAAATAGAATAATTAGTAATAAATAGTAATAATTAGTAATAATTAGTAATAATTAGTAATAATTAGTAATAATTTGTAATAATTAGTAATAATTAGTAATAATTAGCAGTAAATAATAATAAATAGTCATAAATATTCATAAACAGTAAAAATTGATAATAAATAGAAATAATTAGTTATAATTAGTAATAATTAGTAATAATTAGTAATAGTTAGTAATAATTGGTAATAATTAGTAATAATTTCTAATAATTATTAATAAATAGTAATAAATAGTTAAAAATAGTAATAATTTGTAATAAATAGTAATAATTAGTAATAAATAGAAATAATTAGTAATATAAAGAAATAATTAGTAACGAATAGAAATAATTAGTAATGAAAAGGAATAATTAGTAATTAATAGTATGAATTAGTAATGATTAGTAATAAATAGCAATAAATCAGAATAATTTGTAATAAATTGGAGTAATTAGTAATAAATATTAATAATTAGTAATAAATAGTAATAAATTGTAATTATTAGTAATAAATAGTAATAATTAGAGATTATTATTAATAATTAGTAATAAATAGTAATAATTAGTAATAAATACTAATAATTAGTAGTTAACAGAAATAATTAATAATAATTAGTACTAAATATAAATATTTAGTAATGAATAGGAATAATTACTAATGAATAGAAATAATTAGTAATGAATATGAATAATTAGCAATGAATAGTAATTATGAGCAATGAATGGGAATAATTTGTAATAAATAGTAATAAATAGTAATAAATCGTAATAACTTTTAATAACTTGTAATTACTTGGCACAATTTCCTGTGGATTGATGGCACTCTATTTGCTTGATGACTCTTCTCCTTTCAAATTTCACCGACTCAAAACATTATGAAAAGTATGCTTCTACATATGAATATCCAATCTTATATGCATGAGTTTGAATATGAATTCATAGGACCACATTTTTTATAATGTGTTTAGGCGGTGACAATTTCACAAGGATGATTCATCGATGAAAAGGGGGCTCTTTTGTCTGACGGCTCATTTACATTCAACTTTATCCCAATGAAATCACAATGATGAATCTGCAATGTGGTACACATATTCATTCTCGTGCATATGAGAATGAATATTCATACCTCCGAGAAGATTCTTCGTTGTGATTTCTGTGATATGACGTGGTAAGTAAATTAGATTTCGGAAAAAATGAGTTATCGTCAATCCACTGAAAATTGTGTCGCCCGTAAGTAATGTTACTTATTAAAAAGTAGTTGTAATTATTTATCTTTTTTTCAGATGGTGTTTTTATAATTTCAAACTATTAAAAATGTAATGATTTTATATTTGGTATAAAAATATGGAAGAAGGAAGTCGACAATAATCATTGTTAAATCACCGTCCTTGGATAAATCATCATAGAAATCCAAATGGTTCTCGTTTAAATCCTTTATATATTGAGGGTTTGGAAGCATTATTATAATTTGCATCATCAAAACCAGAATATGTTTCAGGAGGCACAATACAGTGTCCTTGTAAAAAATGTTCTTTGGGAACGTTTGACACATTTGAAAGGGTTGGGGACATATCTTGCGTTTTGGTTTTCAACCAGATTATGTTTTTTGGTATCAAAACAGTGAATGTAGTTCCAGAGAAGATTCGGATAACATGATTCGGGATCCATCATGGTTTCAAATTTTAGTACATGATGTTGTGGGACCATCTGTTCAACAAACTATTACTCAATATGATATTGATTTAACTCATGCGTTGGAACCATCTGAATTTTATGAGTTGTTGAGGTCTGCTAGGGATGAATTATATCCAAGATGCAAGATAAGAAAATTAGAAGTCGTTGAAAAATTTATGGCTGTTAAATCAGATGATGCAATGTCAAATAATTGTTTTGGTCAGATATTTTCTTTGGTTAAAACACTGTTACCGGAAGGAAATTTATTGCCTGAAAATTACTATGAGAGCAAGAGGATGGTTCGTAATCAAGGCCTTAATTATCGGATGATTCATGAATGTCTAATTGATTGAATATTATTTTTTGGTAAAATGATTCGTTAGATATTTTTCCCACATGTGTACAATCGAGGTATAAAGATTCTCAGACAGGGAAGTATGGATCGATTCCAGTAAAACAGTTGAGATATTTCCCCCTTGCACCCAGGTTCCAGTGTTTATTTATGTCTCAGAACACAAATTCAATTACTTCATGGCACAAAACCATGATTTCTACTTATTAAAGCTTGAATCATCCGTTTGATTGTGATTCATTGAAAAGTTTGGACCGTCTTCATCCGTCTTTTTCTTTAGAAGCCTGAACCGTGTGATTGGGTCTTTCTACTGATGGTTTCTGTCCATTTGGTTCTTATGGTAGTCAGTATTCATGTTGGCCTATTTTTATAAATCCATACAATTTACCTCCATGGATGTTGATGAAGGAGCCCTATATCTTTTTGACCTTATTAATTCCAGGACATCTAAAAAAGAATATTGATGTTTATTTGTAACCATTGATTGATGAGTTAAATGCATTGTGGAGTGATGGTGTAAGTATATATGATGTTGCAGTGAAACAAAATTTCATATTAAAATATTCATTGATGTGGACGATTAGTGACTTTCCGATATATGGAATGTTATCTGGTGGGAGCACACAATGTCAAAAATCATGTCTTTGCTGTATGAAAGGCAACAAAGCCTTTTTGCTCGTCAATGGAAAATAAACTTGATATTTTGACTGTCACGACAGATTTATTCTAACAAATCATCCTTTTCAGGGGAACAAATCTCATTTTAGAAAAGGAACAATTGAACAAGATGAAGCTCCAAAAATGATATTAGGTACAGAGTTAAAATTAGTTGTATTTTCATTACCTCCCATCACATTTGGTCCAACAGTAATCCAACATAAAATTCGTGGCTTTTGGAAAGAGCATGATTGGATTAAACAAAGCATTTTTTGGTATCTTCCATGTTGGTCTGATTTGATGGTCCCCCACATGTTGGATTTCATGCATATTTAAAGGAACTGTTTTGATAATATATTTCATACAGTTTCGGATACACCATGTATGACCAAAGTTACTATAAAGGTACGTTTAGATATTACTAAAATTTGCAGGTGACCAGAACTTGTACTATTTGAAAATTTCATATCACATAGGTTAATGATGCCAAAAGTAGCTTATACACTTCCCAAAGAGAGTCACTTACTATTTTGTCAGTGGATTGCAGATTTGAGACTTCCAGATGGCTATGCTTCCAATTTGGGTAGATGTGTTAACAATGATTATATTACCAGATTAAAAGTCATGATTATCATGTTCTAATGGAAAGACATAAGCAGATTGGATTCAAAGGTTGTTTGAATTATAGGATTTGGGATTCGATAATAGAATTATCATAATTTTTTGAGACATTTGTGAAATGAAAACAGATTACGATGTGCTAGGAAAACTGGAAGATGATGTTGCAGTAAAGATATGTAAAATGGAAAAAATCTTTCTGCCAACTTTCTTTGACTAAATGGAATATATGATATAACATTTTCCACATGAAGCTCAATGTGGAGGTCTAGTATAGTTTTGATGGATGTACCCATTCGAGATATGCATCATGAAATTGAAGAAAAAAGTACGTAACAAAGTATCAGTTGAAGGGTCAACTGTCGAAGCTAATTTTCTGGAAGAAATAACTTCTTTCTACTCTCATTATTTTGAATCTCAATATCCCTCCAAAAACAATCGCATGGGAAGAAATTATGGGAATGTTATTGATTAAATGGATAATCAGTTATCATTTTTTAATCAGCAAAATTTTGGTTTCGGTGGAGTTCATGAACAATGGATTTCAAATAATGATCATCAGAGAGCTCATACTTATATTCTACTCAATTGTGAAGAAATGACATCATTGGAACTTTGAGTGATTCTAAAAATTATTCTATAATTTATGTTACAGTATGTAAATTTATTTTATTTGTAGGTTATATGATAATCATATCAAGAAACAAATTCCATAGATTACAGTAGATGCTTTTTAAGAACGCAGACAAAAAAATTCTGAATGGTTTCAAAAACTAGTAATATAAATTATTGATGGTTTAATATCAATTCAATTTATAATTTATCATATTTATAATTGTTTTAAAAAAATTATGGTGTCTAAATATGCTGATAAAATTAATAAGTGACTGTGTATATTGAGTAACCCACAATCCAAAATGGTTAAATCTTATAATTCATATATGGTGAATGGTTTTTCGATTTCATACACGTGCATATAGGGAATCAAACAGAAAAAAATTAATAGTGGAGTTTTCTTGAAAATGTCGCATCACAGAGAAACTGTTGTTGACTTTTATGGCATTTTGGATGAAATTATTGAGTTGTGTTATCTAGAACAGAATTACATAATGATGTTTAAATGTTAGTGGTTGGATACTGAGAGAGGCTTTTATGTTCATCTGACTCATGGAATCATCGATATTAAATATAAATATCTTCTTGCAGTAAATGAACCATTTTTACTAGCTCAATAGGATAATCAAATCTATTATGCCAAGTACTATGCTACTTCAGGAGACTTGAGTGATTCATAGAGCATAATAAAAATGAAATCTCTGGAAAATCAGTTTACTCAAACTAAATGTGGTTCCGCTGAAGTGGAAGGAATTTATATTTTTCACCAGACCACTCAAAATCCATCTTTTTCACAAAGATATGTGAATATCGATGATGGAAGTCCACAATTAAGGATTGATAATGATGAAGATGTTAATGATGTTACAAATTATTTTGAAATGACAAGAGATGATGAAACTAAAACTCATCTAGATATTTATGATGCTGAGGTGGAAGATGAAGACATTGACACTGACAGCTATGAAGATGAGGATGAAGATGGAAATTGACAAAGAAAAATGTTGGTTATAATCATAACTATTATATATCTATATATAATTGTTATTTTCAACTATCTTCTAACAATAATTGTTTTTTGTTTCTCATGGATCCTGATCTATTTCGCGATTTTCATGAGGCTGATCTACCTTTGGATGAGGGGGATTGTGTACCATCTAACCCTCTTCCTTTTGACGGTTCATGGGGTACGCGAAGGGGGCGTGGTCTTGCGTGATTGATGATTCCTGACCCTGTCCCCAAGCGACGTCCACGTCTTGGCTTCGATCCATGCCCACAGAGGTATGGTAACCTGTATATTTTAGTTATCATTCATTAATTTATTTATATATATAATAATTATTTGATTATTTATTCCTATTTCATAGTTTTTCACATGTAGCTATTGGATAGGGGAGCGCTATCCTGTGTAATTATTTTTATCAGCCATGGATGACATGGGAACAAATTCCTGTTGATGTGCAGCTTGACATGTTCAATCATTGGATGGTATGTAAATAAAGAATATTTATTTTCAAATTTAGTTTATTAATACCTTGATATTATAAATTATTTGTAGGGTTTATGGTAACACATTGATGATAGCATGTGTGACGCAATCCACGCAGCATGGAAGGTGTCTATGCATGACTGTTTCCATCATTTTTTTCACAATTTGAGAAGAGCATTCGTTAAGAAAGCAGGAGTGACTGAATTTTATGAGTCTTTTAGATCCCACCGACCAGAGTACATTTCATCTCACATTTGGGATGGATTATGTTTACACTGGTTGGGTGGTGGATTTCCGAGGAGATCTTCAGTGGGATGGTAGAACCGGGAGAGACAGGAGGTGATGCATCGAGTTGGTAGCCATATATTCAGTATGCATGGAGAGCATCTGGTAATTATATTTTTTAAATATTTTATATATCATCAAATATAAACAGTTAATTTTATATTTCTATAGGCAGTCGAGTATACAAATATTACGGAGTTCAACGTTTATCGGAGAATGTATAGTGATCCAGCAACTGGAGAGATTAGAGGTGATCACCAGCGTCAGATTGTGGTATATAATATTTTTTCAATCTGAAAATTAATTGCATATAATATTTTCATCAATTAAATATTAATTGGAACTGATGGAGTCGTACAAGTCTGCAACCACTCAGATATAAGTAGGACGAGACGGCTGAGCAGACTGGTGCCCAACATTTCGATGAGGCGACATGGATGCAGCCGACTCAGTATGGCTTTGAGAAGGGTCGAGTTGTTGGTATCTGCTCTCATGTGACTCCTAGTACTTATTACGGTACCGCTCCTATGTTGTTTCCCACCTATAGAGGAGCTCGTGGAGAGGCATCATCTTCTAACTCATAGTATCAGGAGCATTTGTGATCTCAGTCTGAGCTTATATAGACCTTGCATAAACAAATGAAGAGGTGCATCAAAAACAACAACAACAACAACAACAACACGGGGAGGAGATGCGTTTATGGCAGCAGTGGCATCACGAGATAATGGAGTAAATGCACCATCTAACTCATAGTTTACAAATGGAGTTCCCTCCACCATCTCCTACAGCTCCTCCACCTCCTCCTGAAGACATCCCCCCAGTGATTTGTTTTTTATGTCAAAAACAGTTTGATTGAAGATTTATTGTAATATGAACTATTTACAGTTTCTACCTTTTATATTGGTTCAAATATTGCATAATTTAATTTTTTTTATTTTTAATATTTTATTATTTATTATTATTCTTACTTTTGTTAATATTTATTTACTTTAATAATAATAACATTTTATTTTGTTTATTTTTTTGTAAATATTGAGAATGGTAATTATTTTTTATTTTTTTAATTATTTTAATAAAATTAATATTAAATTTTTTATTAACCATATTTTTATTAAATATATTATATATTATTTTATTTTTTAATGTTTGTTAATTTTAGTAATAATAATAATTTTTTTTATAATTTTAATAATATTAATATAATTTTTTCATTAATCATAATTTTATTAAATATTTTTTTTTATTATATTTAGTATTTGCGATGGGAACTTTTGCGACGAGATCCCATCGCAAAAAATTGAAATATAATTTTTTTTTAATAGTTGTTGCGACGGGACGACATGCCCGTCGTAAATACCATTTTCTACGGGCCAATCGCTAAAGGTTTATATATATAATGTATATAATCAGATGATTATTTGCGACTGGAGAGTTCCCTGTCGAAAATAGTATTGGCGATGAGCCTGTAGAGAAAGGTTTATTTATATATAATGTATATAATATGAGGATTATTCATGAAGAGAACATTTCCCATTGGAAATATTATTTATTATGATGGTCCCATCGCAAAAAAAAATACTTGCGATGTTGTTTTCTGCAACGACCTATTTGCGATGGGGCCCTGTCCCAAAAGCCTATTTGCGATGAGATCTCGTCGCAAATACATTTAACTCCTGCAGTGTTAGTCTCCCAAACTAGCATCATCTCTCAATATTTTTATGACCACATCAACTAGAGAATATGCACTTACCTATCAAATAGAAACCTCATTGGATGAAGAGATTCTTTTTTGAAATACTAATTTTATTCACATAACCTACCCATTCTCCAATTATTAATACACATATGAACCCATGTTACCAAAACTGTAATTGGGGGCCAATGGGAAATTTATCACATGATGAGTAACCAGTGAAAAATGTAGTTAGGAATGAGCCCAATATCTCAACCACTTCTCTAAAAATTTATATTATATGGATGAGACACATGGAAAAGAGGTTTAATGAGCTCAATGGGACCTTTTTCACTCCATGAATTCCTCCAATAATCATCAAGGGCCAATTTTTTTAGATTCCCAATTAGTTGGTTTGTAACTATTTGATATATCTAGAAGTGTTGGCACAACTTCCCTCCACACACATCCAATAATAGATAATCCATCAGCTTCCATAAAAGAAATAGATTCATCAAATATAGGATCATCATCCCCAATAGAATATACTGATGAGAAACCCTATATAGGGAATAATATATCACTATAGTATAAGTATAAATTTTTTAAATAGTCTATATCACTATAGGATAATTTTTAAATATCGGATTCTATCTATCATTCAAAAATAACATAGAGAGGGATTTATTGAAGAACTGTATAGTCCATAATATTTTTAAGCATCAGTATCTATGGTGGATGTATATTATAAATTAACATCTCTAAAATACAGTCTTACCACCATCACATTCAAAGAGAATTTTTGATAAGATTCCATCATAGGAAATATAAAATCACTATTACCCTAAGGAAAGTTCAATAAAATCAAATTTTTATATCCTTGAATAAAAAATGGATATGGTATTACACTCAAATCATTTCAAACCCTTCGACACTTAGGATATATTAAGGATTATTTATCTCTTATAAGGGTGAAAATCAAAGAGTGTGATTAGGTAACATAAAATCCACTCTGAAAAAAGAACAAATTCATAGAACATGTGACTAATGATGAGGTCATAGTCATCCAATATGACATAACATAATATTAAGAATTATTTATACCCTGGATTCATTGTAATAGATATGTTCCTCTAATGTTACATCAATGATTTATGTACTTCATTGATAGAAAATATATCATGTTCCATAGTGATTGGATAATGAATAAATCATATGCTTCCCATTTTTCTATGATTTGTTTCAAAATGTGATAACGAAATTAGAAAATGAAAAAATAGAGATGTGTTTTGATTCATCTAACGTCTTAGGAACCACCACTTTTCTCCTTAGACCATATGTCGAATTGACTATGTTCCCCCTATAAAACTACTCAATGTGTTTTATTCTAAGGTAAATGTACATCAAAAATAATAAAATTATAAACCATATATATATATATATATAATAATGATATTTCAAGATTATTTATTCCTATTTAATGATATAAAAATCAATTACCCGTTTGGATTATAAGAATATATTTTACAATTGTTGAAAATATTAAATTATCTAATTAAATATTCAATAACTATGGACATTAATACATAATATTTTCTTCATAACAATATAGATGAAACAAAGAATACCTTAAATTATCATAATTATGAAACTTATTATTTGGATCCATAGGATAGAATGGGATTCATCATCTCCATTTATAGTTATAGAGACACTCATATTTTTTCTAATAGTCTTGAGGATAATTATTTTTAACTAATGATTTTGGAAATATAATTTGTCCTAAAAAAATTCCATCCACTATTTTAGGAGTGAATCTTAACAGCCATTGGAGAGATCAGTTAGGTAAACATGGGATTATAAAATTACCCATGTATAATTATTACTAGTATTATTATGACTCTAGAATGATAATAACTAATATATTTTACATTTAATTATATAAAAAAATGCTTTTTGGACCTTAATGTGGAAACCCCTCACTTGGTCCTTTGAGAAAACCATTACGACATCAAACAAGCATCTAGGATAATGAATCTAAGACATATGACCAATGTGAAGTGAAAGTAAAAAAATATTATAATATTAATAATTAGTTTTGAGTTTTAATACCTATAATGGATATACAAGATCAATATCATTAAAAAATATGAATGGGAATAGAGGGGTATATAACAATTTTATGAACCTCAATGAAGACAATCTAAAATATTGTATCATATTTATTACTATGAAACTCATTCCTGATCAAACTACTCGATTAACATACTAGTATGTTATGGATAGTAACTCAATAAACAAGTTGATCAACATGACCCCTATTAATTTGTAAGGAATATATTTTAGAGAACCCCATGGGATATTTTACTACTAATTCATGCCCTTTGGATTGAATAAAACATAAACCACATTCCAATGAGAAATACATCAAAAATTTAATCCCATTTGGGATAAATAATAGTTTTTTATTTAGAAAACATAGTGTATAAATCCTAGTAGTATTCTAACCATCATATTATCTGTCAAATTAAATCTAGAATATTATATTAGGACAAGTGAATATGAACCCTATAATGTTTTCATTAAGGGTAAACATTTGAAAAATATATAGAATCATCATATAAAAGTATGAAATCATGATCAAAATTGAGAGGACCACTTTGATCCTCGCTATATAAACTTTAGTAAACACTTTTTAGATTATTGTTTTTAGGGATTCCTTAATTATTTTAGGGATTCCATTTATATCAAGGGTGAAAAATGACCCCCCTTCACTATGTTAATAATTAAGGGAGTATCCAACCATCAGGATGAATATTTCTTGGAAGACATAGAGAAACTCATGAAATATACTCTACACTAAAAATAATAATTACACTAGTTTAAGGGAAGATAATTTATTATATAGAAGGTTAATTAGGATCCCATATCACATAGAATAATTTAGGTAGTAATGAGAATAATCTATATTATCTTAGAAATACTACTCTATATACTGATACATTCTATTCTATTATATAGAATTACTTCCTTGATATTTACATGATAGTAAAAAAGACATACATCTACTCACAACACCGTGAAATTGGTGTGGTGTCCTATATATACCCTACCAAGTATATCTTAATCGTCATTATATTAACATGGTATTTTTACCAATTGGTAATTAGTGTGCTGAAATACATCATCCCATCCATATCACAAAATGTAATTAAATTATTATATCTATTCAATTTTCTTAAGAAGTATCCTACACTAAAAAATGAATTACGAAATGATCAACTAGAAAAATGGGTTTTCTTTACCCATAAAACTCCATGAATATGGTATATTTATTTTTATGTATCCTCTAATATCCCAATTAATAAATGTATTTAATTCCCAATGCTCAATTTGTTTTTCCTTGATATTTTATTTATTTCCCTAACCAATAAAATTAATCCATACTCCATCAAACTGTCTAATATCCACACCAACAATGGGGTAGAAAACCAATCCCATATTACTAGAATAGATCTATCCCAATATATGAAAATATCTAATCTGAATTTTAAGAGAGACTCATTTTTAGTGATCAATAAGATCGATGGTGAATAGAGAAATAAAAAGATATGTTTAACATAACATTATCTATATAATAGAATTAATTGTGGAATTCTCTTTTTGAGTGAATGTTGCATCACATACCACATTAATATAATTCCCATGGGGAGTAATTTAATAAAGAATCTATATCCCAAGAAAAACCTAACCATGCTGGTGATATATATTACATCCCACATTAAAGGGAATTTTACATAGTCACCATTAGAGATATGGAGGAAATCTATCATAAATTTTATCCCCTAAGAATCAACTATTAAATATAAATTAAGGGGTAGATTATACCCTCAATAGGATACCTATGATACTTTTCCATCCCATAATATTGATCCTAAAAGGAATAGAATCAATGCATGGTAGAACAATTTGGCCTTTTTGGTGGTATAAGTGAACATGCCGCCATCTCTTAATGCATATTTGATGGATTACTATTCTAATTCACTATAAAAGGACAAAAACTCTCCAAAATGAATGAATAATATATGAGAACTTGTTGAACCCTTCTCTATAGAAACATTTTATCACACAAAATTATGATTCTTGAAAATTTATGGTTAGTGAGAAAACAAGATTTTATTTCATTTTAAACGATGATTCACAGTTATAAAATATATTCACACTGAATGAATCATCAGCTAGGGTGGATTCACTTATCCAAATATTCATAGCTAATTACAATATAGGGAATTCATGTCCTGGGGTTGTATCCCCATATACAATTATGATAATTCCCCACCAAATGGTATAATTTCATACCCATCATGGATATTATGATGAAGAATATTTTCAATATCATCTATTCCAAAATCCATAGAAATATTCAATGACTGTCATACAATATTGACAGAATAACACCAACAAATTTTCCTCTGAGTGTAAAAGGATTTAACATGAGTAAAATTATATCTATATATCTTCATATCATGATAATTTTGGGGAAAATTTGAATAGCGAGTATTTTAAAAACACACTATATAATATACTCCATAAATGGTAGACAATGGGAGGATGTCTTAGAAAAAGAAAAATATTCCATCCTTAGGGCACTGTCACAGCACAACCCACATCGTGACACATAAGACACAATTTTTTATTCTCCATGGAATAGTTGTAATTTTTAGAATAAAATACTAAATTTAATAACATAAATCACTATTTTTGGTCAACTATTATAATATCTGTATTCATAGGGGGGCTTGATTAGATAAAATACATGATTATAATATGTTTCCAGAATGTTTAAAACATATATTTCCATCATAATCAATTTTCATGATGCCTCCACATGATGGTATTAATTATCTCATTCCATAAATAAGAGTTTTAAGTGTTCTCACTACAAGATGATACTTGGGAATAGTTTTCTAAAGATTGTGCCAATGTGATATGGAACATACAAAATAAAAAATTAATATTCAAACTGAGAAAACTTTTGTTCCATGATGGATGGGTAATACATAACCCCCAACTAATCATGGTATACCAAGAAGTAATTAGAATAATTAGAACATGTGAAAATTTAATGTAAGAATGTCATTAAACTCAAAAACACCCATGTCCTAGAAATTGTACATCTATAATCATAACACAAATATCTTGGAAATGAAACTTTAAAATCCATAGATTTCATTCCCCTCCACATGATATTAAAATGAATGACATGGTTTAAATCATGTGAGTATAACAACTACACAAAGAAGGACATCTGAAGGGAACCACTAAATATATTATACCAAGATCCCTGTAAATATTTTTCTCATATTACCATTGTTAATAAATGTTTTATTGGGTTTAATTTATCATAAAAAATATATTTGTATTACCATACCTTTTTTATCAATGTTATTTATAAAAGCTATCCTTGGCTATCTCTAGTATCAAGGATCAAAATGAAATTGAATAAAATAATCCTCCCCCATAAGTGAGATTGATCAATAGGGGGTCTTTTCTTTTAATGAAACTCTGTGTGTATTGATTCACATTAATTGAGGATACATAGTAATGTTGAGTTCTTATACTCTATGACCAACCATAATAATTAAATAGAATATGCGATAATCTATCCACATTTATAGAACAATTCAAAACTCAACTACCTTGTCTCGATTCCAAACCCTTCACTTGATTATTTAGGTGATATAATTTAATCTTCATGATGAAAATGTTCTTAGAAATCACATATGGAATACAAACATGAATAACCAATAATATATCCCTATGTAAAGGCCTTAAATAGAATAAAACCCATTTCATAGTCACATGATGTTATCCTACAAGACATTATCCTTACTATACGATGTTAAACAACACAATCATTTTCAATGATTCATTATAATAAATTTTGAGTTTTTATATACAACGTACATTACGAAATAAAAATCAAATAGAAAAATTATATGTGGTTTATTACAACCCAATATAACAAATAATTCCATATTGAAGACTTTGTAACTAGGTTTATTGAACATTAATTCCTCATATTCCTTTCATATGAGCTAAATAAATTAATGGTTGACATCTTTTGATGAGGTAATTGTGTGATTGGTTCACACCACTATAGTATTTATTGAGACAACCAGGTAATCTATCATAGCCATTTCCACTACATCATGCACAAAATATAACTTGTAATCCCTCATTTTGTAGGGGTTTCTCAACATAGTATGTTTGGATATATTCCTTCATATTTATGAACCTGTTTCAAAATAATATTCACCTTCACCTATTTATGAAACTGATTATTATAGGGGATAGCAATTAAAAAACTTAAATGTTTCATTATTCAACCTCATAAATGTATACAATGTAATTCACATGTCCCTTAATTTATTTTTGTAAAAGTGAAAAAAAATTCAAACCATTATTGGGTTCAATAAAACCTGGCTCAAGACCCATCCTATAGCATATCTCTTAGGGAATTCCTGATCCTAATCAGGTGGAAACAAGTTCTTAATCATCAATGAACTCCATTGGGAATTTTTTTTATCCTATTAATAATGATCATTTTGCATATCCAATAATTGTTAATCATTTACACAATAAATTATAATAATCACCAATAATAAGGCTATAAAAAGTTTCATATATGTGGCATGTGTTTATGAAAATACTAATATATATAAAAATACAGAGAGGACCAATAAATGGAAAACAATCCTCATCGAGACATAAGGACCATGCCCCCCAATAAAACAACCACCACCTATCCATAAATGTATAGTAACTATGATAGGTATCCACTCCCCCCAAATGTGTTTTTTCGTTACATGATCTATAAAAAACATGGTCCATATGTACCTTGAGGTATATACAGTGTGTTACCTCACATTCCTAGATGGATCCTAATATGTGTTCCATGTATATCAATTTTATGATAAATAAATATTGTAGTATTAAATTAATTTAAACAATTTGGATTGAAAATAATATATTTCTTCACAAACTATGTTGTAGATTAAAGAGAAACAAAAAATGATAAAAAATATCATAAGGCCCAGGAAATATTCCTCAGTAACTATTTCGTTGGGGTTATAATAACAAAAAATCATGGTGATCATTCTTATTAAGATACCATCACACACATAACCCATTAGAGGGAATTAACCCACGTTCTAATAGTAATAATACATTTAACATCATTTATTTGTTTTTTCCTCAATGTTTTTCTTGTCAAACACGAACACGGCCATACAGACTCACCAAGATACACATCCTACCCAAGTCACATATATTCCTAGGTCCCAACTAATATATTCCATTTTCAAACCAATAGAATTTCTTTTCACCATACACCAACTATTTACAAATTAAGAGTACCATTTCCAACTACTTTCCAAGGTTTTAATCCATTTAAAAATACCATGAAACACATATTAATTTAAAAACACTCATTATCACACACAGACAAAATTTAGAATACATTTAGATATAGTGTAAAAACAATTAAATCATTATATAATAACACAAAATGGAACCACCTACCATTATTCTTGAAACCACCAATAATAGACTTATAACGATAAGAAAAGATATGAAGAGATCCTACAAAATCAATAAAACACCATCAACATAAAAATTGTATAAAAAATTATATATAACACACTCTTGGTCTCAAATTATACCAGAGAGAAGGAAACCAAAGAGATATGGGTGAATAAAGAAGGAAAACAACGAGGAGGAACTTTTGTTGGGTTTCCTTGATGATCAAATCCTAAATAGCTAATGAATTAAATCCAAGAAGAATTATAGGAGATGAAATGTGTAACAAGGGATAGGTTCGATGAATTGAATAAATAAGGGGTGTAATGTATTAAAATCATTGAGGGGAAACAATATAATTTCAAAATATATAAAAACTATAAAGGCCAAATGGTTCCCTACGCGTTATTCCAAACCATTATCCAACTATGAAAGCTCTTTATTCATGACACATTATGACCAAAAATATTTATAGACTAAGGTTTCACAAACCATTAGTATACCCATGTCATCACTAAAATACCTCTAACTTGGTTTCATTATTTCATGGTCTAGCACTTGAGTTCTAAAATCATTTCACCACCCTTTTCCTTCCAAAAGTCAATTTTTCATGGATAAATATCCAATGTTGAAAATTATAAGAACATCAAAAAATATTCCTTGAAAGTAACACATTGGGTGTGAAAATTCTCTCCATAATAAAACACTTTTCCATTATAAATTCAAATAATAAATTTATCATTGAACAAGTGTGGGTAATTCTCCTCCAAATAAGATATTCATTCTCATGTATTATTCTCCTCATTCATATTCATCCATTGGACCCAAAAAAAATCTTATATTTCCCAAAAATAAATTTACCCTTAGAATCTAAAATTTGAAATGGATTCTCGATCATAGATAAATCATGATCCATCTATTGATTTTCCCATCCCATCCCATAAAAATGTTTTGAGTTAATGATTTTCGCCTATTCGACAAATAAAGGATCACGAATCAACATCAACATTAAAGGTAACAAAAAATGTTATTCCACCATAATTTTTATGTAATTAATATAAAATGGTTCAATAAAACCCAGTAACATCTTCCCTTTAATCTTAATATGGTGATTACCCCAATGAGGTGTCAAATTTAAATACTGATTATCACCATCTGGGAATTCATAAAATTTATTTTAATGATTTTTATCAGACATATATAACCCTTTATATATAATCATATGATTGACAATGTTATAAATCATTATATTTTTCTCCTATATGATTCCTAGAAACACTATGGATGTTTCTCATACATGCATCCAATGTAGTAGTGACTTACATGGGTTTCCATATAACTATAAGAAAGGCATCCATTCTAATCATGTACTGAAAATGTTTAGTATAAAAAAATTCCATAATTCCATCAGGGTTTTACCTTGACATATTATAGTATAAATTAATCTATGAAACATGTATTCTAAAATATGGTCTCTCACTCTTTTTCCATCCATTTTTGGATGGTATACTTAGCTAGGCTCGGATGAAAATTTCTTTTACTTAAGGATTACTTCTCAAAATCAATAGGAAAATAGTTTTCCCAGACATAAATGAAAAAATATAATACATTATGTGTCATCATGAACTCATCGATACACAACATTAATAGTTCCTGCACATTAGCAGTTATCTTGGTCTGGATAATGTTTGTGGATTCGGTCAGATGATAAATCACAACCAAAATCACATTCCTTTCCTTGGGTGTATAAGTTAACCCGAGAAGGAAATCCATGGATACCTCACCCTAATACTAGGTATGAATAATAATATGATAAATTAATCATGATGATTTATTTGGATAATTTATGTGATTAATATTATTATAAAATCAGTATTAAAATTTAATTATATCCCTCCTTCTAACTAGAAACCATAACCTGTATTGTGCAACATAAAACCACATTGTTGAACTATGTACATCGCACAATAAATGATGAAAATCCAGAAATTCCACCTTACCCAATGATGTTAACTCATTGAAAATACCTTGAATAATATAATATCTTCATAAAACAATTTCCAGTCACTTGGAACCCCCTAATACACTTTTCTGAAACTAGGTTTATCAATAGAATAACTTAATCTTGATACTAATCTTCAAAATTCAACACTAGAAGGGAGGGTGTCAATTGTATTCTATATAAACACATAACACATTTATGAACATTATTTTCAGGTCTATTTATGTGAATAGGGGCATTAAAACTTGATATTAATTTAACTTCTTTATAGATTGTGTCAACACCATCCAACATAAGGCATCAATGAAGAGAATATATAGGGCATGGAATGGTAAATTCATCTCATGTAACATGAATTAAAAATATCCATACACCCCCACATTTTCACCCATCCTAAGAATGCATCCCCAAAAATACATGAAACATCATAAAAGACCACTTCACCCAATCATGTCTCAGGTGAGACCATTATAGGAATGGGGGTTTACTATTAGTTATACTATTCAAATGATTTTATGAATTCTAGACTCTAAAAGGACATTACACATTTCTTTTTGAGATGTTTCATCAATTTGTAAATTAATGTGAATTCCCTAAAACCCCACATGTAATAACATTCCATGCCTTAAAAACATAAAATCATTGATTCATTTTTCAGTTCCTACCAAATTAACAAAACCATATAATTTTTCGGGTAATCTAATCCCAATTTTTCATGGTCACATATCCCCGAAACAACAATTCCTTGGTCTATAAATAAACATAGGTAACATTTCATAAATATTATGGTATCAAAATGTTCTCATTATAATCCTTAACTTCATATATTCTCTACATCCGATATTGAATAACCCAAAATTTCTTCTCTAACCACTTTGTACAATGTGTCATTGTAACTACTGTACACTCAGTTAATGAGAAACATGAAAACAGTATACCAACATTTCATTCCAAAATTTATTACAAAATAAAAAAATCCACACTATATTTAGAAATTGGACTTAATAAATTAAACTTTTATCACCATGTACTGATGTTATTTTGAAAAATGATCTATATTTTAAAAACCATCAATATTATTTGATATTAATAAATATATCACTAATATGTTAAAATTTGAATTTATTATTGACGATATCCCTATTAGTTTTATGGTAGACTATAAAAATATGAATGGATTCCCAATATTTCTATATAAAATATAAATATACCAGTTGCTGAAGAGATACAGTGGTGAATAAACAATTTGGATTCAAAATCATATAGTTGTATCATTAAATCCCTAAACTATGTGGGGGTGATATAATTTTAGGTAATATATATATGTTGTGGTTATAACACAAAATAAATGGTGAATTATAAATCCCATTTTTCAGATAGTCTTGAAAATATATCAATAAATGCCCTATGAAAGACATCCACCCTGGATGGTAGACAACTCTATGAGAAATTCGCATTACCCTATGACATGAAGGAAAATATTAAAGGAAATATAATATATTTATATGGATATGGATTTCCATCACATCATTAACACATTACATATTATCTAATAAAAACATGAGTGATCACATCATGGATTTTAAAATTTACCCACTGATGCTAAAAAATTTGCGTGGTCCATAAAAAGCATTATATTATCCATCTCAGTGACCACATAAATGATATACACCCTAGGACTAAAAATACCATTTCTGATCAACATGTGATAATAAACAGATGGTGTGACTAAGAAACCTATCTCCTTCCACATTCCTAGTGGTTTAGAAAACATCATAGAATAACATATTAGATCAGTCATGAGTTTCAATAAATCAACAAGTTAATAAAAAAGTTTCAACAGATAATCAAATATTTTGAAAAAAGAAATTTCCATGGATGATGAAATATGAATAAAACCACCAATAGTTATAGTTATAAGATCCTATTGCACTATTTAATAATCTATTATTCATATTTAATCACATCTCTCTATGACTATGGTAAATTACTAAATTAAAAGTCTTCTGTAAAATGAATCATTCATAAAAATGATCTCAACATTCAATGACATCCACCATAATGAGACTTTGTAGGTATGTATGGATCATATGGTTCCAAATTTTATTAAGTACATTTATATCCTACAACACTCATATAAGAATGGGTAACCGTAAAACACTTTACTAAATGTGGAATGATTCCATAATTATAGAAATACCTATAGTTAGGTCGGGTAAATGAACCAAATCAACCTTGATCTCCAATACAAGTGGAACACATGTGATCCATCACCTATATCTTTTAATAATGATGGTCAATGTGGATACCCAAAGATAATACCACCAGTCATTCCCAACTAATCACATTTCCTCTTTTATAAATATACCATTCCCACTCTATATCGACATTAGATACATCCAAAATAATCCTAACATACTATCATAGAAGATCTCCACCATTATAGTTTAGTTAACCACCACCATATAGGTATTTATCTTAAAGATGATGAAATTATATTAAATTTATATCCATGAACCAATTTTGAAATTCTGAGTCTTTAAAATATCAATGGAACATTATTGTGGGTAATGTTCATTAGAAATGCAATACTGATAACATACTCTATCACAAAAAAATATCGCTAATAGATTTAAAACCATTATTATAACTTGGAGAGATACAATGAATCAATTAATTACTAAAATGTAAATATGGTATTGAATTCCTTTCTTCCCATTATCGCATTATTCATATCCAGTACTTCACACTTACATTGCATATGGTTGAGGCTTTCTGAGATAAGTACTGTAAATTTTTTAAGAATGGACTCAATATTCATGAGAATCCCAAATATCCAATAAATATTACGCACATAGTGTTCTTTATTATTGGTATCGATTATTCAACGGATGGAGGTGGAATTTTTCTAAAGAATATTGTGATCCATTTCCCACTCTTTGATAGTTTTTTCTTCCTTAGACTTAGTAGAACCTATGTTTTCTCCGTAATCTATTTACCGAAAAACAAAAAATAGAGCCTCAACAAATCTATGGTCATAATGTGACTAAAAGAACACTCAATATTCATATAATTGTTTTAAATAATTTATTCGTGGTGGAATATTTCTACAGAAGTATAATAAAAAATGATAGAATCCATCAATATATCAACCCATGAGGAAGAAAATAAACCGCATGATAAAATCCCAATGAGATCATAATAATAACATTATAACTGAAGGAACAATTATAACCACCCCTACATACATTTTAGGCATTCCTAGTATACTTCCCATGAATTAAAACTTATATATGATTCAAATGAAAGAATTGATATTCGATGGTATCCTAAGGCTGGTCTTGTGGATTTTTGGCTAAACTCCCCACTTTTAACCAGAACCTGAATCTCTGAAAATCGTTTCGCTTATTAATAAAAAAAATCAAAAATAAAAATACCATATGAAAATATAAAACCATATATAATTCCACATTATTATAAACTATCCTAGGATTCCATCCAAATGAACATATTAATTAGCCCATGAGTTTTCCCAAATGGTGTTCTTGACCCACACATGAAGAAACTAGTTTGTAAGAATTGTAGAATTCCAATAGAAATTATAATTCCAATTCAAATAAATAATAATATCCATATCCAATATCAATTAATAATTTATACAAAAAATAATAAAAATCATCCACAATGTCTTTATAGAAATGTTTTATATACATTTAATGAGTGAAATTTATATTTATAATGAAAAATAAAATCATCAAAATTTGGTGGCGAATAAATTAAACTCATGAATCCTAATTAAAAAAGGAAAATAAATTTTCATTAAAACACCACAACATTTACCCAAAATTATAAAATCAAAAAAATGTATCCACCACAGCAAAATATTTCCAAATAATTACCAGAACTTGAAAAAAGAATCTCTATATATTTCTAATGGGCATCTGTAGAGTGTGATCTCAATTACCATATAGGATCATTCATGATGATACATGCATACCTATTATAAGTTAAATAAAAACTGAAATTTAAAAAGAATTTAAAATGTATGTTTTTATTAAATTCATTAGTTTTACAAAGGAAGTATAAGATTTAATCGTAACTAAACATTGGTAAAAACACCACATAAAAACCATTTACATACCATAAGTAACTAATCTAGTGTTGGTATAGGTGCAATATATCTTGATGATCAATAATAAAATTATTTATTCCCATTCATGATCTAAAGGAGGGGTGCATAGAAAGTCCAATTGTAGTAGTCCATGTCACATTTTTTTGATATTTTTTCATTATAGGGCTTCAGGTAAGACTAGGGAAAGGATATTCTACATCGTAAAGATACGTTTCCTTCCCTTACTTCATAGGGAATCATGGTTCACATGTTCAATGTTCAATTTTCAAACAAAACCAATCACCTTTCAATAAAAACCATGTCATGAAAATATAGGAATACCATTCCAATCTATTTTCATAGGGGATAAAAAAATTCAAATGGTTTACACACTCTAATACATTAGTAATTTCCAATATTCACACACATCTAATATTTATTAAAAATTCTGATAAAATGTAAATCATAGTTTGATAATAATATTATTTCACATCATGGATCTACTGACCTTTATTCATGGAACCACATATAGATAGTTTATGTCTGCAGTCCAAGACATGAGGAGATCCAAAATAAAAAACAACACACAACCTAAATCAAAACGAATGGAAATAAAATTAAATCCAACCTTGTATAATTTACTATGAACACTGGATAGAAGGAAACAAAAAATTGATAGATAATAATATAAAGAGAATGTATAGAAGGAACATAATTGGTGTTTCCTTGATGATCTAAGAAAAAATAAACATATAATTGAACACTTGTGTTTGGTGGAGGATATGAGGTGCATACCATAGGTTAGGTATGTCTAATGTCTAAAATGAGTGGGTAAAATGAGTTATAATTAGGGAGGATAAAAACTAGAATATCAAACTATTTATATACATTTATGGATGAAATATCTTGGATTTATGGTTTCATAAATAGTGTGCCTAACCATGTAGGTGTTGTACTTCCTCTAAAAAGTCCTCGCTATTTTTTGGGTTAAGAAAATTGTTTTTAGTTATCGTGTGGCATATATGTTCTAATATATATATACCCCAAACCTAAATATTTAAATGAAAACAAACATAAATTATATAGAAAAAATGAATGATCAAAATATAAATATAAAATACCTTCATTCAACACACTATGTGTTACAATACATGTTTCTCATTCACTGTATATGTGCAATATTGTGAATAAAATGTCCATTTCATGATATATGAGTTTCTTTATTCTTATTAACGAAATATACATGGTTACATTATAGTCCGATAATCTTGATCCCAATTTCAACGTCCTAAATAATTTTTTTCATGAATACCTTTAATATTTTTTAGATATATATATGGTAACCTATTTATTACAATGAACTATTAGTTGGAACAAATCCTTTGTCTTCTTTGGGAAACACATCCCCCCCAGCAGAAAAAACCACATCACTAATTTCTTAGGAATCAAAGAAGGCTCCTATCCATTTACTTACTTAGGTGTCACTATCTTATGGGGTAAGCCAAAATCAAGAAATTTTCCCAAAATTGTGGATCAAATGATCAAACAACTCTCTTCTTGGAAAGGTAAATCACTTTATATGGATGGCAGGGTTTGTCTTGTCAAGTCTACCATTGTTTCCAAGATGGTTTACTCAATGATGGTTTACAAGTGTCCCACCTGTCTTCTTATGTGAATCAAAACATGCATTAAAAAAAATTTCTGGATTGGTAGTACGATTGAAAGAAAAGTTGTCCCCATACCTTGGGTCATTTGTTGTAAACCAATGGATAGGGCTGGTCTTGGTATTAAGAACCTTAAGCTTTTTAATGAAGCTCTTCAAGCTAGAATGACCTGGAATATTATTCATAGTAACTCTGATTCCTTGTATTCTCTTAGAAAAATATTTGTTAATAAACTTCGGAATGGTAATTTTGGTTAGATTACTTCTTCCACTTGGCCTTCCATTAGACATTATTTCCTTACTATCATGAACAATGCTAGATGGATAGTTAGCGTTGATTCCTCTTTGAACTTCTGGCTGGACAATTGGACTGGTACCCCTTTAATATCTATGCTTACGTCCACCACTAGTTTTGTTAACACAACTTCTACTATTCATGATGTTGTTAACTCCCATGACATCATCCTTCCAGACCACATCAGTCACATAATTGACAATTATCATTTTTCTGATACTGATGATTTCCTTATTTGGGAACCTGCCTTTAATGGTGTCCTAGATTCTAAAAGTTTCTATAATAATATCTTCAGTAACTCTAATTCCAACTTTATCTGGGTGAAAGCCTTTAACAAACCTTGGATCAAACCCTCAATATTTACTCTAATTTTCCGTCTTGATCGTAATAGGATCCCCACTGATGTGTGTCTCCAATCTTTTGGGATTACTCTTTGCTCTAGATGTCATCTTTGTAACCAACATCGTGAAGATGCTAACCATTTTTTCTTATCTTGTGCTACATCTGCTGCTCTTTGGAATTACATTTCTGAAATTTTAGGTTGCAGATGGTCTCTTATTGATTGTATTATCTCCCATCTTCATCTTTGTGTGATTTCGGATTCTTCTAAGAAAATCTTGAATCTTTTTCTGGCTGCAGTCGCTGAGCTCTTGCATGTGATCTGGTATGACAGAAATGATTTTATTCATAATAACTACTCGTTTAATCTCAATGCAGGTAAAATTTGTATTCTCATTACTATAAAGGATATTGACTCTCTTCAGAAGGATCATTGTGACAACTCTATTGGTGATTTTGAGATCCTTCGTCGGCTTAGAATTGCTGGCTCTTATAGGCTACCTCGTCGCACCTTTGAGGTCTTTCGGCAAGCCCCGCTGCCAGGATGGATTAAAGTGATTGATGACGGCGCTTCTAGAGGTAATCTGGGTCCAGCAGGCTATGGTTCCATCTTCAGAGACTCGCATGGAAGATGCCTTGGCTACTTCTTTGGTGGTTGTGGCACGTCCTCGGCTCTGGAAGAGGAAATGTTGGGAGTCATTCATGCGGTGGACTTTTCCATGCAGAGGGGTTGGAACAACCTCTGGATTGAATGTGATTCAACCATTATTGTTCAAGCTATCTGGAAGGGCGTGGTGCACCTCTCTTGGCCGCTCACTTCTCGATGGATGAAATGTCTTACATCGATCAAGAACCTCAACTACATTGCCACTCATGTGTTCTGCGAAGTGAACATGGTTACCAATAGTCTCACTAACAAGGCGGTACATCAGGCCAATACTTGGTTGGATCTATTTCCTGATGATTTGCTCCCTTTATTTAATAAGGATTGTAATAAGATTCAGTATTTCAGACCTTTTTAACTCCTTTACATTTATGCAATAAATTGTTCCTTGGTCTTTGACTGAGGCACCAGCTCTTAAAAATATATATTTATATATTTAATTCTTACCCTTCAAGATATGATGTGATTATATAGTATATTTTCATAGATAAATCCATAAGATCAATGTAATCATTATAATGTATGGTGGTTGGTATGTATCAAAAATATTTAACCATATATAGATGAAAGGTTGTGAAGCTTCTCTCATATGTTAATACATCTCCTAGTAAGAGATATGATCATATTCATAATATATTAATATCACGAACATGGAAGGTAGAGACTGTACATTTTTCTGAGAAAAAAAATTCCCCCTTTACCTAAATATGAGTTTTTTATGGTTAAGGGATGTTTAATTCAATTAGAACCAATAGATTAGCTCCACTCAATTTAGTATATGTAGTTACACCAGTATTAAATTAATTTTTCATATAAATAATAAATAAAATAAATATATTCTATTATTTTTCTCAGAATAAAAGATGAATATCTGGGTTAGAGGATGGGAGAATTGATTTTTACAAATACATGTGTCTACATTAAAAAAGAAAATAAATTAAAATATAGTATTTTTCATTACTGTATGGGTATGTAGAGCATTAATAATGAGACACACTATAATGTTAAAATATACTTATGTTTTATCATATAATATAAATATAAATATTGCGGATATTTTCCTCAAAGAATTACCTATGGATTGATTCCTATTAGTGGAGGATATGTAGTGAAACCCATGTATCTGATCTAAAAACTAAAAAACATTCCTATAACCACACCCACACAAATTAGTGATTAAATCATTATGATAACACCACCATCCAATTATGGTACTACACTCTGGATGGGAATCATTCCTTTGAACTATAAATGAGACGCAATTATTTATAGGGGTATCATGAATATTGTTTTGGACAAATAAAAATAATTTTCACACAATGTTTGAGTATTAATTAGTGAGATTAGAAATATATGAACAACATGTTCCATGATTCATATATCTATATGGTACACAGTAACAACTATATACTATTCATGGGACTAACCGTAATCTCAAATAAACAATATCCATTTACCTCTCTATATGATCCATATATATACATACGGTTTTTATTTAAGATTAATTCGATATTTCTATTTAAAACCCTAATTTGGAGCATGGAAACCATAGATGTATTATTCCACAATGATTACAATTCCCCCAACTGACCATAGTTCCATTTATATTATAGTTTAATAAATGGTTTTTTAAAATTTCCCATCACCTTGATGGTTTTCTTATACTATATACCAAATATAAATTCATGATAAATAATAAAAGATAAGATTTACCCTTCCTATGATTGATCAATACATATGGAATACTCTTCATGACGAGTCCTCAAATTTATAGAAAAATAATATGGTTAGATATACTCAATATTTCATGATTCATTCATCAAGATCCCATAAAGATCCCTATGTTGGTTAATTTTCAATGAAAACTTATATCCCATACCGATAATGACCCACAAATGTTTAGAGGAATGAGACAACCATTTCTATGTGTGTGGTAGTATTATATGCAATGATAATAAAAATTCCATATTGAAATACCTTAAATTAGTCAATAATTCTAAAGTAACAATTAATTAATGTAATACTATGTGTTATATAGATTTATTAAATGATTTTTTAATAACATTCATGTATGCTAAATTAATCCCCATAATATGGCTATTTATCTATATCTAGGTGTGTAGATAAAGGTTACCTCACATTTCACCCATGAGGAATAATATTAAAAAAAGATTTATATGGTCCCTATTAGATATACAAAGAAAATTGAACACCTATGTACATGTCTTTTGAAATTTAACTTGATTAAATAAGTTTCCTTATTAGAAGATGTTGATCTAAAAATATCATCACCCATTATATGTATTTGTAAATGGATCATAATTTTCCGACCATGATCATCCTTCCCCTGGGTTGATTCCATCATATTTGGAAGAACCTCATTCCAATAATTATACCTCATGTATTGAGTGTGTCTTTTTTATCCAATATTACATGGCAAGTGGAATTGAGTGAATATGGATTTAGGGGACTCTCGACATGATAATACATGAGTTGGATATTCACATGATCCCATATCACTCCATTATGAAGAATCTTTTCATTAAAAAATAGCCCTACAATCATTGTGAGCCCAAACACTGTTAAAATATAGTCTATAAAACTGTAGTGATCCATGGTCATCCATTGTGTCTTTTTTCAGACAATTAATCACATGCCAAAAACCATGAGACACAATTTACTTCCCTTTCACGCCTATTCAATGTGATATTGGATTATTCATAATATTTAGGGTATTAATTAGGTGGTTGTGCCACACATCTCCCTCAAGGTTGGTCCCAAATTCTTTACCTTGATCTATAAGAACATATATTAATGTTTTATCAAAATAAACTCTTTAAATTGATGGTCTAAATTACTAGACACAAACAACAGTAGAAAGAAGTTTATTACATTTCAAATTGACTAGAAAAAAACCTATTTTATTTTGTTTGTCATCATCATCAATAGTGTTATTAAAATTTTAGAATAAAGTCAAAAATAGTTTAAAAGGAAATAGTGTTCACATTAAGTCATTTCAAAAGACCAATCCATTCTCAATAGACCCTTTCAATATAGAAATATGTCATACCAAATATTTATCATAACCATTTTATTTGATATTTTTCTCACTACTCAACAATGTAACAGTTAGTGTGATCGAACACTACTGAGATATTTTTTCCATAAAATAATTGATAGTTCAAGTGTAATAATCATTAATAATCTTCTATATACCTTTTAATTAGGAATATTCAGATAAAGGGTCACTCAATATGATTATGTATGTATAATCTAGATTTTTCATGTGATCCTCTGGCCTCTCGACTAAAGGAATATCCTTCATGAAAAAGGACAACAAATCATATTTCCCATTGGAATCATTATAGTGGAATTCATCGTCATAGATTGATTTGTGTGTTTCCATAAAATTTTGGACAAATCAAATTATCCATTTACCAAATTCATTAACATGCGATTTAAAAAACCTCTGATCCATATATTCATATATATTTGACATCATCGGTGTTATGTGACAATATACCATATACATTTTCCTATAAAAAATGAGATACCTCAGTTAATTCATTATTGTGGTCCATATTTCATAACATTAAACCAATTTAAATTATTTCTGAGTACCACTATAATGAAATGAATTAATGTTTTTTATGGATACGTTACTACGTTAATCGACCCTTCTTTCAAAACATGATTCACTTTAACCTTTTAGTAAAAAATCTATAGAGTTATAGAACAATCATTTGAAATCCAGATTCTCCATAAGATAAATTTTTTATAATGTGTTTGAAACATTATAATTCATCAATGAACCATTAAGTGGAAGGTATTATGGTACAAGGCACCCTATATATTACAATTGATTTCATCCATTGTCTCTATTAAACGATGTAATATACAATCAAAAAGATGTATCATTTCCATGCTAAAAGGTTCTTATGATCCCTATGAGCCATAGAAACAATGTATATGACCTTTTCACCTTATTTATATTTCCATGTTTCCATGTAACCTTTTCCTAATATCCTTATCAGGGGTCAATACATTTTTTATTTTTTATTTACAAAAACTGTTATACTACAATCCATGTTGATTTGAGACCCCCAATATTACAACCCCATATACGTTACCCATTCAGTAAAGAAATTAAAAAAAAGTCATATAACCCTTCTTAAATACTTATATATGGTGATGAGATTATGTTTTATTAAACCATTCATTAATATTCATCTTTCAAGACCCATTTTACGTCCTAATAATCTATGTTCCACATTAAATCAATTTTGTAACATATTGAGGTGCTTGACATGTTTCTAGGGACTCTTAATTTTACTATGAGTTACTACAATATATTCTATAAATATGTTTCTAGACATCCAAATAGTTTATTATTCTCCTTAATTTTTTTCCTTCATTACTTTTCACCTATGAAAAAATTATATTATAAATATTTAACAAAAAGAAATTTATGACTATTCTCAATATGATTGTCAAATTTCATAACCAAGATTCATTCCCTTGGAGATTTCATTCTCCTATTTTATAAGTCTAGTATTCCATATATGGAATTTTTTTAGAAACACAATGTCCTATATAGATGAACATAAACAATAGTAAAATATGTTGTTCCTTATTATATAAAACCAAACAATAAAAAAACATATTAACAAAGATGTATGAATACAAATAAATCAATAAATGGTAAAATCTATAATTTCATAAAATATAAAAAAATATGGTTCAAGATATATGAAACTAAATTTAAAAAACATATAGACAATACTATATATATAAACTATAGAATTATATTGTTTAATATATATGACCATAATATTTATCATCCATGGGTATAATCTATGTGACATAATACATTAGAAATTATATTGGAGAGCTATAAAACATGAAATGATTAAAATTTTCAAATAGAATACATGGAAAAATCATGGTATTTTCCCACTAGTTATTTTCTATATGAGGCTTATAAAAATAATAGAGTATCAAAATATAAAAATGAAAATTCTTATGTAACCCAAATTATGATAACAAAAAAATCCAAGCTAGGTTCAATATTCGTTAGAAAAAATATGGCATCCATTCACATCCTCCTGAAATAATGTCACTTCATAATAGAATCTCACATTGTTTTTGAAATATAATCTCTAGTTCTATCGTAATACTGTTTCCATGAATCCCTATATACAAACCATTCCCATTTGAAATTAATAAAATATTTCCATGTAGACTAATACAAATAACAAAGTATTGGTTTATTTTCCTATAAAAATTTGTGAACGAAATCGCAGAGAATTTTCCATTGAAGTTGTGATTTTTTATTTGTCTTCTATTACACTAAATCAATAAATATAGAAAAAAGTTGAAAATTTAAAAATATATCAGGAAATATGGATAATAATTTTCTTTGATATTTATGAAAAATGTGGTAATAGGCATACAAAAACCAAATCCTTCATTCATAATGAATAAAAAATATGAACATATAATCTATAAAATATATATTAATTATTCTAGATCATTCAGATCATAGTAGGACGAATCAGTTATATGATGATGTTTCACTCAATCTGTTTCTTTTATCATTTCATGTTGGTGAAGATCCATGATAAGAGAGAAAACTATGTAATTATTTATGAGCGGACTCCAATAGATTTAGTACCCCTAAATGATATACATTTATTTAAGCTGTAAGTTATTTATATTTCTTTTTAGTGAGGATGAATTGTTCACCTTGTCCTCAAATAGGTTGGAATTATTTTGTTTTTTCATCCAATTCCTTTCAGGCCATCTTCATGGACTAGATTTTGAATATTCGATTATCAATGCTTTAACAATATCTCACGTAACTAGATAATAAATTTTATTTTTGGTATATGGATTGTATACCTTCATATACTAGATTACAATAAAATTTACATAACCCAGATGTTACAGCAGTGTTTCTCAAAGTGTTTCCATTGGATGGAGATTTCACCAAATTGAGTCATGGTAATTTAAAACTAATCGTGGTTTCAGGTTTATCTTCATGAATCACTTTTTTCTATACCCATTTCTGGTGGAATGATTTTATGAATAATTATGACTAAAATATATTGGATTAAAAATCATTCAATGAGATTTACTAGAAAAAATGGGGAGGTGGTAATTGATGTTGATTAGATTACTTCTCTTCTCTAAATAAAATTATCCTACCACCAATAATTGGTACATCACCATTTTTTTGTTGAGGTTAATGTTTCCAAATTATATTCAACATCCTCATTAAGAGAAAAATTATTATAATGGGTGTTATTTTCTATAGGGATAGTGAAATATTGTATAATTTCCAAATATCTGGGAAATGGGTTCAGAGAAGCATGCCTATTATCAACTTTCCAAAATTACCAAGGAATTCAGGAAGCATGCGAACCTGCTCCATTGAAATATATTAAAAAATGGGAAAAAGTACAAACAGATTTTTAAACGT
Organism: Viscum album; assembly: GCA_963277665.1. NCBI lineage: Eukaryota > Viridiplantae > Streptophyta > Magnoliopsida > Santalales > Viscaceae > Viscum > Viscum album. Next base: position 2,053,783 of record OY728127.1, read on the forward strand.
GTTTTACAAAGACGCATATAAACATCACAATGAGAATCATCTTGAACAAAACTATTATAAAAATCAGGTGCAACAAAGGACCAACTAGAACTTACCTCCATAATCACCTGCTTAGAGAGAACATCTGCAACTTGATTTGCCTCACGATAAACATGAATCACTTCAACAGAAATGGATTCTGCTAGCTGAAGGCACTTCACCCACTCTAAAATAATCCTCCAAGACACATTTCATGACCGATATTGAAGAATTTGAACAGTAGTGGATGAGTCAGATTCAAGCCATATGTCATGACATCCATGGAGAACAGCGTACCTGATAGCTTTAATCATGGACCATAACTCAACCTCTAGAGAAAACGCATTACCAATGTAATGAAAAGCGCATAATTTTTCAAATCCCCTATGAGTGTGGAAAACACCTCTGCAAACAGCCAGACCTGGTGCTCCAGATGTTGTGCCATCATTGTTAACCTTAAGCCAACATCAAATTGGTGGAATCCATCTGACATGCTTCAGCATTAAAGGTTTATTTGCCCTACCATTAACACCAAGAGACCTTAACAAAATTAAATCATAAACATCATTTTACATGGTTCTGGTATGAATATAGGAGGCCCCCCAAACTGCTGAGTGAATTTATAACACACCACAATGAAAAGAGTGTACACGATTATTGAAAATAATGTCATTTTTGGACATCCAGATTAAGGAGAAAAGGTTGGTTACCACAACATATAGCTGTACGTGCACCTGCTCACTGCATTCTGCACCATGTGGTGAGAAGAGCAGATTTTCAAGGGAGTTAAAAGGTATAAAGCTATTGAAAATACCCTGTAGATAGTTCCAAATTTTAGAATCAAATTAGAATGAAAGGAATATATGTTCATCAGATTCATCAGCATAGAGACAAAACAATTAAACCTAGGCTAAACTAAAGACAGCATGCTGCAAAGTGGATTGAATAGGTAGCATCTTCTTCCATAACCTCTATTAAGAAATGTAGATGCTAGACGAATAATAGTCTTATGAAAATCAATAATCCATGATGGGGGAGGAAAAGAAGAACCACATAATCTTTTGTTGCAATCTATAGTGGTGAATTTCCCATTAAGATTTGACATCCATATAAGCATATTAGTATCATGACAAGAATAGATTTCAATTTCATAGTAAATATTACTAGGAATAATGCAGATTATAGAATCATTAGTCTGATAATAATCAATGGTCAAATCCCTTAAAGAAGAGGGGGTGCAGGTATAATCATAAATAGGTTGATATAACTAGTGAGTGGTCAAAAAATCGAGGAAGGAGATTTTGGACACAATCCATATTGACGTTGCCATCAAATCAGAATAACACTTCTTGATTACAGGCCAAATGGATGACCACAAATAGATCAAATACCCTTTATGAATCTTGTCAATAAATCTATTTTGAGGAAAGTACATAGAGTTATCAGAAAAAGAGATTACGATCCAAATGAATTTATTTATCAATGTGTCATTAAAAAGACGGATGTCCTTAACACCCATTCCACCCATCTGAATAGGCTTAATGTAGTCTTTCCAAGCCACAGTGACCAACATTCTGTCATGAATGGAACCAGTCCAAATAATCTTTTTAATTATTCTAGCAATCTCTTTTATCAAAGATCTGGGCCAATGATAAACTGAGAAAGTGTGAACAAAAATTGATGTGATCACTGAATTAACTAAAGAAATTCTTCCAGCTTGAGACAAATTTTTACCCTTCCAGTTGGGTAGTTGATTGATAATATTCAAAGAAATATTCTCTAGGAAACCTCTCTTGATCCTACCCAGAAAAGAGGTACAGCAAAATAGATAAAAGGAAGCACCCCTTTCTTAACACCAAGCTGTCGAGCCACTCTAGCTGGGTGTGATCCCATAAAAGAATGTGAAAATGTCCATGACATGTGAATAGGGGGATTGAAAAGTGGAACTATGATTATGCTGATATTATCTGAATGTATCAATATCATCTCAAAATTACGAATGAATCTTGTGTGTCATTCTCCTCACAATCTATAAAATGAATTTGAAGAACACATTTGGGTACACTGAAACTAGTGAGATGATATGTAAGTGAAATAATTACTTAAAAATCCTTTTTCACCCCTGAAAGTAGTACGAACCACATCTTAATGTTTGATCATGAATATATTTTTATATAAGGAACCAATTCAATCATCAACAATAATCCCATAAGGCTTGGAAAAATGCATAAAATTTAAACAATGATTGTTACATAAAATAACTCAAAATAATCATAATTTTGTTGCATCACCTCAAGCCCAGAATCATTTAGTAGTCTAGGGAAAAATAATAAATTAGCAATATATAGTTGTTTATTACTTATTTCCTCAGAATTGATAGCCAATACCATTGAATATAAACATTTGGGACCCACTAATCTGGTAAGAGTTTTTACCATGATTATTTACATATAGAAGGTTATAATGATGGGAAAGGGCTGGTACAAATTTTTTTATTAGTCACCAATCTTCCTTTCATGCTCTCACCACCACTGTGTCATCATAGATAACCAAACATACATCTCATGGTGGAAGGATCAATACATCATTAGAACATGGCTAGATCTATAACTAATTTAGGACATGGAAAAAATTAATGTATTCAATATTCATCTCTATCTGGTGTACTCTCCTATCACTAGAATGGATATTTTTCCATTAGTATACTAATTATTTCATCATAGAATGTGGTGAATTATTTCAAAAAATCAATTATATATTATGAAAGATGAAAACACATATGTAATAATTGAAACAAATAATTAAAAATTGGTTGAGATCCTTCTTCATCAACTCCATTTCTAGAAAAATAATATCCCTAGATAAATATTGTGTATTTTCTGGTCCAATAAAACTATTTTGGTAGTGATGGACTGATCAAGCATCTCCTTCAAAGGATTTACCTATCTGTTCTAGTAGATACAACAAAAATTAATTTCATCATCACCATGGAGATGTTGTAAATATTTTCTCCTAGTAAAGTATTTCATAATCAATTTTCATTGGAGCTTCAGTAATAATTAATAAATGTATCATGAGATAAAAAATTATTCATTGGGATTGATGGTGAGGATTTCATAAAAATTTCATTATAGCACTAATTGACTTCGAATAGCCAGGCCCAATTGTATCTAAATTTCATCATGGATTTACTTCCCAATTCAAACTCAAGAGTTACATCCCATTGATTAACATGTTAATTAATAGGTTTCAATAACTATATGATATGGGTTAATGAGTGAGATCAAATTCATCTATACTCATAGTGTATTTTTCGGTAATGGGGACAAGTCAAGGGATGCTAAAAAGAATTATTTTCCCATTATATAGTTAATCAATTTATAATAGACATAGAATGATGAAAATAATGATGAAAAATGGATATGTATGTGTGAAAGAATGGTGGTATAATCCATGATACCAAACCTATATATAATAATTTTTCATAATATAGGATTGTCTAAATGTCTGACTAAAAAAATATTAATGAGAATTTTGTTATAAGATGAATTATGGTTCAAGGGATTAGTTTAATAGTTTCTAATAATAATATAAATATATCTATATGTGTTGGAAGATGTCCAATTGGATGAGTCATTATAAACCAAATATTGAGAATCATATATTAACGGTAATGAAAATTTACAGAACAATGGGTAATTTGAATTTAAATGATTCACATGATCACAAATCTATGGCGAGTTTATATGACCTTATTACCATTACATGGTTATGTGATACACATAAAAATTGAATGAATATAATATAGTTTGTTGAGTGACTTCATTTTTTTCAATAAATATCCTAACCTCTCTTAGTACAATTAAATAACACGAGCTCTCAAATTTGGAATTTTATAGGTTCATTAATGAAATGTGTTTATTTGTTTTCAATATAAAATAGATATCATGGGGTGTTTTCAAATGATTTGATCTAATTAGGAGATCTTGAAAAATGGATTATACAAAATAATAAATTGAGGGACCAAAATAATAGAGCTAAAGAAATTCAATGATAGTGAGATGTACAACCCCAATATTTCTTATAGACAAAATTATTTATAGAACACTCTTATTTCCCCAATATAAAAAATATAAAATTATTCCAATTATAATTAGTTTTTCCTTTAGAATTTTAAAATTGATTAATTCCTTCTTAATCTGAACATCACTTCAGAATGGTGAATTGTGTTAACTTAGGCCTGATGAAAATATCCATATTCGAGATAGGAAAATACACTCAATATATGTTCAATTCTACTGAAAATAAAAGATAAATAAACCATACCGTTCACCTTGATATCATACCACTTGAGGGTAATGATATCGAGATATTTGATAGTGTAACACTAGTAGGTTTATATAGCTTCTCTTGGAAATTTTTTTATTCATAACCAAAAAGGGATTAAATAATGATGTTTTCCCATGATGGGAGGGTCACATAGTCTATATTATTTACATGATCCCCATAATAGACTCAAGAACTCAACCTACGAAAAATAAAAAATGTGGTAAACAAAAGTGGGAAGCTTAAAATTATATTGGAATCACACAGCCAATAATAATCATGAGATACACTAGAGAAACCATTGGTGCCACATGATCTAGTGATGTGAGGGAAACAAAACATTTCTGACATACACAAAAAAAATTTACCTCCATAAATCCTATAATGTTTCTCACTACCCTTATAAATCACTGTATATGTAGAGAGGCACTGTTTATAAAAACCCTCTGATAATAATTAGAATTTATAATAATTATATAAGTGAAGAGAGTGTAATTTCTGGATATATATATTGTTTTTTTATTTCACAGAAATTTAATTTATTATTAATAAATAAAAATTTTAATATTAAATGTTTGACTCATAGACAGGTGCATAATTTTTTGACACATGTATTGGTTCTACAATAGGAAAAACCCCAAATAAAATGATTTCATAATGAATTCTCATCCATGCAATCGTATAACCACCATGCCTTTTCACATAAAAATTACCTCAATACTATCATAAGAATCTCAAACCCTTCATGCCTACATGTAAGAACAAGATCCAATGACTTTCATGTGAAATACATGACCTTTATTTTAACCAAAAACACATGACCCATTGTTTTTAATTTTATCTCCATCACCCAGAAGCTCTAATAAAATATCTTAATCGCATATTTTTATTTTCCCTCATATCATCATACTCCTTAATATTCACTTAAATACTCCCATATTCATTGGATGTTTCCCAATGATTTTAGCATTCAATCCATACATAATAGTTGGAGATTATTTGGTAGTCTACAAGGAAACATATATATATTACAAGAAGAATGCATTTTATTCTTTCTTATGGACCAATCCCATTTTACAAAATCATCCACAATTCATTTCAATGGGTTATATTACTGGTAAATTTATACTACCCAAATAATGTTTTTCACATTTTCAGACACCTTATGATTTCATGTGAATTCTCTCATCGATAAATATCATCCATGAGTCTCATAAAAATATATATCTTAATGAAACGATTTTCAATATTACTAGAAAAAATTCAACCACATATGAATTTTTTTATCTCTTACTAATTATTTTTTCACTCTCTAAGAAAAAATAATTTGGTATTTTAGATTTGAAATGATCATAAACTAAAATAAGAGGAATATACCAATGATGGGAATTCGACTTTGGTTGATGTATTAATTTTATTTTATTAATATCATTGGAAAAAAACTAATTGAATCCTCTTAGGGTAGCCTCAAGGTATAATAAAATAATAAATAAAATTGTATTCTCCCATTAATTGCAATTGTTCTTATAATATCTATTATTTCTCATTTCAATCATGTGTAACATGGGAATTGAGATTAGTGACAAATGTTTCATTATCATGATATAAGTGAATAAAATAATTTCCTATTACTTATCAATATTTTTTTAATATAATCCACCTTCATCTAAATGTCCATACACCCAATAGTGCATATCTGGGTAGTATCATGTGCATATTTACCAGTGAATCCAGTTTTGTCTAAACTTTAATGAAATATAAAACATTATATTCAATACAATGAGGACTCCAACACTATCCATCATTGGATATGTAGGATACCTCTCAAAGGATAGGGTCCCCATATCCAATATTCAAATTTGTTCACATATATCCATTCTAAATGATGTTATACTACATTTTATAGATTGTATCAAAACGCTAAGCTATTTAATTTTAACTATATGATATTATATTCATGTCACTATGGGATATGATAGATTCCACCCAACTAATGACATCATGCATCTTTGACCATTATTTTTCAGTATAATTGGAAAATATTTAGTAGAATATATTTTTTTTCATTCATCTTCTTAGACATACTACAATGAGTATGAACTACCGTTACATTTTATAAATCCTACATATGAACAATTTTCAACCATTCCATATTTGTGATGGAATTATAACTCTAAAAAAAATATCCTCTTAGGTTTCAAGTGCATCATCATTATTAATCCATACCCCGTGTGAGGATCACCCTTACATTTTCATTTTTCATTGAGGAATCAATCCATCCACATTATATCACACTTCAGGTGGGGATCTCCATTATTGGGACATACAATTTTTGAAACCAATAAACCATCATTGGGTCATATTCCCATAGAGATCATCAAAAAAGAGATATTCATGTGAAATACCCACCCGAAGCATTGATATAAACATTCATGCATGTCATCTATACAATATGATGTTAAACTACATAGATTGGTCTTTTTTCAAAAGATCTAAAAATGTGTGACATTTCCATTTATGTTTCACCAAATAATCTAGGATAAAATTAGTTTTTTTTAGGATATAGAAAAATCCACTTCAATGGATTGTCCTCAAAACAATTAGAACTCATTTTGAAGGCCACATCCATAAAATCCCAAATGAGGTGATCACATTATAACATTACAACTATATATAATATATCATATCCCAAATAACGAAATATTTTATTACTATTGGTTATATAGATATACAATATAAATTCACATTAAATTTTTAATCATAAAATACAAAAAATTTCTTCTTTCATAATTCCATTATTCAAATTATAATTTCCATGTATATGAATCTCAATACACATCTTGGAGTCATCAGGAAAATAAAACATAAGAAGTAGTCCAAATCAGATTCTTGGTAAGGGTGAGAAAAAAATAAATGAAATCCTAATAAGTAATCATAATAATCATTTCACGTTAAATAAATGATCCACATTCTATTCAAACAAAAATATAATAATTTTTAATTATTAAATAATGAACACATTTAGAAACATAAATCACCACATGATCATGAAATGTATCAATGTATATTATATAAAATAAAATAATCACTTAGAAAATAATAACAAATCTCATAATGAGGGAATTAATAATTACATAAATCTAGAACAAGTAATAAATACATTTAACAAGATAGATTAATAATATGGTTGAAATGAAATTTAATTTTGTAAAATACATTTACTAATGAGACATATCGATGCATCAATAATAAATGTAAATTTAGGATCCACTGACCACATAATAAGTCCAATGAATTCATCATTGTAATTGAATGAATCATAATACACATAAAAATTAGTTTTTACAAAATCACATAAAAAATAATTATAAATACCCATTAAAAAAACAAAATCATCAACCATAAAGATTAATAGGGTGAATGGTAATAATATAATACATCCCTGTTCAAACCGATGATAAAAAATAATGATAAATAATATGTATTATTTCATTACAACACGTACCCAGTGGATCATTTTTTTTTCAAAAGGGGTACTGTAGTTTATAAATAAAATTCTATGAATTGATCCTTCAAAGAATTCTTGAGTAAAATAACCACTTCACTTTGAAAATAACGATAAAAACTATATGATCCCAAATAAAAATTGACCTTACATTTATATTAGAATGATATTTAAAATATATAAAGGATTATGTAAAATAATATTTTATTCATTAAAGAAGTAAAATATGTCCATTCTATACCCATTAAAAAAAATATTCTATTCATATTTTCATTGAAATAAAAATTGGCCTTGTATGGAGAATTACAAGAATATTCAATAAAAAATATTTTGAATATTAAAAAATGGGTAATTAATTCTATAATAAATAATTTCATTAATTTTAAATATTTTAGGAAAAAACATTAAATAACATGGTTTTGGATGAAATATTATTTTTTACTAAAGAGAGAAATGAAGTAGGATTTTATAAAAAACATTTTCTTAATAATTTTATATACCAATTATAGGAAGATGGTAATTGTATGAGAAAAATTCATGAGTAATAGGATCATATAAATATTAAATGTTTTTAATAGACAATAAATAAATAATTTCATTCAAGGGAAGTTAAATTATATACAATCTAGAATAAAATTAAATTAAAACATAAATATCTAACCAATTTGTTAAATTTTGAAACATATGCCCCATGAATAGAATAAATTCCACTGAAAAAATTAAATACCGTGGGGATAAATATATTAATGTTATTACATATTAAATAGAGATTTATATAAACCACACTAAAGGAATAATTGGTAAATATGAACAATGTCTCATGTATGTAATAGTGAGATGTGAAAATTTTACATTATGTTCGACTTGAATCATTTTTGTTTGAACCGTATATATAAACAATATTTACTTATGAAACATATATCATATAATATTACTCATATCATTCATAATTATTATGATTTAATAATTTTTTTTATGATTAATTTAAATATTTTCTAAAGAAACACAATTTATGGTTTAAAATGATTCGCTTTTAATGTGTACTTTGATTCATAACAATGAAACATTTTACATTGAATGTGGTAAAATAATATCCAAATTATAATAAAAGTTATAAATATAATACTTATTCATTATATATTTATTTAGTGTAATCAATAAATCATAATGTTATTAAATACATTATAATATTCAGGTATATGGTAGGTTGTATGTACACACGAACATTGATTCCATTTCCTTGATAGATGAAACAAACCAAAAATAAATATATATTCAAAATTAAAAAATCATTATTATAATATATATATCATTTTTATTAATATAATCTTTTTTTCATTAACACTTATGTAAAATTAAAATGAAGATATTTTCATGTCTCTATGTGGAGGCCAGAGTCGAGATGTATGGACAAGTGACATTGTAGTTTTCCAAAATATCAAAATGTAAGAAGATATAATAAATATTTAAATTTTATAATTATTTATTTCTCATTAATATCAAATATATTAATTATATTTACCATTAATAACATACATGTCATGATAATGTGATAAAAAATCACATTGCTTCGGGGGTGGTAATCTTTCATACACACGAGTGTTGTTATCACATTCCACACCAAATGAAAATTAGAAATTTATTAGTGATATAACGAATGAATAAATATTATAATATAATGAATATAATTATATATTTTAAATGCACAATCATATCAATCTATTAATGGTGTAGATGAAAATGAATTACATATTTTTGTGAGGATGTGGTCAACTGTACACACGATTGATAGTTTCAATTCCCATTTGATGAAAATTGAGATTTATATGGGTTATTCAGTTAAAAATATATTATATCAGTTTATAACTAATAATATAATTATTATATTTTAATTTTATTAAAATATTTTAACTTTTCATATGAACCAAAATAACTATTGACCACATTTAAATGTTTTTCTTCTTTTTCAGATAGAATCATTAGATTTATTCATAAATCTGTTTGAGGAAGACTATCTAATAATGATATGACCTTTAGGAGGTGTGGAGTGAATTAAATATGATATTTTTTTTGGTATTTTATGATTTAATGGGTTTTGGGAATGTGATATAGACTGGAGAGGGTGGCCATTTATATGTGTGGGAGAGGACATAATTAGAATTTTTCAAAAAAAAGTGATACCCATGTTCAGATAATGGAAAATTCTAAAATGTTTGTAATTTTAGAACTATTGATGATATATGGTCTATATTAGGATATAAATGGGATACTTTAACTTTTTATTTTCCTTTTAAACCCTATCATCTTTTGTTAACACCATGGTAATCCTATTTTTACCCGAACCGTGATACTTTTTTCTTAATTTTTCATAATTATTTTTTGGAAAAAATAACTTTTAAATAATTTAAAAATAAAAATTATTTTCATTAAAAATATTAATTCTATTTTAAAGAAATTAAATTCAAAAAAATAGTATAATTATATTTAAAATTCAATCCATATAGGCGTTGAAAAAGTTAGTTTTCCATATAAAAACTGTAAAATGTTTAAAATGATATTATATCATAATTAATTATTAAATATATTCCAATGAATTATATTAGTTAAATAATAAAAACACTAATTTTAAATTTAATCCAATATAATAAATTAATATTAACTTTATTTTTCATTTAAAACTACTATTTTTCACTATTCGTCAAAAAATTTCTCTTTTCAGATAACAAAAAACTTCACTCAAATATAAGTTTAATGTTAATATTTTAAAAATGTAGTATAAAAATTCAAAAAAATTATTATAAATTTCTTTATATATTTATTTTTATTATGTTCAAAATGGTATGACTGATCTACAATTCAAAAAAAACATTTTCCAAAAAATACTTGTTTTTTAAAATAATAATTTTTTTACCTATAATCAATATATTTCCATTGAATTTAATTTAAACATGTGTGTGTCATATAATTATGATAATTTATGTATACCAATTTTAACCCTATAGCAAAACATCAATGTAATTATGGATATTTTTAATGGAAATGATATAACAGAGTATCACATTTCATTTAAACATGGTGTCGCATCCAACAAAAGTTGTAAAATAAATTGAATTTATATTAAAAAAACTAAACTCTTTATTTTTTATATATTATATTATTTATTATTCAGGTCATTCATTCTATCAAACATGACAATCATTTTTTAAAAATATAGGGTGTTACACTCTACCCACGTAAATAAATTTCAATTAAGATATTTAATATTTATCCATGTAACCAATGGTTTGATGTTTGATAATACATTTTGGGCTAACCCATATCATCATTTTTTATTAAAAATATCCTATTTAGAATATATAAATTGAAATAAAATGGAATCTAATGATAACACATAACTTGGTGTCCACATAGAAGAACAATTTTGGTATGTGATTATGAGGAAATGAAATAAAATAATAAATAATTCTAGTCAGTGATAGAAGTAATTTATAAAAATATAATGGCTACTCTATATATGTTTAAAAAATACAAATCTATAATTATTTACATGGTATAAATAAAATTGGTACATCATAAATGAATTTACATAGATTATCGATTTAATATGAATTTCCCAAAGAGGAGAAATTCTATCACTACATGTATTATGAATATATAGATGTATACTAAAATGGCAATAATAATTTCAACCATTAATCATTTTCTAACAGAATCTCATTTTTCACTCAAAATGTTGAGTATTTATGTTGAATATTTCATTTATAAGTCTTGAAAATTTTCATTTAATCAAACCTATGTTCCATAAATGAATAATTATTCTTTTATATTATATTTTAAAAAAACTGATACTGTTATAATATGTTATCAGAAAAATATAGAAAATTCATCATAGTCAATTTCATAAAAATTTTATATTTTTAAAATTCTAATATGTGTTTGGAAAAAAAAAATTTCAAAAAAAATTTAAGGGATACCAATAAATTTAACAAATAAACATATATTTACATTCCACTAATTGAAAAATGTATCTATAAATGAGACATGAATAATTTGTGAATAAAATTATCACCTTAAAAATTTACTGATAATATGAATTATTACTCATTCATTAAATGAAACCATAGATTATTTTATATGTCACATAAATCAAATAATGTTATAAACTCTATCTACTATAACTTAAAAAATATTATCAACAATTCAAAAATCCATTCCATGGTAATGAATATTGTCAAATGTTCCTTTTCATAGCAATAATCATCAAAGCATAACACTATTTTCAAAAACTACTCGAACATATTAAGGGTCATCGTAAATAAATAATGTTTTTTCTAAAATTATAAACATTTTGTCATATCATTTTTCTCACTAGTTCCATTCAATCTATATTTTTAAACTTTTAAGGAAAACTATATATTTAAAATACTGATATGTTTCATGATTCAAATAATGGGACTATCATTGAAAAAATTGTTCCACAACATAACTATTCAATCAAGCCATAACAGAATATTAATCATTTTAATTAATTCCCGAACAATTAATAAGGATTCTTCAACATATTAAATAATAAATTATTCACTTCAAATGTCATATGTAGTCTCTTCATTATCAATTTTAAAATTAGGATGCATAAAACCTTTTTTATTATATTCATGAGAATTCACCCTAGGAAATTGATTATCATAATTCCCATACTTTCTACATTTTAACAATTTATCCATTATTGATTCCTTAGGGAGTCCATTATTCTAATACAATACATTAAATAAGCCTTTAATTTTTTGACATAAATTTCTTTCTTTGTGTCCTTTTACACACCCAAAAAATCTCATTCCTCTTACACCTTAATATTGGTTTTTATTCCCAAATTCTCAAAATATAGAAAATGGAATCATCATTCCTTCATGGTATCCAACACCCATGCTTTTAGTAAACTCTATCCTTCAATAATATTATTAGTTCAGATGTTTCTTATAGGGATATTTTTAATCATATATCATGATAACTGAATTGGTAAAATCATAATTTCCTTCTCTCCAATCATATTCCAATTGAGTTTCTCATTAACATATTTCATATCACATTCCATGTTATCTTATTGTTATGTTTTTTTTTCATTATCTAAAACCCGAGCCATAGTTTCAATGAAACTAACATATGTAGGAAATCACCAATTCGTCAAATATAATTTATAAGAATTATGGAATCCTTTTATTTAATCTATGTCAACATCAGATAATTCATGGCCATTCATGTTCTTCATATAATAAATTACATAATGATGGATTTCATAGATAATTTGAATTCACCAGTGCATATCTCTTATGATATTTGTACCTGGTGCACAGTAATTTTCATTTTTATGTACAAAGTAACACATGACTCTATACTGACATTCTTTTTTTGGGGATACTACACATTGGTAAATGTATAAAGGAACCACTCACACATATTTTATCGAAACAGTAATTTAGAGAGAGGAAAATCAGATAGTCTCTACTTTCCCAAAACAACATTATATTATCTATTACTTCTATATTTTCACAATGTCAATAATAGTGTTATATTCCCTAATCTATTAAATAAATTATTAAGTTACTAGTGGTTTTACAAAAAAAATTGATAAGAACTATAAATTCCCCAACCCCATTAGCCTAGAGTTTTGGGTTACATTTTGTCTTTGAAACTGGATATAAGGTATCATATAATAATGAACTTTGCATTTCAGTAGTATTGGAAAACAAGATACTTACATGAAATTTATTGTATATTTATAATGCCCAAAAAAATAAAAGGTTATTAATTATATATTTCCATTACTATCCTTAATGTAACCCTCCATATCATCCACACAACACTTCATTTTATTGTGTGGAAAATAAAACATAATAAATTGGTGAGATAAAATGATTAAAAGGTTATGTGCATTGAATAAGTGATCATTAATAATAATTAATAATCAATATGGCATGGAAAATAACTCTAGATCATTCCCTTTAAAAAATATTGTGGGCATAATGTTGAATGAATTAATAATAATTGTATAAATTTAAATAAATATTTATATAAATTAAAACATATAAATGTATTTCATAACTAATAAAATAATCATATAGACATAAAAGATAATATCATAATATAAAAATGCATAATTCTAGACATTAGACTCTTACTATCAAGTATATTAGAAATACTTTTTAAAAATGTGGGTGAAAATACATTTAATTTGTTCAACTATTTGGTCTTATGATACCTATCGATACATCAAAGGGATAATTAATTCTAGGCCTCACCAATCACTTAATAATTCCAATTAATTCCTTGTATGAATTAGGTGAAACATTATCAATATAAATATTCATATTTCAATACAAACATATGAAATTTTAATACATACTCTCTATCAATAAACGTAGTCATAAACATTATTGGGTAATATGGGAATGGTAATAATAAAGTAAATACAATTTAAATTTGATCATAAACCATTCTAAAAAATAATAATGATGATTTAATTAGATTATTTCTCTATTGGAGAATAAGTAGAATATGTTTTACTTTCTATGTGAATAAAAAAATCCATGAAAAGTACCTTTATATAATTTTTGAGGAAAACATTTGAATAAATTTTTAATACAAATTTTAAAAACAAATTTCCAACATAAATAGAATATAATTTTCATTGAAAATTTAATTATAAACTAAAAATGGATAATTTTTAATAATTTCTATTCATGATGGATTGAAATTTATGTCAATATGTACATGTTAAATTGTGATTACATTCACATTTTCCATAAAATTTACGTGGTGTCTATTTGGAAAATTATATAAGAAACAGTTCAATTTTTAAAAAAAATTCATGAATAAGTGTAAATTTTATTGATAATTAATTTTTAGAATGTTATATTTTTTATAAAATATTTTAACGCAAATATGTTTTTGGATTTCGACCCAAAATAGAGTTGTTTTCATGTTTCTTGGAAAAAATATTAAATTAGTTTTATTAAAATAGAGTGGAATATGGTAATATTACCATAAAAATCATGAATTTATAGAGTATAATGAAATTAATTTTTTTCATTGGAAAATTATAAAATGTTTTTCTTTGATGGAAATTAATATAAAAATACTCAAAATAAAAATAAAATTGAAATATTAATCTATTACCACATTGGATGATTTTGAATCGTAATCCCTATGAAATTAATCACATAAATGAAAGACTAAATAAAATGAGGTGAAATATATTAATGGATTAAAATATAAAATGTTTTAGTATATAAAGCACACTAATGGAGTAATTGGTAAATATTTTATATGTCTCATGAATGTAAAAGTGAGACGACAAGACCTGTAACTTGACAACCATAATATGTGTCTGAACAACATATATAATAAATATAAATTTATAAAAAAAATTATAGAAACATAATCATATATGAAATTTCATTAATGATTGATGTATTTTATTTTATGTACAAATTATTGACAATACATTTTCAAAATCACTACATTTGTGATTATTTTTTAGTATTTCATGTGTGTTTTGGATAATTTTTTTCATACGTCTAAATTATTCAAGGATACATAATCTAATGTTTGTAATAAATTACATAAATAGTTATAGTCATATAAAAATGTAAAATATAAAAAAACACTTTACACAATTCAAGGAGGTGATATGTCGTACGTACACAAGAACATTGATTACATTTTTTCATTTGATGCAATGAAATGAACATAACAATTACCACACATTTAGATAATAATTTTTAAGATATATATTTTTTAGATTAATCCTATAAATCAATATTATATTCAATGTTAAAATTAAATGAAAAACATTTCTCATCGCCACCTCGAGGCGGTGGTACCCAAGTATGCATTAGTGACATTTTTTTTCTAATGGATTTGAATATAAAAAGATGTATGTTATATTATTTATAAAAAAATATATTTTAGTAATAAATATAAAATATATTGAATAATTTTATCCTTACTACCTTGAATTTAAATAATAATATCCAAATGAATTTCATCGCTTCGTTAGGTGGTAGTCCATCAAAATCATGAGCCAAATTATCTATAATAGAAGGTAATAATTTATGTGTGATAATAATTAAAAAAATATTATTTTTTCATAATTATAATATAAATATTGTAAATTTATCATTATAATAGAATGTGAAATTTAGTGATGGAAAATTAATTCCATTGATTTAGGAGGCAGTTTTCTACCATAAAAATGATCAAAAATTTCATTTTCAATGTGTTAGAAGAGGAGATATATATAGCTAATGAATTTAACAAAATTAGATCTCAATTTATAGGAGATAAAAATTCATTATTTGACCTTTATTTATATATATTATATGTATGTAGAATAAGAACAAAACAAATCCACACCTTTTTGAAATTTCCTTTTTGATCTGGGTAGCCACTTGATGATTATACCTGAAGCCTTTATAGGAGGAAAAAATCATGAAAACATTTCCATTTAGATATTGGGATGAAAATAAGGAAGTGTTTTTTAGTGTTGGGTAATCCAAGGGGGTTTTTATGTCGAAATAGGAAACGAGAGGGGAAGGCCTTTTATTTGTGAGGGAGATTAGGCATGTGGAAATTTTTAAAATAAAAAGTGATACAAACGTTTTTTATAATCCAAATTCCTCTAATATTGGTATTTATTAACAATTAGATGACATAATTCCCTAATATGGAATTTAATGTAGTTATAGTCAAAATTCTATGTAATTTATTTCTTATATTCTTATGTTAACCCCCAGTAAAACCTTTTTTTTATCACCATAGTATATAATTTTAACTATTTTCACCACAAATTATGGTATGAAGTTAATATGATAATGTTATAAATTATAAAATTTTCTAATTCAATTTATGGAATCCATTTTTACACATTTATTTTATTACATTGGATTATTACAATTCAATGTTAAATTCACAAAATACATTTAAAAATGGGTCTTCAAAACAAAATACATTAAATATTTAAAAATATTTATTTTAGAAATAAATATGAAATTAATTCTAATTTATTAAATTATTTTATTTTAATATAATTGAAATAATATATCATTAAATATAATAAAATAATTTAATATACATTGATGTTTTAAATTGAATCCTATATTAATCTAAATTTATCAAAAATATAATATTTTGAAAAAATTATCAAACCTCATAGAAATGTATATTTTTAATTGAATATTTATAATAGAGTAATAATTTTACAACTAAATTTAATAAAAGTGGTAGAAATTAATTTTACAAAATGTGTTCAAAGAACTAATGAACATTTCTTTAGAAAAACACAATCTTTCATAAAAAAAATTTATTTGAAATTATTTTTATTTTGTTTCTAAAGAATAATTGAAAATTGAAATTATTATGCTAATTGGATAATGTTATAATTTTCATTATTCAGTTTTTAATATTCAAACCCATCAAATTAAATTCTAGTTTTTATTGGTCATTCTTAAAGAATAATATTTTTATAGAGGTATGTGATTCGTTTAAATAGAATATTTCATGCATCTCAAAATATAAATGTTATTTTAATTATGTAAAATATATATTTCATAATGAATTAAGTTATTATATTATCTTCTAATATTGTTGATAAATGGAATACATTATATGAACAAGATGATACTATTTTTGAAGCACTTGTTCTTAGACCAATCATCATCCAACATAGTAATAAGCTCTACAGTTCCCAATTTAGTGTCATTCAAATGTATCAATTATCGAACCAATAATATTTTGAAATAATTATTATTAAGATATAAAAACTATGATTCATAATGAATCTAAAACTAGTATAAGTCACATAATTTTTATAGGTATTTTACATCAGTAGTGAAAAATTGATTGCTATAAATTTTAGGGTAACCATTCTATTATTAGGGTGTGGGAAACTTCCCCAATCATTTGAAAATTATATATGAGATCACCAAAGATAAAATAATTCTAGAAAAGGTGTGATGAGCATTGTCACCCTTCCCTTAGACTAATTTTATTTCAAATAATTCCAAATAATGGAACAAAAATATAGAAATTAATTTATATTGAAGAACAATACCAATATATAAATTTAGTAGCAATTGGGTGATTCTGGTTCCATGAATAAACTAGATTGGAAATAGTTAATTATAGGAAATTTTGACCAGAAATGGGTGTTTCCCCATCCCAAGTAAAAAAATCACTAAATTATAATCCCCTTAATATACTAATAAACTAGTACTCCTCCCGTGCAAACATACGATGCCATAAATAAAATCTGAATTTCAGAGTGCATTAATAATTAGAGAATTGATCAATAAAATTTAATAATAAATATGTTAAAATTTCCACTATGTTCGTAGTTATTAAATATGAATAAGTAACAATAAACAATTATTTTTGTTGAATGAAGTTAAATATAAATAAAAAATGAAAAATGAACTTATAGATAGTTAATGTAGCTAAAACATTGAACCAAAAACATGGAAACTTAACTTAAAAATGGAAAGAATATCATGGTAAAATTTCAGCAATGAAACATAACTCTGGACCGTTCTATCACCATGGAAATAGAAATATGGAGTGTTCTATCAACAAGGTAACCGAACTAAAATTCGATATTAGTATCTGATACATGAATGATAACAGTAATATGGACTATGGTTTTCAACAGCTATAGGTCAGCCCATTAGATTCCAACTCATGTCATCAGAATGTGCATATAATAGCCTCATAGTACTACAATGATCTATCAATGCAGAGGAGAAGAAATTTGTAGAGTTTTTAGATAGTTATATTGACCCATGAAATATGTAATTAAACTTGAATGTGAGTAAATGACAGAAATTAGTATCAAAAAACAATCAGTGACATGAAATAGAATAACATATTTAGTATATAAAATTAGAATAATTCCATTGGGAAAACATCACAATTCAAATAATGGTTATTCTGTGTAACATTTTGAGAAAATAAGATTTTCTAAAATGAGAGTTCAGTTTAATTCGATGGAAACATGATTTATCTAAATATGTTTAATCTAGTAATCTTGAAAAAAAAATGCCATAATAAAATTTGTATTAATTTTTATAATAATCATACATAACAAATCAGTATACAAAAAACATTTTACTAAAAAAGGGTAATCAAAATGTGGGAAATCAGTAATAATTGGAAACAAATAAGACATAAATTGGTTACACCTTTTTATAGAAAACATACATCAGAAATCATAAATAGTGAAATCTATATTAGTCAAAAAAATTATTAATAACAATATGTGCATTCCATGGATTTTTAAATACAATTTTTTTTTGATTCATTGAATATGTAAATGAAAATTTTTGGGGAAAAAATTCAGAAGCAGAAAATTTGTAACAGTAGATTAATCCAATATATTGATCAAAATGATGAATAGATCTCTTATGTATTAGTTCAACTGGTTATATTTATCATAAACCCCTTCAAAACTATTTAAATAGCCTTAACATAGTCATGGATGAATGATGGTAGCATATCCATCAATTAAAATCATTTTCATGCCCTATGATTAATTAACACATATTCTCAAAATGATTCACTCTTGTGTTATGGTCCATAGAAGCAAAATACAACTACATTTATTTTCTAACTACATGTTGAATATTGAAAATTCTCTCGGTGTTTTAGATTGTCAGAATATGGCACATGATATATGAACTTTCGATAAATTATACAACCATACCATATATATTACTAAATTATAACAACAATTATAAGAAATTTTCATGATCTAATATTGTAAATAATGTTCTCTAAGAAAAACTTTGTAGTAATGTCTTGGAAGCCTTTATCTGTGATCAGAATTTATGTTATTTTATTGAATAATCGATCTATTTTCAACCTTTGTTATATCACATGATGAACATAATGAAAAATAAAAAATGAACAGATCAATTGGGGTCATGAAAAGTAATAATGTTGTTGTGAATGGAACATTTGAATAAAGAAGTTAACTTTTCAAAAATTATTGTATACATTGCATCAGATTTCATAATCAGCTTCTCTACCAAAATCAGGTCACCAGAAATTGAATTCGTTGAGGAGTACCATGTTGAGAAATCCACAGCTTCATTTGTTAACATCCTGGTTTGTAATAGAATTCATAAATCGCAACAAACAGCATGGGAAAATTATAAACATAACATCTAATTTACTTGAAGAAATTACACTATTGATTATTTCTTTTCCTAGGTCACATAAATACAGTACCTGCAATAGCACGCCTCTAGTGATGGATACTTTGTCTGATTCCATAATCCCAAGGCTATATCGGTTTCAATACAGCAACAATAAAACCTCTCCTTAATATAATAAAAAAAAATCTATTAGAATTTATGGTTGTAACATGAGTTGGTTTTGGGTACAATCAAAATGGACGTCTCGGTTTGATATATTCTAATGAAGGGACATGTTAGTGTAAGTGTTGGTGTCCTGAGAACCAACTGTTTTATACTTTGATTACATGAATGTTCACTTATTATATTGTTCATTGTTTTTCATGAATATAATATAATAATGTCCTGGAATATTTGTTGCATTAATAAGGTCATGGAAGATCCCCGCTATGATGAGAACCTTGAAATACTATAACAATATTCTTAAATAAAGTTATGTGGTTGGATGGCATACTATGATAGGACACATTGTATACAGATTTTCATGTGTGAGTACTCATAAAATGTCGAGACTCTCTATTATGGAGTTGGCACTTGGTAATCTCCAAGATGGGCGATTATGAGAACAGACCCACCAGTAGCAATTCCACATGTCTTAGTGTCATCGGACATTGCTATCTACGAGCGTCTGTAATAGTTTTTAGACTAGAAGATTATCATTAAATCATGTCATGACTCGCGCACATAGATTTACTGACGAAAACCGTCACGTAGACAGTTGGAGGGAAGTAGGGTACGTTGGGTGTTTCACAAATGATATGTTGTTAATGGATAAGTCGAGGAAGGATTTTTCCCTTCCATTTATGGAAGTTGATATCTCGGCCCTTTGATTTAAATAGAATTTTCACATTAAATTCCATGGCCATGGTGTAAACGGTGAGTTTATTTCATGTATTCAAGGAACGACGGATCAAGCATATAGGTTTATGACTCTTCCATGAAACCTTCTTGATGAGATATTGAGACAATGGGATTAAATTACACCTTAAGCGTTCGTATGAGGTGATACATCAATTCGACATCAACTTCTTTCTCTTGGGTGCCTTGACCCATTGCTAGACAGTAATCTTGGACTTTAGGAAAACCTGCCTAATTCCAACGAGAAAGAGGCCTAGAGGGTCACACACTACATGTATTCAAGTATCTCAAGTAGAATAAATATTATTCCCTTACGTGGGTAAATAATTATTCAAGGAAGCCTACATATTTTTAATGATTTAGGTAGAAGGAAATGAAAAACAAAATATACACGTCGTGTATTAAAGATTGCACGCTGTGTAGTTTTTCATGGAAAACAAGTACACGCCGTGTATTAATAATTACACGCCGTGTAGTTTTATTTATGGAAAGGAATGAATTAATGAAAACAAGATATACACGCCGTGCACATTGAATGTACATGCCGTGTATTTTTCAATGAAAAACAAGTACATGCCGTGTATTTATTAATACACGCCGTGTAGTTTTTCCAGTCGGGATTTTGAGGATATAATATTGTTTTAAATGATATTTATTATAATCAGCATGGGCCCATGTCAAGGAATTAATTATTCGACATGGCAGTTTTAAATAAGAGTCAATGAAATAAATAAAACGTGTAACGCATTTATTTATTGTCATAACTCTAAAACCTCAAACCTGATTATAAATATACTCACAACCCCAACTCTTTTCCTACCCCACACACAACATCTCTGGAGAATTCTTTCAAGGCCGAAAGAACCTCTTCCTCCAAGAACGCTCTCAAGACCAATAGAGATCCTCTTCCATCGGATCAAGACGATCTGAGGCGGACAACGCAAGCAAAGGCTTCTCCATGCTAGCACCCGGAGAATCCTTTTGCGACATCCAGAGATATGAGGTACACGTGTAGATCACCACTAGAGGGAGTCTAAACATGGCTTCTGTGAGGCAATGATGGATCACATCGACAATGTCATAAAGAACATCAACGAAGAAATAACACCCAAAAGATATTTCTTTATAATTAATTAAATTAATTATAATCAACGTGTAACAATCCGTGTTTGTGGATCGGGGACAAACCTTCTTCTTTGTCTTTTTCTGTGATTTGATCCGTGGACACTGGCGTTTATCGTCATATTGATCCCGGATTGATCATTTCTAATGACAAAAATACAAGTGGGCACATCCAACCACGTGCTTCCGCTATTCCCATAACCTTCAAATGGTATCGGAGGGAGGTTACAATGTTGATTATAGTTATTTAATTTTCGTTGATAATTTACGCATTTATATTTGATTCAATTCGAAATAAATAGTTCTATAAATCTGAATAAATGAGATCTGTTCTTCCTCCTTCTTTTCTCGATTCATATCACAGAAACAGACTTTTAATTTTATTTTTCATTAAAATAAAAATGAGGAACTCATTCGGAGGAGCCGCTCTTCCTGTCTGTACAACACGGGATTACACGGCGTGTACATAAAAGTACATGTCGTGTACATAGGTTCAACGAACCGGAACTGGTCCACCAATCCACACCATGTGAATTGATTATGCCTAAGTTTTAATCACACCGTGTTGACCAGAATTGAATGGTGTATGGAAACCGGAATACACGGCGTGTATGTTGGAGCAACACGCCGTGTAGTCCATTCCGGCCCAAGTGAAACCGTGTACTATGATAAGCCGCGTACTGCGTACAGGGGATCGCCAGGATGGTTACCGCGTAACAAGGAAGTACACGTCGTGTATGATGTATCTACACGTCGTGCACTCCAAAATTTCCAAAGTACAGAAAACACGCCAAATCCCCCGGCATGTACTTTGGATAAAGGGTGAAAAGAAATACACGCCATGTAATTATAAACTACACGCCGTGTACTTTCATGAAATGGAATTTCACCGGGTTTCCTCTAATGTAAAAAGTCTCGTACTATGAATATGGATGAGAAGAATCTCAAGGAAATTCATAAAGGAATTTAATATAAAGAATTGATTAATTATAAGTTCATAATTAATTGAATTCGAGTGCGTCTTATCTTAAATGAAAGAACGATTAAAAGAATTGGTATTCATTGTATGCTATGGATGATCATGAGCTAGACCAAAGACCCTTTGTATGTGTATGGTTTCATTTAAATTTATTTAATTTAAATTTGTTGGCCTACGAGCCATCTTCCAAAAAAATATAGGGTCTGTGTGCCCATGGTTTCTTTAATGTAAACCCATGTAATGGAGGATCTCCCAAGCCAGAGGAGATGGTTCAAATCTTGAAGTCGAGGCGAAACTGACACAAGAAGATACAATGGTGGATAGGTGGGAGATGCAAAACACGAACCATCAGGTTCAAGGTGTTTACCCTAGGTCAGGGTTAACTTATCATAACCGATAGATAAGATAACCAATAGAAGCTCCTGATCATGCCATCTTATTTTATTTCTGTCTGATTGCATGGTTTATTTATTATGTATGTGTTATCACGATCACATAATTAAGAAAATGAACAAGAATGCAAATAAGGAATAAAATAAAAACTAGAATATGAGTAAACATTATCATAACATTGTTAATCACTTAATAAAGCATCACTTAATATTAAAATGAATGTGATAATGCAAAACTATGCATAAAGATCTAAAATCCCTCAATACCATATTCAGTCAGACCAATCCTTCTTTTACCTGATTAAGGGAAAGACTCAATAAAACTATGTATATGACCAACTATTGTTGGGACACATACTTTTATAAAGGAATCCATTATGAAAGGTTTCAGGTTGACTTAACCATATTACATCAAGATAAGTATCCCTTGATAGACTTAGTGTAATATTGGAGGCACGAGTTGAGGAAATCCAAGTCAGGATTTCAGGATTGGGGAGTCCACTCAACAGATCAAGGAACTGTAAGCTCACAGTTGGCAAAGACATGGCTACCTAAATACCTTCAAATTTATTGACCAACCCTTGTTGGGGTTATGCAAAGGGAAGTATAGATCCTTCCCACTAGAATGTCAAAGCAACAGGACATTCCGAGTTCAATGGTGAGGTCCATTGGGAATTGAAAAAATAGTGGGAGAATTAATTAATCCTTTTATTATTTCTCATAAAAATGTAATCAAGAATGTACTGGTAAATCTTCTCTTTTAATTTTTAGAATCGAAATGACAAACTCATCAACCATATTTTCTCTGCGATAAATACTGGATAAAGACAATATCCTCACCGGAAGTAACTTTCAAGAATGGTTTAGGCGCCTTCGGGTTATTATATTCCAAGAACAAATGTTTTACATGTGGGAGTCCCCACATCCTTATTCTCCTGCCCAGGGGCAAGTGATGAAGAATTCCTAGTCTATTATCAACATTTGAATGATGCTCTCGACGTTCAATGTTTGATGCTATCATCGATGTCTAGTGAGCTCATGAAGTCTCAAGGAGACATGGATTCTTATAGCATGCTCGAGCACCAATGTGGTCTATACCGGGAGAGAGAAATACATGAAAGGTTTGAGATCTCCAAGGCACTATTTCAGAGCAAGCTTGGAGAGGGTGCCCCAGTCTTGCCTCATGTAGTCAGGATCATTGGCTACATTGAGCGCTTGGAGGTTCTAGGGTTTAAACTCCCCGAAGAACTGGGTACCTATCTCATTCCTGCATCACTCCCCCAGATCTTCTCAAAAATTTTTGTGAACATCAATATGAACAACATTGATAAGTCTCTGGCTGATCTTTGTATCCTCATTCTCCAAGTGGACAATGAAATGATGTGTGAAAATCCTTTTGTCCTCATGGTGAATAAAAGGAATGGGAAGGTGAAGAGTTTTAAGACCAAAGCTTCTTCAATACCTTCCATGAATATTAAGATCAAAGGGGAGGTAGGGGAACATGATACTGTTTGATTCGAATGTGGAAAGAAGGGCCACTGGAAGAAAAACTGCACCCATCCAAGGAAGCAATGGGATGCTTCTGGTGCGTTTGTTATCGAATGCAATCTATCTTTTTCTACTAATTGAGTATTAGATACTTCTTGTGGTGCTCACATCTGTATCCAAATATAGCAACCAAGTAGATTCAAGAAGATTGATTGAGGGGAGGTAGATCTACGAGCATCCAACGAAGCTAGACTTATTGTTGTAGCTGTCGGAGACTACCACCTCACACTACCAACTGGAATGATCTTGGTGTTAAAGGGTTGTTATTATGTGCCTTCTATTACTAAAAAAATTATTTCAGTATCCAGATTAGATACTGATGGATTCATATTCAAGTTTGGAAATTAATGTTGCTAATTTTATACAGATAGCATTTGTTTTGGTAGGGAACATTTATATAACGACCTTTCTGTGTTAGACTACACGAACCATGTAATGGCAATTGATGACAAAGTAAATTCACATGACTCATACCACACCCAAATTTGGCATCACCGGTTAGGTCATGTCAATGAGAAACGTTTGAAAAAATTACATCAAGATGGGTATTTAGATTCGTTCTAACTAAAACCACTTGGTGTATGTCATGTCTGTCTACAAGGAAAAATGACCAAAGCCCCATTTAGTAGGAAAGGTGAAAGAGCTAAAGAGATTCTAGAATTAGTTTACACAGATGTATGTGGGCCATTTCCAGTTGAGGCATGGGGTGGGTTCTCATACATCATAACTTCTACTGATGATTTTAGTAGATATGGATATGTCTACTTAATGAGGTATAAGTCAGATTCTTTGGATCGGTTCAAAGAATTTAAGAATGAAGTTGAGAACCAGCTTGGTAAGAAGATTAAGAAACTATGCTCAGAAAGAGGAGTAGAATATCTTAATCATGACTTCATTGATTTCTTATGGGAGTTTTGGATTCTATCTCAACTCACTCTTCCTTACACGCCACAATGGAATGGTGTAAGAAAAAAGAGGAATGGCACTATGTTGTACATGGTGAGATCAATGATGAGTCATGCGAGTCTTCCATTATCCTTTTGGGGATATTCATTACAAACAATAGTGCACATACTAATCTATGTACCAACTAAATCGATAAATGGTATTCCATACGAGTTATGGAGTGGACGCAAAGCCATGTTATCGAATTTATATGTGTGGGGTAGTGAAGCATTTGTTAAGGCCTCTTCAGGTAACAAACTTGCACCCCGAGTCACAAAGTGTATCTTTATAGGATATCCAAAGGAAACAAGGGGCTATTACATATATAACCCCTCAGACTAAAAGGTTACATTGGCAAGACATGCCATATTCCTTGAGAGGTAAGACATATCCAAAAGAGATAGTGGGAGTGAGATAGACTTCGATGAATTCGAGGCTCCAGATACACAGGAGTTGGTACAAGAACAGATTCCACAAACCCGTGGAAGAACAATCTATTCTAGAGACACAAGAACTATGTAAAAGAATGAGAGAGGTGAGAGAACCAAAATGATATGGTTTTCTTGTCACCGAGGATGGTGACTCATTATTGGTTGACAATGATGATCCTTTTACCTACAAGGATGTAGTTGAAGGAATAGGCGTTTCCAAGTGGAAAGAAGCAATGAATTCTGAAATGGATTCCATGTACCAAAACCAAGTCTAGATTTTGGTAGATCCTTCAGTTGATGTAAAGCCTATTGGTAATAAATGGGTATTCAATAAGAAAATGGACATGGAGGGGAAAGTTAGCACCTACAAGGCACGACTGGTTGCAAAAGGTTTTAGACAGCGTCAAGGAATTGACTATGATGAAACCTTTTCACCAGTTGCGATGTTGAAATCCATAACAATCCTATTGGCCATTTCTGCTTACCATGACTATGAAATTTGGAAAATGGATGTCAAAAAAGCTTTCTTTAACGGGAACCTCCAAAAAGATGTCTACAGGACACAACCTGAAGGGTTTGTGACTCCAAAGGATTCCAATAAGTTATGAAAGTAGCAAAAATCAATTTATGGATTAAAGAAAGCATCAAGGTTATGGAACATTCGTTTTGATGAAGCTGTAACGGAATTTGGATTTGTTAAGAACGAATTTGAGCCTTGTGTCTACAAGAGGTTTAGTGGAAGTGCAGTAGTTTTCCTAATAGTATATGTTGATGACATATTACTAATTTGAAACGAAGTACCTATCTTACAGTCAGTTAATTCATGGTTGCATAAATGATTCTCCATGAAAGACATAGGCGAGGCAGCATATATTCTTGGGATCAAGATCCATCGTGATAGATCCCAGAAAATGTTGGGCCTGAGTTAAAGTACAAACATTGACAAGATACTGAAGACATTCAGTATGGAACAATCCAAGAGGGGATTGTTGCCAGTGTCACATGGAATTCATCATTCCAAGAAAATGTGTCCTCAGACACATGAGGAAAGAAAGAGAATGGCAAGGATCCCTTATGCATCCGTGATTGGGTCAGTCATGTATGCTATGCTATGTATGACACTAGATGTTACTTACGCATTAAGTGCGGTAGGCAGATATCAAACTGATCCAGGAGACTGCCATTGGATGGTAGTCAAGACTATCCTTAAGTATTTGAGGCGTACTAAGGATATGTTCCTGGTTTATGGAGGAGATAAGAAACTAGTCATCAGAGGACATGTAGATTCTAGTTTCCAGACTGATCAAGATGACATGAAGTCGCAGACTGGATAAATCTTCAGTTTGAATGGAGGTGCAGTGGGCTGGAAGAACTCAAAACAAAGTGTGGTCGCAAATTCTACAGTGGAGTCCGAGTATATCACAGCTTCTGAGGTAGCTAAATAAGCAGTATAGATGCGAAGCTTCGTCCAAGAGCTGGATGTAGTACTGAGCAGTAAAGATCCTATCACACTCTATTGTGATAATACTTCAGCGGTGGAACTTTCAAAAGATCCAAGGTCACATCAGAAGACAAAGCACATACTTCGAAAGTATCATCTCTTGAGGGATTTTTCTCAGAGAGGTGAAGTTGCAGTGAGCAGTATTTCCACAGAAGACAACGTAGCGGACCCCTTGACTAAAGTCGTGACTTAGCAGAAACATGATCATCATGTTAGGTCTAGCGAACTAAAAGTCGTAGGCAGTTGGCACTAGTCCAAGTGGGATTTTGTAAGGGTTGGTGTCTTGATAACCAACGGTTTTTTACTTTGATTACATGAATGTTCACTTATTATATTGTTCATTGTTCTGAAAGAATATAATATAATAATGTCCGGGAATATTTGTTGCATTAATAAGGTCATGGAAGATCCCCGCTATGATGAGAACCTTGAAATGATATAACAATATTATTAAATAATGTTCTGTGGTTGGATGACATACTATGATAGGACACATAGTATACAAACCATCATGTGAGAGTAATCGTATGAAGAAGAGACTCTCTTTTGTGGATTTCACACTTTGTAATCTCCAAGATGGGAGATTATGAGAACATACCCTCTAGTAGAGATTCTGCATGTCTTGGATTCATCAGAAATTTCTATCTACGAGCGTGTATAATTTTCCATAGAATAAAATATTATCATTAACTCATTTCATGACTCGCACACTGAGATTTACTGATGAAAACCGTCATGCCGAAAGTTCGCGGGAAGTAGTGTACGTTGGGTGCGTCACGAATGACATGTTGTTAATGGATAATTCAAGGAAGGATTTGTCCCTTCTATTTATGGAAGTTGAAATCTCGGCCCTTTTATTGAAATTGAACTTTCGCTTTAAATTCCATGGTCCATGGTGTAAACGATGAGTTTGTTTCAGGTAGTCAAAGTACGATAGATCAAGAATATAGGTTTATGAAACTGCCATGAAACCTACTTGATGAGATATTGAGACAAAGGGATTAAATTATACAGTATGAGTTCGTATGAGATGATACGTCAATGTGGCGTCAACTTCTTTCTCTTGGGTGCCTTGACCCGTTGCTAGACAGTAATCTTGGACATTAGGCAAACCCGCTTAATGACAACGGGAAAGAGGCCTAGAGGGACACACACATAGTGTATTCAAGTATCTCAAGTAGAATAATGATTATTCTCGTACGTGGTTTAATAATTATTCAAGGATGCCTAAATCATTTTAATGATTGAAGAAGAAGGAAATGAAAAACAAGATAAACACGCCGTGTATTAATGATTACACGTCATGTAGTTTTTCATAGAGAACAAGTACATGCCATTTGTTAGTAATTACAAACCATGTAGTTTTATTTATGGAAAGGAAATGAATAAATGAAAACAAGATATACATGCCATGTACCTTGAATGTACATGCCGTGTAGTTTTCCATGAAAAACAAGTACACGACGTATATTTATTAATACACGCCGTGTATTTTTTCCAGTCAGGATTTTGATGATATAATATCGTTTTAAATGATATTTATTATAATCAGCATGGGCCCATATCAAGGAATTAATTATTCGACATGGGGGTTTTAAATAAGAGTCAATGAAATAACTAAAACACGTAACGCGATTATTTATTGTCATAACTCTATAACCTCAAACCTGATTATAGATATCCTCACAACCCCAACTCTTTTCCTACCCCACACACAACATCTCTGGAGAATTCTTTCAAGGATGAAAGAACCTCTTCCTCCAAGAACGCTCACAATACTGAGAGAGATCCTCTTATATCAGATCAAGATAATCTAAGGTGGACAATTGAAACAAAGGATTCTCCACTCTAGCACCCTGAGAATCCTTTGGCGACGTCCAGAGATACGAGGTACATGTGTGGATCACCATAATAGGGAGTATATACATGGCTTCTGCAACGCAATGACGGATCACATCAACAACGTGATCAATAACATCAATGATGAAATAAACCCCAAAAGGTATTTCTTTGTAATTAATTAAATTAATTATAATCAACCTGTAACGATCTTGGTTTTTGGTTCTGGGACAATCCTTCTTCCTTGTCTTTTTCTATGATTTGATCCATGGAGACTTGCGTTTATCATCATATTGATCCCGGATAGATCATTGATAATGAAAAAAATCCATGTGTGAACATCCACCCATGCGCTTCTGCTATGCCCGGAACCTTCACTTACAATCAGAAATTGTAAAATTATAAAATAATACAACACCTGATTGTTGAGTTTTTTAAAATTTCTTAAAATTGACAACATAAATTGAAAAATTATAAAAGAATTTAATATTCACAAATAACATAGAAAGGGAACTTCATTTTATAAATTTTGGAAGAAATTAAAAGTCATAAAATTCCGAAATAAATTGAGGAGGGTGACCTTGGGTGGTTCTATTGACCAACAACTAAGTCAAAAATTACTCTAGTGAGATAAATAGAAACATGTGTAATATTTACCTATAAGTAACCTTCTTTTCCTGAAGAAAAACATGAATGAACATCCCCAACACCTTACATACTAGAAACAAATGTGGGGAATTTATAACACATATGTTTCATGTTATTAGTGCAAAAAAAATACATAGTGTAGTTTATATTGAAGACAAATTGCATGTATTCTTATGTTGGACAAAATGAAGGTTAAATATACAATTTTATGAAAAATTACCTACATTCATTTGAAATTACTATTAATGTATTCACATGTACAGAGAAAACAATTAGAAAATAATCAAAAAAAACTATAATCATTCAATAATTAATAGAAGGGTAAATTTCCTAAATGAGTAACTTCCTGCATGAATCACATCCAGCAATATGAAAAATATCAAATATAACAAAACATCCAACATTAAATGACATCCAGCATGAAAAACCCAAGCTAATCAATCTGCAAAAAAATGTCTAGTATCAAAAACCTTTAGCATGAGTAACGTCCAGCTTAATAGAAAACATATAGAAAGAAAAACGGATACCCAAACATCCACCATGAAAGCCATCCAGGATGACAAGAAAACCATCCATCATGAAAAATGTCCTTCATAAAAAACATCCAGCATGAAAAACTGACAATCAACTTGCTAAAAACCCATAAAAAATTTTCCACCATGAGAAATCCTGAAAACAACAATATGAAGATAAAAAAAACATTAAACATGTAAAATCTACAAATAGAGAGTATAAATACATAAATTAATAGTAATGAAATTTAAAAAATTACCTAGGAATGACAGTGGGGACAAAAACATAGTCCACGCCCCTCATAATCCCTCCTATGTTGGAGACAAAAAAACCTAAGGGAATGAGAGTAGAAATAGGGGCAATGTGATGGGTTTGGCCTCCCCAAACTGGGCATCATGGATTAATGGGTCAGCATACCTTTTATAGGGTGACCCATGAAGTTTTGTTTCAAAAGGGATTTCCCTATTCCACTATCCTCCTACAATCTGAAAATACAGAATATACATGCATGAATTAATAGTAATGACATTTCCTACCACAATTCAATTGGGTGGAATTGGTATTGGCCCAGATAATACCCAAGAAAACATTTGACTTGTGTATAAAGTAAATTTGGTATGTAAATATTATAAAAATACATAAAACTGAGTAGTATACATGTTTAAATAATGTAATTTTAATGTGAAGACTCCAGAAATTTTAAGGGTTTTTTCCTTTCGCCCTCTCACCCTTCCCTCACCTATGAAGTGTGACATATCCTCTACCTTCCATGTTATGTACGTATAACCCAACACTTGTTGGCCCTCTAGCGGCCTCCCTTCCCCCATTTTGTGGCATGACTTCCCCCATTCAGTGGCCTCCCTTCCAATTTAGACTCCATCTTCAGCCTCTCTCCCTCATGGAACCTGCCGGCACCACCCTCCTCTCCAACACGTGACCCACTGGTGCCACCCCCCCCCCCCCACTCTCTGGTGTGATGCTTCATTGGTACACCCCCCCCCCCCCACTGTCCTCCTACAATATGAAAATATAGAATATATGTGCATGAATTAATAGTAATGACATTTCCTACAGTGATTCATTTGTGTGGAATTGGAATTGGCCCAGATAATACCCAAGAAAATTTTTAACTGGTGTATAAATTAAATGTGGTATGTAAATATTATAAAAACCTTAAAACTGAGTAGTATACATGTTCTAATAAAGTAATTGTAATGTACAGACTCCAGAAGAGTATTTAATGCACATATGATTTTAGAAAAAAGGAATGAAAACCAAATAAATAGCTAAAGTACTATTATTTTATGGGTTTTTTCCTTTCTGCCACTCCCCCCTTCCCTCACCTATGATGTGTGACATATCCTCTACCTTCCATGTTCATTGCGTATAAACCAATACTGGTTGGCCTTCCAGCGGACCCCCTTCCCCCATTTGTGGCATCCCTTCCCCTATTCGGCGGCCTCCCTTCCAATTTAGACTTAATATGTAGCCTTCATCCCTCATGAAACCCGCCATCACCACCCTCCTCACCATCATGTGACCCACTAGGGCCACCCTCCCTCCCTCTGGTGTGATGCCTCATCGGTACACCCTCCTCCAAGAAATGAGTTCTATGTGAAACTGTCCTCCTATAATCAATTTTTTGAAATGGATGGATGCTGAAGGTAATGGCTTGAAATTGTTTGAAATGGATGGATGCTGAAGGTAATCTTTCAGATTAGACAGGCAGAGCTTGACCACCACTATAATATACAACTGTGTAGGCCAGAGAACTCTTTTCTCCAGAATAATAGATAAACCTACAACCACTAATATCATATAAAAAATAATAACAGAATTTGGGAAACAATTCCTTTTTATTCTGATATGACCTTCTGGTTTCAACATATTAGGAAATATGCCTGGAAACTAATCTAAATTCAAAATCTGAAAGAACAATATTGGAATAAATATAACTCAATAACATTATAACATCTAGTATCCCCAAAAAACATAATTATGGATATTTATTTCAGGAAGAATTACAGTGGAATACAGTCTTACAGAAACATATATATATATATATTATTCAGAAGTTGATTGAATAATTCATCTTCTAAACAATTTTGTATTTTGTTTCAAAGGAGAAACAAAATGTTTCGTAATTTTTCAAAAATTTTGTATTTGACGCTGAAACTGGTTCATCCTATAAAAATAGTGAATTACAGTTCTATTAATGAAGTAATGAAAGCATTAAATACTCTTTCATCCCTAATTAGAAACAATTTAGATGGACAGTAGTTATTATATGCATAAGATGTGCACTTACTCTTTCAGGGCTTGATTCTCAACTCATGCTTTGAATAAAAATATAAACTGAAGGGTTTCGCTGAAGAATGTTTGGAAATTAGAAAAGGAAATGGAAATCAAAATTTAAAAAATATAATTTTATAAATAATTTTTTAATGAATTTAAAAAATTAATTCAATTTCATAAAATGTATAAAGATAAATACATTGTCCCTCCACCAACTCGTATACCCTTTTAGTAACATCTTGTGGGTGTGTCAGGAATGGAATAGTTTTGAATATATCCAGGTGAATGAGACTTCATATGCTGCAAAGCTGTATCCAACATAATGAAAATCAAGTTAAAGAATGAATATAAAGCAAGTTAGAAATACAACAACATTTTTAGATATAAAACATGCATAATAGAACCTATTTCTGCCTTTACTATTCATGAAAAAGTTTACCACCTTGCAAATACAGACAACCAAAATGTTCCTGAAAATTACAACAAACCAAACCATTCATCCATTTTATTGTTACCTTAATTTCATTTCATGCTTTGAAGAACAACATAACCTGAAATGTTCCTCTGATGAACTATTAGAAATCAAAATAGGAAATGAAAATCATATTTAAACAAATAAAATTTAGAATTAATTGTTTAATGAATTTTAGAAATGACTACAATTTTATTAAATGTATAAAGATACACACCTTGTCCCTCTACCAACTCGAATACCCTTTTGGTAACATCTTGTGGGTGTGTCAAGAATGGAATAGTTTTGAAGATATCCAGTTGAATGAAACTTCATCTCCTGCAAAATTATACTCATCATAATGAAAATCATGTAAAAGAATGAATACAAAGAAGGTTAGAAATACTAACGTCATTTTTAGATATAAAACATACACAATAGAACCAATTTCAGCCTCTTTTATTCTTGAAAATGCTCACCACCATACAAATAGAGCCAACAAAAATGTTCCTGAAAATTAAAAAAAGCATACCATTCATTCATTTTAATGTTACCTTAATTTCAGTCAGGCTTGTTTCAATCATAACCTATAAGAATGTATATATAATGAATAAAAAATTATATTTTTCCATAATATAAAATATAAAACAATGTTTCAGGAGCCTACGAAATCATGGGCAGTGATCAGGCTGAAATAGTAGACTACAGTCAATTATTATTTCTTGAAGGAAAATTCCATTGTCATTAATCATGCCAATGACAAAATGACATTGTCACCTTTGGATTTATGAACAAAATAGCGGTATGTTAATCCCAGTGAAAAACATGGTTTGAAATATTAATACTATTTATGATTAAATTAGCCACATCAATTTAAGAATGTAGAAATAGAAATGAAATAATTTCTTTGATGAAAAATTACCTTGATTTATTATGACCATTGCATTAAAAATAGGAGATGCTGAAATTGATAACTAAATAGAAATCTCATAAAGAATTATGGATATTCATTAAGTATTTGAAGGTCAAATAGGAACTTGAAAATTATATAAATTCTTCATCCACCTAAGAAAAATCAAATACACCCTACAAAAAATGTATGTGAATGTTGGAAAATAACTACATAGTTAGGGAAACATACCTACAGGAAAGAAGAGATCTCTGGGATTCCATAACTGAAACCCAAATGCAAAGAATGTCATTAAGTCATGACACTAAACACAATGAAATATCTATGCATATATAAGCGGAAAACATTTCCATGAAGGAAGATTTACAAAGCCAAAAAACACCAAAATGAAAAACAAATCAAAGCTCAAAGAAACAATTTACAACATGGAAACCAAGAATGAATGAAATATGATGAAAATGTCAATGGTAGTTGAGGTCGTAAAGAGAACAGATAAATGGGTTACCGAGCCAAGACATTAGCTGATGCAGATCTCCTGAACCCTCGATTAAGAGTCGCTGACAACCATGCTTTTGAAAGAACCCTGACTCAATGCCAATAGTATCATCTTGAAGGAGATTAAAATCCACTACGATATATGGTCACCACTATTATATCAGATGAGGTGTAGGATCCACATGATATTGATCTGGAGATGAAGGACGCAGAGCAGGCTGAAGCAGAGAAGGAAAATGATATATATTAGGCTGATACGGAGAACGTGAAGGAGGAGGCCGAGAATCCGAACACACACATGGTAGTTGAGGAGGACGAGGTATCTGACCATTGGGGCCAGAACGATGGAGGAGTGGAGGTAAATTTCGAGTCGTAACCCTATTAGCATCCCTGCGAATGGGAAGGAAGAAGTAATGGAACCAAAACTCTAATATGCAGAGATGAATCGAGGCAGCGCAGCGAGATGCGTTCAGGTTTGGAGGAAGAATAAGAGGGGATTTAGGGAGGGGAACGGTGCAGGATGGAAGGGATAATCGAGAAGGGGGGAAGGAGAGGAGAATCAGGGAGGGGTACTGGAACCTAAGGGCTTTGGGGGGGGAGCGGGAATGGTAGAGCGGTGAGAGGGGAGAGGGGAGAGGGGAGGGGAGCTCGAGACGGAGGGAAATCCCAATCGGGGGATGGAAAGTGGGTTAATTTTCTAGATTTGGAGGGAGAAATAGAGAAATAAGGTTGACGTGGAGGCATTGGAAGGTGACACGTTAGCATGAAAGAAGCCAAGTTTAGTATAGATAATTTGTAATTGATAATTGATACTATAATTTAGTGGTTCATTCCTAAATAAAAATTTAATTTTAAAAAATAATTAATAAATATGAAAATTGTATGAAAAATAATATAATCATTTTTAGCAAAAAAATTATCATTATTGTAAATGAAAAATTATGGATGAAATTAAAAATTGAATTTTCATATTTTTATGTGAAAATATTGACTTAAATTTGGATTAAATATAATATTCATTTTTAGAACCTTGAATATTGATAAATCTTATTAAAAAAGAATGTGTAGTGAATGATAATTAATTTTATTTTGAATGGATGGAAAAAAATTAAATATATTGAAATATGAATGATGAAATACAATAATAAAAATATGGTTAAAAACTAACTTTCTAATGTATAATATGGAAATTATAAATCTATTTTGTGATAAGAATTATTTAGGCTTCTAAATAAGTTGTATAACAATAGTGGGAAAGTAAAATATGGACATGGAAGGGATCCCATGTTTAATTTGGTAGTTAATTATTCTTAAAAAGGATATATTTTTTTAGAAATAAGTTTGGAATAGAAATATTTTTTATATTAAAAATGTATAATTTCCCTGAGATATAATTAAATATAAAATTGAAAAAAATTGAAAAAAACTTTATTTTAAAACCTCTCTAAAAATGAATTTTTTATGCATTATTAAATTAATTTTAGTCATGAGTAATCCCTTCTAGCAAAAAAAATCTTTCCATGTAGTCCTCATAGAGGATATGGATTGATATATTACATCAATTACCATGAATAATTGATTATTTGTGAAACGATATACTAAATATGTAGTATAAACACTACATAGTTGAAATTTTGTCGAAAATGAAAACATGTATCAAAATAATAGAAAATGATAAAAAATAACAAAACCAATAATATCAGTCATATGAAAAGTTCCAATTTTCCTATATAAAATAACTGAAAATATTATATGTCAATTTAAGAAATATATTAACCCTATTATCCTTTATAATAATTAAAAAAAATTTATTAATAATATAGCAGTTTGTGATGTATTACATTCATCATCATCTCCTTTTAGAAAATTTTAGTACTTTTTCTACCAGTATCATAATGGTTGGGGTTATTCCTTTTTATAGATTAAATAATTATCATTAATATATATTTTTTTATGGATGAAATATTTATAATGATTAATAATGTTCTAATATAATTTCATATGCTTTTTACTTATGATTCGTCACGATGATGTCGTGGAGGAGTTTATTTTAATAATTTTTAAGAATTGAGATGTGAAATCTTAATAATAAGTGAAATATTTTGTAACCCATTATTATGAAAAATACCGCATTATATTCATAAATATTTAGAATAAAATTAATATTAGTGTTTCCATATTCATACATTATAATATGTTTTAAAATTATTTATGTGTGTGGTAAAACCAATCCTATCATGAGATGCATATAATATATGGGTCAGTATGGTTATGAAATTTATTATTTTTAATATAGATTCATTATTAAATAATATGAACTATATTATTTTTTGTTACTAATTTTTTATTATTATTTTTGTGATATAATGTTTAAAAAGTTGAAAATATAATGAATAATGAAAGAGACACTTTTTTGGATAGTTAGTGAGCATATACACATAGTCACCACATTCATTTTCAATAGATGAAGATATGGGTAGAGGTTTGTTTATAATTATAGATTATTAACTATTTAATGTATATGATACTAACACTATAATTAAAATATTATAAAAATGTGGTTATGGTTGTCATGAGGAAGATATTACAATACTCATGGAGGTAGTGGGTTTCTTGAACTCCTAGTGATATCAAATTTTTTTGATTGATTTTGGTGCAATAATGAAATGGATATTATATTAGAATACATTTCAATATATTATTAAAATTGATGTTATCGTCAATTCATGTATGTCATATGTTTTATGGTATAGATGTTGAAAATTATTAAGAGATATCTATTGGAGGAATTTCATATTCGATTGGATGATCAAAAATTTGTAACACCTTTTGGGTCATATCAGTAATCCTTTTGAAATAAAATCCATATGGGATATATAGAGAGAGTTAAGGAAGGTATTTCAATGATTTTTTTACATCCTACGGTCAAAAATCATATTTCGGTAGTTATTAAACATTAAATCTCTATAATTAAATATTTTCAAATGGATACAACGTGTTATAAGTCTTGTAATACTAGATAGAGACAGATTTATTTGTATTACACATACAAATACAACATACAATATAAATTTTGGATGGTAAAATTATTATTATTTATTTATGGTCATTTAAAATTACATATAGTTAGGTTCTTTATTTTTTGGGGAATGTATAACAAAATAAGGGTTATCTCCTATGCTTTGTATATAGTAGCATACAATAGATGTTATCATAGAATAATCATGAAAACATATTATGGTGGATAAAAAAGATAAAAAAATTCTATTATCAAATTTCATTAGGGGAATTATATGTTCTCGAAAAGAAAAAATAATAATGGATAATATTTACTCATGTCAAACTAATGGAATGCTAAATTTCATAAAAATTGGAACTATGAAATGTTGTCAATAATTATTTCATCAATGGAGGAACACAATACATAAAAAAACACTTTTGAAATCTAAAAACAAAATTCATATTAAAAATATACCCCATAAAATATTCATTTATTAACAAATTATGCATGAACATAGTAGCACCCCAATATTTCATAGTAAGTTATCTCTTTAATTTAATTCAATAGCTTGCGCCAGATGAAACACCCAGAATGAGTGCACCATGACTTACCAAACTCACCATTTAAAAAGAGGTTTTGAATAGTATTAATTTCATTTTGAATTTTACATACTACATATAATTTTAACATTGATATTATGTGTGTTTTAGACATAATATAAGAACAAATTCTATTTTTCAGATAAAATAATTGTTTTTCAAAAAAAAGAAATTTTACCACCTTTTAATGGAAAACCATTTTTAAATACCACATTTCACACTTTTATATATTCAATGTGACAAAATAAACTTTTAATTTAGAAGTGGGACATAAAATTTTAGTTTTGATAAAATTTTTCTGTTTTTTTGATAACATTCATACATTGCTAAATAGTGAAAAATACTAAATATTAATTGAAAAAAACTTTTTTAATAAAAATAATTAATGGTGTTAAATATAAATTGAAATGGTTTTGAAGTATAATTTGATTATATGTTTATCATTTAATCCAATTTTGGTCATATGAAGTAATTTTACATTTAAATTGGACATAAAAACAATTCAATTTTTTGATAGTTTTTACTTCTCAAAAACCCGCTTTTTGGTTTAACAATAGGAATTTTTTTAAAATTAATTAATGCTACTTCTATGTTTTGAAATTGGTAATATAGAAAAAATATTTTAATTCATAATATCAAAATTAGTATATGGTAAAAGTTTGGTTTTTTCTTGAAAACATTCAATTTTTTATGAATAGTTAAAAACAGTACATTATGGTTTAAAATAGACATTTTATTTAAATAATTATTTATTTATTTTTAATTTATTTTAGTGAGAATAGTTAAATAATACCTTTATTTTTTCAATGTACTTCATTTAAATCATTTTATAATAATGTTAGATGTATAAAATTTTATTGAACTTTTTACCGCCTTTTACACACCTTCTAGGCACATTAGAAAATATACATAAAATGTAATTTTAACGCTTCTGTAAATATAATTTCAAAAATCAGAGAGATACGGTTGATGTCAGTATGTAAAATGTTTTTCAATAAGATGAAAATAATTTTTGGTTAATATTAACTTTTAGATTTTATTTTCCAAGGTTAATGGTAAATAGGATAATTAAAGATAAAAATAATATTATAATCACCCCAAAACTTGTCCTTGTTCTTTTAGATAAGTTTATTTCGACCAAAATAACGATTAGGAATGAAATATTATCCTTTTTGATACATTTGGATTAGATTAGAACATTTATTATTATTTTATTTGATGAAGAGTTAAAAGTGTAAAATTAAAATTTAAATAAATAATGAATTTTTAATATAGGGTTATACATAAGAAAAATTCTACTATAAATATTCATTTTAATGATAAAACGATTTCCTACATAAGGGTATTTTATTTATAATTTTTATACATTAAATAATTAAATTTATTTACGACACAATAATGATGCAATAATTACCTTGTTAATCAAAGATTAAAGTAATTGACATTATAAATTTCCAAATAATTATAAATTGACAATTATGAATTATTCCATTAATTTTATCGGTTAATATGATATCTTAGGATTTATTTCACTTATTTTTTTGAATTAATTGTGTTTTTCTGACTTTCACAAAAACCAAATACTACAGAGTGTCGAAATTGACGCAAATGTGTTTCTAAAAGAAATAATATATTATTAAATGATATAATATTTATAAAAAGATAATATTTTGAAAAAATAATTATATAATGATATATATATTTCATTAATTAACCACACTAGGTTTTCATGGAATTTTATAGTATGTTTATAAACCATGTAATATAAAAATACAAGTAGACATTGTAAAAGATAAACTATTTAACTAAGAGCTAAATCAAACATATAAAGTTAATATAATGACTTAAACATCTGTAAAACATATTGGTTGAGAGTTTTTCGACCCATCCCCACCATAGATTCGAAAAAAATCTTTTTGGAGCCATTATAAACTTAATATTATCATATAATAAATTAATATTACATGCTTTTCCAACAGTGGCCCTCACCTCCCTTATAAAAGAGTACTTCCCCTTCTTTAAAAGTTACACCTTCAAATCAATTTGGCTCAACCGACCCATAAATAAATATATTTCCATCTACCATCACTTAATATTAGAAGCCTTACATTGATCATAAAGATGGCCAAAGGAGACCTTTTGATAAAATTAAAAGGAAGCACCTGAAGAAGGGGAAATAATTTCATCACCTCTTTCAAAGTTCTTTTCTTATTCCACTTCATCATTCATTGTTGATTATATTCCTAAATAAAAACTCCAGTACCTTATACATACTATAATGTTATTATAAATATGGTACAACCATATTCATTATTCTATCCATCCTACGAATGACAGAGACACCATACGTGTGTACGTATGACTTATTGTCTCTACTTCGTAGTGAAGTTAGTTATTCAACACTTCATTATATGGATTGGAATAATAATTAGTATAACTGATGTAAATAATAAATATAACATATAATTATCATCTATATATCATATATCATCCAATTACATTCTATTTTATCACTAATAGAATGATATGGTCTCTCTTGTGTACGTAAGACTTACCGTCTCCACAACAAAATGAGATTTTGTTCACTAACATAACCATGCAAGAATAATTTTAATTTAATGATTTAAAAAAATGTTTAATAATATAATATATTAATCGTTATGAATCATATACATCTTATCAAAAAAACACGAGTTAAGTAAGAAAACATATAAAGGAAACAAATCAGTTAACACCCAAAATAATGATACTACTGAAATATCATTAACAAAGCAATATTAGAAGATCATATATGATATCATATTTATGTATGTGGTTTTTGTATTATTTAATAACAATGATTTCACCATTATAAAAAAGTTAAACCTACCCTATACTCAAGAAAATTACAAGTTATGTGATTTTTATCTAACTTCTTATTCCCGTGAGATTCATGATATATTTCCACTATTTCCTTTTGTGTGTTGTATGCATTTCCCATGGTTATATTATTTGTGCAATATAATTCAATTTATGGGTCTTTACATCTTCATTTTATGACAATTCATTCATAGGGTGTATATTTTGTAAGTCACCAGATTAGAATGGGAATTCCTAATTTCAATTTCCACTCATTGGGTTTTACGCAAACATCATTGTTTATTTTACTCCATGATTATGTGTGAAATAACAATTTATTTCTTTATATAGTAATTTAAACTCCCCTATTTTTGGATATACTTTTGATACACATAATCCCTCCATCGATAAAATCTCAAGTCATCAATATGAACTTGATAAGAGTAATCTAAACTCAATTTCCATTCATTGAGTTAAACATCCAAGTCATTGGTGTTGTTTTTACAAGAATATGTGTGAACGTTATCTGATTAATTTAAACTAAATATCCAATCATATTGAGTGTATTTATATTTTTCACACATAATTATTTCATTGATTTATCCTCAACCTAAGGATATGTTCTTTATAAGGGATTTCATCTCAATTTACATTCCATTAAGATCTTCTTTGTGTTATTAAAAAATTAAATTTTATATGGTGTATATACTGTACTTTGACATAGTATATCATGAATACTTTTATTCATGTGATATTATAATTTCTTGATTTTCACAA
The DNA here is from genome assembly GCA_963277665.1 of Viscum album. Taxonomy (NCBI): domain Eukaryota; kingdom Viridiplantae; phylum Streptophyta; class Magnoliopsida; order Santalales; family Viscaceae; genus Viscum; species Viscum album. The sequence goes on from OY728127.1 coordinate 2,096,019, forward strand.
TTATTTTTATTCAAATGCCTCTAATTTTGTTAGGAACACTAACTAAAATATCTGTTTAAATGTTTTAAATATTTATTCTTAAAAAATTTATCATTAATGTTCATGTTTTAAAAATGGATTGAATGATTTATTTATATGAAAATGAATGTTTTAAAATTAAAATTTCTTTCAAATGTTTCAATGTGTTATGGGACTCATTGATTCAAAAATCTCTTTTAAACAGCTTCTTGATAAATAGTGAGACTTTAAATAATTTCCAACGAAAAGGTGATATTTCTCTCAAATATTTTAGTGATTAATTTAATCTATGTCAAAATACATCATTAGTCTTGATTCAGGTTGATTTATTATAATAAAATATTTTATATTGAATTTAATTAGTTATTTGTGACTATGGATGTGCTATTTTTATACCATTTATGGTTTGTGGTTAAAATATTAACATTTTGTGTGAAAGTTATAATTAGAATATTTATGTTATGTTTCAACCTTTTTATATAAGGAATGAATCGGACATACTAAGTGAAGGTTGGAGCCTGTTATGGCTCCTCGATGCATCAGCAGGTCACATGAAACAAACTAGTGTCTTAGCACATGGCCTTGACTAAATCATTATTTGTATTCTTGGCATGGGGCCTTTACTATGTGGTAATGATGTCCGACATTATTAATTCCATAAATATGAAATTAGTTATTGATAATACATGTTATTATTCGACTAGTAGAATATCCATGTGAATAATTAAGTGGAATTATTTGATTTATCTTTTCTATATTATGATGATGTTTAGGTTTAAAAGGCTTGTGTTTTGGTCTTATACATTACCTTAAATGATTATGCTTATTTATGTTAGTTTCCACAATATTTTTATCCATACTGAGCTTCTGAGCTCACCCCATTCATATGTTTTATTTTTTCCAAGATGTGAAGAAGTATATTATAATGGATCTGTATGAATTAGGTAAGGGTTTTGACTATGTTCAAAGGAGACATAGTGTTGTAGTTTTTCCATTTCATATTTTAATGTAAAACATAGGTATGTATCTAGTACCACAAAATATACTAAACTAATTTGTCTTTAGATACATGATCTATTTTGATCATGTCAATGTTATGTAATAATTCATGATTCTGGGTAACTAGTGACAAGGCGTTACATTTGGTGTCAAATGAAGTTTTGTACAAACCGTGGAAGCCGAATTTTGAAAAAACTCTGATTAGAAATCACTACCCTAAGATATAAATTGAGGATTAGTATATAAGAACATCCAAATTTTTTGTTAATGTAAATATTTTGTGGGTTTTCCAAGCTATACATCCTTTTCTAGATACAAGCATGTAGAGGTGGCTCTTGCACAGATGTACCTAGGGTCAAAACCCAAAAACCCACAGTGATCAAGATTCGAACAGGAACTAGTACATGACAATGGGTTTTACTACACACATGGTTACTGTAACGCCTCGACCCTGGTTACCCAGGGTCGGTGCACTATTTTAATAAATTGTCATGATTACAATGAATCAATTCTTGAAGGACCGATTAGTTTATAAATCTTGGGAAATATATTTCATACTTGAACATTACATTAAAAAATATAACATATAAGACAACATAAATAATCTGTTTAGAATAACATTATTTCCCTAGCTTAACCCTGCATATGAAACATAACACAATTCTAGGAATCCTGGGAAAATAAAACATAAGAAAGGGGTGAGCTCAGATTCTCAATAAGGGTAAATAATTTATCCAAAGCTATAAATATTTAAGGCATGATGTGTAATAAAAACAAGAGTCTTTTAAACAAAAACATGAAAATAATATGGAGAAAATAAATAAAACATTACTATATAATCATTCTCATGGATATTCTACTAGATGAATAATCACATTTAATAAATAATTTCATAATGAGGGAATGTCTAACATCGGACATAATTACCACATAGTCAAGGCCATGTGTTATGACTACAAATAAAATTTCTGTTCAGGATTTGTTCGAGGACACTAATTTTCTCCATGATACATATCGATGAATCGAGGAGCTATAATGGGATCCACCTATCACTTACTATGTCCACTGCATTCCTTATATGAAATTGGTGAAACATAACATAAACATTCATATTAAAACAAGCATATGAAATTTCAATACCTTAGCCATAAAACATGAATGGTATAAAAAAAGAACATCCATAGTAAAACATATCATAACTCATTAAATTCAATATAGAGGATAGTATTATAAAAAATCAACCTCAATAAGGAATAATATCCATTAACAGATGATGATATAGTTGAAAATGATCAGTAAGACTCTTTGAGTGAAATGCCATTTTTTCATGAAATCATTTAAAATTCGTGCAATTAATAAAGGATGAAATTTAAAATATATTTTTATATCAAATTTTCCAATACCACATTGATAAATTTTGATGAAATTAATATTTTAAATCATTAATTTCCATATAAATAAATCCTTAAAACCATTTTGAGAACATGGACATTAATCAGAAATATTTATAAGATAATATATTTAAAACATTTAAAAATATGTTTTTTAAAGATTCCCCTAAAAGAATCATTTATAAATATACTTTATGAAACATGGAAATGAATGATAAAAATGTCCTAGAAAATACTTATACATAAACAATCTTGGATAATAATGAGATTGAGGAATTAACCCTTACCTTGTATTATCCTTTGGTTGAGGGTACATTTAACCTCATGTATAATGACCATAGTATGTTATTAAACTATAACAGAAACATATTAATATTTATTAAATCATAAAAAATTCAATAATGACTTTATACTACCCATTTAATAATGATTTCCATGTTAAATTAACATTTCAAATAATAATCACTTTCTTTATCGTACGTGTTTTAACATGTTATTCATGATAATATCATTTAGATCATGATTTAAATACATATATAATATAAAAATGATTTATATATCATATATATTTAGAGTATAAATATGTATAACTAATACATATATGAAATGGAAACACCATTTATGGAGATAGAAGGTCGTGTGTACGCATAAACACTGTTTCTGTTTTCATATCGTATTGAACAAAAGTAAGTGAATAAAATATATGTATGTACACACACATAAAAAAACACACACACACACACATATATATATATATATAGTATCATTATTATGTCATATATTACATACTTATTAATAAAATATATTTTTATAATCATCTTTCAATGATGATCGTGGAAATTAATCTCATCGCGTCGTGGAGACGGTAAGTCGTACATACACACAATTGATGATATCATTTCCTTAATGATTAAAAAATGTGTAATTGGATGGTATATTAAATTTACAAAGAAAAATTAATGTTACATTCATTACTTATATATATTTTTCTCATCATTATATCAATCTAAATAACATAGTATTGAATAACAAATTACACCACGTTGTGGAGACGGTAACCCGTACGTACGTAGGAACGGTGAAATTTTCATTCATATGATGGATAGAATAATTAATATGGTTGTAACATATTTATAATAACATCCCATTTTGTATAAGTTACTGGATTTAATTTTTTGGTGTTGAAATAACAATGAAAAAGAAAGAGGAAGAATAAATGAACTTTGAAAGAGTTGATAAAATAAATCCTCTTCTTTGGGAGTTTCCTTTTGATTTGAACAAAAGGGATCGATAGGATGGATTTCTATTCATGGGAAGACCTCTATGTTGAGGTGAGGGATGTTGGGGGATATTTGGTCAGGGGTTGGTCGAGCCAAATGGATTTGTATTTGAGATTTTTAGAAAAGGGGGTGTACCCTTTTATAAGAGAGGTGAGGGTCACTTTAGGAAAAGTGTGAAATATTATTTTATTATAAAATACTTTTTGGTTTCTAATGACTCAAAATAGATTTATTTATAGGATAAAGCGGGGATGGGTCGAAAACATCTCATCCAATAGGTTTTAAATAATTTTTGGCGACCATATTAACCTTATCTTAAATACTTAACACTTAGTAAAAAAGTTTAACTTTTACCATGTCTTCTAGTATTATTAGATTAAATGGTTAATGATAATACGATAAGATGCCAATTGAACCTCAGTTGGTTCATTAATGAAATACCTATCATTATATAATTCATTTGGATGATCCTTATATTTTTTTGACAATTATATAATTTAATAAAATAGTATTTGTTTAAAAAACACATTTAGGTTAATTTTGAGACTATTTAGTATTTGGGTTCATTGAAAGTCATAAAAATCATATTTCATTGGACCAAATCCATTTAATTGACCCTAAAATTTCATATTAATCTATAAAATTCGTTTAATGCATCAAAAAATCAATTTATTTTTATTTTAATATTTATAATGTCATGTATTTTAATAGTTCATTAGTAAGGTAATTGCTAAATCATCATTATGCCATAAATAAATTCAATTATATAATGTATAAAAATTATAAATAAAATACCATTATATAGGAAATATTTTTATCATTGTAATTAATATCTATAGTTTAATTTATCTAATGTATAACCCTATATTAAAAATGGTTTAGTTATTAAACTTTGAATTTAACACTTTTAACTCTTATTTAAATAAAATAATATTAAATATCCTAATCTAATCCAGGTGGACCAAAAGGATCATATTTTATTCTTATGGTTGGTTTTGGTCGAAATAAACTTATCCAATATAATTATTACATGTGTTAGGGTAATTATAATATCAATTTTACCTTAAATTACCCTATTTACTTTTAATAGTGTTAAATAAAATTCAAAAGATATCATTCATAAAAAATTATTTTTATCTTATTGAACCACATTTTAAATAAGTATGTCAACCACGTATCTCATATTTTTTAAATTTAATTCATAGAAGTGGGAAAATTATGTTTTATGTAAATTTGCGCATGTCCCTAGAAGGTGGGTAAAATACATTAAAACCTTCAATAAAATTTTATACATCTAATATTATTATAAAATTAATGAAATATATAACACTGAAAAAATATAAGTATTATATATCTATTTTGGATTAAAATAAATTTAAATAAAATAAATAATTATTTAAATAAAAAGTACTTTTTCAACAATAACGCAATGTTTTTCATTATTAATAAAAATTTTAATCTTTTTAGAGAAGTACCAAAAATTTACCCTAAGCTAATTTTTATATTATGAATTAAAAAATGAATACAATTTTACCAAATTCATAACATATAAGTTGAATTAGTTAATTAAAAATTAATTCTCGTTGTCAATACCAAAATGTGTGTTTTTAAAAAGTATAAACTTTCAAAATATTGACATTTGTTTTTGTCAAATTAAAATGTGAAATTACATATAATGACATAAAATTTAATAAATAATAAAAATATAATCTAATTATTCTTAAAAACCATTCAAATTCATAATTTAACAATATAAATTAATTTGATTAAATTTTTTTTCAATAATAAATTATTGTTTTTCACTATTCAGCAAGATAAGAAAGTTATCTGAAAAGTAACAAAAATTTATCCAAACTAAAATTTTATGTCCCTCTTATAATGAATAATTTAATTTCATTAATTTTAATATATAAAAGTGTTAAATAATGATTTGAATAAGGTTCTCTATTAAAAGATGGTAAAATTTCAATTTTTGAAAAATATTTCTTTTATTTGAAAAAATGAATTTGTTGTTATATTATGTCTATGAAAAACATAATATCTATTCTAAAATAATATGGAGTATATAAAATTAAATTTTTAGTTTATACTATTCATACCCGCTTTTTGAACGGCTAGTTTGGTATATAGTGGGGCGCTCGAACTCAGTGTTTCTTGTAGCACAAGTTATTGAATTACATTGAAGAGATAATTTACTATGAAATATTAGGGTGTAATAGTCTCCCCTACTTCAATAAATTTCTTCCTATCAAATTGAAATTGTTTTTTGAAAATAAAATATTAAAAACAGAAAAATACCATTGTGGAAAACCCACAATGGAAATTGGGTTAATAAAATTTAGTCTAAAAAAGATAGAAAGGGAAATAAAAAAGTCACCACAAAATTAGGATTTCTAATAGGAGAACATTAGTGGAAATTTTAGACATATAATTGGAGGTAAATTGTAATTATTTATAGAGAGTTATTGAAGTAATCAATCAGAAACAGGTGAAAAATAAATAGAATATTGAGGGAATAAAATAAATAAATCTATGATGACATAAGATATTATTTTATCATCATAACATAAGGTATTAAGATAAATTATTTTTGGTTTTAAGATTATTTCCACAATGTTCATCAAATAATAAAACAAACTTCATGACAAGTAGAGTTCCATCCTTTAACTAATTTCAACCACAAACTCATCTTTCACTCCCAAAAGATAATATAACTCAAAAATATTCTATTTATCCTAATCGTATAGTGTTCCAAAAAAATTAATTTATAATTCATCTATCAGAGCTTTTAAGAAAACTACATTATACAATCCAGGACATCATGTCAGCCAATGATAGGTGATGCATCCTTATCGCCCTTCAATTGTGGGTTCATGTCATGTGGCCTTGCTGGACGTGAAGGGTGGTCACCCGACCTCTGAGTTATATTTTTTTATAACAATCCAAAAAGAATCTTAAAAAATTATTTAGCCTTATCAATATTATCCAATTTCAAACTTAATCCATTCCATCTTTTAGACTTATCCACAATACTTCTATATGAACTCACTGTCAAATTTTTTTAAGGAAGGTCGCAAAATATACATGTGAATACATTCATCATGTACTCTCTTAAAATGTGGTATTAAATTGAATTAACAGAAATCTATATTTGAATAGGTTTGTACATCTTTATTCCATTTTTAAAACATATAATTCTGTATATACTCCTAAAATCCCAAAATTTTGTAATCACCAACAATGACAGAAAAAAAAATATTTATATCCAAGGTAGTCAATAATATCCAATATAATTTGTCAGAATCAATCATATATTATTCCTAAATAAATACCTCAGTGTCTGGACCATAATAATGTATATATTTCCTTTAACCACGTATTTTCTCAAAAGATTCACTTGTTATTGAGTCACATTACTTGGTACCACACAATCTCAAATACATAATTAAATATTACTGTAGTACAATCCATATATACTACATAATTTTTATAGGATGTACATAATTTACACAACACTCAAATGAAATAATTTGTTAATATCTACATAAGAACACTAGTCATTCCTCTTCATCTGTGGTTGCATCATAACTTGATTATTATCCAACTGCATCATTTGCAGTATACTCTAATGATTGGGACATTGATTACTGTAGTGTCCCAACTCCATGAAGATGAATCATTGAACATTTGAAACCTTTTTCTTTCCCTTTCAATCATGTAACTGGTGTCCTTTTTTCTATACTTTTAAAAATCTCACATTCCCTTAAAAAATTTACCAAGGTGATTTTTTCTACAGTTATCACATTTGGAAAAATCATTTTTTCCTTCACTCCCTTTATCATCCTTTATATATACCATCCTTTTCTTCTCTGGATTCCCTAAAAATCCATTGGACTCAAAGAATTAATTAATTATATTTTTAACATCTGATACTATTTATTTTTATGACTAGAATATGGTGGAGACTATTTTCCTTCTAATTGTTGTCTTAAGACCCTGAATGTTTTGATCCATCTTACTCTTTAGATCATGTGTATTGTTGGAGTTCTCATTCCTTCTACTAGGAACCATTCCTAAACAATGGAATACACTAGGTTAGCTTAAAAATAGAAATGAATAATTCCAAACATGTAAAATACCTACAAAAAATTCAACAGTTTATGCATAAAATCCACAATCATAAAAAAATGTTTTCTTTGAGGAGGTATTTAGTCAAATATCATTCATAATGGTTTGTAAAGAAAAATATGAATTATCCCAATCATATCCACCATGAGTGTTGTAACCAAGAATGTATCAAGGCACATTGTCATGTACCAGGATACCCTGGGTTGAGCCCAAAACACATTGTCGACATCTTCACTCCTAATTACATTTGTGTCAGAGACGCCTCTACCCGCTTGTATCCTAACCGGGGTGTATTTCATTGAAAATCCACAAAATCTATACCTTACTAAAATTCATGGAAGTTCTTCTATACTAATACTTAATGTCTATCATAGGGTAATGTTTCAAAATTAGAGTTTATCTAAATCAATTTAAAAGGTTGTTTCTAAACTTCATTTGATACCAACTGTAATGTCCCGACCCCAGTTACCTCTTTTCGGTTCATTATATTTATACACTGACATTATTACAAGGAATCATGTCCCGAAGGAACGGTTAGTTTAGAAATATTGGAAAATATATTACATACATGAACGTTACATTACACATTCAAACAAAAAACACAACATAAATAATACATTGAGAAGGCCACTATTCTTTTAGCTTAACCCTACATATCAAACATAATACACTTCTTGGAATTCTGTGAAAACAATACATAAGAAAGAGGTGATCTCAAATGCTGAGAAAGGGTTAATAATTTAATAGAATCTATAAACATTTAAGAAAAGATGTGTAATTAAAACACAAGACTTTTAAACATAAACATGAACATAATATAGAGAAAATAAATCAAACATTACCATACAAACATCCATAGGGATATTCTACTAGTCCAATAATCACATGTAATAATTAATTTCATAATGAGGGGATGCCTAACACCAGACATCATTACCTCATTGTCAAGTCCTCTTTCCAAGACTACTAATAAATTTTTCTCAAGGCCTTTTTCCAATACACTAATTTTTCTCATGAGACCTACTAATACATCAAGGAGATATAGCGAGCTCCACCCATCACTTACTGTCTCCACTACATTCCTCATATGAAATTGTTATAACAGAACATAAATATTCATATTAAAACTAGCCTGAAAAATGTCAATCCTTTAGCCATTAAACAAGAATTGTATAAAAATAGAACATCCATAGTAAAAGATATCATCACTCGTTCAATACAATATGGAAGATTGTATTATAATAAATCAACCTCAATCATCAATAATATCCTTTTAAAAATGATGATATAGTTGAAAATGAGCAGTAAAACTCTTTGATTGAAAAACCCATTTTTCATGAAATCTTTTAAAAGTTAAAAAATTTATAAATGAATACATTAAAAAAAATTGAATAATATTTTCCTATACCACATTGAAACTTTTTGATGGAAATAACATTTTAACACATTCATGACCATACAAATAAATCCTTAAAACCATTTTGAAACAATGGACATAAATAAGATCAATTTATAAGAATAATTATTTAAAACATTTAAAATTATGTTTTAGTTAAACTGTTCCTTAAAAGAGTAATTTTGAAATTTATTTTATGAATCATGGACGTGGATGATAAATATGTACTAGAAAATACTTACACATAAACAATCATGGATAATAATGAAATTGAGAAACTAACCCTTACCTTATACTTTCCTTTGGTCAAGGGTACATTCAACCAACTATATAATGACCTTTGTATGTTATTAAATTTTACCCTAACCATAATAATATTTATAATATAAAACATTATATATTTATGACTTTATACTACCCATTTAAAAATGATTTCCATGTAAAATTAACATTTTGAGTAATAATAGCTTTCTTTATCATATGTGTTTTAACTTGTTATTCTTGATCTTATCATTTATATATTGATTTAAATTCTTATAGAATATAAAACATGATTTATATATCACATATATTTAAATATAAATATGTATAATAGATAGATATATGAAATAGAAGACAATATTTATGGATACGATAGGTCGTACATACGCATAAACATAGTTTCAATTTTCATATCATATTTAACGAAAGTAAGTTAATAATATATATGTAAGTACATATATACATACACACACACAAACACACACACAAATATATATATATATATATATATATCCAGTACAATTATTATGTCATATATTACATACATATTAATAATATATATTTTTATAATCATCGTTGAATGCTGAACATGGAAATGAATCCCATCGCCTCTTGGAGACGGATAGTTGTACGTACACACTTGCGAAGATATCATTTCTTTAATGATTATAATGTTTGGAATTGGATGATATATTAATTTTAAATAGAAAGTAGATTGTTATTTACATTATTTATATACAAGTTACTCATCATTGTATCTATCCAAATAACATACTGTTTAATAACAAATTGCACTAGGACGTGGAGACAGAAATTCGTACATACACATGCATGGTGACATTATCATTCATATGATGGATATAATGACGAATATGTTTGTAATATATTTATAATAACATCATATAATTTATAAGTTACTATATTTTTTTAGTAATTAAATAACAGTGAAATAGAAAACCGAAGAAGAAAAGATCTTTGAATGAGATTATAAAATAATTAAATATTATTTGGGTGTTTCTTTTTGATTTGAACAAAAGTGATCCTCAGTATGTCATTATATTAAAGATAAGGCCTCTACGTTGAAGTTAGGGAATGTTCGAGGATATTCGGGCAGGGTTTGGCCAAACCAAATGGCTTTGGATGTGTGATTTTTAGAGAAGGGTAGGTACCCCTTTAGAAGAGAGGTGAGGATCAGTTTTGGAAAAGTTTGAAATATTATATTATTATTAAATTATTTTCGGTTAAAAATTGCTCCAAATAGATTTATTTCGAGGTTAAAGTGGTAATGGGTTGAAAACCTCTCAAAAAATAGGTTTTAGAAATGTTTACATCACCATATTAGCCTTATCTATTAGATTTAACCATTAGTTAAATAGTTTAACTTTTACCATGTCTTCTTTTATTATTATAATAAATAGTTAATAAGCATACTATAAGATGCCAATAAAACCTAAATTGGTTCATTAATTACATAAAAATCATTATATAAGTCATTTTACTAAACTGTATATTTTCAGAAAAATTATATAATTTGATAAAATTGTATTTGTTTAAAAACTCATTTATGTCAACATTGACACTATTTAGTATTTGGTTTTTGTGAAAGTAGTAACAATATGATTTATTCGATCCTAATTCATTTAATTATCCTAAAATGTCATCTTAACCTAGAAAAATCATGTAATGCATCAAAAGAATCAATTTTCATTTACTTTAATATTTATAATATCAATTATTTTAATCATTCGTTAATAAGGTAATTTCTGTATCATCATTTTGTAATAAATAAATATAATTATATAATGTCATAAAATTATAAATAAAATATGATTATGTAGAAAATATTTTCATATTTCTAATGAATATTTATTGCCTAATTTGTCTTTTGTATATTCCTATATTAAAAATGGTTTAGTTATTAATCATTAAATTTAACACTTTTAACTCGTCTTTAAATAAAATAATAATAAATTTCCTAATCTAATATATGTGGACCAAAAAGTTCATACTTTATTCCTATGGTTGGATTTGGTTGAAATACACCTTTCCAGTAGTATCTGGAAATGTGTTGAGATAATTATAATATCATTTTTTCCTTTAATTACCCTATTTACTTTTAACTGTGGTAAATAAAAGTCAAAAGTTTCTATTCACCAGAAATTATTTTCATCTAATTGAACCAAATATTACTTACTAATTTCAACTGTTTCTGTCGGATCTTTAAAATTCAATGCACAGAAGCTGTAAAATTACATTTTATGCAAATTTTCAAATGTGCCTAAAAGGTGGGTAAAAGACGTTAAAAAGTTCAATAAAATTTATTCAATCTAAATTTATTATAAAATGTGTCAAATGAATTAAATTTAACTTATATAGGCATTATATATCTTTTTTGACTTAAAATAAAATTCAATAAAATAAATAATTATTTAAATAAAAAGTCGGTTTTAAACAATAACAGAGTGTTATCACTATTCATCAAAATTTGAAGGTTTTCTGAAAAATACCAAAAATTCACCCTAAGATAATTTTGATATTCCAAAGTCAAAAATGAATTATATTCTACAAAATTCCAAAACATAGATGTTTAATTAATTAATTTAATATTAATTTTTCTGGTGAAAACTAAAAAGTGGGTTTTTAAAAAGTAAAAAATCTCAAAAGATTGACATGTTTTTATGTCAAATATAAATGTGAAATTACTTATAATGACCTAAATTGTATTAAATGACTAAAATGTGATCTAATTATAATTTCAAACCATTCAAATGCATAATTTAACAATATAAATTATTTTTATTAAAAAAGTTTTTTTCAATTAAATTTTAGTATTTCTCACTATTCATCAAAATATGAAAGTTATCAGAAAAGTAACAAATGTTTATCCAAAATAAATTTTTATGTCCCTATATTAAAAAAGAATTTAATTTCATTAAATTGAATATATAAATGTTTCAAATATTGGTTTTAAAAATGGTTGTACATTAAAAGGAGGTAAAATAGCAGTTTTTTAAAAATACATCTTTCATCTGAAAAAAAATTTAATTTGTTCTTATATTATTTCTAAGAAACATATAATATGAATTAAAAATTATATAGAGTATATAAAATTTAAAATTATGTTAATACTACTAATAACCACTTTTTGAACGTCTAGTTTGGTATGGCGTGGTGTGTTCGAACTCGGTGTTGTGTGTAGTACAATTTATTAAATTACTGTGAAGAGATAACGTACTATGAAATCATGGGGTGTTTCAGTTATAACACATCTGGGAGATATTCTTATGATAATTCACATTTTCTTTACAATCTGATTTGATAGATTTTAATATATGTTGGGAATAAATAACCTTGGTCAATCCTAAGGGATTTTATATTGAAAATAAGGTGTCATGATATTATATAAATGATTTTATGACTATTGAACTCACATTATGCTTTCTAGTTTTAGTTAATGGCTGGATTCCAAGGAATTCATAGTAACATCGAACGTGATGTACAAGTTGTTCACGATTGTGGAAATGATAAACTAAACGTTATGTTGATAGGCGTAAAAATATTGTGATCATGCCAAAGCAGGTTTCCAAAAATATGATAAAAATATTTTCATTAACCAACTACCAAACTCAAAAAATAAGCTAAAGGTGTGGAATGATAAGATCTCTAGTAGTGGAGACTGTGGAGAAAAGAAAGATCAATTTCCATCTTTCCAGAAATGTGGAAGGGGACACCCAAGAAAGTGTCTCAATGGAAAAAAGAAATGCTTTATGTGTGTGAAAGAATGACATAAAGTAATGAATTGTCGAGGTAAAATGAAGATTGCTATGGAAGAAATTAAAGATGATACAAATAATCCCTTTATATTCATTTTCCATAAATATAGGGGACCTGGGCATTACCCGATTCCATTCCCTATTCTATTGGATAACCACTAGCTCATGGAAGAACCTATGTGGAAATAAATGGATGGAGAAATGTTTTAATTTATTCATTCTCTTTGTTGATGGGTTTACTTTTTATGACATTTCTCTTGTATGTCTAACTCTGTAGTTTGTTATGTGATAATTATATTTGAGGAATAATTAACTTTTATTTTTTTTGGATATAGTTATAATGAAACGTTTGGGATTATGTGATCCTTAAATTTGAGGAAATTATTGGTTATTAATTTTTGGGATGAAAATGCGAGGTATGAGATAACATTTTTGGTTAAATTATGTTATTTTTATTTTGTGGAATTTATTTCATTTTGGTATGGTTATAAAACATTGTTTTTTTGAAATGAGAACATGCAGACCGTCTGAAAACCCATTGCGTCTGACAAAGCTTTGGGAATTACACCCACAACCAAAGTGCAATAGGGATTTTGTCTCCAACCACTATACTACATGAAGTCCCTGATTAGTGTGACTAATTTTTTCAGTTAAATGATTTTATTAATTGATAATAAGTTTATTTTGGATCATAGGTTTTATCAAATAGATATCCTTAGTATAGTAAAATTATTATTTGATTAACTAATAAATGTTATTTTTGAAGGCGTTCTATCTGTTGGGAACACTATATTCCTAAGGAAAATAGAATACTATGAGATTTAATTTTAGGGGTATTAGTATATTTCTTTTATTTTGGGGGAATAAATTTTTTTATAGAGTTTCAGGTTTTAATGGAAGTGATTAACCTATAATACAAAATTTGTGATTTGGTCAATTAAACATCTGTATGATATTTTAAGAGTAGCTGATTTTATTTTGAGATAAATTTTAAGATTTACTATGAAATAATTTGTTATTATATTCTTCTAAGTTTTGGTTTTCAATCTTAGTTTTGATTATATTGAAGTATTTTAAGGATAATTCTTTAATGAATGGTCTTTACTGAACTTTGGTATTTTTTGTTTAATTTGGAAATTATGATTAGTATTTGTTTCTATAAAGGATAATACATTATGGGGACTATCTGATAATGTACTAACCATTTGTATTTGTTTAATCTATAAATACAAGGTAATTATATAGTTAATCCATTGTGTATTATGTGATATTCTAGAAGTTGAATCTTGCGCTTTAGGTGTTGCCAAGTCTTCTTGAATAGTCATCATTTGGAGAAAAGATGAGTTAGGGGAAGAAATTTGATAAAGGATGAATCAATACATAAAAAGTATGTATATATCTATATTTTCTTAGTTAATCTCATAAATAAATCCCTCATATTTATGAAATGTAACTTAAAAAAAATAATGTTGCTCAATTAATTTTCTTAGAGGGAAACTAAATACCATTTTACCCATCACAAGTTTGTGATTTTATTATTGTTAAATTTCTATAGATCATGTTTTCTATCAATCTTCATCAAAACATGACATGTAGTTTATCTTCCATATCCATGTTTTCCTAACTTAAATCCAACTATGGGTTATCTTGGGTATCATTTTTTATTCACATTATTTTTTTCAAGTGATATTTTTATTGAATCTTTTTTGGATGTGGGACTTTCAATGAAGTTCCCAAGCCAAATTTTCAAAATTATGAGGACACAATTTCCAAAAGGGGGAAGAATGTAACACTCAATTATTTCATACTAATTTATCTCTTTAAAGTAATTCAATAGCTTGTGCCACACACAACACCATGTTCGAGCACACAACGACTTTCCTAACTAACCATTTAAAAAATCAGTTATAAATAGTATTAACATGATTTTGAATTTTATATAATCCATATAATTTTAACATCAACATTATGTGTTTTTTGACATAATATAAGAACAAAATCAATTTTACAAATAAAAGAAATGTTTTTAAATAAATACAATTTTTCCAACTTTTATTGATAAACCTCTTTTAAATACAATATTTCATACTTTTATATATTCAATTTGAAAAAATAAACTTCTTCTTTAGAAGCAAGACATGAAAATTTAGTTTGGATAAATTTGATGTTGTTTTTCTGAAAACATTTATATTTTGATGAATAGTGACAAATAATAAATTTTTATTGAAGACTAATTTTTTTTTCAAAAGAATTTATGGTGTTAAATTATAAATATGAATGGTTTTGATGTATAATTACATTATATTTTTATCATTTAATCCAATTTTTTTCATTGGAGGTAATTTTACATTTAAATTGAATATAAATACATTTCAATCTTTTGATAGTTTTTAATTCTCAAAAACTCGCTTTGGGTTGTTGACAATGGAAATTAATTTTAAATTAATTGATGTAACTTTTATGTTTTGAAATTGGTAAAATAGAAAAAAAAAATTTGAATTATGAATATCAAAATTATCTTAGGGTGATTATTTGGTATTTTTCTGGAAAAAAAAATTATGAATAGTGGAAAAACCTATGTTATTATTTAAAACTGAATTTTTATTTAAATAATTAAATTATCTTATTTAAATTTACATTATTTCAAAATAGATACATAATAATTATATTAGTTCAATTTAATTAATTGAAGTCATTTTATAATAATATTAGATGTATAAAATTTTATTGAACATTTATCGTCTTTTACCCACCTTCTAGGCACGTTAGCAAATTTGCATAAAACGTAATTTTACCGCTTCTATGAACTGAATTTCAAATGTACGAGATGAAAAATTGATATTAGTAAGTAAAATTTGGTTCAATAGGAAGAAAATAATTTTTGGAGAATAGTAACAATGGGATTTTATTTACCACAGTTAACAGTAAATAGGGTAATTAAAGGTAAACATTAAATTATAATTACTCTAACATGTGTCCTAATTCTATTGGATAAATTTATATAGACCAAAATCAAACTTATTAATTAAATATGATCATTTTGATCCACAAGGATTAAATTAGGATATTTATTATTATATTATTTAAATAAGAGTAAAAAGTGTTAAATTCAAATTTTAATAAATAAAACATTTTTAATTATGGTTCATACAAAATATAAATTCGACTATAAATATTAATTAGAAATACAAAAATATTTCCTACATAATGGTATTTTATTTAAAATTTTTATTCATTATATAATTAAATTTATCTATGACACAATGATGATGCAATAATTACTTTATTAATGAATGGTTAAAATAATTTATTTCATAATTATTAAATAAATTAAAATTGATTCTATTAATGAATTACACTAATTTTATAGGATAAAATGACATTTTATAATTTATTTAATTTATTTTTTCTTTGTAATCAATATTTTTTTACTTTCATAAAAACTAAATACTAAATAGTGTTGAAATTTACATAAATGAGTTTTTAAAACAAATATTATATTATTAAATGATATATTATTCCGAAAATATAAGGTTCGGCCAAAGGACATATATAATGATATAAATTTAATTACTTAACAACATAATGTTCTCTTGGACTTTTATAATATGTTTATTAACCATATAACATGAAAATACAAGAAGACATTGTAAAAGTAAATATATTTAACTAAGAGTAAAATCTAAAATATAAGGATTATATGGTGTCTAAAACATGTCTAAAACCTATTGGTTTATATTTTTTCATCCCAAATACACCATATCCCATAAATAAATCCTTTTTGAGCCATTATAAACCAAATATGATAGTATTATTAATTAATATTTAATGATTTTCATTATGTGACCCTCACAACTCTTATAAAATAGTACTTACCCTTATCTCAAAATTACACGTCCAATGTCATTTGGCTCAGCCAAAACCTACTCAAATATCTTCCCAACTACCCTCAATTCAACCTAAATCCCTTACCTTTATCAAAAAGTCGATGCAAGGATCCCTTTTGATCAATCAAATATAATGACCTGAAGAAGAGGTAATAATTCCATCACCTCTTTCAATGTTCTTTTCTTCTTCCGCTTCCACTTTCATTGATGTTTCCATACCAAAATTACAAATCCCATCCCTATTACATACAGTGATGTTATTATATACATGTAATAACCATATTTATTATTCTATCTATCATATGAAGGACAATGTCACCATACGTGCGTATGTACTGCTTACTGTCTCCACATCGGTGTGTGGTTTGTTATTCAACACTTCATTGTTTTGATGGGTATAATAATGAGTATAACTAATGTAAATAATAATTATAACATTTTAATTATTCTTTAAATATAATATAACATCCAATTACATAATATTTCATCACTAATGGAATGATATTGTCGCTCATGCATACGTACAACTTACCGTATCCACGACGCGATGAGATTTCATTCCCCATTGTAACAATCCAAGAATAAATTTAATTTGATGATTAAAAATAATTTTTAAGGACTTAATATCATTCTATATATGAATCAAATAAATCTTTTCCATAATAAACATGAATTTCAAAACAAAACATAGAAAGGAAAATGAATATGTTGACACCCAAAATAATGATACTACTAAAATATCATTAGCAAAGAAATATTAGAAGATCATATATGATATCATATTTATGTATGTGGTTATTTTATATTTTAATAATAATTATTTCACTATTATATAAGAGGTTAATCTATAATCTACTAACTAAATGTTCAATTTAAGGGGTTTTCATCTAACTTCTTATTCCTATGAGATTCATTCTATATTGTCAATATTTCCTTTTGTGTGGAGTATTTACTGCCCATGATTGAATACATTGTGCAGTATAATTTAATTTAAGGGTATTTACATCTTCATTGTATGATACTTCTTTCATTGGGTTTATGATTCGTATGTTACCAAATCGGTAAGGGAATTTTTGATTTCAATTTCCACTCATTGTGTTTTACGCAGACTTCAATGCTATTTTACACCTAGATTATGTGTGAAAACACTATTTATTTATTTATGTAGTAATTTCCACTCCCCGTTGTGTGGATATAATTTTCATACACATAATCAACCCATTGATAAATTATCAAGTCATCAATATTAACTTTAAATGATTAATATTAACTCAAGTTCCATTCATTGAGTTGAACATCCAAGTTATTGGTGTTGTTTTCAAAAGAATATGTGTGAATGTGATCTGATTGATTTAAACTGAATATACAATAATATTGAGTTTATTTATGTTTTTCAAAAATAATTATTTCAATGATTTATCATTAACATAAGGATATAGTCTTTATAAAGGATTTCATCTCAATTTACATTTCATTGAGACTTCATTGTCATTAGGTGCCAAATCACTTTTATATGGTGTATATACTATACTTTCACATTGTATATAATTACATACATTATTATAATGATATTATAATGTTTTGATTACCTCAATTTTTTTATTCAAGCATCTCTCATATGGTTTAAAACTCGAAAAAAAAATATCATTTTAAATGTTCAAATGATTTATTCTTCTAAATATTTCTCATTAATGTCTTTATTTGAAAAATGTTTTAATATTTTATTTATATGGACATTAATATTTTTAAATTAAAATACCTTTTAAAATAGTCAATGTCATATAGGAAACTTTGATTCAAAAATCAATTTTAAATGGATTCTTGATAAATAGCAAGCCTTGTAAGTGTTTCCATTAAAAATGGATATTTCTCTCAAATAGTTTTAGTGTTTATTTTCATCTATATCTATATCCTTAATTATTCTTTATTATGGTAGATTTATTAAAATAAAATCTCCCATAATGTATTTTATGAGTTATGTCTCATTGTGGATGTGTTATTTTTATACTAGTCATGGTTTGGGGTTAAAATATTAACATATCATATGATAGTTTTAAAACAAATATTTATGTTATGTTTCAAACTTTTCATATGAGGAATTCATTGGAATTAGTAAGTGATGGGTGGAGCCCGCTATAGCTCCCCGGTGCATCGGCATGTCTCATGAGACAAACTATTGTCTTTTCACAAGGCCATGAAAAAGTCATTAATTTTAGTCTAGGCACGAGGCCTCGGCTATGTGGTTATGATGTCCGGCATTATGAATTCCATCATTGTGAAATTAGATATTGATAATACATGGGATTATTCGACTTGTATAATATCAATGTTAATAATTATATGGTATTATTTGGTTTATATTTTCCATATTATGCGGATGTTTTTGTTTAAAAGTCTTCTCTTTTAGTCTTATACATTTACTTAAATGTTTATTCTTATGTATAATAGTTTCTGCTATATTTTTATCCCTAATGAGCATCTAAGCTCACCCATTAATTTTGTTTTCTTTTTCCCAGGATGTGAAGAAGTATTTTATGATAAACCTACAGAGATTTTCCAAAGGATATGGGTGTTCTCAAATGGGACACAATGTTGTTTTTATTTATATCATGATATTATGTAAAACTTATATGTGTATCTTGTACTTCCATGGATACAAAACTAATCTGTCATTCGAGACATGATCTCTTGTGATCAGGCCAATTTTATGTTATAATGCACCAAATCTAGGTATCTAATGTTGGGGCATTACAAAACTAAAGGATTAAGTCTTATTCTGTGCATTCTTAATTCTTTTGAACAAGGTGAACTACAGTAAAACCAAAATAAAATAAAATGATTCCCTATGAATCCACAAATACTAAGAAGAAATTAATTTAATCATTAACTAAACGGTCAAAATTTAAATGTAACATGGTTAACATAGAATTATATTTCATAAAAAAATAGCCAGCCACTTTGTTTTCCCTACCATGATGATAATGAATGATGTTATAATATTACATTATTAGTTACATCTATTATCTATATAAAATTTTTAATTTTTTATGATTAAATATATACTTATATCTTTATTCTTCATTATATATTTTAAAACATACTAATAATAAATTATTCCAATAATATTTAAAAAAATATCATAGATGAGAATTTCATATCACAACTATAATAATTTGACTCAAGGGTTTTAAATGTATGTATATCATATTAAATTACATGATAATTCTCCAATAGGACATATGCATGAACCATAAATGAATAATCATTTTCAAACAAATAAATCATAAATTCTAATAGAAATGGAAAAATAAAGGTATTCACCAATCTTATTTTTTGTTCCATAAAAAAATTCTATACATTCTTTAATCCATATTAGTTTGACTAACATTTGAGAATACATAGTCAGTGGTCCAGAGATCTTGGAAATATATATAATAAAATCAATTTTAACCCTCTTATCCAATACAATTGTCAAGGAATATAAAATTTTGTTGACTTTTCAATTATTAAAAATAATTAGTTTTAATAGGGTCAACATTAATATCATATATAGTAATAATATGTCCACATAATAAAAATTTTGGAAACCAAATTCATAATTGGTTACATTCTCATAGAGCTTCTCATATTTTAGTGTTTGAAATAAATACACACATATCATACATATTCCTCTTAAAATATATAATATACCATTATATAATCATTAAAAAACCCAAAATCTTATTCAATGAATCTCGGAAAATTCAATTCATTATATCCATAAAAAAAATTTACATTGGAAAACACAAAGGGAATAAAAACAAACTCTTAATACCTATATCATGTCTAAAATGTAGTATTTAGAACATCATTCTCCCTTATATTAAATTAATGGTACCCTAATTTGTCATTAATATTCGAAAAATATTGTGCTTAATGTAGCTGATCAAAGAAATAATTAATAGGAGGTAAAAGATACATTTCATAAATGTGATATTATTAAAATCACTATAATAAATAAAAATATTAATAGAACCACATTTTATTTAATCAAAAAAATAAGTGTTCTACATGGTGATGTACATGGTCTAATAAAACAACTATGTATAATAATATATAATTACATTTTCTATTTATAATTTTTTACAATTTCAATTCAATATGAGTGTTTTAAAAGTGGATTATCATTAGTAAATTAGTCAATGCCAATATCATCCTCTAAAAAATCAACAACACCATATAAATCATCAATAAAAAACCCATATATTCAATTATCACATTCACATAACTAATTTTAATAATTTCATTTCAACCACATGACCTATGTAACATTATATTCCACCTAAAATCAATTTCTCATATCTTGTGTAGGTTATTTATGTTATATAATCATTCAAAAAAAAGACTTATTGGTTATGAATTATACTTTAGCATGATAATTATAATGCAAATCTATAAACAAACGAATATCAAAGTCTACCATGGGATATTAAAATGTATTTTATTAAAATGATATCCCACTAATAATAATAAAAATATTCGTATAAATACTCTTGTATTTAAAAATATAATCATGGATTTTTCACCCAATGATATATCTTATCTTGAAGAGGTGATATTCCAAAATCAAATGAAATATTCTTAGAAATAAATTAATTCAAGGATCTTGAGTTGAACAAGGTATCATCATAGTTTGAATAAACACGAAAATACATGTCACCACTTCATTTTATGGAAAACAATTAACAATATTTGTAGAAAAACATTGTTCCATGTCTATTTGTTTCTGATTTTGATTATTTCAGCATTATGTTACATTTTTCTGACACACTCTAGAATTGTATTATAAATCCTTTCACATAAAATGCATCACTGAGGATAGGTTATATGTTACCTAATTCTTTGATTGTTCATAAATATTTTATTTATAGTCGAGCCTATATGACCCAATATTCCAAACTGATAACACTATCCAGACCGTATTATACATTTCATGAATTTTCATTTTCCGCACATGTATCATCTGTTATTGATTCTACCAGGATAATTTTATGGTTTCCGAATTTTTTAATTACTATTTTATTTGAGTCATACATTTCTAATATCGATAAATATATGTGTTTTTAAACTCCATTTCAATATTATCAACACAAACAAAAAAAATTAGATAACATTAAAACTATAATGATACCTATTGTCTTCATAAACATGGATTCAAATCATTGTGAAATCTAAATTTTTCTATCAACATCAGGACCAAAATATGGTTTGTAGTTGGTTAGCCTTGTTGTATCATCCCATTAACATATAATATATATTATTTTTATAGTTAATCAATTATAAACGTATAATGAAATATGCGGTATTTTAAAGAATTTTTCGAGGAATGGTAATTTGACCTTTTGAATACTACTTTGAACCTTACGAATATTAATTGTTCTAATAGAATTGTTACCACACCTATAAAAGTATAAATAATATTTATATATATTATATGTGAAAATATGATATATTTATATAATTGAATGAATAAAAAGTGTTTTGAAAATTATAGATTAAGTATTGGTTTTTTTGTAAAACATAAATATTTATTAACAATTTTATAATTAAAATAATTATTCACAGGGAAATATATGTTCTTAAAATAGTTTCAGAAGTTAATATTTTATTGTATGATGATTAAAAGAAAATTTTATGATGCCTTAAATAATTTTTCAATGTGTTGTAAAATTAGTCGTAGTATTTAAAATGATATTTTTTGAAAAAAAATATGATTTTAAACATGATATTAAATTTATAATATTTTGAAAATTATTTTAAAAAATTGTAGTTCTTTATTAAATTATACATGTAAAATAATGTTTATGGTTAATTTTTGGGATGTTTCTGAAATGCAAGATTCTTTGGTGAATCATGATGTATGATAATTTAAGAAATAATAAAAATACATGAATAATTTAGTCATGGATGATGTTTTGTGGAGATACTAAACCATGGTGAAAACCCAAATTCACTAATTACCATTTCTTGTCACAAGAACAAATAATATTTATTTTCTTGAGAAAAATAATAAATTAATTACTAAAATAATGGAAAACCCATCCTATCCTCCACTATTAATACCACCCCTCACCACCTCTTCTCCTCGCTTCACTCATGCTTGGATCCAGTACCAAATTATGCCCAAGAATATTCCAAAGTGTTTTACTCACGTCTAAGCCCTATTTTTCTCACATAAATTACAATACCAAAGGCTTTAAAGAGGTTCTAAATGAAGATAATTCAATAGGGAAAAATTGACTTTCACTTATTATATTTTATTATCAGTTATTTTTTTCTATACTATATTCGCATCCCCATATACAAGATGCATGAAAAATACATTATTTTATATATAGATTAATTATTTCATATTTATGTAAAATTCATCATCATAATTCTTCTACTAACACTTGTATTATAAAAATTAGAAACTATCATCCATGATGTGTCAATTTATCAATATCATGGACGATATGTTTAAAATTACCATTAATACCTTCATCGATGATCATAAAACAATTTTACTCATTGAAAAAGATTGTAAATTGTACTATATAACAACTTTTAGGTTTTTAATTAACATATATACATTATATTATTTAATAAAACTAAACTTTTTTTGATTATTGAGGAACCGCAAAAATGATCAAGACAAATGTCATTAATGTTATATCTAAGGATTCGTCATCATATTTGAATAAAAAATGATTTCTGATATCATTTAATATTATCGAAACATATTAATATCATTTAATTCAAATTTTGGACTTTTACTTCCATTTTAAAAAAAATACCTTACTAACCAACCATGGAAAACATGTCAAGAATGCACCCGAAATAATAAAAATTACAAAATATTATTAATATATAGGATGAATGGTGTTATAGAATGATCATATAAGGTGTTATAAATATATATATGTTTATATAAAATATTAATAACTCTATTTAAAGCATAATAAATTATTTTTAAATAGGTTTGAGGTTATAAAAACCCAAGGTAAGGGAGTTTTCATCCCAATTTCAATTCTTTGGGTTAAAATTTTATGTCATTGATTATGTAGTTCTAATATTTTTATGTAATGAATTTGGTTTATATTACTGTATATTATGTGGGTTTATAGATTATATATTTATTCCTTTCATTCATTTAATTATCATAAAAATTATATGTAATTTTTAAGGGACTTATCATTAAAAATCCTCTATTAAATTTCTGGTTTATCTAAATTCTGAATCAATGTTTTTTACTAGTATTGTTGTTTTATATTATAATGTGGTTTATTTAGAACTATCTTTGATTATTGGTGAGACCTATAACTCCCTCTAATGCATTCTGTATTCTTATGGTGGAGGTATGGCATATGGTTATTCCAGTTATTGCTGTGATGATTACAACATAAGGTAGCCATGAGGAATACATTGTATGGTTTCTGTGAGGGTTAAAAATCATATTGTATATATGATGGTTACAATGTTAATTTTTTAATTCCCCAAGTAACCTATATTTTATATTTATTTTTTCTATGACCTCTTTAAATTTCATTTTTAAACAATTTAAATATAAGATACATATTGGGTGATAAGTATGTCTTTCTGGCAATGATATAATATTTTTATAAGTGTTCATGCACTAAGTTTTTCTATACATATTTTATATCACTTACTAATATTCTTTTTATCACCACAAGTATAAAAATTATTTTAATAGTGTTATGTATGGTTAATAGAAAAGTAGAATCCAAGATGAATGTCGTGAAAAATTTTCATGAATAGATTTCAATTGTTTTATTAAAAACATTTTTATAATGAAAACAATGTAATTTTTTTTATTTTATATATTTCTATGTTTCGAGATTAAAAGGTTTGATTTATGTCATAGTTTTCTAAACAAAAAAACGTTAAAAAATCCTCAATTTTAAATAAATTAAAATGTTGACTAAAACTCAAGATTATTTAATGCTTAAAATATGGACCTTATAGATGGATTAAGAAGATGGTTTAAATAAGTTTATAGGTTTGGGTGATATTAATAGAATATAGAAAAATTATTTTTACCTTTTTTTAATGTTGAAATGATATAGAATTAGAAGATAGCCATGTTTCCTCATATAATATATGTCAATTAAAAATTATTATCTACATAAAAAATAGGGAAACTAGAGTATAAAGGAACCAAGAGGCTGATATCTGTCCAAATTCATAGCCTAGAATGGTCATAATTGGATTTGAATAGTTTGTCATAGTAATGGATCTGTTTATATAGTCAATAAATGAATTTGGAAACCATGAAAGTGAAAAACCCGATCTACCACAAAGAAACATTATGATAGTGGAATGGTTTATGAGGCAACACCCTCTTATATTTAGTGGATCTTCTAACCAAATGATGGATTAAGGGTCCTTGAAAAGATATTATATATCCTAGGGTGTTTTTATATAATAAAAAGGCTAGTCATTCCATTTATCATTTTAAGGTGAGGGTTACTATTGGTGGTCAAGGGTCAAGATTATTAGGGATAACATTTTGAGTAATTCCTTATAATGGGATGAATTTAAAAATATTTTCCCTGAATTTTTTCCTATTGTGGTTTGAAATGGAATGGAAAATAAATTCCATGAATTAAAAAAAAAATTAGAAAGATTTAGTTTCCATATATGAATAAAACATCACCTCACTATAAAGGAATGATCTATATCATATTCGGTATCTTGATTTCAAAATCATCTAATTTTACTCGGGATTGAATCCATGATATCATAGAGTATTGGATACCTGTGAATTAAAATGTTATAAGAAACATCTCCAATGAATTGAGAGGGTAGAAATGGTGCTTGATGACGATCATGTGAACTTTGACATAAATTAGATGAAGTGGTCCTAATGGGATGTGATTTATATGAATCAATTGAAGAAATCTGATCGTAAGTGATTCTAGTTACAAGATTGTAAAAAGTGTGGTGAAAAGATAAATGGATAATTCCCTAAAAAAGCTGGAATGGGTTTTTGATGTGTTAAAAGTTTACGAAGGGCAGTTTATTTTAATGAAATTTATCTCAATATAAATTCTTTTAAGAAATTGGTATACTGTTTTAAATGTGTTGAGATGGGACATTATGAAGATAACTTCCTAAATAAAGATCTGAATGATGGAAAGAAGCCGTATTATAAGCAGAAAGGTGCAGTGAGATCCTTTGTGACTATGTTAGTAAATTTTGGGCCATCTAATTAATTAGTATCAGGTTCTTTATTTGTTTTCTCAGATTTGGATAATGTATTGTTTTCATCAGGGTTTACACATTGCCTAATTTGTGAAACATTTTCTAGTAAATTAGAAATTTCTCCTCATGAAATGAGACCAAAATAAATGGTTAAAACACTATGGGGAAATATTATATAAAAAAGTAATTATAAGAATATTCTTATTGTTTTATGTATAAAGAAATTACCTACAAATGTTTTTGTTTTACTCTTTGTATAGTTTTCTATCAGTTTGTGAATGGATTGGAATTCTATTTATCATGCTAATATTTATTTTATGTCTAATGAATTTTATTTTATAAGGAGTTTTTGATGGTATAAAAAAATGAACCCATACATTTGATATCATATTAGGAATCCAAGAAACTATTAATATATAGATATGAATTTTATCTTTCCCATACTATTTAAAAGATGGGAAATATTCATAAAATGAGGTACCAGTGGTAAATGTATTCCTGTATATTTTTTCTGATAATTTTCCAAGTGTTATAATTGATTGGTAATTTGAATTAATAGTTGATATAGTCCCCAATTCAATGCTAATTTCAAAACCCCTTTATCTAATGGATTAGGCCAAACTTCTTGAATTGAAAAATCAGTTTCCTGAGTTATAAGATAAAGGATTCATTCATCCTAACACATCACCATATGTGGCCATGTTTTTCTAATTAAATATAAAGATGTTTCCATGAGTATTTAAATTGATTATAAATCATTGAATAACATTACATTTTATAATACATATCATTTTATTTATATCAGTTACTTGTTAGATCAGATGCATGGAATAGTGTATTTTTTCAAGATTGATTTGAGGTCTGGGTACCATCAGTTATATATGAAGGATGATTAAATTCCAAAAATATATTTCTATACTAGATATTAGAAATATTAAATTTTTTTATTCACTTTGGTTTAAAAAATTCCTATGTTGTATTCATGGATCTTATAAAGATTATATTTCATGTATATATGGATAAGTTTTCTTGTTTATTTTATTGATGATATTTTTGTGTCCTTAAAAAGTAATGAGGATCATGGAAAACATTTAAGGATTTTCTTGAAAACTATGAACGAATATAAGTTATATTGAAAATTTAAATAATGTAATTTTTATAGTGCAATAGATTTCTGTTCATGGGAATATAGTAAATATGGATGAAATAATAGTTGATCATCCAAAAGCAAAATAGGATGATAAATAACCAACACGTAAAAATGTTATAGAGAATCATAGTTTTTTCGATAAATAAGTTATAACTGATGATTTTTTAATACCATTTATTGGTTATCTTTACATCTAACAAAGTTAATATATGAAGGGTTAAAATATTTTCTAATAGCAGAATGTGTTATTTGATTTCAGCAACTAAAAAATTTATTGTTGAATACTCCAATTTTCTACCTGCCATTTATAAATGGTGAGATTTTCATCTACAAAGATTCTTTATTGATGGGACATTGATTTTTTATAATGAAAAATGATTAGGTGATGGCTAATTATTCATGAAAACTTAATCTCTTTTATTTATATTATGCCACACATTATTTGGAATTAGCAGTTTTGATTATTTTTTGAAAATTTGGTGGCATCATTTATATGGATCCAAATGTGAAATATATACTAATCATAAATGTACGAAATAGATATTCCCTCCAAAGTAATTAAAAATTAGGTAATGAAGATGTATTCAACTGATAATGGATTATGATTTTATAATCATTTATTTTCCCGCAAAAAAAGATTTTGGATCAATACTTGAGTCAAAAACATCATGCATCATTAACCGTGTTATGTTTGGAACATAACCCCTTGGTTTTTGATTTGAAGGAATTTGGTTTGGAAGTTGTTGGTGCAAGATATTAAACTATTTTGTTTTTGTTGTCAATGTGATCATCTCTATCAGACAGAATTACGAAAGCATATAAGGAACACCATGTGATTCAAAAAATGTATAATTTGTTAAAAAATGCATGTTTCTAGAATTTAACATTGATAAGGAATGTGTTAACATATTTGGAAAGGGAATATGTGTAAATTTTTTTTCACAGCTAGTGATTGAATTTTTATATGAAGCACATTGTTCTTTTTTGTAGCTCATCTTTGCAGCAGAAATATTTATAGATTCTTTTGGGGCTATTACTTCTCGGATGAAATGAAAAAGGGATATTTCTGAATTTACAATTAAATGCTCAACTTTATAAAGGTTAAAGATGAGTGGAAATATCAATGTGGAAACATCAACCATTGAATGTTCGAGAGTGGAAATATAAAAATATATCCATGGATGTCATGGTGGGACTAAAAAATACGTTTCAAGGTAACAATAAGATCAATGTTATTGTTAATCCGCTGACTAAATCTAAACATTTCCTTCCAATTTGAGAAATTGATTCTCTGGTGCATCTTTATCGATTGTAGATCGAATATATTACATGGAATAATGGTGTTCCTCTCTCGATTGTATCTAACAGTGATCCCATGTTTACTTCTAACTTTTAGAACGAATGTAAAAAGTCATTGGGTACAGAATTTAACATAATCGCTCTATTTCATCAAAAATCTGATGGGCAGTCTGAGTGAAAATTTCATACATTCTAAGATATTCTAAGATCTTATCTAATGTATTACTGGGGAAGTGGGGATCATCATATTTATTTAGTTTATTTTTCTTATATTAACAAATTTCATTCAAGTTTATAGATTAATCCTTTAGAGGAATTATATAGAAACCAGTGTTGATCTTTATCTTTTTTGGATGAAGACAGAGAAAGGATGTCGATGCGGATAGAATTATCATATGAAATGGCTAAGAATGTGATGATTATCCAATAACACATGAGGACATCTCAGACAAGGTAGAAAAGATATTATGATGATAGTTGGAAAGTTGTATCATTTGAGGTAGGTGATTATGTTTTTATTATAATATAAACATGGAAAAGTGTTACTTGTTTTGGTTTGAAACGAATGATAAGACAAATATTCATCATTTCATTTGAAATATTTAAGAAACTTGGACCAGTTTTCTATCTAGTGGCATTGCCTCTGAGTTTTTCTCAGGTACATAGTGTTTTTCATGTTCCGATGTAGCTAAGGTATGTTCCAAATTCACCAAATATCCTGAGGCTAGTTATAGTTTTACTGGAGGAGAACTATTCTTATAAAGTGAAACCAGTTAATATTTTTTATTCTGGAGAGAATGTATTACGAAGTATGGTAATTTACTAGGATAAGGTTTTGTGGATAAATCAAACAGTTCAAGATGAAATTTTGGAATTTAATAATTCAATAATGGAAATGTATCGTCACTTGTTTAATAAGTGAATAAAAATTGCAAGGATGAAATTTCTAGAAGGGGAGGATGTAACAACATGGGTATGTATGAAACAAGTTATATTGATAAGATTAATCCATTATAAATGTATAGTTATATATGATGAATTTTTAGTAATCATTTTTAATTGAATAGTAATTTGACCATAGGAATAGTAACATGACCCTTATGAACAGTAAACCAGCCAATAGAATAGTTACCACACCTAGGAAACTATAAATCAAATTTATAAATCTTATATGTGAAAATATTATATATGTTTATATTGAAATTAGTAAATAATTGTTTGGATACATATAGATTAAGTGTTTTTTTTAGAAAACATAAATATTTATTTAAATTTTTATAATTAATATAATTATTTAAAATAAAATTTATTTTCATAAAATTGTTTCTTATATAATTATTTTTTTTTTATGGTTATAATATTTTTTTTGATACCTCAATGAATTTTATAATTTATCGTAATCATAGTTATAGTTTTTAAACTCATATTTTTTAAATAAATTATGCTTTTAAAATAAAAAATAAAATTTTTCATATTTATAACATTTGTTTCAGAAAATGGAGTCCATTTTTCAATTTTACTTATCGAAAAATGGTTAGGGTTAATTTTTGGGAGATTTCTGAAATAGATGAATTTTTTTGAATAGTTAAATACATTAATTTATAAAAAAAAGATAAATACATTAATTATTGATCCATAGATGATGTTCTATTTTGGTAACCACCCTTGGTTCAATGTCACATACCCTAATTAGTATTTATGGTCACAACAATTTAAAATATTTCTTCTCTTCAGAAAACTAATAAAATAACGATCAAAATAATGGATAACCCTTCTACACCCCACTATAAATACCACCCTCTCCCCTCTTATCCTCACACCACTCATGCTTTGAGTGTTGTACAAATTCTATAAAAGCTTCTTCCCAATGCTTAGCTTTTTGATAAAATTTGATGAATTATTTCTCCATCCTCAGTTGAAAAACATTAAGGACATATTTTTCAAGGAAAAGACTCTTATATTGTATCCATTCTAGTGAATGAATTTCATATCCAACTTTTGTATGCTTATCTAAAGGCATCCAACAAAAAACATTTCCCGAAAATTGATAAATCAAAGGGTTAACTTTTCATGTTACCATGATAATAGGACTTTAAATATGATCTTCATGGAATTGATCCATCAATCAGATTCCACATGCTCAGACGATCCATCGAATTATGGAGTATTCTACTTCATAAAATTCTCTACTATCATCATGTTCCAATGTGATCGATCTATCTTTTTTTTTGTATTTATTACAATACAATATATAGCTTGAATAAACAAGTCCATCATTAATATAAACTGATCCATTAAGACTGTGACCATTCCAAATTACTGATTTATTATGGTATCGACACATTTGTGTTATCATAGTATAGACATATTATTTCCTCTATGTAAAACCAGTCTAATTAAATATTTTTTAGATGAATAAACATATAAATATTAGAATTCTATATCATTTGCAACAATATGTATATCCTTGGATGGATTTTCTATTATCATCATCCTAACCCATAAATCTAATTATATCTATCTATAATACAAAATATATGTACCCAACATTAAAATGTACACAATAATGAGTCATTATAAAAGAATTAACATTACATCATTCCTAATGTTCTATTGTTTTTAGAGTTTTACATAATTATGAAAAACACTAACATGGTATGCACAAAAACTACAAATTGAAATATAATATAAGTATTCATTTTCCCCATAAATAAATATTGAAAATAAATTATGATATTTTTCCAATAAAAATATTAATAATATTCATCATGACAACTTCCATGTCCCTACTCATCCTCAAAACAAAAGGAAAACATTATATAATATGGAATTCCCAAAAACATGTCTTTATGGGACCTAAAAGGAAGAAAACAATTAGTCATGTGAAAAAATGATAACCCAGGAAAACATTTCCTTTATCTTATTTTTATATAAAGATTATGTTTATAATTTACATATGAAAATCATATAATTGTTTTTCAGTGGAAAAAATTGATTCTTATTGCAAGAAACTAAAATAATTTTTTTAAAACATAAAAAATTACATTCATCACCCATGTAAGAAAAGTCACACACTAGTTTAATGTTTGCAATTGTTTCTGTTCGGGTGAGGTTCTCTACAATATATCTCTGTAATCAGATGTTACATGATTAAATTTTTTATGATTTCATTCCTTTTATCATGGTTATATCTTTTCCCCATGGTTTTCATTTGAGTTTTTGGAGAAGAATATATGTTTTGGGGTGGATAGAAACCTATGCAAGTTTTGCGCACTATTAGTAGTTACCATGCACCCACCCAAGAAACCATGCGGCATGAGAAAAAACCTACTACAAATCCTCTGCACAGTCATGCACCTCTTCCCAGGTAACCCTGCATATGTATTCTCTTAGACATAATTCTCAACACGTTTGTCGTACGGTTTACCAAACAGTGTGGATTAACCATATAGATTGTCAGCATAATAAAATTGGGTGATTCTATTTTAATTTCCCTATTTTACCCAATTCCACCCCTCTTACTCAACCCTCTTTTCCTCCCTAGCCCTAGGTGTGCCTCCCCCATACCCTCCCATCATTTGTGCATAAATTTTTGGGTGTTTTAATTTGGATTCATAAATGATTCCTCATGTAAGTGTCTTATCCCTTATTTTCATCCATTATTAAATGGCTTTTTTCTCCATCTTCTTTGGTTTTTCTCATCTCGAGGGGGTTTGGTATAAATTTAAGTTTTTAATCTTGGGTATTGAGTTTTGATCTTATAGATAATGGTTCCTTCTTATATCCTTGTGGTGAGAGTGATGTTTAGAAGGTATTTCACACAATTATATTGAAGGTTCTTCACTCGATGTAGTCGGTTCCATGCTCTAACATTACTAGATGAATTTAATATGTTTTTTTATGTTTATAACTTTGTTATATGGTTTTATTGTGTGGTGCCAATAGTGTTATTTATATGTTTGATGTTTTTATAGGAATAAAATGGATTTTAACATGTCTAATTTATATGTTTTGTGTGTATGTTATAAGGTAATGTTTCTAAAAAGGTTATTAGGGGTTTGTTGAAAGGTGATAAAATGTATTTTCAAAGGCACTAGAGGTGATTAATAGATAAAAAGGTATTATCAATAAATAAAATTGAATATTTTTGTCATTTTATCATTGTTATATGTTCAGTATGAATTGTGAAATAATTTTAATGATGAATGATGGTTATGAAAATGCTTTTGGAGTATGAGTGGATTTATCTAGGGTCGTGGAAGATTAAATTGGGTGGTTTTAATTATGTTTTTATCTTGTTATCATAAATGAAAATTTGGGGTATTTTTCATGTTATGATAAATGAATTTTGAATGGGGTTTTATTTTGTGTTTGTAAAATGGTAAATGTGGTGTTTTATATAAAAATGTAATTCCCTTTAAATGTTTTCCCTTTACTTTGAAATTGGTAGAATGTGTGGAATGGTAACATTAACATAAGCATAAGAGGACCCTAGGTATCTACATGGGTGTACTAAAACAAGTTTGCATGTGATATGGATGTTACTTTTCAAATTTTCACTTAGAATGATTGAAGATTACAAGACAAACTAATATATGGTGAATATTGAACACCACTACAAGAGGATATTGATGGATGTGGTTATTTTACCACCTTCCAACACTACATGAGGTTCTAGGGTCCCAAGATATCAAGATTATCCTTGGGGAATTACCCATAGTGATCTATTATGCATGATGTGGTTCCCTGTATCGGTATACAGAGGTCAACATGAGTCATTGTGCTATTTATGAATTTCCTTTCTCAAATAAGTTACTATTTGTAAAATTTTCTTCCATAAAAGTGTTTTATTGCACTATTACCCTAATAAATGTTTTATTATAAATTTTCATTCAAAGAGATAATTTAAATTAATATGTAATATTTCCTTTTTAATTTTATTTCATGGAACCATTTTATCCGGGAGACATCCAACTAGCCATTGAATCACATCCTACATACTCCTTGGGGTGTATGTAGAACACATTCCATGTGTATTATATGTAAAGGAAACATTCATGGTGATGGTGGTTCTGGTTTTTATTGGTCTTCTCATGTGGGATTGGAA
This sequence comes from Viscum album, assembly GCA_963277665.1. Lineage (NCBI taxonomy): Eukaryota > Viridiplantae > Streptophyta > Magnoliopsida > Santalales > Viscaceae > Viscum > Viscum album. Next base: position 2,129,951 of record OY728127.1, read on the forward strand.
ACGGTGGCTGGAGGAGGTGGTTCCTCATGTTCCATGAATGTTTGGGTAGAATTTTTAGTTTTCCTTTATTGTTGTTTCATTAGGAATATTTGATTCAAATTATAAACATTAAATATTGAATTGTGTTATTACCTATTTGATTCAAAATTTCTAGAATTTTCTTGTTTATTTATTTTTAAATTTGTTTCTATATTCTCTATAAACTGTTCCAAGGTGTTGTTTATCATACCCAAGCACTTGTACCAGCCCAGGGGTATCGGGAACACCCTTTAGGACATTCCACATTCAAGGTAGGGATCTAGATCATATGAAGACTTATAATGGTTCATGAAAATTGTATAAGAGAATATTTTCCCTTTGGATCTTGTTTCATGTGAATGATTCAGTGCAGACCAGAGCTACAATTGTTAGAAATCGATGTTCTGGTTATGAGTTTGGTGTTTGGCTATGGCACCTAATAGGAGGACCTGAGTTACTTGGGGAATACATTTTCAAGTGAGTCAGTTAGTCTATATAGTTCATTGATGTCTGGGAAATGAGAATAGATTTGGGTCAATGGTCACTCTGAGCTTACAGGTCCTCGAAATCCTTGTGAATCCATGGAAACTGTCCTATAATACTCTCTATGACGGTGGTGTGTCCAGCGCATGGCCACCAACTATATGTCTGAGTCACCCATAGACCCATGTTTTCCCCATTGAGATGCATCTTGTGTTACATTGGGTTATGAAAATTCTTTTTGAAAACCCTTTTATTGGAATGGAGTAAAGATTATTTTAATGAATAAATGGGTTTATTTTCAAAAAGGTGGAAATGGATCTTCATAATAGTGTTTAATGCAGTTTTACAATGGTGTATTTCCAGGAAATGGTATTTTTGTAACATGTTATTGGATTTATATAATCGATACATGTGGGTTTATAAACATTATGGTTTGGAAATCCTGGAAGATTTTAATATGTGTCCTGAAATTCTGTTTCCAATAAAACTTGTTAAACTCTTAAAATGTGTTTTGAATGTGATAAATTTTTTTGAAATTGACATGTCTGGTTTGAAAATTATATTTTGTTCGAATGATTTTTCTTTCTCAAAAAAATTTGTTATAATGAAAAATGGGTTTTATTTTCAGGGTCCATGCTCTTCGGAAGTAGATTTTGTGAAATTTGAAAATGGATTAACATTGTGGTTAGTGCTCATGAGGAGTGGAGGTGTGGTTTTATTGTACTTTTGGAAAATGGAAATAATTTTTTTCTAACCTTTTTTATTTTCATGGTTGAACAAATTCATGGGATATATATGTAAGGTGAATTGGTGTCCGTTTTGGAAAGAGAAATATGCATGGGAGAGGCTCCATGGGATACCATTGGTGGATGTGAAACCAACTAGACCTTTTTTATTTTCAAATGTGCCTTTGAATGAATAAATAACATCCAGAAAACCTAGGAACGCGTGGTTTTTCTTCATTAATACATTCGGGAATGTTTTTTTGGGGTGATTTGTGTGTAAGAACCCCCCTTTTTTTGAACTATGTTTTAGGAATGTCTTCTATCAATAATTTCAATTGAGGTGTTTATTGGAGGTTTCCTTTAAGAGGTGTTATGAGAAGAATTTTCTATGGTTTTACCTATGCATCGAGTGTTTTCTCTTGTTATGTTTGACAAAATAAAAAGTTTGTTTTAGTCATTTTTATTTTTCCTTGCCTAGTGTATACCAACATAAAGAGATAATAATCTTTTTAAATGTGGCCACGAGTGATTTTCCGTTGACTGAAACAATATTTGATCAATGTAAGTAAAATCTTCTAAAAATATGGGATATTGAATCCCCACTCATTTGCTTCAGTTGAGTGGGTTCTCTCCCAGTGGGGAAAACTGGATGCTTTCAGAGTTCTTTTCATTTACCTCTAATTTCAAATTGTATTTGGATACATCATTAGTTTAGTCTAATCAAGGGTTTGTGTTTGTCCACATGTGTGACAATCCGGCCTCAATGGTAATATTTGGTGATGAATTGAAGCATCATGTTCTCTTTTGAATGTAAAGATGACGGTTGTAAAAATTTCAGAGAACTAGTTTTCTAACCAAAGGGTATTTTCCTTCTGGATATTCCAATTCCTCCATTTTAGAGGAATGTATATTTTATGTGTCATTCCTCAATAATTTTCTCCCTATATGTAACAAGGGATGATGTGTGTACACCATTTAAGATATTTTTGGGTGAATATACTATGTGGGATTAAATGATTTCGAGGTGTTCAATGTCTATTGGTGTTGAATATGTGGGGTTTTGTTACTTCTGGTGTGATAAGAAGAATTTATGTTTAGGGGTTTTAATTTCTCATTATGAGGAATGAGATTATTTAATCAAAAGTGATCTAGTCATAGGACCTAGAGTGAAGATGGATCGTAGTTAGGAACCCCATGTTTAAGGATTCCAGTTCTAATTCTCATCATTGGTGTCAGAAATGGTGTCAGTTCAAGTCGTTTTCTATATATTTTTCATTCATGTGGTTCCATGTGGTGAAGGGGACATGGAGAATCTATTCCTAAATGTTGTGATCTGTGTAGATGAGAGAGTCCCTCCTTGCATATATATATACAGTTTATTATATCTTCCTAAACAATAGTGCATATACCATTATGGGTGTGGGGACATCATTTCCTTATTTCCGGTTTTTTATAGTTATTAGAAGGGTAATGTTTTTTATGCATAAAATACTGGTGGTTAAACTCCACCGAGTGTGGGTTTCCATTATGTTGGCCCTTGGGTGACCGTTCTATGTGAATCGAGTGTGGTTGGGTTTCTATTACCCGAGGGTGTGAAGTGGTGTTATGTTGTCAGTTGGGGTTTTCTTTTTTCCATTAGTTGGTCCCTTCCCTCCCATCCATATATGGGGGAAATTTTTGGGATCTCATGGGAAATATCTTTATCCTGGTTAACCTCGATAGTTCATATGTTCGAGAGCCCCACCGTGGCCAACACTGAAATTTCCCTGGGAGTAAATCAGTGATAGCCTACTAATTATGGTGGGGTGTCCATTCGGGCTTCACCGTGTTGGTATCACAGTTCCTTCTTCCATAATAGGTTTTTTGTTATGGGGGATCCCATTCAAGCCTCCCTATATTGATATTTTGAATCTTTTCAGGGTGATGGTTTGGTGGTTGGTGGGCATGTTCGGAATAATATATCCCTAAGACCATTCTTGGTGTAAGCATTTGGAATAGAGAGTCCTCACTTGTTTCATTGAATTAAGGATATGGGAATACAATATTTGAATTAAGTGTCCCCAACCAGGCCTCCAGTTGATTGATTTTATCTTGGTGGGTTTGTTTCAAAGAAGTGATTTGGGTTCTTTCTAGTGATGTATGAGGTGATTCAATTTGATAAGTGGATTGGTGCAATGTGAAATGTTTCTTATAATTTAATCTATCAACTAACGGTGATTTCTGTTGGTGGGGGGCATTGTGAAAAGTCCATAAATTTTTATGTCTCTATTCCTATGATGGATTTTTGGCCCATCCTTATTATGTATTTTAGGGGGTGGATATCGTTATGGTTAGATAAATTGCAACACCCAAGTTTTTAGTTTTTCATTTGTTTTGGTTCGGGTTGGGTTGATGGACATTTCTCTCAGAAACTGGGAATGATGGGTTTAATTATTTTTGGTATTCATTCCATTAATCATTCTTCTATTCTATCCCCATGGGTTTCATTTGAGTTTTTGAAGTAGAAAATATATTTTTATGTTAGAAAGGCACCTTCACCCAATTGGAACAAAGATAGTAATGACCATGAGCCCACCAAGGAAACCGTGTGGTCAAAGACAGAACCTCTCGCATGCCCTCTACATGGTGGTGCACATTGGAACAAGTAACCATGGGGATATTTTCCTTCATATAGAATTCACCACATGGTTTCCGCATGGTTTACCAAACTGTATGGATCTTCCAACACATTAAAATTTGGGGATTTTTTTCACTCTCTCTGATTTCCCACCAATCCAGTCCTCTTTCTCGGCCCTCATGGCCTCCCCACCCCTATGCATTACCCCCCATCCTATCACATCCCTCTTTATTAGGGTTTCACTTATCCAATGGGTTTGTGTTAAATTTAGGTTTTTAATCATGGGTTATTGGGTTTGATCATTAGTAATAGGGTCTCTTATTTCTTCATTTTCGTGCGATTGAGGTGCATATGAGATTTCACACCCTTTTCCGGAAGGTTATTCACATGAGGTAGGTGGCTTCATGCTCTAACATAACTAGATGAATTTAATATATATTTTTATAATTATAAATTTGTTATTTGTTTTTATTTTGTGTTGTGAATAGTTATCTATAATTTTTTTGGGTGTTTATAGGTTATAAATGGATTTTAACAAGTCATATTGTTAGGATTGGTGTGGGTGTTATAATGTTATGTTTCTAAAAATTGTTTTTGGGATTTATTGGATGCTGAAAAAGTATTTTCAAAGTCACTTCAGGTGTGTAAATGTTATAAGGGGATTTTCAATGATAAATGGAACATTTTAGGAATGTTACCCTTTTTATGGAATTTTATTATGTACAATGAAATTGTTTGATTGATTAAAAGAAAGTTTTTCTAATGGTGTTGGAGTACGGGTGGATTTATTAAGGAGAATGACACATTGACTTGGTTCATTTTAATTGTGTGTTTTTCTTGTTATTGAAATGAAAAATTTGTGACATAGTAAATGATGGTATAGAAATTTTGAAAGGGGTTTTCTTTGGTGTGTGTGAAATTGTAAATGGGTTGTTTTATGGGAAAAGTAGATTCCACTGAAATCTATAGACATTTTTGCAAAAATAATGGAATGTGTGATTGTTTAACTTTAACTCAACCACAAGGGAACCTCGGGTATGTAGGTGGGAATACTACAACTCGTTCCATATTGATACAGAAGTCACATGTTTTATTTTTACATAGCATGATTGATGGTTACAATAATAACTAAATTATGATGATGATTGATTGCCACTAAAATTTTGGTTGCATCTCCTCACTAGTGGATTGTGCACATGGATTCTGATAGTTTTTGTTACTAAACTACCTTTCACTGAGACACGAGGTTCTAGGTTCCCACTCAAGCTAGATGAACCTAATGGAATTACTCATGATGTGGTTCCCTCTATTGGCATACAGAGGACCACTTTAGTGTGTTTTCTATTTAATAATTTTCTTTATCACATAATATATTTTTTGTGAAATGGGTTTCCCTCCAATTGTTCCATTAAATTATTTGACTAATAAAATATTTCGTAGAACTATTTATTAAAAATATTTAATTAAAATGAACTTGTTAGATTATCTTTTTACTGTGATTTCATGAAACATTTTTTCCCATGTGGAATCCCACTGGGTGTTACCTCACACCATACATACGTCATAGGGTGTATGTAGACATTATTCCATGTGTCTTCTGGGTATGGCAATGTGATTTGTGACGGTGGTTTGGGTTGTTAGGGGACTTCATGAATGGGTTGGGAAATGTTGGATTGAGGACGTCGATCCACATGTTCCATGATGTTTTGGGTATATGTATTGGTTTCCTTATATTATTATTCCGTTGGAAACATTTGGTTCAAATTTTCAACATTAAATTTAGAAATGGGTTCTTCTTTATTTGGAAGTGCATTTTATGCCTTATGTTTTGAATTTATTTTTTTATTTGTGTTTAAATTGTCGAGAAAAAATTTATTATTTGTTTTTTCTAATACACGGGAAATTGTACCAGCTCATGGGGATTAGGAACGCCCATCAGGTCATGTCGTGGACTGGATTAGGCACCAAATCCAATGGCTAACTAGAGATCAGTTAAATTCAATATAGAGACATACCCAACAACTCCATGATCATTTTCTATTAGGAAATGTAAAATTACACAATGCATTATAGTAATTCCAATTTGAACCCATCATATAACATATATCAAGATCACATAGAGCTATCTTTGCGCACAAAATATATAAGATATATTACGCACATCCATTAGATATATTATGGTTGAACAAATCATATCTATTTTATTGATATCACTTGTTTCTCATATTATTATCCTTTACAATATATAATAATTTTTTATTTCATGTTTTCATCATAAAACTTTTTATATACCCATTATATAACATTCAAAAAGTACATGCTGATATAAAATACCATTTTTAAAAAAAATATTTTTAGTACAATAATAATGAGAAAAGGGAAAGGTGGATTTTTATTTATGAAAACATCAGTGTAAACATTCATGGGAAAAAATTTAGTTAAATTAACATTAATGGGTTTCATATTATTTCGAAAATTATTTTGAATGATTACTAGAATCATTTCCTCATGAGAATGAACTTTCCTATGTGAAAATATCTATTTTCTTTTAAAAATTGTGATATTTTAGGGGAATACATTTTAACTAGAAATAATCATAAATCAAGAAAATTAATATTTAAGGAAAATATTATATATGATGATATTAAAATCCATTCATTTTTTATGTGTAAATAAATTCCATGTATAGGTTTTTTTGAAAAGTCGAAACGTACCCCAATTATATAAAGAAAAAAAGATTCATTTCAAATCATATTGAAAACGTTTTTATGTATAAAAATGAATTTATATAATTATAATATAAAATTAAATACCATAATTAAAAAAATTCTATAAATTATGGATATGGATGAAAATGTGAGTTTAATGGGAAATAATAAAATGTTATTTTTAAAGGAAAGTCCCTTTCCATGAGATCAACCAATCACATACATTCTTAATTATCATTAATAATAATATTAGAATTAAAATTTATGTTTAAGAAATATTTTCATGTTTACAATTCCTTTTATATAACAAATTACCATGGTTTATAAACTCATATAATCATTTTGGATGATCTCATACCATTATGATGATATAAAGATCATATATCAGAAATTAAATTGATAGATTAAAATTTATAAAGTGGTTAGTATTACATCAACATATGAATAATAATAATAAAGAAACAATTACCACTTTTGTAGAGAAATATTAGATTTAAATTCACCTATTAAATATGTTGTTGAAAAATGAACTATGAAACATTCTTTGAGATAGTAATTCATACATATACATGAGAAACGTTCTAATTTTCAAATAATCAATATGGAATGTGGGTAATATTCATTTTATATATTTCATGATTTATAAAAATATCTTAAATATAATATTATTTCATTAAATTTACTTATATATATCATTAATTTTATGGGGTTATAAAAAATGAATAACATCAATTCATGGAGGTGGTAATCCACATGTCTACATGAATTATGTAATCATTTTTTAGTGAATGGATTGGTAATTAAGTAAATTATATATTTTATTTTCATAATTTTAATTCTTCCAATATTATATTATATAAAAATTACATTTATCATTATAAAAATCCATGATAGTTCGTTATGGAAAATTAATTACATCAGTTCATGAGTCAGCAGTCTGTGGTTCATAGTAATGCTTATCCCTTTCCAAATTAATGGATGTTCGAGATGGATATAGATATTTCCATTAACATAAAAATACCATTATTTTAAGGATTGAAGTTTTTATTATTTTACAATGGGATAAAATTATCTGAATGAGGTGAAATATGAAACCAAACTAAATCATGTAGTTAAAAAATATATTAATCTTTTTCATAACCTTCACTAATTTACACCATAATCTCTATAGGTATAGTTTTTTTCAAAAAAAAGTCATCTAGAATTATTGAACAATTATATGAATCTATTTAATAATAATTTATTAAGCATAGTGGGTTTCTTATTGTGATGTAATGAGAAATGACGTGCACTTTGAAAATATTTATGAGCCTACCCTTAGAATTTATCTAAATATTAATTTAATATTAATTATTGTCTAATTCAAATGTTTAAAAACTGATATATTCAAATAATATGATTTTATACGATAAAACCCATTCATAAAATAAAAAATATAAATATTTTAACAATTTTTATATCTATATCCCATGGATTTAATGGTTTCAGAACCCATTTTAAGTATACTATGACAAACATTTTTCTATACATTATTGTTTAATATGGTTTTTATACATGGATAAACATCCAAAATATAGATAATGGTTGATATAATTAAACATATTATTTTCACATTTCCAAATCTATGATTCTTCTGAACAATATATCATTTCATAAAATATTATTTATTATATTATATCATGTTTCTTAATTTTTTAAATTATTGATTATGTTTATTTTCATAACATAAAATGTAATTATTGATAAATAATTTTTTAAATTTTTTATAATTTTTTAATTAATTTAATAATTAATTTTTTAGTGTTGTCTTGGAATTTATTGTAATTATTTTTTCTTTAAAAATAAAAAATAAATTGTCATGATGAATATATATTTTTTATTTCAAATTAACAATTTTAACATAACATATCATCTAGTTACCCTCTCATTAGAATGATTATAGTTATTACCAATAAGAGTTTGATGTTTTTCACTTCTCTAGAAATAAACCATTATAAATTTCATAATTTCATCAAAATGGAAATTAATGGAAATATATTGATCATTTTTTGGACTATGTATAATATATAATCATTAAAAAAATTAGAAATGTGGTATGGTTATTTTATATCATTTTAATTTTTATTTTAACAATTATTTACCTTATTTTCACATTACAATGTTAACAAGAATTAATCAATTTACTATTATTGATTAAAAAAATATGGGAATCCTTACGAAATTTTTACATCCTAATTCAAAATATCGTGTCCATTTCTGGTCAGTCCTAAAAGAAAAATTCAAATATATTATTTTGAAGCACATCATCAAAATAATATGAAAAGTCATGAAGCAAAAAAAATACCCTTTTAAAATATAAAATTTATTTATTTTATATTATATTATAAAAAATATTTAATGAAAATAGTTTAATTGTATTAAATGATAATGAACTAATGAAATATTAAATATCCAAAACATAATTTGACATTCTAAAAAATAAAATAAACATCCTTTTTCAGTATTTATTTAAGATTTAATATAATTTGAAAATTATCAACAATTCAATAAAAAGTAATTTAGTAATGTTAAACTAAAAATAGAAGTTATTATTTTGAATATATAAAACTATAATTTGAATATTAATTTTAAAATAAATCATTATAATAAATTAGGTTAATAATATTATTTCAATTAATATTTAGTAAATTTACATAATATAGTTATAATATATATAACTATATAAATTAAAAATACTAATTATAACATAGATTAATGTATCATTAATGGGGTTTCTAAATAAAAAAACTAAATGGGTGATATCAAATAATTTTTAAATGAAAATCATATCATAACCTAGAGGAACTTAGGAGGAATATCAAAATTTCATAATAAATGATCAAAAGACAACAAATTATAATCCTAAAAAAATTTAGAGTAAAATAAAATCACAAATTTATCATTAAAGGCTCTTAAAATTCAATACCTATCTCAATAAACATCAATATTTTTAAAACATGCAATCATAAAATAAAAGTTTTCAATAAATATAAAATTATTAATATTCATAAAAACATGGACTTTCATAGAAATGAAATGAATCATAAAAATACATTATAACATGGTGAAAATTTGGGATTTCATTAAAAGATAATGAATAAATTGAAAATAATTCCTTATATTAGGTCCAATATGATAGTTGTAACATTATTAGTTACATTAAAATGCTAACTTACAATATAATCAACATTAAAATATAAAAATATGTTTTTAACAACATGAAATTATGTAATAATCTGATGAAAAAAAATATAATGTGTTGGGGAATTATTAAAATTATGAAAAATTGGAGTGGATAATAAAACCATTTATTCTAAAATGAAGGAAATAATATTTCATTATTTTGAAATAATTGGGTCCCTGCTTCATTAGAAGGATAACAGTATCTTTGTTTTAAAAAGAGTAATTTTTTAATGGATAATTTGGGATAATATAATTTTTAGCTTCAACTTGGAAAGTGGATATTGTTTTGAGATGATAAAACATATATATGGAAGGAAAATCCAATAAAATCCGAATTATTGTTGAAAAATATTCATTTCAACAAAAAAAATACACTTATAATGGTAGATGAAATCTGTGTAAATAATTTTTTACAAATAAAACATGGTTGAAATACTATATATCATTATCACATTTTGTAATTGATCATTGATGAAATATAATATTGAAATAAGAGGATATTTGATGGATGTAAAATATGTAACTACTCCTACTTGGTAAGTAAAATATCTTCCATTAATCAATTTTTAATTCAATATCTTCTTTTTTTTTCAAATGATTAGTATTTATGTTGAATTTATCTTCCCTGAAGCACTGAGATCATATTCTAATATACTACATAACCCATAGAAGGATAGTATTGTATTCCTCATATATTTATATAATTATTTAAACAAAATAATTATCATAAGTAAGATATTATAAAAAATGTACAAACATTATTATGAAAACATTATATATCATACCCCAAAATTGAATAATAATACCAAAGATTCAATATTAAAAATTACATATATAAATTATATCAAAAAAACCTTAATAACATAAACATTAATGAATGATTTAACATCAATGGTTTTCTCATATATTTCATCAAGATTCTTTTAAAATGTAATATAAATCTTATAATATAATCCATAACATTAAACATAAGAGATTCATATGCATCAACTAAATAAAAATAATCCCAAGATATAATTAATCAAATTAAAATGACATCACTAAATACCATGTAAGGGGTTTCAATGATTTTTATCCTATCATTTACCATGGAATTGTTATCCCATGATGGTATTGATAAGTTATATTATAATGTTATAAGAAAACAACCTGATATCCAAATTTATCTAATAATTTTCTCCACTGTCATTAATAATGGAATCAAATCTGTACACCCAGATCCCATTCTAATGTCATTATATTTATATTTTTGGCTTCATAACAAAACATGGGTTCAATTTTTATACCTCCTGTAAAAAATGAACATAAAAAATATATTTTTCATCACATACATACCCATTGAAATTTTTTGTTTATAGTACTAAATACTTAGCGCTATTTCATAAAAGAGAATATCATTGGACTCAAGTGATCATATTTACAAATTTAACATAATTTTCTCATTATAAAATATTTTTCACATGTAAAAACATTCTAGAAATAATTTTTTTAACATAATTTTTCTTATTATAGGTAAATGGATTCATAACAAATTTATGAAAAAAAATAAGTATGTGTAAACATAATAAAAAAAGAAATTAGTTAGAATAAATGAATATATGGCTATAATAACAAAATAAAATTTCATGACCTAAAAATAATAATTTACGCATATCAATACCTATATAATTAAACATGTGAAAAGGAATAAATATTTAACAAATTAAATATTCATTTTAATAAATAATCATTGGCCAGGGGATTTAAATCATGATCATAAAAAAATAAAATCCCTATATAAATTAATATTAAAACATATTTGTATCTTTTCAAAATTTATTTGTAACGAGTTTCATAAATAAGTAGAGCCTAGTTAAATACATAAGACAAATATCATCACTTAAAATCATCATTAATTACTAGAAATATAAGATAAATTACAAAATCCATTACATAACTATATTAAGATCACCCATTCATGTAAGATGTATCTATAGAAACTATTAGGATAATCTATTTCACCCTCACAATTTATTAAAAGAATAATTGGGTTCAAAAAATCATATATGATGTGTTAGGCTCACACATTTGTATAAAATTTATTGGGGTCACCTATCTTACTTAAAAATTACCATGTATCGTTCGGGAGTATAATGGTTAGAATCTTTCACATTAACATAAAACTATTTAAATATAATGGAATGGACCTCCATGGCCCATTAATCTTTCAAAATTCAGTGTTTAGAGTGTTCTAAAAGGCAATGATGGCTCATTTGATGAGTTCCATAAATTTCAATGTTTCTTCCATCGGTCGCTCAAGCTGTAGGTGTCAGTGAATCATGGCATAGGTGTCGATAACTCAGGGAATCAGTCACAGAAATCTTGGGTGTCAGTGTTAGCTAGTTAGGGTGTCAGTGAGTAAGGTCATTTTTGAGTAAGGGCATTAGTGAGTTTGGAGATTATTGAGTAAGGGCATCGGTGTGATAGGGAATTTGTGGGTCATGGTTTTTTTGAGTCAGGGTGTTGATGATTCAGATGTCGATAGCTCAGCATCTGTAGCTAAGCATTGGTGGCTTTCTATCTTTGTCATTGTACTGATATTGGTGACTCTTTTCCGGTTTTTCTAGGATTTATTGTTACTCCCCTCTTACATTTTTTTAATGTAAATCACGTTTAAATCCTTGTTTGGAAATTTCAAAAGATGCTTCAAAGGATATTAATTATATCATTAACATCCTAATAGTTGTGGGACTTTAAGATAGTCAATCCATATGATCTTGGCCATAATTTGTCTTTAATGTACTTGGTTCCATTTCGTTCTATTTTTATAGGATATAGCTTCTCTAAAAAAGAGGTCCCCTCTTTTCTTTTATCTTGGTGTGTGGAGAACATTTCTTCCCCAGATGATTCATGCCCCTGTAATGTAGCCCCCACAACTCTGTGAATTCCCTTGGAAGCTTTAGCTCGTGTGACCCATCTGTTTTGGTGTAAGGAGGAGTTTTGGTAACCTATTGTTCCATGTTGGTATTCTACAATCTCACTATAATTGTGTATCAGGAGGCCAAGTCAAAGTATGGTTATTTCATGAAAAATTACAAAATCTAAACTATAATAGTGATAAATTCCAATGATTAAATAAATACATGATAATGTGATGGGAGTGGAATGATGTTGATTGTTTTTTAAAATTTTCTATCATTTTTTATGATGTAATATTGGGTGTTCATGCGGCCTATGTAAATCATGATTGTAGGTGGTCTATTTTGCCTACGGGTGATTCTTTACAACTGTTGATGATTCCCTACTAAAAATTAATGGAAATATAAATCTAATTAATCACATATTCTTGGTTAAATAAATGTTTTCAACAAAATGAAAAGCATTGTGTGATCACCAATGTTATAAATGTGTAATTTAAAGAACAGTTTTCGAAAAATCGAATACACCATTTTTGATATGTGTGGATAGGTTCTTTTGGGTTCTTTTCCTTCTATGCCCAACAGGGTTGTGGTTTAGTATTGGATTCTATGGGACTTTTTTATGAGGTGGTGAAAGAGGTGAGAAATAATCTTAGGTAGATATATTGATTTATTATTGAATGGATGGACTTGTTATGCAATGGTACATAATCGAGGTAGTTGTTGGGTAGCGGGGTTGTAGGGCGGTTGTGTGATGATTTCATGCTTACGTGTGTGATGGGTGTTCTTTTTTTTGTGAATTGGGCAACTGGGTTTAGTTTTTTGAGGACTACTTTTCAAGATAACACTGAAGAATGAATGTTAGAATTGTTTGAACAGGTGTTCAGAAAAGGGAAGCATTCATCATATTGTTTTACATTGGTCCTTTTTCTAGATGAATTATGGATGATTATACGGTTGTTTTTTGTTGGGTTTCGTTGTTTCCCTTATAGGTATGGAAGTATATAAATAGATGGTTTGATAACTCATAATGATAATTGGTTAAATTAGATGGTTGATGGTATATTTCGAGCTGGGGCATATAGAAAAGCAGAGTTCAAGTGACCATCATTCATGGTTGTACGTGAATATAGGGGTAGCATCAAAGGTTGTTTTATTATTCTAGTTGTATGTTTGGAATACCATAGGACAAGATGAATAATTATTACCTATATATATAAACATGTAGTTTCATATTATTTCATTATGCACCCCACCCATATTGGGAATTATGTGCTAAACACGCCCTTGTTATGGGGGAGGGTGTCTTTCCCAACACCCTTATAAGAAGATGAATGGCTAGTTACTATGTTTTTTCCTTTCCCTCTTCCTTGTTTTTACCACTCAATCTTATTCAGGTTGGCTATAATGGCATGAGGTTTACCATAGCACAGGATCTTATGAGCATGTTCTATTATGGACGAGACAACCATGTGTATATTTTCAAGGTTTCCTTCCCAGTTGTATTTGGGGTGAGGAACTAGTGTTTTTGGCTGAGATGGATAGTTTTTGTGGCCCAAGTCTATATGGGCAGTTATGTCTGTGGTTTTTGGCCTAGGTGTGTGTTCATGAAGGTTGTGGCATTGCGACTGCAATTTGGAAGATCGATAGGATCAAGACATTCTCCATTAGGAATGACCAGTTAACTAGTGGGAAGTGGTGTGGGATAACAAAATAGCGATGTTCTTACTACATTGTTTTACTTGACTTGTATTATTTTATGATCATTAATTGGTGAAGTTTGGGTGGATAATATACCTTATTAAGTGCTTTTGAGTTTCTTCCATTTTCTCACAGTGGCTTTTGTATGATTCCCCCACTTATTGATGGGCGAGTACTGTTTTCCATACTATGTATACTTGTAAGATCACTATAGGTATATAAAACTCTTTTCATGTTTTCATCGAGATTACATAGACCATGTTGGACCTTATAGGCTCATACATTGTGGATGATTGATGCTTCTATGCATAGTTTTATTTTTGGTACATACTTTTGATTTTTTCTATATATTTCAAAAAGTTTTACATAAACATGTATGTGGGATGTATTTTGGTTTATTTATATATATATCTACCTTGGAATTGTTTGAGGTTGATACATCTAATATCCCAATAATAGTTACTATAAAGAGGGTAATTCCACTCACATTTTCGTGATTAGTATACCCTTCGTGCCAGTCACCACCTCGAGGCCTATTGGAGGTGGGGCTCAAGGGTCATTATCTCTCCTTAATATTAAGGAAAGAAGGTCTTAGTATCTTTCCATACCTTCCCTCATCTAGAAGAATGTGGTTCGTGTCAGAATGGTATCAATGGTGGTGGTTGAGAGATAGGATGGATTTCATAGTTAGGAAGAGTGAGGATGTCATGGGTTGGTAGGGAAATAGTGTTATGTGATCTTGGTGCGTGACATAGTCCAGGGATGATAGGCTAGGATATGGGATTTTTGGGCCCCCATGTTCTGATGTGAGGACTCTGAGATTACCAATAGACCAAGTGAGGCTACACTAATTGTGGGGTAGAGACCCTATGAATTTTACATGAATCATGATGAATTGAGTTCATTTTTGGGAATTTTTGGAATGTAAAATAAAATATGAGTTAAAAGGAATCCTAAACATATTCCATACTATTGGGGCTTGGGAGTTACTTGTTTCCTTCATCTATGGATCCTGGAAATTTCCATCCCGTGTTAAAAAAAGTGGAGAGTCAGTAGGTTAACCCAGTTGGCCAGTGGTGGGTCAACCTAGTAAAGGAGAATGATCAGTGTAAAAAGGTGCTTTGTGATTTCCAGCGGAAGACTTTGGGAAGGAATGAGGGAAGTGTCCTAAACATGGAAACAGATAGTTGGCGCAAGGATAGTGTGATCACTTATATCCTCATTTGGTCTTTGAAATAGTTCTATGTTCCTCTAGTGGTGATCCAGATGATGGGAGAAGCGGGTTAGTGGTTTATGATTTACCTCAGGGAGAGTAAGGATAATGATTTTCCATGAGATGACGTTGAGAAGAATTTTTGTGAGGAATTCATTTCTTTCATGATGATATTTGAGATGAGGAATGATCTAATCTCTCTCCAGTATGGGAGTATATATGTGAGGTAATTTGTAATCAGGTTCAAGGATCTCATATGTTTTGTTCGTGATCACT
Source organism: Viscum album (assembly GCA_963277665.1). Lineage (NCBI taxonomy): Eukaryota > Viridiplantae > Streptophyta > Magnoliopsida > Santalales > Viscaceae > Viscum > Viscum album. The sequence goes on from OY728127.1 coordinate 2,145,811, forward strand.
TTTCAAATGAGGAGTCTCAAGAGAGGCCCTTAGAGGAGGTACTCCATCCTTCTATTTAGTATGTTGTTCCTCCCTTCACCCTAATGACCTAAATATATGTTTAGATGAATGATGTAGTGGTGGAAATGATGATCTCACAAGATAGTCGGTTATGGGAGGGAAATCAACCGAGTTCTTCAATGGGGAAGGTTGTCAGCAGCATGTCTCTAGTTCAAAGCCTTCCACGTTTCGGCCATTGAGGCACCAACTATAGACGATCTAGATTTGTCCCTCTGGTCAATTCCCTTTTCCTATGGGCCCAGGACCAAGTTGAATCACTATTGGAGGTTGTGGGAATCATCAGAGTCATTTCCCATTTCATGCTCAGTATAGTAGAGGTGTGTAGGTCCATAACCCTCATCAAATGTAGATGTAGGTTATGCATTTTCAGCAGTAAGGAATAAAGGCTCCTACTCCACTAACGACATTTGGTGTTGGAGGAGGATGACCTTACGTTCCCCTAGGCACTTCGACAACGGCACGGTTGGGGAGGACGACCTTACTTGCAAGTTTTTTTGATTCCGGAGCATCCCACCCATTTTTTCACCTTGTCTATCCCATTATCATAGAATGGACATAGAGAGACGTTTTGTGCCCATTGTGTTGAGTATAGATTTCGGAGTACAGACCACCTTGCATGAATATTTCTAGGGATGTAGAATAATGTTGGGGAAACATTAGTCTAAAAGGGGTCTCTATCAACTACAGATGAAGAAATACTATTTTATACATTTCATAGACAGGTTGAACACTATGCATGTTGTTATAGACAACTTCCAGAGATGATTCATGTATTCAGACGTGAAAGACCAGCGTGTAGATTTCATTTGAGATTGGAACTATCATGTGGTAAGTGGGTGTATAGAGCTTCTTCATTAATTTTTATCTGAGCTATCACTGGTAATGATGGATACTGAGATGGTGGAGGTTCTAGGATTTGTTTGAGATTTTATATATGTTTTCTGAAGGAGTTTTGGACTCTACCCCCTTGACGAGTTGTTGAGTTTAGAATAGGGATAAAACCAGTTGTTTGTCTGATTTTGATTGGTCCTTATTAGATAGTGACTTCTGAGTTGTAATAATCGAGGAATTACATTGAAAATATGATATAAAATAATTTCATCTAACCTAGTGTGTCTCCATGGGGTGCTCCCATATTTTTCTTGGAGAAGGAAAGTGGTGGTCTGAGGATGTGCATAGACTACCAGAGACCGAATCAGGAAATGTTAAAGAACCATTAGGCTTTCCCAAGTATAGTTTGTCTTTTTGAAATGTTGAGGGGATCATGTGGGTTTTAAAAGAGTGATATGTGGTATGAATATCACCTGTTGAGGTTGAAGGAGGGTTATATCCTGAAGACTTCGTTTTGGTGCATAAATGTGCACATTATGTTCATAGTTATTCCATTCGATGATATGAATGCACCAGATGTGTTCATGTGTGTCATGAACTCTTTATTTCATGTCTTCCTAGATTAGTTCTTCACTATATTCATAAATGATATCATGACCTCCTTATAGTCATAGGAGGATCTTGATTAGAATCGCATGACTCTCTTAGAGGTCCATCAACATCACAATCTATTTTGACATAAATCCAAATTAATGTTTTGGACAATGTAGTCCACTTCCTTTGACATGTGGTGTCTTAGAAAGGTGTTGCAGTGCAGATACCGATGGTCCTATAATTTTCTTCTTTAATTCACCCAATAATGTGTAGATGTTTGTAGTTATCTTGGTATGACATGCTACTAAAGGTGATTAGTTCATGATTTTTATCTGGTAAGAGCTCTGTTGATGGATATGACCAGAAAAGGCCAAGCATTTCTGTGTGATGAGAATTTTCAAACAAAATTGACTATCTAAAGGTGATGTTGGTTAGTGATTTAATGCTCAGGATTTCAGAAGAAGGGGTTATGTTTGAGGTGTTTAATGATGACTCCCTTCTAGGATTCATGTTTGTTTTGATGAATCATTGGGGTGTGATCTATTGTGGGTCTAGATTGTTATGTCCGGAAAAACCATACTATAAAACCCATGATCTAGAACCAGAAACAGTCATGTTCTCACTAATTCTATGTCGTCATTACCTCATATGGGGTAGTTTTGTGGACTTCACAGATCATAAGATCTTCAGTTACATCTTTTCCTAGTGAGACAATAACTTGTGGTAGTGGAGGTGGATGGATTTTCTATATGATTATGATTTTGCGATCTCCCAAACCTCATTAAAAGGGAATTTAGTGGATGATTCTTTGAGCAGGAAGAAGAAGACAAAGAATAAAGTGGGTCTGGAATATACAGAGTCTTGGAGGTTGATGGAGGAGTTTGATGCCCTATACATAGATGTAGAATTGGATTGTGTCATATGATGTCTTTTTCAAATGAAGATAAATTCATCTATGGGGAACAAGGTGGATGATTATTAGTGGGGAGACACATTGTTGGAAGTGATTCATGATCTCTTTGACCATGGTGATATTGTGGAGGTGTGGTATGAGGATGGTAAGAGTCAGATGTTGTTTCAAGGGATGTTAGTTTTTTGTGGAAATGCATGAGTAAATTCTCTATGAGTTTTATAAATCACCTCAAACGGTACACCATTAATATTCAAAGACAAAACAAATATTTAGGGAATTTTTCTAGGGGCACGTGATAAAGTCAGAAGTGTCATAGTCTGGGGAGAAGTTCTTAGTGTGCCATCAATTCATGGATGAGCAGCATGTTCCCTGTGGTTTTTTGGATCCCCTATATGTACCTGAGTGGAAGTGGGATAAAATATCGATGTATTTCGTTACTATATTACCTAGGGTTTAGGGATGATTATATGATATTTGTTTATTATTTGATAAATATCTAAAATCGGGTCACTTCTTAGGGATCAAGGAGTCGAGCGTAGTGAATGCATTTGAAAAGAGGTATGTGGATGAGGTGGTGCAGCTGCATCATTTCCCAATATCCATTTCCTTAAAACGGTATAAAATTTTTATGTCGAAATTCTAGAGGTGATTTCCCCATCCATTTGGCACTCATTTATGGCTTAACACTACCTTCCACAGTCATAGGGATGAGAAAACATAGTGAACCATCCACACATTGCAGGACATGCTCCTAGAATTTGTATTGGATTTTGGTGGTTCTTGGGTGTGAAATTTTCACTTTTTAGAATTTTATTACAATAATAGCTATTAATCTTCCATTGGTATGGATCAGTTCCAAGAATTATAAAGGAGGTTGTGTCATTTGACCATGTGCAGGATGGAAGATGGGGAGGAAACTATTCTTGGTCCAGAGGTGGGGCAAAAAATGAAAAATAATGTGTATCTTGTACATGAGAGGTTTAAGGCATCACATGATGGGTATAAGTCGTATTCCAATCATAGGAGAAGGACATTGGAGTTCAAGGATATGGACCACCAATTCTTGATGTTTCCCCTAGACATGGGAAGGAGAGGTTCGACATAGGGAATACGCTTTCTCTATCGTTCATCATACCCTTGAAGGTATATGGATGAGTTGGAGAGCTGGAATATCAACTAGCATTGAAAATGAATATGGGGAGGGTCAAGGATTCCTTTCATGTCTCCCAGATTCCTCGAAATCTTCATGATGACTCCCATGTTATTGATTAGGGAGGGTTGGATATCAAGGATGATGAAATTACCATTGAGAGACAAGGAGGGATCCAATATAAATGGGAGAAGGTGATTTATGGAATGACTATTCCCTTGGTTTGTGTGTTATGGGGCATGGTGGCCTCAAGGAGAGTACATGTGAGAGAGAGACATAGATGCATCCCATGTACCCGATATTGTTTTGAGTTTCTCACAAGTTTTTGTCTTTGTGGGTTGTGGTTGGACCATTTTTTATATTATATGAGTTGTTTCCATGTTTTTTAGTGTATGATGATTTCCTAATTTAAGAGGATGGGAGGACCTGATCCCTAGTAAAGATGCATACATGTGGATGTGATTAAACACATGTGCTACAGTTAGTGACGCCCAAAGCGGATATTATCATTTCATGGGGGAAGGAATTCCCGGATTAATATGTTCGAGAAATATTACTTGTTGGTTATTTTGTGGTATGTATTGTGCTCGTTGGGTTGGAAAATCTCAAAGGATGTTTTATTAGATGATGATTTTCACTCCGGTGAGGTTGTTTATCAGTGGGAGGTTTCTTACGGGGTGGTTAACCAGACCACTCTTTCTATGGGGTATGGCATTATATTCTTGAGGTTGAGAATAATTTGAGAGGTATATGATGTAAGGTCCTTGTCCTCCATTGTCTATTACTATGTAAAAAATCTAGTATTTAGGGAGTTCCTGGAGGCAATGGTGTCCCATGTAAATATTTTACAAAATGTACATTTTTTTCAATCGGTGACTCAGAGATTCAATGTCAGTTACTCAAGGCATTGGTGTAGCTAAATTAGGGTGTTGGTGTTGGTGACTCAAGGAATCAATGATAGTGACTATGGGTGTCATTATTGGTGACTCAGGGCATCAGTGTCAGTGAGTGGGGGCATTGGTAAGTTAGGGAATCAGTGAGTCAGTGAAACGGTGAGTCATGGACATAGTTAGTATGGGTGTCAGTGAGATAGGGCCTCAGTGAGTTGGGGCGTGAGTGAGTCAGGGCATTAGTGTGTTAGGCATTGTTTTCTCAACATCAGTAAGTCAACATCAGTAGCTCAGATTCAGTGATTGTCTATCTGTGTAATTGGATTGTTGTCGGTGACTTACCCATCAGTGACTCATTTCCAATTTTTCCCAGTTATTCCAGTTTAACACCTCTAATGTATTATTTGAGTTAAATGATGTTTAAATCCTTGTGTGGGTGTATTGAAATTTTTTACAAAAATATTCATTATATATTTAATATCCTAATGCTTGTTGGACTTTGAGATTGTCAAATTTCATTATCTTTGAAACTATACTACTTTAATGTCGATGGAATATTTTCCTTTAATTTTTATAGGATCTAGAATTTATAATGCCAAGGTCATCTATTCTCTTTCCTCTTAGTTCATGGGGAAGGTTTCTTCCCCATATGAGCTCTTCTCCTGTTTTTTGCCCCCTAAGTTATCCTTGGAACCTCCTGCTCGTGTCGCACCTCTTTTTTTGGAGCACATAGGAATTTTGGTCTCTTATTGTTTCATGTTGGTATTCAATAGTCTCTAATTAATTATGTATCATGGGTGTGGGAACAGTAAGTCTCTTTTGGGAAAAACTGCCAAATCCAACCACTAAAAATAAAAATGTTAATTATGAAATGCTTACTTGATAACTAGATAAAAGTTGATTACTATTGATCATTTGATTTATTTTTTATCTTTTTTTAGGATTTGATATGTTGTGGGTGTGTTCCCATGAAAAAATAAATTTTTTGCTTGTCTTTTCCTACATATGGGGTGTTCTTTATAACTTTTGTTGTTTCATTATGAATAATTAATGTAAATATAAATGTGTTAAATCATGCTCACTTGGTTAAATAAATTGATTCCCAAGGATGAAATCCCCCATTTTATCACTCATTTTTTCAAAGTGGAATTGTAAGAACAGTGATGGCCAAATTGGATTACACACTATTTGAAAGGTGTGGTTTTGGGTTTTGTAACTTGTGTTGGAACTGGGGTTCTGGTTTAGTGGTGGTTTCTTTGTGTTTTTTGTATAACATGGTGTGTTATGTGTGTTTTGGGTGTGGTGTTTTTGTGCAGCGGGGCTGATGGGTTTTTTTGTGGGTGTATGATTGATTGGGATAAATTTGAATAATGACAGTTGGCAGTTGTTGAAGATGTGTTCAGTGAAGTGTTGTGTTCATCGGGTTGTTTTACCGTGGTTAGTGTATTATGGATGATTGTGTGGATGTTTCATGTGTTGGGTTTGATTTTTCCCCATGTAGATATTGAAATAAATAAATGAATTATTTGATAATTCTGAATAATTATTGGATAAATGAATTTGATGGGGGTATGCTTCTAATTGGGTACTGTAGTGAAGTAGTGTTCAAGTGACAGTCGTTCGTAGTGGTGCGTGCATATAGGGTTAGAAGAAAGGTGTATTTGAGTGGGATGGTTGTATGTTTGGAATCCCATAACATGGGATGAGTGTTTTTTACCTATATATAAAAAATTTTTGATCCATATTTTTTCTATACACACCCCACTTATCTTGAGAACTACGCACAGAACACCTACATTGTTATAGGGGGGGTTTTCAACACCCTAATGGGAGGATGGATGTCTGGTTGTTGTCTTTCTTCCTCAATCCCTATTTTGGGTTTTTACTACTCGACCATATCTAAGATGATCGTAATGGCTTGATGGTTACCATAGCCCCATATCCTTCGGGCAACTTGTGTTGGGGATGAGAAGTCTAGGTGTCTGTTTTCTATGTGTGTTTCCTATATGTCTTCAGGATGAGTCCTAAGTGCTTTCATGTGAGATGGATTTTTATTGTGGACCATGTTTCTACAGGTGGGTTTTTGTGTGGTTTGTGGCCCAGGTGTGTGAAGGCTGGTTGTGGCAGTGTGAATGTATTTGGGAAAGCGGTAGCGTCAAGATGTTCACCATTATGAATGAGAACATAACTAGTGGGAAGTAGTGTTTGTTACCCAAATATCGAGTTCCTTATAGTTTTAAGTTACTTGAAATGTGTAATTTGGTTTTCATGCCGTGGTGAGGTTGGGGGGATAGTATACCTTGTTAGTTACTTTAGAATTTCTGATGTTTTCTCATATGGGCATTAGTATGCTTCTCCCAATTGTGCAAGAGTGACTTTGTTTTTCCCCACTATGTATACTTGTATTATCACCCTATGTATATAAAACACTTTTCATGGTTCACAAGATATTACACAGACCGTGATGGACCTTACTAGATTGGATTTTAGGGACAGTTTCTGCATCACTGCATGGTTTTATTTTTGTTACATACTTTGGTGTTTTCTTGGTATTTCATAGAGTTTTACATAAACAATAATATGGGATGGATATTGGATTATATATATATATGTGTGTGTGTGTGTGTGAATTTTTTTTGGTAGATACATCTTATCGTCCAATCATGGTTACTATAAAAATTGTAATGAATCCTATTTTTGTGGGATTTCTATACCCTTGGTGCTAGTCTCCACCACGGGGCCTATTGTAGGAGAGACTAGGGCGTCGTTATCTATCATTAATATTGAAGATGGAAGGTCTTGTAAATTTTTAATCCCTTCCACCATCTTGAAGAAGGCGGTTCTGGGGAAAAAATAAATCATCCCATTATAGATTTGGTAAAATGATTGAAAATATATGGATTACAAAAAAAAATATCATTAAAATATAAATGCCATGCATCAAGTAGAAAAAGATTGATGGTATCATTACAACATATCCCAAGCGAATCATAAATAAAAAAATGTTGTAAATTTTTACTAGAAGGACCCTAAGAATCATTACAAACATTCATGAATAAAATAAAAATTGTTCAATGAAAACATTATATAAAACATAAAAATATAATAATTTTAGTGAAATATTGTGTTTGAAAAGGATCGTAATACTCATAAAATACGATTCAAATAATGTATATGTCATGATAATACGAAATTATGTTTAATACATAGATAAATCATCGACTCTATCCATACCTTCTTTAAAATGATTTATATTTAAAAAATATAAGGAATATTTAATTAAATAAGTTTTAAAAAACGAAAACATGAATAAAATAAAATTTAATAAATAATTGAATAATTTATATATTCAATGACTTTTAAAAAAATTTAAATTAAAGGAAAACATTTTTATAATAAAAATAGGGAAATAACATATCATTTTCATAAAATCATATTATAAATAAATTACTTTACCAATGCGGGAATGTTTTTTAGAAAAAAATTAATAATAATGAAACAAATACATGTGAATAAAAATAAAATAATTTTTTAAGATAAGGGACACATAATTTACCCTTTAAAATATAAGAATAAAAAACTCTATTAATTTGGGATTGAAACACAAATTAATTACTCCTATATTAAAATTCATATCATGAGACCCATGATGAAATAAAATAAATGAAAACATTCAATATCAATAATATTAAGATATTTGTGGAATAACAGGTCTTAGTGATAATATATACCCTCATAAATGAATATTGTATTATAACGTAAAAGTACATCCCAAATAAATAGAATTTGAGTTAATTAAACATTATAAATATCATGCCATTAAATTGAGAAATAAAAATATTATTTATTACGTGTAAAAAATGTAAATCAACAAAAAAAGTTAAAATATAGAATAAAATGATTAATATATCAATTCAAAAAAAATGGAATGAATTGTTTAGTGATGATGGGTTATAACCGAATGAAAGGAAACTGAAGTAATATACCCCCTACCACTTGGTAGCATTCATGTAAAATATACTTGGATGAAATTATTTGAATTGAAACATGAAATTATATGAATCATTAATGATTTAGGATATAAATATTTAATGGTTATGTGTATAAAATTTATAAAGGAAAATTAGTTTTATAGTATAACAATATCCCCCCATGATGGGATATTGAATGAAAAATCATACATTAATTCATAACTTCCATATATTTCATTTGACTCATGTATAATATAAATAATTTTATTGAAATGATTATTTAATTTTTAGTGGTTCATTAGTATGTAATTATAACATTTTTTCATTTATTTTAATGTCATAGTTTTTTTAATAATCTCTCAAGTCCATGTCATGTAATTTGAGGGAATTTTGTTCAAAAATCTCAAATGATGTAAGTTAGTAGGCCACGGTAAAAGGGTATTTTATTCCATACTATCCATACTAATATTAATGAAAAAAAATTAATTATTTATCAATTAATGGAAATAATTAAACGAATGTGAGTGGGTATTATGAATAAATAATTAAGCTAAAATCATGGAGATGGTGGGCCATATGTATGCTAGAGTAATGTTGACATTTGTCAATGTACTTGATGGAAAGAAGATAATTGTAATAAAATATGTACTTTATTAGTAATAATAATAATATGTCATAAATATCATATTATATCATTAAATACAATAGTAGATAAGTTCCATGTGATGTGGTTATGAATAACAAATCACATCAATTCATGGATGTCGTAATTCACACATGTGCATGAATGATTCTACAATTTTCCAATAGATGGAAAGGTTAAAAATAGATGGTATATTATAATAAACTAATTATTTTTATTTCATAAATAAAATAAATATATATATAATTCATCAATATAACTAGTGGTAAGATGTGGTGATATAAAATTAATTATATCAGTTCGTGAGGTGGTACTCCGCCAAACATAGAAAGGATGATTTGTTATCTAATTTGATGGAAGAAGATGATGGATATGGGTTACTACATTGACACAATAACATATCAATACATGGAAGATACTAGTGTTATAATATCATTCTTTTTTATGGTGATTTTTTGGTGGTACCAGAAGAAATAAATATAAAACATTGGTTTAAAAGTTATACCTCTCTTTGGAGATCCTCTTTTTTATTTACATCATATGTCCTATATGACTCATATTCATCCAAAATTAGGTCTAATATGACATGCCAAGAGTTTTCACGAAGGTTTTTGGTTTGGTAATTTCCAAGATTGATTTCACATAATTCTTGGGGAAGAGATTGTATGATATATTCTATTTTTAAGGGAGGCGAGGGAAATTCATGGAATTTGAAAAAATTATTATATTAATAAAAATTAATTTACAATTTCATGTGGATAAAACATGATATAATTAGAATATATTATATTTATTTGTTAAAATAAACATATAAAATTATTTTTGAATATTATTCATATATATTTAACCCCTATCAGATTATGTTAACCCCCGCTAACTTTTGTCATAATTACATTTATATTAATATTTTTTTCAATATTTTAGTATTAAATGAGTAAAATTAAAAGTAAATTTGATTAATTAATGGGTCATTTTTTATATTTAAACCCTTATAATATTCAAATGGTTTATTATATGATTTTTTAAAATTTTAACTTCTTTAATAAAATGATGATTCTCATAAAATATCAGTAATGAAAATTTTGGAATAAATGAAATATTACAATATATTATATGTATAACTCATGTAAAATGGATCAGAAATGAAATTTAATATAATATAGGTAGTATATTATATAAATAAAATCACACAATAAAATTTATACTTCCTTATATTTAATTTCAATCCTTCTCATTTTGTTAAACATATCTCTTAGCCCATTTTAATAATAAATGTGGTAATTATTTTTTCATTGTTGAAGGGTAAAAATTTAAATTAAAATATATATTTGGCTCATAAATATATGAGTTCTTAAATTTTACACCATTTTTCATTTCACATATCCTCCGAAAAAAATTCAAGGATTATAAATAATTTAATAAATTATATTTAACAAAAAATACTATTTATGACTTTTTTTGTATTAATCACAAAAATTAATTTTTTAAAAAGTGATAATAACTGAAATTAAAGATCATAAATACATCTATAATATGATATTTTTGTCTCAAAATTCATATTACACTATAAAATTCCCAGATATATTTTATATTTATTGTAGAAAAATTATTTACTTGGTTTTTCTAGCACAATCACATGAATTATGTCTGTGTTACAAAAGAAATTTACATAATTATTTCATAAAAAAATAAAAATATATTAAAATTATATAAAAAACATTTATAACCCATTTATAACCATATAATAATTTTTAACACTATGAAAAAGTATTTTTAAAATTTATATCAATTGACAGACTTATTTAACATTATTATTTTCTTAAAATAATATAAATTTTATAATAAAATTCATGTGTTCTTAGATTTATAAATTTTAAAAAATTGGAGGATTATGGATGAAATATATTAACCCAATGAAATATTGGAAAGTGATGGGTTGAATTTGAGACTATATAATTTAATTTTTTTAAAATTAAATAATTATTCCTTTATCATGGCAACACAAATTTATAATGGTTACTATTCCAATGACACAAAAAATTGAATTATTTCAAAAATACGGCCCTACAAACTATAATATAGGATAATTTGTTTTTATATCTCTAGATGTTTCAAAAAATAATTTATTGTTAAAACATAAAATTATACAAAAAACTTCTTTATTAAAAATGTGTTTTTAAAACAAAGAATAAACATAGTTTTAGATAATAAATAATGATTAATAATGTGTAATTAATTTTGAAATATACAAATAAATTATAAATATTATACATTAAGATCAAATGGGATGTTTAAATTAATTTTTATACAGTACTGAAATGACATTTTTATAAATATAAGTATTATTCACTATTACATTAAAAAATCGATCATTTAAGAGAAATATAAAAATTCTTTCAGAAAATAATATTGATATAGTGATTTTACCAATGATACAATATTTATAAAATAAAATTTCAAATATTTCAAATATTATATAAGATATTCACTCAAAATGGAAAAATAACATCATTTTTCAATTAAATATACTTTTGAAGCATAAAATAAAATTTCAAATAAACTGGGATTTTATTTCCTAAAAAATAGTTGATATATTTTAAAACACTAAGAACCATATATATGGTATAATTTTATTTATCATATTCATACTCACTAGTTCAATTTCTAGGTAATAAGTGTCACATTTAGATAATAATACATTTTGGTTCCATTATGCTCGGTGTTTCATATTGTATAATATACTGAAAATAGTGTTCTTTTTAAAACATTACTATATTAAATGTCTAAATTACCCATGTTGAGATATTTGAATCATTTATTTCTTAATTCTTGTTGTATTTTACTAAATATTATTAATTATTTTTCTATTAATTTTTTTAATTTATTTATTCCTTGTATTTAATCTCAATCTTTTATAGGAGCATTCTTTAAAAGGAGTCAAATAATTAGCTAATAAAATATTTTTTATAAAAAAATTAACATGATTACGTGGTATAACATTAATTTGTCTTGTTTTATAGAAATCTAAAATCAAAATTATGTGTTAATAGGTTATGAATTACTTAAAAATATTTTCTGATCATTTTTCTATAAAAATAATGTGTGATAAATATAATGAATTTTAAATAAATTATATAATTTCTTAAATTAAAGAAAAACATTTTGAAATTAAATATTGGCCAAAATGATTTCAGTAAATTAAATTATAGTTTTAAATGAAATTCTAGGATTCATATGACCATTATATAGATAATTCAGTTTTCAAACTAAACGTGAATGACATTTATCTTGACAAATATTTATTGATGAAAATGATTCTATTTTTTGTAATATACATGAAAATATTTTCTTATTATAAGATCATATTTATTCTCAATGATCAATTTACCATTATAATAAAATGCACATTTTAATGTATGTTTATTTCTCTTAATAAATTCATTTAATAAAATAAAAAAAGTAACCCATTTAGAGTCACTTTTCATTACATAACCAATAATTACCATATATCATAAGAAATTTGTTTAGGTTTAGAATAAGAATAATTTTATGTGTATGTATTCATTCACATATATATATTTTACAAATTACTCATGTGTAGTCTATAATTAGATGTTAGGTATCTTAAAAGTCATTTTTATTTGTATACCACATTGTTTGGGAATTTATGATGACATATGTTAATATGAGAATATTAGTTATAGAAATTGATCAATTATATGAGTACTAGATAATTTCGTGTGAGTTTTACCTACAAAAAATTTGATGCAAATTACAATATATTGGGATATTCATTGATTCAATTGAATATGTTTCATACATTATTGGGGTACATTTATTTGAATAATTTTTCTCTTGGTGATTAATGAAATATATTTTCAAAATTATATGTTATTATAACAATTTATGATAATTCTTGGATTACCAACTACTAAAATTTCTACAAACAAAAAATTTAAAACCATTTAAAAAATTTGAAAATTTTAATTTTTCTCTTTTGGTGTACATATTATTTTATAAACTATGAATTAAACTCATTCAATCCATTTTTTATTTACTACATGTTATCATATGTTTTCATTTTTTTGTAGAGTAGTTTTGGTTGATGACATGTTATATGAATAACATTCATAAAGGACCCGAGATATTTAGATAATTTTCAGATCATAAAAATATAAGTTACTAAAATTTTCTGGAAACATTCTCTTTCAAAAGAGTTCATGGATGAAATTTTATTTGTGTACGTGACTCAAAAGGTCCTCATGATTTAGGCATTATACACATTGTGTTAACATTAATTTGGTCATTAGTTCAATCTATATTCTCTTGAATTATTGTATATTATTATTATTTTAATATATTAATTGGTAAATGAATTGAGAGATATTATTTAACCATTTTGTGTATACCCCATTGATGGATTTATTATTCTATCCAGGATATCAGAGGTTGTCATGAATGTAATTTTTTTCTTTTTTATATATTATTAATTCCGTTATTTTTTGGGGGTTTGTTGAAATACTCAAGTTTACTAATAAATTCCCTTTCTAGGAATATATTAAAACTTATTTTTAAATATAATTTATTATTTTCTGCAAGAATAATATATTTCAATGGATCTTGTCATCAAGTTACTATATATATGATACATGCATCATCAATTTTCAAATACCCCCACAAATTCTTATGTTAGTGGTGATGTATAATGAGGTCAGTGGATGCACCCTAACACATCAACATGGTCTTATTTTCATTATAAATCAGTAAACCCATATTATTTGTTATATCTGTTGGTGAATATATCATTCCTTTGTAGGGGATATAGATCATGGTGGGATGTGTCTTGGATAATGATGGAACAAAAAATGGTATTATATTTGGTTTATATCACATTTGTATTTGGCTATATTTGTATACTTTTTAATGTACAAAATTTTATCAATGTTTCTATTTATTTCTAAATTAAGTTCCATGAATTATATTTCATGGATATTATGTATTTAGTATATATATATTTTTATATTTATTAATATATTAAAAAACACGAATAAGTATTATATGTATCTTATAAAAAGGGTATGTCAAATTATTAATATTCTCTAAAAAATAATTAAAACATTTAAACACACTTTTATTTATAGTATGTAATTTTATCTTTATATTACTGATCGGGTATTGTAAATACATTTAAATTCCTTGGAAATTTTTTTCATAAATTTATAGGATTTTTACGAGTCTATGAAAATTTACGGCGCTTGATTCTGAGGCCCGGTGTGCCTGGAATCAATTTCTGAAGTTTTGTTCAGTTACATTCAGTAAACGTACGAGCGAAATTTTAAAACTTTTGAAATGGTGCTCGGAATTGAAATTTGTGGGCACCGTTGAACTCACAGGGTTGGTGATTTCTTAGTGATACCTTCACCACAGTTTCATTCTAATGAGAATGGAAGTTAGTTTTGGGGTTTTATATAAAAATTTAATAAAAATAAAGTGATAGCTTTATTTTTATTTTTTGTGTTTAAAGCTCCAAAAGGAGGTTAGTGGTGGTGGACACCACACCATAACCTCCCATGAGAGGTTATGGTGGTGGGGCCCACTCGTAGAAAACCTCCCTTGGGAGGATATTATTTAGTGGGGCCCACCCGAGCTTCTTACCCCCCATTAACTCCCCATTAATTAATTTCACACCACTATTCATTTAATTGGAACTCATCACCTTCCCTAATTTTGAATTTGAACCATTCCATTAATTAAATGAGTTGTCTCATTTAATAAAACCCAAGTATTTCTGTTGTTGTGCCATAATATAATAAAGAACTTCCTCAATTTTGTTTGGCTTATCATTCTTTTGGCGGAACCTTTGGGAGGGGAGGAAGAACATCGATGAACTTGGAGGAACAAATTCTTCCAATGAAGAACGCCTCTTCCTCTAACGAGGAACGATGGACATCTCTCCTTCTTCAATCGAGGAAAGAAGTGGAAGCACCCCCGACCAAAAAGAATGTCAACGACGTCATATTCGACTCGTCTTCTCTGAACTCTACCTCTTCCGACGTTAACGAAATGATGCTTCCTTCCCTTGACATTGTCAATGATTTTTGTCAAGCGAGGTAGGGGATTTGAATTGTTTTTGTACCAGTTCTTCGTCGTTTAAATTATGGAATGTGAAATGCCAATTTATATCGCCAAAACGAGGAGGGTTCGGACCGCACGAACACGGCCCGACCTTCCCCCTTTTTTGATCACATTTGTTGATGACGGTGGTGGCACAACACTACCACTGGAGGTACGAACCACGCCAAAACCAACGACGGTCGTCGAAGGGCCGACCGAGATGACACTGGTGGCGCAAGGCCGCCTGGTCGCCAAGAGGGCGCGACACTGTCGTGCCGCATGGAAGGATAACAGCGCGCCTACGCTGAGCGGAGGGCAGAAGGGGGTCGTGGCCATGCCAGGACACAGCGAAGGAGGTGTGTCACCGTCACGCCACACGGAGTAGGGGAGTCGTGACTCGGGCGGGTCGTGGCGGAGCAGGTGGATTTGCGGGCCGCTCGGAGAGCAAGGAAGAGCGGCACACCGTTGGGTCCTGTTTATGCTGGACCGGTGCCACCTGGAACCGGTTTCGGCTCAAAACTAAATGGTCAAGCCCTTCGAGAGCCAGGGGTACACAGCTTCCCCTTGGGAACGGAAAGGTAGACCCACAATCCATCGGGACGCAAGCCGGTCGGGCCGCTGGGCCGCCAGCCAGTAGGGCGGCCAGGCCGGGCCTCCCTCCGAACAGGTCGCCCATTCGTGCCAGGCCGCCGGGCCGAGCCGAACTCAGGCTAGTTTTCCCACTTGGGTGAGGCCTCCATTGGACTAGGCCACCTCCTAGGGCCAGGCTGCTCCCTCGGACTGGGTCGGACCCGCTGACCGGGTCGGGCCGGACTCGGACCTGTTTGGCCAGTTTACTCCTTTTCGTCCATATCATGGGCTACGAGTTTCAGAACAACAAACCATCTATGGCGACAAAAACCATAGAGAGAGATGGTACTTTTGGCATATCCCACTTGAGTTTTGGACATAGTTGGAGTATAGTCGGGTTGGTTTGAACCTAAAAACCAACCAGGTCCCTGGAACGGAAATCCCAATAACACACAGACCGGGTGTCTGATTGACACGTCGTATGTTGTGTTGAGACCCTTATGATGAGGTGGTCCTTTTAGATACTTCTACTTGGGACTTATAGACAGTTGGAGTATCGACCAGTATCTCGTGGAGCGGATCCTCCCGGAGATGAGCGAGCAGAGTACGAAGACCAAGTAGCTGGCGGAGACTTGAAGACTGATAACCTTTCGACTCGGAGTGTTTTGACTAGCCCAGTGGGGAGCACCTCTATGTGAGCGCAGTAGACCCAGGGTGGGGAGCACCTCTGTGTGTGCGTGGCAGACCCATGGTACTCGACACGTGGAGTACCTTAGGAGGCTTTTAGGCGAGCACCTCTGTGTGAACGCAGTAGACCCACGGTGGAGAGTGCCTTAGTGTGAGCGCAGCAGATCCACAGTACTCGACAAGATGAGTAAATCAGCAGTCCAAGGATAGTGGGAAGCGCTTATGTGTGACATGGAAGGACCACTATACTCGATGGAGGAGGAGTACACCATCAGTAGAGGTTCTGACAGTGTGACTAGGGATGTTACATGATTCTACCCCCTAGAATAAAATCATGGTTTGAGCTGAGTCAGTGAATTCTTTGTTTACCTCATGATTAAGATGGGTTACTAGATAACATAGGTATATGTATGGGCATATACCTAAATAAGGGTTATCCATTGAATATTTAATTTTTGGTTATCCTTGTTGGATATTATGAGACATTGAGGGTCTCAGGGTCCCTACAGAGTATTGTTATACTCACACCTTCATGGGATATGCCCACACCTCGTTGTGTTGGATGTAGACGACGGACAGCCCCGACGGAGGCCGAGAGTGCGAGGACTGGATGGTACCCGGAGGTGGACCTTACGACGAGTCGGTACACAGAGGAGTCTGACGAACGGGGAGTTCTAATGTGGCTATTTGTACCTACCCTTCAGGTAGGATCCCCGGAGGATGATCTAAGAGCTTATCTTTACCATTCAGTTGTTATTCCCTTTTTCAGTTGTACTTGCTTTCAGTTGTACCGGTACTTTACTGTTGGGCTTGTATTTGCGACCCCTTTTACATTTCAGCACTTCTTTTGTATACAATTTTGCTTATTTTTTTACATCCTATTGTGTACTCTGTTGTGTGTGTCTACTTTTTATAAAGGAAATTCCTTCCTAGCTTAGGTATTTATGCCTTTGGTGCAAGTCGCCATCCCCTAGCCTATGGAAGTCGGGCTTGGGGTAATCACGGCACGGGTCCCAAGGACAGGTGCTGAAAGGTATATTAATATTTTTAAAAATAAATAGGTCAAAAATATGGTTTAATCCTTAATCAGATAGTCTTATGAAGTGGTTATATATAACGTTAATAATATTGAAATATTATAGTTTATTAGGATATAAATGTGAGGACATATGATGTTACAAATAATTTTCAAATCACATGTCAATCTTGATATTATATAAAATGTTATAACTAAAATGTATTTGGAAAATATTCATTTTCTGGTTGAGGTATATTGTAAAATAATTGATTACTATCTGTATTTACTAATAGATCAAAAGGTCAGGACTAAAATGATTCATTTCAAGGGATTTGGTGTTATTTCCTTCAATACTATAGTATGATTCAGGTATTAGATCTGAAATTTTGGTAACGGGACAGATACTGGATCAATATAGTGCTAATAATATCATCACTGAGAAACCTTTTCAAAAAACTCAAGAATTATAATAGTTGTATTTTTAGTGGCCTTTATATGAATTAATTATCAATGTTATTGAAGAATGTGACTGGGTAAATATAAATATATATTAAATAATTATAATAAATAATATAATCAATTTTATTAACGTAGCATATGGGAAATAAAATGTGTTATATAAATCTAACTATCAGTTAGAATTAGATTATCTAAAAATGGAATATTGATAATGGTCTAAAGAGATGTTTGTACTTTAAAAGAAAATATTATCATGTAATGAAATTCATTTTATTCCATTATCATGATATTATATAAAGCACTAAATTTATGAATAATATCATTTTAAATTCAAAATTAAATTTAGAAACGTTATTCTATTTTTATGAAAGATTATTTTTATATTATAACATTTTTATGAAAGATATATAAATAGATATATTTAAATTTAATAGATAAAATAGAATTCAAAATATTTTATTATCTAAACATTATAAGGGGTTCATTTTCCAAAAAAAACATGAGATTTCATATCTTTTTAATACTAAGTACATATTATTTTGTGTGTGTAGTGATTATTTTGGAACCGATTTAAAATTCTACAAATAATTTATATCAAAAAATAATAATTATTTAAACAAATTCTATTGTGACTTTGAGAATTAATATATATTTCAGTAACAGATACTAATAAAAAATAATTTCAATAATGCTATTAACATCGCACTCCAAATATACCTATGAGGTACTTATATCTATTTTCATTATATTATTAATTTTTTAAAGGTCCAGTAATCCCTAATAGATACTATTTAATGATGTTTCTATTGATTTGATTGTACATGTGGTTGTATAATGGTTTTGTTAGTGTGAAACAAAAGTAATGATATATTTATATTGGATAGTGTCCTATGAATTAATATAGTGTATTGATAAACAATGACTGAGTACACTTTAATGGTGGACATCGTCAGGACCTAGTTTCCATTTCAAATCATTTTTTTTGAATATAATTTCTCAATGATAAATAGTTACAACCTCAATCCAACACTCCCAATTCCAATACTAAAAAAAATATTCAAGTCTTTGATCAAAATAATGTTGACCCAATTTTTCAAAATTTATACATAAAAAAGTTAACATTAGAAACAAATATTGGCATACATATATTACCAAAATAAATTTACATTTATAATTTCATGGAATTAAGAAATACTCTTACATAAAGCGCACTAATGAAATAAATTTTTTATTATTCATAGTATACATTGATTTTAATATTACATATTATATTTTCAACATCTCGCACAAATTTATTCACTTGTGAAACATTTTTACCAACAATAATTTTATCATCATTATTTATGACCATGGGACGATTAAAGAGAAGAAGTGTGAGCTGAAATGCATAGTAATGGTAAATGTAAACAATAAAAATAATATTTAACTAATGAGAGTTATATAATAAAAATGGTGTTAATACACAATAATTATGTAGAGAATAACCTAAGGGAACACTCTTCCCCTCAAAATATTATGATATATCATGATACATGGAATGAAATTTTAACATATAAACGAGTCGTTTGGATCAATATTAATGATCCATGTGATGAAACTCTTGATCAAAGGGATTCTTTATAGCCCCTAGAAATCTGAATGAAAATATGTTGGAATCATGTAACATTTACATATCACTCTTACAATTATAAATAAATTAAAGGTTATAATTGTAGTATCCCTTATACCCAAAAATGAAATTACAATAATGGTTACACATGGAGTAACTATTTGAGTAAAACCAAATGTAAACATCATAGTTATACATGGAATAAAAACCATTTTAAATTACTATAATTTCATAGAATAAATCTAATAAGTTTAATCTATACATTTAACTAACGTTTTGATGGTCAATAACGGGCTAACCTACATAGATTTTATAATAACACCACCCATAATAATATATTTGTTTTGAGAACTATTAATCTAAAAATTTATATCGTGATTTAATACCCTCATAATACTCATATAAATATCTATTATTTCATTCATAACAAGATTAATACATGGAAAACAAATTGGTTCGATGAAAATCCATTTCCAGCCACCATAACCCATCCATAAAAATAATAAGGATTATATCAATACAAAATATTCCAAGTGGATCATATGTAACATCAATGGTTGTTGACATTAATGAATGGATATACCATTATAAAATCAATTAATTATCATTCATGAAAATACCATTTTCACATTGACAATCACTATTTAAAACTAATAATTCATTATATATTATGAAAATAATATTCTATAAAAATAACCATTGAATCTTACCAAAAAATATTTAATGAATATTATGGTCATGATGATTTTAATACATGATCATGTAATAAAAATTGTATTCAAATATTTTATAAACATATTAAAATGATATACATTTAAAGAATTATATGAAATATAAATTTTAAATCCAATTATAAGAAGATCATAGAACATGAAAAATATATTTAGGAAATAAGTTTCATTATGAAATGAAAATTTTGGTATTATTTTTTAAATAAATGATATGGAAGAAAACAACTCTCCATATAAACAAATATACATGATAAATATCACTTGAAATCAACATCCATGGAATATTATTTAATAAATATCGGAGGAAATGGAAATTCAACATGTAAAAAACTATCATAACAATAGGAGAATAAATTTTACATGGTATATTATAATAATATAAAATGAGTTCCCCTAAGTAATCATGAACACAAAAAATATGGATAATTGAACTGATTGAAACATAACACATTTTACCATTGGGTAAAACACTAATATTAATCCTATTGAATTAATAACATAGAAATAAATATTACATGTAAAGAAAATATATATTTTTATGTTATAAATTACCAAAATGGTAAAATTTACACCTCATAAATTTCAAAAAATTTACATCATAAAATTATGTCCCAATGAAAAAAAATTAGATGAACAACCATTACAAAGATCCGATAATTGAACTAGGAATAAATCAATTCATATATTCTTGGTAAAAACATAAATCCAAAACAATATATGTGCAAATAAATAATAAAATAATTTGTACAACATTTATAAAACATTATGGATTGATAATTTCAATGAAGGAGACTTATATACCAACGACAAGAAATTGATTTAAGAATTATTTTACCACATGGTAATTTTCAATTTAAATCCCCTAGGATGAAATAATAAATATTTCAAACAAAATAAAATTTCAAATTTGAATCGTTCAATTATATAATTTAAAATAGTCCATATATAAAATATATAAAAGAACATATGTTCATAACAATAATATATTCCTCAACAATGGAAAATTGACACAAAATTTGTTACCTTGTGTCTATAAAATATATACATATCAATTAAAAATGGAATAATAAACCCATATAAATTTTTTAATATCCTATGAAAATCTTAGAGGCACAATCTCTTATCAATAATCAATTTAAGACATATTTAAAAAATTAATTTATTATGTCCATGTTAGGTGTTTTGAGGCTGATTGGGTCATAATTTTAGAAAATTTTGGTGTATTGACTATTATAAACGGATTCCATGATCCATAATAACTAGAATAATAACAATTAGTTAATATTCAATCAAAAATATCAATTATAATTTAAATGAAATTGTGAATCATGGTTATAAAAAATAAAATTTTTTACAGTCATGGATATAGTAGGACATACATATGAATGAGTAATGTATCTATATTTAATAGCCAATATAGAAAGAATATATATGGTATTTAATCACTAAATAATGATATTTATAGGAAAAATAAAATATTATTTCACAAAAAATTCATATAAATTTCATTTATGTGGTCTCATGATGAGAAATGAATCTCAATTATTCATTTAGTTGGTAGTCTACACATACACAAGAATGATCATATCATTTTCCATTGAATAGAAATTTATGAAGTTAAATGAAATATTTAATTTTAAGAATAATAAATAATTAGAAAAATTATATATATTCAATAATTACAAAAGTTTAGCAAGACACAAATGGTGGTTTGGGGAAAATAATAACATCACTATGTGAGTTGGTAGTCTGTCTTACACACGAACAATCAATTCCTTTACATTTTGATGTAATTTGGAGATATATATTGGTTATTACACTAAACTAATAACATTCAAGTCAATGTATGTGACTGGTTATACATTCTCCTTGTGGGTTTATAATATTGTAATATGCATGAATAATAACTAAAATGAAAAATCCTAGTTAAGGACAATAGAACTTCTCTTTTTAAACAAACATAATTTGGAATATAATCCATATATGTTTAGTAATATGTCATAAATAATACCAATATATTTTTGGGAGTGAAGTCAATAAGGAATATTAGGTATATATTTAAAGATATAAAAGGATTATTTTATTTTTTATGAAATGATAAGAATAGGTCCCCCTCTGTATGGGAGGGTATGGTACATTTTGGAAATAATTTAAATATTAAATTGATTTAAATTAATTTTGATATCCAATTTACTCAAAATATATAATATTTTAAGATTAAATTTATATTAATTTAATTAATGTACTATAATATTTTATTTCATGTTTCGGTCACATTTTCAACAATTTATTTTTAGTTTTACTACATTGTTAACTGTTATGATAGTTATTATAATATTAATATTTTCAATATTTTAATGGATACTAATTTTTATATTAAATGAAAAATTTCTAATAAATGACAAATTATAGATTTAATTATTTATGCACAGTTATTGTTTCAAAATAAAAAAAATTATGGTTTTTAATCAGATATGAAAATATAACTTGTTATAAAATATCATTAACCTCAATTATAGAACAATTCATTTACATTAAATTTAGTAGAATCAAGACTAACATTGGATCTCTTAACCAATTTATCCAAAACCCTCTAATTTACCATATTGTCTAAAAAATAATGAAATCATAATGAATCATTCATATAATATTATTTTGAAAATATTAAAATCATTTATTTTATCTTTCCATTAATTGACTAATATTTTTTCAGTATTATATATGTATTTATGGTAAATATATCCTCAAAATATTTTTTAAAAAACTATAATAATTCAATGTAATTGATATCTAAAATTAATATTTATAAATACCGAGAACCACATTTTTCTAGATGAGGGAAGGGACACCATGATGTTGAGACCATCCTTCCTCAAGTTGAATATGAGATAATGACCCTAAGTCTCGCCACCAATAGGCCCTAGTTAGGAAACTAGGACCAAGGGTTTAGAAATATAAAAAATTAAGGAATTACAGTATTTATAGTAACAATGCTTGGAATATAAGATGTATCAACCTCAAACAACTCCCAGACACATATACATAAAGAAAACAAAATCCACACCACATGTATTTTTAAAATAAAACTGTTATGAATACAAGGAATCTAATAGTGAAGTACCAAAATAAAAAGTACAAGGGATATAGAAACATCCCCAAAGCCTGAGCTGGTATGTTCTAGCATGGTCCGCGTAATATCCCTTGAAACCTAAACACAATTTTATATACACAGGGTGAGCATACAAGTATACACATTATGGAAAAACAATAGTCACTCACACTAAAGTGGGAGAATCATAATAATTCCCTTGTGAGAAAATAGCAAAAACTCAAAATCACCTAGAATGTTATATTATCCACCCCTAACCCAGCAAGGAATTCTCACAAAATAAATCATGCCATGTAATGTAAATTAGTAGGCAATATGATATTTGGGTACCCTATACTGTTTCCCATTTGTTATCTAGTCATCACTATTTGAGAATTCCTGAATGCTACCATGCCCTTCCACAAACCAAACTATCACTACTGTCATGCACACACCTAGTCCACATACAACATCACATCAAAAATGCATACACCTGGGAGACAAAACAAAACTTCATACTGAAGACACATGGTAATCACCACACAACTCACCCCTAAGACAATTAGGATGCACACCTCACCTATATAAACATGGGCCTCACAACCACAACACAACCATGCCAAAGAGTCTAAGGCTACTGATGGATAGAAGAGGGGGAAGAATACAAATATCCACACATTCATCCTCCCACTTTGGTGTTGGGAATGGATATCCTCCCCCATAACAATGGGGGTGTTAGGAACTTAGTTCTCAACATGGGTTTGGGGCATATAGAAATCAGAAGTAACTACTTGTGTTTATATATGTACATCAGACACTCATACCAATATATGGGTTTGAAAACAACAACTATCCCACCCAAAATATCCAATGATGCCACCACTAAATGATGATACCACAACAAACGACACTAAAATTCATAAGTCAATAAATGAACACCACTTTACTATAATCCCCAACATGAAACATACCACCATCCATTTCATTTAACTAGTTTTCATTGTAGAGTATCAATTCTGTAAAGACCCTAAATTCCCGTGTAATTTTTTTTAAATAAATGGGAATTTTATGAGTCTATAAAAAATAGACGGTGCATGATTATGAGGCCCATTGCGCCCAGAATCAATTTCTGATGTTTTGTTCAGGTATAGTCAGTAAAAGTACGAGTGGGTTTTTATAACTTTTGAATAAGAACTGGGAATTTAAATATGAGGGCACTGTTGAACTTGCAACACCGGTATTCAATTAAGAATCCTTTCACCTCGACGGCAGTGGGTCGAGGGTGGAAGATAGTTTTTGGGTTTTTCATGGGAATAATAAAATAAAATAAAAACATGTTTTGTTTTATTTTATCTGTTATAACCACCCATGTGGAAGTTGTAGGTGGGGACCACCACACCTTAACCTCCCATTAAAGCTTATAGTGGTGGGGCCCACCGAACCTAACCTCCCACGGTAGGTTACAATGTGGGGACCACCCGGGACTAAACCAACCTAATAATGGTGAGGGAGGGAAACCTCTTAACTCCACTCATTAATGAGGGAGATTCTCTTGACCTCCCTTATATTAATGGTTCCACCACCCCCTCTTTTAATGGTGTCAACCCGTCCTCTCTTTTCATTATGCCAACCTCATGAATTAATTAAGTGGAGCCACATTAGTTAATTCACCAAATTCTAATTTTAAAACCATTAAACTAAATAATAGATGATCTATTATTTGGAGGGTATACCAATTCTTTTGTTGAAAAAAGGTTCGAAAATGAGGATTAGAGCTCTTGGGAGAAAAATTTCGAATGAAGAACTAGTCTCCCCAATGAAGAACTTGTTTCTCTAATGAAAAAATGAAGAACGATGGCAAAGAGAGTCTTCTACTTTTTCTTCGGAAGCACTATGTGGAATCAACCGACATGGGACGTCCTCGATGACCGACCCTCCTTCCTCATAGTCATCAACAAAATGATGCACGGGCTCAGGATTGGAAGTTTGTGGTGGATGTGACGAATGATGCCAACTCCGTCTTCTTCCCCGCGACTCTGTCAATGAACCATGAAGAAAGGTATATATTTTATTTAAGTATGATATTATTCCTTTTTTTTCTTTTCTTCCAAAACAAATAACATGGACAAACTTATTATCAATTTGATCCATGGTTGTTTTTCCATGCGGGTTGGAAATATTTTGTTAATGAATGATTATTGTGAATTGATGTCTTTAATATATCTTCCATGCTCGTTCTATGATTATGTTCTTAATGAATAGATAGTTACCACCCTAAACACGGTGGGTGTGGGGAAAACTAACATGGCCCGACCCCCCTATGTCGTTCTTCTTTGTGATGTTCTTCGGCATGGTGATGAGGCGACGAGACGACGAAGGCGACGAAGGCAACCTGTGCCACCATCGCTACGCTCCGTCGGCCCGGGCCAAACCACGCCGCAATGGCCGCACTACCCTGCGGCCACACCACCTGCTGTCCAAACCGGCCCGAGCCGCATCGCACCCCGGTCGGGCTATGCTCCAGCCAAACCGCCCCCGGCTCTCATCCGCCACACCTCTCGGGCCCCTCGTGGCACCCTCCCTGAGCCACGGCCGAGCTGGCCTCCTCACGCGCCACACAGCTCTGCGGTCAACGCACGCTGATCACCCTTCTCACCCCACATCATCATGGGTATAACCGACCGTCGTCCTCCACGCAACATGTGCCCCTCGCTGCTCCGTCGTCTCCGTGCCCCGTTGTGCACCAGTCGGGCTGGCCTCTCAGCCCCGGCCGCACCACCCTTTCCCCAGGCTGAGCTGCTCCGAGCTGGCCCCTCACGGCGCCCTCCAGGCTGAGTCGTGCCCTCGCAGTGCCCTTTGGGACGAGCTACCCTCGCGCTGACTCTCGACCGGTCTGTGCCCTCGCGACCTGTCCGCGCCCTCGCGGCCCTCCGCGGTCCCTCATGGCATGTTGGGCGGGGCCCAGGGGGTCGGGCGAAACCTAACGGGTTAGCCAACCCATCGAGTCGAGCCTCACGCAATGGGTTAGTCTAGGTTGACCTAGACCAGGATGGCCTAGACTGGGTTAGGCCTCGGCGGTCCTAACTGGTCGGACCGGACCCAGGCCCACTTTGACCCTTTACTTTTTTGGTCATATCTTTGGCATCAGTCGTCCGTTTGAGGAATCCTCAGAAGCGCTGGTAATATTGGAGCATGAATGTCACTTTTAGTATACCCCACTAGAGTTTGGGGAATAGTTGAGATATGACAGGTTGATAGTGCATGAATCCAACTGGGCCCCTAGGACTAAAAGGCTAATAACTCACATGCTGGATGTCTTATTGAAACTTCATCTATTGAATTGAGAACCCTATGATGTGGCCGACCTTTGAGAAACTTCATCATGGGACTTCTTGATAGTTGGAGTATCGACCTATGGCTCATTGATCGAATCCTTCTAGAGACGAGTGGGAAAAGTGCGGAGACTTTGTAGCTGGCTGAGACTTGACGACTACTGACTGATTGACTCAGAGTAACTCATCTAGCCTAGTGGAGAGCGCCTGGTTGTTGTGGCAGACCCAAGGTGGAGGAGAACCTCGTTGTGGAGGTATACCAATGGTACTTGATAGGAGAACCACCTCTGTAGGCTATTAGGGGGAGCGCATGGTTGTGGCGGCAGACACACTATGGGGAGCTCCTATGTGTGAAGCAGTAGGCCCACGATACTCAACAGGAGGAGTACCTCACCAGTCCAAGGATTGTGGGAAGCACCATAGTGTTGCAACAGGCCCACTGTACTCGATAGGGGAGGAGTTCTCCATCAAATGAGCTTCCAAAAATGTGAATAAAATCCTGGATGAGTTGAGTCAATAACTTTTGTGTTTTCCCCATGATTGAGATGGATTACATGATATCTTAGGTATATGTATGGGAATATATGTAAGTGGGGTTATCTGTTGATTTCATACTTTTTGGTTTTTTCATTTTTTGATTTTGTGAGACCTTGAGGGTCTCGGGATCCCTACTGAGTATCGTTATACTCGCCCCTGCATGGGCTATGCCTGCACCTTGTATTCTTGGTTGCAAACAACAAACAGTCCTGACTATGACTGAGAGTACCGGTACTGGACGGTATCCGGAGGTGGACCTTACGACGAGTCGGTACACGGAGGGGACGGACATGTGTGGAGTTCTATGGAGGCTATCTGTACCTACCCTTTAGGTTGGAATCCCAAATGACGACCCAATATTTGTTTCTCATTTATTCATTTGTACGTGTACTTCTAGTTCCTTGTTTATTGCAGTTGGGCTTGTATTTCCATCCCCTTTTACATTTCATCACTCTTTCATTATACAGATTACTTGTGATCTTATCCATTTACTATGCTTACAAGTTATAAAGGCAATGCCATCCTAGTTTTTGGGAATTACGCCTTTGGTGCTAGTCTCCAGCCCCTAGCCTATGGATGACGGGCTTGGGGTAGTCACGACACGAGCCCCGGGGGACGGGTCAGGACAAATTGGTATTAGAGGAGTCCATTCTACAATAGATCATAGTAATCTGATCATTCTTTTCTATGGAGAAATATTTTTAGGTGTAGTGAGTGTGGATTTCAGTTTAAGGAGTCCAGTGTTGGTGCGGCGGCCATCGTATCCATACACCAGAACCCAGACTTCTGATTTCCAACTCAGTTCATGGAAACACTGATTGTGTGTGTGTTTTAAAAAGTTTTCTTTAAGTTAGCTAAACCAGGTCAGCTCACTAGGTATATCCTTTCGACAGTGTCACATCTGTTTCATTATGGATGCATCCCCGTATACAAACAGGTAGAGTCCTGAGAGTTGTACGCATAGATAGCCCACCGAGCGATGAGGCCTCAATGTAGGTCCATTTTCTAGTGGAGGTACCAGTTGTACCAATTCTCATTGGGCCACTGATGCAACCATCCCCATTAGCAGATTATGCACGACACTTGAGAGCGTTTCATGAGTTCCAGCACTAGAGGCCACCCAGGTTCAGGGGAGAGACGGACCCATAGGCGGCTGAGAATTGGATGGAGGTTGTGGTGATAGTTTTCTGACTAGTAGGGACACCAGCCGTACTCATGGTGGTTCTTTCTTCTATCCCTCTACATGCAGCATAGGGTATATGGTATAGCTTGATTCTCTAAGTCCATGATGATATGACGCTTCCCTAGGAAGACTTAGATATCCTTTTTAGTCAGAATTTGTCCTAGCGACTCTCCATGCAGTACACCTTCAGGATCTACTTCGTCTGTAGTAGGGAAACATGAATATAGCTCAGTACTCAGTGAGGTTCACAGAACACTCACCCTACTCTAATGATACACTATGGGACCCATTCTTTAGGTCCCAGACCTTAGATCAGGGACTCAGGCGGGAGATCAGAGCTTAAGTGATCTCACTCAGCATCCAGACACAGGAAGGGGTGTTAGAGAGAGCCCTCCTAGTGGAGGGTTTCCTTGTTGAGCAGTCTCCAGCAGTGAGATCCTCCACCAGTTGACATGTAGTGGAGTCTTCTGTAGCAGGAAGCAGATAGATATCATAGTGGTCCTAGGGGACCATACCTAAAGGTGGATGACCGCATGACTCGGGATCGGTTGTGTAGGGCACCTGAAGTAGAGACATGCATGCCAGGAGCGGTAGAGTTTCACATGCGGCGGGCAGGGTCACATGGCTCATGACGGACCAACCCATCATTCGTATGATCAGTAGACAATCGAAGGACCACCCCTGTAGAGACAGAAATTCAATTGAGGCGGTCCGCAGGGAGTAGGCGGACGTGGGAGGGGAGCTGGCCGTGTAGCTGGAGGTGTACTATGTTCTAAGGTGTTACCGCCACCACCACCTGGAGGTCCACCCCGACCACAGGGAGAAAGTGGATAGATGAGATCTCAACTCCAAGTAGCTGAGGCCTATCATCACGGTGCTCTGAATATGATATGAGATAAAATATGTGTTTGTTCCATCTTATATACAGTTCTTATAGACATAGTTGTCGGTCACTCTTTCATTGCCACTGCCCTCATTCGGAGCTCAGAGATTCTGACAGAGCTGTTGGCTCGATCTGTATGGATAGAAACTCCTAAGGGAGTAGAATCAAGGACAACGCACTGGTACCGGCAGTGTGAGCATACTCTAGGGGGTGAGAGCTTCGGCTGGGATCTTCTAGTAGTGACATCGAGGACTTATGACGTCATCTTGGGTAGGGACTTGTTATCTATAGTTCGTGCTCAGATTAACTGTATTCGTCACAATGTGCAGTGTGTATGCATGTATGGGACTAGGTTTTCCTTCACCGGTGAGAAGGGATATTTTTTAGCACAATACGGACTTACCCAGAGGAGGGCGCAGCCGATCACTCATCAGTTGGCTTGAAATACCCTCGGAAAAGTTGATTTAGGGAGTCCGCACTATCCTGTAGTGGTGGACCAGTACACAGATGTTTTCCCTGATGATGTCCCAGGTCTACCTCCTCATAGAGAGGTGTACTTATACATTGACTTGTACCCCGGGATAGTACCGATATCTACTCCATCATATCGCATATCTCCCGTAGAGCTTTGTGAGCTGTGAGTATAGATTGAGGACTTTCAGTGGAAGGGATTCATCATTCCAAGTGTTTCTACTGGGGTATCTCTGATTCTGTTCACCAAGAAGGAGGATGGGAGCATGAGGCTTTGTGTTCACTCTCGATTTCTTAACCTGGTGACTGTGAGGAAGAAGTACCCACTCCCGAGGATTAAAGATCTCTCTTATTCGCAGGAAAGAGCACGGTGGTTCTCGAAGATTGAACTCAGATCAGGCTATCACCAGCTCAGAGTTCGAGACAAGGATGTGTAAGAGATGGCCTTCAGATGTTGATACAGCCACTATGAGTTCTTGGTTATGCCATTCAGCATAACCAACTCTCCAGCAGTGTTCATGGGACTCATGAACAAGATCTTTCATCTATACATTGATTGCTTTGTTGTAGTCTTCATCGACGACATTCATATCTACTCGACTACTGAGGATGATCATTCCTATCATTTGTGGGTAGTACTGGACACACTCCGAGAGCACCAGATTTAGGGTAATCTCTCATTGTGATAGTTCTGGATCCTAGAGGTTCACATCCTGGGGCATGTCTTATCGGAGGCTGGAGTTGCAGTAGGTCCAGTGAAGATTGAGGTGGTACTTTCTTGGGAGCCACCCAGGACTATGACAGAGGTACATAGTTTCCTGGGCTTGGATGGATATTACTGGAGGTTTGTTCCAAACTTTTCCAGAGTTGCAGCGCCGCTATCATCCTTGATGATGAAGGGGAAACCCTTTTTGTGGTCAGAGAGATTTCGGCTGATCTTTCAAGAGCAGAGGAAAAGGCTGAATATTGCCCCCATCATGAGGCTTCCAGAGAAAGGCGTAGGGTACGTAGTCTACTACGATTCTTCAGAGACTAGACTCAGATGTGTCCCGATGTAGGAGAAAGAAGTGATCTCTTATGGTTCAACACATCTGAGACAACATGAGAAGAACTACGCTACCCATGACCTGGAGTTAGTAGCAGTGGTCTTTTCCTCGAAGATGTGGTGACACTATCTCATGGGTGAGCATTTTACCATGTACTCTGTTCACAAAAGACTCAGGTATATCTTATTTAAAAAGAACCTAAACCAGAGACAATGATGTTGCCTTGAGTTCCTCCCAGACTATGACTTTGAGATAGTCTATATTCCTAGGAAGGGGAATGTTATTGCAGATGCACTCAGCCAGACATCTGGTAAATAGCTGTTAGGAGAGGCGACAAAGGAGTTGGTTTCTTTACAGGTATCCTTCGTGGATAGAGATAGAGAAACCTTCCTTCAGTCTCTTACAGTCACTCCCCCACATCTTCAGCGAGTCGGGAAGGCACAACATGGGGATGTTGACTGCGAGACACGATGTGCTCAGATATCCACATGGTAGGTACCTGATGGGTTTTTCTGAAGGTGGGTTTCACGTCATCCTATTCAGATGACTTACCATGGTACCAGTTTTACTTCATAAGGATGTGTTGAGGGATTCCCACACATCCCCTCTAGCGGTACATCCATGAGTGGTGAAGATGTACAAACACCTCTGACAATAGCACTGGTGGCTGGGAATGAAGAAGGAAGTTGCTGAGTTTGTCTCTTGGTGCCTCACTTGTCAGCAAGGGAAGGTGGAGCTTCAGGTACCAGTAGGCTTCGTTCAGCCTTTAGATGTCCCAGAGTGGATTTGGGATCAGATATCCATATACTTAATGATGGGACTTCCATGTACATCCTGGGGACATGACTCTATTTGGGTGATCGTCGACCGAATCATCTAGTCAGCCCACTTCCTACCGATCAGAGATCAGGGTTCAGCAGAGAGATTGGGAGGCCTCTATTTGCAAGAGATTGTGCAGTTACATGGAGTACATTCGACGATTGTCTCTGATCATGACTGTTTCGTCTAGAAATGAGGATGACCTTGTTTGTTTAAGGTTCAAACATTCAAATCTGTTT
The DNA here is from genome assembly GCA_963277665.1 of Viscum album. Classification (NCBI taxonomy): domain Eukaryota; kingdom Viridiplantae; phylum Streptophyta; class Magnoliopsida; order Santalales; family Viscaceae; genus Viscum; species Viscum album. The sequence goes on from OY728127.1 coordinate 2,177,649, forward strand.
CTAATTGGTTTATTCGTAGGACCAGAAACACCCAATTTTTCAATATCCATTTGGACCTAATTTCAAAAGGTAGGTGCTCGTTAGTTATGGATAGATGGGGCTTAAATAATTTTCATTGGTCGAGAGGATGGGAGGTCAGGCTCATCACACATATTTGGGGGGAAATATTTTCTACTTCGGGGCTCTCTTATATATTTATGTTATGTTCAGGAATCCTTATTAATTCACCAAGCATGAAAATGATTTTTCATTTAGATTTGGAAATAGATTATTGATATGTTTGGGATTTAAAGAATCTTGTATATGTATTTGATGTTCTTCGTCGATGGAGAATCATACCTATGTATTATAGATTCTTAGTCAATGGTATCCTTCAATACCCTATACAGATATCTCTTGGTCATTCTGATGACGATACTGGTTTTAAAGCCACTCAATGGGGAACTTGAAGATTATTGCCATTTAGAAAGGCATGCATTATTTCAGATCTAGGATCGTACCCGCAGAAAGGCTACCTACGTATCCTCATAAAAAAGGAATCATAACCCACTTAGTTCGATAAAAAGGATATAGTTTAATGTCATATGGGATGAAAAAAATTAATGAAAGATGGGATTGGACCATAGAAAGGCTTACTATGTACTCTACTTTTAAGTCAGAGATCAAAGTCCACATAGTTCGGGTAAAGAAATATGGGGCTTATGCATGGTTAATGGCCCAAGAAGAGTTGCTGTGATTACTTTTACACTATAAGATCACATGAGTCATGCTCGGTGTGAGAAAAAAGAGGAATGAATAAACCTGAAGATTGTGTCATGAAATACGCAGTCATAAGAAAAGATATGGTACTTACGTATGTATGACTGCCCAAGTAGATGAAGACTCGGACTTACTTCAGGAAAGAAGCCTAGGAGCAGGGTCCATAAAGGTATTTGTTCTTTATAGAGATTTGGAGTTTTAACCCGGGGCTTACTCCTAATGAGGATTACCAAATTAAAGTGGAATTATAACATGGGGATTACTCCTGTGAAGGAGGCCCAAATTAAAGATATTATGATTGGGGAATATTCTTGAGAATGAGGATTGAACCAGGGGAACTATGACTGGGGATTACTCCTGAGAAAGAGGCCCAGGTTAAGGGGAAATGGGGAATACCCTTGAGTAGGATTCCCTATGTTAAAGGAAAATTTGACTGGGGCTTACTCCTGATAAAGCTGCCCATGTTAACGGTACTTGGGGCTTACTCTTGAGGAGGTTTCCCTAAATCAAAAGATATTCTCCTATTAATGGATGAGGTTATATGGATGAATCCTCTTACCATAGTGAAATAAAGCTCGTAAGTCACAAGGTTTTGGGGGAGGTTCTCACGTTATTCTTTTTAGATAAGGAAGAGAACAAAGGAACCATGCCATAAATGGATTTGAAAAGGGGTTTGAGGGCTAATATCTTGAAGAGGAGAGGGGAGAGGGAGAGAGGCACACAAATGAAGTTGGCGCGTAATTACAGGTCGCGTAAGTCATTTGGCAAGCATGTATTGGTCTCACAAGTGTACCTACGCGGCATAGGTTCACCTGGGCGACAAAGAAACTTTAGGTTAATACTTGGGTGAGACTTAACTCAAGCCTTTAGTAATATCCAAAGATGCTTTCAAAAGGTCGGCGCACAAGTTTCATCAAAAGGGTAGGGAGGCATTCAAGTGTTTCCATTTTTAAGGAGGTTCTGACACTTAGGAACGCAAGGGATGATTAATTATAAGCACTTAGGTCCTTTTCTACTCCTTCAAGTCTTCCATTCTCTGTAAAAATTTACCTTTGAAGCTTTTGGAAGAGTAGAGTTGAATACTAGGGCGATAAGAGTTTGAATTTGACTTTTGGAAAATCTGTCTTTGAAATGGGGGCCCATAGAGGATATTTATAGGCCACCATTAATCTTGTGAGAAAAAACAAATATGGCGTGTAGGTGAGTTGGGCAACCCATAGGTGGAATGGAAGTGAATTGTGCGGCGTTCCTCACTCCAAATTGGCTCCTAGTCCATGCCTTCTTCAATTTTTTTAATGTTCTTCAAAGGGTGACTCTCTTAGGTATTCCCCTTTTCAATTCATTGGACTCTATGATGGAAAGAAGCTTCAAAAAAAGTCCCCCCTCAGAGTTGGATCTGAAAAGGAAAGAGGATCCGGCCCTGAGGTAAAGCCATAGAAATTTAGGGTCTGTGGTGCCCATGTTCGGCGTGTAGATACTGGGTCTCGAATGTATGTTGCGTAGGTGTTCTGGATCACCTTTATATACAGGCTCACTCTTGTGCAAACTCACTCAGCTTCCAACAACTTGAGATCTCATCGCACAGGTTCTTCTTTCATCAGTGAATCACCCTTCTAGATTTTTTCACGCTTTTACAGAAGGTATTTGACTTGCATGCCATTACTAGGGTGGGAAAACTTGCGCAACCTGTTTGACTTTCATGCCATGTTGGGACTTGCATGCCTTAATTCCTTTGCCATTTTTTTTGATTTCATTCATAAAAATTTCACAATAAAAACTTAAAAAAAGTTGATTTTTTTATCTTTGTACAGATTTAATGGATCCCAGATGAATTGGATCAGCTGATGAGTTAGCCAACAAAAGAATAGATGCCATGATTAACATTATCGACCATGACTATTATGCAATCTGCAAAAACACTCTCCCGTATTTGGATAAGTATTTGACGAAATAACTTTCCAATTTCCCATAGATCATATACATGACTTTTTATGGCCATGGTCATCTACAAGGAGACAACATTCTAGAGGAAAAGAATTATATCCCTCATTCCTTCTTTCAGACTTACACCAACATCTCTTCGGAAAATGTCTCAGTTTCAGGATCATTTTTCAATGCGGTGACATTGGAGAATGCATACATAATGCATCATAGCCCATGTGCTCCAGATCTGAAACCTCACATGCCTAAGCTACAGGAACATTTCTATCCCATGATTTTCCAAAATTCTCAGATGGACCAATATAAGGTATCGAAGAAGTGTTGGGACTTCCATCCTAGAGGAGGTGTGAAGCCGACCAGGATGTGGGAACATTGGGTGTGACAAACATATGTAGACATTGTCGATGATCTAAATAGAGTTGCAATATATGAATCTGTCTGGGCTAGGAAGACATATGTCTGCATGAATGATAATTTCATGTCGGAGTTAATCAGTCGTTGGAGCTCGGAAACGAATTCTTTCCATCTGACTCATGGTGAAGTAGGCATCTGTGTGTGGGATGTCTAAAAGATTTCAGGGGCTCCAATTTTGGGAGATAGGTATGATGAATTCATTCACCCCATGGTGACCTGGAATGATTTGGAGAAGACTCCTACTTTAGATCAAGAGTTAATGAAAATTAACTACATACTTAAGAATACCACCACCACAAAAACCCACTCTAGAAATTTTATCCATCCAAAGGAGTGGATGGAAATGGTTTTGATTAAGAAGACAGAGGAAGGACCTTCCTACACTCATCATACTAGTTTCCCTAAAGAAGCAAAGAGGGGTGCTCCGGGAAAATTTTGGCCAACTCTGGAAGCAAGAGAGTTTAATAGGTGGGGGTATGAATTGAACCATAAAATTCAAGAGAAGACCTGTCTTCCCAGATTTCTGGCCTTGTGTCTCAGTGTTTAACTTTTACTAGTTCGGGATTCGAATGGAGTTGTGAGACCGGGACCTTTGTCGTTGTAGCCAAGATTGATAAAATGAAGATGGTTGGGTTGGCCTCCCCAGATATGGAAAAGATTCATAGGAGCTTACTTCATGTTTATATGGGTAAGTATCCTCTAAGAATGGTGGGACCAATATATGTTTTATGGGGATGGATTGCCACCCACCTCAGGACACATGCTGTAAAAAGTGGGTTACAAGTTCCTGGAAGTTCTTTCCGGCCGTCTGTTCATGCATTTTCGGGAATTTCTCCCATATCCGTCATAGATTATGATATCAAAATAAGACTGAGAATGCTCAAGGAGTTTCACTTCTTTCCTTATGGAAATCCACCAAAAGGGTTATTTCTTGATGATGGAACATCCAGCCTTGAGTTAAGGGTATATATGCTGGCATGAAGAGATGGCACACTGGCCACGATGATTGACAGAGAAATTAAATGTGAGGCCTATGCTCAATACATATTCGCACGTCAATACAAATGTATGCAGAAAAATATTGTATCCCCTCCTGTGCATGTCAGGTTAGAGCAGCATCTGATGGTTCCTCTTCAACTATGGTTGCTGACATCTATAGAAAAGACTAGGGCGGTATTTGATCTACAAGCAGTTGACGCAACAATTCGATTGACTACATGGAAATCTGAGAGATGGGTATCATCATACCCTTAAGGGGTACTAAATCCATCGGTCCCTCGAGTGGGGATAAATAAGAGAACCATTAATAAATAAGCCTTTTGTTTGGAAGGTGACACTTCCTCACCTGGAGCTGATTCACTGGATTCCTCACCCGGAGATGATTCACTGGATTCTTAGGATGGGGATGATGAGGCTTGAAATTCGTCAAATAGGCCTTATTCCAGATATAATCCACCTTCCAGAATAAAGATACATACTCCACAAACTTTTGGTGAGTTACCTAATTGAGAAAATTTAGTCTCCATTATTTTGAAGAGTAACAAGATTCATTTTCTTATCCTTTATCTGTGATTGCAGTAGGTGGAAAGAAGTTGATGTCCCAAGATTTTGGACACTCATCGCGGCCTTCTGGTGCATATTCTTAATATTTACAACCAGAGGCTGTCTAGAAATGGAGGAGTTTATATTGTGATGCTGAAACCGCCCGGATGAGCTTTTGTGAAGGGCTGCATATCCCTGGAGTGGGGAATCTCCAGGCTTCCTCTGACATCCATTTTGAGGTCAAACTCAATGAAGTGAGGGGTTAAATCAAATAGCTAGAATTGCTCATATATTCCACTGATGAGTCAGTTCCTGTCACCACGCAGGTGAAGGAAAGGATGGATTGTGGTACCACTGAGGGGACTGGTCTATCCGTAGACAAAGAGTGGTGTGATTTCGTGGCTTCTAAATATGTAAGTTTCCTTTTTCTCATATTTCGATTTTCATTGCAATCTGAATTTAGTCAATGTTTTTTATTCAAGGAAATTAGATTTTTCATCATGTAGCATGTAAAGTAATGAACCACTGATATCCCTTCGTCGTGGTATAGCCCTGGTGGCACTGCTATTGGAGCCACTAAATCACCTCATGAGCAAGGTGAAGTATCTCCAGGCCAACAAGTCAGGTATAAGGAGTTAGAAAGGCCGTTATTGTATCTAATACCTATTTTCAGAGATGATGGAGCCAATCCACCCAAAAAGGCCAAGAAGAAAAGACATCGAAAGAAATAATACCATAGTCAAATGCTTTATCAGTAGTGGTATATCTTAATGGTAGTCATGAATCTTAACTTATGAAAAAGTGCTCAAACTCTTCGAGATTGCAGGGTCTTCTTCAGTATTCCCTTTAAGGGAAATGACTGACCATCCTCAGAGTACAATAGAGGGTGCTACAGAACGACTTCATGTTCTTGTTGAAATCGTTGTTGCTGAAGAAATACTGAGAGTAGATGAGCTGGCGTCTATTTCCAGCACCAATCCTGTTTCTAATGCCAGGAGAGAAGATACTTCAGGTAAAATAACAATACATCATACAACCTCCCGTGAGAAAATAAATAACTTACATTTTGTGATTTCTTAGGTTCAACACATGCACAATAACATTTGGAAACCACTAAAGATGACCCCACAACAATCATTGATGAATTTATTCGGGGTCAAAGATTTCTAGATGAAATTCACGAAGAAGACATGCCTAGTGCTCCCATTGGTGAGACTAACCTGGGATCTAGGACATCAATGGATAAAATTATGAATCTTGGCATGTACTTTGAAGAAATTTAATAACATGTTAAATTACCAAGTGATTTAGAATATTTGGGAGAACTAGTTATCGAATCAACTAGACATGAGTTTCATCATTTGTTCTGTTAATATTCTCATGATTACACTTCTAAACATATTTGATTTAAGAAAATGTATAGTTACATTTGATGCAACTGCTAAACAAAAAACCCTTGAAAGGGGTGTATATTGATGTCAACCCTGTTATTGCAGAAACACTGGCTTAGGTGGAACATAGAATTGCAGAGCCTCCTTAAACCCATACTAAAAATCTTGTTGAAGCTATGAAAGATGGGGAGGAGTCTTCACAAGTTACTAATCTACTATTAGGTAAAAGATGATGATATTTTTGGCTTACATAAGCTATAAGAAAATCAATCAACTTTTACTATCCTTTGAAGCTAACCATACATTCAATTGACCAAACAGGGCTGTCAACATCAATGAATAGATCTAGAAGTGAAGCCTCAGCCTCAGCCCAAATAGTATCATAAGTTGAAGCAACCAGTGTCAGGAAAGGAGCAGAACATGGCACTTCCTTAAGTGCATTAATCCCAGACTATGTTCTTCCATAAGATAGAGATGACGAATCAGACCCGGAGGTGAAAAAGTCGCTCCAATTCTCACACCGCAAGGAATATCAAAATATATAGATGATAATATCTAAGGTGCCTCTTGAAGAGTTTCCTTTGAAAATTCCATGACATTCATCATTGTTCATCATGCTGGGACTTGGTGGTTTTGGATATCAAGAAATCCATGACACAGTGAAACAAATCATTCGAAGGAGGGATCAATAGAAATGGTGTCATCAAGACTATATCAGAGCTAGATTTCTGACCAATATCAGTGAATTTCCGGCTTCAGTGTCCCAAGATGAGTATGATCATGCTACAAAGCTGAAGTAACTAAAGAAGAAGATCAAGGAGAAGAATATCCAACAGTTTCACCTTCAAGAAGAGCTAGATGCTATTACTAGGGAGCTTGAACAGCATCATAATTCATTGGATGAAGTCCATGCTGATGGTATACAAGACATCACAGATTCCAAAGAAGCAATTCGTCGAGCTTAAGAGAGTGTAGTTGGTCGAGTAAATGAACTTCAAGTGGATTCTGATGAGGCTTGGGATGCTGTGAAACAGATGAGAAATCTTATTGAAAGTATTATGTAATTTGTGATAAAAGAGAAGAGACTCTAGTCTTTGGATGTTCTTCTAATATTGTTCATCAATGAAAAACAGTTAATCTTCAATCATCTGTACCTTCATTTTCATTATAATTGCTCTTATTTTTACCTGAGCCAATGGGCCTAGTAAACATAGTTAGATTTTTACTAGGGAAATATAAACAACCCCAATAACATTATCTTTTATTTTCTCAATATTGCCTAAATCATACAAAATGTATGTTTAGCGAGCTAGAACTCAACTTTTGTTCAAATTACCCTTTATTGGTTCCAAATTTATTGATTACAAGGTCTTTTGTTATTGGAAGTTTAAAGTCATGCATGTTGGACTATAAAAAGGGTAATATTTAAATTCGAATAGCTTTGACCAAATGGATGATATTTACTAAATTATTGATAATTTGATTGGAAACATATTACCATATTCATGTATGAAGGGGGAAAATGGTAAACTGTGACTTGAGAAATTTTGAATCTGAAAAATGACATGGGAAAAGAGCTAAAAGGAATTAGAGGAAATCTTTTATAAGAATGAAGTTACCACTACTTGACAAACACGTTATGGGGGATGAATTATGCAGGGCTAACTAGGGCATATGCTGCATAGTCAAATAGTAGTATCTTTTGGCTGACATGTTCGTTATGTATAAAAATTATTTAAGGCCACCTAAGGGTATGTGCGGCATAGTCGGGCAAACAAACTCTCAGAAATTTGACTTTCTATTGCTAAAAGTCCAAGAAAGTTTAATGGAGATTCAAAATTTCCAAAGCATAGAGTATGGTTTATGGAGAAATTTACTTGAATATGTAAAGGATATTTCAAATCAAGAATTGTCAAAGTATTGGAGGAATGTGACCTCTACAAAGGTCTGACCCAAACGTTGGAAAAAATGTATTTGTGGTTTTAAATCAGATGAATAAAACCTGATATAGAAAAATTATACAACATATGGTCAAGTGGTCCAAGGTTATTTTATATTTCTCTGAACATATGGAGAAAGAGGAAATTGTAAACCATAGACTTGAATACATTAAGATCTTGAAAAAGATTATGGAACAAATATGTCATGGATGGCAGTTTTTTTTCAAATCCCAATAAATCGTCGTTAAGATCATTAGGGACAAAAGAGGATTCTCCTAAGAATGAAGTTACCATTACGTGACAAACCCATTACGAAGGTTGAATCATGCAGGGCCAACTAGGGCATAAGATGAAAAGTCAAATAGTAGTATCTTTTGGCTGACATGTCCATTATGTAGACAACTTATGCAAAGCCACCTAAGGGCATGTGCTATATAGTCAAGAAAAATAACTCTCAGGTGTCAGACATTTTTGTGACCAAAATTCCAGAAAAGGGTTATGGAGACCATGAATATTATTTTTATAATGTTGCTGCTGGGTACTAAATTGAGATTCTGGATGTCACTACGTATCTCATTAGGATGAGAATCATGCCACACGTAGTTCTTGAAATACAGGTTAATGTCATGTAGGACAAGAGCATGGAAGATCCTAGTTTACGGTCATAGAGCTCATACCTTAGTGAGGGAGACACATCATGCATTTGTTATAAAACTGATGTGAATAAAAACTAGCATGTTCCATATCACACCATGTTCTCCAAGGGGGACTCTTCATCCAGGGTACAGAAAGTGGAGTCTGGGGTTATGCCCAAAGGCATATATCTGGACTCGAGGAGTGCTCGAGCGTTTCTACGTATCCCATGAGGATGGTAATCAAGCCACATGTAGTTCTTGAAATACCATTTGTACAAATTTGGTTCGTACATATTAGGGGTAAATAAGACTTAATGGAAATTATGGTTGGACCCAAGATTAAAGACTTGGGTGTCACTATGTATCTCATAAATATGAGAATCAAGCAACACGTAGTTCTTAAAATATGAAATGGTTAGAGACCTTGTCAATGATGATTCCCCTTGAGTGAGGGAATGAGAGATTGTTGCAGTTTTTTGTCACACATGACAAAAGTGAAAATAGTTTAAGGACATATGCATGGACCAGTGCTATGTAGTTTAATGTCGTCCAGTAAGGAAAATGGGGGACTATATAGTTTAACGTCATATTTATAGGACGATGGGACGTACACAGTTTAACTTCATGTAGGAATAAAGTGAACCGATATGAAAAAGATTGTTGACGAGGGCTTCACGGATCGATATCGTATGGGGTGGAGGTGAATCTATGTAAAGAAAGTTGTTTCGTGCTTGAACCTCAAAAGGTTGCCTATGTACCCAGCCCAGGAGGCAATGATCAAAGTCCACGAAGATCAATTGAGAGGTATTCGGTGATTGGGGTGTACTTGAGGACAACAACCCGAAGATGATGTTGGGACTTAACCGTGGTTAGCATCCTATAGAAGATTTCATGGTCGAAGCTTACTCTATGCTCACATGAGGCATGGTCGGTGTTATAATCAAGTGGAAGCAACAGACATAACGATCGTGTCGCCAAAGAAGCAACCACGAAAGATGGTGTGGGTATTTTGCAAGGTTAGTTTCCCGGGGCACACATGGCAACAAATTTTAATAGACAATTGCACATGTGGTTATCACAGTTTAATGTCTTGTGTCATAGACACAATGTTCTTGGAAGTTTAACGTCTTGCAGCTTGGATGATGCACAATTTAACATCATGTTCGACGATATGGGGATATATTTTAACATCATGTTGGATGATAGAGTGGGCTATGCAGTTTAATGTCATGCAGTAAATAAAATGGGTGTATTTGTTTTACAAATAATACAACTTCAAGAATCATGCATTGGTTGGAGTTGTAATGAGTTCTCCATCAATTGAGATTAAATAATAAGCTCCATTGGAGTAGACCCTATGTATTAAGTAAGGATCTTCCCACATTGGCTCGTGATTTTGAGGATTCTTTCCTGGTATCATGGGGGTTATGAGGACCAATACCAATTCTCCTTGAATTAATGAACAAATATGAACTTTTTTATTGAAATCTCATGCTATTCGATTCTGATAAACTTCTAAATGGTGAAGTGTGCACAATAATTTTTCATCTAGTCATTCAAATTCATCCAATCGCTTTTGAGATTCTTCATCTGTAGATAACTGATCACAAATGGAAACTCTAACCGAAGGTAATTGGACTTCAATAGGCAAGACTTCTTCCATTCCATATACCAATGAATATGGAGTAGATCATGTAGCAGTGTGGGTGGTAGCCCGATAATCCCATAGAGCATGAAAAAGTTTATTAGGTCATGAATTTTTATCTTTATCCACCATCTTTTGAAGTATGTTGGAATGTGTCTTATTGAAAGCCTCAATATGACCATTGGCCGCTGCATGATACCGAGATGAATGGCTAGATCTGATATCGTATTCTTGATACAATTTTCTTACCTCTGATGAAAATAAGTTGGTGCCATTATCCATAAATATGGTATTAGGAACACCAAATCTGGTAATGATGTTGGATAAGAAAAATATAACAATGATTTTAGCGCTAACTTTATTGAGAGGTATCACCTCTACCCATTTGGAAAAGAAGTCTGTTGCTGTAAGAATATACTAAAACTTCTTAGATGTAGCTGGAGGAAAATATCCCAATACATCCATTCCCCATGTGGCAAACAACCAAGAGTATTTAGAAAAATGAACCAACTCCAGGGGTAGATTAATGATGTTGGAACATACTTGGCCAGAATGACACTTCATAGTGAAATCAACACAATCTTGCATCGTTGAAGGCCAGAAGTATCCAAGCATTCAAATTTGACAAGAATGTCTATGTCCAGACTGGTGGGAACCACAAATTACTACATGTACTTCATTAATGACATCCATTGTCACTTCACCATCAATAAATCTGAAGAGAATTCCATCAGAACCTCGCTTGCAGATAATTTTTTGGTGATCTGAGCTATCATAAAATGTAAAATTGACCACACGTTTCCAGACTTGTTCTTTACCAACTCTATCATGTGGTTGTGTTCCATTTTGAATGTATTCCCTGATAGGTGTCATTCATCCTGTATTATGACCCTATGATTCATAAATGAGATAGATTTCATTGATTTCCATTGTTTTGATTAAAAAAAAGGTGAAACTATACGACGATGGCCAATACTGATGATTATTTCATTCTGATTTGGATCTGCTAGGGTTGTGGCTACATTAGCCAGTGCATCCTCTTGGGCATTTTTTGATCGTGGGACATAAGAAAATGTCGGTTCATAGAGAAATTCCACTACTAACTCTATGATGTAATTAGACAAAGGGATTAACTCTTCCATTCTGAATGCATAATCCCCATTGATTTGTTTGATTACTAAATATGGATAACCTTTTACCTTTGTGTGATTCACTTGTGCCTGAAACACCAATTCCAATCATGTGATCAGAGCTTGATATTCTGCTTCATTGTCTGTACTTCCTTTCAAAAATAAGAAGTAATAGGGTAGCACTGCCTTTACTAGGGAAATATGCACAATTCTTAACTCAACTTTGTTGAATTTAGGATCTTCTATTTTCTTCCCTATTGGACTTCTGGAGGCACCATCAAAGGACATTTCTCTTGTTTCAGGATTATCTTGAATAGGGAAGACTTCCTCATTAGGATGTTCAATATTTAAAGATGTATCTTTTACAGATGGATTTTTAGCTAGGAAAGCGGCCAGATCATGGCCCATTATTTCCTTTTGAGTCACATATTGGATATCAAACATCTAAAAAATAACCACCCACCTTTCCAAACATCCTATAAGAATTGGATGACTAAGGATAAATTTTAGCGGGTTATTGTGAGATACCAATTGGACATCAGGATGTTGTAGGTAGTGTCTTAATTTCTGAATGTCAATTATTAATGCTAGGCAGCACATTTCAATACTTTAATATCGAGTTTCTGCCTCATGCATAGTCCGACTAATATAGTAAAGGTTGTTTTCATTCCCAACATCATTATTTTTGGAAATGAAGGCACCCAATGATCACTCTAAAGCAGTCACATAGAGAATAAGTGGTCTTCCTTCAATATTTTTCATTAATACTGCTGGAGTCAAGATATATTTCGTGAGGATATCGAATTCTTCTTGACATTCTTCAGTCCTCTGGTAGGTTACTCCATTAATCATTAATTGGGTGAAGGGTAAACACTTGCATGCCAAATTGGAAACTAAACATCAAATATAGGCCAAGTGTCCGTGAAGTACTCTTAAATACTTCAAATTTATAGGAGGTGACATGTCAAGGATTGGTTTTTTTTTCTCAGTATCAACTTCGATACCATGATGGAATACAGAAATGCCAAGAAATTTTACTGAGGATACCTCGAAATCACAATTCAAGGAATTCATCTTCAACTTATGTTGTCGAAGGTTGTTGAATATGATTTCCAGATCAGCCAAATGATCAGAACATTGTCTGGATTTAACCACCAAATCATCCACATAACATTCAACTCAAATATTGTCTGGATTTAACCACCAAGTCATCCACATAACATTCAACTCATTTCCCTAAAAAGGGTTTGAAGATTTGTTGCATGGCATGTTGATACGTTTCAATAGCATTCTTTAGGCCAAAGGGCATTACCCGATAGAAAAACACATCTTGAAGAGCTCTGAAGGATATAGAATCATCATCTTCTGGGGCCATTCATATATGATTGTACCCACAGTAACTATCCATGAAGGAAAGAGCTTTGTAGCCAGTTGTTACATCAATTAAGAGGTCTGTGATCAGAACTGAAAAATCGTCCTTAGGAAAATGTCGATTAAGATCTCTTAAGTCAATGAAAATTTTAATTTTTCTTTTCTTCCTTTTCATAGGGAGAATATTATCCATCCATTTTAGATAATGAACATCTCTACCGAAGTTATCCTTGATAATCTTATCAACTTAAGCTTCAATTTTGGAGGCATATGTTTTGTGTGTTCTTCTTATTATTTGCTTGAATCCTCGTTGTTCATCTGGAAAACACAAATGATGAGTGGAATCATCAGGATCAAGACCTGGCATTTCTGTATAATTAAAATAAAATACATCTCAATTTTACTTTATAAATGAAGTATACATTTCTTTAATTTCATTCATTCATGGTGGAACTAATTAATGTGGGGCATGGATCTTCTTTTTTATGTAGATTTATTTCTCTGAGTTCATCCACAGTGGTAGAGATACCCTCTTAAAATGATGGAGAAGCATCCCTGAGATCTTCCTCTTCTTCTTCAATATGTGTTACTTATTCTGTTTATAATTGCATAGTAGATGACGAAGTAGAGTTTCCATGGTCAGGGGAGAAGTTAAAATTTGATTATCTTGAAGAATAGGTTTCCATTTCTGACCCTATTGATAATGAAGGGTCCTCCTGGGGTGATAGAGATGATATAATGGATTCAGAATCGACATCATTTTTTTCCTTTGATATTGCTATAACTTCTTATGGCCTGGTTGATGAAGTATATAATTGCTGGATTTCAGCGGATGAAATGAAGACATCTCCATTTAAGCATTCTTTACTTCTTGGTGAATCAACAATTTCTCCCATGTTGTCTGGCTTGGTTGTTGTAATTGAGATTTACACATGTTGAATGCGTCCTTGTCACCATACAATGTCCCAGTTTGACCATTGAAACAATATTTGAGTCATTGATGGTTTGACGAAGGTATGGTTGCATGTTGATGTAGCCAAGGTCTTCCAAGAAAAATGTTGAAGGTTGTGTCCTGATGAACAACCATGAAATCTGAATTAGACACAAGGTCTCCAAACTAAATTCGGAGTGTAATCTCTCCCAGAGGATCTTGTTCATTCTTATCATATCCTAGAAACATCAAAGTAGAAACATATAAATCAGATTCGGTGAGACCCAATCGACGATGTGTATGAATAGGAATGAGGTTGACTCTTGATCCCTTATCAATTAAAGCTCATCAGATCTCTATGTCATTGACTTTTCCGAATAGATACAAAGTCTTGATATGTCCATGTAAAACATCATCTTCATCTTCATCTGTAAAAAATATCACTACAAGGCATTCTGCAGGATCATTCTCTATAAGGTAGACCTCACCTGCAACAGTTTTAGTTTCGAATTGTTGAGGACTTGACAAATCCTCAATAAGTGCCTCTCGAAGATCGTTTGATAGATTGAAGGCTTCCAGAATTGATAACTTGGCTGGTACTTGGGAAAAATGTTTCAAGACATCATTATTTTAGTCCAAAGGTCTGTGTTTCACAACACTAAAATGTGGTTTTGTAGGTGTGTTGGAAGTTGATGCCTTGGCCGTAGATGCATCCCGTATCAGGGTAGGAATTGGAAACAATCATGGCTCTGGTAGATTAATCCAACTAGGTCTATCTATTTTCTGAGAGGATTACGGTTTAACCTCTAATCGGTCCTCCAAAATAATTGTGTCAGGACTAAATCTTCCTTGTGTGGAAGAACATTCTTGTTCCTGTTGATCCTACTGAAGGGATTTTCCAAGAGTTTCTACTGCATATATAGTTCTAGCAGGGTTAGGATTGAAATAGTGGCTTCTGGAATATCCACATATTCAATTGTATCCTAGACCACTATTTCTTCCTCTAATTCCATTGTTAGATATATGGAAGTTTGGATCATCATGATCGAAACCATCATTGGAATATGGATTCGTTTAATGAATCATGTTAATAGAACCAAATATCAATTCTTCATCGGATGACAATTATACATGATAAGCCAGTCTTGGCTATGCCGTTTGGTGGGGCGGTGCCCGTGCTTTTCATGCAGATGGAAAAAAATCTGCCAGAGTCAAAGACAACTTAGGTTTTGACATGATATTTTCTTCTTCTAGCTGATCTTATTTATTAAAATTGTGCCGATTCTTTGAGTATTTTGGTTCTAATGAAGGGGGTCTTTCTGTGGCATAAATAGTAGAAGACACAATTGGTTGATTCAATTGTGTTCATAAAATGGAATGAGTTCGGTTGATCATTTTTTTAACCATCCAATCATCATATTTCTGTGTATTTTTACTTTTGACTTCGTTCCACTTGACTTCTTCCTCTAGATCTGTAGTTGTAACACATGATACCTGGGTTGAAGAACATTTCAGTTTTACTTGTCCAGTGTCCACCATCTTTTTCAGGAGGTCTTTGAAGACAAAACACTCTTGAATGTGATGGCCCAACATCTAATGAAACAGGCAGTAGTTTGGGAGATCTCCATCTCCTTCTTTGTTCGGCCTTTTGGGCCTTGGAAATTGAACCAGATTGTTTTCTAGAGCTAAGATGAAGTAACCAGGAACTTGATCATTCCAGAAATATTAACGTTTATTATTTAAATCCTCAAATTGATTCCCCCTTGTCTCTTTGATCATCTTGACGAGGCGGCCATTCTTGTTGACTCTCAGGAGGTGGATCCCTTCAATATGATTATGGTTATGAAGTGGAAGCAGGTACATGTGTATGTTTATGTGTAACTATTGTAGTCTCTGCTTTCCCTATTCTCCATCACGGAGATGATGGAATTACACGAGTTTTAGCCCTAGTCTCTATAAGAGATTCCTCTATCTGCCGAGCGATTGATGTATGGTCTCAAAACCCTCTGGTGTATTTCACATGGATAAATGGTGTGCTTAATTCGTCACATATATTTGCCACACAGATTGGAAACAACTCTTCTTGGGGAGTGCTAAACATAAGGAATATGTTAATCCCATCCAGTGTGTAATGAAATCTGAAACTCTTTCATTTTACCTTTTTTTACAATTGTTAAGATCTAAAATTTTCTTATTTGGTATTGTTGAGCTAAATTGAAGAAGGAATATATGAAGGAGACCTTCCCACCCAGTAATTGACTGAGATTTCAAACTTGTATACTAGAAAAAAGAAGGTCCTTATAATGACTGCACAAAACCCCTGAGTTTAACTGCTTCTTGTTGTTGAGGAGTTCCCATCATTGGATCAGAAAAAGAAAAAAAATGTGTTAAGTGTTGTTCTGGATCTCCCTAACCAATAAAAATTGGGAATGTGGTATTCGAAAAATTTGATCGGGGAGGAATTCCATCCACACTTTCAGGGTAATATCTCTTTTCCGATTGAACTAGAGCACGTCATCCTTCCATAGCTTTCAACCGAGATGTTAATGACTCAATGGTAGACCTTAATGCTTGAGAAACCTCTAGTTGAGCTTGTACGTGAGCAGGTTCAATAACCAGAGTTTGGACGGCTGTGGCGACTGGTACTGCCACTGATGTCAGTGTTGCCGGTTGTTATCGTGTGTGACCCATAGGATTAGACCTATGAGGGTATTCCAATAATAGGGGATATTCATGATCCATCCCAATAGCTGCAACAAATTCCCTTGATTGATTAAATTCAGCATTCTTAGAAGGAATACTACCTTGAAATAGTTCTGCATTTAACCTCCTTTACTCATTCATATCTTCTTCTTGATATATGAACCTTTCATCTAGAGAGTGATTAGCCTTCTCTAGAGGTAGGGTGGGATGTAAACTGAATTCTACCCTTTTCTTTGGCATGTTCCTTTCTCTATTATGGAAGGGTATTACCTAAATGAATTTATTGCCTCTAGGAAACACTCTGGATTCTGGTACGCACACCTCCTTCATTTGTTTCTGTCTATATAGCCTCTTGAACATGAACATCCTCATCTAATTCCTCTGAGTGAGCCTCATGTTCTGGGAGATCAGTGACTATGGAATTGATGACACTTATCAATGCATAACGTTTTGCATCCCTTCGGTCAGCATTTCTTTGATACTGACTTCTTATATATCCTATATGAGGCATTTCCATTTGTTTGGTTGATCCCTCAGGAACTTCTTGACGAACCGTAATTTGGAGGTAATTTCCAGAGAATTCGGCTCTGCGTTCTTCTTGTGGTGTCTTCCATAATCGAGAGAAGTCTGACTTCCGTTGAGGAAGAGATTGAGAATTTGAAAACGTCCCCAGTCCGGTGGACTGGGTCTTTTCCTATTTTTCCTGCTCAACTCCTCGAATCTTGTCTGTTTATCTCTAGTGTTGGATTAAAAGTGTCCCTATCCTGGTAAGATGAGGTGGCTCTTGAGCTTCTACTTTTGAAACATTCTTAAAAGCTCTCCAGATTTTGCAGATTTTAGTCTGGAAATTTTCCATATGCATCATCTGACATCCACTCAAATCACCTGGCTTAGATGAGCGTTGGATTATTTCTAACACCTCTATCACCTGATGATGTGCATGCTCTAAACGAGAAGCTTTTTCGATATTCTCAATGGCTTGATGAAAGTGTAATTTGAAAACTTGTTCTTCATATGCCTGACATTGCGAAGAACTAGTTGAGGCATGTTCTTGAGCAAGCATTTGACTACAGACAAATCCAGTTAGCTGTGGCTAGCCATGGGAAATAACATTTCATGAGAACACTTTTGGAAGGCTTTGTTGACTAGACAGCATAGTGAATTGTAATTATTCAAGAACACTCCATCCCTTGATATAAATACCATATGGGGAATTGGTAATTAACTGGTGCAACATTTTTAATGCGCCAAGGCATGTAAGCTGAAGGGATCTCTGCTGATTTTTAACATTTGGATGTCGGGAAACTAAGAGAGATGTCATGTCAATTGGGAATTTCAACCCTTCTACTACACTAAAATTATTTTTATATTCATTATAAGGTAATATTTTCTCTTTTAAGTGACAAAGAGTTTTCCATATGTTGAGATGAATATTGCGAATACAATCTGCTATCAACATTTCGAGAATAACATACTGAGAGTCAGCCAAATTCCAAAACATGACTGGTATTTCACTATTCATCAATAGTTTTCTCATATTCAGCACTTTCTCTTTTTCATTTGATGAATATTCTTCTACCAGATTGGACGAAAGCTAGTGCTTCTTGGTTTCTTCATCAGATTCAACAATATTGGTAGAGAATTCATTTGTCAAATTAGAAGATGAATGAGCCAGGGGTGGTTTGGAGAATTTCATACACCACGGGATATATTCTGATTAAAAAAGTATTTTACCTATTAACGGTAAGGCATCAGACATGACTTTCTTTGCATTTGCATGTGCCTCAAGATAAGAGGGATTTCTTGTTACTACATTGTCCATTGAGAATTTTCCATGAAATGTGAGTTACTACTGCAGAGGGGACTTTCACAGTTAAAATCATCATCATGGGGAGGACACCCATTGTGGGTTACAGCAACATATGAAACGTTTTTCTTCTTTGTCTCTTGGCCTTGCAGAGGGTTATCATGGCTCTCATCTGAAGATGATGCTTCGAGAAAGACCAAATTGACATGAAGCAAGACTTCATGAGGACGTTTCTGATAAAGAACTTTTGAAATATTGTTGTTATTTCATGAATTTGTAAATGATATAGTAGAATATTGAGTTGCAACAGATAATTTTCTAAGAGATTCAAGAACTCCAACATTGAGCAAGGTCTTATTGCAGATTGGCTCTTGATTTTTTAACTGTGCTGGATGGGTATTTTTCTTGGACTCCTTCTTACTCACTTTGGAAACCACTTCATGAAGAAAGGGGTTATTATGGGAAGGTGTATGTGCCTGCTCAAGAGAAATGGCCAGGTTAGGCTGACTATCTCCATTTAAATCGGGTGTATGTGCACGACTTGATTGTCTGTATGACATGGGGGAGTATGCCCCACAACCATCCTGGAATGGAATAGAGGTGTGTATCTACTCCGAGGTGACATGTTGATGAGTCACCCCACTGATAGGGATAGATTTATGTTTATTTACCCGTGATGTCGCTGAAATTGTTATAATATTCTAACAAGTATCTAGATTATGGGCAGGGATTTGCTTCTTCTCTTTAACCATTGTCAGAATGTGTTTTGTGACATTAGCTACCGAAACGGGAATATATGTCCATTCTGTGTTTTGAGTATGTTTTTTGTTCCTAATCCTATCCTAATTTTCCTATCAGTGAATTCTGATAGTACTCATGTGTAGGGGTAGAAAGTTATGTCTGCCTCCTATTTGTCATTGGAGCTTTCCAATTGACATCTCTGAGTGCTACCAAACAAGACTGTTGGTTAGCCTGATGAATTTTAGGTGTATGTTTCTTCTGATTTTTCTCCACTGAATATGATTGATGAAATATCTTCAATACTGGTAGACGAGACTTTTGGAAGAATTGACGAGTGTAAACAGGTGTATGTTCTTGTTTACAGGTGGTCACCACATTTGGTTGGAGGGCTTCTTTGGATGCAGTCGGACGAGCCTGCGGACCATATGATGATTTATAAATAGGTGTATGTGTCTGCCTATAGTACTCTTCCGTAATTTCCCAGTGGGATAGGTGTGTTACTTCCAGATGAGTCTTTTTGGTTGTGAAATTAGGACGGATGGTTTTATATGCCCGCTTGTTGTTTTCCATTAAGTTAGGATAATAGACTTCTCTAGAGAGATAAGAGGTAAGAACCTGCTCTATGTTGGCCGAATTTCACCTCTGAAAATTTTTCTTGCATGCTCGAGTCTGAGGAACCTGATCCGAATACCTAGAGGTGATACCCACATCATGTTGAGGGTGCACTACTGCATGAGTTTGGCGGAGATTGTTGGTGGGAGTCATCAGTAAGGACTCCTTCCTTCTTGAACAAAGGACTTTATTTTCCTATCAATTCACCTCCCTATAATATAGGATGTACTGGTGGTTGCATTCTTGGGATAAAGACCCGAAATAGTTGGAGACGGTGGTTGGAACTGAAGGACCCCGGGACACCCTGAGAGGGGAGGGGTGAATCAGGGTGACCACTTTTTCTTTTAATGTGATGGATCTTGTTCCCACGTTGGTAGGAACTTGTTGAACCTGTATGAAGATTATGATCAGAAAGAAAACATTCACAAGCACAGAGAAGACATAGCCATTTTTACTTGGTTCACCACTAAGGGATACGTCCAAGGAGCATACGCCGACAGGTTGTCGGTCGTACCAAAATCCACTATGCTTCACTAGCTGTAGATTACAAAAGTCCGGGTACAGTCGATCTGTCCCAGGCTCACTGCCTTTACAAAGGTTCAGGGATAGCTCACTACTTCCCTCGGGTCACTCCCGTTGACTCCCCCTGCCTCACTGCCGTTGGTGAAGTCCCACTCAGTTTATAGACGTGAGGGTCTCTCCTTCATTTGCATAAGAGTGCATCCTTTGTTGTATGTAGATGCTCTATTGAAGTCCGATTCTCACCAGAAGAATAATATCACTTTTCCTCGAATGTACCGAGTAGTCTCTCGGCTTTCGTGCAGCTCTAAACACGCCGGTGGGCTTCAGCAAAACCAGGCGCGCTTCTCCAAGACAGTCGCGCAAGTCCCACTACGGCGCGCAAGTCCAAACTGGCGCGCAAGTGTCATCAACACACATGCGCGACTCTTCCTTCCCCAACTACAAACTTGCGCGGTCCACTTCCTTTCTCTTCTAAACCACCTTGGGCACACAGCCAAAAACCGGCGCGCAAGCTCTACTTGCACGACAAAACAACCACCTGCGCGACTCAACCACCTACGCGACGAGAGCTTGAAAAATCTCTCGGCCTTGAACTTCGTTAGAAATGAGGAGGGGTGGTCCAGTATTTATAGGCAAACTGGACCCCCTGCGCGGCGGCGCGCAAGTCCCTCGACGGCGCGCAAGTCTTGTCTTCAATAAACTCTGTCGCGCAACTCACTTGCGCGACCCAACCAACACTTGCGCGACCTTCTTTCCTTAGCCAAATTTTGATGTTCTGATCCTCAAAAACATATGGCGCGCAAGTCTTTTATGCTCCAAGAGCACGGCGCGCAAGTACCTTTTCCAAAAACACTTTACTTTATTGGCTGATTTTTAGGCCCAAAAATTTGGCAAACACTGGGAAACAGCGCCACCTTCACTACTGTTTTCTGCTTGAACGGTATGATCGCTTTGTTGGTACACACCCTGAACTTCCACTGAGGATTGACAACAAACACAAACCATACACCAAATCATGCTTTGAAGAACCTGGTTCCAACAATCTCCCCCTTTGGGTTTGTTGGCAATCAGAATAAATTCAATAGATCTCCAACCATGAGAAAATCCAAAACGCAAGAATCAACTCAGCCAACACTCTAAGTCTACGTGAGAAATGCTCGGTGTAGAAAACAAGAGAGAAAGCTTGAATTGGGTCTTAGTGTTTTGAAATTCTCCATGACGCCCGATGTTATCCTTATTAAAATTCTCATCACAATCTTACACTTCTCAGAACAGAAGAATTTCTTGCCTTGAATTTATTCCTTTCTCCCCCATTGACAATAAAACCAAAGACCGAAAAGTTTTTCCAACGTTCAGCTCAAGCCATACTCCCCCTGGATAGTATCTCCCCCATAAACCTGCATCACAGCCATAAGCAGATAAAAACAGTTAAAACAAACGGGGAGAGGGGACTTCCGAAGCCTCCTTATGCAGTAGGAGGTGGTTGAACACCGAGGTTCGACCGATGCTTCTCAAACACAGCCGTGGACAATGGCTTGGTTAGGATATCAGCCACTTGCTCATTAGTTCCAACATGATCCATTTTAATCACGCCTTGTTCAACCTTTTCTTTGATAAAATGATACCGTATTTCAATATGTTTTGTACGAGAATGTTGAACCGGATTCTTCGTAAGATCAATTGCACTTTTGTTATCACAATAAATCACCATTGGTTGCTGCACCTTATCACCAATATCTTTTAGCTGCTGCTTCATCCAAAGAAGTTGAGTGCATGCTTTTGTGGCGGAGATATATTCAGCTTCAACAGTACTAAGAGAAGTACTTTCTTATTTCTTGCTCAACCAGCCAACACATTTCTGCCCAATATAGAAAGCTCCACCACTAGTGGACTTTCTATCTACGACATCACCAGCCCAGTCAGCATCAGAAAATGCTGATAATTCACTGTCCCTACCTGCAGCAAAAAATAACCCGAAGTTATGTGTACCTTGAATGTACCTCATGATTCTTTTTACTGCTTCCATATGTTCCTCCTTTGGATTACTCTGAATGCGGGCCGCAAGGCATGTTGCAAAGACAATATCTGGCCTTGTCGCTGTCAGGTACAGTAGGCTTCCAATGATCCTCCTGTTCATGGTGGGATCAACAAAGTTCCCATCCTCATGCTTTCCAAGTTTAGTTCCAACCGCAGTCGGAGTTGACATTGGTTTGGAGTCTTGCATATTGAACTTCTTCAGCAGCTCTCTTGCATATTTTTCCTGAGAAATGAATGTGTATTCCTTCTTTTGAATCACTTTCAGCCCCAAGAAATATGTGAGCTCCCCAATCATAGACATTTCAAATTCTGATTTCATGTGGTTGGAAAATTCATCCACTGATTTCTTTCTACTGCCACCAAATATGATATCATCAACGTAGACAAGAACCATGAATTGATCTTTTGGAGAATTCTTCACATAGAGATTGTGATCAACTCCCCCTCTTTTGAATTCCAACTTCTTGAGATATGAATCAAGCCATGAGTACCATGCTTGTGGTGCCTGCTTCAAACCATATAGAGCTTTCTTTAGTTTGCAGACCTTTGTTTCATCGGTACCCAAGACAAACCCCACCGGTTGTTCAATGTAGACTTCTTCTTCGAGTACACCATTCAAGAATGCTGTCTTAACATCTATTTGATATACTTTATATCCTCTTTGGAGTGCCATGGCAAGGAAAAACCTGATTGATTCCAGTCTAGCAACTAGAGCAAAGGTTTCTTCAACATCAATACCTTCAATCAGGGAGTATCCTTTACATACCAGTCGTGCCTTGTTTCTGATAACACTTCCATGCTCATCAAACTTATTTTTGAAGATCCATTTGGTACCAATCACATTTTGACCTTCGGGTCTCTGGACAAGATCCCATGTCTGATTCTTATCAATCTGATTTAATTCATCATTCATGGCTTTCACCCAAGATTCATCTTTTGCATCTTCTTCGAATGAGGATGGATCTACAACTGATAGAAATGCAGATTGCATGGTATTCCTCGTCCTTCTGGTTTGAGTGGGTGCAGTCCTATCCCTAATTATGTTGGATGGATCAATCTCAGCTCTTCGATTTCTCCTGTGAGGTTTAGTAGTATTCTCTTCAGCCATAGTTTCTTCTTCAGATTATTCTTCTGAGTCAACATCATTATGTGATTGATGAGTGTTTTGAACAGCTTCCTCTATTTCTGCATTTGTAGTTTCTTCATGTCCACATTCTTCATGACTTTCTATCACATCATCATAGGACGTCCGTGAAGCATTTGTGGTTTTCTCTTCAATTATCTTAACATCATTGCTTTCCACAATCCTTCCCAAATGATTGTTGAAACATTTGTAGGCTTTGCTGTTCATTGAGTAACCGAGGAAGATTCCTTCATCTGCGTTGTCACCATATTTCCCCTGATTTCCTTCTTTGTTCCTGATGAAGAACTTACTTCCAAAGACACGAAAGTATTTTAGAGAAGGCTTCCGTCCATGCCACAATTCATATGGTGTCTTCGTCTCACCCATATAAAGTCCTGTTCGATTCTGAATGTACAGTGCAGCTTGAACAGCCTCTTTCCAGTAATGTCGTGGAATACGACTCTCAATCAGTATAGTTCGTGCCATGTTGTTCACCTGTCGATTCCTTCGTTCAACAACTCCATTTTGTTGTGGAGTTCTCACAGCAGCTACCTCATGTTGTATCCCATGTTTCTCCAGATAATTTTCAAATTCAATGGACGTGTATTCTCCTCCATTGTCAGATCGCAACACTTTGATTGTTCGTCCAGTATAATTCTCGACGATTCGCCGATATGTTTTCATGCAGTCAAGGACCTGTCGTTTCCGGTGAATGACCATCACAAATTCCATTCGACTGTAATCATCTATAAAAAGGACAAAGTACCTTTCTCCATGAGTTCCGGCAACATTTATTGGACCACAAACATCTGTATGAATCAGATCAAGAAGGTGAGATGCCTTTTTCTTCTTTGGCCGATATGAACTGCAGACCATATTCCCACGAATACAAGCATCACAGGATTTTTCACGCTCACGCATCAGGTTGGGGATGTCCATGACAATTCTCAATTTTGATATTTTCTCCATGTCTTGTTGATTGATGTGTCCCAATCTCCGATGCCACAAATTGTTTTCTTCTTCAACAGTCATGTAACATACATTTTCTTCACTATCAACCTGATACAAGTTGCCTTCTGTTCTGCATCCTTTCATAAGTGAATTGCCGGTTTTTCCCTTGATGGTGCAGCCTTTCTGATTAAAAGTAACTATAAGTCCTGAGTCACAGAGTTGACTCACGCTAAGGAGATTATGGCGTAGTCCATCTACGTAAAGGACTTCAGTCTTCTTTAGTTCTCCATTAGCTAATTGGGTAATTCCACTCCCTTTGATTTTCAGAGCCCCATCATTACCAAATCTTACTGTACCATCAACATTCTTTATGATATTCTTTAGTAGGCCGGCATTACCCGTCATATGAGATGAACAACCACTATCTAGAATCCAGGTACTGTTGTTCTTTGTAGCTTTGATGGCTACCTCTGCAAGGTTCGATTTCTCAATCTTCTTCCTTTCCTTCCATGAGACATTAGATTGAGTATATAGGACTGATGGCCTTTCAACTATCTCTTCTTCATACCCAGGTTCTTCATAGTCAAAGTCTTCTGTGAGAGGTGAGAACCTGTTTAAAAGAGCAACACTGTCTTGCTGACGAGACTTGACTTGTCTTGAACTTCGGTATGAGGTGTCTATGTCTCTTCTCTGCCTGAAATTAACGGCCTTATGACCAAAGTTAGAACAACAAAAATAATATCCATAGAAATTATTTCTTCTATGAGAATTAGGATATGAGATTGTTCTCCTTTGTTGAGCATCTATATCTTCTCCATTCAGATAGCTTCTTGCCTCTTCATAATAAGACATGGTATGGCCCAGATAGCCACAGAACTGACACTTCATGAGAGGAAATGTCTTCTCACTTGAATTTCTCCTTATAGCTTCTTCCTTGGGAGAATAGTAAGACTGTCTTCCATTTTTGAAAGTTTGAGGATAATTTTCAGGTATCCTTTTAGTTTGGATTGAGGGTTCCTTTTTCAGCACTCTAGGTAACATTTCATCATGTTCAAATTTCATCTTGTCTTTATTTTGGATCATTTCACTTCCAGCAGTTGATGACTCAGCCTCACAGCCAATTCCACTCTTTCCCATGCAAGCAGGTCTTTGATCACTCAAGACTTTTCCAACCCCATCTGAACCACACTTGGCTCTTGCAAGTAATTCTGCATCTGAGAATCTTCCGAACTGTATTTTCTTCCTCGATTCTTTTGGAACTGATTCTGTCTCCATTTTACTCCTTAGAGTAACTACTTCCTCCTCAAGACCCTCAACAGTCTTGGATTTTTCATCCAGTCTGGATGTGAGGTCATTGATGACCGTTGCCTGCTCTTCAATTCTCAGTTTCAAATCAACTGCATCATCATTGCTTTCAATTATTTTAGATTGTACCTTCACAAATTCTTCCAGTCGTTCAATTTCATCTTCAAGTTGATCAACATATTCAGTTGATTCTTCTACAACTGATTTCCACTTATTGCAGCTCTTACATTTAATCTTAAGCTTACTAACTGCATCCTTAAGTTGCACCTCAGGATCTACACAAGTTCTCAATTGTTTTTCACCATCAGTATCTTCTGACTTTTCAACAGTGGCCATCATAGAAGCATGGTTCCCAGTTTTGAATTCTGGTTCTTCTTCATCACAAAATTCATTGTCATCTTCTTCCTCTTCACAGACAAAACTCTTCCTTTGCATTTTCTTACCAGATTTGAAGTCTCCCTTTTTGAAGAACCTTCTTTGATGCTTCTTGATGTTTTCATCTTCACTGTCATAATCTTTGATATTCTTCAAGCACTGAGAGGCAATATTCCCAACTTTTCCACAACAGAAACATGCGAGAGGTAACTTCCCTTTGAATTTCCCTTTCCCCTTCTGGAACTTCATTGCAATGAGAGAAATAATTTCTTTCTCTTCGTCATCATCACCGCTACTATCATTTGAGATTTTCAATTTATCCATGGCCTTGAATGCCATTTCCTTGCTCACCCGAGTCGTAGCATCTTCTGGTTTGACTCTCATTTCATATGCTACCAAACTGCTCAGTAAGTCATCTAGAGAAAGTTTGGAAAGATCTATTTCCTCAAGAGCTGACACCTTCGCATTATACAGAGGTGGAAGTCTTCTTAATATTTTCTTTACAATATCAATGTCTTTGATTTCTTCGCCTAGACCCCGAATTGCTCCAACCACTTCAGTAATTCGATTGAAGAAAGAGTCTGCATTCTCGTCTGGATGCATCTTCAGATCATCAAACTGATTGTGTAGCACTTGTAGTTTTGCCTCCTTCACTTTTCTATCACCTTCATAAATATTCTCAAGTTTATCCCACATATATTTTGCTGAGGTGCAATTCATCACCTTCAGGTAAATCTGATCAGAAAGGGCTGCAGTGAGAGCATTCTGTGCTTTAGCTTCTGCGTCAAGAAGTTTCCTGTCTGTTTCAGTCATAGACAGACCTGTTGGATCAGTGACATGTATTCCTTGCACAGTAGAAAAAAGAACTTCCATTCCAAGAGATCATAGATGATATCTCATTCTGTTCTTCCAGATCTGGAAATTGCTTCCATCGAAGTGAGGGACTCCCCTGACATTGATCACGTTTTACATGACGAAGAAGCTCAGATTCAATGCCAGCAACCATTACCCTTTGATACCACTTGAAGGACCCTGGGAAACCCTGAGAGGGGAGGGGTGAATCAGGGTGACCACTTTTTCTTTTAATGTGATGGATCTTGTTCCCACGTTGGTAGGAACTTGTTGAACCTGTATGAAGATTATGATCAGAATGAAAACATTCACAAGCACAGAGAAGACACAACCATTTTTACTTGGTTCACCACTAAGGGCTACGTCCAAGGAGCATACGCCGACAGGTTGTCAGTCGTACCAAAATCCACTATTCTTCACTAGCTGTAGATTACAAAAGTTCGGGTACAGTCGCTCTGTCCCAGGCTCACTGCCTTTACAAAGGTTCAGGGATAGCTCACTACTTCCCTCGGGTCACTCCCGTTGACTCCCCCTGGCTCACAGCCGTTGGTGAAGTCCCACTCAGTTTATAGACGTGAGGGTCTCTCCTTCATTTGCATAAGAGTGCATCCTTTGTTTTATGTAGATGCTCTATTGAAGTCCGATTCTCACCAGAAGAATAATAACACTTTTCCTCGAATGTACCGAGTAGTCTCTCGGCTTTCGTGCAGCTCTAAACACGCCGGTGGGCTTCAGCAAAACCAGGCGCGCTTCTCCAAGACAGTCGCGCAAGTCCCACTACGGCGTGCAAGTCCAAACTGGTGCGCAAGTGTCATCAACACACATGCGCGACTCTTCCTTCCCCAACTACAAACTTGCGCGGTCCACTTCCTTTCTCTTCTAAACCACCTTGGGCACACAGCCAAAAACCGGCGCGCAAGCTCTACTTGCGCGACAAAACAATCACCTGCGCGACTCAACCACCTGCGCGGCGAGAGCTTGAACAATCTCTTGGCCTTGAACTTTGTTAGAAATGCGGAGGGGTGGTCCAGTATTTATAGGAAAACTGGACCCCCTGCGTGGCAGCGCGCAAGTCCCTCGACGACGCGCAAGTCTTGTCTTCAATAAACTCTGTCGCGCAACTCACTTGCGTGACCCAAACAACACTTGCGCGACCTTCTTTCCTTATCCAAATTTTTATGTTCTGATCCTCAAAAACATATGGCGCGCAAGTCTTTTATGCTCCAAGAGCACGGCGCGCAAGTACCTTTTCCAAAAACACTTTACTTTATTGGCTGATTTTTTGGCCCAAAAATTTGGCAAACACTGGGAAACAGCGCCACCTTCACTACTGTTTTCTGCTTGAATGGTATGATCGCTTTGTTGGTACACACCCTGAACTTCCATTGAGGATTGACAACAAACACAAACCATACAACAAATCATGCTTTGAAGAACCTGGTTCCAACAATCTCCCCATTTGGGTTTGTTGGCAATCAGAATAAATTCAATAGATCTCCAACCATGAGCAAATCCAAAACGCAAGAATCAACTCAGCCAACACTCTAAGTCTACATGAGCAATGCTCGGTGTAGAAAACAAGGGAGAAAGCTTGAATTGGGTCTTAGTGTTTTGAAATTCTCCATGACGCCCGATGTTATCCTTATTAAAATTCTCATCACAATCTTACACTTCTCAGAACAGAAGAATTTCTTGCCTTGAATTTATTCCTTTCTCCCCCATTGACAATAAAACCAAAGACCAAAAAGTTTGTCCAACGTTCAGCTCAAGACATACTCCCCCTGGATAGTATCTCCCCCATAAACCTGCATCACAGCCATAAGCAGATAAAAACAGTTAAAACAAACGGGGAGAGGGGACTTCCGGAGCCTCCTTATGCAGTAGGAGGTGGTCGAACACCGAGGTTCGACCGATGCTTCTCGAACACAGCTGCGGACAATGGCTTGGTTAGGATATCATCCACTTGCTCATTAGTTCCAACATGATCCATTTTAATCACGCCTTGTTCAACCTTTTCTTTGATAAAATGATACCGTATTTCAATATGTTTTGTACAAGAATGTTGAACCGGATTCTTCGTAAGATCAATTGCACTTTTGTTATCACAATAAATCACCATTGGTTGCTGCACCTTATCACCAATATCTGTTAGATGCTGCTTCATCCAAGGAAGTTGAGTGCATGCTTTTGTGGCGGAGATATATTCAGCTTCAGCAGTACTAAGAGAAGTACTTTCTTGTTTCTTGCTCAACCAGCCAACACATTTCTGCCCAATATAGAAAGCTCCACCACTAGTGGACTTTCTATCTACGACATCACCAGCCCAGTCAGCATCAGAAAATGCTGATAATTCACTGTCCCTGTCTGCAGCAAAAAATAACCCGAAGTTATGTGTACCTTGAATGTACCACATGATTCTTTTTACTGCTGCCATATGTTCCTCCTTTGGATTACTCTGAAAGCGGGTCGCAAGGCATGTTGCAAAGACAATATCTTTCCTTGTCACTGTCAGGTACAGTAGGCTTCCAATGATCCTCCTGTACATGGTGGGATCAACAGAGTTCCCATCCTCATGCTTTCCAAGTTTACTTCCAACCACAATCGGAGTTGACATTGGTTTGGAGTCTTGCATATTGAACTTCTTCAGCAGCTCTCTTGCATATTTTTTCTGAGAAATGAATGTGTATTCCTTCTTTTGAATCACTTGCAGCCCCAAAAAATATGTGAGCTCCCCAATCATAGACATTTCAAATTCTGATTTCATGTGGTTGGCAAATTCATCCACTGATTTCTTTCTACTGCCACCAAATATGATATCATCAACGTAGACAAGAACCATGAATTGATCTTTTGGAGAATTCTTCACATAGAGATTGTGATCAACTCCTCCTCTTTTGAATTCCAACTTCTTGAGATATGAATCTAGCCGTGAGTACCATGCCCGTGGTGCCTACTTCAAACCATATAGAGCTTTCTTTAGTTTGCAGACCTTTGTTTCATCGGTACCCAAGACAAACCCCACCGGTTGTTCAATGTAGACTTCTTCTTCGAGTACACCATTCAAGAATGCTGTCTTAACATCTATTTGATATACTTTATATCCTCTTTGGAGTGTCATGTAAAGGAAAAGCCTGATTGATTCCAGTCTAGCAACTGGAGCAAAGGTTTCTTCAACATCAATACCTTCAATCTGGGAGTATCCTTTACATACCAGTCGTGCCTTGTTTCTGATAACACTTCCATGCTCATCAAACTTATTTTTGAAGATCCATTTGGTACCAATCACATTGTGACCTTCGGGTCTCTGGGCAAGATCCCATGTCTGATTCTTATCAATCTGATCTAATTCATCATTCATGGCTTTCACCCAAGTTTCATCTTTTGCAGCTTCTTCGAATGAGGATGGCTCTACAACTGATAGAAATGCAGATTGCGTGGTATTCCTCATCCTTCTGGTTTGAGTGGGTGCACTCCTATCCACAATTATGTTGGATGGATCAATCTCAACTCTTCGATTTCTCCTGCGAGGTTCAGTAGTATTCTCTTCAGCCATAGTTTCTTCTTCAGATTCTTCTTTTGAGTCAACATCATTATTTGATTGAGGAGTGTTTTGAACAGCTTCCTCTATTTCTTCATTTGTAGTTTCTTCATGTCCACATTCTTCATGACTTTCTATCACATCAGCATATGAAGTCCGTGAAGAATTTGTGGTTTTCTCTTCAATTATCTTAACATCATTGCTTTCCACAATCCTTCCCAAACGATTGTTGAAACATTTGTAGGCTTTGCTGTTCATTGAGTAACCGAGGAAGATTCATTCATCTGCGTTGTCACCATATTTCCCCTGATTT
This sequence comes from Viscum album, assembly GCA_963277665.1. NCBI lineage: Eukaryota > Viridiplantae > Streptophyta > Magnoliopsida > Santalales > Viscaceae > Viscum > Viscum album. The sequence continues at coordinate 2,208,227 of OY728127.1, forward strand.
CCTTCTTTGTTCCTGATGAAGAACTTACTTCCAAAGACACAAAAGTATTTTAGAGAAGGCTTCTGTCCATGCCACAATTCATATGGTGTCTTCGTCTCACCCATATAAAGTCTTGTTCGATTCTGAATGTACACTGCAGCTTGAACAGCCTCTTTCCAGTAATGTCGTGGAATATGACTCTCAATCAGCATAGTTCGTGCCATGTTGTTCACCTGTCGATTCCTTCGTTCAACAACTCCATTTTGTTGTGGAGTTCTCACAGCAGCTACCTCATGTTGTATCCCATGTTTCTCCAGATAATTTTCAAATTCAATGGACGTGTATTCTCCTCCATTGTCAGATCTCAACACTTTGATTGTTCGTCCAGTATCATTCTCGGCGATTCGCCGATATGTTTTCATGCAGTCAAGGACCTGTCGTTTCCGGTGAATGACCATCACACATGCCATTCGACTGTAATCATCTATAAAAGGACAAAGTACCTTTCTCCATGAGTTCCGGCAACATTTATTGGACCACAAACATCTATATGAATCAGATCAAGAAGGTGAGATGCCTTTTTCTTCTTTGGCCGATATGAACTGCAGACCAGCTTCCCACGAATACAAGCATCACAGGATTTTTCACGCTCACGCTTCAGGTTGGGGATGTCCATGACAATTCTCAATTTTTATATTTTCTCCATGTCTTGTTGATTGATGTGTCCCAATCTCCGATGCCACAAATTGTTTTCTTCTTCAACAGTCATGTAACATACATTTTCTTCACTATCAACCTGATACAAGTTGCCTTCTGTTCTGCATCCTTTCATAATTGAATTGCCGGTTTTTCCCTTGATGGTGCAGCCTTTCTGATTAAAAGTAACTATAAGTCCTGAGTCACAGAGTTGACTCACGCTAAGGAGATTATGGCGTAGGCCATCTACGTAAAGGACTTCAGTCTTCTTTAGTTCTCCATTAGCTAATTGGGTACTTCCACTCCCTTTGATTTTCAGAGCCCCATCATTACCAAAGCTTACTGTACCATCAACATTCTTTATGATATTCGTTAGTAGGCCGGCATTACCCGTCATATGAGATGAACAACCGCTATCCAGAATCCAGGTACTGTTGTTCTTTGTAGCTTTGAGGGCTACCTCTGCAAGGTTCGATTTCTCAATCTTCTTCCTTTCCTTCCATGAGACATTAGATTGAGTATATAGGACTGATGGCCTTTCAACTATCTCTTCCGCATACCCAGGTTCTTCATAGTCAAAGTATTCTGTGAGAGGTGAGAACCTGTTTAAAAGAGCAACACTGTCTTGCTGACGAGACTTGACTTGTCTTGAACTTCGGTATGAGGTGTCTATGTCTCTTCTCTGCCTGCAATTAACAGCCTTATGACGAAAGTTAGAACAACAAAAACAATATCCATAGAAATTATTTCTTCTATGAGAATTAGGATATGAGATTGTTCTCCTTTGTTGAGCATCTATATCTTCTCCATTCAGATAGCTTCTTGCCTCTTCACAATAAGACATGGTATGGCCCAGATAGCCACAGAACTGACACTTCATGAGAGGAAATGTCTTCTCACTTGAATTTCTCCTTATAGCTTCTTCCTTGGGAGAATAGTAAGACTGTCTGCCATTTTTGAAAGTTTGAGGATAATTTTCAGGTCTCCTTTTAGTTTGGATTGAGGGTTCCTTTTTCAGCACTCTAGGTAACATTTCATCATGTTCAACTTTCATCTTGTCTTTCTTTTGGATCTTTTCACTTCCAGCAGTTGATGACTCAGCCTCACAGCCAATTCCACTCTTTCCCATGTAAGCAGGTCTTTGATCACTCAAGACTTTTCCAACCCCATCTGAACCACACTTGGCTCTTGCAAGTAATTCTGTATCTGAGAATCTTCCGAACTGTATTTTCTTCCTCGATTCTTTTGGAACTGATTCTGTCTCCATTTTACTCCTTAGAGTAACTACTTCCTCCTCAAGACCCTCAACAGTCTTGGATTTTTCATCCAGTATGGATGTGAGGTCATTGATGACCTTTGCCTGCTCTTCAATTCTCAGTTTCAGATCAACTGCATCATCATTACTTTCAATTATTTTAGACAGTACCTTCACAAATTCTTACAGTCGTTCAATTTCAACTTCAAGTTGATCAACATATTCAGTTGATTCTTCTACAATTGATTTCCACTTATTGCAGCTCTTACATTTAATATTAAGCTTACAAACCGCATCCTTAAGTTTCACCTCAGGATCTACACAAGTTCTCAGTTGTTTTACACCATCAGTATCTTCTGACTTTTCAACAGTGGCCATCATAGAAGCATGGTTCCCAGTTTTGAATTCTGGTTCTTCTTCATCACAAGAATTCATTGTCATCTTCTTCCTCTTCACAGACAAAACTCTTCCTTTGCATTTTCTTACCAGATTTGAAGTCTCCCTTTTTGAATAACCTTATTTGAGGATTCTTGAAGTTTTCATCTTCACTTTCATCATCATTGATATTCTTCAAGCACTGAGAGGAAATATGTCCAACTTTTCCACAACGGAAACATGCGAGAGGTAACTTCCCTTTGAATTTCCCTTTCCCCTTCTGGAACTTCTTTGCAATGAGAGAAAGAATTTCTTTCTCTTCGTCATCATCACCGCTACTATCATTTGAGATTTTCAATTTATCCATGGCCTTGAATGCCATTTCCTTGCTCACCCGAGTCGTAGCATCTTCTGGTTTGACTCTCATTTCATATGCTACCAAACTGCTCAGTAAGTCATCTAGAGAAAGTTTGGAAAGATCTCTTTCCTCAAGAGCTGACACCTTCGCATTATACAGAGGTGGAAGTCTTCTTAATATTTTCTTTACAATATCAATGTCTTTGATTTCTTCGCCTAGACCCCGAATTGCTCCAACCACTTCAGTAATTCGATTGAAGAAAGAGTCTGCATTCTCGTCTGGATGCATCTTCAGATCATCAAACCGATTGTGTAGAACTTGTAGTTTCGCCTCCTTCACTTTGCTATCACCTTCATAAATATTCTCAAGTTTATCCCACATAGATTTTGCTGAGGTGCAATTCATCACCTTCAAGTAAATCTGATCAGAAAGGGCTGCAGTGAGAGAATTATGTGCTTTAGCTTCTACATCAAGAAGTTTCCTGTCTGTTTCAGTCATAGCCAGACCTGTTGGATCAGTGACATGTATTCCTTGCACAGTAGAAAAAAGAACTTCCATTCCAAGAGATCTTAGATGAGATCTCATTCTGTTCTTCCAGATCTGGAAATTGCTTCCATCAAAGTGAGGGACTCCCCTGACATTGATCGCGTTTTCCATGACGAAGAAGCTCAGATTCAACGCCAGCAACCTTTACCCTTTGATACCACTTGACGGACCCCAGGACACCCTGAGAGGGGAGGGGTGAATCAGGGTGACCACTTTTTCTTTTAATGTGATGGATCTTGTTCCCAAGTTGGTAGGAACTTGTAGAACCTATATGAAGATTATGATCAGAAAGAAAACATTCACAATCACAGAGAAGACACAGCCATTTTTACTTGGTTCACCACTAAGGGCTACGTCCAAGGAGCATACGCCGACAGATTGTCGGTTGTACCAAAATCCACTATGCTTCACTAGCTGTAGATTACAAAATTTCGGGTACAGTCACTCTGTCCCAGGCTCACTGCCTTTACAAAGGTTCAGGGATAGCTCAATACTTCCCTCGGGTCACTCCCGTTGACTCCCCCTGGCTCACTACCGTTGGTGAAGTCCCACTCAGTTTATAGACGTGAGGGTCTCTTCTTCATTTGCATAAGAGTGCATCCTTTGTTTTATGTAGATGCTCTATTGAAGTCCGATTCTCACCAGAAGAAGAATATCACTTTTCCTCGAATGTACCGAGTAGTCTCTCGGCTTTCGTGCAGCTCCAAACACGCCGGTGGGCTTCAGCAAAACCAGGCGCGCTTCTCCAAGACAGTCGCGCAAGTCCCACTACGGCGCGCTAGTCCAAACTGGCGCGCAAGTGTCATCAACACACATGCGCGACTCTTCCTTCCCCAACTACAAACTTGCGCGGTCCACTTCCTTTCTCTTCTAAACCACCTTGGGCACACATCCAAAAACTGGCGCGCAAGCTCTACTTGCGCGACAAAACAACCACCTGCGCGACTCAACCACCTGCGCGACGAGAGCTCGAACAATCTCTCGGCCTTGAACTTCGTTAGAAATGCGGAGGGGTGGTCCAGTATTTATAGGCAAACTGGACCCCCTGCGCGGCGGCGCGCAAGTCCCTCGACGGCGCGCAAGTCTTTTCTTCAATAAACTCTGTCGCGCAACTCACTTGCGCGACCCAACCAACACTTGCGCGACCTTCTTTTCTTAGCCAAATTTTGATGTTCTGATCCTCAAAAACATATGGCGCACAAGTCTTTTATCCTCCAAGAGCACGGCGCGCAAGTACCTTTGCCAAAAACACTTTACTTTATTGGCTGATTTTTAGGCCCAAAAATTTGGCAAACACTGGGAAACAGCGCCACCTTCACTACTATTTTCTGCTTGAACGGTATGATCGCTTTGTTGGTACACACCCTGAACTTCCACTGAGGATTGACAACAAACACAAAACATACACCAAATCATGCTTTGAAGAACCTGGTTCCAACAGGAACCACATACTTCATGACCACTAGTTGTCGCTGTCCGAACAACCAAGGTGAGTTCTTAACTTGGAGGGCTTGTCGAGCGGCCTCTAGAGTCGGGATGGTAGTGCGTTGACGGTATTCCCTTACCAATGCATTTGAGAACTAGCATTTAAGATTCTGATTAGGTGATGTCTTCCATAGAGCATACGAGGATCCTTTAGGAGTAGCGGCCAAGGAATTCATAGGTGTGAACCTTAAAGAATCCATTTTGTGTTGTAGAGAGATCGTGGAAAAGAGTTCATGTTTGATATAGCAAACATAATCAATATAAATTTTTCCAGACTACATCTTTTGGATGAGCACATATTTTATTGATTCCTTTTTTTTCCCATCTTATTGAGTTTAATATGGTCCTAAAAAATAAGTAAAACATCATTTAACTTTGATAAGGATTCACGTCGGGTTCATCGTTTTTTTATCGTCTGGAAATGAGGATGACCTTATTTGTTTAAGCTTCAAACTTTCCAATCTGTTTCTAATGGGTTTATTCATAGAACCAAAAACACCCAATGATTCTATATACATTTGGACCAACATTACAAAGGTAGGTTCTCATTAGTTGTGGACCGATGGGGCTTAATAATTTTCATTGGTTGAGAGGATGGGAGGTCAGGCTCATCACACTTTTTTGGGGGGAATTATTGCCTACTCCATGACTCTCTTATAGATTTATGTTATCTTCATGAATAATTATTAATTCACCAAGCCTGAAAATGATTTTTCCATTCGATTTGGAAATCGATGATTGATATTTATGAAATTTAGAGAATCTTGTATATGTATTTGAGGTTCGTCATCGATAGAGAGTGATCCATATGTATTATAGATTCTTAGTCAATAGAATACTTCAATAAATTATATAGAAATATCTGGGTCAATATGATGACCTTACTGGTTTTAAATCCACTCAGTGGGGCCCTTGAATTTTATTGTCATTCAGAAAGACGGGGATTATTTCGTATTTGGGATCATACCTGCAGATGGGCTACCTATATATCCTTGTTAAAAATGAATTAGAACCCACATAGTTTGATATGAAGGATATAGTTTAATGTCATATGGGAGGGAAAATAATTAATGAAAGATGGCCTTGAACCTTAGAAAGGATTCCTATGTACTCTACTTTTAAGGAAGAGATCAAATTCCACATTGTTCGGGTGATGAAATATGGGGCTTATCAATGGTTAATGGCCCAAAAAAGATGTCGTCATTACTTTTACACTCTGAGCTCACATGACTCATGCTTGGTGTGAGAAAAAAGAGGTATCAGTAAACATGAAGATTGTTCCATGAAAGAATCTATCATAAGAAATGATGTGGGGCTTACATATGTATTACTTCCCAAGTAGATGAAGACCATGACTTACTTCAAGAATGAATCCCAAGAGCAGGGTCCATAAAGGTTGTTGTACTTTATGTAGATTTGTAGTTTTAACCTGGGGCTTACTCCTAAGGAGGATTCCAAAATTGAAGGGGACTTATAACTTGGGTATTACACCTGATAAGGAGGACCAAATTAAAGGAATTACGATTGAGGCTTATTCCTAATAAGGAGGCCCGAAACAAGGGAACTATGACTCGGGCTTACTCTTGATATGGAGGCCTAGTTTAAGGGGACATCAGGATTACTCCTGAGGAGGAATCCATATGTTAAAGGAATATATGAATGGGGCATACTCCTAAAAATTATTCCCAAGTTAAGGGGACTTGGGGCTTACTCTTGAGGAGGATTCCCTAAATCAAAAGATCTTCTCATCTTAAAGGATGAGGTTATATGGAGGAAACCTCTAACCGTAGTGACATTAATCATGTAAGTCATGATTTTTTGGGAGATTCTCTCACAGAATTCCTTTTGGATAAGGAATCAAACAAGAGAACCATGCCATAATGGATTTGAAAAGGGGTTCGAGGGCTAATATCTTGAAGAGGAGAGGTGAACGAGAGAGATGCACAAAAATGAAGTTGGCGCGCAAGTGTAGGTTGTGTAATAATTTGGAATGAAAGTCATGGTTGTGCAGGTGTACTTGAATGACATTGGTTCACCTGGGAGATGAAGAATCTATAGGGTAATACTTGGGAGAGACTCAAGTCAAGCCTTTTGTATTATCCTAAGATGTTTCCAAAAGGGTGGTGCGCAAGATTCGTCGAAAGGGTAGGGCGGCGTGCAAGTGTTTCCATTTTTAAGGAGGTCTGGACACTTAGGCACTCAATTGTTGATGAATTCTAAAAGAATAGGCATTATTCTACTGCTTCAAGTATTCCATTCTAGGTAAAAAGTTACCTTAGAAGCATTCGGAAGAGTTGACTTGAAAACTAGGGTGACTAGAGGGTGAATTTGAATTTTGAAAAATCCATCCATGAAATGGGGGCCCACATGGGCTATTTATTGGCCACCTTGAACCATGGGGGAAAATCCAAATAGGCCACACAAGTGAGCTGCGCGACCCGTAGGTGGTGCGCAAGGGACTTGTGTGGTGCGCAGGTAGATTGCACGCCTCACTTTAAATGGGCTCCTAGTCCATGTTTACGTCAATTTTTTGATGTTCTTTAATGGGTGACCCTATTTGTTCTTAAGGTATTCCCCTTTTCCATTCGTTGGACTTTATGATGGAAAGAAGCATCAAAAGTGATGCTCGTTTTACTTCCTTCCAATTGAAGGGGTTGGAGGAAGCATTTGGGATGTAGCTTTGTTTGAGCACCGCCTTCCATCTTCATAAGGAAGGACAGACCGAGAGGACCATTCAAACCCTCAAGTAAATGTTGTGTGCTTGTGTCCTCGACTTCGGTCACAACTTAGAGGATCACTTACCTTTGTAAAGTTTGCATACAACAATAGTTATCACTCCACCATTGGGATGTCACCTTTCTAGCTATAGTATGGGTGACCTTGCAGATCACCCTTATGCTGGACAGACCCAGGGGAGTCAGCACTAGTGGGACTAGAGATTGTACAGGCTACCACAGAGAAGGTTCAGATCATCTAAGAGCATATGAAGACTGCACAAAGCAGGAAGAAGTTGTATGATGACAGGAGATGGAGACCTCTGGATTTCGAGGAAGGCGACCATGTCTTTCTACAGGTCTCACCTCAATGAGGTAAATGGATATTTGTCTGAGGTGGAAAGTTATCTCTGAGATTCATCAGACCTTTTCAGGTCCTCGGCAGAGTTGGCAAGGTGGCATACTGATTAAATCTTCCACCTCAGTTGTAATAGGTGCATGACGTCTTCCACGTATTCCAGCTGAGAAGATACATGAACAACCCTTCCCACATCATTGACCATGGCGAGATGGATGTCAACTATGGGGATAACATTATGGAGGTTCCAGTAGATATTGGGGATCGATAGGATTGAGACTTTTATGGATGGTCGATATCTCTGGTGTGCATTCGCTAGCAGTACGGGAACCTCCAAGAGAGAACTTTGGAGTGGTAGGCTCAGATGTGTGCTCAGTACCCCATCTTGTTCACTTATATTGAGATTTGGATTATGGGGATTTAAAGCCTATGGTGAGGGTAATGTAAAGTCTCGGGATTTCCATGTAATTTTTTTAATAAATGGAAATTTTACGAGTCCGAGAAAATTGACGACGCATGATTCCGAGGCCCGGTTTGTCTGGAAAAAATTTCTGAATATTTTTCCGGGTACGTTTAGTAAACGTACAAGTGGGTTTTTATAACTTTTTAACTGGTGCTTGGAATTGAAATCTGAGGGCACTGTTGAACTCACAGTGCCGGTATTCGCTTTAGAGGTCTTTCACCTCGACGGAAGTTGGTCGAGTGTGGAAGATAGTTTTTAGGTTTTCTGTGGGCATAATAAAATAAAATAAATGCATGTTGTGTTTTGTTTTATCTGTTATAACCACCCATGTGGAATTTGGAGGTGGGGAACACCAAACCATAACCTACCATGAAAGGTTATGGAGTTGGGGCCCACCCGAACCTATCATCGCACGAGAGGATACGATGTGATGACCACCCGAGACTAAACCCCCCTAATAATGGTGGTAGAGGGAAACCTCTCAACTCCCCTGATTAATGAGGGAGAGTCTCTTGACCTCCCTTATCTTAATGGTTCCACCACACCCTCTTTTAATGGTGTCAACCCATCCTCTATTTTAATTGTGCCAACCTCATGAATTAATTAAGTGGAGCTAACTTAATTAGTTTACCCAATTCGAATTTTAATCGCATCAAACTATATAATATATAATCTATTATTTCGAGGGGCTACCTATTATTTTGTTGGAAAAAGGTTGGAAAAAAAGGATTAGAGCTCTTGGGAGAAAACACTCCCATGATGAACTAGTCTCTCCAACGAAGAACTAGTTTCTACAACGAAGAATGAAGAACATATTCTCCCAACGAAGAACGCTGGCAAGGACCATCTTTGACTTCTTCCTCGGAAGAACCTGGCGGAAGAAACCGATGTGGGATGTTTTTGACGACCAACCCTCCCTCCTCATTGTCGTCAAAAAAATGACACATGAGCTCGGGATTGAAAGTGTGCGGCGGACCCGACGAACGACGACACATCTATCTTTTTCCTAGCTACTCCGTCAACAAACAATGAACATAGGTAGGGATTTTATTTAAGTATGATATTATTATATTGTTTCTATTCTTCAAAAACAAATAACTCGGACCAACTTATTATCAAGTTGATCCACAGTTGTTTTTCCATGTGGGTTGGGAATATTTTGTTAATGAGGGATTATTGGGAATTGATGTTCTTAGGATTTATTCCATGCGCTTTCTATGTTTATGTTCTTGATGAACCGATTTCTAAAAGCCTAAACGCGGAGGGTGAGTGCCAAACTAACATGGCCCGACCACCCTCCACCATTATTTTTTGTGATGTTCTTCGGCATGGTGACGATGCAACGAGATGAGGAAGGTGACGAAGGAAACCTACGCCGCCCCCGCGACGCTCCGTTGCCCCAGGCCGAACCGCACCGCCCTGGCCGCGCTGCCTGTCGGCCGTGCCCCCCGCCTGCTGAACCAGCCAGAGCCATGCCACACCCCGGTCGAGCCGCGCTCCGGCCGCACCACACCCTGGCCCCCGACCACTGTGCCTCCCGCGCCCCTCGTGGTGCCTACCGTTCCCCAAACGAGACGGCCTCCGGATGCACCCCACACACCCCGCGGCTCTACCATCTGTGCACCCCGCCGAACCAGTGTGCCCCTTTCATCACGCGTCCCCGCGTGCTGAACTGAATGCCATCCTCCACACAGCCAGCGTGCCATACAGCTTCGCCGTCTACACGCCCCATAGCACCGCGGGAGAGCCGGCCTCCTAGCTCCAGGCGAGCCAGCCCATTGTGGCACCTTCCGGGCCGAGCCGCGCCCTCACGGCGCCCTCCGGGCCAACCCGCCCTCCTGCTGACTTGAAACCGGTCTGTGCCCCCATGACCTATCCGCACCCTCACGGCCCTCAGGGACCCCTCGCAGCCTGTAGGGTTGGGGCCAGCGGGTCAGGCCAAAACTAATGGGATTTCCTGCAAAACAGGTCGGGCCTCACCCAACGTGTTAGGCCAAGTCGACCCAGACTAGGATGGACTAGACGGGGTCGGGCCGGGTCGGTCCGACCAGGTCAGACTAGACCCGGGCCCACTTCGACCCTTTACTTTCTTTTAGCCATATCTTTGGCACCAGGTGTCCATTTGACAGACCGTCAGCGATGCTGGTAATCTTCGAGCATGATGGTCCCTCTGAGTATACCCCACTAGAGTTTGGTGAATAGTTGAGATATGGTCAGGTTGGATCGTGTACGAATCCAACCGGGCCTCAGGGACAAAAAGGCTAATAACTCACAGACCGGGTGGATGATTGATGTGATGTCTGTTGTGTTGAGACCCCTATGATGTGGTAGACCTTTGAGATACTTCTACGTGGGAATTCGTGAAAATTGGAGTGTCGACCAGTAGCTCGGGGAGCAAATCCTTCCAAAAATGAGCGGGCAGAGTGTGGAGACCTTGTAGCTAGCTAAGACATGATGACTACTGACCGATTGACTCGGAGTGACTCGACTAGCCCAGTGGAGAGGGCCTGGTTGGGGCGGAAGACCCCTGGTGGAGGAGTGCCTGGTTGTGGCCGTCGACCCATAGTACTCGACAGGAGGAGTACCTTTGTAGGCTATTAGGGGGTGCTCCTGGTTCTAGTGGCGGACCTACGGTGGGTAGCGCCTCTGTGTGACGCGGCATACCCATGTTACTCGACAGGAGGAGTACCGTAACAGTCCATGGTTAGTAGGAAGAATCTTGGTGTTGTGGGAGGCCCACTATACTCGATAGCAGAGTAGTTATCCAGAAGATGAGGTTTTGACAATGAGAATAAAATCCTGTCTGAGATGAGTCAGTAATTTTTGTGTTTCCCTCATAATTGAGATGAATTATTTGATAACTTTGGTATATGTATGGGCATATACCTAAGTGGGGTTATCTGTTGATTTCATACTTTGTGGTTTATCCTTGTTGGATTTTGTGAGACCTTGAGGTCTCACGGTCCCTACAATGTATCATTATACTCACCCCTGAATGGGCTATTCCCGCACCTTGTTGTGTTGGTTTCAGACGACAGACAGTTCTGACTATGGATGAGAGTAACTAGACTGGACGGTATCTGAAGGTGGAAATTACAATGAGTCAGTACAAAGAGTAGAAAGATGGGTGTGGAGTGCTTAGGAGGCTATCTGTACCTACCCTTCACGTAGGAATCCCAGAGGACGACCTAGTAGCTATTTCTCCTTTAATTAGTTGTACATTTTCTTCTAGTTCCTTGAACTTTGCAGTTGGGCTTGTATTTTCGACCCCTTTTACTTTTCAGCACTCTTTCGTTTTATAGATTACTCGTGATCTTATCTTCTGTCTGTGTTTAGAAGTTATAAAGGAAATGCCTTCCCATTTTTATTGTATTAATCGTTTGGTGCTAGTTGCCAGCACCTGTCCTATGGAAGGAAGGCTTGGGGTAGTCACGGCACGGGCCCTGGGGTATGGGTCGTGACAAATTCATTCATTAATTTTTCTATCCATACTTATTCAATTAAAAAACTCTGCAAATTTTATAGGTTGAAGAAACCAAACCAACCACTTCTAAATCCAAACCAGAACATAATTTCAAAGCTAATAAAATTCATTCTAACACCAATCCATAAAATAAATTCCCTCTGGAAACTCTGGGTGAATGTACCACTCAAGGGAAAATGATAGTTATTCAAAATCATCCCTCATAAACCATCCTCATTATCCCCCTGCATGAGAAACACCATATTCAGATAAACTAAACTCACAATTATTACAGTCCCACAAGACACTCCCCTCTCTGTAACTCCCATTCCACCACTGCCACCATCATTCTTCAAAGTCATAGTTCCATGTTCTTCCTATAAATAGGTAAACCCCAAGACACACCTCATTACTAACAATATTGGAGGCCATGTTGTACAACAACACCATTCCCAACACACCCTTAAACATTAACATGATGCAACCCATTCCTACAACCCCACCACCCAACCACTTCCCAAATTCAGTCCCACTGTAAAACAAGTTTATCCATTCCACAATCAGTCAATCTCTCAACCATAGATTCCATCACACATCACATACTTCCCCACAAACAATACCAAACTCCTAGAAATAGCATGACACATGAAGGGAAGACCCAAGGATGAACTGAACCACACACAGTAAACAACCAGACCAAAAATTAGTTGATTATTTAAATTTATCGAACAATCATACATTAATTATACTTGATAAAAATAGTTTTATCACAGATTAAGTTGATCATGGGGAATATATTTATTTAATATAATATACATGGTCAAAAAATTACATAATCATATGGTCTTTCACAATGTATCAACAAATTGTATTCCCAAGCCATACAAGTGAGTAAATAGAGACCACAAATAACCCTATTTTTCAAAATAATAAAACCCATACGATTCACAACATGGATTCAAGAATAAAAAATAAAAAAATGGTCATCACCATCAAACAACAAAACCCTTACTTATTAATTCTCAGTATCTTTGTTAAATTGGTTTCAAATGTAACAACATGAAGCTTTCAGTACACCCACCCCACATGATACACAAATAACAGAGAGATGAAGGGTTACCTACCAAGAACTACCAACAATCCACACTTTTCCCATGCATCAAAAAAGGGGGTCACACGAGTAGTAAGAAAAACTCCAGGGGAAAAAATAGAATGCTACTGTTAAAGCACACAAATACTTAAGGTATAAAGGTTCTCGAAGAATGAGGAGAAAATGGAAGGGTTTATTGGAAGAGAGAAATTGGGGATTAGAAAGGCCGGATTCTAAACCTATAGGGGAAGCTGTTTGAAATGAAATTACTGTTGGATCAGAACCTAGACCAAGTTGTTTTGGAGTAAATGTATGATTCCATTTTTTAGGAAATAAATACCATTTCAAATGGCCCAAAAACTCATAAATTTCCCTATTTAACTCATTAAACATCATAGGACAAGTCAGTGGGGGGAAACTGCAAAAACTGTGAAAAACAATAAACAACTCACAAATGGGAAAGTCACTGTCATGAGTCACCGACGCGAGTCACCAATGCCTTAATCAATTATGGATGAGTAACTGAAACTATGAAACTGACATAACTCACTAATAAAGAGTCACCGATGTGACTCATTGGTGCATGACTCACTGACGCCTGACCTATTGACTCAACGACTCTTCAACCAACCGACGCCCCGACTCACCAATACCTCGACCTACCGACACCAACCTTTCATTTACAAACCTATCGAAACCTGACCTATCGATGCCCTATGTCACCAGCATTGATCTACTGACAACAACCTATAAATTTTGAGTTATCAATGCAAATCACTAATGGAAAAACTAGAAAATTTAAAAACTCTATAAATGTGCCAATGTTTCCTCCCAGAGTACCCAAAACACTAGATTTTGACAATTTAATAGACCAACGAGATCTGTTCCATTACATCAACTTTACATATCATGTATTTTTCAATATTTTAATAATACTATTTTTATTATGAAAATTCATTTGACATTTTTTATTTTCTATTCCCTTAAATATATTAATGCTAAAAATCATGTCCTTGTCATAAAGCATACATAACATTAAATATTTGATGATTGTGGATGATATATACTCTTAAATAAAAGTAAATAAAATATTTTGGTTCAATATTTATTCAATATAATTTTTATTGATACAGTAACTACCGTTTTAATCATTTTACATTGTAATAAAAATAGAAAATTTACAATTCATTATGACCCAAAGTAAAAGGGGAATAATAAAAAAATTGAACAGATAGTTATATATATGGAATTAATTTTTAATGATTAATATTCTATAATTTACACAAGTAACCGTTAATATAAATTCATAAAATATATTGAAAATATTTTTTAGAAAAATGTGTTTTAATATCAAAAAATGTGATTATACAAGAATATTTTATAATTATTATTAAAATGAAATTAATAAGTTGATAAATAATTTAATACTAAATTTTTTTTCTTTAAGATAAATTTCAATGAATAATGATAATATTTATAGAAAATAAAATCAATTTTTTACAAATATCATTATTTTTTTGTATTCTGAGAAAAAAATAATTCATTTCATAAAAATACCACATTTCACAATTATGTAATTTTTATTATGATTTAAAAATGGTATTAATTTAACTGTATAATATTTCTAAATTATTAAGAAATTATTTTTTATTATTTTCTCTAGAAATATAATAATAACTATTTTGGATGGAAAAGTATTTTTGTAGAAAAAATTTCATTTCAATAAATTAAGTGACATTTTATAAAAAATTAATCATTATAATATTATTTATTATGAAATTTATTTATATTCTATAATTTATTTAACCATTTTCATACATTCAAATTCAACGAATACATTTTAATTTTCATAAAATAATATTGTGTGGTTTGTTTATGCAGGATGTTGTGTATATTATAGGTAATTAATATTTAAATTCATTTAAAATATATTTATATTACATTATCTTCCCCTATTAAAAAAATATAAATATTAAAACTTTAACATTTTCTTGTTAATATAAGGTTTTAAATGGAAAAATTCCATTATGAAAATACATATCATAAAAAGGGTTAATAAAACAACATATTGGAAATATTAAAATGAAAGGTATATTATCATTTGGAATAACACCTCACTAGGATTCGAAGTAGGCGAACATGAGTGGGATGTAAAAATATGGACATAAAAGGGAAAAATAATTCACATTGATAGATATAGTGTAGGATATAAAATAGTTTGTATAATGTTTACAGACCAAAAATTATTAACATATAATGGATGAATATACCATCAAATCATAAAAACTAATAGTGATAAGACAAAATTTCGGTTCCAAGATCATTTTCTATTAATTTTAGGAATTAAATTACTATCCTTAAAAAAAGAAAAAAGATAACGTTATTTGTAAATAATAATCCCATTTATTATTCAAATTCCACTATAGATTCCACTTTTTCTACAAAAAATATTTATTCAAACTAAATTTTTAATGACGGAAGCTCTATATTAGATTTTAAAAGATAAAATAATCTTTAAAATAATAACAACATATTTCCCTTGTATGCAGTTTATAACCCAATGTTATATTATTATTAAAATGTTAAATAATATTGAAAATTAATTATAATTAAAATGTGGGAAAACAACTTTAATATACAAAGTTAAAAAGTAATATCAAATGATAATTTTAGATCATTCGATCAATTCATATCATTGAAATTACAAAAATAAATCAATACTATTATTGAAATCCAAAATAATATATTACATACTATTTAACGAAAAAATTTCCATTTATATAAAGTTAAAATCAATCACTTCTAAAGTATAATTCTAAGTATATATTCTATAATAATAAATTTTCCACTATATTATAATAATTTCAATAAGTATCATTAATACCCATAAAGACAAAATATAATCAAATACTATTACAAAATATAACTCAACCTTCATTACAAAAACAAAATCCCATAACATTTTTTTCTTTTAATCTTACAATATTGGAAGAAATTATAGTGACAAAAGTTTAAAATAACTATAATCATTTGGAAAACAAAATCTATCTATATTCTCATCGTTATCTAATCGATAAAACATATTTTTAAATTTTTTAAAAGCCCATATTTACATCAATAAAAAAATTCATATAAACCCTAACGGTTATAAAAAAATAAAAAAATATGTCCAAAAAATAAATTCCTCTTTCTCAGGTAATACATCCAATTAAACCTAGTGGTTACATATATTAGATGCTGAAAAGGCTCACCTAAAATATCATTAATCATAGAAAAATTAAAAATCATAATACCCCTAAAGGGGTGCTTAAGACAATGAAATTATAATCAACCTCAACTATATAAAACTACTAGATATTAAGATAACCTAACATGAAAATATCATAATATACAATGTAATCTAATCGCAACACTAATTCAAACTATAATATCCCCAAATGCACACTCCCAGAACCTGAGCTACAAAAATAGACATTACATTTAGGAAAATTTTCTTGATAAATTTAAATCTTTTTTTGAAAAAAAATCCATATATAACATTCAACATCGAAAGAAAATATTCTATCATATACTTACCCGCATACCATTTAGGATTAGTTTTTTGGAGAATTTGGAAAGAATATTACTTAAAGAGTATGATTGAAATTAAGAGTGTATTTCACCCACTATATATCTTTACAAATTACATAATATTTTTTTAAAGTTATCCCCAAATTTAGCCACACATAATATAAGGACTCAACCTTAAAACATTACATAATCTAGAATTAAATTAATAATTCACATTAAGGATATTTTCAGGTTTAGTGGTTTAGAGAGTTTGTCCATAACTATTACATTACATCTCAAAAATTACATTGTAGACACTTGTACCAAATTTCCATTGTTTCACAAAATAAAAACTCTAGAAAAAAAGAGTCATGTCTAGTTCAATGATTTAGACTACATGAATTTTCCTTGATCTCATGCTTGACCATATTACTCTTTAAATATTCTAAAAAAACATTTCAAAAACATGGGATGGGCATAAAAATCTCTATAAGGGTTATAAAATATATACAGAAATCATTAGTCCATCAGTACATACAAAAAAAACTCATTTACTTACCTTATGAAATCATATGATTTATGAATAACACATAGAAATCACAAATCATAAAGGGAAATTATGGAATCCATATCAAATAAACATTAAAGCTTTCACAGCTAAATAGGGAGTTACATTTGGATTACCAATCATTGTATAATCCCTCAATCTATTTAGAGAATCATTAATATTTACCTCTTTCATGTTAGCCAATGCATTAGATAGCTATCTCTGGCTAACTCGTCCTAGGTTTATCACGGAACCACCTGTATACGTAAACAATGCCCAATAACCATAACATATTCATAAATCATAAAACAGGCATGAATGAATGATAACATTTCTACATTGCAATCACAATATATCATATCAGGATATTTTAATATTGAATTCTTTATATAACCATTTTCCAAACCATTTAAAACATTTAATAAATAGATTCTTTAATAAAAGTGTCACATACCACATTATAGCTTTTGAAAGAAATTTTAATTTCAATAAATCCATGTCCATATAAAGAAATACTTAAAACCATTTTTAAAACATAGAAATTAATGTGAAATATTTAGAAGAATAAACCCTTAAAACATTTAAAATGATATTTTAGTTAAAGAGTTCCTAACCAAATGAGAGACCCTTGAATACAAATAATTTAGGAATAACATTAATCAAAGCTCATAATATCATGAGAATAAATAGATTCATAATAAATATTTCAATGGGAAGTATATACACCATATAAATCTGAATTGGTGAATAACAACATATAAGTCTCAATGGAATATAAATTGAGACAAAGTCTCTTTCAATGATCATATCCTAAGATTAAGGAAAAAACAATGACATAATTATGTGTGAAAATTATGAATACACCCAATATAAGTGTATATTAAGTGTAACATAATGATAGGTCATTCACACCTATTCAATGAATGACATAATATAGATATATAAGTTATACCAAATGAATTGAAATTGGGTTTAAAAGTTCACTTACATAAATTCGACAGCCTAACGGCATCGCTTTAAAATTCATAAAATGAGTTGATGAGAGAGAAAATGGTCTCTCATGACATGGACATAAAATTTACAAGAATAAGGTTATATAAGAACATATACCAACATGTAAATATGTAAATAATAAGACATAACAAAAATAAGTCATTTAAAAAGACGAGGGTGGAAGGATCCTTTACTGATTTGGAAACATAAGAAACATACAACCCACGAAAGAAGGATCATACAATGTAGATGAAAATACCAATGAATTAAATTATATAACACATAGAATATAGTCATGGGCGGTATATACATCACACAAAAGGAGATAGTGGAAATATAACATGAATCTCATAGGAATAAAAAGTGAGATGAAAACCTCTTACCACTTTGTAATCAAAAGAGTCCTATTACCAAAAGTTAATAACCATCAAATGAATCACAAAATACCATGAATATAAATAAAATCATGATATCATATTTCAAATGGCATAACACAATACAAAACAATAAATAAACAAGTGGTGAAAAATGGAAATCTCACAGAATTAAAAGTGAGATAAGAAACCCCTTACCACATGTCCGACTTAACCCGTTCATTCTTTAATCATATGAATAATAAACTAATGTTAATTTATACTTTATTAAGAACCTTTTTCATGTTTATTATTCCCATTATATGACTTATTACCTTATTGTAAACATTATGCAATCATTTAAGTTAATAATGGTCGTTTTGTGAAAATTTGGTACTAGAGTCAAAAATGAACTTATTATAATTATAAGTTGTTCATGTTGTAAAAATTCCATTATCTCCATAATAATATTCATGATTTAGTTATAATATATATAATATATATCCATTATATATATGTTTTTATAATATTACAAAACATTTGTAGATAAGAAATGAAATGCACCGTTCATGGAGACGGTAATCCATACGTACGTATGAACACTACTTTCATTTATATTTTATATTTAATGGATTGAAAATATAATAATAAATAGTTATATTATAATTACAGTAAAATATCATTTATAACTTAATTAACTCTATCCTTTATACATTCCACGTATGGTATGAACAATTCATATTATTTTTAGGGGGTGGTAGTCCGCACTTCTTCAAATTAAATTATCACATTTACCCATTATGGAAATCAAAAAGGTATGATATAAATGAAAAATAAATAAGTGTATAGATAATATAAATATATTATATATATAATATAAATACAGTTTCATCATAATGTCCACCATAAGAGGTGGTAGGAGAAGTGTAATGGCCCGGACCTATCTGGTCCATTCCTTTGTGAAAATTTGGTGTTTGAGGTGTTCCAGAAGGTCAAGGTGACTTATCCCCAACACTTTTCCTAATTTCAATTTCAGCGAACAGTTCTAATGGTAGATAGTTGTGAATAGTTCATTGGTAACACTCTATGAATAGTGACATTAGGGACCCTTGGTGAATAGTTCCAACGGTGACCTTTTCTTTCCTTTGCAAAATTTTGAGTTCTATGAATAGTGTTTCCAGAACAGTTAGGTTCCAATGGTGAGGTTCATGAACAGTGTTTCCAGGATGGTGAGGTTCATGAACAATGCTTTCTGAATGGTGAGGTTCTAATGGTGGGGTTCATGAACAGTGTGTCTAGAATAGTGTGGTTCCGACAGTAAACAGTGTTTCCAGCTTCTTACTATTTCATCCCTTTAACATTTCCTTTGAAGTAAAATTCATTTAAAGACTAGTTTTAACGACTCTATGACCCATTCAAAGGCCATAACTCCTATATTAATTATCCATAAGGCTCAGGATGTTTTTACTTGGTCAAACCGCATGGTTTAATACGATCTGCTTTTAATGGGAAATTAAGTGTATCTTAAACTGTCACTCCTTTAAATATTTAAAAGGGACAATATATCTTCCTCCCGTGTTATTCCTCCTTTTTCTATTGTGTGATACAATAGTTCTTTTCCTTCCTTCCCATATGAATTGTGAGATCAATCTTTCCCCTTGGATTGGTTTCTTCGACGTCCTTCTTACTTCAAGTGCACCACCTTTTTCGGTGCAACCAAGAAGTATCCATCAATCTTCAATATAAGTTATGTTTTATCATCATTTTTTGGGGATCATATTCTCCTATTTCTCCTTTCTATATTATATCATGTGATCTCCATGCTTCTAATGGAGTTTTCTTTGGTACGGTTGGTTCAGTCGTACCGTGGCATCCTCAGGTGGATGTAGTTGTCGCGACAGGAGGCGATCACAATTCCTTGTGTGGACTATTCTCATATATGAACATCAAGAACCTTTTGAGGTAGGGGACTCATTTCTTATCTCTTCCTTTACGTTCAATTGTATCGTTATTATTTTTTATCCCACAGGATGTCAATGTAATTGACATATTAAATATTTAAACTGGATAAATAAATTCATATCGATGGTATGTTATTGCCTCTTGTTATTCTAGATAGTGTGATATATATGCTTGCTTTTATTAGTTGTTCGTTCATGATAGAATTTGTTAATGAACGTAAATATAAATTAATTGATAATTGTTTGGTTAAAAGATAAAGGGGCATGTAAATGAATCTAGTTCTCTTTATTGTAATTTGGTATTAATAAAATTGGTGCAGTAAGAATGTTTAATTATTTTTCATTGCTTATTGATTAGGTTTCTCGAATTTGTAACCTATGAATAATAAATAGTTTAAATAAATATTGATTAATTAACCAATTTTTTGATAATTCCTTGAAGGTTTCTGAGTTACCCTCTTGATTGTTAAAGGTCCAAGAGAATATTTTTTAGTATATTTGTTTTCCTTGTGCTTGTGTTCTGATGTGATCTTGGATGGATGTTGTGGTATGTGGGGGCATGGAGACCTTTGGTTGTTGTAGAAGATGACGCCTAGAGTGGTGAGATGCATCGGTTTATTCATGTGGGTGTCCTGGAGGACACCAGGGATGATGTAATGGCATAGATGTGATTGTTGTATGCTTGCTGTTTCTTATTGGTTGATTATCAACTTTACTTTTCCCCACTGATCCAGGCAGATCGTCTTACATACTCTTCTTCCGAAAGAGGCAAAGACATGAGGGGTATTCCACGTTCTTTCCCTACTTAGCTTCTTAAGGGAGGATGGGTCAATGCTCTTGGTAAAGGTGGAAAATACTCGATGGGTAGTACATTAACTCACCGTGTTGACCCCCTTCTGTTTAGTAGTAGAGAATGTTTTTATAGAATGCCTATGAATAATGGGAAGTAATTATGAACGGAATAATTGAATAAATGATGTTAACCCATGGGATTGGAGATTTATGGAATGAAATGCTCAGGTTACTATTTCAAAGGGACCATAGACATTGGGTGTGATTCTAATGAAATTTAATGAGGAATTGTTATTGGTTAATTAATGTTTAAATAATTTATTAACATAAAGTGAAATTGATAAAAAGGGAACGAAATAATGTATTAAAGCTCTTGAAATGGTTGTGTGATTATAGAATACCTAGTCTTAGATGTAGCAGCCCGGAGTCCCAGAGACATTAGCTACAGTTGAGTCTAAGACTAGGTTGTTTCCATAGTATGGTTCTGAGATATAGTATATTCTGTTCCTTATGTGTTTCTATAGGCTACTCCACCCTTTCAGTAAGGGAAACTGACACCCCAGGGATTCTGAGCCCTGGGGCTGTGGTTTCCCCAGAATTCTAGGGGGAGGATGAATGGATGACTACCCCTTTTGTCCCAGCTCTCTTCCCTTGGTAGTTACTTGTTCTGGTAGGAACAACAGTTATTTTTCCCCATATATGTGTGTAGAGGGCTGTAATAGCTTTTGGTTATTCACCCACATATATTCTGGATATAGTTTCTTATAAGATACTAGAGTTGTAACGTGTATAGGCTATGATGGCTTCTGGATCCTTAGTCAGTGTATGGGCTGTAATGGGTTGAGGTATAATACCTGACATATGATACATGTTAGGAGGGTTGTGGCGGCACCCAAAAACTACCTGGTTACTTTGCTTACGTGTACATGGTAGTTTTGTTGCATGAGGTGCATGTTGTGGTGCTTTGCCCAGGTCTCTACGGGCATGCCTTTTGGAGAGATATGCCTAGGACGTGCGACGTTGGGGTAAAGTGGAAAAACAGTGGGGAAGTAGTAGTGGGGTACCCTTGATATTATTTATTATATTATATACACATGTATGCGTTACTTGGTGAGAGTAGCCATGGTGAGGCTGGGAACTTAGCATACCTATTTAGATGGCGAGTTAGTTTCACTTGTAGTTCATTGTGCATTAGCATGCTTTCTTTACATTTTCACGAGAGGATTCAGGGAGGATCCTACTGGTATATTTTTATACTCACCCTATGTATATATGAACTATTTTTCAGGTCACTGGGAGAAGGTTGGAGATCAGGCTAGTTACTACTAGCTTGTGGTTGTTGCTGTATTACGTTCTTTTGGGTACGTGTAGTTTTTCTCCTTTCAGTTTTTGTAGTTTTTCATGACGTTTCATTTGTGTACTTGAGATTTCTTTTATCCTACTGGTTTAGTTGGAGTTGGTTGGTTTCTATCTTATCTCTCTCTTCTACATGTGTTCTCTTAGAGGGTAATGCCTCCCATTTGTGTGTTTGTTATACCCTATGTGCTAGTTTCCCACCCGGGGCCTATTGGTGGCTATACTCGTGGGTCATTATCTCTCATCTCACATTTCCTTCCTAGAATGGGTCCTAATTGTGGGGGGGGGGGGGGGTTCGTGACAATATGATTGAACAATCATCGTTTTGTGATGCAATAGTTTGCCGTCTACAGAAACAATACGTCATTTTGTCATTATACGAAGGTGTGTGTAAGTGATGTTTGACTATTTTTGATAAAAACAACCTAGTATACTGAGGATATTTTTGTTGTTATAAAATAAAGGAATAAAAATAATTTAGGGGGTTGGAGAAATAAAATAAAATAAAATAACTTAAGAGAAGACGTCACCATTAAATCAGGTAACTCCCTTTAGTTTGAACCAAAAGGATTTCTTGATGTACCTTCTGCCTATTTTGTGGATTCAAGGTGGAAGAGGGAGATCTTTATAGCATATTCAAGTATAGTTTGGATGAACCAAGGGGCTTGAGAGGTTCTAGTAATGGTTTAGAGTTGAGGGCTTTTTATCAGGGGGAGGATGGGCTCTTTAGGAATGTTTGAAAATATTATATTGTTATACAATGATTCTCAGTTTCTAAAGGTCCAAAACTCATTAAAGTCGAAAATAAAATGACTCATTTTCAAAATAATATCATTTAATAAGAATAGTACAGGTTTGGGATATTGATTTAATTTTTATAAACTTATTTATTTAAATCATTCATTAATGAGGTAGATGATGCATCATTATTGTGTCATAAATAAATTTTTTTTATACGATGCCTAAAAAATATAAAAAAGATATCATTGTGTAGGAAATATTTTTAGCTTTCAAAATAATATTTATAGTTGAAATGACAACTTATATATCCCCTTGTAAAAATTTATTTACTAAAATAAGTGTGTTTACGTCATTTTTGTCATTAATTTAAATTAATTAATATTAAGTGTTATTATCACTCTTAAGTAGTTCCATGGAGTCCCAAAATCGACCCAAGGATGCCCATGGTCTGAAATGTATCAACCAATAACATTAGGACACTTTTCAAGGTAATTTATAATTATTATAATATTATTTTTAACTTGAATTGCCCTATTTACCTTTAGTCGTGGTAAATAAATGTCAAAAGTTACTATTCACTAAAATTATTTTCATCCTATTTAACAAAATTTCACTTAATAATAACAACCATTTATGTAAAATTTTCAAAATTCATTTCATTAAAGTGGAAAAATTTTATTTCAATGAAAAATCTATTTTTTAAACTACAACTCAGTGTTTTCACTATTAATAAAAAATTAATGGTTTTCAGAAAAATACCGAAAATTCATCCAAATATATATTTGATATTCCAAATTAAAAAATGATGTATATTTTACCATATTAACAACATAGAAGATTATTTAATTAATTTAAAATTAATTCTCATTGTTGAAACAAAAATCATGTTTTTGAGAAGTAATAACTATCAGAAGATTGACATTTATTTATATCCAATTTCAATGTGAAATTACTTCCAATGACCAAAATTAGATTAAATGGTAAAAATATAATCTAATTACAATTTAAAACCAATTAAAATAACAATAATCTAACCATATAAAAAATTAGATAAAACTGCTGTTTCGAATTAAAATACAGTATTTTTCACAATTCATTAAAAAAAATTATCAGAAAAACAAAAAAAAATTTACCCGATGAAAATTTTGATGTCCCAATTCTAAAGTAGAATTTTATTTTGTAAAATAGAACATATAAAAATGACCAAAACTATATTTAAATAGGGTTCTTTTAGAGACCCAGAAATTCTGTGGACATTTTCTTTTATTAAATACATGGTAAATTTACAAGTCCGCAAAAATTGACGGCGCATGATTCCAAGGCCCGGTGTGCCTGAGATAAATTTCTGATGTTTTGTTCTGGTACGTTCAGTTAACATACGAGCAGGTTTTATAACTTTTTAACCGGTTCTCAGAATTGAAATCTAAGGGCACCGTGGAACTCGCAGCGACGGTATTCTCTTAAGAAGACTTTCACTTCGACGACAGTAAGTCGAGAATGGAAGATAATTTTTGGGTATTCGTGGAAAGTAATAAAATAAAGCGAGCATCACTTTATTTTTATTTTAGCCACCATGTGGGTGTTTGGTGGTTAAAAAACCTCATTGAAGTTGGAGGTGGAACCACCACACCTTAACCTCCCATGAGAGGTTATGGTGGTGGGGCCCACTCGATCATAACCTCCTGCAAGAGGTTGTGATGTGGGGACTACATAGGGCTTAACCCCCCTATTGATAGATCATAGTAAAACCTCTCAACTCCCCCTCAGTACTGAGGGAGAGCCTCTTCACCTCCCCTACTTAATTTCTTGTGCCAACCCCTTGAATTAATTAAGCGGGGCCTACTTAATTAATTAGTCTAATCTGAATATCGTGCCAACAAATTAATAGGATACTTCAATATGTTACTTCGTTGGCATATTCATTTTGGTGTAATCATTGAGAGGATGATTATTGGGAGAAATCTCCCAACGAATATGTAACGCCCCGACCCCAGTTACCCAGATTCGGTGCATTATTGGGTAACATTGCCATGATCACAAAAGATCATGTCTCGAAAGACCGATTATTTTAATAGCCTTGGAAACACTAGATACATTCATAAATGTTACATTACATCAAAAATGGGAAAACTACAATAACAAAGTCTCCATAGTCCACACTCATATCCTCTTCTGACTATCCCTACAGGTCATTCATACAATACTTCTTCACATCCTGGAAAATATTAAAACATTGAAAGGGGTGAGCTCAGATGCTCAGTAAGGATTACAATATTGCGGACTCTTTGGTAATTAAACATTAACATTTAAGGAAATGTATAACTAAAACAAAAGCCTTTTAAACTTGAACTTCAACATAATATGGTAAAAGTAAAATGAGATAATGCCATTTACTTCTTCACATGGATATTTTACTGGTCGAATAATCACATGCAATATCAATAACAACTTTCATAATGATGGAATGCATAATACCAGACTATCATAACCACGTATTCTAGGCCTCGTGCCAAGACCACAAATAAGATTTTGTCAAGGCCTCGTGCCAAGAAAATAGTTTGTCTCATGAGACCTACCGATGCAATTTTTTTAGAAGATACATACGTTTAAAATTGCTCAAATATACTCCAGTGTTTTTCTGGAAACATTATGAAATCTTCTGAAAACAAAATAACTAATTCTGAGACTGCTCGACTAATTACAGGCCATGATGGGTCCACGCCCAATCCCTTCCTGTCTATCACACTCGAGAGTCGGGTTATCTGAAAACATTTTTAAGCTTGTGTTAAATAGGTATACATTTTCACTGGATTTTCATATATTTGAGAGAAATATCTCTTTTTTTAAATCATTTAAAAATATCATAATTATAAAAGAAAACGTTTTGAATAAATGTAAAAGTCAAATGGGTTTATACAATGTATAAAAGAAAGTAGTTTATAAAACCAAATATGCCTCAATGAAAGGATATTGAGACAAAGTCCTTTCAAAGATCATTTTTAAAATAAAATAGATCTATTATGTTAATTTACTATAAGTACACATAATGAAAGAACAAATACAATATAGGACTTAATAATATCATGACATAATTTTAAAGTAGGAGATTAACCCAAAGAATGGAAATTGGGTTAAGAAATTCCCTTACAAAGATCATTTTTTAAATGAAATATATCTATTATGTGTATTCACTATAAGTACACATAAATAAAGTACAAATACAAGATAGGACATAATAATATCATGACATAATTTGAAAGTATGAGATTAACCCAAAGTACGGAAATTGGGTTAAGAAATTTCCTTACCTCGTGTCCGAATTCAATTGAACGTTCTTTGATCTCATGAATAATAAACTAGAGTTAATCTCTACCTTCTTAAGAACCTTTTTCAAGTTCATTATTCCTTTTATATCACTTATTACAATGTTATGAACATTATGTAATTATTTATGTTAATAACGGTCGTTTTGTCGATCTTTGGTACTTGAGTCAAAAATAAACTTCTTATAATTACAAGTTGTTCATGTGGTGATATATCCATTATATCCAGAATTATATTCATGATATTGATATCATATATCTCATTTATATCCAGTATATACATGAATTTATAATATTCCATAATGTTTAGAGGTAAGAAATGAAATGCACCGTTCATGGAGACGGTAAGTCGTACGTACGCATGAACGCTACATTCATTTCTATTTCATATTTAATGGAATGAAGTTATAATTATATAAAGGTATAATATAATTCCAGTATAATATAATGTATAATACCATTTACTCCATCCTTTATACATCCCACATATGGCATTAACGATTCAAATCACTTTGAGGGGGCGGTAGTCCGCACTTCCTAAAATGAAATTATCGCGTTTACCAATAATGGAAATCATAAAGTATGCCACAGATGAGAAATACAGAAGCATAAGTAAAACATAAACATAATATATATATCATATATGAAAATAGTTTCATCAAAATGGCCACCATTAGAGGTGTTATATGTGTGTTGAACAATCATCGTTTCGTGAGGCAGAAATTCGTCATCCACAGAAACAGTATGTTCTTTAACCATTAGATGTAGGTGTGTGTAAGTGTAGCTCGAATAATTATTATAACAACATCCTAGTATATTGAGGATACTGGTGTTGTTACAAAAGAAATGAATAAAAAGTGTTTAAGGTGTTGGATAAGCAAAATAAAACAAAATAACATAAGAGAAGACATTACCTTAAAATCTGGCAAATCTTTTGATTTGAGGAAAAGGCTTCCATAGAAAGAATTATGCCCAAAGTGAGGCTTCTAGGAGTATGGGAGGGAAGTTGGGAGAGTATTTTGGCAGAGGTTGTCCGAGCCAAAAGGCTTTGATGATGTGAGTAAGGTGGTAGTGGTGGGGGCCTTTTATAAAAGGAGAGAAGGGGCACTCTTGGAAAGTTTGAAATGTTACTTTATTATGAAATGATTTTTCGGATTCTAAAGGTCCCACACTTATATATTTCGAGGGTAAGGTGATAAGAGTTCGAAATATACTCATACATTAGGTTTTTTACAAGTGTAATCCTTGGAATTTACATTATCTTTTCATTTTATTTAAATCATTAATTAATGAAGTAATCACTGCATCATCATGATGTCATAAATAATTTAATTTATTTAATGTATAAAAATTATAAAAAAATATCATTATGTAGGAAATATTTTTATATTTCTAATGAATATTTATAGTAAAAAATATGACTTGTATAACCCCATTTAAAAATTGTTTTAGTAAAACAACTTATGTTTGTGACATTTTTATTTTAACTTTAAATAAAAGTTATTTATGTCATTTTCCTACTAAAGTGGCTCCATGGGGTCCCCAATATGACCCATGGATTGTCTTGGTCGGCCATGACCAATCAAATAGGGGTAGGACAAGTGTAAAGGTATTTTCATATTTTTATAATATCATTTTTACCTTAAATATCACTAATTACCTTTAATCACGATTAATTAAACTTACAAGTTACTATTCACCAAAAAATTATTTTAATCCCATTGAACCACATTTTACTTCCTAATGAAAACCATGAATGTCAGATTTTTGAATATCAAATCACAGAAGTGGTAATGTTTCATTTAAACGAAAAATCAGTTTTTTTAACTACCACTTAGTGGTTTCACTATTCATCGAAAATTGATGTTTTTCAGAACAACGCCATAATTTCACCCTAAGATATAATTGATATCCCGAATTCAAAAATGATGCCTATTTTACAAAATCCCAAACATATAATTTGCATTAATTAACTTTATAATTAATTCCCGCTGTCACAACAAATAGCGTGTTTTTAAGAAACTGTACATATCAAAAGATTGACAATTGTTTATGTCCAATTTCAAAGTGAAATTAATTCTAATGAACACCATTGGATAAAATGGTAAAAATATATTCTAATTATACTTTAAAACCACTCAATATTATAATTTATCACTATAAATTATTTTGATTAAAAAAGTTGTTTTTAAGTAATTTTCACTATTCAAAGAAAATTGGAAGTTCTCAGAAAAATACCAAAAATTAAACATAGGGTAATTTTGATATTCCAAATCCAAAAACGAAGTCCATTTGGCAGGATAAAATTTATAATATTTCAAAAATTAGGTATTACTATTCATAACGGCTACTTTGATTGGTTGTGGTGTGTGTTAGAACTCAATGTTGCGTACGAGACATGCTACTATATTATTCAAAGAGAAGTGTACTGTAGAAGCTTGGGGTGTTACAAAATAACCATGTATCCCAAAAAAGAATGAAGAATGAAAAACACCGACCTTCTTTGACTTCTTCCTTGAAGCATCAACCATCGTGAGACGTCTTCGACGACCAACTTCCACATAATCATCAATTAGCTGACACATCTTGGGTTTTGAAGTGCGGGGTGGACGCGACGAACGAAGAACATCTTCGTCTACTTTCTGTGACTCCGTCAACAAATGACGAACAACGATCAAAGGTAGGGTGTTTATTTTGTGTAACCATCCTTTTCTTTTTTCTTTGGAATGGAAAGGAATCGATTCGTGGTTGTAAAACAATATTTGTTCATTATTATTATTCATTGAGGAACCAAATGATACCACCCTAAATGCAGAGGGTGCGGGCCAAACCAACATGGCCCGAACCCTCTGCCGATTTTTTTTACGATGAATTTCCGCAAAGCGATTAGGCGACGGAATGACTAAGGCAGAGATGAAAAAGGCCGCACTGCCCGCTGACTTCGTTATCCCTGTCGCCCCTGCAGTGCTCCGGTGCTTCCGGCTGAACACTGTTGGACCGTGTTGGCCTGAGACGTGCCGAACCGGAATTCTTGGCCACCTCTCGGCCGCCGGCCAACCTGGCCGCATCCTTCCAGACCGCCTCCTGGCCGTCGGCCCTCCTGGTCGTGTCCTTCCCAGCCGAACGCCACGGGCCTGCCAACCGGCCACCGCATGCGCCCTGTGTTCCTCCCCTAACTGGCCCGCCCGCCGACGTCCGCGCATGCCTCGCAACCCACACCCCTCCTTGAACTGGCCCGCCTGCCGGCCTCCACGCGTTCCCCTCACGCCTCCACAAACCAACCCACCTGTCGGCCTCTGTGCGCCCCACGTGCCTCCCCGAGCTGGCCCCCTCGTGGCCTCCCGGCCGAGCCGGCATCCCAGCTCCCTCGCGGCCACTCGGCCGTGTCAGTGTCTTGTGCTCCTCACGGCCTCTCGGCCGAGAAAGTGTCCCATATCCCTTCATGTTACCGTAGCAGAATAGGCCCCGGTCGTGCCCTCCGGGTCGAGCTGCGCCGTTCCGCGCACTCACGGTGCACCGGGCCGAACCCGCCCTGACCTTGGGCCGAACCACCCTTGTGGCCTACTGGTCTGGGACAAGCGGG
Organism: Viscum album; assembly: GCA_963277665.1. NCBI lineage: Eukaryota > Viridiplantae > Streptophyta > Magnoliopsida > Santalales > Viscaceae > Viscum > Viscum album. The sequence goes on from OY728127.1 coordinate 2,238,207, forward strand.
TCGGGCCGACCCCAACGGGCTGGCCTGCCCAAAAGACTGGTTCGGACCCCTTGGGTCGGCACGGGTTGAACCGAACCGGGTCGGCCCAAACAAAGTCGGTTCGGGTCGGTCCGACTGGGTCGGACCAGACCTGGGCCCACTACTAACCCTTTACATTCTTTTCCCATGTCTTTGGCAGCGGACAACCAATTTACAAAGTGTCATCAGCACTTGTTTTATTGGAGCGTGATAGTCCCTTTGATTATACCCCACTAGATATTGGGGTAATGTTGAGATACAGTCCGGTTGGATCATACACAAATCCAAATGGGCCCTGGGACTAAAAAGCTAATAACTCACAGACCGGGCATCCGATTGATGTTCTGTCTGTTATGTTGATACCCCTATGATGTGGTAGACCTTTTAGATACTTATTAGTTGGAATTACTGCCAGTTGGAGCATTGAACAACAGCTTGTGGACTTGATCATCTACAGACGAGTGATCTTTTGTGCGAGACCCTAGTAGGAGGATGAGACATGACGACTACTGACCATTTAACTCAGAGTGATTCTAGTACCTCAGAGGGGAGCACCATGGTGTCACAGAAAACCTACACTAGGGAGCGCCTTGGTATCATAGGAGACCTACGATACTCAACAAGAGGAGTACATCAGTAGGATATGATGGGGAGCGCCTCTGTGTGACGCGGTATACACACGGTGGGGAGCACCTCTGTGGGATGCGAAAGACCCACAATACTCAACAGGAGGAGTACCTCAGCAGTCCAATGTTAGTGGTAAGCACCTTTGTGTGATGTGGAAGGACCATTGTACTCGATAAAGGAGGATTTCTCCAGCAGCTGAGGGTTCAGTTTGATACTAGACCTTGAATAAAATCCTAGATGAGCAGATTCAGTAACATTTGTGTTTACCTCATGATTGAGATGGATTACTTGATAACATAGGTATATATATCGGTATATACCTATGTGGGGTTATCTATTGATTTTATACTTTTTAATTTATATTTGTTGGATTTTGTGAGACCTTGAGGGTCTTGGGGTCCCTTTTGAGTATCGTTATATTTTCCCCTGCATGGGCTATGCCCGCACGTCGTTGTGTTGGATGCAGACAACGGACAACGCTGACTGAGGAAGAGAGTAGCAGGACTGGACGGTACCCAGAGGTGGACCAAACAACATGACAGTACATGGAGGAGACGGACGGATGTGGAGCGCTGTGGAGGTAATCTATACCTACCCTTCAGGAAGGATTTCCCAGAGGACGATCCGATAGCTGTTTTACTTTTCTTCAGTTGTAAATGTACATTCCTGTTGGGATTGTATTCAGGCCCCTCTTCTTTCAGCACACTTTTTTATACATTTTTACTTAGTATTCTTCTTCCAGCTCGTACTCTGTTGTGTGTGATTTCTATTTATAAATGCAATTCCTTCCCAATTTTTTTGAAATATGCCTTTGCTTCTAGTCACCAGCCCCTGGCCTATGGATGGAAGTCTTGGGTTAGTCACGACACGGGCCTCGGGGGATAGGTCGTGACAAATTGGTATCAAAGGAGTCAGTTCTACCGTAGAACTTAGGACTCTGATCTTTCTGTGTAGCAATAGTGTTAAGGGTACTAAGTGTGGTTTTCAGTTTAGGGGGTCCATTGACTGTTCGATGGCAGACGTATCCATACCTCAGAACCCTAACTCCTAATTTTCGACTTAGTGGATGAAAACACTAATTGCATGTGTGTTTTCAAAATTTTTCTTTAAGTTATCTCAACCAGGTCAGCTCACCAGGTATAATATTTTGACCATGTAGCATTTATTACTTTTAGGATGCCTCCCTGTGGACGACAAATGAGTGTACCGAGAGTAGTATGCACAGAAATCCCACTGATCGATGAGGCCTCGATGCAGAGCCCTTTTTTAGCAGAGGCGCCAGTCGTACCACTTCCTGTTGGACCCCCGATGCCATCAGCCCAAGAAGAAGATGATGAACGCCGCTTGAGTGCGTTGCACGAGTTCCAGCGCCAGAGGCCGCCCGGGTTTAGGGGAGAGATGGACCTGCTGGTAGGAGAGGATTGACTGGAGGCTGTGGTGAGAGCCTTCAGACTAGTACGGACACCAGCTAACTTCATGGTGATTCTTGTTGCCATCCTTATATAGGGAAAAACAGGCAGATGGTGGAGCCTGATGCTCCAGGTGCATGAAAAAGCGACGCTTCTCTGTGCAGACATTGAGTGCTTGTTTCGGGCGGAGTTTATTCCAGTGACTGTACGTGTAGTGCAGATTCAGGAGCTACTTCATTTGCAGCTGTGCATCATGACAGTGGCATTGTACTCAGTGAGGTTCACAATCCTCTTCCTCTACTCCACTTATATGTTATGAGACCCATTCTTCAGGGCCCAGACCTTCGAGAAGGGGATTAGGCAAGAGATCTGGGCTTTGATGATCTCCCTCAGTATCCCGACGCAGGTAGGGGTGCTGGAGCAGGCCCTCTTAGTGGAGATTTTCCTTGCTAATAAGTCTTCAACAGCAAGACCCACCACTAGTTGAGATGCAGCGGAGTCTTCTACAGCTGGCAGTAGACAGATGTAGTAGAGGTCCAAGAGGATGAGACCCACAGGTGGACGACCGCATGACTCTGGATCAGTTGTATGGGGATCCCAGGGCAGAGACACACATTCCAGGAGCAGGAAGTGTTACTCATTCGGCGGGCCTGGTCACATGACTTGTCACTGTTAGACCCTCTGTTCGGATGATCAGCAGATGGTCGAAGGAACGTCCAGTCCGAGACAAAGATTCTATCAAGGCGCTCCATTGGGAGAAGCTAGATGTGGCAGTGGAGCTGGTCGAGCTAATAGAGGTGGGTGACATTTCGAGATGTCACCACCACCACCACCAGGAGTTCCACCCTGACAATAGGGAGCAGGTGGACAGGTGAGAGCATAGCTTCAGGAAAGTGAAGAATATGACCATGGAGCTCCGGAGATTATTTGAGGTATGATCTATTTCTACTCCACCTTATATGTAGTTATTATTGAAACAGGTGTCAGTCACTCATTCATTGACTATACCCTTGGTCGGAGCTTGGAGATTCCGATGGAGCCGTTGGATCGATCCTTGCAGCTAGAGACTCCTATGCTAGCAGAATGGACGATTACGCACTGGTTCTGGCAGTGTGTGCTTACTTTAGGAGGTGAGAGCTTCGACTAGGATCTCCTAGTAGCGGCGTCGAGGCCTTACGGCGTCTTCTTGTGTATGGACTGGTTATCTACATTCTATTCTCAGATCGATTGTATTAGGAACAAAGTTATGTGTGTCCGCACAGATGGGACCAGGTTCACCTTCACATGCAAGAAGGGAGCCTTTGCAGCACTTGACAGACCTACACAGATGGTCCAGCTGATCACTCATCAATTGTCTTGCCATACCCTTGGAGCATTTGATGTGGAGAGTCCAACTTATCCAATAGTGGTGGACTAGTACATGGATGTTTTCCCTGGTGATGTCATAGATCTAACTCCTCGTAGAGAGGTGGACTTTTATATTGACTTGTACCACGGGATGGAACTGATATCTACACCAGCATATCGGATGGCTCCCGCTGAGCTTCACGAGCTGCGAGTACAACTAGAGGACTTGTAGGGGAAAGGATTCATCCAGCCTAGTGTTTCTCCCTCGGTAGCATCAATTCTGTTCTCCAAGAACGCATATGGTAGATTGAGAATTCGTGTCAACTACCTTCGCCTAAATCATGTGACCGTGAATAACAAGTTCCAACAACCAAGGATTGACGACCTCTGTGATAAGCTGAAGGGAGCACGGTGGTTCTCGAAGAAAGACCTCATATCAGGCTATCACCAGCTCAGGGTTCGAGATGAGGATGTGTAGAAGATGACCTTCAAATATCAGTATGGTCACTATGAGTTCTTGTTTATGCCATTTGGCATTACCAATGCTCTGGAAGTATTCATGGGACTCAGGAACAGTATTTTCCAGCCATACCTCGATCTCTTTGTCATCATCTTCATCGATGACATTCAGATCTACTCAACTACTAAGGAGGAGAATGGCTACCATTTGCAGGTGGTACTGGACACACTCCGAGAGAACCAGCTTTATAGTAAGCTCTCAAAGTGCCAGTTTTGGATCCGAGAGGTTCACGTTCTGGGACATTTCATCTCAGAGGCTGGAGTTGTAGTGGATCCAGCAAAGATTGAGGTAGTACTTTCTTCGGAGCAACCCAAGAGTGTGATAGAGGTATGGAGTTTACTGGGTTTGGCTGGTTAAGACCGAAGATTTGTTCTAGACTTCTCTAGAGATGCAACACCACTATCAACCATGAGAAAAAGGGGAAACCCATGCATCAGGGACCAGAATTGGGTGTGTTCTAATGCAGGAGAAAGCAGTGATCGCATATGGTTCTCAGCAGCTGAGACAACATGAGCAGAACTATGCTACCCATGACCTAGAGTTAGCAGCAGTGGTATTAGCCTTCAAGATGTGGAGAAACTATCTGATGGGTGAGTGTTTTACCATGTACTCTTATAACAAGAGTCTCAAGTATATCTTCTCTCAGAAGGAACTGAACCTGAGATAGCAGTGATGGCTTGATTTTCTCCCAGACTATGACTTTTAGATAGTCTATACTCCTAGAAATGGGAACGTTGTAGTAGATGCACTCAGCAGGAGATCTGGTATACAAATTATAGGTGAGGCGACAGAGCAGCTAGCTTTCATACAGATATCCTTTGTGGATAGGTTTATAGCATGCTTTCTATAGTCTCTTACAGCCAATCACCCACTCCTTCAGCGAGTCAAAGAGGCACAACAAGGGGATGCTGACTGCGAGACATGACGTGCTCAGATATCCATACGGCAGGCACCTGATGGATTTTCTAAAGGTGGAGAGCACATCATCCTCTTCAGAGGATCTACCATGGTACCAATTTCACTATATGTGTAAGTGTTGAGGGAGTTACACACATCCCCTCTATCAGTACATCCAGGGGTGGCAAAGATGTACCATGACCTTCGATGATAGCATTGGTGGCCAGGTATGAAAAAAGAAGTTGTATAGTTTTCCTCTCGATGCCTCACTTTTCAGGAAATGAAGGCGGAGCACCATGTACCAGTAGGCTTGGTTCTGCATTTAGAGGTCCCAGAGTGGAAGTGGTATGGGATATCCATAGACTTCGTGACTGGACTTCCATGTACATCCAGGGGTCACGACTCGATTTGGGTGATCGTCGACCAACTCACCATGTCGGCCCACATATTACTGATCAGAGAGATGGGTTCAGTAGAGAGATTGTAATGCCTCTATGTGTAAGAGATTATGTGGATAGATGGAGTACCGTCATCTATAGTCTCAGATCATGACACATGGTCTACTTCCTGGCTTTGTAAGGGGTTGCAGGAGGCTTTCGGGATGCAAATTCGTTTGACCACTGCCTTCCATCCTTAGATGGATGGCCAGACTGAGAGGACCATTCAGATCCTCGAGGAAATTCTACGTTATTGTGTCCCCGACATCGATCGCAGATGAGAGGATCCCTTAACTTTGGTGGACATTTCATACAACAACAGCTATCACTACACAATATGGATGGCACATTTTCAGGCATTATACGGGAGACCTTACAGATCACCCTTGTGCTGAATGGACCTAGGGGAGTTAGCACTAGTGGGACCAGAGATGGTACGGGCTACCACAGAGAAGGTGCAGATCATCCAAGAGTGGATGAAGACTGCACAAAGAGGCCAGGATTCATATGCTGACAGGAGATAGAGACATTTTTATTTTGAGGATGGTGACCACGTCTTTCTACGAGTCTCACCTCGACGAGGTTTACAGAGGTTTGGCCGAGGCAACAAGTTAAGTCCGAGATTCATCAGAACATTCCAAGTCCTCAACAGGGTTGGAGAGGTGGAATACTGCTTAGCTCTTCCACCTCAGTTGCACCAGGTGAACGAAGTCTTCCACGAATCTGAGCTGAGGAGATACATGCATGACCCTTCTAACATCATCGACCCTAGAGAGATGGACATCGAGGATGTGGTGACTTTTACGGAGGTTCGAGTGGAGATTGAGGATCGATAGGAGTGGGTCCAATGTGGACGGTCGATACCTCTGGTCCACGTTCACTGACAGCACGTGAACCTCCATGAGAGCGTATGGGAGCGGGAGGTTCAGATGCATGCTCAATACCCCCACTTGTTCCCTTAGTTCGAGTTGTAGCTTACATGGACGTAAAGACCTAAGTTGGGGAGAATATAATGACCCAAATATTCCATGGAATTTTTTTCCATAATTACATTGGAATTTTATGAGTCCGTGAAAATTGACGCTGCATGATTCCGAGGCCCGGTGTGCCCGGAATCAATTTCTGATGTTTTGTTCAAGTACGTTCATTAAACGTACAAGTGGGTTTTTATAAACTTTGAACCAGTGCTCGGAATTGAAATCTGAGGGCATTGTTTAACACGCAGCACCGATATTCGCATAATATGATTTTCATTTCGACGATAGTGAATCGATAATGGAAGATTGTTTTTGGGTTTTTGTGGAAGGTAATAAAAGGAAGTGTCCATCAGTTTATTTTTATTTGATCCTCCATGTGGGTGTTTGGTGGTTGAAACCACCTCATAGAAGTTGTAGGTGTGACCACCACACCGTAACCTCCCATGAGAGGTTATGGTGGTGGGGCCCACCCAAACATAACCTCCCATGAGAGGTTACGATGTGGGGACCACACTAGGCTTAACCCCCTATTGATGGAGGAGAGTAAAACCTCTCAACTCACCATCATTAATGAGGGAGAGCCTCTTCACCTCCCCAAATTAATTCTTTGTGCCAACCCCTTGAATTAATTAAAGGGAGCCTACCTAATTAATTAGTCCAATTTGAATACCGTGCCAACAAATTAATACCATATTTCAAACTATTATTTCGTTTGCATTATCATTTTGGAGGCAGCAATGAGAGGACGATTATTGGGAGAAAGCTCACAACATAGAACCTCGTCTCCCAATGAAGAACGAAGAATGAAGAACACATACCTTCTTTGACTTCTTCCTCGAAGCATTAACCATCATGATACCTATTCTCCAACCAACTTCCACATTGTTATCAACAAGCTGACATAACTCAATTTTGGAAGTGTGTGGTGGACATGACGAACAACGATCATCTTTGTCTACTTTCTGTGACTCCGTCATAGAACGACGAACGACGATCAAAGGAAAGGGTTTATTTTTTGTAACCTTCCTTTTCTTTTTTATTCGGATTGTAAAGGAATCGATGTGTGGTTGTAAAACAACAGTTGTTCATCTTTATTATTCTTTGATGAACCAATTGATACCATCCTAAACGTGGAGGGTAGGGGAAAAAACAACATGGCCCAACCCCTCCGCTAATCTTGTCTATGATGAACTTCGGAAAGGTGATGAGTCGATGGAATGACGAAGGCAGTGATGACGAAGGTTGTGCTACATTTGGCCTCTATGAACCACGCTGCCCCTGCAGTGCTCCAGTTCTCCCTGCCGAACACTGTCGGCCCGCGGCAGCTCGGGCCACGCCGAACCGGCCTGCCCGGTCGCCTCCCGACTACCGGCCTGCCTAGTCACTCCCTACCCATCTGAACGCCGCAGGCTCACCGACCGGCCTCTACGCGTGCCCTGCGCGCCACCCAAAACCAGCCCGTCGGCCCCCCTCCACGAGAACCCATTGCACCTCTCTGAACTGGATGGCCTATCGGCCTCCAAGTGCCTCATGCGCCTCCCCAAGATGGCCCGCTCATGGCCTCCCGGCCAAGCTAGCTTCCTGACTCTCTCACAGCCACCTAGATGAGCCGATGTGGCGGGCTCCTCACGGCCTCCCGGCCCCCCTTGCGGTCCCTTGGCCGAACCGGCCCCGGCTGCACCCTTCGGGCCAAGCTATGCTGGGTTGCGCCCTCGCTGTGCATCAGACTGAACTGGCCCCAAGCCTGGGCCGGATCGCCCTCGCATCCTGTTGGGAAAGGCCCATCGAGTCGGGCCAACCCTCCCAACGGTTCAGGCCGGACCCCTCAGGTCAGCACGAGTCAACCCAGTCTAAGTCGGGTCGGGTCGGTCAGACTGGGTCAGACCGGACCAGGGCCCACTACAGACCCTTTACTTTCATTGGCCATATATTTGGCACCGAAGGACTATTTTATGAACCTTTATCAGCTCTGGTTTTCTTGGAGCGCGACAGTCCCTTTGGGTATAACCCACTAGAGTTCACAGTAATGTTGAGATATGGTCAGGTTAGATCATACACGAATCTAACCTGGCCCCTGGGACTAAGATGAAAATAACTCACAGACCGGGCGTCTGATTGACGCGCCGTCTATTGCATTTAGACCCCAATGATGAGGCAGACCATTGAGAGACTTCTTAGTGGGACTTCGTCGCTATTGGATCATCAAACAGTATCTTGTGGAGCATATCATTCAGAGACAAGCGAGCTTTTTTGCAGGAACATAGTAGCTAGCTGAGACCTGAAGACTACTGACCATTTGACTCACAGTGATTCCACTAGCCCAGCGAGGAGTGCCATGGTCTCATGGCAGACCCGTAGTGGGGAGTTCCTTGGTATCGTATAAGACCCATGGTACTCTATAGGAGGAGTACCTTAGCAAGTTATGAGGGGGAGTGCCTCTGTGTGACACGGAAGACCCACGGTGTGGAGCGCCTCTGTGTGATGCGGCAGACCCACAGTACTCTACAGGAGGAGTACCTCAACAGTCCAAGTTTAGTGGTAAGTGCCTCTATGTGATGTTGTAGGCCTACTGTACTCGATAGAAGAGGAAATTTCTAGCACCTGATGGTTAATTTTGATACAACCCCTAGAATAAAATCTTAGTCGACTTCAGTCTGTAACTTTTGTGTTTATCTCATGATTGAGATGAATTACATGTTAGCTTAGGTATATGTATGGACATATACCAAAGTGGGTTTATATGTTGATTTCATGCTTTGTAATTTATCCTTGTTGGATTTTGTGAGACTTTGAGGGTCTCGGGGTCCCTACTGAGTATCGTTATACTCATAACTAAATGGGCTATGCCCGAACCTTATTTTTTTGGTTTCAGATGACGAAAAGCACTAACTGAGGTCGAGAGTAGCTGGATTGGACTGTACCCAGAGGTGGACCACATGGCCTGACAGTACACAGAAAAGACAGATGGATGTGGAGAACTGTGGAGGCTATCTGTACCTACCCTTCATGTTGGATTTTTTGGAGGACAATCCTGTATTTATTTTATTTTTCTCCAGTTGTACTTGTACTTTCCTGTTGATCTTGTATTCTGGCCCCTCTTCTTTCATCACTCTTTTGTATACAGTTTTACATAGTTTTTTTCACTTAGCTCGTACTCTGTTGTGTGTGATTACTCTTTATAAAGGCAATTCCTTCCCAGTTTTAAGGAAATACGCCTTTGGTGCTAGTCGCCAGCCCCTGGCCTATAGAAGGTGGGATTAGGGTAATCATGGCATGGGCCCCGGGGGACGGGTCATGACAGTTCACCATCAAAAGGTGGTAAATAGACCTTTTAACGAATATAAGAGTATTATTGCTTAAAATTAGATTCATTGACATTTTAAGCTTCTAAATTTTATTGGATAAATATAAAAACATTTATCAAACATGTATAATCATATAAGAGATAGTTCTATTCATTCCCGCCAATACAACAGTTAGGCATTAACTACCATTTAAAATAATATATTATTATTATGTAGTATGAATAAGCATTGTGAGAAACATAGGACATTGGAGAAACCCATTTTTACGTGTCATGTATGCCATTGAATATAGAAACCCCATCAAAATAAAAATAAAATTTAATTCAGAAAAAAAAAAATTATGAAAATGTCATATTCTTTATTTTCCTGGGATGTTACATCCTTCCCCCCTTTTGTAAAGTGCATCCATGAAATTTTAAAATTGATCTCGATAACTTAATTGAATGTCCCGCATCAGAAAAATAGTAAATAAAACAATCACTTTAAAATAAAGAAACAGAAGTACAAAGGTCACCTGAGATAACCCCTTCTTGGATTCCATGAAAACATTTATATGGAGGAGAAATTAAGTGTCATGTTGGGATGCATAGTGATCGAAAACATGACAAGGAAAAAGTTAACAACAATAAAACCACAAATTTGGGAGGGCTTAAACGATAATTGGTTTCCCAGTAGGTAAAGTAAACAGACAACATTTTTTTTAAGTTCATTTTCATAATGTTGAGTAATTTATTTTGGATCCTGACAAAGAAGATAAGGACACACACTTACATGTCATGTATACTTTCATCCATTACTAAATTTCTTCCACAAACACTTCTTCTATCCAAATGATGAGTATTCAAGTTGAAAAAGACACATCAAAGGTGCTAAAATAAACTTCTATAGAGTAAAATGATCCACAAAATATAAACCATAAATTTCACCAATCTTTATAAATTAACCAAAAATAAAATTGGTTAGTACAAGATCAGATAATCCCTAAAAGGTAGTTCCTTTATGAAAAGAAATACTCTTATTAATCTCTAAAATCCGCCAAAAAGTACCCAGAGTTCAAAAAAGACCATTCAATATACAATTGTCCATAAAATTATTCAAAATAATCCAAATAAATATTGAAACCCAATAATCAGAAGGATTTAATCACATAGTCTTCCACATTAAATCATAAAAGTTATATCAAAAACATCAAGGACTCATAACGTCTCTTAATGATGTGTAATTAACCTAATCACGTATTATCTATGATAGGTTAATCATTTACATAAATAATCCAATTCACCTTATGTCCCCAATAAAAAATTATATTCTTCCAAAATAATATTACAACCATTACACCAAAAATTAAATCCCATAATTTTCTATTTTATTTATGAATCTAGTGTTCCAAAAAGAGAGAATGTCTTCAAAATTAACCATTATCACTTAGTCACAAAATCATTCTCCAATGCTAAGGATGTCCATTTGATAAAACATAAGATTACAATAAAATTTAATTCTTCATACATAAAATCATTTAACAAAAAATAATTAGTTATACTAACTAGGGACTTCATGTAGTCTAGTGTTAGGTAATAAATCTCAATCGCACTTTGGTTGTGGGTTCGATTCCCACAGCTTTGTCCGATGTGATGAGTAGTCACAATGTATGCTTGTTTCCCCTTTTCAAAACCTATACAAATTTAAAAAATTCCCAATAAAATGAGACAAATTCCTCAAAAATAACAATTATATATTTTATCATCAAATGTTATCTAATAAATTTCATTTTTCACCCCAAAATGTAAAACCCATTTATCACCTCTAAAATAACAAGGACTGTTTCTAATATGAAAACAATTATGGTTATTTCACTTAGGAATAAATAACATCCTAACCTTTAATGTTATCTAAACCGACCTCTAATAACAACTATAAGGACCCGACCATTAAACATTACGTAATCAAGAAATAAATGTGTAATTCACATTGATGATCTTTTTAGGTTTAGAGATTTAGATAATTACGGAATAACTATTACATTACATTTCAAAAATTACATTGTATAAACTTCTACATAGTCTCCAGTTTTAATTAAAATACAGTCTCTTGAAAAAAAGAGTCATGTCTAGTTCCATGTTTTAGAAAACATGATTTTTCCTTGATCCCATCCTTGATCCTATTCATCTTTAAATCATGTGAAAAAATATTTCAAAAACATTTGATGTGCTTAAAAATCCCATTAAGGGTTATAAAATACAAAATGAAATCATTAGTCCATCAATACATAAAAAACATAAAATATTTCACTTACCTCATGTAATCATACGATTTATGAATAACACATAGAAACCAGAAATCATAAATGTAACATCTGGCATCTATATGATACTTACATTTTTGCATTCATAGCTACATAAGGAGTTACAGTTGTAATACCCATAACATTATTTTCCATAAATCTATTAGGATAATCATTAACATTTACTTCCATCACATTACCCAAAGCATTAGAGAGCTATCTTGGGCTCACCCACCCTAGTTTTATCACAGAACCACCCATATACATAAACAATGGCCAATAACCATAACATATTCATAACATATAATCCAAGCATAAAGTAAATATAACATATCTACATTTTAATCACAAAATATCATTTCAATATATTTTCATAATAGATTCTTTATCAAACCATTTTAAAAAACATTTAAATATTCAATAAACAGATTTTTTATAAAAGTGTCCCATACCACAATGATGCTTTGGAAAGAAATTTTTATTTCAGAATAATCATTTACATATAAATAAAATCATAAACCATTTTGAAAACAAGGGCATTAATGAGAAATATTTAGAAGAAAAATATTTGAAACATTTAACAAGATATTTTAGTTAATGAGTTCCCAACCAAATGAAAGAAACTTGAGTACAAATAATCGAGGAATAAAATTAATCAAAGATTATAATATCATGAGAATAATGAGATTAATGATATAATATGTAAAAGATAATTATATACACCAAATAAAAGAGATTTTGTGTATAAAAACAAATAAGTCTCAATGGAATGTTAATTGAGAAAATATCCCTTGCAAAGAACATATCCTTATATTAAGGACAAATAAATGAAATTATTATTTGTTTCAAATAAGAATACACAAAATATAAGTAGATATTAATTGTAAAAAAATCCTAGGTCATTCACACATAATCATTGATCAAAATTATCAAGATGTATAAGTTTAACCCGATGAATTGAAATTGGGTTCAGAATTTCTCTTTCAGATAATCGACAACATAACTACGCTGATTTAAAATTCCGAAAATGAGTTGATGAGAGAGAAAAGGGTCTATCATAACATGGACATAAAATGTACAGAAATAATTATATATAAGAACATATCCAATTATATGAATATGTAATTTAAAATACATAACAAAATGTTGTCTTTTAAAAAGTGGAGGGTTATAGGGTCCCTTACCAATTTGATAACTTAGGAAACATACATCCAATGATGGAAGCATCATACAATGAAGATGAAAATTACCATAAATTAAATTATATTACACAAATAATACATTCATGGGCAGTAATTACACCACCTAAATGGAAATAGTGGCAATATAGTCTGAATCTCACAGCAATAAAAAGTGTGATACAAACCCCTTACCACTTTGTAATCAATCGAGTCGTATTAGAAAAAGATAATATCCAAAAATAATAATAGAACACCATGAATATAAATAGAATTATGATAATATATATATAATGGAATTAAAAAATACACTACAAGATATTAATAAGTGTCGAACAATGGAAATCTCACAGAATTAACAGTGAGATAAGAAACCCCTTACCATGTGTCTGACTTGACCCGTTCATTCATTAATCTCATGAATAATAATAAAAAGTTAATTTATAATTTCATAAGAACAATTTTCAAGTTTTTTATTACTTTTATAACACTTATTACTATGTTATAAACATTATGAAACTTATATGTCAATAATGGTTGTTTTGTCGATATTTGGTACTTGAGTCAAAAATGAAATTCTAATAATTACAAGTTGTTAATGTGGTAAAACTTCCATTATATCCGGTATTATTTTCATGATTTAGATCTCATATATATCATATATATCCATTATATATATTTATTAAATATATTACATAACATTTGGATAAAAAATGAAATGCACCGTTTGTGGAAACGATAAGCAGTACATATGCATGAACACTACTTTCATTTATATTTCATATTTAATGTAATAAAAACATATTAGTAAATAGTTAAATAATATTTCTAGTATAATATAATATATAATTTCAGAAAATCCATCCTTTATATGTTCAATGTATGGTGTTAATGAGTCATATTACTTTGAGGGGGCAGTAGTCCTCACTTCTTCAAATGAAATTATCATGTTTACCCATTATGGAAACAATAATGGTATACTATAAATTAAAAATAATGAAGTATATAGAAAATATTTATATAATATATATCAAAAATAAATATAGTTCCATAATAATGGCCACCATAATATATGGTAGGATAATATTGAATAACCATCATTTTATGAGGTAGCAGTTCACCGTCCATAGAAACACTATGTTTTATACCCATTAGACGGATGTTTGTGTAAGTGTAGTTCAAATATTTATATTAAAAACAAGCTAGTATATTTATGATTCTTTTTTGGTTATAAAATAAATGAATAAAAATAGTTTAGGTGGTTGGAGAAGTAAAATAAAAGACAAGTACGTAAGAGAAGACATTACCTTTAAATCAGGTAACTCCCTTTGGTTTGAATCAAAAGAATTTCTTGAAATGTGTTCTGCCTAATTTAAGGATTCTAGGTGGAATAGAGAGATCGTGAGAGATTATTGGGTGCATAGGATGGATGATCCATGGGGATTGAGAGATGTGAGTATTAGGTTAGATGTGAGGGCATTTTATAAGGAGGAGGAGGGGCTCTTTAGGAATGTCTAAAAATATTATTTTATTATATAATGCTACTAGGTTTCTAAAGGTCCAAAACTTTTCAAAGGAAAAGATAAGATGACTCATTTTAGAAATTAAATCATAAAATAATAATTGGACAGGTTTTGGATATTATTGTAATTTTTATAATCTTATTTATTTAAATCATTCATTAATGAGGTCAACACTGCTTCATTATTGTGTCATAATTAATTTTATTTATATGATGTCAAAAAATTATAAAAAAACTAGAATTCTGCATGAAATATTTTTAGATTTAAAAATAATATTTATAGGCATAATAACCCCATGTAAAAATTGATTTACTAATAGATATTTGTTTCTATCATTTTTGTCTTTACTTTAAATTAATTAATATAAAGTGTCATTATCACTCTTATGTAGCTCAATGGGGTCCCAAAACCGACCCAAGGATTAACATGGTTGGAAATGAATAAAACAATTTGATTAGGACACATGTTATGGTAATTTAATGTAATTACAATATTATTTTTACCGTGAATTACCCTATTTACATTTAACCGCGGTAAATAAGCATCCAAAGTTACTATTCAACGAAATTAGTTTCATCTTAATGAACCAAATTACACTTACTAATTAAAAAAATTATGATTTTTTAAATTCAACTCACAGAAGCCGTAAAATTTCATTTAATTGAAAATGTGGGTTTTTAAACCACTATTGAGTATTTTCACTATTTTTTAAAAATTGAAGGTTTTCAGAAAAACACCAAAAATTATAACTAATCTATATTTGATATTCCAAATTCAAAAATGATATATATTTTACCAAATTAAAAACATATAATTTGCATTAATTAATTTAATATTAATTATTGTTACCAAAATAAAAAGCTTGTTTTTAAGAAATAATAACAATCAAAAGATTGAAATTTATTTATGTCAAATTTCAAAATTAAATTATATAAAATGATCAAAATTGGATTAAATGGTAAAAATATAATATAATTAAAATTTTAAACCAAATAAAAAAATAATATAACCTTAAAAAAAATTCTATTAAAATTTAGTTTTGAATTAAAATACAATATGTTTAACTTTTCATTACATAATGAATTTTATCAGAAAAATTTCAAAAATTTACCCAAAGTAAATTTTGATGTCTCAATTCTAAAGAAAATTTTATTTTGACAACTAAAACATATAAAAGTGACCAAAATAATATTTAAAGAGGGTTCTCCATCAAAAGGCAGTAAATAGACCTTTTAAAGAATATTAGAGTATTTTTGCTTAAAATTAGATTCATTCACATTTTAAGCATCTATATTTTACTGAATAAATGTAAAAACATTTAACAAACATTTATAATCATATTTCAGATAGTTCTATTCATTACCACCAATACAACGGCTAGGCATTTACTAGAATTTAAAAAAATATGTTATTATTTTTCTATATGACTCAGCATTGTGTGAAACATAAGACTTTAGAGACCCATTGTAACATGGTGGTTATGACATTGTATATAGAATCCACAGTAAAATAAAATTAATATTTAATTCAAATATATTAATAAATATGAAAATATCATATTCATTATTTTCCTGGGATGTTACACAAAAAACAATTCATATATCAAAATATTTATCATCGACCTTCATATCCTATAGAAAAGGAAACATAACAAGGGTGAAATCAAATTCATATTAAGGGTAAATATATATAATAACAATTTTATGTCGTCTATGAGAGTATGTAGAGAATACGTTTATGATGACATTATCACAGTGAATGTGAACAACATAAGGGAAATTCGTTCCCATCAATACATGGATCATTAAAAATGAAATAAGGAATAAAAAATTAAAAAGGGGAGGATTATGAAATATAAGTTATCCTGACACATGTGATGTCAATCATGATTAGTGGAAATATTTATAACCCCTAACAAGAATAAAAAACTTCTTGGTATCTTGGAACATTTTCATATCGTCTTTATATTTCGAGTTACCTTTACAGTTATATATAGATTATGTAAAATCCAATACAATTTAAATGATAATTGTTTTAAAAATAAATTACATTATATAATTATCATACTCATATAACACATAGAGAATCAAATAGATCTACAATTCATTAATGAAAACTGTTACATTAATAAATGAATAAACCCATTAAAACATAAAATATTACAAGGGTAAAAAAACTCAAAAATAAAAAAACTTAAAATGGGAACATTTGGATCACCTAAATCAGCTAGAATCATCCAACCCATCAACATAACTATTTAGAGGTCAAAAAATATTCGTAATCACATATAAATTATATAAAATAGATATGTGGAATAATGAAAGGAGTTTTGTTGAATAAATATTTGAGAAATAAATATATATCTATTTGAGGTATTCTGGCCGTTGGAATAGTTATATGGTCATTACAATTTAAAAATGGTAATTTTGAATTATAACATGGTATTTTTTAATATTTTCATGAACATTGGAATAATAATTTGACCACAAAAAATAATTATTGATACAAATAATATTTATTGTGTGTAATTTTAAAATATATAAATAATATAATTCCAAAACATTATACCTTGATTGAATAAATAAGATAAAATATAAGATAAATTTAATAATCTCAATTATAATTTTTTCATAGAAATAATATTTTTTTTTAAAATATATCTATGGTATAAAATTTTGTTGAACAAAGTAAGATAATTTTTTTACTCATAACATCCAATTTTTCTAATGGTTTTTTTTGGTACTTTTCTGATATAATTAAATATTCATTAAAATAGTAAAAATATTATTATTTCATAATAGATATATATTTTATTACATAAATAATTTTTAAAAAAATAAATAATAATTTTTAGAAATTGGTGATCAAACAAAATATAATTTTTTCCATAATGAAATAATTAAAATAAATTTATCTAAATTTTAAAAACTAAAGATCATTTTCCAATCCTAATGTCAAAAAATGATCCCTTCAAAAAATGATTTTCTTCATTTCCACTTTACATTTTAATAATATATTTGAATTATAATTATAATTATGTTTCAAGTCCATAATCCAAAATATTTTATTTTAATATGTTTATTATTGTAAAAAATTCTTAGTTACATGTTTTACCAATGATATAGTATTTTAATAAATATATAATGGTAAAAATACCCCACTACTTATGTATAAAATACCTCTCTCCCTCACCTTGGAAAACCAACCCCCACCACATTAGGAAGGCAATTATCTTCAAAATATTCTCTCTTAGGACTCTTTGATTATTTAAGGGACTTTTAGAGCCATTCAACTCCATAAATTACAAGTGTATAGAGACGTGTAGTAGAAGTATTACCAAGAATATGGTGAGTTGTCAAAAATTCTTTTTCTAATTCTACTCTCATATTTCTCTTTTTGTATACCTATTTCAAACAAAAATCCTATAATGATAATTAAGAATTATGTTCAAAATAATTTAATGATGTTAACATACGTGATGTTATATATTAAATACATATTAATTGTCATTCATCTCATTCTTTATCTTTTGAAAATATGTTGTTAAAAGCCGTTTAACATCCATTGAGGATGTGGATAACTATTATTATTATAAGAAAAGATATATATCATGTAATAATAAATAATATATTATATATATAATTATAAATATATATTTTATGATTATGTAATTTATAATATATATATATATATAAATTACAATGAACAAAATAGGCAAATTAATGAACAAATAAAACTTTTTTTTTTGAATTCATGAAATCGAAACACATAAACCTCTAAATTCGAAATTAATAAATAGAATAAAATTTGTTAATATAAATAAACATCCACATAAATTAACAAAATTCACTTCTAGTTAAATGTTTGAAGATACCGAATTTTATTATTATGGATACAGAATAGTGAATAAATAAATCTATATTTAAGACATGGGGATTCTCGAACCGAAATCATCATCTTAAGGTTATCCCTCATTAATGAAATTTTCAGTATTTATATTCCTCTAAAATTTCATAAATATCATTTTAATATTTCAAAATTTTATTTTCAAGGATATACCTATTTCCTTCTTGTTTTTTATGCAAAATACAATGATTTTCCTAAAACAAATTTCTCTCCAAAACACAACATTGAATCCTCTTGAATTCACTTAGAGTTACACATGAATGATGATAATGATCCAAAATATGTCTTCACATATTCATTTGGAAACCCAAATTTTTATTCATGAGGATTTTCTTTATGATACATTATAAAACCCATTCTTTTCCATGGGTTATTTCAATATTATTATGGTTACATGTTCAACATAAAATGAATGCTTGTGATCATTTATGAGTAGATGAATGGGATTATTATTGTACATCCCTCTAATGAATTTGTTAATGTGATATATCTCATGATATAATCTATATACAATGTGATCATCTTGCAATCATTTTTTAACTATTTTTATGTTACAATTTATACACATATGTTATATATGAACATGAATATATATTTGTTCACCACTATGAATGGTATTTACCATTTTGACTTGAATTTTCATTTTTTTTTCATGTTCTATATTCCATGACAATATCAAATGTTAACCTCATGGTTTTTATTGTTAGGATATTATTAGGATATGACTATATTAAGTATGGTCTCCCATGGACTCTTTATTCATGAAACTTATTCCATATATTACTAGGTTTTTATCTCCCAAAATTCATTAATTTATATTCTCGAGTCTTTACATATATGTACATGAACAAAATATGTTATAATGATAATAAAGAACGATTTGAATAAATTTCAATATTTTATTATATAAAATTTATGTATGATCCTAATTTTTCAATACAGTAAACTGTTGGATCATGTATTGGTATCCCTATTATGTAGTTCATGTAAATAATGATGTATAGTTCATGTAAGAAAATTTCTAGTTTCTATAGTTCCTATAATATAATAGTTTAGATAATTTTATAATTAGGATTAGAAAATCATATTAAAATACATATGTATTTGTCAATTTTTATGTGAAACATCATTGAAATACTATTTTAGAATAATGATAAACATTTGGGTCCCATTATATATTCATTTATAGTTATTTATTAATAGGAATAAATTATTTATTCATGATTTAATGAAAAAAAAATTCAAACCATTTCTAACTTTGAAAATCATGTCAACTATTAGAAACTTAATCAAAATACCATTTGAGGGACAATGCAATGATTTCTCAAAGTAAATCAACAATTCTATGGGTAGTGGGGTTAAAATCATCAAGTTGATGCTTATAAAGATATTTGAGGCTATAAATAATAACATAAACTATGTTTAATGATTTTCATTAACTGAGTAGGAACAACTAACTACTGATTCATTTAGGTGGAAAAACCCACCATCAATTTTTTGAACATCTATTCCATTATTCATAGAATGGTGAATTAACACAATAGATACGATTATTTCTATTCTCTTCTATTTTAAGATGTAGAAGATGTCCTTGACCATTTATCATGTTGAAAGAGATGATGATCAATAGTGTCCACCGATAAAGAACATTGAGAGGAATAGTAAAATGTATTAGATGGAGTGAAAAGTAAATTAAGAAGTATTTATTCACAATTATTTACTATGATATAATAAAATATATATTGAAGAAAATTATTATATATAAATAAAATGTATAGCAATTTTCTCATGGCTTAAGAAGAAAAATTTAAATGTATTTCAATTTACGCACTGGATTTGTTTTTGAAAAAATGATCGAAAAATAAATATATTATATATTGGTTTAGAACCACACATCCTAAATGCTCTAGATAACCAAAAATTTATGAGTAATGAAGATTTTGTTTGATGAACATTCAATGTAAAGATAGATTATTTTGTTTGGTCCCATGATTATTGAGAAAAGAATTTAAGAATATAGTTTCAAGATGTTTTGGTCAAAATATAAAATAGGAAATATTACCCAACCACCCATATGTAAAATATATCAGAGTAGTAATTTTACTAATTTCCATAAATTGATAGAAAATTTAATCGTGTGAATTTCTAGGGGACCCCATGCACATGATTTTCAAAGAAACAAGAATTAGACAGATAACATGATGGATGAAATTAAGGAACCTACTAATTCTCCACCCATGTATCAATGGTTAAATTATATGGAGAGAGAAAAAAATTATTACTAGTGCACTAAAAATGGGTAATTAAGGGTAATTAATTTCAATAAACAAAAAATGAAATTGAAAATGGAAAAATCAATTCCATCACTACCGCAAATGTCGAGATGTAAATTCAATTCAAAAAAGGTATAGAAACTATACACCCAAGAATGGAAAAATATTTATTTAATTTTAGTTTTACCCAATTCAATATATCCTATAATATTTTTATAATTATTGAGTTTAAATTCAAAAACATTGTTGAACACACACAAACACAAATATATATAACAAGTTGGGAAATTACTGAAACACATCTGATAGAATCCAATCCCATTATTGTATGTGGGAATATTCATCCTTTGAATCATATAATCCTTCCCATGGATGAATTTTGTTCAATAATACCAATGGATTTTATCTCCTTATACAGTGAACACAATAATTTTTAGGATATAAAATTCTATTTTAATAATAAAACCAACTCATTCTCTTATTTAAATGCAAGGATAATGATGAATCTCCATTGGAATATCCCTGAATAGTGTGGGTGTTAATACCATATAGATAGTCATAACATTCCTGAATGTTTGTGTCAATGGAAAACATAAACCTTAAATAAATTCAATTTTTTTAGGGATTTCACTGATGTTTTCCACAAAGAGTACCCTATATATCCAAAATATTATGAGACATAGTTCTCAGTAGATAATTTTCCCATATCAACTCATATCTTTAAAATCCCCTATAGGATGGCCCCAATATAACATGAGGAGTTATTGAAGTTGTAGTAAGAGTACCTGGTTAAAGGGTTAATATTCCATAGTGTATCATCATAGGGTTAACAAATTAACTTTTTCAGTAAATATGAAGGATCAATGAGGATATATATTTTTTACCATGATAAAGAAATGTCACCCTAAATAAATTAATATGTAACCAAGGATTAATTATTTTTCCAATCAATTAATAGTATCATACTGCATCTCAAATGTGGTAGATTTTTTGTCAAATCATCTGTTAAATGTGAGGGAGGAATATATTCATTAGATAGATTTCTATAAAAGGTATGGATACTATTTTTTCATGGTGATCCCATAGGATTTACTAATTCCCCTACAATATTAATAGATTTTTTTAATTTATTCTCTAAATAAAACCCTATAAAATATTTCATAGTGATAGTCAATAATATTTTCATTTACTCCATGTGAAATGAGGTACATTAAAAGCTTCTATGTATAGTTATGGTGACATTAATTAAGGTGAAAATTTTGGGTATATTTAAAAAGAGAGACTTTTGGAAAAAAAAACATTCAAGGAGAAAAGTGGTCACTTGTGGTGGATTATATGTGGTATTATCAAATACAATTTCTATTGATTAATTTCCCAAAACATCATGTGTCACAAAAATTTAAATGTTTCTAGGACTAACATGTTGAAAAAAATGTATTTGATTTACTTCTCACAATTTTATAGCCATGTATCGTTTGTAATAGTTATAGGGGAAATGAATTTCACGATAGAAAATGTAATGAAAGTATTAATATTCTAATGTAGATTCTAATAACAATTCATATACTAACTCAACCATTAAGTGTATAAAGTTTTTTGATATATATTGACACATTAAAAAATAGATTTCTCTTTTTATGCTTGAGTTGGTTCCCTTGAACCAACTTCATTGTAATTTATGATAAATTTATATATATGGTTTTTAATATTAATAAATTTCTTATCACATCATTATTTTTCATATGTGTAACAAACTATGTGATAATTTACCAAGAGTAGCTATTTCATTAAAAGGTCATTGTAGTTCCTCGCTTTGATGAGAACCAGAAAGTGAATTGACAGTATTATTGAATAAATGTTATATGGATGGATAATATCTTTTGAAGGGACACAAATGAAATAGGATACAAATGGTCGAGACTCATAGAACATTGAGGCACCATATCATGGAGTTCATCCCTGTAATATCTAGTAGGATATTCTGAGAACGAGACACGACAGTAAGAAATCCACATTTTACGTGTCATTGGATGTTCCTATCTGTGGTTGTGTGTAATGGTCCTTGCCATTTTATATTATTATTAAAAGATAATTTGATCCTTTTACTTTGATGATCTGGAAAAAATTGTGATGACATATTCTCATGGTGAGGTGGGATACATTGGGTGCGTCATGAGTAATATTGCATTAATTAATAATGCAGGAAATGATTTATAACTTCTATTTATTAACAGAAGTAAATGTTTTAGGACCATTGATGGAAATGATTTAGCATAAATAAATCAATGAACATGGGGTTTTCTCGGAAATTTATTTTTCTGAAAATCCAAAGAATTGGTAATCAGGCATATAGGTTTATGAAACAAGCATGAATCCTGGTCGATTGGAGGGATTGTGATAAAAAAATTATATTACATGGTAAGGGTGCATATGAGGAGACATTTCATGGTGTCATTATCTTAATTCTATATGGGTTTTATGGTTTTTATCTATACGTTATCTTTGGACTTTTGGTTGGCTCGCCTAATGCCATAGAGAAAGTGGTGTGGATGGTCACTCATTATGAGTATACAGAGTCTTAGTTAAAAAAATTATTATATAAAAAGTTGAATAAATATTATTCCCATTTTTGGTTTAAAAATTATTCAGTTATACCTCATCCCATTTTATTTATTTATTATAGAATATTACTATTAGATTTATTTATTTGTTTAATAAATTAATAGTTGTTATTCGTGGTCTGATAAATATTTTGTAGGATGGGGAGACATAGTTAATGTTTCTACTAAGAAAATAATATTCAATATTATTTGATTAAAATAATATTTAATTGTAACTTTAATGCTATGAACATGTCGTGGAAATAATTTTATTTACATTATTATTTCTTATGGTGGTTTTATATATAATAATAAAATATTTAAGGGAACATGTACTAATTATTTATTATTTACTAGTGAATTAAATTCTTGATTAAATATAATTATTTTAATATCCAAGGGGGAAAATAGGTAGGATAGTCAATTTTGGTTGTGCATAATATTTTGGAGAAAAATATCTCAAGCCTTGAGGTACATATTTCCTCCATGAACCCTCTCAAGAATGATAATGACCATCCTCCACTGGATAAGAGAACACTTCGGAAGAAGCTCTCAAGGCGATCGAGGACAGACGACGTATGTTTAAGGACCTTCCATGATAGCACTCAGAGACTCCTTCAACAGCATCCAGAGATTCATGGATCATGTGTGGATTACTGCTAGAGGATATCTACTCTTGATCTCAACAACGCAACTAATGGATCACCACATAAATGTGGTCAGATACATCAATGATGAAATAAAACCATAGATATAATTTAATAATTTAATAAAATTAATTATAAACTATATATGTCAATCCCCTCTCAAGGATCCAGGACCCTTTATTCTTTATCTAAATCATTGATTTCATTCTGTGTATACTGTCATTAATCATTTTATTGATCCTGAAATAATCATAAATCCTAGAATAATTTATCATTGGGAACCCGCCAAATAACGATTCTGATGCTCCTGGAACCTCAAAGAGGTATCAGAGCAGGCATAGTATTTTTAATTATTATATAAATAATTTTTTGGGGAATTTCACATTAATAATTTAGTTTTTAAATCAATGATTAATCAATCCTGTATTATGAATTTCTAGATCGGTTCTTCCTCTTTAATTTCTAGAAGATCTAACCTAAATGAATAATTATATTATTACCATTAAATAAATGATATCATATGGATTCTTCGATGATTATTTGTAGTTTCCATGATAGTATACACCATTTATTCGGAGTTACATGTCGTTTAATATTCCATAGATGACATGTAATCCGGATCACACACTATGTAGTTTTTTAGTGCATCAGGAGTATTTATAAATTTATTTAATCCATGTGTATTAATACAACATGGTTTAGATAATTCATAAACCTCATGATGACCGGGATATATTGGGGCATGGTCAGCCTGACTAGATGCCTTGAAGCCCAATTGACATGGCGTGTAGTCCTTTTGGGTCAGGGTTAAGTTGTGTATCCCATACTCAGCTTTCATGGATGGTGACCATGTAACATGGAGTCTACATGGAATGTGTACCACTAGACACATCGTGTACTCTAAAGATTTCCAAAGTACACCTCACATGCCATTTCCACAAAACTATAATGCTGATGAAGGATGAGGATGGTACACACCTTGTAGTCAGATCTATATGCTATATACATTTTTTAGATTATGAAGATTTAATATTTTATTATTATATTATGTTACCCTTGATACATAGACCATCATGTGGGAATAAAGCTTGGAAAAAATTTTGATTGGTTTATATATATATATATATATATTAATTAACATCTACGTAATGTTAAAATATTTTCAGATCATGTATGATTTTTATTTTTATTTTTATTTTGTGTTCATGCTACATGTCACAAAGAATAATGTTTATACAAGTATAATACATGCAGGGTTGTTTTGGAAGGGTATTTACCAAGTATCCTCCAACGTATAAGTTATGTGAATATGTAATTTTAAATGAATTTAGTAATTTTTTTAAAATTATAATGGATGATAACCTCAATGAAATTTAAAAAAAAATTGATAAAAGGATTGATTAAATAAAGATAATAATTAATAGATTCGAGCATGATTTATCATAATAAGAACGATTAAATAAAGGAATTGTGGTTTTTATTAAATACATATTTTTTTGTTTGCTTTTGTAATATCATTAGATATACCAAACCTTTTTATGTGATTGCTTTCCTTTTTATTTTTTTGTTAAATTAAAATTTTGGTCATGTGTGCCTTCTCCTCATTAATATGTATGGTACGTGCGACCATGGTTTCATTTTTGTAAAATATTTTTTTCCTCTAACCTACATTTAACTTCATACATATGTAATGGATGGGGATCCCAAGCTATTGGACGATGTTCATGTTAGGAGATGAGACGAAACCAATCGAATGAGAAATAATGTTGGACTGTTGGAAAGCTGTAAACATGAACCTTAAAAGCTTCGAGGTTTTTCTCTCGATGGTTAGGGTCAGTTAATCAAGTTCTATATAAACCAACCATTAAAAACCCTCATGATCAAACCCTGTATTTTGTTTTTGTTATTTTCTTGGTTATTCATTATGGATGTATTATTGTGATCACATAATTAATGAATTAACAAATAATTCATAATGGAAGAAAAATATAATGGAATATGTGTAAATATTATTAAGTCATGGTTAATAACATAAGTATATACCAATTAATAATAAAAATAATTGGAAAAAATAATAATAGGTAATTTACACATAAAGGAAAAAATTCCTCAATATAATATGATTTCGGTATAACCTCCATTACTTCTGTTAGAATCGAACCAATAGTTTGTAGTGCTTTGACCCAAAATTTATGGGGTGATTTTAACTATCACAGAATTACAATGAGAGATTTTTGGTGACATAACATGGTTTACATCAAGGGTTGACTGTGTAACTAAGAGATTCGGGTTGAGGAAATATAAAATAATGATTTTCAGATTTTAGAGTTTGCTCAACAGATCAAGGATCTAGGAGCTAATGTAGTTTTCATTTTGAATTCCAACTTAAAAACATTCATTTTTCTTGACCATCCATAGATGGGTTAATGAGAATGGAATATGGATCATTTCCACAAGAGTATCCATGTAACAAGACATTCTGAAGCTAATGGTGAGGTCTATTGGGGTTCTATAAAATAGTGGGAGACTAATGAATATTTATTTATTTTGTTGTCTTATTAGATAATGTACTATAACTATGTTAAACATATTTATAGAAAATGAATTAAAAATTACATCAATAATATAATTGTGATCCATACGTGAGAAGAAAACCCTTCTCACCGGCACAAATTTCTTAGTGGGGAAAAGGCGCTTCAGTTCAACCTTCTCTATGTAAGGAAACTATATGTGCAATAAAAATCATTACCAGATGTGCCTTTGAATGAGGTGAGTGATGATGAGCTCTATGGGCACGAGAAACATCTAAATTATTATATGGGTGTTTACTGCCTCAAGATATCATTCATGACGAATGAGTACTTGAAGAAACACAAGGAAATGGATTCTTATAGCATGATATCTCACCTTCAGGATCACTATCAAGAAAAGGAAAGACAAGGGAGGTATGAGATCTCCAATTCATTGTTCTCCACTAAACCTGGAGACACTATGATAGTTTGACCACATATAGTCATGATTATTTGTTTCATTGAGTGTTTGGACATCTTAGGTATTAAATGACCAGATTAGTTGCATACATATCTTATACGATCATCCCTGCCATGTCATTATAAAGTTTAATTATTAGTTATAATATGAGGAATAATGTGAAGATCTTATTATATCTTCTAACCCAATTTCTCCAAGTGGATATGGTCATGGAGAATGACAATACTGCATTATTTATGGTGAATTTGAAGAGGAAGGACAACAAAAATGGACATAATATTTATAAAATTCAAAGGCTCCCATGAAACGTTTAACCAAGAAAAAGAATATCCAAATGTAGGGCATGCAAAATGAGGTAGTATTCTTTTCATGTGGAATGTCTGGCCTCATGAAGATGAACTTCACCCAGAGTCATGGGGAAGAAAATGTTTCATTCATTATCAAGTGAAATATTCCAATTTCTATATATTAGTTATTAGATATATGTTCTGGTGCTCACATATGTAATCAAATATAAGAACCAAGTAGATTTTAGTAAACTCCCAAAGGAAAGGTTGATTTGTTAGCATCCATGGTTTGAGATTATTTTCACCTCCCATTGGTGACTTACACATTTTGTAGCCGTTCAGGATGATTTTGGTTTTACAAAACTGCTATTATGTATCAAGTGTTAATAGGAACATAATTTATATATTGAGTTTAGATAGAGATGTATATATTTTAATGTTCGGATATAAAGGTTTTTTCATCTATATAGACTACATATTTTATGGTATGGAATATTTAAATAGCCTCATGTATGTATTAAATAACAAAAACCATGTTTTGGAAATATATAATGAATCCAGATCACAACAACCATATAACACCCAGCTATGGAATCATCGTCTTGGTCATGTAAACGAGATGCACCTGGTAATTCTCTATTAAGATGTTTATTTGGATTCTTCTGAGCTAAAACTACTTTATAGACATTACTCTTTATTATTGAGGTAAATGACAACACCACCATTCGGTGGGCATGGTGAATAGGCCATAGAGCTTATAGGATTGGTGAACACTGATGTGTCTGGAAAATATCTAGTAGAATCTTTTGGTGGATTTTATTACTTCATTTCATTTAATAATGGAATGATTAGATATGGCTATGTAAACATAATGAGGTATAAGTCCAAGTCCTTTGAAAAATTCATGGAGTTCAAGAATGAAGTCGAGAATCTGCGTGGAAAGAAGATAAAGAATCATAGATCAGATAGAGGTAGAGAATATCTTACCCAAGAGTTCATAAAACTTTTACAGGTGTGTGGGATTCTATCTCAACTCATGGCACCTTATACACCATAGTGTAATGGTGTTAGTGAAAGGAGGAACCGTTCCTTGTTAGATATAGTAAGTTCAATGATGACTCATGAAAATCATCCGTTATCCTTTTAGGGATATTCATTAAAAACTATGGAAGAAACATTAAACCAAGTACCAACTAAGGTGGAAAGTAGAATCCATTTAAATATTTTTAGTATAATGAATCATGTTTTGTCTCATACAAGTGAATTGAGATGGGTTGAATTTTTTATGGCTTTCTATGGAATAAATATAGAACCCTAAGGAACAATTTGTATCATTATAGGGTATCCCAAGGAAACAAAGGGATACTACCTATAAAACACATTAGAAAAAAATGTTATTATTTTTTGAAAGGTTGTCTTCCTTGAAATGGAGAACAAAATCAAAATGATTAGTGGGAGAATGATTTAATTTGATGATTTTGATGCTTAATATATAGAGGAGTTTGCACAAGAACATTTTCAATAGGTCCAAATCAAAGAAGTAGCTTCTGAAACACAAGTACTACATAAGAGTGTAAGAGAGGTAAGTGAAAAAAATATTTAGGGTTTTCTTTTCCTTATGTATGGTGACTCATTATTGTTGGACAATGACAGACCTCTCTTCTACAAGGAGGTAGTAGAGAGCTTAAAAGTTGTAAGATGAATATAAGGCATGAATAATGAGAATAATTCCACATATCAGAACCATGGTTGGGTTCTGATCTATGCACCAGTTGTTGTATATCTTGTTGAATGTAAATGGGTATTCAAGAGGAATCATGAAATGAATGGTAAAGTACTTATAAAGTAGTGGTAGTGGCAAATGGTGTTAAATATCATCAAGGAATTGACTATGACGAAACCTTATGTCTAATTTCCATGATTAAGTACATCTGAATGATACATTCCATAACATCATAGCGTGACTATGAGATTTTGAAAATGGATTTCAAAAATGACTTCCATAATGGGAACTTTTTTAGAGATGTCTATATGAAACAACATGAAGAGTTTCTGATACTAGGTTATTCATGAAGGGTATTAGAGTGGCATAGTTCCATTTATGGATTGATGAAATCAATTGGATCATGAAATATTCGATTCGATGAATCTATATGGGAATTTGGTACCATTAAGAATGAAATTGATCATTATGTTTACCAAAAGTTTAATAGGAATATTGTGGTTATCCTAGTAGTATATATTGACAACATATTAATTATTGGAAATGGAATACTAGTATTAAATTCAATTAAGGATTTTTTGAATAAGTTCTTATCCCTAAAATAATTAGGTGAAACATCCTATATTCTAGGGATCAATGTCATTCGTTATAGATCCAAGAGGATTCTTGGGCTATGTCAGAGTACATACATTGACTAGATAATAAAGAGATTTATTAGGGAATAATCCATGAATGGATTGGTTACATTGTCACATGGCATACATATTTCTATGAAAATGTGTCCTTGGACAAAATAGGTGAAGGATAAAATGAGTAATATCCCATATGCTTCAGTGATGGGATCAATCATGTATTCCCTGCTATGTACAAGACATGATTTTTCAAATGTACTAAGCATGGTAGGGAGATATCAAGCAGATCCAGAGAAACAACCCTGGACTGTTGTTAAGGATATTTTAATCTACATGGATAGTGGATGTTCCTAACATATGACGGGTAACAAAAAACATTCATTGAAAATATTATCAACACGAAAGGAGGAAAAGTAACTTTTAGAGATAATGCTCATGGATAAATAATTGGTATAGGTAACATTGTTCTTATAAGAAAAACTTTTCTATCAAACGTTTTATATATTAATGGTCTTAAGCACAACTTCATTAGAAAAATTAAATTATGTGATGAAGGTTACGTTGTGAATTTTAAGAAAGATAAATTCTTAGTTCAAAATTACAAGGATGAGTTTATTCTTTCTTCCCGTAGGAAAGAGAATGTATATACACTAAACGTAGAACACCATAGGAACCAAGATCTACCCTACCATAGGTAAATGGAAGATAAAACCTTATTATGTCATAGACGGTAAGGACACTGTAACCTTAATAACCTATGCAAACTCTCGAAGGGAATACTTGTTAATGATCTAAATGAGCATAAATTTGATTATGCAAATGTTTTTGATCATTGTCAATATAGAAAGAAACATAAATCATGTTCTAAATCAATCAGTGAAGTCACAACATCTGATTCATTACTTTTAGTGCATATGTATCTTTTCAGTTGAACAAAAACTGGATGTATTCGATTAAAAAATGTTAGGTATTTCTCTTAGTTGGTGATTACACTAGATTAACATGGGTTTATTTTCTAGAAATGAAGTCTAATGATTTTTTTATTTCAAAATTTCTATAGCCCAAGTTAAAGATGATAAAACCCATCCATTAATATCTATTTGTAGTGATCATGGAGGAGAATTTAAAATTTCTGATTTTGAATCATTCTGTAGCAAAAATAGAATTACTCATAACTTCTCATCTCCAAGATCTCCTCAATAGAACAGTGTTCTTGAATGAAGAAATCCAATTATTAAATATATAAATAGTACTATTTTGAGAGAATATTTTATTTCTAAAAACTTTTGTGCGGAAGCAGAAAGTACTTTATGTTATAATATAAATTGAGTTTTGATTAGACATTATCTTTAAAAAAACCCTTACGAATTGTGGAATGGTAGAAAACATAGGCATTCCTAAATCAAGGTTTTTTATTGCAAAGTATTAATTATTAATACTAAATATTATTTACATAAATTTTCACCCAAATATGATGAATGAATTTTCTTAGGCTACTCCATAACTTCTATGGATTATAAATATTTTAATAACAATTCTCATACTGTTAAAGAAATAGTACATGTTAAATATTATGAAACTGATCATATTATTTTTATACAAACCCATCCTACGTCTTCAAATGTGTTTCAAAGACTTATTTTCAACCCATGATGAATGATCTTTTAGATAAGGAAATTTTTGAAGAAAATATTTCTGAAACATTTACCGTAGAATATTTCCTGCCATATGTTGATGAACAGGTTTTATAAAAGCCAAATCAGTTGTATCATCAAAATCATCCCAATGGTACTATCATTGCTGATATAAATCAACATGTAAGGACTAAAAGGTCCTCCTGAAATGATTTAGGACATATATCATTCATTTCTCAATTATAACAAAAAATAATAGATGAATAATAGGTGATTATGATTGGACAAAATCCATGCAAGATGAGCTAAATGAATTTGAAAGGGACCAAGTCTGGACCTTGGTTGAAAGACCTAAGGAAACATTCATTATTAGAGTAAATTGGGTATTCAGAAATAAGTGTGATGAAAATTGAATCATTTTAAGAAATAAAGCTAGACTATTATCTAAAGGCTATTATCAACAAGAATGAATGGACTATAAAGAAGCCTATACTCCAAGAGCTAGACTTGAATATATTCATTTTTTTTACTATCCTTTGCATCATTCTTTAATTTTGAACATTTCCAAATGGATATAAAACGTTCTTTCCTTAATTGAAATGTTCAAGAAGATATTTTTGTTGAAAAACATCTTGGTTTTTAAGACACAAAACGTTATGAACATTTTTACAAACATCCCAAAGCTTTATACGGACTTAAAAAATCCCCTAGAGCCTGTTGTGATAAACATATAAAATTTTTTTTACAAAACATTTATGTTAAGGAAAATCCTAATACAACCATTTTTATAGATAATAATAATAATAATAATTTTATTATTGTTCAAATTTATGTTGACTACATTATATTTGGTTCATCTCATCAATCATTAAATGATTTGTTTGCGAATATAATGAAATCGGAGTTTGTAATGAGTATGATGGGTGAGATAAAAAATTTCATAAGTTATCTAATTTCTTAAAAACCATAAGGAACTTGTATATTTTCAACATAATTATATTAAATATCTTCTTAAAAAGTATGTGTTTGAAAACACAGAGTATAAGTATTCCCACTGGTACCTCAAATTATCTTGATATTGATGAAGCTGGGAAACCAGTAGATCAAACATCATTTAGAGGTATGATAGGAAGTTTATTATACATGACAGTAAGTCTTCTAGACATAATGTTTTCAGTAAGATTATGTGCAAGATATCAATCCAATCTTAAGGAATTTAATTTAAAAGAAAAGAAATGATTTTTCTATATTTAAAGGGAACCATGGAGTTATGACTTTTTTATACTTCATGAAATGAGTTTGTTTTAAAATAAATTGGATGATAATTTGGTGGGTGTATAATGTATAATAAAAGTACATCTGGAACATGTCATTGTATATAAAATTTATAAGTTTCTTGGTCATGCAAAAAAGAAATACTTTGTATCACTTTCCATTGTTGAAGATGAATATGTAGCAGTTAGACATTATTGTGACCATGTTTTGTGGATGCAACACACACTCATATAATATGGTATGATTTTTATCAAAACAATGATATTTTTTGATAATACTAGTTATATCTCCCTATGAAAAAACTATACACATAATGCTCATGCAAAATACATAGTTATTAAAAATCACTTTCTTTGGGATCACACACAAAAAGAAGATATAATTCATCAATTCATCGGAACGCGAGATCAACGTGCTGATATTTTTACAATATATATATATTCCGATCAATTTGAATACATTATAAAAAAGTTAAGAATGATCATCGTAAGGTAATATTCCATATTAACATTTTTCTGAAGCCTATCTCCTTACTTTATGAAACAATTTTTCGTAGGGTGATTACATTTGCTTGTTAATAAATTATTTTTCTGTAATCAATGTTTTCATAATAAAATTTTCATAATCGAAATTTTTCATAATCAAAGTTTTTGTAATAAACTTTTCAAAATAAATATTTTTCATAATGAAATTATTTGTGATAAAAATTTTTCCTAATCAAATTATTTCTATAAAAAAAATTTCTGGAATCTATTGTTTTCCATATTTATGAAAAATTTATAGTATCTAATGTTTGTCAAGAAGAATTTTCCTTATTACTGAAAATATTCCTAGAAATGCGGAAGGTATGTTTCTTTACTTAGGTTTAGTATTTCTTCTTGTTACTTTTCATTCTTTTAGAAAAAAATTTAGATACGCAATCCTTAAATCTGAATCATTATTTTAATACCTTAAAAGATTGAAACTTATAAAAATTCCTTCTTTGGCTCTCATCTAAAACATTAGATCTAATAAATATTTCTTCGACCGTTGGATCAATATTGTAATATGTATTATTCCATCAAAGAATATATAAAGGCCCCCTAATGGTTGTCCCACATTGATTTTGAAGCTCTTCCATTCTAAAGATCTACCACTCTGCTTAAAGGTAATTCCAAATATTTTGGTTTTCTCATATTTGAATTTCTTTGGAAGCATCCCCATAGAAGAAGATGTCATCAATTAATGAAATTTATGATTGGTATATCTACATAGAGAGATTAGTAGATCTGAATTTTTTCTCTATGTATGATTCTCTTATTTTGAATAATATCATGTTGAATGGTTGCGAAATTATATGTGTAGGAAAACCAAAGGGATATGATCTCGTGTAGCCGGATTTGCTTGTATAATTTTATGAGACTATAAAATTTATTAATTAATGAGGGGGAGATATTTTTTTAAGAGTTATGGAAAAACCAATTTCCTTTCCTATAGTATGGTAGCCAACATAATTGGAATTGATTATTAGGGTGAAGCTGATTTCTACACCCAAAAGCTATCAGATATATTAGGATGTTTTGATAAGGAGAAGGCCATATAGTTCCCTAGTTTATCAGGGGTAGAGACATCTAAGATTATTCATCTCTCTAAAAATTTCTGGATTTTTGAGTTATGGGTTCAAGGATACCACAATTTGAGAAAAGGGGATAAGGATACCTTGATGAAAAGTGATATCTACATTCTGTATTTTTTTATTAAACCTCATGATGATTAATCTGGTGAATCATTTCTTCTTTAAAATTATGAATATCAAGACTGGACCCTCAAATCTAAAATCGTTATGTATCCAGCTATTATTTCCAAGATCATTGTCCTTTTTCTAGAATAATTCAAAATCCTGTGAATTTCTAAGACAATGAATTTCAAGGTTATGTTTCTAAGTGATGATACATTGATAAGGATGAAGGATAGATTTAATAGGAAGTCCATTGAATTTTATGACTTGTCTAGAAGTGAGATTGTATCCTTAACCAAGATGCCAGAAGTAGTTGATACTTCCATGAGTGTTTTGAGAAAGATAAATAATAAAGAAGATGAAGTAAAAAATACATATATTGTTCATGAAACCCAATCAGCACCTCCAAAATCTTAAAATAAATAGATCAATCTTGATGAAGTTGTTTCCAAGTGGAGAGAAGATAAAAATAATAAGAAGAAAGGAGATCCTTGCATTGGCTTCGACCCTGATGAGGAAAAATCCTTAATTATTAAGGATTCCACGGAATATGAGAATCAAGAAAATAAAATGAAGCAAAATAAGAAGATGACCAAGGTTGAAATAGTTAAATATATTCTCCATGATTCCGAGAAAGCATCTGAGCAAGTCCTCGTACCATAATCCATTCAACAAGAATCACTTCCAGCGACTCAGGGAAAGAAAATTGTCATTCCAGAACCTGATGAAGAGGAAGATATTGTGTAGGAAGAGGAAGTGAAAGTAGAATAAGAGGATGAAATTGATGATAATGATGATATGTTAAGGAAAGTTTATTAATATCATGGAAATGATATCCTTCTGAAAAATTGTCAATCCGGACAATCTAGGGCGAATCATCAAAATTTGATTCCCTTGGAATAGAAGAGGAGGGTCAAGAAGCAGTAAACAAACCATCACAAAAATAGAACTACAACCATAAATTGGATAAACTAGAGGACCTAGTGGAAGATTTTGAAATGGAAAAGTTTGGGGAAGATAAGATAGTCCAACTATCATATAGTGAACATGAATCACCAAAGGAAGCTAAGATCATACTGAGAGATGATAAAGAAAATATGTGTGAGATGACTCACCTAAGAAGGATGTGATTCCTAAGAAAGATGTTGGAGGATATTATAAAATAATGAATGATGAGATAGAAAAAAAATCATCACCAATATGGGAATATGATTCAAGATCGTCTTCTTTGGGTCCTGATTTTGTTGTCTAATCCCGAAAGAATATTGTTAATACAATTTCCCTCATTCCAAGTATTGAATTGAGATATCATATTCTTCAGCCTTAATTTAATCATAAATCAGATTCTATTTCAATTCTCGTGGACAAATTTGTCAGGCTGGAGGCCGATTTTAAATCTTTCTACAAAGGGTATGATGTTCACAGAAGGTCATGCAAGTAAATTACTATGTGGTCCAAGAAGACAATAGAATAGCTCAAAATCATTTATGACATTAAAGATAATTTGATGTTTGATTTTTATATCGAAGATATTATGATAAAGGATATATCTTCATGTTTCAAGGGGAAGCTCAATCTTGAAAAAACAGCTCGGAAACAGGAAGACACATATCTAAATGGGAAACACAATTCAGTTTATTTAAATCTGAAATGGAAAAGATATATAATAATTGAGTTTTAAGAAAAGATGAGTAAGCAAGAAAATATTCTGGGGACTCAGGAAGAAACTCTTAAGGCTCATGAAGAGAAAATCAAAGCTCTGGAGAAGAAAAATAAGGATCTAGATCAATTGATCAAACGCTTTGAAGAGAATTATAAGAAGCGAATGAAATTGAACACCATTGTCAAAAAACATATGCCGATGTAAAGGGAAGGGTGATTTGTTTTTTCTTAACTTCGATATTTTATTGTATTACCTTTCGTTTACAAATTTGTTCAATAGTAATGAAAATTTTGGTTTTCCTTCATGGGTTTTGTTTCATAGTAATAATATTTCAGGAACAATATCTTTTTCCATTCTCTTGATTCCTTTTTGAAAATCACAATGGACGAGAAAGGAATGATAAAAAAGTATAATATGTAACGATGAAAATTCCCTTAGAATGTGACAGTCTATCTAAGGGGGGATCTTTATCAAAGAATATTTATTGTTCATTAAAAATAAAAATCATTTTAAGGAAGTCAAGAATAAAATCCTTAGGGATTTCAACACCTAAGTGGAAGTTGGTCATATTCACCATGATTCATAAGTAAATAGAGATACATTTATTCTTTTATGAAAAAATTTATTTCCTTATGTTCTTTTTTGTAAGGATGTTTGTTCTTTTCAAAAAGGGGTAGATTGTGGATTTAATAATGATTTATTATGACTATAACATTCATCTATGTTTTGAAAATAAAAAACACTTTATCCTAATGAAAACATTTTCCCCTAAGAATTATTTTCTTAAAGGAAATTTCGATAATCTAAGGAAATATTTATCCCTTTATTTTTTTCATTGTTTATTTCATAATCTCTCTAAATCTAACACCGTTTATTCCAAATTCCAAAATTTAGTTTCACATCTAAATCCTCAAAATCTTATATATCCTGGGATATAGAGTGTTCTGTTTTTAGATTCCGGATTTTCTGAAATTTAGACACTGAATTCAATGAAATTTAGATTCTATATTCTATGAAATTCAAATTTTGAATTCTCAAAAATTCTGATTCCTTATTCTATGAAATTAAGCTTCCAAATTTTCTGAAATTCATATTCCAAAGTCTATGAAATTATGATTCCAAATTCTCTAAATATCAGATTAAAAATTCTATCAAATTTAGACTCTGAATTCCCCAGAATCTAAACTTTAAATTCATGGGAATTCAGATTCTGAATTCCTCAGAATTCAGACTCCAAATTACTCTGAATTAAGACACTGAATTCTTCATAATTCATAGGCTGAATTCCTAAAAATTCATACTCTGAATTAATTATAAATCAAACTCCAAATTCCTCAAAATTCCGATTTTTAATTCATTAAAATTCTGAATTCGAAATCTATAGAATTCAGATTCATAATTCTTTGATAAATAGAATACAAATATCCATGTATTATGGACTCTGAATTATTATTTTGTTAGACTATGAATTAAATTTTTCCTTAGACTCTGAAAAATAGATTTGATTAATTATCATCATTTTCCTTACACATGTTTTGAAATTATGTCACACAATATTTTTCTAACTAATTATTGTTTCTATGAAATTTGATTAGATACTTTCGATATTCAATGAAAAAATTTCCATTGGATGAGGGAGTCGATCGTTGGAGAAGTTCCTATAAATAAGAGCTCATTTGAACGAGCTCAGAATATGTTGATAACTATAGAGACTTCATGATACTGAAGTGATTTCTAGAGATATACTCTCACGCTTTGTGCATACTAAACACCTTGTTCACCTTTCTTCATGAAACCTCGATTTTTGTTGAGTACAATCGAGGTCTTCTGGATATAGGAATGTAGAGGTTCCAACTAACATAATGTTTGAGTACTTACGATGATAGGATGATAGAGGTGTCAACTATAATATAGATCTACGGCTTATGGGTATAGTAAGAAAGATTCTGATATTCCTATCAAGGGAATGGCCTGGTGTGGGTAAGACTAACCTTGTTGAAAGTATAAACCAAGGGACCTTTATCCATGGTTCATGAATACCCTACTATTTGGGTTAAAAGTTATCATACTTGTTACTTGTTTTGTTTCATGTTTATTTCCGATTTATTTTGATAAAGGAATAAAGTATAACATTCTTATACTCTAATATTCTTTTTTGTAATCTGATAAGTATGATTCTATATTTTTTAATATATAATATTTTTCATGTAATATTTCTGTATGTTCCATTTCTGGATCCATATTTCTGGAACCCCACAATTTTGTTTAATATAACTTAAATTGGTCTTGTTATTTTATGTTGATTAACATTTTTAAACATAGTTTTCATTATGGTTATAAACTAATGTTTTAAACATACAATTCACCCCCTCTTGTAAATGAGAATCACCATTCATATTTGGATCCTACAATGTTTCCCTCAAAATTAGGAAGATTATCCAATGTTAATGATATATTGACGTTTATTATGATCATTCATTTACTTTTGAGCCTTGTGGAATATTCCTCCTCTAACAAGGGTTTTATTTCAACCATTTCATTGATTTAAATCATTATTTGATTATATGCACTATTAGAAAATTCGATTCTATGAGGATAAAGATGATGGATTTCAATAATTGATTACACCATACTATCTAAAAATTATGTATGAGACTAATTTTCTAAAAGCAGTAATCCTTTAGATCATATATTTATATATCTAAAATGATGATAATTATAAAAATTATTTTACTGTCATTATTGATAAAGCTGTGTATACATTGAGTGTCACTCAGGGTTAATTATGGAATGACCATCATGGTTACACATAGAATAACTATCTTAGTTACTCTTGAAATAACCATCATAGTTATACAAGGAATAACAATCATAATAAATTCATATAATATATTTGGAGATATTAAATCATTGATCTCTTTCCATTATGTAATTAATTGTTGACCTATAACGCACTCACCCACTCGTAGTTTATAATATAACCACCTTTCATCATAAAAAATATCTGTTAACCATAACAAGTATAAAGTACATATCGTTTAAATTTCATTATAATACAAATATAAATGCATATTATTGAATTAATAATGTTATATCACGTGGAAAAGGATCTCATTCAATGATAATATCATTGAAACAATATAAATCTATATAGATATAGAATGAGGATTATATTAAAATATAATAACCAAAATGGAGAATTATTTACAACATGTGTTCTTGGTGTTGATGAATGGAAACACCATTAAAAGATCATTGATGTAACCTCCCTCATATTCTCATTTTCTTGAGAAGGTGAAAATATGTTACATGGGCTTTCGAAAAACACCAAATATACTAAAGGCTAGCAATAAATTCCATGGGATTCATGAACTTGTTGGGGATGATTTTCCCATTGAAAATAAAATAATCTATGAAAAATTACATAACAATATAAACCACTACATGATTCATGATATAAATATAAAACAACTCAACGAAAACACTATTATTAAAATAAAACTAACACCAAGTACCACAATGTAAGTCTATTATATTGAAGTACACACTAGAAGAAAAAACTATCAAAATATTATGAATCCATGGACACCAGTTCCAATATCCAACTCCATCATCATCACAAAAAAACAAAGAACCACTAGAGAAGTGTGGTACATTACCATTTCCCATGTCTCGATAAACAATATCTGTAAAATCACCAACATGCCAAAATAGGGCTTAAAATGAAACTAGGTAAATTTTCCAAAAATGTAATCCCTACCAATTCCACTATGATGGAACAAGTTAGAACTTTATATAAAACAATTTTTATAAAATAATTTAAAAAATACATTATATTAGAATATAAATAGGTTCAAAAGTAAAATACGTTCCTCAAACAACATCAATTTCAATGGAAATAAGACAAACAATGTTCTCAATCCATTTCATGACTTTCAATATTGGCACATCCATATAAAATCAACATATCCACTCAACTATGAATTCATAATTCATTATTACAATTCAATACTCATGATAAATAAATCATCGATCGACAATGACCTCATAAGGTAATTAAATACCATGTTCCATTACATATTTGGAATCCTGTATATGGTCATATTTTAACAGGGCCTTGTAATTCAATATGAACACACTCCATATAGTATTCCAAAAAACCATACCAATACTATCATCCCCATAGCATTTAAATGCCCAAAAAAATTCAATATAAAATCCATTTAAACTCCAAAACCATTTTAAAAAACTATTTAATGAAAACCATTTTTAATAATGAAAACAAAGAATCTACATTAAAATCAACATTTTAAAATCCTATATCAAATCACATATCATAATAATTCCCCTATTTTATAAGAAATCAGACACCAACACTAAAGTATGTTTCTCCAATGATTTTCACACCAATTTTTCAATCAATTTCATTCAATTTAATCAATTCAAACAAAAAAAATCATTTCTAGCAAGAGTTGGCCATAGTGAATCTCCTTACCCAGGGTGTTATGATGAAAATGATGAATGACACTCGAATGCCAATGAAAATGGGTTGAATCTCTAAAAACCAGATGTTGATTGCTTCCCCTATCATAAAAAAAGTCTGAATATAACCCTATATCGAATCCACTACCTCAGATATAACCACAAAATATTTAGATCCAAAAAACCGAGAGATATATATATATATGTAGATCTAAAAATACCCAGCAGAAACTTCCAAGAATGATGACTTACTACCAGAATCCATCTTCAAAATACATAGTAATTCCTTTGGATATCCTCTAGAATGATGGGATAACAATCCATAGCCTTTATTAATAGAGAATATTAAGTTAGATCTACATATAATGAAAAATGAGGGAGTTATAGTTTAAAACATGTGGGATCTACAATTTTCGAATCTCACATTTAACTCGTGCTTGGTTAGTAGAATAGTTAGTAAAATCAGGCACTAAATGTGTGCCAACCAGTACCTCAATGATGGGTGTCGCATGGTTGGATCGTATGTGTAGAAAACCATGTGTCGCCCATTCCAAATTCAACTATAAAATATATCAAGGTTTCACTTAGGCTTTCACTTTCTTTGGACAAATTGTGTTCTGCATGTGCGCATACCCTTTTTCCCATGTCTCATTGTGCGCATTTTCTTATTGGCATTGCATGGCTTTTTCAAAACGTGAACCTAACTCAAATAAATAAAAAGACCAATAAACTGTCTAATTTTTTTCAAATATCTCTTAACCATCAATAATAAATAATAAATAATTAAAAATATTAAATAATGTCTTATACAATTGAAACTGGTGGTGCTACATTATACCCACAATTTGGATTTCCTTCCCTATAAAGTATAAAACCATCATTTTCCAGTCTACGTTACAACTATTTCCCTTTTGTTTCCTTCTTACGATCCTATGTATCTTCTTTAATCTGATCACTTTTCCCCAAAACCCATAGTATATTTATGCTTTTTCCAAACATGACTATCTCTTTCTTATCCACAATCTATAATAGCATGTCCACCTTTGATGAATCATGATCTAGGTCAATGTGGTCCCATAAAATCACATGGCCAAGATACGGCTGACAGTTTTTCAACTAAGATAAATAGAACACCTTATGCACCACACTAAACCTTGATGGTAATTTCAACTGATATACCACCTCACCCACCAATTCTAATATATCAAAAGTGCATATGTTTCAATGAGAAAAAATTAAATACATCCCAAAATGAGGATTTCTAATCCTAGGAGATATTTCCAAGAACACATGATAACTCATCACAAAGGACAAAGATAATTGATTATTACCCACCTAAATTTTGGCAGACTCTTAGCCATCTCCCTCAGTTTCCTAATTAGATGAATCTTCTCCATTATTTTATAGACAAAGATGAGATGAAATAGTGAGGTGTCAACTGTTTCCACCCTAGAAGGTGGAGAACAAAATACAAACCCAAAAAATGACAAAAAATGATCTATATGTATTGATAAATTATACATTTTATTTTAAAATAACTCCACTAATGGTATGTGATATTCCCATGAGCCAACAAAATACATTACACAAGCCCACAACATATATTATAAATTTCTTGTCTTCCATTAAGATTCACACCTGTCTGAGGATGATACAATATACTCATATTGAATGGAGACTGAAGGGATTTATGTAAGGATTTCTAGAAAAATTATATAATCATTTGATCTTCTTCTGATACAATTGAAACTATTACACCATTATCCTATACCACTTCCTATATAGAGATTATCGACAAGTCCTCCACTATATGAGATTCGTGAATAGGGATAAAATGAGTTGACTTTTTCAGTTGATCCACTACCACCAATATAGAATCATGTTTCTAAACCATTCATGGGAGACCTATTAAAAATCCATAGTTATTTCTCCTTTTTCTAAATATTAGATGGTAAAGACTACAATATACATATTGGTCGGTAATTCTTTACCATAACTTGCTGACATGTTAAGCATCAGGAAAAAATTTAACCACCATCCATTTCATATTGACCCACTAATATTTAATTTCAATTCTTTATACCTATTCTATAATCCATGATGAACATCCCCTCTTGATTGATGTTAGTCAAGAAGAAGTTGTTCCTAATATTACCTAGGTATGACCATTCGAATTCGAAACCTGAACACTAAAATCTCACCCAGATTCCATCACTCAATGGTCTCCCCAAAAATGAGTTTTTACCACATTTTCATGAATTATTCATACGAGAAATGTTACTTTTTAACCACATCCACCAAATCTAGAATAAAGTAAAATAGAATGAAAACTGTAACTTGGATGAGAGCCTCAGCCCAGGTTGTGAGTACTCAGTAAGTTCATCCAAGAGACCCGAGATCAAAACAAAGCAGAGGGATAATGTCTTGGTTACTATAGAAGTACTGCAGTAGTACTTTAGCAGTATTGTAGTGGTACTCTTGTTGTTTCTGTTTGGTACTGTAGTATCCAGAACTATTCACCCGGTTGGGCCTTCGGGCCATGAGTTTGGTCTTCGGGGCCTTGATGGCCTTCGGGCCACCCCAGGCCTTCAAGTCGTTAAGTATTTCGGGCCACCTAAAATCCATCAGCCCACCTCATGGACTGTGGGGCACATGATCAATGTAGTTTTCCCAAACAGACTGTCCAAAAAGGATCATACCCAAAGGTGGATTCAGAGCAGGAACACTCAATATAGTAGAACCAAATAGATTTGGAAGATTGAGAGGGTATGGAAATTCCATCTGTGATATCTTGTGATTGCACGTGATGCTTAACCAGATGGCCATGAGAAGGTGGAGAGTTACCATTATGATGCAGATGCTGGGGAGGGTTAGTTCCTTGTTTGTATAGTACAGGTGAATTCCCTAAGACCTTTGGGTCATGTAATTTCTCATAAGCCTATGGCCCATGTAATATCTAAGCCAATGTGCCATGTAAGGGTTCCCACGTTTCTCTTGAAATGGTGGTTATCAAATATCAATAAAAAAGAAGGCCTTTGGGCTATTCGAGGAATGAAAACTAAAAATTTCCCTTAGTCTCTACATTCCATATGCATGTTGACTAGGACCGTCATCAACTACCACATACATGAAGCACAATTTTTCCATTGAGGATATGGATTTATCCATAATTGACATACCCTCTCTATTTCCCTTTCCCATTGTATAAATTATTCCCATGTAAA
This sequence comes from Viscum album, assembly GCA_963277665.1. Classification (NCBI taxonomy): domain Eukaryota; kingdom Viridiplantae; phylum Streptophyta; class Magnoliopsida; order Santalales; family Viscaceae; genus Viscum; species Viscum album. The sequence continues at coordinate 2,281,780 of OY728127.1, forward strand.
ACATTTGGAGATATTCTATCAATGTTATATGAATCATGTTGAAATCCCATTGTGATAAAATATGTTTAATGATATTTTTATCCATGATCAAAGTAAATATGTTTCCAACTAAATAATTACTCTAAGACATAAATGTATGGACTAGGTAATAAATATTCAACCATTTTTGGGTAGTAATTCTCATACACTATCAATTTCATTGAGCCATAAGAAACAACATGAAGTACTTGCATGAGAACACATCCCATCCCTGATCCCAAAGCATCTCAATACACCATGTAGAGTTCTCATGATTCTTGAAAAGTGAATATAGGTGATCATATATGGATAAAATTAAGCTCTTTGAAAAACATATGAAAATCCTCAATCCATTTTAAAGGAAGAACACTATTTTTTCAAATCATTCATAGGAATATATTGTTGTGAATATTCAAGAACAATGCATTAATGATAATCATCCAAACTATAAAAACTATGTTTCTCAAAGAATGTCTTTTGTTTATTTGATGATATAACTGCCTATATCTTGTTTGGATATATATAATCAACTTTTTATGAAAATTAATGGCTAGTGAAATGTAGCGTTTTTATCCAAAAATCACACATAGATAATTTTACATAAAAATGAAAATCCCTTATTATTCCTAAAAGTGTCACCAAGTATTTCTCATCTTCAGCTTTTATCCATGAATAATAAAATATTTCATCCCCAAACACTTCCAAAAAAGTCTCATGATATCGCTGAAATATTTGTTTCAACAATTCCCAATAAAATCACTTGTGAATTAACAAGTCCTAAAGGCATCACTACGTATTCAGAATGGTAATATCCACTTCAAAAAGCTATTTTTTAGAAAATCCTCCATCTGAATTCCCAATTGCTGATATAATAATCACATATCATTCTTTGAGATCCAAATCCATCCAAATCAATTTTATATTCAAAATAATGAAAACATTACAACCCCGGGGACCCCGGGACCCAGAGAGGTCTGAAATAGTGCAATCCAAGGGAATCAACTCTAAGTAAGGTAAGAAACTGTGTTTTCAAACTATTGATAGGGAGAAGTAAATTGTTGATGGAGCTTTGGACCTCCAATGAAGCCAAGTGAACGGTTGCCTTATTACACTCGCACCAAGTATGAGACACATCGATATAGGATCTATGAAGAGCTCTAAATTTTCTAACAATGTACAAAATAGGCCAAGGGGGATCCTTTTCCAAGAATGGCGTTATGGAGTATCTATGAAATAATCTCTGTCATGGTTAGCTCTGGCTTCTCCTGTCTACAAAGGGAGAGCCCCATGAGCTTGGCCATTGCCTCAACCAAGAGAGAAGTTCCCTTTCAAGAGAAAGATGTAAATGCCATGAATACCTCCCCCAAGGACCACAGACCATGCCCCCTCCTTTCACCACCCCCATATCATAGGACCCATCCATATTCATCTTCAAACAAGATCTGGGGGTTTCCAGCATACCAAGTTCCACTGATGAATGACCTGAGAAGACGAAGACAAAGTGATACTAACCTGGAGTCGGCTAGGAGATTGGGCCTCTACCCATTCTTCGATGAGTGCAGCCAATTCAATCAGAAGGAAATGAGTTTTCTCTATGATGGACCTAACCAATGAAATGGAGCCATCAAACCGTGATTGGTTTCTGACTTGCCACTAGCTCTAGCATCCTGCACAGAAAATCTCCGAACGAACCATCCTTCCCTTCTCAGAACCTTCAATGCCTTAGAACCAAATATTTACAAAAGTAGAGTAATTGTGATCATGAGAAGACAACACCAAGGAACCATCGAAGGACGACTACACAACATGAGCCTAATACCCCTCGAAATACAAGTGTTCTGTACTATCTTCCCTCCTGTTGTTGTAGTAAGAACACCTAGAGGCCTAGATTATTCCCATATTTCTACCGTTCTCGTTCACTACTAAAGAAGTGTTCCTGATGTGCTATGATTGAAATTTGAACTTCAATGTAATTTTATGGCACCACAAAACACCATCCTACCCCTCTTGAAGACCCAGCTAAGAAAATAACATGCAGAATCTCTGTAGGATAATGCCCCTGAAGTAGCTAGGGTAAATACGCATTTGTCTAAATTGTCATTAAACTAAACAGTCTCAAGAGGGGAATGTTCATCCTCATATATAATTGTTGAGGCGATGTTCAGGTACCGACATAATTTTTTTATTGTAATCATCGGGGCTGGGAAACCAAGGAAATCTAAAATTGGGGCCACCAAATTTCTATTCTTGAAAAGGATATCCCATGTTCCAACAGTACACTGCGAGTTGAGTTGATTCATCTGGTATAGGGGGTAGACTTTCGCCCACAGAGAGAATTATAAACACTTAAAGCCACTGCACTCCCGCCACAGAGAGGCGACATGGCCATACCCTATAAAGATTCCTCCACCAGAACATCCCATGTGAGCTTTCCATGCTCGTAGAGAATCGTGATTTGTAGTCTCTTAACATTAATCCCACCATCCTGTGTCAACCTCGCCAACTTACCCCATGAAACCTAGTGTTTCTTTCCTTCTAATTTTTCATCCTACACAATGATTCCCTAGATCATATAGATGTTCTGAATCACACCTTGAGGGACATTGGAAGAGGACATTTCATGGATAGGAATGGTGGTCAACATGTTATTCACCAGATCTATATGTCCCCCGAATGATAGAAACTTATTTTTACAAGTAAGGATATGGCTAGTGATTCTACTCAAAACGTGATCATAGTCTTTGATGCAAAGTCTACTAGATGAAATATGGGTTCCAATGTACTCCATCGAAAAAGATCCAAGCTTCATGTCCAAAAAATTTCAAAAGGAGGACACCACCATTTATGAGATTTTATTGGAGATAAATATATTTCTTTCAGTGTTACTTAAAAATTGCACCCTCTAGTAGATATATTCAACCAAAATTCCTATGATCCCATGAACTGAACCCTGACCACCATTGATTAAGATAATAGTGTGTTCGGAAAACATAAGAAAATACACCACTACAAAATTCATTTTCCTCCGGAAAGGGAGAATAACCCCTTAGGAAATGCCTCCATTGATGTGTTTGTTGATTGTGTCCTGATCCATGATAATAATACTTGGATAGATTTGGTCTCCTTGATAGAGACATCTTGTTTCCTGGAAGATTTCATGGGTCTAACCTCTGAACGAAACCACCAATAATGAAGAACTAATTCTCTTGAAAATGAGGTCCATTTCCTTTTCGGAAACCCAATACCATATATGACTCTGTTGATGAAACTCCCTTAGATCCTATCATATGTCCTATTCATATATAATTTAATCTCTAGGATGGATCCATGGGTTTTTTAATTTTTTCTCCCTTAACATCTCTTGAGCTATGGTGGTGGCACCCTGGATGGATCGGCCTCTCACAATGTCATGATGCTCAACTAAAATCCACCAAGGTAGTGGACTCGACAACCTCTAGTTAAGCACACATGCAAGGATTTTATATGGTAAGTAACAAAGGCTCAGTGGACTATAATGTGAGAGATAATAAGTGTCCTTTATATTAGGAATGATAACCATAGTAACAGTACTAGCCACACGAGGAAGGCACCAACCATGGAAGTTGTCCTGAATAGCATCGATGATGTCACACTTCACTACATCCCATATAAGGACCCAACCTTAAAACATTACATAATCTTAAATTAAATTAATAATTCACATTGAGGATCTTTTCATGTTTATATTTTTAGAAAATTATGACATAACTATTACATCTCAAAGATTACAAAGTAGACACATCTACTCAGTTTCAATTTTTTCACAAAATAAAAACTCTTCAACAAAAGAATCATGTCTAGTTCCATGTTTTAGATAGAATGACATTTCCTTGATCCCATACTTGAGCCTATTCCACTTTATGTCCTGTGAAAAAACATTTCAAAAACATGGGATGAGCATAAAAAGGTCAGTAAGTGATACACAAAGAAATAAAACATTAGATCATCAATATATACATAACATAAGCTTTTTAACATACCTCATGAAATGATAAGATTTATTAATAACTCATAGAAATCATAAGACATAAAGGTAACTCAATGCATTCATAACATTCTTACATATGGAGTAACTCTCATGGTTACATTTGGAATGCCCATCACATTATGTTCCCTAAATCCCTTCGGAGAAACCTTTGCGTTTAACTCCTTCATGTTACACAATGCATTGGAGAGCTATCTTGGTCTCACCCTCCCTTAGTTTCTCATGGAACCACCTGACTTCATAAACAATTCCCAAGAACCATAACATAATTGTATCACGTAAAACATGCATAAAGGAAACATAATATTTCCACATTTCAGTCACAAGATATCAATACAACACATTGATATAATCAAAAAATTATCAAAACAATTTTCAATACCAAAATAAAAGAAAAGTAAAACTTGGTATTTATTTTTCATTTAAAAAATTTATGGATTGTAGAAAAAGTCGAAACTGAAATAATGGTCACAATAGCGGAGAATTCATTGTCGCTGGAAATGTAATACAAAAACATACCTTTTGTCATTTTGTAAAATTCTTCATGTTAAAATATTCCTTTTGAATGAAATTTAAAGTCAAAAGGGTTTATTATAAAACTAATAAAAGAAGGTCGTTTATAAATTGAAGTATGCCTCAATGAATGGAGATTGAGACGAAGTCCCTTACAAAGACGATATCCTTTGATTAAGGATAAATCAATTACATAATTATGTGTGAAAAATATAAATACACCCAATATAAGTGGATATTATGTGTAAAACAATCATAGGTTATACAAAAATATTCATAGTATGACATAATCCTGAAGTAGAGGTTTAACCCAAATAATTGAGATTGTGTTAAGAAGTTCCCTTACAGAAATTCGACAGCCTAACGACATCACTTTAAAATTCAGAAAATGAGTTGATGATAGGTAAAATAATATCTCATCACTAGGACATAAGATTTTAAACTATGAGGACATATAAGAACATATCCCAACATTAAGATGACGTAAATTAAAATACCTAACAAAAAGAATTCTTTTGAAAATCACAGGGTGAAAGATTCCCTTACCAATTTGGGTAACTTTCGGAACGTACACCCCATGAAAGAAGGACTATAAAATTTTAATTTAAATACCCATAAACGAATGCATATTATACAAATAGTATAATAATGGGCATTATATACACCAATCAAAGGATATAGTGACATATATAGCATGAATCTCACGATAATAAATAGTGAGATAAAAACCCCTTACATCTTTGTAATAAATCGAGTCATATGAACAAAGGATAATAAGAACCAAATGAATCACATAATACCATGAATATAAATAGAATTGTGATAATATATATCAAATGGAAGTACACAATACACCACATGCAATAAATATTTGGTGAACAATGGAAATCTCACAAAATCAAAAGTGAGATAAGAAATCCCCTTACCTCAAGTCTAACTTGTCTTGTTCATTTCTTTATATTCATGAATATTAATCTTCGGTCAATTTATAATTTCTTAATGATCACATTTAAAAATTATTATTCAATTCATATCACATATAATCATGTGATAATAATTAGTTAATTATGTGAGTTCATATCATACGTTTTGTCGATGTTTGGTACATGAGTCAACAATGAACTTGTTTAAAGAGAATTGTCCATGTAGTTATAAGTACATCATCTTATGAATGGTGTTCATGATTTAAATATCATATATATCCAGTATATATGTATTCAATAATATTCTATAATGTTTTGTGAAAATAAATGAAATGTATCGTTCAAGGAGATGGTAGGTCGTACGTACGCATGAACGCTACTTTCATTTTTTGTCATATTAATGGACATTAAAACTAAATTAGACATAGATATATTATAATTACAATATAATATATATTTTATATAGGTAACATAAGTTCATTAATTACATTATTTATAAATTCCATGTTTGGCATGAACGAGTTGCATCACTTGAGGGGGAAGTAGTCCACACTTCCTTATATTAAATTATCACATTTTCACAACATGCAATGCATAAAGGTATGTTTTAAATATAATCTAAATAAGAATATAGAGGACATAAATATAATATATATCATATATAAATATATTTGAATCATAATGGACACCCTGAAAGGTGTTAAAATAAGATTGAACAATCATCATTTCGTGAGGCAGTAATTCGCCACCCACAGAAACGGTATGTTCTTTAACCATTAGACGAAGGTGTGTGTAAGTGTAGGTAGAATCATTATTATAACAACATACTAGTATATTGAGGATAATGTTTTTATTATGGGATAAAATAATAATAAGATAGTGGTTAGTGAATAAGGAAAATAAAAGAAAGAGACTCGAGAGAAGACATTACCTCTAAATCGGGTAACACTTTTTTGATTGGAACCAAAGGCTTCCTTGGAAATACTTCTGCCCAAAGTAAGGCTTCTAGGTGTAATAGAGGGATGTGGAGAGATAATATGAGCACAGTTTAGAGGATAAAAGGTCTTGAGAGGTGGAGTAAGGGGGTAGAGGTGGGGGCCTTTTATTAGAGGGAGGAGGGTCACTTTTTAAAAGTATTGAAATGTTACTTTATTATAAAATGATTTTAGAATTTTAGAGGTCTCACAATTATATATTTTGAGCGTAAGATGATAAGGGTTATAAATCCACCCATACAATAGGTTTTAGACAAGTTTATGTCTTATATTTTACCTTATATTGTCGTTTTATTTAAATCATTCATTGATGAGGTAATCATTACGTCATCACGGTGTCATAAATAAATTTATTTCCTTAATGTGTAAAAATTATAAAAAAATACCATGATGTAGGAATTATTTTTAGCTTAAGAATCACTATTTATATCCTAAGAGATCATTTTTTTAAACAAAATTAAAATTGTTTTACTTAGGATATACAAACCATTGTTATATTTCTCTTCTTTTTAAAAAGAATGTCATAAATGTCACTATTACATCCATGTGACTCCCTGGGCCCTCAAGTTCAGTAAAAATCTTCCCATGGTCCTCCATGACTCAAAAAAGTGGATTTGGACACATGTTGGGGTCATTTTATATTATTATCATATTAGTTTATTACCCTTAACTACACGATTACTAATTAATCACGACAATTAAAGATGTTTACCGTCATTACTATTTATAATGTCCAAAAACAAAAGGGTCTTAATTAAATAATTTGGACTGTATTACTTCAACCATGGAATACATTTTACCAAATTAGAATCCCAGAAAATGCAGTATTTAATTTAAAAATAATTTCTGTTGTCACAGCCAAAGACGGGTTTTTAAGAAGTAAAGTTTATCAAAAGATTGACTTGTTTTTACATCCAATTGAAATGTGAAATTACTTACAATGAAAAACATTATATTAAGTTATAAAAACATAATTAAATTACACTTTAAAACCCATTAAAAGGAAAATCTGACTATATAATTAAATTAGATGAAAATGCAGTTTTGAAGTAAAATGCAGTATTTTTTACTATTCATTAAAAATGAACATTTGTCAGAAAAATTCCAAACAATTTATCAAAAGTAAATTTGATATTCCAAATTCAAAAATGATTTCCATTTTACCAAATAAAAAAAATAGAAGTTTAATTAATTAATTTTATAATTAATTCTTGTTGTCAATACAAATAGAGTGTTTTAAAGAAACAATATCTATCAATAGATTGACTCTTGTTTATTTCCAATTTCAAAGTGAAATTAGTTCCAACGACCACAATTGGATTAAAAGGTAAAAATATATTTTAACTACACTTTAAACACAATTAAAAATATAATCTAACCATATAAATAAAATATATTAAAAGGATGTTTTGAATTAAAATACATCATTTTCACTATTCATTAAAAAATGAACTTTATCGGAAAGATAACAAAAATTTACACAAAGTAAATTTTGATGTCCTGATTTTAAAGAAGGATTTTATTTTTTCAAATATAACATATAAAATTGAGAAAAAGTAGTTTTAAAAAGGGTTCACCATCAAAAGGCGGTTAATCGACCTTTTTAAGAATATTAGAATACTTATTCTTAAAATTAGATTCATTCGCATTTTAAGCCTCTATCATTTATTGGGTAATTGTTAAAATATTTAACAAACATATATAATCATTTTGTAGTTAGTTATGTTCATTACCTCAATTAAAATATATAGGCGTTAACTTCTATTTAAAATAATATTATTATATTATTACATTGCAACATAAGATTTCAAAAAAAACTCGTTGTGGTGTGTTGGGTACACCATCGAACATAGAATTACATTTAAAGAAATATTAACATTTTATTAAAAAAAATTAATAAATAAGAAAAAGTCATGTTCTTTATTTACCTGGGATGTTACATCCTTCCCCCCTTTTGGGGATTGCGTCCTCGCAATTTTAAAATTGGGCTCCGAAACTTCATTAAAAGCCCCACATCAGAAAAGGAGTTAATAAAACTAACACTTTAAAAGAATGAAAGAGAAGTACAACGGTCACCTGAGACAACAGATACTAGGATTCAATGAAATCATGGATATGGATGAAAACAAACCATCAAGGTCTGATGGAGAGTGATAGAAAATATGTCTAGGAGAAAGTTAATCACCAGAAAATCACAAACTTGTGATGGGTTAAACAGAATTTGATTCCCCAGTAGGAAAAGTTAACAGACAAAATTATTGTTTTAAGTTAATTTTCATTGAGGAATTTTTTTATGAGCTTAAATAAAACATAAGGAAACATACTTACTTGTCATGTAGACTTTCATCATTTACTATATTTCTTACACAAACTCATATTTTCTCCAAAATATGAGTATATAGGATGACATGTTCACATTAAGAGTGCTATAATCATCTTATTGAGAATAACCTAATCCACAAAAGATGAACTATATATTTCACATGTCTTTAGACCTTACCCAAAACCAAAATTGTTAGTACAAGATCAGATAATCCCCAAAAGGATAATCCTTTATAAAAAGAAATACAACTCTTAATCTCCAAAATTCAACAAAAAGAACCCAAGGTTCAAGAAAGACCATTAAATAAACATTTATCCATAAAATTCTTCAATGTAATACATACTAATATTGAAACCCAAATCTTTGAAGGATTTAATCACATAGTCTTCCAAGGTAAATCTTAACATTTATCTCCAAATAACATCAGTTACTCTTAAAGTCTCATATTGAATATTAATTAACCTAATCACATATCCTCCATGATAGGTTAATCATTTCCCAAAATCATCTTATTCTTGATTTCTAAGATCATCTAACAAAAAAAATTAGTCATGCTAACCGAGGACTTCACATAGTGTTGTGGTAGGCGATAAATACTAGTCTCACTTTGGTAGTGGGTTCGATTCTCGTAGCTTCGTCCGATACGACGGGTTGTCACATGGATTGTGTGTTGTCCCTTTTAAAAAACTACATAAATTTATAAAATTCCCAAAAAGAGATAAATTTATCAAAAATAACCATAACATATTTTAACCACAAAGGTTATCAAAGAACTTTCGTTTTGCATTCGAAAATGTATTAACTCGTAATTACCTCAAATTCAACGATCATATAAACCAAAATGGTTCTTTATAACTATATCAACAAAATAGAAGATAATTATTCTTTGAATAAAATTTTCATATGTCAAACATCAAGGTTACACATACTATAAAAAGTCTTCTATTGTAATATCTTCATCAAAAGACCCTTAATACTCTAAATAATTTCACCATCCTAAAATTTACCATTACTCTAGAATCCCTTATATGTTGACTTCTTACTCATTCTACATTCTTCATGATCTATAAACCATTCCTTCCCAAATTATTATTAAATACTTATTTCCTACAAAACAAATCCTGATTTATATCATAATATTGAATAATAGGAAAACATTTGTTAAGAAATAATCCATACCTTTCATTGGTCATTGTCAGTTTCCTCATCCTCAATCGAAATGGCATTAGGTATTGGTAAACAAATATTTGTACGATACTGGTGATCCTATTCCCAAAAATTCTTTGTAGGACATGTGTTTTCATAATGACCATAAACATCACATTTAAAAAATTCAATTGATCCTTCAGAGAGAACTTCTTTTCTTTCCTAGAGTCAATTAGATGCTTCCTTTTTCCATGGAAGGTTCTTGGTTTATGACCTTAATTTCCACATCTATAGCATCTTTCTGTCCCATTGAAACATTTTCTTATGTGTTTCTTTCCACATCATTGACACATTGGTTTTTGAACATTCTTACCTTTATGATTATTACCTAAACTTCCATAGGGATTTGTTTCTCGTATATATGATGCCTTATAAAAATAACTATGGTTTAGGTGGTCAATCATGACTCCAAATAGATGGTTGAGAATAACCAGGAGAGTTCTCATTACAGCTTACATATCATTCAGTTACCCGTTCATAAAACCATCATAGTTTTCTTCACATCCACTATTACTTTGGTGCCTGCTAGATCCAGCCATTTACTAAAACCAAAAAGGTCATTGTGAGTATATTAGTAATATAATCATACAATATCGTATGGGGAGGGTATATATTAAGATATACTTATTCATGTTATCTTAAACTCGTTCACTTTATTAAAATTACTACAACTCTTTCTAAAATCCTACCTTTTATGGTATTGTCACTTGTGATTAATAAATACCCTAACCTCTAAAGTTATCTAAACCGGCCTCTGATACCAACTATAAGGACTCGGCCTTATAACATTACATAATCTTGAATTAAATGATTAATTCAAATTATGGATCTTTTCAGGTTTATAGTTTTAGAGAATTAGGACATAACTGTTACATCTCAAAGATTAAAATGTAGACGCATCTACTCAGTTTCCATTTTTTTCACAAAATAAAAACACTTGAACAAAAGAGTCTGGTCTAGTTCCATGTTTTAGATAGAATGACATTTCCTTGATCCCATCCTTGACCCTATTCCACTTTATGTCCAGTAAAAAACATTTTCAAAACATGGTATGAGCATCAAAAGCTCAGTAAGGGATACACAAAGAAAGAAAACATTAGATCATCAATATACACATAACATAAGATTTTTAACATACCTCATGAAATCATAAGATTTATGAATAACTCAGAGAAATCCTAAGACATAATGGTAACTTGAGACATTCATAACATTCTTACGTAGGGAGTAACCCTCATGTTTACGTTTGGAATACCCATCACAGTATATTCCCTAAATCTATTCGGAGAAACCTTAGCGTTTAACTCCTTCACATTACCCAATGCATTAGAGAGCTATCTCGGGCTCACCCACCCTTAATTTATCATGGAACCACATGACTTCATAAACAATGCCCAAGAACCATAACATAATCGTATCACATAAAACATGCATAAAGGAAACATAACATTTTCACATTTCAATCCCAGTATATCAATACAACACATAGATACAATGAAAAAATTATCAGAACCATTTTCAATTCCAAAAGAAAAGAAAATTATAACATGGTATTTATTTTTCATTTAAAAAAATTTATGGCTTGTAGAGGAAGCTAAAACTCAAATAATGGTCACAACGGCAGAGAAGTCATTGTCGCCGCATACGTAACAAAAAATATTCCTTTTGTCCTTTAGTAAAATGCTTCATGTAAAAATATTCCTTTTGAATGAAATTAAATGTAAAAAGGGTTTATTATACAACTAATAAAAGAAGGTTGTATATAAATTGAAGTATGTCTCAACGAAAGGAGATTGAGACGAAGTCCCTTACAAAGACAGTATCCTTGGATTAAGGATAAATCAATTACATAATTATGTGTGGAAAATATAAATACACCCAATATAAGTGGATATTTAGTTTAAAACAATAATAGGTCATCCACACATATTTATAGTAAGACATAATCAAGACGTGAAGGTTTAACCCAAAGAATTGAAATTGGGTTAAGAAGTTCCCTTACAGAAATTCGACAGCCTAACGACGCCACTTTAAAATTTAGAAAATGATTTGATGAGAGATAAAAAGGGTATCTCATCACTTGGACCTAAAATTTACAGCAATAAGGATAATATATAACATATCCTAACATTAATAATATTTAAATTAAATGACCTAACCAAAAGAAGTCTTTTAAAAAGAAGAGGGTGAAAGGTTCCCGTATCGATTTGGGTAACTTTAGAAATGTACACCCCATGAAAGGACTATAAAATGTTGATGTAAAAATCCATAAATGTATGTATATTAAACAAAGAGTAGAATAATGGTCAGTTGTTAGGTCCAAAAGGTTGAATACCCTGAGAGGGGGGGTGAATCAGGGTATGACTAATTAAAAATTATAGCCCGTTCTGATCTTGTTTCGCTGTTAAGAAAAAAACTCTTCTCTCTCTTTCCCACTGCACAATATAAATAGAAAGCAAAGAATGCACATGACATAGTAATTTTATATTTTTTCACCCTCACAGGGCTACATCCAAGAAGAATACAACAGTGATGAGCCGATGTACCAGATTCACTAAAGCACACTACTGTTTACAAGGTTCGATCTAGATCACTTATATGCCCAGGCTCAATGCCTTTACAAGATTTAGGGTCAACTCACTACTTTCCCAAGGGTCACTCCCTATCTCTCTCTCTCTCTGGATCACTTCCGGTGGAGAGGATCACCTTCTTCCTCTTCCTTTGCTCACTACTCTGGAAAGGATCCACTCACAGATTATATACCTATAGGTCTCTTCATTATCACAAATGAATACATCCTCTCTTGTATGTAGATTCTCTGTTGAAGCTCAACCTTCACCCGTATATGAATTTCTCTTTGCACTGAAGGTATCGGGCAATCCCCCTACTTCCACACATCCCTGAATCACTGCCGGAAATCAACCTTACTTGGTTCCCTTCTCTAAGGAGGCGTGCAAGTCTTGGCGCACAATTCAACACCGGCACGCAAGTCTTTCTTAACACTTGTGTGACTCAAGCTTAAGCTTCTAAAAATATGCGTGATGCACTTAATTTGCTTCCCAACCCACCTTAGGCGCACAACAATAGATGGTGTGCAACTACAACACTAGCGCGCAAGTCCCTACTTGCACGACCACACACCAATTTCGTGACTTCCACACCTGTGCGACGGGAGATCTGATTTTTCTAAGTATTGAACTCCGTCCTTAATGAGGAGGGGTGGTCAAGTATTTATAGGCATTTGAACTACCTGCGTGATGGTGCGCAAGTCCCCCTCTGGTGCTCATGTCTCGGTGCGTAGCTCAACCGCCCTGGCCTCTATCGCGCTACTCACTTGCACAACCAAACCAATACTTGCGTGACCCACCTTCCTTTGCCTTATTTTGATGTTCTGATCCTGAAAAACAATAGGTGGTCAAGTTCCAAAGCCTCCTAAGCACCGGCGTGCAAGTCTCTTCATGGCGCGCAAGTCAGCTACGCGACCAACTCAATACTTGCACGACCCTTGTCCCATTGCCATATTTTTATGATTTGATCATGAAAAAAAGGGCACGCAAGTTTTACAAGTCTTCAAGTACACAACGCGCAAGTCCTTTTTCCAAAACCAATTTTCTTCATTTGTCAATTTTCTGGCCCAAACAATTTGTAAAACACTTCAAAATGGCGCCACCTTGTATCTGTGTTTTTTGTACCACCTCCAGAACATCCATTCCTTTGCTGACATTCTAGAATAAAACATAGATCGTTAACCACGGCTCTTGAACTTGACATTCCACTATGAAATCCCCATTTTTAACAATTTTGTATGTCACTGTTTTGATTTGTCAACAATCACCACGTTGATGTCCACTTTGTCAACAAACACAATCACCTCAAAAATGCATCAATGATTAATTAAGGGATTTTTGCCCAACAATCTCCGTCTTTGGGTTTTTTGACAACTCTTCCATAAAAAGATATATCGTTACTTCTTCAGCCACCATTCGCCTATCATGATTCTGATATCGATCTAAGGATTTACTCAACACATACTTTAATCCCACATTATAAATGCTCGGCATGAGAAACAAGAGTAAGTGAAATGTTCATCAATGAATCACTTCATCTCGGACACCCACTGCTGACATCAAACTGATACCAATTGTTACCAAACTAATACAAATTTTTGGAAATATTTTTACCACTCTCCAACACCACTCTTCTTCTTTCATCACGGTCCTCAGCTATCGTGATATCTAGTCTCTGATCGATCACTTCTAGCATCATCAGATTTAAAACGCTCCCCTTTCTCAATGCTCCCCCTATCTCGCTGCTCCACCTGTCAGCTTCTCCCCATATAATCCATGATTTAACAAATTGCCACACTGTCTCCCCCTTGAACAATCACTATTTTATATCCCTTTGTCAATGAACCCAAAGGGCACTCTTTCGTGGTATGTAACAGTCTAGAAAAGCAAATCAGTACGTTAGAGAATAACAAATCATACCTTGGGGAGAGGGGGTTTCCGCATCCACACTATTTCAAGTGTGGGGAGTCAACTGAACTCCTAGAGCCAGTCGATGTCTCTCAATATCTTCCTTGGGTAAGTCTTTTGTCATAATGTATGATACATGTAGCTCTGTAGGCACATACTCCAACTTCACAATGCCTTGCTCCACCTTCTCCTTGATGAAATGATATTTGACCTCAATGTGCTTTGTCCTTGAGTGATGAACTGGATTTTTGATAAGATTGATAGCACTTGAGTTATCACACTAGATTCCGATCGAAGACTTCATTTCAACTCCCATATCTTCAAGTTTTTGTTTCATCCACAATAACGGTGTGCATTCTTGAGTGGCCGCAATATACTCTGCTTCTACGGTGCTTAATGAAATGCAATCCTTCTTCTTTCTTAACCAAGTAATACATGGTCCACCAAGATAGAATGCACCTCCAGCTGTTGATTTCCTATCATCCGCTGAACCGGCCCAATCGGCATTAGTATATCCCAATAACTCTGTCTGAGATTTGTCATTATATGTCAAGCTGATGTCCATCGTGCCCTTAATATACAAAAGTATTCTTTTCACCGCAAGCATGTGGCTTTCCTTGGGATTACTCTGATATATTGCTTCTTGGAATGTGGAGAAAAAATGTCAGGCCTTGCCGCGGTCAAGTACAACAAGCTTCCAATAATTTTCCTATATTATGTGATATTAACTGCTTGGCCATCCTCATCTTTTGATAATTTCATCCAGGTAGCAACTGGAGTCTTCATCTCCTTGAAATTCTTCATTCCAAAACTTCTTATAACCTCCTTGGAATATTTGGATTGATAAATGAATGTTTCAATCCTTCCTTGTGTCACCTATAGACCAAGGAAAAATGTTAGCTCTCCAATCATTGATATCTCAAACTCATTTTTCATGATTTCATAAAACTGTCTGCACTGAGCCTCATCTGATGCGCCAAAAATTATGTCATTACCATAAACCAACACCATCATCCTTTGATTACTATCATTACTGAAATAGATATTGTAATCAACTCCACCACGCTGGAAACTAGTCTTCTTCAAATATTGGTCAAGCCTTGAGTACCATGCTCTTGGTGCTTGTTTCAGCCCATACAATTCCTTCTTCAGCCGACAAACTTTACTCTCATATTCATGAATGAGAAAACCACATGGCTGCTCAATATACACTTCTTCTTCCAGAACCCCATTCAGGAATGCAGATTTTACATCCACCTAGAAGAGTTTGAACATTCATTGCACTACTATGGAAAAAAATAATCTGATTGTCTCCAGCCTTGAAACCGGTGAAAATGTCTCATAAACATCAATTACCTCTATCTAAGAGTACCCTTTTCACACTAGACGTGCGTTTTTCGAACTAATGCACCATCTTCATTCATCTTGTTGCGATAGACCCATTTAGTTCTGATGACATTCTTATCTGCAGGTCTCGAAACAATCTCCCACGTCTGGTTCTTCTCAATCTGATCAAGCTCTTAATTCATAGCCTGAACCCAGTGCTCATCTTTAGCTACATCGGAAAAACATTTCGGCTCCACCTGAGATAAAAACAATGTTTTTTGTAATGATTTCATTCTTCTAGTTTGAAATGGAGCTGTCTGATCATCAATGACATTTTTCCTATCAATATCAGTTCGAATCTTTGGCTTTTTAGCAGATTTTGATTTTTTTCCTCTTGTTCATCATCAGTATCTTCTTCTGAGTCATCCTCTGCCACTTCTACTCCCCTTGTGTTTCTTATCTCCTCATCACTTTAATCCATAAACTGTTCACTGGATCATTGAATATTCTGTTTATTTTCAACAATGGTGACATCATTGCTCTCAACAATTTTTCCCAGCCTTTTGTTGAAGCATTTATATGACTTTCTCTTCCCTGAGTAGCCAATGAATATTCCCTCATCTTCTCGTAAATCAAACTTCCTGTGATTCTCTTTTTTGAGAATGAAATACTTACTTCCAAAGATAACTAAATATTTCAATGTTGTCTTATTTCCATACCACATTTCATATGAAGTCTTCCCTTGCTTCAGACACAACAGAGACCTATTCAAAACATATACCGATGTCAAAACTACATCCTTCCGAAATATCTCTGGTAGGTCCTTATCAATAAGCATTGCTCTGGCCATGTTGTTGAAGATCCGTTTTCTCCTTTCAACCACTCCATTCTGTTGGGGAGTTCTCACTAATGAAACTTGATGCCTTATAACAAGTTTCCTGAGATAGATTTCAACTTGAATTTTTGTTAATTATATACCATTATCAGTACGGAACTTCTGAATCTTCTACCCAAGAATCCTTTCTGACTCCTGCGAATAATGCTTTATGCAACTAAACTCCTCTGTCTTATGGTTAATGAAAAATAACCAGAACATTCTGCTATAATCCTCAATGAAAAATACATAGTACCTTTTTAAATTTATGGCTCGTGGTGAGATTGGTCCAAAAACATCTGCATGTACCAGTTCGAGAACTCTGGTTGATTTCTGTTCCTTTGGCCTGTATGTCTTCCTGATGATCTTCCCTTATTGACATGCCTCACATGTGTGAGTACGATCACGTGATAGTTTCGAAACGTCTCTAGCAGCATCACACTTTACCAGATCTTCCATTGATGGTTGGAATATATGGCCAAGTCCCTTATGCCACAACTGGTTTTCCTCCTCTCTGGAGAAAAAGAACATATCTTTTTCCCCACTAACAAGGTAATGATTTCCCTTTGTCTTTCTTCCCTGTAGAACAACTGCTCTATCTTTTCCTTTCAAAACACTTATTTTCTTGGTAAATCTTATAGAGTGCACAGCGTCACATAGTTGACTAACACTGAGTAAGTTATGACTGAGACCATCTACTACCAAGACATCAGCACGTCTCATTTCTTTTCCACAAAATTTGGCCTTTCCAGAACCAACAATCTTCAGCCCTTCATCATTCCCAAACTTGAAAACTCCTTATTTGTCATATTTTATGCCTGTAATGAGATCCTTGTTCCCTGTCATATGGGATGTGCAACCACTATCAAGGATCCATACTCCTGAACGATCTGATGCTTTAAGGGAAATTTCCGCAACAACTGCCTTCTCATCATTTTTCTTTTTGATCCATGTCTTCGACTTCACACTCGGTGTGGTTTGGGGAACTTGATCTTCCTTAGAGTGTGATGGACCATCTTCATCTTACAACGATGTAAATCTATTTTGTACTTTTAACTCGCTTGTTGATTTATTGATCTGCTTCTTGCGAACATTTTGATATTGATTTGGCACATTCCTCTTTATGGTCGAAGTGTAATATCTATCCATGTGCCCAAATCCTCCACACCAGAAGCAGTTTCCTTCGAAATATGTTCTGGAGAACCGTTCTCTATTTGACTTCCACCTTTGTTCTTATTCCTTTGGATATCTCTTGGATGTGGAACACACATACTGTGAATGTCCCATCTTTCCACAATAATAACACCAGATAAACGGTGCATTCTTCTTTGGTTCTTCAGAACAATGATTTTCCCCTTGAGATCTATGAATATACTGATTCTTCCTTGTGCCCAAGTCAACCTTAAATCTTGGGACTGGTGCTTGCGGTCTGACTTCAACTGTCACAGATTTTTGTTTCTGATTAATCCCTAAAGTAGCCTCAATGTCTGAGCTCATTTTCTGATTCTTTCCTGCTAAGCTGCTAGACTCCTATTTCATCATTTCAGTCTTCATAATGACCTGATTTCCCATGAATGTGTTAGGAATCAAAGGCTTCTCCTAGTCTTTAACTTTTCTTTGCAGACCGACAACTTCTTCTTCAAGTTCTTTGATACGCTTGACATGGTATTTCACTTTTCCATTCAGGTCATTGATCTCCCTTTTCTATTCTTCTATCATGAGTTTATACTCACTGACGGATTCTGAGTTCTCTGGTGTTGATGACTTGACTTTCTCAATTTATTCTATCAACTCAGACATCTCTTCTTCCCGTTGCTGCATATAGAGTTTGGCATCATGAAAAACTTTGTTAGCTTTCATTTTTTTAGCTCTCCAAACATCTGTCTCCTCAAGAGCTGCTTGTAATTCATCTTCCATGTCAAATCTCCCTTCAATTTCTTCTTCTTCTTCATCAGCGTTGGTTTCTCCCTTTTCTTGTGCACTATGTACAAAAACCACCATTTCATTTTGTCCATGATCTTTACAATTTTCAAACTCTTCAACCTCTTCATCCTCAGACCATCTAAACTGTCTATTTCTTGTGAAAGAAGATTCCTCTTCTTGAAGAAATATTTCTTGAACTACTTCTTCCCTTTCACATAGTCTGAATATTTCATCATGGGATTTTCAACTTCATCGTCATCATTTTCTTCTTGAAACTTTTTGGGGCATCTTCCAGTAAGATTAACAACTTTTCCACATCTAAATCAAGCGAGTGGAAGTTTCCCTTTGAACTTTTCTTTTCCTCTTTGAAGATTTGAGGAAAGGAATGACATAACCTCATATGTCTCTTATTCTTCCTGAGAATCGTCAATGCTGATCTTTTTCATGGCCTTAAATTCCATCTCTTTTGATTTTCCCTTTTCCACAGCCTCGTTGTCATCATTCCTCATCTCATATGCAACCAAGGTACTGTGCAAGTTGTCTAGTGTCAGCTCTTTGGGATCTTTATCTTCCAGTACAGAAACTTTTGGATTGAACTGAGGTGGAAGCTTCCTCAAGATACACTTTATGATCTTTATGTCTTCAATGAATTCACCAAGACCTTGCATATCTTCCACAACAATATTTACCCTATCAAAGAAGGCATCAACAGACTCATTTGGGTTCATCTTCATATTTTCATACATATTCCACAACACTTGCAGCTTTGCCTCTCTGACCATTGTATCTCCTTCATATATATTCAATAGCTTTTCCCACATGGCACGTGACGTTTTTCCTGACATCACCTTTGTATAGATAGGATTAGATATGGGTCCCCCTAATAAATTAATTGATTTGGAATTTTCATCCAACTCTCTACGTTCAGCTTCGGATAATGTGCCACTATTAATATCAGTTGTTATACCATGCATTGCTGCTATGAATACTTCCATTCCCAAAGATCTGAAGTAGCGTTGTATCCAATTCTTCCATAGCTGAAAGTTGATCTCGTCGAAGATAGGAATCCCTTGATGATTAGTGACCTCCATTGAGAGAAGAAAAAATATCAATCATTCCCTCTGATACCAATTTTGAGGTCCACAACACTGAATACCCTTAGAGGGGGTGAATCAGGGTATAAAAAATTAAAATTATAGCCCGTTCTGATCTTGTTTCACTATTAAGAAAAACACTCTTCTCTCTCTTTCCCACTGCACAAAATAAATATAAAGTAAAGCATGCAGAGGACGCAACAATTTTTACATGGTTCACCCTCACTGGGCTACGTCCAAGGAGAATAAAACGACGATGAGCCGATGTACCATATTCACTCAAGCACACTGATGTTTACAAAGTTTGGGCTAGATCACTTCTATGCCCAGGCTCACTACCTTTACAAGATTTAGGGTCAGCTCAATGCTTTCCCAAGGGTCACTCCCTATCTCTCTCTCTCTAGCTCACTGCCGGTGGAGAGGATCACCTTCTTCCTCATCCATTGCTGACTTCTCCAGAAAGGATCCACTCACAGTTTATAGACCTATAGGTCTCTTCATTATCACAAATGAATACATCCTATCTTGTATGTAGATTCCTTGTTGAAGCTCAACCATCACCCCTAGATGAATTTCACTTTTCACCGAAGGTATCAGGCAATCCCCCAGCTTCCATGCGCCCTGAATCACTGCCGGAAATCAACCTTACTTGGCACCCTTCTCTACGGCGGCACGCAAGTCTTGGCACACAAGTCAACACTGGCGTGCAAGTATTTATTAACACTTGCGCCACTCAAGTTTAAGCTTATCCAAACTTGAGTGATGCACTTAATTTGCTGCCCAAACCACCTTAAGTGCACAAAAAATAGACGGCGCACAACTACAACACTGGCGCGCAAGTCCCTACTTGCACGACCACACACCACTTGCGCGAATTCCACACCTACGTGATGGGAGCTCTGATTTTTCTAAGTATTTAACTCCATCCATAATGAGGTGGGGTGGTCCAGTATTTATAGGCATTTGAACTACCTGTGCGAACACCACCCCCCCCCCCCCATACCCTGGACACCCCCAAACCCTGGATAGATCCCCCTAGACAGCCCAAACCTCCACTCCCCTGTACAGCCACCCCCACCCTTGTAGACAGACCCTGGAACCACCACCCCCCCAGACCACCCATTCATGCCCTACCCCCATCCCACCCCCACCCTGCCCATTTCCCCTCCCCCTTGCCCCTTCCATCCCCCACTTTCACCCCCCCTACCAGCCCACACTTGCACCCCCTTCCAGTACCCTCCCTCCTTCCAGTTACCCTCTTCCCCCATGCGAGTCCCCTCCTAATTAAATTATACACGAAATCTACTTACAAAATAATAATTAAACAAATCAAAATAAAAAAACACATAATTGTACTTACATGTGTCTCCCAATAAGAAAAATTATCAATGAAGTTTGGAACCATCTCAAAATTACATACAACACAAGGTAGAACATAGTAGTTATCATCCCCTACAATTATGGTAAAACAAAACATCGTAGAATAATCACAAAGAATATAACTCAATAAACAAGAATAGTGCAGCCCCCCATGCTGGACCCCCTGGACAGCACCCCCCCCCCCCACTGCTTGACCCCCTCGGAAAGCAGCCCCCCTACTGGACCCCCCTGAATAGCTTCCCCCCTGCATGAACCCCCTGAATAGCTACCCCCTGCTGGCCCCCCCTAAACAACAACCACCCTGTTGGACCCCCCTAGACAAGCCCCCCCCCTGGACAGTAGCCCCCTGGACCGACCCCCCCCCCCCCTCGCCCCTCCTGTTGGACCCCCTCAACATTTTCCCACCTGCTGGACCCCCTGAACAGTTGCCCCCCTGATTGACCCCCCTAGACAGCCCCCCCCCCCCGGATGGACCACCCTGGATAGTACCCCCCCCCCCCCACCCCCTTTAAAAGCATCCCCCTAGACAGAAACCCCCCCCCCCAACTGGACCACCCGGAACAGCTTCCCCCCCCTGCTGGACCCCCCTGAACAGCTACCCCACCCCCACCCCCCCATGCTGGACCCCCTAGATAGCAGCCCCCCTACATTGGATGCTTCTTATGGTTGAGGCTGGGAGATGATGGGTTTATCCAATAGAGACTTACATTGATTATCATAGTGGGGTTATAATATTCTTGTGGTGAATTTAGGAGGTGAGGTTGTGAGTTTTGTGTTTCTGTTTGGAATTTTAGGTCCTATGAAGATGGGTTTCTGCTGTGGGTGTTGCTGTTTGGATTTTTCTACATGGTTTCGTACAGGATAAACTTACATGGTGCATGGTGCTGGTTGGTTTTTGATTTCTACTATGGTTTGTAACATGTTTTGGGTGCATATGGGTTGTCTTTCTGGTGTTTCTTATTTGTCTTGAATTACTATTGTAGGATTCTGGTTCACTCCATTGTCTACTGTGGTGGATATAGTTTGGGGTGGTTCTTTAGGTGGTGGTTTGGAGTAAGTTCTGTTGGGTTGTGCTCGGTTTCCCCATCTTGTGTATTCTCGTTGTTGATGCTATAGGGATTTCTGTGGTGGATGTTCTAAAATTCCCTTATGATGCTGGATGCTACAGGTTGGGAGGCATGTTTCTGGTAGATGAGTGGTTCTCTTTCTAGGGTGGGTGCATATAGGCTACTTGGTGGGTCTAGAGGTGTTGGATTCAGGGTTGGTATTAACTCACATTTGGATCAGGGTCTTCTTGGGGATTCTTTTGGTTGTATGATGGGTTAGGCGTCGGTAATGCGGGGCACTTTGGATGGATAGTAATAGTTGACTGCTGGTTTTTTATACTTTCTTATGGTGGAGTGGTTCATTTTGACGCAAGGTGTTCAGATGGTGATGAATGGGGCTAGATGGTGGTTTGGGGATGAATTTGTTTCTAGCTAATATTGTTGGTGTTGTGTCTACTATAAGTTCTTATTTGGGTTGTATATGGTGTGGTTTAGGGTTCTTGTGCAAGTAGGTGTTGGTGTAGTGGCCATTAGTTGGCATGGTTGTCTAGAGGTCTTTCACTCTAGGATTTGTTTGGATAGGGATGCTGGTCTGTTTGGTTGATGTTGGTTGCGGGGTTAGGGGTTTAGTGGTTCTATTTCATTGGATAAAGCTAGACTTTTGGATGGGTGATGGATTTTGGCAACTTGTGTGTGGGTGGGTGGGTGGGTGTGTGTGAATCAAAAATCTGTATGCATCCTTCCCACACTAGATTTATGGAAATCACTATTTCCTAGAATACTTTTACCAAGTATTAATGGATAGTGACTCAAACCTACTAAATGATCCTGCTAGAGGGTAACTTATACACATGCACCCTATCTGATTTAAATAAGTGGTGTATAGAATTTACCCAAACGACTATTAAATTTTTACATGGACTAAAACAAGATGAGCTCATGTGGTTAATTTTATAAATCCACATTACAAAAAAATAAAATTAAATAAATAAAATATCCTCTGAGAAATTTATCTTTGAACAAGGTACAAGAGATGAAACATACTACACCTCTATGACTTTTCCAAATTTTTACTCTCAAGACCACCACAGTAATTCATTCCATCAAGTTCAAGAAATTGAAATTTTAGATTCCATATACAAATGAAAATACTAACCAAAATTTAAAAAATAAAGGATTAAAAAATATTCCAAAAATCAATATTTAGTTTGCAACAAACAACCTCAAATACCACACTTCCAGTAGTGTTTCCCACCATAACCGTTTCAAAGAATCCACTCTCATCCTTCTATAAGTTACCAAAAAAGAAACACTCAAGATCCTTCCATGAAGAAAATGCTAATACAAGTCATGGTGTCACAATACAATCAAAAAACTACTCTCTCAACTCATGGATCCAAACTTAATAGAGGAATAGACAGTTTTTATAGTCTATTTATACTCTCGATAAACATGTAAATCAAGGATTGGGTAATCTTCCTACCTAACCAAATTATAACACTAAAGTAAATGTTTGTTCCATTTCATTAAGGAGTCAAAATAGATAAAAATAGTGATCCGCACCTATTTTAATCTGAAACTAGAAGTATAAAAACCACTGAATATGAAGAATCTATCCCTAGAAATGAACCTCCAGAAGTAATACAAGTGGAAAAAACTTAATTTAAGAAGTATAAGGTGGAAATTATAGTGGGAGACTCAAATCAAACCCCACTTCCCTTCCCATCTAGAGTAAAACCACCCAAGATAACCAAATAAGACAATATAGAAAATGATTATGGGGATATTCAAAAACATAGAAATAAATATTCCTTTACAGGAATACATTTAAAAAATACCAAGGCAAGTAAAATTAATCAAATATATATACAATGGGAAGAGGTGACTACAAGGGAATGAAAAGTTAAATTTATATAGAAATGTCTCTTCTCATATTACCCTAAAAATATCTAAGAAATTCCCCGACCCATATACTTTCACTATCCCTTTCACCATATGAGAAATAACTTATTCCAACACAATATGTTTTTTTATCATTTATTAATGTAATTACCTTTTTTTATTCTTCTACATATAGAGGAGAGATCAAACCCACCTGATTAGTTGTATAGCTTGCTAACCGAACCATTGGATTTCCGAATTGAGTTTTAACGTTATTTCTGGTAAGTGCACATATATTTTTATTCACAGATATTTTTTAATTTCTAAAAAAGTATGAATAAAGAGTTAAGGTTCATTACCTTATCATTCTAGGCCGACCATTTATCAAGGATTCTGAAACAACAAAAAATGTTAATTATGGAACCCTTTCAAGGACTTTTGGAGAATATAAAGTGAATTTTAATATTCTTGATTCAATTAAATATCCCCATGAGGATCAATATATATTTACATTAAACCATTTTGAGTACCATTATTGTTCTAAAAAAATATTAAAATGTTTGATCACATAATATGATTAGGAGGAGCTCTAAAAACACCTTATCTCTTTGTTGAATATACTTTTGAAAATGAACTTAATCTGGAAATTGTGATGTATACTAAATAAATTTATTTTGGTGATAGTTGTTTTGATGATTTATTAATAAATATCAATGACCCTTATACTTTACATGTGTAGGATGATATCATGGATAACATAAAATTGAAAACGTTAATAGAAAACCCACTGAACTAGAATTAAATACTCTTCCATTCAACATAAAATATAGTTTTTCTTAATGAAAATGAGAAAAATCCAACAAAAAAATCATATAATCAAAAACCTATTCAAGGGAATAAAATTTAGGACATTTTGAAATAAAAAATTAGGAACATAGGCTGAACACTATGACACATTACAAAGATCAAACCTACATTCTGAATGCGGATGATTTTTCTAGAATATATTTCGAAACCTACAAGACAATGACAATTGTGTTTCCCTGATACCAAAGAAGGAACATTTTGTGGATGTAAATGGTTTCGAACCTATTTCTGTTGGTAATACCATTCCAAAAATCATTAGAAAAATTATTTTTATATGTTTAGGTCCCATTTCATGTGGGTTTATCTCTTCAAATCATCCCCTCGGACAGCAATTGGACACCCCCCTAGATAGCCCCCCTAGACACCCCACCTGCACCCTGCACCCTACCCTACAGACCCCCCCCCAAACCCCCCAACCCCCCAGATAGCCCTTGGATACCCCCCCTAGTCTTTGCTTTTTTTGATTTGGATGGAGTTTTTCTCATGCATCATGGAATGCATGAGGCTGGGGGTTGGTGTGGTGGCCGGTACGGGCTAGAGTGGCTGGTGTAGGCAAGAAGGAAGGAGGCAGGGGGTGGAAGGGGGTTGGTGTGGGCTGGAATAGGTGGCAGAGGGCTAGTGTGGGATAGATTACAGGTGGTTGGGTTCTATTGGGCATGTGGTAGGGGCTGGTGCGGGCTGGGATGTAGGATGTTGGGGGAGGGTAAGGGCTGGAACTGGTGGGTGGGGCTGTTTTGGAGGTGGAAGAGGGATGGAATGAGTGTTTTGCAGGAGGCTGCGGGTGGTGGCTAGTATGTAGGCTGGTGTGGTGGCTGGTGCGGGCTGGATTGTAGGTGGATGGGGGATAGTGCAGGATCGAATGCAAGTGGAAGGGGGCTGGAATACTGGTGGAAGGGGGCTGGTTACAGGTGTTGGGGGATGGTGCTGGCAAATTCAAAGATGGAAGGGGGGGTGTTGGGGGGCTTGTGGTAGCTGGATTAAATGGAGGTGGAAGGGGGATAGTGTGGGATGGATGTGGCTGGAGAAGGGCCAAATCATGACATTACCAGGGCGAGACCACAGCGTGACCGCGGCGTTTTGGCCTGATCCACTAACATCTGCGGGGTAGCATCTTCCGACCAGGAGTGAAGGGAGTAGGAAGAGGCGGGGAAACCTTCCGGTCGTCGCCCGGATGACATAAATTTTGATTAGTTAGTCTCAACATTGATCACAATACTAATAGAATAATATCACTATGAACTGATGTGGGGTGTCATCATGGAGCTGGGCCAAATCAAGGCATTACCTCAGCATGACCGCAGTGTGACCACAACATGTTGGCCCAGTCCAGCAACATCTGCGTTGCAGCATCTTCCGGCCAGGAGCGAAGGGAGTGGGAGGAGGCGGGGAAACATTTCGGCCGTCACCCAGTTGGCAGAAATTGTGATTAGTTAGTCTCACCATTTATCACAATTCTCATGGAATACTATCAATGTGAACCGCAGAGGGGTGTCGTCCTTGAGAAGGGCCAAATCACGGCATTACTACGGTGTGACTGTGGCGTGACCACGGCGTGACCAGGGCATGCTGGCCGAGTCCAGCGACATCCCCAGGGGAGCATGTTTCGACTAGGAGTGGAGGGAACAGGAGAAGGTGGGGAAACATTCTGGCCATCGCCACTCCAGCAGAAATTGTGATTATTCAGTCTCAACATTGATCACTAGACTCATGGAATACTATCACTGCGAACTATCACAGGGTGTCATCCTTGAGCAGGGCCAAATCACGGCGTGATCACGGTGTGACAATGATGTGACTGCGGCGTGATAGCGGCATGACCGCGGCGTGATCATGGTGTGTCTGTGGCGTGACTGCGGCGTGTCCGTGGCATGTTGGCCCGATCCAGAGACATTCGCGGGGCAGCATAATCCGGCCAGGAGTGAAGGGAGTGGGAGGAGGCGGGGCAACATTCCGCTCATCATCCCGCAGGTAGAAATTTGTGATTTTTCAGTCTCAACATTGATCACAAGACTCATATAATAATATCACTGCGAACCGCCACGGGGTGTCGTCCTGGAGTAGGGCCAAATCACGGCATTACCGCAGCATGACCGTGGCGTGACTGTGGCGTGACCGCAACATGACCACGGCGTGACCACAGTGTGACTGCGGCGTGACTGTGGTGTGACCACATCATGTTGGCCATGTCCAACAACATCCATGGGGCAGCATCTTCCAACCAGGAGCGAAGGGAGCGGGAGGAGGCTGAGCAACATTCCGACCGTCGCCCCACCAACAGATGATAGAACAGATCAAATATATTATATGTTATAACAAGGTATTGCAAGATAAGGTTGTAGAAAGAGACATAGTGACGCAGCTCCTAAAGGGAAACAAAATGATTGAAAATAATCATAAACCCTATAGAAACCATTTACAAATTCATTCACTTTTCCTAAACATGGAAATTTTATTTATAATATTCAAAGAGTGAAAATGAATGTGTCATGGTCAAAACATATTCCTACTCAGGCAATGTCATTTGAGTTAAACGAGTATGATAAGACAATTTATATTGTTCAAATAAAACAAAAACTAACTATCCAAAAAACAAAAACCAACAAGAGGCATATGAAAGACTCAATCCAAATCTAAACATGATACAAATAACTATCACTAATATTTGGTTTAGAAGACATCACACCTCTGTTGGGGGGGTTTTATTATAAAATCATGGCATTTATTTACAACAAAAACATTAATTTTTTTATAAAAACATGAGTTTATTTATAAAATGAAACAATTATATTAAATAACACTTATTCAAGATATAAAATTCAATATAATTAATAAGAAATAAGAAAGAAGCTAAATTATATTTAAAGAATTCTGGAATTAAAGAGGCTAGAATTGGGATCCTACCTCAAGGTTGATCCAAACAGTCCACTTCAGATCTTGGAGGTTTCTAACTAAAAGTTGTTTCATACCCACTGTGTAATATATTGCATGATGCAGTGTCCAATTATTGATGTCAAACACAACCTTGATATATTTGGGGTGCCTCACAAAAGACAAAAAACGTAATTTGATCTAAATTTCTAAGGCCGAAATGAATCTCAATCGAGATCTAAAGAATTGCTTACCTTCCTAGTGGAGGCACCATATCATTTCTATAATTCACCCCCTCCAACTTGGTTTTCACCTATTCTTCAATTCAATATAGGTAGCAAAATTATTATACAATTTATTTCATATTTGAATCAGATAGATATGTCCTATTTGAAGTAGACATATTAATTAAATTTAAATTATAATAAATTACTGAATTACAATTAGAAAACACAGATGTGAAAAATTAAATAAATAAATGGAAAAGAAAATGAAAAAATGAAATTGTAAATGAATCAGTGAATTGGATCCAAATTATAGCTATGAATTAAAATGTACATCAAATAGAAAATGACAATTCTGAAATTTACTAAACAATGATACTTTTCTGTAACAGCCATTGCAAAAAATATATAAAATCTTATATAGACTTTTGCAAAGTAAATGTTTAAGGAATGTCAAATAAAAAATAGATGAGAACTATTTAAACTAATGTATCCTAAAATTAATGACTTGATTCAAAATAATGACATTAATACATTAAGGATGCAGAAAAAGATTTTTCAGTATTCACAATATAAATTCCTTTAGTGATTGGTGACTGGAAAAGTTAATGAAAGATGTAATTATAGTGAAATTAGAAACCTATAATTTCATTATAATGTATATGATTAAATTAATAAACAATAGTAGCACCATAGTGATGATGAAAATTTAATAAAATAGAATTTAATTATTTTATAACTGACTAATTGTATAATGAATGATTTATATATATATATATATATATATTATCATATATTGTAATTAGACATAGATAATTGAAAAATGCACACAAATCAAAATAGTGAACATTTTTTTTCAAAGGTGGAGAAGATCACAAAAATTTCCTAAATCCTTATATCTATCATAAAAATAAAGGATTTATGTATTCTATTGGAGTATAAAATTCATGGAGTTTTATTTTACTAAGTGGAGAAAACAAAGAAAATAGGGGAGATTTGTTACCACTAAATTAGTTGACTATTTCATCAAACCACAACATAGAATAGAAATACATTAAACACTGATGAGGATCCCTAGAAAGCCTTACAACAGTTAGAGACCTCGGAGAAACAATAATTTACTGATGTAACTCTAGCGGGAGTGTGACCCATCTGTTTTTAACAAAATAACAAAGATTCAAATTCAAACGCATTGA
Source organism: Viscum album (assembly GCA_963277665.1). Classification (NCBI taxonomy): domain Eukaryota; kingdom Viridiplantae; phylum Streptophyta; class Magnoliopsida; order Santalales; family Viscaceae; genus Viscum; species Viscum album. Next base: position 2,310,936 of record OY728127.1, read on the forward strand.
AATGATAAAGGGAAAAAATCTTACACCAAAATGATTTGTATAATCTGCATTATGATAAAAATGCTAACTACTTGAAAAAATATTTCTAAAAAAACTAAACAGAACTAAACACATGATTAATATTTTGATAAGAAAAATCGAAATATAGTTTAAATGAATTAATATATATCAACCCCCAAAATATAGACCAAACATGAATTTTTCTGTACTTGGTTAGTCGAAATTATCCAGTGGTTCCCATGAATGATACATTATTTCACATTATATCTTTGTCTACTAAAAAATAAAACATTTTGTCCCAACACATGTATGTATAATATATGGTAACGTTAAAATGGAGACTACCTACTTCATTGAAGTCATGTATTTGGATAGATAATATGGTATAGGATCTATTTTATCATCCCCCAAATAATTCTCAGTTAGAATGAATACGCTTCATCTTATCCATCACTGCAAAGAAAAATTAAACATCCACAGACACTGATATAGGTCATGCAAGTTATAAGATGGAAATATTATCATGGAAGACACCAGAAGTGTATTGTGGGTACTATAGGATGGTGGGATGGGAAACACGAGTAGGAACACTAGGAGCGACAACAGAGGTGTGACGGGAGCGGGAACCGTAAGATCGTCGCCGGATGGGAAATATGAGTGCTAAGAGTAGGAGAAACGTTAGAGGTTAAATGGGATGTAGAGAGAAAATATATAGAGGGAATCAGTAATAGTGGTGAAGGAGTAGCGGGAACCCTAGGAGTAGCAAAGGAGGTGAAATGTCGGTGGGAACCATAGGATTAGTGGGAATCAAAGGAGGAGGACACCTGGATTTGGAATCATAGGAGCACCAGGATGTATAGAGTAGAGGTGAAACAAGAACGGGATTTGGTAGAGGTGGAGGGGGAGGATGGAGAGGAAAGAAAAAGGAAGGAGGGAAATCACGAGAGTGGGGAGAAGGTGATGTCGGGGAAGCTGGAGAATGGTGAAACTAAGAAAACCCTTTATTGGGGATATTGAAGATGGTGAACCCATAGACAGTGAGGAAGGATGAAGGGATGAGTAGTGGAAAATAAAAATGGGGCAGCGGGAATTCACGATGGGGATTCCAAGTAGGAGCAAGAGCTGGAGGGAGAGAACGGATCAGATAGAGAGCGGTGGAGTGACGTGGAGGGATTTAGGCTTGGCACGTATGAAAAATATTATGTGGAGGATTATAAGAGTGACATGTGGCAGGTGTAAATACCTAAGATTAGTATATTTAGTAGAAACCTTTCCCATAAATCATTTAACCTGACCATCAGGTGAATAAAACATGTTGGAAAAAATAAATGAACAATTCATAATATTATTATTAACGAATATTAAATAATTTAATTATTCACATGGTACTAAAACATTTGTATTAATGAATAAGTGTATTAAAATCCCATAGTCATTAGTGAAGTTAATGCATACTATTATTACTACTTATACTCATAGGTCATGTACTACCCAATGATAGTCTTGTTCTCCCAGAAGGAATAAGTGAAACTTAAAAAGGAGGTCATACCAGTGGAAAATGCATTCCCGGAAGCCTGTATGGGAGGAATTCAACCATGCCAATCCATCACATTCTTCAAAACTGAAACCTCAAGAAGACATCCATGCACTGCCATAATTCTTTCAAATTGATATTCGGAAAATAATGGGAATTCTGGTCGATAAAGAAACCCAGGAAAGAGAAAAAAAACCCATCACCAAACAAAATAGGGTAGCAACTCCAGGATAGCATTAAGACCTCAATGAAGATCACTGAATAGGGTGAAAAAGCCACTATCCAGTGCGATCAAGCTAATACATCCATCAAACCCTCAAAAACTATGAAATCATGTAACACAACATCATGGATGTAAAACCCCAAAATTCTTCACAATCATGAATAAATCCAGTACACAGAAAAACCTTTAAATCCCTCAGGGACCTACTAGAACAAGTAGACATCCCATATCCAGTAACGACATCTTATATAAAGTAGAGACACTGGGCATAGAAAACAGTCCCAAAATCATGAGAAGGAATATTTTTTAGAGTGATTGAAGAATTCATTCCCATGGAATATCTTTGAAGTTGAAATCAGTTTGAGTATTGATATTATGAAATTTTATATAAGTATGTGTTCTACAAATAAGTTAGTTTTAGAAAAAGAAGGTTGAGTTATACCACATAAGGTTATGGTTTATAAAAGAACATAGAAATAACAGAAAATCCTCTAATATTAGATTAGATTTCAAGAAAAATAAGAGCACCTTCGTTTATATTACATACTGTTTCCTTCAGAGACATTGTGAAGGAAATCCATTTAAATAATAGCTATCTAGAGGTGCTTTCAATACTTTCTACACTACATCTCGTATCATGGATGTTGGAATCATAGTGTTTCAGTAGTGAAAAATGGTGACAAAAAAACATGAAAATTCAAACTAAATTTGAACCCTTTGTTTAGATAATGTATATGCAGAAGAAAAATAATACTTAGAATGTACATATAGATACTGTGATGGTTGGATTTTATATTATTGTAATTTACTATCATCAGAAGATGGTAAATGGTGAAGAAAAGTAATACTTGGGAGTATTTGAACACATACAGTGAATACAATAGACTAATAGTAAAGAAAAATAGAGTTGAAGCCAAATTGATGTGAGTCCCAAGAGTGATGTTCAAAAACAAGATGGAAAAATTAATTAGATGCCCAAATTCCGGACTCAAAATAGATGAATTGTAATATCTTATAAAAAACCCATCTACACATGGAAAAACAATAAATTTATCACATAACTGAAGTGAGATGATGTCAAAAGTCCCTCTTGTCTGTTGGACATCGCCACAATGCCCACAAGTTCAACCGTTAGTAAAACATAAATTCTTCCTTGAACATATTACTAACTCCAAAACACATGATGCACAACCAAAACATAAAAATAGAAACATAATTTATCACATACCTGAAGTGTGAAGATATTGTCAGAGGGAATAGGAGATGCATGAAGTGAATCAAGATGATATAATCACAGACATAAAACTAACCATAGAAGAAGTTTTTTATTTTCAAACATAACATGAAAATTAAAACAAAATATGAACCCATTGTATAGACAATGTATATGCAGAAGACAAATAATACTTAGAATTTTCATATAGATACTGCTATGGTTGGATGTCAAATTATAGTAATTTATTGTCATCAAAAGATGGTAAATGGTGAAGACAAATAACACTTGAAGTGTTGATATAGGATAAAGTATTATGAAATTATCATTACCTTATGTTAACCGGCACATAATAGAAGATGAACAGAATGGATAGTTATTGAAGGATATTAGGATAACATACCTATTTCAGAAGGGATTGCGAGAGCGAACCAAGGATAATCCGAGTGAATTCGCTGAGTAGAAGATTGTGGATTTTAGAGAGAAATTGGAGAGTAGTTGGTGGTGAATGATTTATCAGTTACCGTAGCAGAGGTATAAGATGTAATTTAAGGTATTTGTTGGTGATGGATCCCTAGTAGCTGAGCACGAATGACTGAAAACCCTAGATTTGGGAGACTTAATATAGTAGCATACGAAACCCTAGATTTCAGATATCGGAAGAGGTGAATATGGAGTCTCAAGAAGGAGCGCTCACCGTAAATTTTGGAGTCCCATCTTGGTGAATGTGCAGGACGAGCAGAAAGGGAAAACAATGGAGGTTTTCAAATAGGTGATTCGGAATTGGTAACATGGGATGTGGAGGAGATCGATAGTGGTGAACATGGAGAAGTGAAGTCTTGATGGGGTGGAGGTACAAAGAGGTGAAGATGGAGTAGTGAGATGCAGTGAAAACGGTAGTATTAAGACGCTGATATCAGTGAAATTGGTGGCTAACGAGGTGGGAAGAATAGCGGAGGTCAAGAAACTGAAGATCTGTAAGAGTGAAATCGTGACGGGGAGAGAGGGGAAGCCGAAGTAATAATGGAAATGGGTTATGGGATATCAACAACACGAGTGGGATGGCACACCAGTAGATACCTCGCGAGGAAGACAGAGGGAGAAGAAGGTGATCCTGATGGAAATCACAAGTGGGGGAAGAATGGAGGACCACTAGATAATGGAAACGGGGGAGACAGAAATCACAATGGGGAGGCTGAGTGGGAGCGGGGGGAGGAGGGAGAAAATGGTAGAGACGGGTAGCGTAAGAGGGTCGTGGATGTCTGGAGACTTGACACGTATGGAAATTACTATGTCGCGGTTTATTAAACTGACACATGGAAGGTGAAAAAACATATGATTAGTATATATATAGATGTGAAAAATAGAAACATACAAAGGTGATTTACAGAAATAGGTATACAAATCACCAAGATAATCACCTTACCCCATATTAGAAAAATAGTATATTAAGACAAAGAAAAAGATGAAAATGGACTTAAAAATTTATATTTTATAAAGATACTTAGCAACCGAGTTTGCTCATCTATAGAAATGAGTAACATCAATTGAAATCTATTCCGCAAGACGAAGACAATCAGCCCTGGGTGTGGGAATCCTCTATGGTACATTCCATGAATAGTCTTTAAGAATATTCCTAGAAGTAGATAAATATGATTCCATCCATAAAGCATGCCAACCATAATTCCATAACAACCACTAGACACTGGTGCACCCGAAGCCACCCTAATAATATTGACATTCAACCAACCTACAATCGGTGATATCCACTGAATATATTTAAGCACTGATAGATACATTTCCCTACCATGAACACCAAGTGATCCTAACATAATGATATAACAAACATCATTAGTCATTGACCCAATTGGGATATTACATGACAACATAATTCCATGATGAATGGCCAAAAATCCAGCCTGAAAAGAATATTTATGATTATTAGATTTCAGATCATTTCTTGCACTCCAAGTATAAGAATTTATAATAACAATCACTGCCACCATAACAAAATGGATTTGATCACTACATGGTGTTCTACACATTGAGAGGATTATCCCTTCAATGGTTTGGATATTAAATTTTCATCTAAATAACCCCTACCCATAACTCCATAAATGATAACTGAACCTATAATAGATGAATAAATATTTTTGGGTTTCTTAAACATTTAAGCATAAGAAGAATAATGATGCTAAATGAATTCATGTATGCTAAATGAGGCATTGTATGTGTAAGTGCTATTTCCAAATTTTTTAGATCAACAACAAATCAGAAGTGTAAATAAATTAATTTCTAAAACATTATACCTAATGAGTTATGCATGTAAGGTCACCACTGTGATGTAAATAGAAATCCCTATTAGTGAATTTAAAATCCATTTTTTCATCTAAAACAAAATATCACAATCATAGAAATCATACTAGGTAACATCCACAGCTAGGTAGTAGATCACAGATAGTAGGATTAATTTATAAATCAGAAATACTAACATCCTTCAGAGTTATCATATTGGAAACATCGTCAATAATGGCTCTAGAATGCCATGGAGTTCTCCAGATATTCAATTAGAAATTATTACAAACCACCCATTTATAACAACTCATAATATCACAATAGGCCTATTTGATAGGAGACCATACTGATGAGAGAAAATACATGGGATAAAATTCATTCCCAATTTTTTAAAATACCTGTGTTTATTGGAAGCCTGGAAGAGGGCGTCGATGTGACAGGTAGTCGGAGAGGAGGGTGTCGTGATGAAAGGTCATCAGAGAGGAGGGTGTTCGGTGAGAGAGGTCTCCAGGGTGGAGTGTGCCGCTGTGAGAGAGGTCATCATGAGGAGGGTGCCGCAGTGAGAGAGTTCGTTGGGGAGGAGGGTTCCACGGGGAGGAGAGGACGGGGATGAGAGGTCGGGGAGGGGGGATCCATGGTTAGGAGAAGGTCGGAGAGGAGGGCGTCGCGGTCAAGCGAGGTCAGGGAGTAGAAATCGTTCGGAGAAGAAGAAGTCGGGAGGAGAAGAAGTCAGGATCAAGAGTAGTGAATCCGGGGACCCTGATAACAAATAGGAAAACATGAGCTATAACCACAGTTATTAAATTAAACCATGGCAATTAGAAAGATATCGCCACGGACCAATATTGTCTCACCCTGACCATGGACACCTATGTTTTTATTCTTTTCTTGGTCCTGCGACTTTGGGCAGAGTTGCATGGGGTCAAGGTTTGAATTTTCTTTGAATCGTTGATTTTTTTCAGTGGATTTCGGGCCAGTGTGCAGTCACCGCACTACTAGCAGTCACCATGATGTTAGTCCGGGTGGGTGTGCGGTCACCGCACCACTAGCGGCGATCGTGGGTTCTAACCCAGTGTGTGCGTGGTTTCCCAACTGTTTAGATAAATAATAAAATTAAAAGAAAAAATTAAATTGAAAATAATTTTATAAAATGTTTAATAATAATGATAACAATAATTTAAAATATTATTATTATTATTATTATTCCTTATATATTATTATTTATTTACATTTCTTTAATTTTTTATCCTTTTTTCGTCTACTTTATTCTTAATTTTTTTCTTCATGCGGTTGTCCCCTGCGTTGTGCACCTGTTGTAGCCGCTTTTCCTTTTTATCCTTCTCCCTCCCTACTTTCCCTTGGCTTCAGGCCGGCCCGCCCTCCTGCACCCTGCCTCTTTCGTGCCACCCTTCCATTTTCCCTGCCTCCCGCAATTCTCCTTTCTATGGCCAACCTGCAGCGACCGGATCCAGCGCTACACCTCCTGCCACCCTGCTCGCCGCTTCGTTCATCCTAACCTCCTACCGTCCCTCCTGGTCGCCGCTCCATTCTACCCTACTACATCCCAGCCAACAAACCTTTCCCTACCACGTCCGGCGCCCAACCGACTAGCTGCCGCCCCCTCCTGGTCTGGCGTTCTACCCTTGCTCGCCCTCAACATTCGCCCAGGACGCCGCCTCCCTATTCGGAATCACGCACCCAACAGGTCCTCGCCGCCTTCACCTCACACCACCGCTTCCCGGCCTCCTCCAATCACATTTTCACCATCCACCCCTTTCACAATCAGCACGCCCTCGGCATGCCTCCACCTTGCTTTAGCTATCCAGCGAGCGCCCGTCCCGGCCAATGTGCCTCTCCGGCCTGCTCGTGACCATCCACTTCCCCTCCCTTTGTGTGGCAGACCTGTTGTGCGCACGCGACCAGTCGTGATGCACTACACCCCTACTGCTCTGGTGCGAACCCCTCTCCTGGTATATGAAGACCACCTCGGTCTTTTTCTTGTGTGTTCTGATATCCGCTGCTGATGGCGAAGCAAATTGATTCTGTTTGGGTTCCTCACCATCATCCAACGTAAGAGTTCATTTTTATTTTATCGAGTGCTCATTTATTTTTAGTGTCTGAGTTGGGTTCTAATGTCCTATTTTTTAAATTGTAGTGTGGATTATTATTATTATTTTTTGGATGCAACCTCGACTTTCCACATGATTTTCTTGCCTGACGTGCCCCCTTGTCGAGTAACTGGCATCGACCCTCATCTTTACAACATCCAACCCCTTGCTGATGTGTGTCGTCCCTTTCTGACTCTCGCGCGCCACTGCTGGTCGAGCAAGTCTCTGTGTTGTGGTGTGTTACACACTATCCTTTTTTTAAAATTATTTTATGTTGGTGTTTCTGTGTTTTAGTTGTTTTTTGGTTACTGCAAAAAGATGGTAGGTTTTTTCGTGAAATTGTGGTCTTCACCTTGCACGTGCTTTTGCACCCTTCTCGAGGCGTGTCGGGTCATCATGCTTGGTTTTCAAGTTGAGGTAGGTCCCCCAATGCACTCACCTTTAGATTTAGAATTTATTAATTTCATGATATTTTTTTAATTTTAATAAATAAGAAACAATATAAGAAAATTAATTTTTCTATGATTATTTGGTGTAAAAAGAGTAGTTTATTTCATACACAATAGTTGGAATATTTTCATGATGAACGGACACCCAGTACTGAAATATTTCCCTTTTGGCTTTTAATCACAATTCACAGAATTTAAAATGTAGTTTTTGTTTAAATGATAAATGAATTATTCTGAATACATGTTTTAGATTTTCTTGAGAAATGTTTTTTTTTCTTTAATGTTTGTGCAGGCCCGTTTGGCACTTTAATAAGATAAATTATTTTGGACAAACTCACTTTGGGGTTACTTAGGGGCGATCCTTGGTGTGCGTTGATTGGGAGAGTTGTGAGTGATATTTGTTGATCATGACTGATTGATTTACATTGTGGACGCACCCCTTTTTATTGCATGTGTTGACATGGGATCCTAGCATAGTGAGTGAATCTTCTGAGAACGATTGATGCACTAGCTTAGATTACGCACTGGTTTGTGGCCCCATAAAAAGGGAAGACTGAGTTATTACTGCTACATATTGGGATTGGGCCCCTCGGTTAGGTCATGTAGGGTTATGCCGAGTGTTAGGGTGTTATGACGTCATCGAGTTAGGGAATGCATTTAGGATGAGTCACATTTATAGTATGTTCAGGATTTTTCATGATCTCATACGTTCGACCCATGTTTCTTTTAGTGTTTATTTGTATGTGGCGGACGATTGAGAGGTCTAGTTCGGTAGATAGCCCCTATGTGCCACTTTTTCCATTGCTCTTAGTGTCTGTTACATGTTGTGTGGTTTTCCTTTTGGGCTAATAACTGAAGTTTCAATTTCTAAATGGTTCACAGAAAATGTTCTAAAAAGAAATATACATATTCCTTTCAAGCATTAAACTTTTTTTAAAATTAAAAAGGGAAATGGGCTGATAATTGTTTTATAAATGAATGTGTGTGTGGAAACTAATATTTTATATAATTTAGTTCAAAACTGAAATTGGTGAATTCTTTATTTAATGGTAGTGCATTGGGAATAGATATCGGGCTATCCTACTGATTTTTAACACTCACACCTATAATTATTTTCTATTTTTAGTGTTTGTGCAGGCTACATCTTGGGTGCGTTCTCCTTGGGCAATGTTCGGTCTTGAGTTGGAGAGTGACCTACGAGGTCACACGAAGATAGTGGTTGTCTCTTACGGTTAGTTTCGTTTTCTTTTGTTCTTGTTTAGTTACATTACTTTGTTTATTTATTTTGCGCTAATCTGTCCTTTTTTGCTGCTTTATATATTTATTTTAACTAGGAGAAATCATTCCCACCACCTGTGTTGATGCCCAGGTGCTTGTCTCCAGCCCGAGAGGATTGGGAACGCCTCTCGAGCCATGTTGCGGACCAGCTCGGGTGACCGATTCAGGGTGGACCTGGGTTGGTTCATGACAAAATGGTATCAGAGGAGTTCTACCCTTAGCGGTCCTCGCTTTTCATATCACCCTTAGTTGTTTGGGATGTCTGGTAGAATGAGATTAGGACTATCAGGGCTCAGGATATAGGTTACGGGTCGGTTCCTGATCACCACCACTTGTGACGAGAACTGAGTTACTAGGGTAAGTCTAGGATTTGAATCTTTTATCTTTGGTTGTTTTGGATTGAGGAATGGAAATGGGGGTGAATCAGTTCTCTTGGCGGCCTCACATGGGGTGGTGACCCATGTGGAGTCCAAGTGCCCGGTTTAAGTTCCTCTTAGAGTTACGCCTTACATGGGGCATGGATCACCACTATGTTGTTGGGTCAAACATATGCACTAGTTCCTCATTCCAGTGGGTTATTACTGCTCATGTTTTGTTTTAGTCTCAGTTGATTTGAGTGTGTGTTAAAAGTGAAATTGATTTTTAAATGGAAAAGTGTTTCTTCCAAATTGTTTTTGAAATTACTAAAGTGGGTTTTTAATGTCAAGGTGTATCAGTTTGGAAAAACTTTGTATGGGTTTAGATTTGGTAAGGAAAAGCAGTGTTTGAACCTTGGAACTCATTGTGGAGGGTCACAGGTGCGTGGGTATGTATGGAAAGTGTGTGGGGACACTTGTTCGCAGAAGATGTGAGGTGGATTGAATAAATGCACATGTGATGGTTCGTAATGTTCCATTGGTGAGTTTTTAAAATTTTAAAGAGATAATGGTTTTCGAAAAGTGATTTCTCCTTGTGTTTTATATTTTTGGATTATGGGCTTACTGTCCTTTCCTTGTGTCGCTGCTTTGATTGAGTTTTGGCTTGATGCCTGTTTCGATGGTGTTTCTCGTGTTGTCATGGGTATGCCACCCAGAAAGCCTCCAAAAGTTGTTACCGAGTTATTCTAAGTTCTCAGTTCTTTTTGTGTGTTTCTTTCTTATTGCGGTACTTGAATTCTATTAGAGGTAGATCTATTTTTCAGAAATATAGTGTGTCTTCGGGTTGTTTGGAACTCCCAGGGTAGTTTTGGTTTGTATCGCCCTAGAGTTGTTTGAGGGTTCAGTTATGGGTTAGTAAAGATGAAATTTCTCGTCGTCGTTAGTGTTTTGGGTGTGATTAATGGTGGTCGACTTCTGAGAAGGTTCCCCACCTGGCAAGGAGTGTGGGCTGGTGGAACCTGTCTCCTAGAAATCATCCTCATCGGTACCGGCTCCTAGTTTGTCAGACTGCTCTCTTGTGTGTCACCAGTATGGCCAGTCTGGACATTCTAAGCCATCATGTGGCATCCCTATGAAAATGTACGACCATCATGGTTGTTTGAATCATCGAACGGATGGAGTTAGAGACCAGAAGATGAAAATTCCTGACTGTGAGGCAGGATATGCTTCATCTATCATGGCCACATCCACAAGTCTCGGGGTAAAGCTTGTACACCGTCAGGAGTTGCCCAGGTTATGTGGAACCTCGGTCTAGATAATGTCTTCGTCTTTGGAATGAAAATATCAAAAAAAATCCGTGTTTTATTCTCATTGATGTCGTATGCTCATCCTTGTTGTGGTGGCGTGATGAGCTCGTTCCCCCACAATCCAAGCGGTCTGATCTTCTCTCAGTGTGGCTCTTAAGTTGTTTGGTCTTTCAGAATGGTGTGGGCCCATGAATAAATGGACATGATCTGATTTTGAGTTGGTCCTAGCTGTGTTAAATAGGGGAATGTTTGTTTTGTGATGTTGATGGGAGGTGTTGAGTTAATTTCTCATCCACGAGTTGTTGGATTGTTTCGTAACAAGCTTTTCATCAATTCTCAGGTGTTTTGTTCGGTACATGTCAGGGAAATGAATGAGTTCGGTTTGGGAGTTCCCACTTCTCCCCCCCCCCCAGGAGGGGGGGTGGTTTTTTGAGGTTTCAAGGGTTTTGTATTAGTAAATTCTTGTGGTGGGGAGAACCCTCTCAAGTTCTCCCCTCAATCTCGGGCAGTGGTTTTCAATGAATTGGTCGGGTGTGACTCTTGTTGGGAATGGTCACCTTGAAGCTCTCGGTTTTCTATTTTGTTTCTGGGAATGAACTCAAGTTGTTTCAACTGTTGTCTTGGTGAATTTTTGGGGGTAGAAATTGTCCGTGGTGTGGAGAATTGTAACAACCCAACCACAGACGCCTATTTTTTATTCTTTTCTCGATCTCGCGACATTGGGCAGAGTTGCGTTGGGTCCAGGCATGAATTTTCATTGAAGCGTTGATGTTTTCTATGGATTTGGGGCCAGTGTGCAGTCACTACACTGCTAGAATTCACTGTGTATTCGGTCCGGGTGGGTGCGCGGTCACCACACCGCTAGCGGCAATCGTGCGCTCGAACCCAGTGAGTGCGCGGTTGCCCAACTATTTAGATAAAAAATAAAACTAAAAGAATAATTTAAATTGAATAGAATTTTATAAAATGTTTAATAATAATGATAACAATAATTTATAATATTGTTATTATTATTATTATTATTATTCTTTATATATTATTATTTATTTACTTTTTTTGTTGTATACTTTTTTTCCTTCTTCCTTCTTCTTCCTTTTTTTTCTCCACGTGGTTGTCCCCCGCGTGGTGCACCTGCTGCAGACTCTTTTCCTTTTTTTCCTTCTCCCTCCCTGCTCGCCCTTGGCTTCAGGTCGGCCCTCCCTCCTACAGCCTGACTCCATCGCGCCACCCTTCCACAGCCCCTGCCTCCTGCGATGCTCCTGTCTGTGGCGAGCCTACAGTGACCCGATCCAGTGTTGCACCTCCCGCCACCCTACTTGCCACTTCGTTCTCCCCAGCAGCCTGCCATCCCTCCTTCTCGCCACTCTGTTTTCCCCTGCTGCGTCCCGGCCTGCCGACCTCGCCCTACAGCGTTCGGTTCCCAGCCGACCAGCAGCACCCCCTCCTGGTCTGGCGTTCTACCCCTACTCGACCTCCTCATTTTCCCCGAACACCTCCTCCCTATCCGGCTTCATGCACCCAACAGATCTCTACCGCCTTCGCCTAGCAATGCCGCTTCCCGGCCTCCTCCTATGACGCTGCCACCATCCACCATCGTCATGATCGACGCACCCTTGGCATGACTCTGCCTTGCTGCAGTTGTCTGGTCGGCGCGCGTCCCATCCGGTGTGCCTCTCCTGCCTGCCTGTGACCATCCGCTTCCCCTCCCTTTACGTGGCAGCCCCGTTGTGTGCACGCGACCAGTCGTGATGCACTACACCCCTACTGCTCTGGTGTGAACCTCTATCCTGGTAAATGAAGAACACATCAGTCTTTTTCTTGGGTGTTCCGATATCTGCCACTTATGGCGAAGCGGATTCATTTTGTTTTGGTTCACCGCTGCCGTCCAAGGTAAGAGTTTATTTTTTATTTTATCACGTGCTCGTTTATTTATAGTGTTTGAGTTGTGTTATGAATTCCAATTTTTTTAATTGTAGTGCAGATAATTAGAATTATTTTTGGATACAACCTCGACTTGCCGCGTGCTTTTCCTGCCCGAGGCGCCCCTTTGCCGAGTTGCTGGCATCGACCCTCAACGTTGCTGCTTCCAGCCCCTTGCCAGTGTGTGCCGCCCCTTTCTGACTCTGGCGTTCCCCCGCTAGTCGAGCATGTCTCTATATTGTGGTTTGTTACGCACAGTCCTTTTGTTTAAATTATTTTAAGTTGTTTTTTCTGTGTTTTTGTCATTTTTCAGTTAATGCAACATGTTGGTAGGTTTTTATGTGAAATTGCGGTTTTCAGCTTGCAATTCCTTACGCGCCCCGATCGAGGTGTGTCGCCTCATAATTATTGGTTTGTGAGTTGAGGTAGGTCCCCCACTACACTCACCTTTAGATTTAGAATTTTTTAATTGCTTTATTTTTTATTAATTTTAATATATAGGATATAATATAAGATAATTAATTTTTATATGATTATTTGGTATAAAAAGAGCCATTTATTTTATACACGACACTTGGAATATTTTTTTGAAAAATGGACACCCAGTAGTGAATGAATGCCCATTTGGATTTTAAACATAATTGATGGAATTTAAAATTTATTTTTGGTTGAAATGATAAATTATTTATTCTGAATAAGTGTTATGGGTTTTTTCGAGAAATGATGTCTTCCTTAAAAGTTGGTGAAGGCATGTTTGTCACTTTAAATAAATAAATTATTTTGGAAAAACTCACTTTGGGGTTACTCATGGGTGATCCTTGGTGTGCGTTGATTGCGTCAGTTGTGTGTGATATTTGTTGATCGTTAATGATTAATTTACATTGCAGATGCACCACTTTTTATTGCATGTGTTGACATGGGAACCTGGCATAGTGAGTGAATCATCTGAGAAGGATTGTTCCACTAGTTTAGATTACGCACTGGCTAGTGGACCCATAGTAGGGGAATACTGAGTTATTGCGGGTATGGGGATTGGGCCCCTCGGTTAGGCCATGTAGGACTCTGTCGATCGTTAGGGAGTTATGAAGTCATCGGGTTAGGGAATCCCTTCTGGATGAGTCACATGTATAGTACATTCTGGATTGTTCACGATCTCCAAGGTTTGACCCATGTTTCTTTTAGTGTTTATTTGTTAGTGGCGGACGATTGCGAGGTCTAGTTCTGTAGCTGGCCCCTATGTGCCACATTTTCCATTTCCCTTAGTGTGTGTTGCATTTTGTGTGATTTTCCTTTTTGGATAATAACTGAAGATTGGATTTCTAAATGGTTCGCAGAAAATGTTTTAAAAATAAATATACCTATTCCTTTCAAACATTAAACTTGTTTTTAAATTAAAAAGGGCAATGGGATGATACTTCTTTTAGAAATGAATGTCTGTGTGGAAACTAATATTTTATATAATATAGTTCAAACCTGAAATTGGTAAATTCTTCATTTAAAGGTAGATCATTGGGAATAGATATTGGGCTACCCAACTGAGTTTTAATACTAACGCCTATAGTTCTTTTCTATTTTTAGTGTTTGTGCAGGCTACAACATGGGCGCGTTCGCATTGGGAAACGTTTGGCCATGAGTTGGAGAGTGACCCGCTAGGTCACATAGAGATATTGGTTGTCTGTTTCGGTTAGTTTCCTTTTCTTTTGTTCTTGTTTTGTTACTTTATTTTTTTTATTTATTTTGAGCTACTCTGTTCTATTTTTTCTGCTTCATATATTTATTTTAACTGGTGGAAATCGTTCCCATCACCTCTGTTGATGCCATGTTCCTTGTCGCCATCCCAGGAGGATCGGGAACGCCTCTCGGTCCATGTCACAAACCGGCTCAGGTGACCAGTTTAGGGTCGACCCGGGTTGGTTCGTGACAAATAAAACTATGGCAATTGGTTCGTGACTATAGCATTAATTTCTAGTAGTGATCGTATGTACGCATGAACCCTACTTCAATTTTTTGTCATATTAATGGACTTTAAAACTAAATTAGACATGGATATATTTTAATTATAGTATAATATATATGTTATATAGGTAACATAAGTTCATTAATTACATTTTTCATAAATTGCATGTTTGGCATGAACGAGTCACATCACTTGAGGGGGCGGTAGTCCACACATCCTCATATGAAATTATCGCATTTGCACAACATGAAAATAAAAAAATAATATTTTAAATATAAAATACAGAATCATAGAGAGGAAATAGATATAATATATATCATATATAAATATAGTTCCATCATAATGTCCACCATAAAAGCTGTTAAAAGATGATTGAACAATCATCGTTTCGTGAGGTAGTAATTCGCCACCCACAAAAACAGTATGTTCTTTAACCATTAGACAGAGGTGTGAGTAAGTGTAGGTAGAATCATTATCATAACAAAATCCTAGTATATTGAGGATACTTTGGTTATTATGGGAACAAATAATAAGAAAATTTTTGTGAGTGAAGAAGGAAAATAAAAAAAGAGACTCTGGAGAAGACATTACCTCTAAATTGGGTAACACTTTTTGATTTGAGCCAAAGGCTTCCTAAGAAAGACTTCTGCCCAAAGTGAGGCATCTAGGTGTAAGAGAGGCATGTAAAGAGATAATATGAGCACATGTTAGATGATCCAAGGGCGTGAGAGGTGTGGGTAACGGGGTAGAGGTGGGGCCTTTTATAAGCGGGAGGAGGGTCACTTTTGGAAAGTCTTGAAATGTTACTTTATTAAAAAAAGATTTTCGGAATTTAAAGGTCCCAAAATGATATATTTTGAGGATAAGGTGATAAGGTATCGAAATCCACCCATCCAATGGGTTTTAGACAAGTTTAAATCTTAGATTTTACCTTATCTTTTCATTTTATTTAAATCATTCATTAATGAGGTAATCACTGCATCATCATGGTGTCATAAATAAATTTATTTATTTAATGTCTAAAAATTATAAAAAAAATACCATGATGTAGGAAATAGTTATAGATTTAAAATGACTGTTTATAGTCTAAGATATAACTTATGTAAACAAAATTAAATTATTTTACTTAGAATATCCAAACCTTTGTTATATTTCTCTTCTTTTTAAAAAGAATTTCATAAATGTCACTATTACACCCATGTGACCCCATGGGCCCTCAAGTTTGGTAAAATTATTCCCATGGTCGGACATGACTCAAAAAAAGAGTATTTGGATACATGTTGGGTTCATTTTATATTTTTATTATATTATTTTATTACCCTTAACTACCTGATTAGTAATTAATGACGATAATTAAAGATAATTACCGTTGTTACTATTCATAATATCCAAAAACAAAAGAGTCTTAATTAAATAATATGGTCCTTATGGTTCTGAATATGGAATCAATTTTAAAAAATTATAAACTCAGAAATTGCAGTAATTTATTTAAAAATAATTCTCTTTGTCACAACGAAAGACCGGTTTTTATGAAGTAAAATTTATCAAAAGATTAACTTGTTTTTACATCCAATTGAAAAGTGAAATTACTTCCAATGAAAAAAATTGTATTAAGTGATAAAAAACATAATTAAATTACACTTTAATATCAATTAAAAAGACAATATGACAATATAATTATATTAGATGAAAAAGCAGTTTTGAAGTAAAATGCAGTATTTTTCACTATTCATTAAAAATTAACATTTTTTAGAAAAATACCAAAAAAATTATCAAAAGTAAATTTGATATTCTAAACTAAAAAATGATGTCCATTTTACCAAATTCAAAACATATAAGTTGAATTAATTAATTTTATAATTAATTCTCGCTGTCATATTAAATAGCGTGTTTTTATGAAACAATATCTCCCAAAAGATTGACACTTGTTTATGTCCAATTTCAAACTGAAATTAATTTCAATGGTCACCATTGGATTAAATGGTAAAAATATATTTTAACTAAACATTAAACCCAATTAACAAGATTATATAACCATATAAATAAATTATATTAAATAGAGTTTTTGAATTAAAATACAGCATTCTCACTATTCATTAAAAATTGAACATTATCGGAAAAATAACAAAAATTTCCACAAAGTAAATTTTGATGTCATGATTATAAAAAAGGATTTTATTTTGTCAAATATAACATATAAAATTCACAAAATTGGTTTTAAAATGGGTTCTCCGTCAAAAGGCGGTTAATTGACCTTTTAAAGAATAATAGAATATTTATTCATAAAATTGGATTCATTCGCATTTTAAGTCTCTATCATTTATTGGGTAATTGTTAAAATATTAAATAGACATATATAATAATTTTTTAGTTAGTTCTGTTCATTCTCGTCATTACAAGGGCTTGGCATTAACTTCCATTTAAAATAATATTATTATATTATTAGTGTGCAACATAAGATTTCAAACTCGTTGTTGCGTATTGGGTACGCCATTGAACATAGCATTACCATTAAAATAATATTAACATTTTATTCACAAATATTAATATATATAAAAATGTCATATTCTTTATTCACCTAGGATGTTACATCCCACATCCACTTGTAAAAGGAACATGGAAAACCATCAGGTCTGGGTGTGCTCTCCTAGTTGAGCTTTTGGGTGGCTGCATAGACTTCTTCCTCACTGGTAATCACCTCCAAGACCTCGTTGTCTCGATTGGTCACTAAAGAGGGGATCACAACCCACAACCCTACAATTCACCAGGGATACCCGCTGGACATCCTCTGGTTGGGAACAACAAGCCGCTCCTTGAAGAAAGAGTACACCATTCCCACTACTATGTCATAGTTATCTGTTTAGGAGTCATCCTTGAGTAAAATGTTCATCATGGGAAGGCATATTTTTTCTCTGATGTATGCAATGAAATATGCAGTGTTTTTATCGCCTTCCTTTATCCATATCACCCAGGTGCAGTCACGAGCCAACCACTCTAGTTTAAGATGCTCCTCCTCTCAGCACTACTAGATGCCCACATGCTCCTCAAACAAAGAAGCATCTCATTCCTCCTCCATATTATATTCAAATGTTTGTATTAACTGTTTAATAGCATACAAATTATGATCGAAGGAAAGTAGCCCCCTTGACCAATCCGTCAACCCCTATTTCAACCTTCATAGTTTGTTCTCGAGGGAAACCCACATATGCCCCCCCTGGGTAATATCCCACCATAAATCCCTTAGGAGCCTCTGATAATCACGGATCCAAGACAAATGAAGAAAAAACCAGAAGGAATCATGGAAAACATACTTGGGAATCAGAGACACTAGTATAAGAGAGTGATCATAAATACCTTAGATAAGGTGAATCACCATGGCCTCTGGATAAGAGGTGATCGCATTGTTATTTTCCAAGAAAAGATCAATCCGGCTCCAATAGAACCTTCCACCCACTTGTCAATTACACCACGTGTACCTATATCCAGAGTAGCCCAAGTTGACGTGACCCTTGTCCTTAATGAAGAGAGTGAAGTCTAAGCTGGTCTAATGAGGGAAGGCACCCCAACCATTTTTCTCTGCTCGGTCAATAATTTCAAAAATCCCTAATAACATACCATGGGAGGTTATCCAGAACAAACAGCCCTAGACCCTGCCACAATCTCTTACGAACCTAGGCATCACAACTAACATAAAAAATAAATTTAAGAAAAATTCCTCACCCATCGACACAATCATGGTGAGATATTGGTCCCCCGACTTGATTAGATGCAGAGACACCACCGCATTCAAAAAGAGTCAGAAATGCCTGTTAGTCAGATCTGCATGCATGGATCCATGCCACCGCACCTTGTGACTGAAGGACTTAATCTTATTTGGGTTTTGTTTGTGCTAAATAACAATGACGATACACACATTATGTTTCTTAACATCTGAGTCTGTATGATCTAACATTACCTAAGCACTGATGCCACGATAATTCCAAACTAATATAGATGAAATTAAAAATTGAGAAGCTCACCTTTGGCCCTTGTCTCATCGGTCTACCTACTGTGGGGAGAGATTCTTCCCCCAAGATTTATCAATGGTGCCCAGGTACACACACTAGGGCTTTGAACAGGAGGAATCGGGTCTAAAATAGCACTAGGAATAGGTAACACTGCAGGCCTACCCTTCCCCGTTATTCGAGGGGAGATGAGGTATGAGTTCTTCCCTACCTCCCTCTCTACCCTAGAGATCTCGGGAAACCCCCTTGAAACAACACTAATCCTTTAATCTGATCCAACCTCACAAATAAGTGGATCCGGAGGCTTGCATTCCACTGCCTCCAATACCAAAGGAGCATCCTCGAAAACAACCCGCAGAGTCGAGATGAACTCCCCCAGCTCCCATGTAGGTGATAGAGAATCCAGAATCCTTTTCCATTCCCACTCGGCTAAACACCACTGGTCTTGGAAGAGAAACTGGTCTGCAAGGGAATCCACCATATAAGGAGAAGCCTCTACCCTTAATGGAACAATGTCATGGCAAGGGGGCCTTGATATCTGGACGAAGGAAAGGATGATCCTCAAATTAAAACATGGATGAAGAATCCCAAACCGCTACCAAAATATTGGAATCATCATATGAGGGAAAATCTTATGGGCCTCCTGATCTGAGAGGATTAAAGTTCCCCTAATGTGTGGCCCTTCAATCCAAGACACATCACCTTCAGTTCCTGTAGATATTTCTATAGTGACCTCGAAGACCACAAGATGAACAGAACCTAGGGAACACAGGTAAGGACATGACATGCTACCACTCCACAACATCCCTGACCTTTAACACGACTTTCTCAGGAATCATCAATGACAGATCTAACTCAATGCATAATTTAGAAACCAGGATATCTTCAAAAGAGAGGGTGTGATCATCCACGCATAAGAAACCACTGAGAGAGACACTGATCGCCTTCAGAAAAGCACGACTTTGGAATGGTAAATTAAATCCTGATAGACCAAACCAAATTGTGGCTCGAGGGATTTCCCTCCCCTTGTGAACCTCCAGAGACTAGGGATCCAGGCTGATTCTCCATCTCCCAAAAGATCATGGAGCATTGAAACACACATATATGAAATCCACCTCCAACTGCTACACCAAAAAAAGGAATGACGATGAGTCACTGAGAGTCACACCTAATCTAGCAAGCCCCATGAGCCTACGAAACGCTTGAAAACCTGCATAGAAATATTCTCTGCCCTAAATTGAGCTATTAATTTCCACTAGAGATGATCAACTTCCTCTGCAAAAGCCATCAGGGGGACCTCTAAAGAAACACCAACACCATCCCTCGAGACCACCAGAACAAATGGCCGCATGTCCGAAAAAACTCTCTTTGAAGGTCCTCGGGTCGAGCCACAAAGGACCATGCGGAAGGACACCAGAGGACGAGGAAGAGAACCAGAGGGCTCTAGGATCTGCATAGTGACAGAACCATCAATAAAATAGTGATCAAATATTAGAGGAGCTGATATCGCCACGTGCACCTCGCCGCCCGGAGGAGCAGCAGTCGGGTTATTTTGAATTTCTCACTCGTGGGGAACATTCAAAGGAGTGGAAGAAACATCCATTTATCTTATGAGTTTCACTAACTATTTCATTTGGTTTATCCCCTTTTTTCACATTGAGAACCACTAATATCTAAAAATTTAAACAAATATATTATAAATTATTGGATATGGATAAAAATTCATTATCGTATCATGGTTATGATCATTGTAATCTAGAGACTGTTGTAGAGTTCCGTCCACCTTTTTAAGAAACAAGACTGATGAAAACAACATAGATGTGCTAGCCTGAATTAACACTACGGCAAAAAAGGCATTTAGCGGCGGTTTTTTTCGTTTCGCGACGGTTTAAACCGTCGCAAAATCAATTGGCGGCGGTTTTGAAAAACCGTCATGAAATTGTGCATCGGGAAACTATTCATGGCGGTTTTCAAAACCGTCGCAGAACGTTTCACGGTGGTTTTTTAGCGGCGGTTTAAACCGCTGATAAATGATTTTGCGGTGGTTTTTTTATTTTTTTATTTTTTTTAATTTTTTTTTTAATTTATATATTCATTCATTTATTTATTTATTTATTTATTTATTTATTTATTTTTTTATTTATTCATTTATTCATTTATTCATTTATTCATTTATTCATTCATTTATTTATTCATTTATTGATTGATTTATTGATTTATTTATTTATTTATTTATTTATTTATTTATTTTTCGTATTTATTTTCTTTTGTATTTATTATTTATTTATTTTATTTCGTATTTATTTTTTATTTATTTTATTTATTTATTTTATTTCGTATTTATTTATTTATTTCGTATTATTTTATTTACTTTATTTATCCATGCATGCACGTTTCATGCACATGCACATGCCCCTACACATGCATGCCCCTGCAATATAAAGAAATTCTGCGTTTGGTGAGATTTAAACCCCTAATATCTTGCATATTTTCCAAAGACTTTACCACTCGAGCAAGCTCGACATGTGGTTAATAAACAGAATTTAATATACTTATATATATTAATTGAAAAAACAAATAATACATAAATAATAGATATAAACTCAATAATAATAGATAATAAATAATAAATAATAAATAATAAATAATGAATAATAAATAATAAATAATAAATAAATATAAATAACAAATAATAATTAAATATAAATAAATAATAAATAATAAATAATAAATAAATATAAATAATAAATAATAAATAAATATAAATAATAAATAATAACTAATAAATAATAAATAATAAATAAATATAAATAATAAATAATAAATAATAAATAATAAATAAACATAAATAATTAATAAATATAAATAATAAATAATAAATAATAAATAATAAATAATAAATAATAAATAATAAATAATAAATAATAAATAATAAATACATAATAGATATAAACAATAAAGAATAAATAATAAATAATATATAATATATAAATAATAAATAATAAATAATACATAATACATAATACATAATAAATAATAAATAATACATAATAAATAATAAATAATGAATAATGAATAATAAATAATAAATAATAAATAATAAATAATAAATAAATAAATATAAATAATAAATATAAAATAATAATAATAACTAATAAATAAATATAAATAATAAATTAATATAAATAATAAATAGTAAATAATAAATAATAAGTAATAAATAATAAATAATAAATAATAAATAATAAATACAAAATACATAATAGATATAAATAATAAATAATAAATAATAGATATAAATAATAAATAATCAATAATCAATAATCAATAATCAATAATCAATAATGAATAATAAATATTAAATAATAAATAATAAATAATAAATAATACATATTAAATAAATAAATATAAATACTAAATACTAAATAATAAATAATAAATAATAAATAAATATAAATAATAAATAATAAATAATAAATATAAATAATAAATAATAAATAAATATAAATAATAAATAAATATAAATAAAAAATATTAAATAAATATAAATAATCAATAATAAATAATAAATCAATATAAATAATAAATCAATATAAATAATAAATAATAAATAATGAATAATAACTAATTAATAATAGCTAATAAATGATAAATAATAAATAATAAATTATAAATAATAAATAAATATAAATAATAAATAATAAATATATATATATAATAAATAATAAATAAATATAAATAATAAATAATAAATAAATATAAATAATAAATAATAAATGAATATAAATAATAAATAATAAATAATAAATAAATATAAATTATAAATAAATATAAATAATAACTAATAACTAATAAATAATAATAAGTAATTAATAAATAATTAATAAATATAAATAATATATAATAAATAAAAAGTAAACATAAATATTTAATAAATAATAAATAATAAATAATAAATAATAAATAATAAATAATAAATAACCAGTTACAAATAATAGATAATAAATAAATTAAAGTGTATTATAAATAATAAATAACAAATAATAAAGGAAACACATGAAAAAGTATGAAAATACATGATAAGGGATGAAAAATCATGAAAACGCATGAAAAAGGATGGAGAAGCATATAAAGAATGTGGCATTGGAAAGAATGAGAACACATGAAAACTCGTGACAACTCTAGAAAACTACTTAATAATTCAACATAAGCATCATAATAACCCATAGAAAAACATTGAGAAAGATAACAAGTCTTGGAAATCCAAATAAACAGTAATAAATGGAGCTACCGTTAAAACCCGTCAAAACGGTCATAAAGAGTCAAAAACATTGGACTCACAGTAACGAGATAACTTATGATCCGAGAGTTCGTTTTAGATCCGCGACCTGTCAAATAAAAGATCCTGAAACGATCTTCGACCTGAAAGGTGAAAGAGTCCGAATGGAAAGGCGGATCAGAAGTTATGGCCATTTAAAAAAAAGCTGACAGGGAACGGGTGCTAGAAACGATGCATTGGGAAACATAACAAACCTGATACCCACTAAAAAGGCCATAACATATGGTCTACGAGTTCATGTGGGTGCTACGACCAGCCAAACTGATGCTCATCGAACGAGCTATGATCTGGCAGGTGGAGGAGGCCGAACTGACACGCGGATCGAATGTTATGTCCGTTTGAAGACAAGTTCGACGGGACATCGGTGACGGGAACAGTGTTTTGGAGGACATAGGAGGGGTTTTTGGGGTCGAAAAACATGACAGAAGGTTTCTTGTGTTGAATTAGTGTGTATCTCTCTTCGCTGGCTTCGATTTGATATGTGGTAGAGCCCAAACGGACACCCCGAGCGAAAGTTATGACCGTTTGAAGTTAGAGAACTTTTTCAACATTCTTATAACTCTAATATCTTCCTCATCTTAGACCGTCTCAAGGTTTTGATTATATGTGCCTCTACATCACTTCATGAGCTTCGATTTTACTAGTCGTGGCACTTCAACGGACGCCCGGATCAAAAGTTATGGTTGGTTTAGTGATTTCGGGGTTTCTCGTGTTTTTTTATTTTTTCATTTCATTTCGCGGCAGTTTTCCTGAAACCACTGCCATTTAATGGGGGTTTTTAAAAAACCGATGCTAATCCTCAAATAAAATTAAAAAAAATTAAAAAAATTAAAAAATAATAATTTTTTGTCGTTTAGTGGCGGTTTTTTCGCAGCGGTTTTTAAAACCCCCACGAAATGGCGGCCCGAAACGCGTTTCGCGGTGGTTTTAAAAACCTCCGCCAAAAAACCGCCGCTAAACGGCAGTTTTCTTGTACTGTAAACCTTTTTTTAGCTATTCCAACTACACCATCAATTCACATAATTATTTTGGTCACATCTAATAAGTTGGAAGTGAGATGGTACTAGTCCCAAGATGAAGAAAAGTTGCAAACTATACTTCTATTATTGGTGGAAAACCTGAGAAATTATTGGGTCAAACATCTTGAAACTGATGTACCATTGTTGGAAAACTATTATCCTATATATCATCAATTAAATCCAAATTCAATTCTTCCATATATTGTGAGATCATTCCAATTAATGGTTCCAAAAAAACATATTGCACCTGTCTTTACATTCATTTCTCATGTAATGAGATGCTTGATGCCATCATCAGTCACAAAAATGAATATTCAGGTATAGCAGTCAAAGATAAAGATGGACATCGTCGACCAATCCATACCCAATGTTATATTGTAGACTTCAAACTCATGAAAAGAGAAGTACCACTTCACCTTATCTAGATTAAATTTTATATAACACTCTCTACACCCAAAGGATCAACATTCCCTTCTACCAAGAGGATCCTGTAGTTTTAACAAATAGAGAATCATTTCAACTTTTATACTAAACAAATCAATAGAAATGTATGAAATAATAGAATCGGATGCACCCATACTAAACAAAAGATTTAATAAGGGTATAATTTGAACAAATTTTACTACTCATGATTGATGGTCCAAGTTAATCATCGATAATTACATGTCCAACTCTATAAAATTGAATTCTTATAGCACTTTTCCCTATATTTCCCTTTTGTGATTTCACATCACAAGGAGTAACAGTATTGATTGAATAAACATGGATTGATTGTTTCTAACAATATGATTGATTCAACTTCCCATATTAGGTTGAAGAATAAAAAATATATGACACATGAGAACTATCCCAAAAACTCGACCTCAGAGCTCTCCAACCAGAGATCTCAAGATTCACATTTTTTAATTTCCTCATTTTCTATGTGGTTCTATATGTTATCTCTTTATGTGGTTGAGAAATCCACACTAAAACGTATATCTTGGGTCTTGGGATGTGGAGGAACGATTACCAATCCATCCATTTGAGTTGGATTCATTCCCCCACCTTGAAAACTATTTCCCCTCATCCTATTTCTCACATCCTAACAGTTCCCACTGTTTCCCATGTGTATCAACATACTTACTCCACCTATAGATCTTGAGTTTTTCATTTCAGCAATTATCCCTATATTTTTCATTTCTATATAAATAGTTATATAGAGTGAAAAAAAATCATTAAGGTAATTTCCTACTTCATCCTAAACTCAAAGACACTCACCTTCATGGAGTTAGTGGGATAAAGATTTGGTTTAATGCATATAAAATTAATAAATTTATCCACATACTAATTGACATAAATATTTTCCCACATCAATCTGATGATGTCTATCTTTCCTTTAATTATAAATGTGTTAGGATACAATTTTTTATTTAAAAATTTCTCAAAATCCTCCCATGCTAGGTCACGGTCCAACTTAGCATTAATAACTAAGTAACATTATTGTCATTATAGATCCCATAGAATGTAATTCATAGGCTTAAATTTCATATTTTGTGGTGTTCCAATGAAATCAAAGTTACTATTGGTCCAATTTTTCTGCACCTTAGCCTTTTTTAGTTCAAGATCTCTAAAAAATATTGGGGGAATAATCTTCTAGAATAGAAAGAATGATCCAAATTAAATTTATCATTACTCATATTCCTTATTTCTTCATCTTTAATACTCTATACTATACACTGGTCAAGTTTTTGGTTCACTTGCGGCTCATGTGCAACAATATTCTCAGCTGCTTCTTCTGGTTGGTTCCACTGACACCTACCTAGTTCCATTTTCTATGAAAAACAAAATAATTCTTACTCTCTAGAATGGGGTGGATTAAAAATTTCATCTTCTAACACATCATAGTATCACCATATTTCTTTCAAAACTCAATCATTTCCATGTTCCCCCATTTTTTAAAAATTGTAACTTTTTTAGAAATAAAACCATTTTCAAAAAAACCCAAACCGTAATCTCTTCAGTGTCACTCCTTTTAAAACCATCTGAATGATTTTTAAAATAAACATACTAGGAAAAATCATATATCATTAGTAACATGTATCGTATATTCCTATTTTCTATTCATTCTAAAATTGATTTCATGATCATCTAATTGGATAAACCCATGATAACTTGATTTTAATGATAATAAGTGTCTCCAAACACTTTTATAGCTAACTCACTAGTAACATGAATTTCAACATAAAAGAGGACACCAAAATATTTTTATTCTCTAAATTTGATATCCCAAAAATACTTCTCATTTATACAAACCCAAAATATGGAGTAGTCTACAATTAATATCAACTTCATGACTGAGAGTACTAAATACTAGTTATATGGTAAGGACTGAAAAATCTGATAAAACATATCTCAAATAGATTTTAGATCGACCAAAAATGATACCATTTGTAACATCACACCCCATATTCATTGGAATTAGAATGATTAAGGGTGTTACATAGACATAGGAGACATACCTGAGATGCCAAAGGTAGGAAATAAATGCCTAGGGCTTCAGGAACATGTGGGGGGATGATTATCCCTTTGAAAATAAAACATAACCAACCAAAAACGCTATAAAAAATAAACCAATTCATAATTCATGATATCAATGGAAAAAAACTCATTGAAACCCGTAATATTAAAATAAAACTAAAACCATGTAACATAGTGGAAGCCTACAATATCAAAGTACACAGTTTTAGCCAAAAAATCAAAATTGATAGACTCTAAGGAAACTAACTCCATGATCCAAATAAAACTCCATGACATATATCATGAATCAGCACAAAATATGTGTGATATTTTACCTCTACACATGTCTTAATAAACAACATCTGCAAAAGAACTAATGTTCCAATTTAGAGTGAGTAATTAAACTCTATAGATCATACCCAAACAACTTCTTTACCCACACCACTATGATAGAACATGTTTACACATTTTATAAAACAATTTATAAAAAAAATCATAAAAAATTTATACCATAATATAAATAGGATCCATAGTAACATAGTTTTAAAAAACAAAATCATGATATAAGGAAAGCAACCAAACAATGTTCCCAAACCATATAATAAATTCTACTTTTTCTGTACCCCTTTGAAATCCAAATATACACATATCTATATAGTCATGACTCCTTATGACAGTTCTGTACTCAAGACAGGTTACACGTCATTCTACCATGTCAGCATAAGGTAATTAAATACCATGGTCCATTATACTATTAGCACTGACCACAAGGTCATACTTCATCCGGGCCATATAATGTAATTTGATCACACACCAATAATTATTCCCAACAATAATACAAAAAAATCATGCCAAAACCTTTTCAATTAAAAATCAATTTCAATAAATTTTTTAAAAACAATTTTCCATACATTTTACCTAAAATTTTTTTTTAGAATCAATAAATTAATAATATTTATCAAAGAATCATGAATGAAAATTCAACAATTCCACACAAAAACCCATACCATCACTTCAAAAACATCTCCTATGATATGAGAACAAATTTCAAAATACATTTCAATCAATTTAATCAATTTGAAACTAATATAGTTAGTTATAGTAATATGAGTCAATAGGTAAGCCTCGTACATCTTGTTTTATGATGAAAACAAAGAACAACATTCAAACAATGACAAAACCGGGTCAAAATTACATAAAATCACCATAGAGTTATTCCCCTATCATCAACACGACCATATATCATAATATTTGGTATCAAATATTATATATATATATATATCCCTAAAGTGTGTATGTATAAGAAATTGGGAGTTATATAGTGGTAAATATAATAAAATCCACCAGAAAAACAATGAATTAATATATTCAACAAATATTTGGCTTCAAAACACCATCATAAGATTTCAAATCACCTTCATGTCAATGATATAAGTTTCCATAGCCCTTAGTAAGAGAGAATATTTATTTAGGGATTCACATAATGATAAAAGTGGGCCTTGGGGGTAAAAAAGTGTGAGATTTAGAAAATTGGTCTCCCAGTTTTAACACCTATACTATTTGTTTCCCAGGTAGGAAAATTGATCGCTAACCACTGCCTCAAGGATGAACCCTACCCAATTGGATCTCATGCCTTAAAAACTATCTAAAAATTATGACCAATAACCCATTCCAACATGGAAAAATTTATCATACTCTTCCTCAAGGTTTGGATAGCCTATATGTCATCGTGTGCCGTCAATTTATCCCTTGTATCATTATGTACAATGTGTTGTAGATGATGGACGATTTTTCCAAAATATGAACCAACCATGAGCCATTATAAAATCACAAAAAACATATAAATTGTTCTTAATACTCTCCCAAAAATATCGGATATACATTACATACATAAAAAGCATGCAGAAGAGGTTATATACATGAATTAATGGGTGATACAATTGAATACATTCATTAGGAAAATAGACATTTAACATTAAAGATAATATTTATAAAAAAATTAATAATATATTGAAAAAATAAATTTCATTTAAAATAAAATTGGAATATTATATATGATGATTCAATGTAATTAATGTTGAAGATGGTAGTACAATTTCTTCATGACATAATCATTATATTCACACATTTTATATAGTGGTCCAAATACGACCCAATTGAAAATCCTTAAGAAATTACATTTTTAATTACATAAAAAATAAGGCCATAGATCATTTGAAACAGCCTTAGGAAATATTTTATATTTATATAATAACATTTTTTTCTTATAAAACATTGATATGGATGAGAGTGGTTATGTTATAAAAGATGATACAAGTTCCATATCACTAGTAAAATATATTTCTTGATTGTTTGTTCATAAAAATGGAAAAAATAGATATTAAAAAAGTAAAACACATTCATAAATAGATGATAATAAATGGGATATTATCTATGTGAATAAATAAGATAGTATCCCCCCATGAAAACATGGACATTAAAAATCTAAAAAAGGAGACTATAACAAATCGATGGCCAATTTTAAAACTCCCCATTAGTAAGGATCGTGATGGAATGACATAAAATGAAAAATTAAATATCCTTAAAATGAGGAACTTAATGATATAATAAGTCAAAATTCTCATATATAAACCTCATAGAAGATGATAGGTTCTTAAAATAATCATATTCCACACAAAAATGTTATTTGAGATGAATAAACCTTATAAAGATCATATCCTTGAATTTATAATTAGTCAATTTAGATATTTATTTCAAAACATTTAAATTCAACCAAACAAGTAGGAGGTATAAAATAAAAAACATAGAGATCAGTTAACTCATATTCATGGAATAACAATGTTATTGAAGAACAGTTACAACCCAATGAAATGAATGTTTTGTGAATAATTTTATTACCTCTTAGTACAATTCATGAAAAATAAACCTGGATGAAATTATTCATGTTCCATATTATAATACCATGAAAGATGAATGATTTAGGATATACCATGTAAAAAGAGATGTATATACACCATATAAAATATTTTTTGATAAATGTTTTTTCCTCAATGTACTAAAATTGAGATAAAATAACATACATCATGTCCAGCAAAGATATATATATCCTTTAACATCGTTATAATAAATAAATATCAATTATTTTATTACATATTAATTTGTTTCCCAATTAAATCTATTATCCTTATTAAATTTATGAAATATTTAGTTACATTATTAATTTAGTCCTTGTGGGCTATTCTGAGGTGGTTTGGTTAAAAAATATCAAAAACATTCTGTGTTTTTCTGTCATCTAAACAAAAATAGTAATTAAATATTTTTCATTTTTAAATTACATTTATACTTTAATATGAATATATAAAGGATTGTTATAAAATTTTTAATATCTTATAATCATGGATACATTAGATCGTACGTACACAAGAGTAATGATTCAAATTTTCAACGATCACTACCGAATGATGTTGTGAATTATTTTATCATCCATGAATTATTATTTTATGATATATTTTATATTATTTCTTTATAAATACATATGCATAAAGTTAATGTGATTTGGTGGTGAAAAATGAGTCGTGTCTCATCATTGAGTTGGTAGTGTACAAGAACATATGAACGACGTGAACGATTTTCAATGAATCTAAACCTAAAAAATTAAATGAAATGTTATATTAAAAAATGATAATTACTTCATGAATATAATATTTAAAAATTAATTATCTTATTATAACTGATCATGAATATTGGTGATGGACATAAAATTACATTGGTCTATGAGGCGGTAGATTATCATACAAAATAATGATGAACTACATTACAATTTAATGGATTTTGGAGATGGATATTGATTATTAAACATAAATAATGAAATTCTTGTAAAATTAAGATATTCTATCGCTTCTTCAGACATCCTATTTTTCATTAGATTTTATGCCCCAAAAGGGTTGTATTATTCCAAATAAAAGAGCCCTAGAATGTGTGAAGGGATGTTATGAAGATATTTGGGAATATATTAGAAGATAGAAAATGAATTTCAATTTTTTGATAAATGAAAATAAGTTAATCCATTTTACAATAGAGGGGAGGGGCACTTATGGAATTTTATAAAATATTAAATTAATGTAAATTAATATTGATGCCCAAATGTTTGAAAATTGATAATGTTATAAGAAAAAATTTGTATTGTTAAATATATATCTATCCAATAATAATTGAAAAAAAAAATTCTCATATTTTCAACCATTTCATTTTGCTTCAACCCTTTGGTAATACATTTGACAATTACAATATTATTAATCTTTTATCCATTTATGGTTAATAATGGTTCTATAAAATGATAAAAACATCATAAATGGACCTTGATATATGAAATTTTTTATATCCCATATATTATGATTAATCTAAAATTTCTATTAATTTCGAATTAATTTATAATATATATTGTAATATTAAATATCATTAAATTTAATTTTTATAACAATTAATTTAAATTGACTTCAATAATATCAAGAAAACAAAAAAATTATAAAAAATTCATCCAAAGTTATATAATATAGAATTTATTTCTTTAAAAAACATATAACATAAGGATTAAATCAAATCATATCATTTTTAACATTTCTAAAATCATTTATTTCATCTTTCAAATTATTGAAAAATTACTGCATTAGTATTACGTATGATTTTATGGTAATTTTCATTCACTAAATATTATAATTAATTTTATATAATATAATAAATTACAAAAAATTTACAATTTAAAACAAAAAAACCATCTTTTAACTCTAGGAAAACATCTATATTTATTAAAAGAAAGAGTGCCACATTTTTGGCATTATAATCACATAAATATATTAACGACCAAAATCGTGTCCAAGTGGAAAAATGAAAAACAATTAGAATTTTGGAAGGTTATGGGGGATATATAATCATCTAAAATACATATTTAAGTGTTATAGTCTTTTTTTATTCAATATCATTAAATTTCATAACTTTATCTGCCTTATTTACCATTTATCATGAAGAAAAATTACTAAAATTTCAACTCAAAATTTTAAAAAATAAGAAAAATATAATTTAAAAATATGAACCCCATGATTCAAAATGTTGAATCCATTATTTAATATTAACTTTATAAATGTGATATAAGTTAATTTTAATATATTTGTATAATAATGAACCCATTTATAAAAAAAAGAGTATTAAGCCTAAAATGTACTTATAAAATGTCTTGTATACTGATTATTGCAAGGTAGTTAATTATATTATATTTAATTAAATAATTCTTCTAAAATTTTGAGATTAAATTTAACACATACTTATAATTTTTAATTTAATAATTAATGTTTTACAAAAATCTATATTTTTCACAATTTACGAAAAAATCAAACATTACATAAAAATATCAAAATTTTACCAAAATCCAATTTTTTATGATTATTTAAAAATGATTTCCATTTAATAGTTTTATTTATAAAATTATCTAAATTTAATTATTATTATTTTATAAGAAAACATTTTTTGATGAAAACATATTGTTGAATAATGAAATGTCTTCTCTATAAATTTTGTTGTTATTTTTGAAAAAGTAATAAACAAAAATTTATTACTTTGGGCCATTAAGTTTTATTCATAAAAACATAAATCATGTGAATGACCTCAAAATTATTTGATAGGTTAAAATCCATATAATTATATTTTTTGGATAAATTTTGATTGGTGTATTAGTTGTTTTACGTTATTGAACATGGTTATTTTTTTCAAATATCGAAATATTATATAATAAATAATGAATTTGAAAAGTTTCCAAAAAACATTTTCTATAAATTATGAATTAAATATAATTTTAAAATTACACACATAATTTCATTACATAAAATGTGTATTATTTGACTAATGAAATTGTCGATGTTCAAATAGATATAATTGTTATAAGCCTATGATAGAAAAATATATGTAAATAATTTAATGTGTATGAATATTTTTTTTGTGGATTTTTTTTTTGTTTTTTGATAAACATTGGATGAATATTATATTCTTTTTGTATAAATTATTTGTAAATAATATAATTGTTCATGTTGATATTATATTATAACTGTTAATAATTATTAATAAATAAATTATTTTGGTAAAATTATATTTAATTAGATGATATTCAAGTCTCATAGATATAATATATAAATAAAAATAAATTTGTCAATTAGTAGTGATTAAATTAAATAAGAGTAATTATTACACATTATAGGTCAGTGTGTTTTGAACTGTCAACAATTTTTCATAAAACATTCTTTCATTATCAATTTATAAACGTAAGCCAAAAAAATTATTAAAAAAAGATCTTTTAAAAAATTTATGGTTTTGTGTTTAATCTCAACTAATTTCTATTAATTAAAAGAAATTATGTTTTCAAATTAAATTCAATTAATATAGTCATTTATTTTTAATATATTTAGATTATAATTATATGACATGTGTAAAATGAATTGGGATAAGATATAAAATACATTATTTTCCAATAATACATTTAAAAAGAAGAATTAAATTATATTTCTCTATATTAGAAACATGTATTATTATCTTAATCGATTAGATTTTTTCATGAAAATGGGTTTTCTGATTTATAATGCTTTGAAATTTTAGTTTTCTTATATGATTAATGCATGAGATTCTAGTTTAGAATGATTTATTACTTTTCTACTAGCTATGAATTTAGACATGGTTTTACTATTCATATTTCTAATGGGGAACACACTATTATGGTTTGTTTTCATTACCATTCATTAAATACTTTTTTCCCATTTGGGAAAATGGTATTCACATTTGGATTTGAATATTCAATAATTCATTTTCATAAATACTTGTTTTTAACAAAGTTAGATTCCAAATTGCAGTGTTAAGGGGTCAGTAGTTAATCTATTTTGTTATGCCATCTCGATTTCACAATGGTTGTCCAAGGAACCTAAATATATTAATAATTGTCCAAAAAAGGAACAATATATTTTTCTAAAAGTTTTCTAATCATATATTTATGTATTCCATTTTGAGAAAGGATTCTCTTGAAGGTTACAGTTATATTTACAGAAATAATGTTTAGTTACATTTTTATTTGTTGATCTGTTCAACATTTCATATCATATTTCACATATATGATTTGTAACAATTGAATGGTTTGGTAAATGTTTTAGTGTATATAAATAAATGTTTGTACTATTTTTAAATGATCAATGGAGACTATCTCAACCACAAATTCCTTTTATATTGACATATTTTCCATCCGGATATAGGATATTTTTTATATTCCTAGATAATAAATTAGTTGAATTTTTATAATCTTTTTTAAAACATTAGACAATTAATATACCTAAACAAGATAATAAATTAATATTTTATGCATATTCATGACTATTGACATAAATATATAAATTATGTACATGAAAAAAGCTTTTATATTCATCGACATCATGGTAGAAACGTCACCTCTAACTAGGTTATGTTTTTATGAAAAGAATCATTAGTATGTGTTATTTGAATAATTATATTTTAATCAATTATTTTCAACATAAGATGTTCAAATTACCATTTTTGTAGAAAATAATTTCATTCAACATGGGATTATAATTTATCTCACTAAGTTCATAACAATGGGTAACGAACTGGGTTGAGGATCAGGAATTGATTTTCATAGTTGGGTTGTAAACCAATGGGATTCTATGCTTTTTCATCCTCTTGAGTTGGTCAATAAAATATTTGGTTTTATGCAGAATCATTTGAAATAATTTTCATTTCAAAATCATTAAATTATTTTTCCACTTTTTCATCATTTATATTAAGATATGCGATAACTAGTTTGTTTATATATATTTATATAATTACATTTAATGATTTATAGGAATGTTATTATAATAAAATATTAATTTGGGTTGATCAAAATTAAATTTAATATACATTTCATATAATATTTATTGGTTATATAATAAATGGATGTTAATATCAGAGTATATACATTCAAATGTTTTTTATGCCCCCATGGTGTTTTGATTATACAAGAATAAAAAAATATTTTTTCTTAATTTATTTCAGTACATTCCATATCTCTATAATGATTGAAATTCTATTTTTATTTTTTGTGGTTGGGTGCTTTACTAAATTTTTCAATAAAAATAATGGTTTTGTTTTTATATTATAATTCACCTTTTAGTACAATTTATAAATTTTTCCATGTATATTATATTATCATATATAATTCTATAAAGTCACCAGATAACTATCACATGGATATATATATGTATATATATATATATATAATCCTAACAAATATGTTAAGGTATGAAGAAAAATCATACTAGGTTAAAGAGATCATCCCCTTCACATGCATATATATTCATAAAAAGAAATAATTAATTGATTTTTTATAGGAAATAATAAATTAAAATTATATCATCCAAATATTTCTAATATACTTATTCCCTACACTCAGCATACTATCCCCAAATGCAATTTTCTAATTTAATAAATGATATTCTATAGATTATCTACACCATTTTTACACTCACATGACACTCCTCTCAGCCTTTACCCTTCAAAAAATCATAGTTCAAGAACATGTACTCTAAAATCATAATGTTTTTCTCTATATATACCAATAATATAGATGATAACATTATATACGATCATTTTTATCTCTTTCCCAAACCACAATGGAACATAAAATTAATAAAAAACCCAATATTTATTCATCTAACAACCAGGGTTTGACTACAAAAAAAATCCAAAAAGTTCTGAAACATGATATGGATATTAACTATTATATTATATTCAATCACACTTTAAAATAAATAGTTATTTAATTCACCATATGTTGTACCAAAATTTAATATAAATTTTACTATACATATCTTATTGGAAACCTAAATCCAATGAATCATGTTGATAAGAATACTCTTGTAACTTGTAGTCATTTAAGCCCATGAATCATTTCAAACGTATAAAATAAATTCCATGACATCATGAATTCATTAATTCACCCCTAGAAATATTTTATAACTCTACCATATTCAATTAAATCGTATCCCCTCTCTAAATTAATCCCAAAATTAATTGTAAAATATTTTATTATACATACACATAAATAAAGAGAATATACCATTGGAAAAAAATTTGTTACCTGTATCCATGATTGAATCATAAATGGATTAAATGAGGGTATTTTAACATCATTCATAAACACTAAAAATATTATAACATTATTAGTTTGAAGATCAATTTATTAGTGTTTTCAAAGGTTTCATGATAATTAATAGTGTTATTTATTTGGAATATTATGTAGATCAATTCAAATGGTCTAATTTTCTTCTAAGAGGAGTTTTTTTGAGAATCATGATTGGTATATCATCTCTCATGAATTATCGAGTCAAATAAAATATCTTATACTTTCATTTATCTATCATTATGAGTGAAATGATTCCAAAACAGATATAATTTCTTCCTCAACATTTCATTAGACCATACTTACTTTAAATATAATGATATCTTGACTAACCACCAAAGAATCCTTTAACTATTAATTTTTTTATTGCGGTGTCCCCATTCATGTCAAATTTTAATTGTTAGTCAATTATTCCTTATTTTAAGTGATGATTGTTATTTTTCAATGAGTAACATATTTTTTGAGATATTAAAATATATATGGAACATTATTTCAAAGGTATTGTGATTTATTGTAGAATTATAGTATTTTGGTGTTGTGGTTGAGAATTTTTTTATGTTCTACAAAATAAATGACATACATTCCATGTGATTCCAAATAGTCACTTTAGAGGAGAGTGAAACTACATGACTATAATTATCGATTATCATAATCCTCATTGGATATGTATAACTATAATTTTAGTAATGGTTTGGAATTTATACCTGACTTGGTGTTTATGTAAGGATCATATAACATAACTAATTGAACAATGGTTATAGAATTGAGGATGTTTTATTCCAGCTCAGATATATCGAGATAAATGTCGCATTGGGAATCAATGAAGGTAATATGTGCTATGAGTTGAAACGAGGTCAATATAACAAGACATATTTAGGATTCTCATGTCTTCTCACCCATGATGGAATAATTAAAATGAATTAAGTGATAGGAATTTGTGGAGCTTGAAATAGGGGAACATATGATTATTAAAGATAATTGATATTCATTTTAAATAATGGTAATAAAATTAAGGATTAATAAATTAATTTAAAGTTTAATCTTAATTCATTATTGATAATTATACTAAAAATAAAAATTTATTATTCATAATTATAATGGTTATTCTTCCAATATTTATGGAGGTACCAAATATCAGTGAATATTTTGTAATTTATAATTAAAATTTTTATATTATTGTCTTCTAAAATATAAAATAAACATATAAAGATAATCATGCAATTTAAATATCTTCAAATGACAATTTTATTATATGACAGTATTAATGATACTATATATTAGGGAGAAATAAGAACAAATGTCAACGTATATTTACTGTACATGGGATAATTCAACTATATAAATGAAATCAAATAATAATGGTGATATTGATTTGAATTCTGTTAAACACAATATAGATCATTTCATCTTTACATTCCCTCACATATAAAGAGTCCATCATGGAAAACATAACATAGGAACCGACATTCTATCAATAGTTCTGAGAAAAATTAAAATGTTTATTTTTTCATAGTATAAGATATATTCATTGTTTTCAAGAAACCTACTAGAGGATATGTGATCTAATTCCAAAATTAGATATGAGACATTATAAAGGCTAGTGTTTCCGTCATAAATAACAACTTAAAATATTATTATAAATATTAAATTTTGGTGGATTTATAATTTTATTACATAATAAAATCTATATATATTATTGAATTAATAATCTATATACCTTCCCCCACAATTATATTGAGTTATATTTTTATAAGAATAAATTAATTGATACAAAATAAAAATCATTTATGGATTAATTTTTCACATTGAGGATAAAACCTAAAAAAGCTGTATGATTTTCCTCTCTTTATTCATCTTTAATCTAGATGGTTGATGTTTTATAAAGAGTGATCTATGAAAATAAATTATTTTAGAGGTTTATGTAAATATATTAATTTCCTAAACTATACCATATATTCACCCCAATATATATTGTTTTTAAAAAGACACAAAACATTAACATGTTTAATAATAATTTATATTTAGTTAGATATCCTTTCATCAAAAAACATAAATAAATAATATGCTCCATGA
Source organism: Viscum album (assembly GCA_963277665.1). Lineage (NCBI taxonomy): Eukaryota > Viridiplantae > Streptophyta > Magnoliopsida > Santalales > Viscaceae > Viscum > Viscum album. The sequence goes on from OY728127.1 coordinate 2,348,712, forward strand.
ATATTAGATAACATATATTTTTTAAGGAATGAAAATTTATGGGTGGAAAAATTATATTCTTTCTTATCTACAATGATAATATCTAGAGGTATTTGATGTGGTTATTAGTTGTATCCCACAACTCAACATATGTATTTTAATATGAAATATCAGAAAAAATAATATTGTAATTGATGAAAATTAAATTAAAATTATATTTTCATCCTTATCTAGTAAGGGATACACATGAGTGATGGGACATAAAAATATAATGAAATTAAGGATAGATAAAAATATATTAGATAGTGGAGTCTTATGATCAAGGAATATAAAATAATGACAAATATGGATAAATTTTACATATCAAGATGCATGATTATGAGAATGATGATTACATTTTGTAAATGGTATGAATAATTAGTAGTAAAATTAGTGGATTTTGAAATAGGCTAGAAGATTCATTAAATTTAAAATATTTAATCATAAATTTTATATAAATATTCAATCATAAGGATTTAGCGATTTAGAGTAGGGAACATAATTTCATTCATGTGTTATACAACACGCTTCTAATTTTATATATGAGAAAATTTTTAATTTCTAATTTTAAGAAGAAATGAGTATAAAAATATGACTGTCACGAAGAACATGTTATTTAATTATGGTGATGTTTAGTTCCATGTATACTTCAACAAATATGGTGAAATTGAGTAATATCATATAAGGTAATTTATTTTATGCTAAAAATCAATCTTATAATATAAGAAATAATATAAAGAATGCACATAAATTATTCTTTTGTGGTGGAATTGAATATTTTACTACATATAAATTAAAGGAAAATGAAATTATTGAATATGAAGAAGAGTTAGATTAATATAATATTTAAAGGGAATCAAAGGGAATATCCTTACTAAAACATATGAAATATAGTGAAGGAAGTAGAAAAATTAAAATATTTTTGAAGGGTAGATTATATAGTAATTGAGAAAGATGATTGATTGTAATCAAGTAGTTATATTGTATTATATTATTCATGAATAGTGGTCACAGTCATGGAAAATAAGAAAGTGAATATATAATACTCAATTAGTGTGGATTAAAAAGGATATGAGACTTATATAACACATATATTACGGTTGAATCATGAGGTGTTTCATGATAAACCCCGCAACTAAAAAAAGAAATTAAATCTATAAAAAAATATTAATATGATAATTGATGAGGTGTATGTTATTTACACCATAGAAAAAGATCACATTGTTGTTATAAGGATTCCACATTTATATGATGAAAATCAAAAATATGTATTATTTAAGTTTGAGTGGAATATTTTTTACTAAGAAGAATTAGTCAACAAATATATGTGATGGTTTTGTAAGGCATAGAAAAATGTTCTAATTGTATAAGACTATAAAGAGGTCATCAATGTAATGGTAAAATCATCAAAAAAATCTAGATTTATTGAACAAATAATTTGTATAATTCACATGTTATTATATATGTCAATTTCAAATCTATTTTGGAAATTAACACTAGTTAGATGTATCAAACTGACTGAGCCTAGGTTGATAAAAACATAAAGATGATTTATTCTACTTCGAAATAAATTCATTATAGTGATTAGAAGTAAAATACAAAAAATAGAATAATTATATAAATTTATATATATAACTCAAATTTTTACGAAAATAATGGATTAATTTGGTATTAATGTTGTTGTGGATGTTTTGGGAAAAATTATTTTTTACTACAACAGTATGTCTACAGATGGAAATAGAGAAACATTTGTTTTTGTGGAAGATAATCAGTACAAATAAGGAATAGAATAGTAAGGGAATAAATTTTTAAAGGAAGATTATTCTGTATCCCTTTTCATAATTGGTTTGAGAGTAGGAATGAAAATTTGAATGTTTTCACCAGCACAAACCATGAATATATAATAATTAATTACTATAATCTCATAAAAAAATCAATTTACTCCTAAAGGATGAATGATTTAAAAGGAAATTAGGGATGAGAATCAATTCATTGTTTTGAGGGGCCGATCTATTAAACAAAATTGAAAAATCCCTTAATTATTAATAGTGGATACTCAGCACACATTACAGATGTTACCAAATAGATAATAATAGTTATTTTGGTGACGAGGATGATGCACACTTTAGAAATCAAATCTCAGTAAAATAGTTTTATTATAAAAACAAATATTTCTACTCCAAAAAATAAAATCTAATGGTGTTTTATTTAATTTTGGTCTAATTGAGAACAGGTTTGGGGTGATTCATAGTTTGAATGATTTTAGGGAAATTATTTATGGAATACAATACTACACCATTAAACATATTATGTATGTAATGAATATAATAAATTTTGAGAGAAACATTGTAAATATATTTAGAATTATATAATTTAAATATTATTATATTGTATTATCAAATTATGACAGTGATTTATGAAATATATAGTTTGGTCATATTTTTCATAGTTGATTATAGAAAATATCAAATTTATATTTCTGGTGAGAGAGTTGAAAGATCTCAAAATAAAAAGAGAATATTTTTTTTAGAAATTCTAGATGGGTAACCTCATAAATACTTTATAAATATAATTATTTAAAATCTAAAAATAATTTTAATTTTAAATATTTAAATTTTTAATCAAAAATTAGTTACATGTACACCCAATTTAACAATAATTTAAACATATATTATATTAAATATAGAAATAATAATCATATGATATATATAAAACATAAAAAATATAGTTTACATTTTCATGAATTTTGGATGAATATATGATAAAATTTTGGGTATGTGAATATAGAAATTTAGATTTAAAAAATGGTTTGAATTCAAAAGTATACAATTAAATCAAAACATTAACAACTTTGTAGAAATAAACTATATAATATTATATTAAATCACAAGGATATGTGAAATCATGAGTTGAAAATTTTATGTTTTTTTAGATGGGTAGAACTATATGGGAAATAGGCATCCTATATAAATATTTATTAGAGGGAAAATATATTCATAGATTTCAATATTAAAAATATATTCTTGTTATTACTAAACACAAATTCAATTTTCTATTGAGATGTTATATAGGGGAATTACCATACTGTTCTATTTTGTTATATTTTATAGTCCTATTCTCATAATGAATAAAAATTAAATATAGGTAATGTACAATGAAATGGTTGAGGATTCTTTTTTTGAAATAATAATCAAGTGGAAAATGTATAGATTATAAAAAAATAAGATTCTAAATGAGCTTGATTTTTATAATGCGAGAATCATTAAAAACAATCCCACAAGTAGAGTTCAATATGTTATTTATTTTCAATATACATTAGATGATAACTAGTAAATTTCAATAAATTATAGTAATATACATTTTATAAATGGATAATATCAATAGTAAATCTACTCATTTCATACCACTGAAGTTGAGGAGGAACCTATGAATGAACTAAAAAAACATGAACCTTTTATGAGGAATGTAAAATTTGATAATATAATTGGTAATTTGATTACTCTATTTTAAAAATGTTTAATTCTAATATTCAAGAGTCAACTATATGAAATCTATGAAATAATACCACTATCATTAGATGAATTTATAAAACATGAATATCCGATTTATGGAATTAAAAGGGATATGAAAAAACAGAAAACCATTCCACTTGAGATCAGTCTCTAAAACCAATTTACAAAAATGTCATTGGATTAATGTGTGTATTCAATATATAATGAAGTGATAATGTAGACTTCATATGGAATAGGTCTAGAAAGGATTATAAAGGTTCATCTTAGGTTTAATGTGTTTATATGGATGAAAACTTTTCTCCAATTGAATGTATAGAGGCAATCAGAATGTTCTTAGCTATTATAACTCAAAAGAAATATAAATTCAAAATATAAATTTAAAACCTACATTTTTATATGGGCTTTTTAATTATAATAATATATCTATTATCCTTAATGTTTCTTGATTAATCAATAATGTTAGAAGTATTAAATATGTATAAGGAGTTATATGGGATAATGTATTCCCAACAGTTCTCATATTTAAAGACTCACAACCTATTGGGAATGAATAAATTCCATATAGAAAATAAAATTGTTACAGATATATATTGAAAATGATAAAGTTATGCACACTCTTATAGTTTCTATTTATGATTTCGATATTATTGTTAATCAAGAGAAATATTTATAATAATTTATTACAAAATTAGTTACCACATTATGATTTCCTTTCATGGTGAGTTGAGATACATATTTGGTTTAAAATTGATGATAGATGATTTTTTTCTCTATCAAAAGAAAATTATTCCTAATAACTATTAATTATTATTAATATTTAAGTCTTAAAACCATTTTCTAGGTCGATTCATTTGTGGTTGAAGATATTAAATTTTTCTTGAGCGAGATAGTGTATAACTAATTGAAGGCAAATAAAAAATTTGAATTATTATATAATACACTTAATCTAAAATAGTTATTTGTTTATATTTTTAATTTATTTGAATGGTATTATAGATATATATATGAATGAGATCATATAGCGGAAAAAATTGTCTAAGAATATATCAAAGAAACATTTAGTTCTAGGATATAATATAATTATAGAAATAACCTCAATACCCCTATATTTACGATTAAGGTTTATGTTGTAGATTTTTGTGACAATATTTCCCATTCAGTCAAAATTTTCCTCTTGGTTTATAGTTTTTTGATATTGAAATATAAGATGTATGATTCCACAACATTAATAACCATATGGGATTAGAATTTTATTGCTTCTAGTTCATCAAAACATATGACACGTATGACTGTTGATCTTACATAAACAATAGATACATATAAAAAACTACTCATGACATTAAATGTTAATAAATTTTCTATTTACCTCTATAATATTACGTTTCACCCCTCAATTTCTTTGAACATTGATAAGATATTTCATTTTTGTAATTATGGTATTACCAATGGATACATAATATTAAAATTTATTAATAGTAGATATTAATTGGATAATAACTTCACTAAGGATATACAAAAAGATTGTTTTTAGAATATAATGTTGAATAAGAAATGTTATACATTATTTATCCCATTTTGGAAATTGTATATAAACCACACATTGGTTAAGATTGTGTTTCAAAAGGGGGGATATTTGTAAATAATCTTATCAATGATTTAGAGATATAGTGAATCTATTCTATACATCTCTTATACTATCAATGTTCTTTTTAAATATTTGTTAGTGGGAAAATAATTAAAAAACGAGATACCGAATTGAGTATAATAACACAGGAATTACATGTTCTAGTAATTCGTATAAATGAAGGTTACAAGTATATTATAAAAACTATATACTAAAATATTTTAAAACCATGACACTAATCAGTGATGTATTATTTTATTTCATTCATATAATTTTTATTTTATTTATTCAATCCATTAATAGTTGTTGAAAAAACCAAAACTTGAATTAGGTGTTCAATTACTTTTTTTGATTCTTTTTCATTTATCAATATGAGTTATTTTGGGGTGACTATAAAGTGTTTTGTATGTACATAGAAATAGTTAAGAATTAATATAAATGACGTTTTAATCTGGAATAGAATATAATTATTTATGTGTTGAGAATAAAAATTTTTCTATGTCCGGCACACAACAAATAACTATTACAAGTTTGTCATAGTAGTCATTTCAGGGGAAAATAACACTACAGAACTATTAATATGGACTAATTTATACAATATTGGATCTTTATAATGTTAATTTCATTCGTATCATGATTTTTTTTAATTTCATATCGTTTTTATATATGTCATTTATCCCCATGATGAAAAATGATGAAATGGAATATCAGAAATGTATAAAAGAATTCACTAGATCATTTGATACATTATAAGGATTACTCATTATTATTGAATGATGAATAATATGTTTTATAATTATGAATTCATCATAAAAAATGTTTTTCTACATTATAAGAGTCATATATATAATAGGTTATGTTGAAAACAATATTTAATAAGGTTTAATCAACTATAGATAGCACAAAATTCATAATTATATAGAAGGACATCAAATGAATGATTTTCAACTCATGAAAGGGTCATTAAATGTTATAAAATCAGATAATGGAAACTAATTTTGTTTTTTTTGGAATAACTTTATCTACAATAAAAAACCATTATTATTAATATAAGGATAATTATTAATTTTGAAAAAATGTAGAGAACTATTGCATAAGATTTCATCCCATGATACCATCAGAGGAGAACAAATTGAGTGACATATTGAATGTCATAGTTCCACATCACAGATGTATCCACACAAGGATATTGTATTCAAAGAAATTAATTATTAAATACTATTTATTACTTAAGATGGAAACTCATGAGTCATAAGTAAGACCATAATATATTATTAATGAAGAGAATATCAAAAAAAATCATGTAATAAAATAAATTTAAATTTTATTTCATAATATTTTATCAAAATGTAAATATTAATTAAATATTATTAGATAATATTCAAATTCATTAGGGTGTTTTTTATAGTTTAATAGTATGTTATTATCTATAATTGGAATATAATATTTTTTTCTTTTATGGATATTGTCAATTTAAAAACTTATTTGAAAGATAATTCTTGAGAATCTAGTACTCATTAATATGATACTATATTATAACAATGACAATCTATATCATGAAAATGGAATCATTGAAGGTGGTCAAAAAATGATAAATCGATTGAATTTCATTTAGACTAAGGAATGTAGTTCGTATTTATGGTACGCAATATCATATTGCAAATAATCAATTAAATTATTTAAGGCGAGATTTCTCTATTTCATGATAATGTTATCTATAAAAACATAGGATTTAAATTGACACGAATTAAAATATAGTGAAACTATATAGAATTTTGACTTATCTCAATGGAATATATTTTATTTTTCATAAAGTAACATAGTGGATTATGAGAGATTAAATTCTACTCAAATAAGGAAAACAATTTTATGGCTACTGGTTTTTTTATAAACACCACCATACACTTTTATTTACTTTTAAATGTTCACAAATGTGATTAAAATTATAATTTCCCCAAGCATAGAAATTTATAGAAAATTAAACTATTTACAAATCCAATCAATTATTATCACTATTAGTTGTTAGGTAGTAACTTGACCGAATCTAATAAAGGATTATTCCCCCACATTGAGGAATATTTTTTTTAAAACCCTTATGCATTGTGAACTTTATGATTTTTACATGATTTGAGTGGTAATGTTTATAATGATTATTTATGGAATATAACTGTTCATAATAATATAATTTGACAAGATGATTTATCAAAATTATTATTTATTCACATTCCTCTCAGTAGTACGGAAACTATCATGGGATCTTTGATCATCTCTATAGGATGGATAAATGTATTATATAACAAAAAAATATAAAAACAATTTATTCATTTAAATTTATACAAAATCTATTAAAAATTTAATAAATAACAAAAACATTTTGAAGATATCATAATAAAAAAGGTGAATATTGTTTCCAATCCATCTAATATGGATAATATATTTTTAATCCTCTTTATAGATACTCTATTTATATATAATTTTTGAAAAATTAATCATTTTTAATAAAAAATAATAAATTCAATGGTTAATTGAATGTTATATTAAGGAAAAAGTTGGTAATAATAATATAAAAAACAATGTTAAATAAACGTTATGTTTACAATCTAAAAAAATTAGAGCGTTATGAAATTTCTTTTCGTTATTGATACCCTTACTGTTTAAAATTTCCAATCCCTATAAAATTTTAATCATTTTTCATTTCATAGATACTCATATTTTTATTTATCATCTAGTAATATTTTTTGATAATGATTTATTCATATATCTCACCCGTGATGATGAGGTAAAATTAGCTTCATGTGAGTTAAATTGGGGTAACACCACTTTCCTCATTGGATTTAATTGTAGTTTTTCATCATTTTTAGGAAATAATTAGACATGATCTTCGTTTTTTTGATAATGAATTATTTTTTTGTACCCTTATACCTTCTCTTAATAACAAACCTCTACTTTATCAATTTTAAAATAGGTATTCATCCTTGTATGAGAACTAAAATCACATATATCGCTACAGATTTATTTGTAAAATCATTGTTTCCATTCTAAATGATACCAGGACCCTCAAATTTAACAATTTGGAAAGAGTAAACAAGATCATTATTTAATATATTATGCTATTAAACAATATCTTTTTGGGATAAAAGATTATTTCAATCATAAAGGAAATGAAAAAAACATTATCACATTGAATGATCTTCATAATTATCTCTTTAAAAATTCATTAGATATACACATAAATGTAAATACTATATCATTAATAAATATATAGGTTGTAACATTAATATCCACATTATATAATAGTACAATTTCTTCAATTAATATAAGTGGATATGCGTTATGATTTACAAAACTATTAAGTAGAGTTTAAAGATGTAATATTTTATCACATATTCTCTACAACATTTAAATAGTTGAATTTTAATTTGTCTATAGTAATATCTATTTATATGGTAAAATGTATTTTATTTTATTTTTATGAAATGTATAAATATCTATCTTCAATATAATATAAATAAAATTTCCGTTTTTACTATAGGGGATCCCATTTAATTTAAGATCATCTTGATATTTATTATAAGTATCAAAATGATTTATAGCATTAATATTTTATATAATAAAAGTATATTATATGTTGATAAATAACATCAATGGAATAGTTTTAACAATATATTTCCAAAATAATCATAAAACATTCCTTATAAATGTACACCTTTGAAGGTTTTTAATTATATTCATTAGAAAAAAATTTGACTTTTTAATTTCTCATATAAAATCCTAAAAAATTGATATAATTTTGGAAATTCAAATTGAATTTAGTAGGTGGAAAATTTCATAACATCATTAATTTTAATTTATTCATATTGAGTTTTTTCATTGTTATCCACCCTCTCCCATATAATAGTAATAATTTTATAGGGGAAAATGATTCTTTTTAATGCGAGATATAATTATTATCCTAAGATACATTGGATAAAAAAATTAAAAATTATGATTTCTGACATATTTAAACATACATTGAATTATATATATATATTTTATTTATAATTCAATTATATTTATTTTTTTATACATGATTTAATGTATAAGTAATTTTTCATTAAATGAGATAAAATGTTTTTTTACAAATCCTTAACTATTTTGCTTCATTATTATGTTATCAGAACTATTTTATTATATTTTCTATAAAACCCTAATTCATGATTTCTACCCATGATATAAAATTAATTACATATTTTTACCATTACATCAAAAAATTTACATTTCTAACCATTTAAATATTATATGGAATAAATATATTCCCATTTAAACTTGTAACTACCCTTTATGTGTTATAAAATATAACCACCCTCTAATGTTAATCATTAGATGGTGAAATTAATCAAGCATCCATATTTTATTTATTTTTCATCTAATATGAATTAATCCATTATAAATTTGTTCTTAAGTGTCAAAAAAAATAGTATTGGTGGAATTATCTATGTTGAATTTCACAACCCCTTGTATTAATCACTTGTTCCCTCAAATGAATTCACTCCCATAGTATTAAATAAATTATTCATAAAATAAATATTACTTTGAATTCTCTTTAATTCCATTCACCATTATTAATAGATTAAATAATATTAAATTAAATGCATGTTTAATATTTTTTCCATTCAATTAATATTACATTAAAGCCAATATATCATTACATTTTAATATTAATTAAAATAATTTTTCATTGATAGTCAGGACATTTATAGAAAATATGGTCTTTAAGGCTCTATGAATTTAATTTAATTCAAATAAAATCCATTTATACAATGTTATCACTAGAAATATCATATGTAAAAGAACTATTCTTATTAATCATAATGTCTCATTTTATCTCATTTATATAGAAATTACATGGTGGGTGAGAACCTATTTTGGGAATTATTTCTTCATTTTTTTAGATATTTATAACAATAAATTTCTGTTCCAAACCAAACATATGTTACCATTCCAAAATCATACTATTTGTTCACTTTTAGATCAAGTATATCAAGCATTGAATCTATTCTATAATAAATGTTTTCTAACCTTCACTAGATGCCGAGAACCCATTATATTAGTTTTTTTATTTTTTTAAAAAATATCTTTCAACATAATTTTTTTGGACATGATATGATAAGATTTTTTAGACAAGAATATGTATTTTTTATGACTCATTATAATTATGATTTTATATTCAATGGAGATATAATCACTATCTCATATATGGATCATCCTACATTTGATATATAATTGATTCTAAGGTATTATACATATACTACAAGTTTGTGACCATAATAATTGCAAAATCTTGAGTTTTATGTTACAAATAATTCTATTACATTTAAGTATATTTTTAGATTTTGAGCTTTATAGAAATATTTCATTACCAATACATAAAATACATTTATTAAAAGGTGTACACATTCGATCAGTATCCATTTTTCCCATTGTCATGAACTGAATCAGGTCACCCTTAAAAATAGCACCAAACCCGACCCATGGAAAGGTTTGAAGGGAGTTCTCTATCCCCATGGATTGGAAAATGTTCTAGATTACCATGTGTTATGATTTGGAAACAATTTTGCTGAGTTTATAATCAATTAACAACCAAAAAAACAATAAAACAAATATAAAAATTTAGGCAAAACATGCCTTTAACAAAATATATAACTGAACATATATGAATAAAAATGAAAAAAGAGGTCCAATGATACATAAAATTCACATAAAAACATCTCATGGGACTCCATATGACAATAGGTTATCACCCACAAGTAGTCTCAACAATACTACACCAATGTAAGATACTAGCAACCCGAATTGTCATCACCCAAGGCTTTACAATTACCTGCGTCAAACATGATCATGTATACTAACACACAAGGGTAGTAAGTAGGGTTTGAGCATAATACCAATAGGATACCACCAAATGCATTCTATATAGTAATCAAAACAATTTGAAAAGCCTTAAATTATTTTATAAAAAATAAATGGTGGAAATAAATTGTAAATATTGAATCATTCAAAGGTAATACTTTATCAAAGGTAAATTTCAAAGAGTGGAAAAAATTAATTATCAAAATGAAATATACTTCATTTTCACTTCCAAAGACCCCGTATGTCAATGATAAATACAAATGACCCAACGAGTATTAATCATAGGAACACCCCTATGCACTAGTTAGTTTCGTGCCCCATATACATTGCATCTCGGTGTAATGTAACCACAATAATATTTGTTCTGATTAACAAGCCATGAGTAGAGAACATGACCATAACCTTGTGATCCCCAATCATTATCAATATAGTTTTGTTAGTGTTTTAAATATACATCTTGCTATGTGAAACATGGATTAAACCTCTCCAGGTCACTAGCGTACGAGTACACATCCACACACCTAGACACCTACGTTTCCTCTTTTGTGCTCAAATAAATTCCACATGTTACCAATATCCAATTACAGATAAAAGCATCAATTTTGCTCACCCACAATCAAAACCAATCTTCACATGTTTTTTAACACTTATATCATTCAATAAAACATTTCTAATTCCCATAAAAACATCAAAAAATATAACAATTTTTTTCACAAAAAAAATCATTGAAAACCCAACATTGAAGATCGTCTTCATACCCGTATTTAACCCAAAACATAATTTAATCCACTAAAAAAATTTAACAAAACCATGTTGTTAATTATAAAAAACCCCAAATGATCCCACATGGGTTATCCATGAAATAAATTAATTTTAACACAAATATGACATTTTTACACAATCTGCCTAACAAAATACACAAAAAATAGTCTTTCACCAATGAACAAGTATGGTGAACATGAAAAAATTATAGATATTGATATTCCTAGTCATACACATGTGCTTTAACATGGAATCCTATACTAGAAGTGCCAAAACACAAACCCCTTGTGCTAATGTTCACCTGGACAACCACCACACCACAATGGAGTTCAATCAAACATAAAACCATAATATTAGACCAAGAAACCCCACATAAAGCCCATGATTCTAATCCATACATACTAGATATTAGTAACTTCAATAATAATGGAATATAACCTAAGTAAGATTTAGAAACCCTATGTAAATGGGAGGAGGAAGGAAGAAAACCAACTTACATGACAGATCTTGATGAAATCCCCCCAAATCCACCAAAGGTTGAATCTCCATGACACCAAAAATAATAGGGAGGCAGAAATAATGTAGAGGAGGTCATGTGGGTACTAAAATGTGGGGAAATAGTGAAAAATGAATGATTTATAGACGAAACAAGTTATATTTTCTAATCTGGATGATTTGTGAAACCATGAGAAAGTTCTCCCTAATTCATGATGAAAATGAGCTCCACAGAGGTATACATGAACATGCAGTCACGCCTAGAGATTTTGGATTCGATTGGGATGTGGACTCATAGAAAAATATTAAAAGAAATTAATTTTATTTTTTAGAATAAATTTTTTTTAGCTAGAAATGGGCTCCATGGTTGGCCCAATGCCTAAATAAATCTCCCAAATAAAAAATGACAATGAGTTACTAAGGGGTCCAAATAGACATGGTGGTTTGAATAGGATATGGTAGGCTATGTAGTTAATGGAATGGATGAAAAATTTTGAAAAATTAAAGAGTAATAGAAGAATCAAAAGTGGTTTTTAAATTTTTAAATGGGCTCACCATTTGACCCAAATTTGAAAACCCACCATTTTCTCAAAAAACGAATGGGAATCCCCCGCAATAAATAATTAATTGAGATTAAATGAAAATACCATTAAACTAAGTCATGGATTTGGAAATTATCCCCATCATGAAAGACATTCCACACCAGAATGTCAACCTAAAGCTTGATCAGAAAATAGGAACATGTACTCTTCCTCAACCCAGGAATTCCAATCACATGTCTCATGCTCATCAGTCCCATGCTTCAGAGGAATCAAACTAGAGTAATTTTCATCCTTTGAAATAATTTTTCATGGGAGTCAACAATTTACACCATCCTCTCCAAAAATAATATATCAGACTCTATCGCCATTTCTTCACAATTCTTCACTTGGGATGGGTCCGAGTTGTACTTTTACAAAAGGGAGACATGGAAGAGTTCATGAATAGAAGTCAACTGAGAAGGAATGGCCAAACTACATTCCACCCTTCCAATATGTTTTGTGATCTAAAAATGACCCACATAGCACGATGTCATATTTCATTTTTCCATAATCAACGATGGACCAAATGAGGGGCCACATTTAAGAATATTGTATCTCTCACTGAAAACTCTAGGTATCGATGCCTTTAGACAACATATGATTTATGAAAACACATAACCATAAACAAGCGATGCATGATCAACCTTACCTTCATATAAATCTTCTTCACAAGGATCGAACTCAATAGTGAAGCCTCACCTACCTCAACGCCACATAGGGGGGGACCGATAAGGCTGACCATAGATCTCCTCAAAAGGAGCCATTTGAATCGGGGATTTGTAACTATTATTATATGGAAATTAAAACAATCACAAATGGTTATCCCATAAAACTCCAATATCCATAACCAATTCATGGAGCATTTCCTCTATTATCTAATTATCCACATCTTTCTGACCATCCGTTTGAGCATGATAATATGTGCCTACCATAATCTGTAACCCCAAGGCCATCTGAAGGCCTTCCCAAAACCATGAAGTGAAACATGGGTCTCTATATGAGATAACATCAAATGACACACCATGAAGCCTTACCAACTAGTGGAGATACCAATGACCCAACTCATCCACATTTGTAGTATCTTTGATTGGAATTGAGATGTTTCATTTGGTCAAACGATCAATCCCCACCCAAATGGAATTCTTTCCCCGAGGTGTACGAGGTAACCAAACAGTGAAGTCCATGGTATCCTCATCCCACATCCAGGCAGGAATGGGTAATTTCTAGAGCGAACAACAGTTCCTTTGGTCTCCACATTAACCTGCTAACATGTGTAGCATCTTGACACAATGTAAGCTCTATAATATCTTATACAAATTCACCATAACTATCATTGTATAACATAATACATCTTTTTGGAAATCGGATGGATAGAAAACTAAGACTAGGTTGTATCCTACATCACCACCTTCCGCAAAGATGATGATACTACTTAATGGACTCTGAAGCACAAGATTTCCTTGGGAGAAAATGACCAATCAGAAGAAATCTCCCCAGGATGAAGAAAAAACCTCATCCACTGACAAAACTCATCACTAAGATGTTCTCACTGAATCATCTCCAATAGAGAAGGTGTCAACAGAATACTCTCCAAGAACACACATCCACTGTGCTCCTTGGTCTCCACATGAATTTGAGAAAAGATCCCCATCAGAGTCCACTCATAACTGAACTTCCTCAAGGATTTCACTGGTACATTTCTACTCAAAGCATCTTCAACCACATTACCCTTTCCCTGAGTATAGAAATTTTCAATGTTGAACCCTTGAATGTATTTGATCTAATAGTGATGTCCTAGATTGAAATCCTATTGTGAGATAAGGTAGACCAAGATTTTCTGATTAGTGTAGATTAAACAAATTCCTAAAGAGGTATTGACTCGATGTTTTCAATGTATGCATCATATCTAGTAACTCCAAGTCATGGTTTAGATAATTCATTTTGTTTAGTTAGAGGTGGTGAGAACCATAAGCCACCATGTGATCACCCTATATATGAACACAGCTAAGACCCATACCCAATGTGTCGCAATACACCACATACCCCTTTTCAATCACTAGAAAACTGGGCATAGGGTCGGTAGTAAACTTCCACTTCATCTCTTCAAAGGACGCCTAAAATTCCGGCCCCCATACAAACATCACCCATTTAGGGGTGAGCGTGGTTCTGTGTGAAGGAAGCTGAGAGAAATCCCAAACAAAATTCCAACAGTAACCATCCAGAATGAGGAAACTCCTAATCTAAAGAACTTTCATTGGCTACTACCATGACATAACTGCACTAATATTGTCAGATTCCATTGAAACCCCATCCTCTAAGGTAACATGGCCCAGAATCTTCACCTCCATAATCTAGAATGTTCCCATGGACAAATTTTCATAATGGAGGTGATCTCACAAAGTTCCAAACATGATCCTAAAATGATTCTCTTATTCCTCCTCAGATCCATATTAAACAAGGATTTCATCCACAAACACCGCGATGAAGAAATCAATATAATGGTGGGACACCCTATTCATGAGTTCCGTAAATTTTATTGGAGAATTGGTCTATCTTAAGGGAATTAAAAAATAATCAAAGTTTTCATACCTACTTCAGAAGGCTGTCTTTGGGATGTCTACCTCTTTCACCCAATGTTGTTGTTAATCCAAACACAAGTCTATTTTCAAAAACAACTTGTCCCCCTTCAATTAGTCAAAAAAATATTCTATTCATGGATGTGGATATTTTTTCTTTATGGTTACTTTATTAATATTGTTTTTTTCAATGCACAACTGGAGGGACCCTTCAGCATTCTTCCCAAAGAGAATGAGAGAGGCCTAAGGATAGATTCTCAGGCAAGTGGATCCTTTGTATTCTATGTCCTCCATCTGAATCATTAATTCCATCAATTTGGTGGGGGACATACAATATGAGGGAAGAGATATTAGTAATATTTTCAATGCCAAATCAATCAAGAACACCACATCCCACTATGGAGGTAAGCCTGAAAACTAATCTGGTAATACCTATAGAAACTCACCCACTACATGTGGTAGTCTAACTTCAAGATCGTGACCATTTTCCTCTTGCGCAACTGATGATAACTAAAAGAAAATATTCCACAACTTTGGGAGTTGAGGTCCTATGTGACCTGACCAAGGATCCCATTCCTCGTGAAAAACCTGATGACTCCCATCAGGTGCTATGAAACTCAACCTCCACCTATAATAATCAATGTTCTCTTAAAATCACACTAACTAATATATGCGAAGTATCATGTCAAATATATCTACATATATGACCAAGATGTCCCTCTCTGTCTCAACCCCTGACATGGAAAGATCACATGACGAGCACTTGAGACCCAGCTTATTATTCATTCCCAGCGGCATTACCAACTCAATCTAAAAAGACAGAAGCTCTGTTGGAAAATTAATCATGTTGAAAAAATCGGTAGAGATGAATGAAAAATAGGCATAGGTATAAAAAACTGAATACGTTATAGAAGATGAAATCATAATAGTACATAAAACTATGGATGGTCCTACCTCTGATAATTTTGGTGCCTGATATACTGTATAATTATTCTTGGTCTCTTCCTAATAATGACCGGTTGTATTTGGCCGTGCCCTAAAATTTCTCTTAGCGAAATATTTTCTGGCCCTACTTCCATGAGCACCAAACAAAGATCCCTCTAACATTAAATGCTCTGACTAAGCTATAACACCCCTAGAATCCACTCATCCTACTCCAAATTGATGTGGGCATTCCATCTTGTATAAGCAATACATGTGTCCCATAACACAACTCTAGTAACAAGGATTTAGAGGAAATGTGCATGCCGGTTAGAGGTGCCCTTGCCTCCAAAACTGGTGGACCATGACGAACCTCTCATCAGAATCCACTGAAGAAAACTACATGGACGGTTGTCCTGAGCTTCCACACACCTTATTTCCCTGATCCTCCAACATCCTTTTCTTTTTAGAAGAGTATCCAATACCTAGACCTGATATCATCCCAAAAAATACATCCCCACCCCCTTGTGGTCGATCTCCACCATACATGCCCAGTCAACCACCTCTGCATATTTTTCAACTTGAACTTGATGATTAGGGAATATATATCATGCTGGATACCCCTCTCGAACTTCTGGTCCTTCATCTAATCATTGGGGACCATTTCTAGAGAAAACCAAAAAAACTCAACAAAACAATTGGCATACTACATCACAAAATTATTGTAACATCCCAGATAAATAAATAATATGAAACTTCATATTTATTAATATTTGTGAATTAAATATTAATTTTAATTTAGTGGGGATTCTATGATCTATGATGTACCTGACATGCAACAATGGGTTTCTCTAAAATCTCATTTTGTACCCAAGGCTGGGTTACATTGAAAAAAATAATATAATGTTATTATTTTAAATTGTAGATAACAGATAACTATTTTTAGCTAGAATGAATAAAAGTAAATAAAACATGATTTTTCAAATTTATTAATTTTTTTTAAATTTATCCAATAATTATTAGATGCATAAAATAATAATGATTCTGATTTTAAGCATTAAATACTATAATATTATTTAATTGTTGTTTTACCGCCTCTTGATGGGGAACAATTATTAAATTTAGTTTTTTCACTTTTATATGTTCTATTTGAAAAATAACATTCTTATTTAGAAGAGTAGCATAAAAATTTAATTTGGATGAAATTTTGACCTATTCCTAATTATTTTCATTTTTTAATGAAGTGTGAAAAATACCACAATTTAATTCAAAAATACCTTTTCATCTAATTTATTTATATAGATATATTTTTGATTTAAATGGTTTTAAAATTTAATTGGATTATATTTTTATAATTTAATCAAATAATGGTCATTTAATGTAATTTCACTTTGAAATTTGTCAAAAAAATGTCAATATTTTGATATTTATTATTTCTTAAAAACACGTTTTTTGGTTTTGACAATGAGAATTAATTTTAAATTAATTTTTGAAAATTATGTGTTTTAAATATAAAAAAATGGATTCCATATTTTAAATCATGAGGTATAAATTTTTTAAATTGGTAAATTTTATTTTTAAATATTATCAACAGTAACATTAGTAAATATTTTATTCACAATGGTTAAAGGTAAATATGATAAATAATGGTAATAAATTATATTATAATAATATTAAATTACCGTAACTCATGTCCTAACCCTATTGGAATACACATGTCCAACCATTGGCATCCTTGTGTCAATTTTGGGACCCCATGTAGCCAGTTGTATGTGAAAAATACATTTTATAAAAATTAATTTCAAGTTATGGAAAATGTAACATAAACATATATCATTTTGTAAAAAACTTATATGGGGTTATATAAGTGATATTTTTTACTATAAATTTTCATTAGAAATATAAAATTATTTCCTACATCATGGTATATTATTTATAATTTTTATATATCAAATAAATAAAATAATTTATGAAGAAATGGTGATATAGTGATTACCCTAATGAATGATTAAAATAAATGAGATTATAAATATTAAAATTAATTTATATAGGAACTTTTTATTCCATACAAGAATTTTAGGGATGATTATGACTTTTTAGATTTTATTTAATGAAGTTTATTCTAATTTATCAAGTTTTTGTGTATATTTAAAAAGTTATGATATGAATAGTATTATAAATGACATAAATGAGTTTTTAAATCAATTAATATTTTATTAAATGATAAAATAATCCTACAAATATATGATTCATCAAATGACATATATGATGTTACAAATTTCATTAATTCTCCATTTTTTGGTCTCTTTGATTTTTATTGTAAATATATAAACCATATAGTATTAATAAACAAGAGGACGTGGTAAAAGATAAATTAGTTAGCTAAGTGTTAGAGCTAAAGGATAAGATTAATTTTATTCCATAAACATGTCTAAATTTTTTTTGGACAGGATTCTGATCCCTCTTCATATTATCTTCACCATAACTAAGTTTTGAGCCTTTAGAAACCGAAAATGAAATTATAATGAAATAATATTTCTAGACTCTTCTAAATAGTACATGCTCCCTCTTATAAAAATGATTCACCACAACCTATTTAATAACTCTTATAAAGCTCCTTGTCTCGTCCAACCTCTTCCCAAATAATCTCCCAACATCCCTATTTTCCTCATATAAGACTTACCTTGGGCAGAAAGCACTTTAAGAAATCTTTTAAGTTTAAACCAAAGTGAGTTATCTGATTTAGAGGTAACGTCTTCTCCCAAGTTATGTTCTTTTATTTTACTTATTTACTCCATATTATAATATTATTCTTTGATTACATAAAAACCTTATAATATAATATATAATATCTTGTTGTTATGTGAAAGATCAAAACTAAACTTACAGACATCTGCATCTGATTGATTTAGAACATTCAGTTTCTGTGGATGGTGAACTAATGCCTCACGAAACGATGGTTGCTCAATTATCTCCTCCCACCTCTCATGGTGGACATAATGATCAAACTATATTTTTATTAATATATATTATATTTATATTTTCATTATGTTTCTGTATTTTTAATTTATATATTACCTTTACTGTTTCTATAATGGGTAAATATGATAATTTCTTTTCAGCAATGCGGATTACTTCCCCCTTAATGTGATATGACTCATTGATTCCATACCTGAATGTATAAAGGATTAGGTTAATGAACTTATGTAATTCATATAAAATTATATATTACACATTTATTATAATATACATATGTATCATTGTGTTTTAATTTCTTAAAAAAATGTAAAAATAAAAATGAAAGCAGCGTTCACGCATGTACGACTTACCATCTCCATGAATAGTGCATTTCATATTCATATATCCTAATTATATGGACTATTATAAATCCATATATAGTGGATATATATGATATATATTATATAGAAATCATTTATATAATTTTGGAGATAATGGAATATTGAAAACATGGAAAATTGAAATTATAACACGCTCATTTTGACTCAATTACCAAATATCGACAAAAAAACCAATATGATCGTGAATAAATAAATGATTTTTATAGCAAGGTAATAAGTAATAAAAAATGAATAATTAACTTGAAAAATTTTCTAAAGCATTTATAATTAACTAACATTTATTATTAATGGAGATAAAATATGAACAAGACAAGTCCAACATAAGGTAAGGGAACTCTTTAACCCAATTTCCATTCTTTGGGTTAAAATTATACTTCTTGATTTTTTCGTGCTATGATTATGTTAGAAATAAACTTTTTTAAAATATCTTATATTTATACATTCTTTCTGTGCACTTATAGTGAATACACAAAATCGATCTGCTTTATTTACAAAATGATCTTTGTAAGGGATCCTTTCACACTCCTCTTTTAGTCAAAAACATCATTTATGTATTGTAATTTTATTTCAATTTCATTATGTTAGGTTATGTTCTTATATATCATTATTGCGGTATATTTTATGTTCATGTGATGAGAGACCATATTCACTCTCATCAACTCATTTTCTGAATGTTGAAGTGACGCTGTTAGGCTGCCAAATTTTTGTATGGGACTTCGTCTCAATCTTCTTTCTTGGAGGAATCTCTAGATATTATGAAACTTTATTAACCTATAAGGTTTATACCATACCCTTTGACTTATTATATCATTCTTCTCTTTATTATCATGACATTATATGTTTCATTTAATGATATTCTTTAATTATTTTTATTGAAGTATTTTATCAACATGTAAGGGAATCTTTGACTAAATCATTGATTTAAATGTTTTAAAGGTATAATTTTATAAATATTTCTCATTAATTTCCATGTTTTAAAATGGGTTTTAATTATTTATTTATATGGATATTAATGTTTTAAAATTTTAATTCCTTTTAAAATTTTCAATGTGGTATGGGACCCATTGATTCGAAAATCTCTTTATTAAATGTTATAAATGTTTTTTGAAATGGAATTACAATTTTAGTATCTTGAAATGTTATATTGTGATTGGAATGTGTAAATTTTATATTTACATTATGATTGTTTTATGTTTTATGAATATGTTATGGTTCTTGAGTATTGTTTACATATATGGGTGGTTCCGTGATAAAACTAGGTCACCTGAGATAGCTCTCCAATGCATTGGGTAACGTGATGGAGGTAAACGTTAATGTTTCTCCTAATAGAATTATGGAATATACTATGATGGTTATTATAAAAATAACTCCCTAGGTAGTTGTGAAATATACTATGTAAGTATGATAAGGATACGACAATATAACTTTATGATTTATAATTTCTATTTGTTTTCCTAAAATCTTATGATTTCATGAGGTATTATAAAGATATTTTTTTGTATGTGTTGATGGAGTAATGTTTTGTTTCTTTTCCTTATATCCCTTAATGATCTTCTTAGGCTCATACTATGTTTTTCAAATGTTTTCCATTGGACATAATGATGAATAGGGTCAAGGATGGGATCAAGGAAATGTCATGCTGTCTAAAACATGGAACTAAACATGTTTCACTTTTAAGAGTTTCTATTTTATGAAAAAATGGTTACTGAGTAGGATTGTGTATATGTAATATTCAAGATGTTTTTTATAAGTTATGACCGAATTCTCTAAATCTATAAACCAGAAAATATCCTCAATGTGAATTATTTACATAATTAATGATTATGTAATGTTTATGGATGGGGCCTTATAGTTGGTATCAGAAGTCGGTTTAGATAAATTTATATTCTAGGGTGTTATTTATGAATAAGTAACATAACCATAGTGGTTAACATATTAGAAAGACTCATTGTTATTTTAGATAAATCGAATGAGTATAAGATAACATGAATATGTATATATTAGTGATTACCCTCCTCATAAGATAGAATATGATGATTTTGTAGATATACTCACACATACCATTTTTTTAGTAAATGGATGGATCTAGGATGCACCAAACTAACTATGGATGTGAAGAAAACTGTGATGGTTTCCTGAATAATAATCCAAAAGATGTGGGAGATTAAATTGGAACTCTCTTGGTTATTCTCAACCAATTATCTAGAGTCCTGATTGTCCACCTGAACATTGGTGGTTTTTATATGGAATCGTATATGCAAGAAACGAATCCCAATGGGAGTTAAGGTAATAATGATAACGGTAAGTATATTTAAGAACCTTATGTGTTAAGGATGTGTAAAAAAATAGTAAAATGATTTAAAGGGTTGGGAAGATGTTTTAGATGTGGTAATCAAGGTGAAAAAGCAATAACCTCCCATAGAAAACAGAATCATCATGTTGACTCCAGGAAAGGGGAAGATGTTCTTTCTGAAGGATAATTTGAATGTTTTAAATGTTGTGTGCAGGGCCATTATACAGATATATTTCCTAAAAAATAAGGAACTTCATGGGATTATCAGGACCATACAAATATATGTTTACTAATACCTAATTCCATTTACAATTGTGGATGAGGAAACTAACAGTGACCAATGAAAGGTATGGATTATTTCTCTAATGATGTTTTGACAATATTTAATCATAGGATATGATTTGTGATTAAATTTATAGGAAAGAAGTATTACAGAATAAGTTGGAAAATAATGGTTAATGGATCTTAAAGAACATTGAATGAGTATGATTTATACATATAATCGATTCAAGAGTTATGGATGATTTTTGCATGATTAAATGCATAAAAGTATTAACGGTCTTTTGAGGATGGGATAACATTGGAAGAATTTTTCTAGTATGTGTAACCATATAGTTTGATATGTGAAAATTTTATTAATGGAATAATTATCTTTTCTTATGTTGATATATTTATAGAGATCATGTTAGGTTTATATGATCCTTGAATTTAATGAAATTAAAGGTTATTACATTTTGGGATGAAAATTTGAGGAATGTGATAACATTTGTGGTTAAATTACGTTTTGGATATTTTTGAAGAATTTATATTATTTTTGGGAATTTTATGAAATAATATAGTTTTTGAAAAAGGACAAAACAATGACCCTGTGATGTCCCGTCACATCGGACCAAGGTGCGGAAATTGAACCCAAAACCAAAGTTTGATTGGGATTTATCATCTACCACTAGAATATGTGATGTCCTTGGTTCGTATGTCTTATTATTTTTAGTTAAATGATTTTATTGATCAAGAAAAAGAATATTTGGTATCTTATGTTTTATCAAATGGATATCCATAGTATAAGAAAATGATATGGTGATTAAGTGATAATGGTTATTTTGGGAGACAATCTCTCTTTTTGGGACACTATATGTTTAAGGAAAATAGAAAACTGTGGGAACTCATTAGTGGAGTAATGATTGAAATTTTATTTTTGAAGAATCTATGTTTTCATTTTAGAAATATCCTGATTTAGGTTATTTATGGAAATGATTAACCTATCATAGAGAATATGTGATAAGGTTAATTACACTTTAGTATGAGTCTTTAAGAGTAGTCGATGTTATTTGGATTTAAATGATAAGATTTACTATGAAAGACTATGTGATTAACTTCTTATGATTTTTGGTTTTAAATAATAAATAATATTAAATTCAATAACTTTAAGGATAGTTGTTTATTGAATGGTCTTTGTTGAACTTTGGGTATTGTTTGTTGAAATTTGGAGATTAAGAGTAGTATTTCTTCTTATAAAGTATTATCATTTTTGGGGATTATATTATCTCGTACTAACCATTTTGGTTTAGTTTAATGCCAAAAGAGATGGGAAATATATAGTTCATTTTTTTGGATTATGTAATTAAATATAAGTTGATTTTATAATTTAGATGTGACCAAGTCATCTTGAATGCGCATGGTTTGGAGAAAATATGAGTATGTGGTAGAAATTTGATTAATGGATGAAACATGACTTTTCAAGTAAGGATATTTCCTTATGATATTGGTCTAGGTAATAATAAAATTGCTTAACTCAATGAAAAGGATCATGAAGAAAAAATGTTATATTCTTGCTTTTATCATTATAATTTTTACCAACCACAAATTTAAGTTATTATGTTGGTTAAATTTTTGTGATCAATTTCTTTATCACTTTATATTATTCTATGTGAGTTAGTTTCGCTTCCATATTCATGTTTTCATACACATAATCCTAGTATGTGTTATCTCGGGTGACCTTTATACTTATCCTTATTTTTTTGAACTGATAGTTTTGTTCACTCATTTTCTGATGTGGGACATTCAATGAAATTTCAAAGCCTAATTTTAAAATTCAACGGACACTATTTCCAAAAGGGGGGAAAGATGTAACATTCCAATTAAATAAATAATATTAAATTTTTGTAGTTATTAATATTTTTGAAATAAAAATTAAAATAACATTAATGTGGACTCCATGTTCGATGACTTACCTGAAATGCAACAATGGTTTTCTTTGAAAACTCATGTTGCACACAAGTCTATGTTATACTAGAAAATAATAATATAATATTATTATATTAAATAGTAGTGTTTGCACATATTTCATATTGGAGGGAATTAACGGAATTAAATAAAATAGGATTCTATATATATTTTAAATGTTTTAACATTTATCCAATAAATTCTAGAGACATAAAATAAGAATGAATCTTATTTTAAGCATGAAATACACTAATATTCCTTAAATGTAGTTTTACCACTTTTTGAGGGAGAACATGTTTTAAATACATTTTTTGTCACTTTTATATGTTGTATTTGACAGATAAAATTTTTATTTATAATAGGAGCATCAAAATTTACTTTTTATGAATTTTTTTATTTTTCTAATAATGCTCATTTTTAATGAATAGTAAAAAATACCACATTTTAATTCAAAAATGTCAATTCATCTAAATTTTTTATATTGTCATATTATCCTTTTAAATGATTTTGAAGTGTAATTGGATTATATTTTTATATTTTAATCAATTTGTTATCATTGTAAGTATCTTCATTTTAAAAATGGACATAAAAAAATGTCAATCTACTGATAGTTATTATTTCTTAACACGCCTTTTGGTTTTGACAACAAGAATTAATTTTAAATTAATTTCTACAACTTCTATGTTTTGAATTTGGTAAAATAGATTCCATATTTGGAATTAGGAGTTCAATTTTTTTTAAATAGTTAACTTTTATTTTTAGACATTATGAACAGTAACATGAGTAAATATTTTATTTACCATCGTTAAAAGTTAAATCTGGTAAATAATTGTAAAAATAGTACTAAAACAATTTTAAATTTCCATAACACATGTCCTATCCCTATTGGATGATTCTTATCCGACCATGAGCATCCTTGGTTCAATTTTCGGATCCCATGGAGCCATTTAAAATTGAAAAGGATATTTTATATAAATTAATTTAAAGTTATGGAAAATGTAACATAATCATATATCTTTTATTAAAAATAGTTTATATGGGGTTATATAAGTGATATTTTTTAGTATAAATAGTAATTATAAATAAAAAAATATTTTTTACGTCATGGTATTTTATTTATAATTTTTATGCATCAAATAAATATTATTATTTATAACACAATTGTGATGTAGTAATAACCATATTAGTGAATGATTTAAATAAATGATATTATAAATATGAAAATAAATTTATTTTGAAACTTTTTATTACATCAAAAAAATTTATGGAAGGTTGTGATTTGTTAAATTAGAATTAATTTAGTTTTTAAGAAGTTAGCAAGTTATTATGGATTTTTAAAAAGACATTATATGAATACTATAAAAATTGTCATAAATAAGTTTTTAAATCTATTAATATTTTATTAAATGATAAAAAAATTGTTAAAATATAGGATTCTTCCAAAATAGATATATGTTGTCGTAAATGTCATTAATGGTCCATTTTTGGGGCTCTTGTCATTTTATAGGAAATATATTTACCATATAGTATGAATATACAACAGGACATGTTAAAAACTAAATAAGTTAACAAAGGGTAAAGAATAAAAGATAAGGTTAATTTAATGACATAAAATTGTATAAAACCTAATTTTTAAGTTTAGTTAGATACTTTATCATCATAACTTCTTCATTACTAACTTTGGAGCCTTTAGAAACCGAAAATGTCATTATAATAAATATAATATTTCAAGACTCTTCGAAACAGTACCACCATCCTCTTATAAAAAGGCTTCACCCAAACCCATTTAATCACTCATATAAAGACCCTTGTATCATCCACCCTCTGATAAAATAATCTCCTAACATCCCTCTATTCAGCATATAATCCTTACTTTAGGAAGAAGGCACTTCAAGAAAGCCTTTTGGTTCAAACCAAAAAGAGTTACCCAATTTAGAGGCAACATCTTCTCTCAAGTTCTCTTCTTTTATTTTATTTATTCACTACATATTCTATTATTATTTTTTAATTACATAAAAAAACCATTATAATAAATATATTAGTTTTTTATTATGAGAATTATTCAAACTACACTTACACACACCTCCATCTAATGGATATAGAACATATTGTTTCTGTGGACGATGAACTACTGCCTCACAAAACGATAGTTGTTCAATTATCTCTTACCGCCTCTCATAGTGGAAATTATGATGGAAATATATTTATTTTTGATACATATTATATTTATATTGTTTATATGTTTCTGTATTTTTCATTTATATCATACCTTTATTGTTTTGGTAATGGGTAAATACACTAATTTCAGTCGAGGAAGTGCGGACTACCACCCCCTCATAGTGATATGACTAATTTGTTCCATACATTGAACGTATAAAGGATGGTGTTAATGAACTTATTTAAGCTATATAAAATATTAAGTTACACTTTAATTATAAATCATTTGGTTTTCATTCCCTTAAAAATGTAAAAAATAAAAGAATGTAGCGTTCATGCATACATATGACTTACCGTCTCCATGAACGGTGCATTTCATTTTCATATATCCAAATGAAAGGGAATATTATTAATACATATATATTGGATATATATGATATATTTAATATTTAAATCATTAATATCAATATGGAGATATTTTACTTTTGACCACATGGACAATTTGTAATTATAACAAGTTCATTTTGACTCAAGTACCGAACTACAAAAAAAGACCAATATGAACATGAATAATTACATTATTGTTATATAAGGGTAACAAGTAATATATAAGGAATGATAAAATTTAAAAATATTTTTATTCAAGTTTAATTAACTAATGTTTATTATTCAGGGAGGTAAACAATGAACAACACAAGTCGAACACAATGTAAGGGAACTTCTTAACACAATTTCCCTTCTTTGGGATAAAATTTTACATTATGATTATGTCGTGCTATGATTATGTGACAAATATATTTTTCTATAATATATTTTATATATAATTTCTTTATGTGTAAATATATTGAATACACATAGTCGATCTATTTTATTTAAAAAATGATCTTTGTAAGGGAAGCTTTTACCCCCTCTTTGAGTCAAATACTTCTTTTATGTTATGTATTTAAATTTCCATTTTTTTGGTTGAGATATGTTTATATATATACTTATTTCAGTATATTTTATGTTCATGTAATGAGAGACCATTTTCACTCTCATCATCTCATTTTATGACTGTTTATGTGAGGTTGTTAGAGTGTTAAATTTTGGTAAGGGACTTCGTCTCAATTACCTTTCATTGAGGCATATCTTGATATTGTGCACTATTATTATCCTATAAGGTGTAAATCATACCCTTTGACATATTATATCTTTAATCACCTTATTCAAATGATATTATAGGATTATTTTATTTTTATTCTCTAGTTCGTTTTCTTCACATATGTTCTCAAGTGGTAAGGGACCCTTTAACTAAAACATTGTTTTTAATGTTTTAAAGATATAATTATTTAAATATTTCGGATTAATGTTCATGTTTTGAAAATTATTTATATGATTTATTTATATTTATATTAATGTTTTTAAATGTTAATTGTTTTAAAAGATTCAATTTTATATTGGACACTTTGATTTACAAATCTCTTTTTTAAATGTTTTAATTTTTTTTGGAAATTGATTGACAATTTAATAATATTGAAAAGTTATATAGTGATTGAAATGGGGAAATGTTGTTTTTCCTATATTCTTGTATTATGTGTTATGAATATGTTTGGGTTCTTGGGAATTGTTTATGTATATGGTTGGTTCCATGATAAACCTATGGTGGGTGAGCCCATGATAGCTCTACAATGCATTGTTTAACATGAAGGAGGTAAAACGTTAATGTTTCTCCTATGAGATTTATGAAATATACCGTGATGGTTATTCCAACCTTCACTCACTATATAGCTGTGAAAGAGACTATATAAGTTTGATATGGATTCCACAAGTTACATTTATGATTTATTATTTCTATGTGTTGTTCATAAAATTTATGATTTCATGAGTTATGTTAAAGGGATTAGGTTTTTTATGTGTTGATGGACTAATATTTTCTTTATTTTATTTCACTTACTGAGCTATTTATGCTCATAGCATGTTTTTGAGATGTTTTCCATATTACTTAATGATGAATAGGTTCAAGGATGGGATAATGGAAAAGTCATGCTATCTAATACACGGAAATAGACATGTTTCTTATCTAAGCATTCTTATTTTTTAAAAAAATTGTTATCGGTAATATTGTCTAAATGTAATATTCCGGATGTTCTGTATAAGTTATGCCCTAATTCACTATACCTATAAACATGAAAAAATCTTAAATGTGAATTATTTACTTAATTCATGATTATGTAATATTTTAGGATAATGCCTTATTAAGATCCCCATAATCAAGCTCTATAAACTCTCGAGAAGGAGCATACACCAAAACCTTAAGGGAGTATTGGTCATTAAAGATAACCTTGAAGTCATTCTAGCTTATCTTCTCTTGCTTCTTAGATTGATGAACTGATTCCCACTCTCTAAAGCTGATAACATTAACATGAAAGATTCACACTTCACCATGGCCTCCTAAGTTGTGTCTAGTAACTCAAACATGTTCCCGATCATCTCTCCCTACTCCTCCACTTCTCGGGGTTCTCTGCTACCTTAGAATGTTGGGGGCTTGTTTTTTAGAAACTCCTAGGATTTTTACTTCCTATTTCCAGTATCATATTCCCTAACATAAATTGGAATAGGATTCGGTACCATTCCTAGATCTTGGATTTCCAGAACCACATCCTCTCTTATCCTATGTTCAAGCGGTGAGGGAGAACTCTCTTCGGCATCCTCCTGTGGGTGCATGGGAGCTTTATGGGGAGGTTTGTTGCTACAAAAGACAATAGTCAGAATAAAAAATTCCATACAAAAATTCATAAAATTTCATCAATAACATCAAATATAATTATCCAATAACAATACAACAATAAAAGAAACAATTACTCCACCCCCACCCTATGTCCATCATTAGTCTGCGGCCCACACATCTCACTAGGATGTGAAGTCAGACAAACAATTCCAAAGCCCCATGGTGACTCTAATTCCTCCATGAGATGTGAGGTCTAGTCACTTTACTCGAAACCAAAACTCGAGGCCCCAACAATCCTAACTCCTGTCTAACACGACTCATCCCCAAATAATAATACAAACCAAAAACATTGGTCCCCTCTGATATTGTTTTGTCACAAACTGAAAATGGTCACCATTAAAACAAGAACGTGATCCGGACCATGGAAATAACCTAAGGGATTTCCCAATACCTACAGGCTGTCACATGTTCCTGGGTATCATGTATTATGGTTTGAGAATGATTTACTATAGTTTGGAATCATTTAACCAAAAAAACAATAACCCAAATATAAATATTTATGAAAAATATTCCATAAATAAAATACATAATAGAACACCTAGGTTTATACATGACATAAGATTTCAAAATATAAATTAAATTAGCAGAAAAACATCCCACGGGACTCCAAATGACTATTGTTTATCACCCACAAGGTGTCTCCACAACACCGCACCAAGTGAAGAAACTAGCAATGCAAACCACCATCACCCAAGGCATTGCCTTTACCTGGATCAAACATGATCATGTCTACTTAAACCCATGGGGTGTACATAGTGTGTGATCTAATTCCCAATCATATAATACCCATTTTATTCCATATAGTAATAAATACATGAAGAAAATCATGAAAGTTATTGATAATCATGGAATATTGGGAATACATTCAGAAGACTGAATCTTTTAAAGGTAAACAATTATCAAAAATAAATTTCAAAGAGTGAACAGATTTTATAAAATATTTAATGATACTACATTTTATCCAGAAATCCAAATCATAATTCATTGATAAATACAAAATAACCCATGAGCACTAATATTAGGAATACCCTTAGGCACAAGTTTGTTTTAGGCCCCATGTACCTCATATAACAGTGTGAACTAACCATTTTAATATCAGTTCCTGTGCCCGATCCACTAGTCGAGAACATAACCTTAACATATTAGTCCCCAATCATCATCAATATAGTTTTGTTAGTGTTTTCAATGTCCAACATGAAAAGTCAAATATGGATAAAACAGCTCAGAGTCACCAGCGTTCTAGTACACGTCCACCCACCTAGATACTTAGGTTTCCCCCTTTGTGGTCAAATGAATTATACATGTTACCAAAAGAAAATTGAACATAAAATAATTATTTCTGGTCACCCACTTTCCAAAAAATAGCTACACATTATTTTCACCACATATATCACTCAATAATACATTTAGAGTTTCCATAAAACAACATCGCCAATTATAACAATGTTTTTCACATTAAATCCATTGAAAATCCCACATTTAACACCATGTGAATACCCATATATCTAAAATACATAATTTAAAGAACAATTGTTTTTTAATAAAACCATTTTATCAATTAGAAAAACACCCAAATGATCCAACCTGTGATATCCATTAAAAACACCAATTTTAACACAAAATGCCATTTTAGAACCATTCGCTAAAAAAACACCACCCAAAATTGTTTTTTCACCAATGACCAAGGAATATAAACATGAAAACATTATATATCCAGAAATTCTAAATCATCTAAGAGTTCTTACACATGGAATCACCGACCACAAGTGTCAAAACACTAAACCCTTGTGCAAAAGATCACCTATGTAACCGCCTAACCACAAAAGAGTTCAATAAAACTTAAAACCACATGATTAGACCAAAAAACCCCACATCAACCCCTGTGTTAGTGTACCCACTTTTTTATCATTAGTAAATTCAATGAAACAGGAATAAATCCTTATGAAATGGGGGAAACCCTAAGCATGTGGTAGGAGGAAGGATGGAAACCCACATACTTGAGAGATTAGGATGTAATTTCCCCAAATCCACTAAAGGTTGACTCTCCAAGCCACCATAATTGATAGAGAGGCTCGAATGAGGTTGAGGAGGTCTATTGTAAACAGAAATTTGGGAAAATATTGAATATTGAATGATTTATGGATGAAACAAATTATCTTCTAAAATCATGATGATTTGAAAAACACTAAGAACTTTCACCCTAATCCACAATGAAAATGAGCTCCTAATAGAGAGACACGAACATGGGGGCCTGTCTAGTGATGTTGGATTGAGTGGGAGGTTGAATCACTATAAAAATTAATAAATTAATGGTATATTAAATATTTTTTTAATGAATAAAATGGGATCACGGGTTGGTTCAATTCATAACTAAATAACCCAAATCCAAAATTTCAATGAGTTATTTAGGGGTCCCAAATGACATGGTGGTTTTAATAGTTCAGATGAGGCCAATTAGGATTTTAAATGGATAAAAAATGTTGAAAAAAAGGATCTATAAAAGAAACAAAATTTTTATTTAAATCTAGAAATAGGCTCATGGTTTGGACCAAATCTTGAAAACTAACCATTTCCACTAAAAATGCATTGGAAATCCCCGTAACTAAGTACGATTGGATATTAAATGAAAATTACCTTTAAAATATGTCATGCATGAGACACCGATAATACAAAACAATATAAAAAATTTGTTTATTATTAGGAATGTTTTTTAAATAAATTCAATTAATTATCTTATTATCGATTTCATCTCCTTAAAACCATTGATTTTTTAAAAAAATAAGGGATATGGAAAATAGATTTAGAAGGGGCATAGACAAAAAAATATACTTAACTAATAAAAGAAATGAATTTTTATGAAATATATTTTCTTAGGAACATACCATTTTACTAAGAATGGGCATCATATTTATTTTTAAAAAATCATTATTCGTATATTTTTTGAATTAAATTATTTCAGTAAAAATTGATTAGAAAAAATTGAACAATCATGTAGGTTTATCGATAAATATTTTTCCTATAAAATTTAAAAGAAAATATGATTTTTAATAACAAATTGATATTCATAATAAAATTTTATACAAAAAATACAAAAACTATTTTTTTATAATGCCAATATTCGACATTTTGTATCACAACTATTGAATCACAAAAAACGTTGTAGAATCATAGGAAAAGAAAAGTAGAAATTTTTGGAAATTTTTATTGAATAGGAATGGAAAATTTTATAGAGGAAGATATAATTAATAAACAACCAAATTCATTATGTAATGTTATATAACTATAACACATTTTTTTAATCAGTAAACTGAGAGTAATATTTCCAAAATAAATGATGATCAAATTAGGACAAATAAATAATTACATGATAATGAAACATATCCATGTATATTATACCAATATAATAATAATATAGAATGAATAACTAACATTATAATGAGTTAATTTATAATGTTGTACTTATAATAATATCAAAACCTTCACAAGATAATTTTAATATGTGGGTTGAAACCCATCATATTTTGACTTGGGTTTTTTTTATGGGTTCTATGGATTCCTCTAGGGGATATATATAATAAGTAACCACATGTATTATACCAATTATAATTTATAACCCAAATTAATGTCAAGAAAAATAATTACCAAAAAATTATTATGGAAAAAATAACATTAAAACTATTAATATTTACCCCCAATCAAATAAACAAAATCACAAACAATATAGTGTAAGATAGTGAATGGTAATAAAATTTTACATCCAGAGGAAAAATGATCATAATGTATCAAAAAATATATATATATATTATCAATAAAATATAACCCAATTTTACCATTCTTTAAATAAATTTTTTATGTCATTTTTGAATAGAAATAACAAAAATAATTCATTAAAATATTTTTAAGTAAAATATTCTTTATTCCATTGGTCATATTAATAAAATAAGTCCCCAAAATAGTTTTAAAATAATTTAAATTTAAAATATCTTCTAAAAACATGTAAAAAATTATTTAAATATTCAAGTAGTATTGACTTCATAATGTTATGAGCGCGCTATACACATTAAAACAATGATTCCATAAACATTTTTTAGTAAATGGAAAACATGAAAATTTTGAAAATGAGATGATGATTCCATAAATGAATTTTTAAAACTAATAAATTTTCAATTATATCATTAATAAAAAAGGAAAAAGTTTGTAAAAAATTTCAAAAACATTTTTGGAAAACAATAATTTTGAAAAAACTACTTTTCAAACAAATACTGAAAAAAGACAGATTTGTTTATTAACATTTTCTGAATTATTTTTAGTAAAAAGTGTAAAAACTATTATTATTAAAAGTGTATATTCATTAAAAACTTGAGTATAATAAAATAAATTTATTTTATAATATATTTATGAAATATTCACATCAATGGTGTCTTAAACACAAACAATCTAATATAAGGAGGAAATTGTTGAATAAACCCATAACACATTGGTATAATATGAATTCTAATCTTCATAATATCAATTATCATTAAATGAATCCTTAAATACCCTGAAAATAATTATATTAATTATATAAATTTTTAAAGGATAAGTATATATATCATAAAATTGAATATATTGTGAATAAGACGTATGAATAATAAAAGTAAAAGTGAGATGACAAACTGTTACCTCATGTTTGACATCCTTCACATGTGTCTAAAAAAATTTCATGATAAATATTTGAAATTAATACAATCATATTTAATATTATATATATTATTTAATTATTGTTTTCAACCACTCTTTAATTAACAGCTCTATTAAAATCACTATTTCTTGGGATAATTGCTTCATTTTTCATGAATGTTTTAGTTCCATATTTGTTGTGATTAAAATAATATCATAGTTAAATAATTTGGATAATTGTAAAATTGATATAAATACTTTATATATTAAATATATATTTATATAAGGTAATATATAAAAGTTAGATATTGAAAAATTATTACACCATTCATAGAGAATATTGGTTATACATATAAATGAACGTTGTTTCAATTCTTCCCAATGGATGTAAATAGTGGAAAATAATGTTAAATAATATTTATAGAATAAATATTATCTAATCAATAATATTCATACTAATTTAATCCATTATACTACTAGATATCTTAAAATATAATGAAAATCATTTGTTATCATTGTGAAGTGACAACTGCCACGGGCACACACAACCGATGTTATTATTTTCAAACTAATTTTAAGGTATGAAGTTATATGTGATTTAAAATTTAAAGAAGTATTAATT
The DNA here is from genome assembly GCA_963277665.1 of Viscum album. Classification (NCBI taxonomy): domain Eukaryota; kingdom Viridiplantae; phylum Streptophyta; class Magnoliopsida; order Santalales; family Viscaceae; genus Viscum; species Viscum album. Next base: position 2,383,170 of record OY728127.1, read on the forward strand.
GAACATTAAAACCACATATATTAATTATGATGTGGTATACCACTTTAAAATGATTTATGGTTTCATTTCCCATTTTATGGAAATAGTTATGAATCAGGTTTATTCTATTATCATAAAAATAACTCAACACATGGGGATACTTTTTATTATATTACTATAGGTTATCAAAATTTAATGTTGTATGAGGATGAAATAAACCCAATTTACATGTTTAGTAATTTTTCCTTTTCATCGAATTACCTCATTAGGTTTATTGATAAACCCATCACAGGAGGGAATCCTAATGAAACTAAAGACTCTAATTTGTGCGTAGATATGGAAGGATGATATTTTAGAAGGTATTGGATGAACCAAATATTTGTTTAATATTGTGACTATGGAAGGTTAGGGGTGGCTTTTTATATTTTAGGGGGGACAAAGAAATGGAATTTTTAAAAGATAATGTGATTCCCATGTTCTTATCATTATATAATAATCCAATATGGGTCATCATAGTACCTTGTACAAGATGGTGTTAATATAGGTCTAATAAATTTTTTATGGAATTTTTTTACTTTAATTTAACCCTTATCAGACTAGTAAATCCACCAGTAAACCCATTTTTATCTTAACTACAACAATTAATTTTCATTTGTCTTTAATATACAAAATGACTAAAAATTAAGTTCATTTAGTTATATAATATAAATTTTTATTAATAAAAATATGGATTCCATTTTTCTAAATTCATATTATAGAAGTGGTAGAATAAAATTTAAAATTATACCTACCAACTCAACGAATAAGTATTGTTCCTAATAGTAAATTTTCAAAAGTATAAAATGTTTTCTTATTAGTATTCAATAAGAAATATATTATAGTGATCAAATTTTTTTAATGATTAATATATTATTATTATTATTTTAAAATTAATTTAAAATCAAATATAACTAAGTGAATATTTCAAAAGAAAATGTTTCTTTCAGTAAAATTAATTATTTTCATGATTAATTAACAAAATACCTTTTCATAATTTATTACAAATTTCACCAAAAAATAATAATGATATTTTGATATAAAAAATTACGTTCATATTTTGGAAAAAATAAAAAAATTTAAAAAAATTATTTTTATTATGTGCGCAATGTGTGGCCAATCCACCCTCTATAAAAACAATTTTTCTTATGAAATATTTCTATAAAAAAATTATAATATTTTTTAAAGTCAATAAATGACCATATAATTTATATTATACATATTTAAAAAATATAATTTGTATAATTTAGTTATTAATATTCATAAACACCATCTTAATGGATCAGTTATAATTGATATATTTTGATAATAATATTTATTAGAGTATCATTCTTTGTTAAAACCGTGTATTCTTTGCATTGTTATCTATAATTATGATAGAATTTATTAAAAAATAATTATTGTGTAATGTTTCATTCTGTTACTTTATCTTTTAATCATGGTGTTTCATGTTATATTCATTATCAAATATGATGTTCCTCTTTTAAAATCACTATGTGTTACATTTTAGCCCTAAAATAAAATTCACCCCCTCTCATTAATCATGGTCTCTATAATCAAGGGTTTGGAAATTGAAAATACCATTCTTGAAATCCCAAATTCTATGATGGGTTAATAAAACCACCAATTGAAAATTGATAAAGGTATTTTCGAATTTCGTCTATCAATATCACACAGCTAGTTTCCCATGTTGGAGAAAATATGTGGGAAGTGAAGATATAGAAGTAGATAAAAAGTGAAATGAAAAAAATAATGATGTAGTTTGGTTGAGGGCCTTAATAATAAGAATTAAAATAAATAAGAAATATTAAAACCCACATATCCATAAATATAAGATGTGCTAAGGGTGTATTTGATTCATAATAAATTATGGTACAATGATTAATTTTTTTTCATTATCCCCTTCATAGAGTCGATGAATTTGTTTACCATCTAGACTGAGTACATGTGAAAAAATAATATTTGATATATTTATATTTCATATCCATAATATTAACCTTTTGTTTTGAATCAATAAATCTTCACTTCACTCATTAAATCATGATATTCATATCCAAAATGAATTTTTTTCATTAATTACATTTAACAGATCATTAAAATGACCATTCATTCCTCCAATCTTTATATATTTTCCAATATAAAGATTTTTAGAGCATATTATCTAATAAATAAAAATTTTCTTCTTAATCCATTCCATATATATTTTTCATTTTGACTCATAACAGAAATAACTATCAAAATTAATTGTCCAATTTTTTTTAAAGACAATAAATAAATATTCATTATATTCTCCAGGAAATATATTATAGATCATAATTTCAAATAACAAATTTTTGGATGACATGAAAACCATAATACCATAATGAAAATCTACCTGATTTAAAATATAAAATCTCATGTTGTAGAATATATTTTGTAAATCAATACTTGTATTAAACACAATAAAATATCACATAAACCATAAAACCTATATCAAATTTTAGGGTCACCTAAACTATCACCTAAACATCTATGTATTATATCAATATTTAGAACATATTAAAGGATATCCTACCATTATAATGTGTCTATATTGTTGTTTAACTAGTCAATCAGTAACTTTTCATGGTCTTCGGTACCTTTCAACATGTTCTATCAAGTTCATTAAAAATATTATTACAATACAATCCTAATGAAATTTATTATTCCTATGACTATAATATAATTAACACTCCTAAAAAATTCATGAAGCCAAACATAAGTACATTAATCATTCCACCTCACATGTTATAATTGAATAAGCTTGGAAATGACCCATTCTATTCTTTTGAGGGACAATCATTTTTATATTGGGAAATTATTTTTCATAGTCCCCATATCTTTACAATTTATGCATTTAACATTAACAATATAATTCTTATCATTCTAATTATGAGAATTGTGGAATATCTTTCCACGAAATTAAAAAACTCAAATTCCTGCAAACCATGTATTAGAGTGTTTATTACAAAAATTATCACATGTTGGAAATCCCTAATTTTCTTTTCTTCCCATTAAATATTTTTTCTATTTTACCCCCTTCTTATAAATAATTTCATAAAATACTAAATACATGGATAATTATTTCCCTATTTTTGAGAATATGATATTTTGTTACCAGGTGATCATAATTCTTAGGAGACTACATCCCTTAAATATATTTGAATATGATCATCAATTAAATTATCGTTAATTCAATGTGGATTACATGTATTGATAGAGTTCCAATTCCTTCCAATTCATGCCAATTATAAAGAATTTTATACAATATATTACATCACAACCTTATTAAAAAATAATATATAATTCAAAAATCAGTGAAACACATGGAAAATGGGGAAACATTTATTCATGGATATTCTCATAATAAAAAATAAGGTTTCCTTGGGAATTTGTATCAACCATAAAAAAAATTCAAAACATTGATTCTAGTAAGAAAATAAATATTTAATTATAGTAAAATATTTACTGTGAGTGTCAATCCAATTGTTTAATCGGTCATATTGTTATTCACCCTGTAATGAACTTATCCAAGACAATAAACATTTTTCAATGTTATTACCTATAAGTACATCTATAGTAGAACCATGTCCACATGTTGTATCCAGATAGTGATTTATTTCTATAAGATAAGACATATTATCATCATTACCTGAACATTTGGATGTTATTAAACACATATACCCAAAGTCCATCTCAAGGTTATGTTACATAATATAGGTTCTCTTAAATCCATTTTCAATGGTTTCTACTAAATTTTTTGTATTCCAACAATAACGACCCAGAATTCAATAGCCTAGTTTCAGTGTATACTTCGTTACATTGGAAAAGATACTTGGAATTTGAATTGGAAGGATTGAATAGTTTAGTAGTCTGAGAAAAGTTTAATCATATATTAAATTAACATTAAAACTGAAACCATAAAATACAAATCATTGTTTCTTTATGAATGCTATTATTCCTCAGAACAAAACTATATATACCAAACAAATTCAAATTCTTTATGTCCAAGGGGAAATAGAACACAAGAATGGGGTGATAACATATTCTTAGTAAGGGTAATATCATAGAAGAATATATTATAAACAATTATGAATAATCAATATTTAAAGATAAATTATTCAAACACATTTCATTTAGTAAATTATTTGATCATGATATTCAAGAAATAAATGATGATAAAATAAATAGGTATAAATAATCCCATGATGTTGAAACCTATACATAGATATTCTAACTAATCTAATAATCACACAGACGTAAATAAATGATATCATAATAAGGTAATTAATAATTATAAATATCCAAAATTCTCAATACCATTAATTTTTTTTAAAATATTTAGTTTGAAACTCGTATAAATTATTGAATTGTTTTTTCTAACGTGACCTGTTGATTCATTGAGGGACTATCTATTACCACACACCACCAATCAACTAATAAGTATAATGAATTCCTTATTTGATATCAGTGAAACATAGTATATAAAAAAATTCATATTCTGAAAATAACATATAAAATTCAAATACATACCATAGTAAATTAAAAGTTATCATAAACCATCTAGAGTAATATATTGAATGGTAACAAAATTTTAAAATTCATTCAAAATTTTCATTAAACATAAAAATAAATAAAAATTATGACATTAAAAATACATATACTATGTTTATCATATTTAGTAAATTTTTTCAAGTCTTTTATCATTGTAAATACCATAATAATTTCAATACAATCATTTTTTATGAAAATAACCTTCTCACATTAATAATATTTTTTTAAAAAAATTGTTCAAAAAATATTTTGGAAATAATTTTTATCAAATAAAACATGATAAAATATAAAATAAACTTTAAAAAATGTATTCTTTATGATGAAATAAAATTTCCTTCATTCTATACATGATTAAAAAAATTCTACTTGCATTTTTAGAAAAATACCAATGTTATTTTTTTAATTACATGAATATTAATTTAAATTTGTTACTAAACCTAAAATTAGGTAAAATATTAAATTAATAAACACTTTTTAAATGATTTTAAACAATATTTTGATTAATTTTTTGAAATTATTAACTATAATAAAAAAAAGTATTACTGACGAAAGATATTAATACAATGGTAATTTCTTAAAAACATGTCCTAAATCATTTTAGGTACCAGAGATTATAAAAATAGAACTATTAATAGAAAATAGTTCAAAAATAACTATTTTTATGAAATTATATTTTTTTATTATTGATATATAAAATAATCCTCTTAGTGATAATAAATAAAAAACAACCCCAAATAATTCCATAATGGTGAAAAACACCCACTTTGGTGAATTCAGAATTGTATGCCTCATAAAAGAAATAAATATCAAATAAAACAGTGAAAATCATAAGGACAAAAATATTCAAGATAGAACATTTTAATGGGGTATTATATACACTATTCCATGGAATACGTGGTGAATATGGCCTATTAATCATGAAAGTTAAAGTGAGAGGAGATTCCCTTACCAAATGATTGAATTCTATCATATGTGACTAAACCACCTATATAATTAATATATAACTATTATATATCATTTAAAAAACCATAATCATATAACGTATTCCATATATAACTTTTTATTGACAGTTATCACTTTTTTTAATAATATCATTGTAAAAAATAACTATTTTAGGTGATAATTGTTTCATTTTATGCATATATGTTTGTCGGTTAATATTGGTCATTTTAATTTTATAATAGATAAATCTTATAAAAAATTTTAAACATGATATAAATATCATATATATTAATTATATAATAATTTATGGTAATCTATATGTTTAATAGATAGAAAATGGATTACATAGTTCATGGAGAAGGTAAGTTGTATGTATGCATGACTGTTGTTGCAATTTTTCATGAAAGATATAACAAAAGAAAACGTAATATTAACACAATTTTATATTTAATTATTTTGTTATATATATAATTTATATTAATAAAATATATCATTATTTTCATCCTTCTAATACTAAATTTAAAATGTTTTACAATGGTACACAGAGGTTTCAGTCCACACATACTCTCGAGTGACACTATTAGTTTACAAGGTATTATAAGATATATAGATATATCTGATATAAGGATTCCTTATATATTTAAATATAATAACTATTACATATATTAATTAAATGTAGCCTTTATTATTTTCATGTAATTCTTATGAAAAAAAATTTGAATCACATCGCTTAGAAAAGATGTAGTCTTCCATACCCACATGTGACTAAAACATCCCGACCCGAGATCCACAAAAAGGTGCCCTCATCCAGATTTTCACATTCCCTCAAGATAACCTCCCCTTATGCTATATGGTTTTGACTAGTAGCGTGGGTATTATAAGTTAGTCTTGGGGATATTATACCCTCTTTTTTAGAATGAAACTCCAATGGAATCAAACAACAAAAAACATGTTTAGAAGCATATAAACAACAATAAAAACACCAAGTCAAGTGATAGTCAAAATTGAAAATTCAGTAATCAAATGAAATGGATAATATGTTAAGGGAATTCAATTTTCATGTGTCTACAACGTAACTAAATGTATAGACACAACAAATCCAATAAGGATCTCAAACCACATCCAGTTCCCCCACGCATTCTCTAATACCAATTAGCAATCTATCCCAGGGCCTTTCCATTATCATGTCATGCAACAAGATTGTTTTCTCATGTGTCGATCAAGCGGCCAAAATTGGGTGTGTGTACAACTCAACAGGACACCACAAATGGTATATTAAACAAGCCTAGTCAAAATACAATTTATGAAATTCTATGAAGAAATAAATACAAGGCATAATTTAATAGTTATCACAATTTCATTTATTCTTTAATCATCAAATTAGACCTAGTTTCAATTCATGACTCACATTTAATTCATAATTTATTATTGTCATTCATTCGATGTTGAATGCCATGTCAAGCACCCCAAATCTCATTTGGTGTTGAACGCCATGTCAACCACCCCAAATATCATTTAGTGTTTAATTCCATATCCAGAACCCCAAATATCATTCCATGTAGATCACCATGTCTAACACCCCACATCACAAGTTCTTGGATAATTATTTGAGAGGAATTCCATGTCCAATTCTTATCTTATAAATCGGTCTATAAAGCTTTACGAGTACCCACATTCTTAGTCATTTAACCGTTTGTTAATTCACAAGAATTAACCATATCATTCCCTTATAAGTACAAGGACTCGTTAAACATATCAAATCTCATTAGTAAACCCAACAATTTACTAACCACATAACCAAATAATTAATTCATCAATTAATTATCAATCTACAAAAATATTATTCCATAATTAATTTTCACAATTAATTATCCAACTCAAATCTCAACTTTTCGTTATGAATCTCAAAATTAATTAACTTAATCAATATAATTTGAGATAATTAATTCACCATTAATTATCTGACATAGCCAAACATCAACTATTAATTAATTCCCCCTAATTAATTAATTCAAAACCAACCAATTCAATATCTCAATTAATATATCTCAAAATTTATATAAAATCTCCAATTTAAATATCTATTCAGTCAGCCACCATTTTTTGCATGATTAAATCGTCAATTAAATCACCAAGGCAGTCATAAGTCCATTCCACATTTTTAATTACGCCAATTTATGAAATCTATTATCAAGGGAAGATAAAAAACCAATATTTTCCATTACACGTGTGAAATTTATGTCTATGGGAGTTCTATTTATACCACCTACCTTGATTATATGAAAAATTCTACCCCAATGGAAATCCGCAAAATCTGAGTGGCACAACGACATCAATCATTCTCTAAATCTAATTACCTAAACCCAAAATCAAGATCAAAAGCATCAAGATATTGCAAATATAGATCTAGATCCAAAATCTTATATCTATATTTCAACTCATAGGTTTACATACATTGAAAATGTGAAGATCTTCCATGAAATGATGAAATAATGATATAGGAGAGAATGAGAGAAGAATAGGGATGAAATCCACTGACCGGGAAGAGAGAGGATCTTCAATATGGGATTGGATCATGAATAATGGTGTTCGAATTTCCTTATAATCCCTTCAGAAATGTCTAGAATCACCTATAATTCTTTAAGCCCGAGTTGAGGTCAAAATAGTGGAGTTTAGGGGGTTAGGGTGATTTAAAAACTAATTATTGGATAACTAAAACACTCAATAATAGTTTACCAGGTTGGGTCGCATAGTTATGGTAAATAGTGAACCTACCATGCAAAACGTTCTATCCATGTTTGCATGGTTCTCACGGTTACCTTTGTTTAGGTGCATAGTTTTTCAAACCATGAATAAATCGTGTGCAGCCCCCTTTTCCTTCAATTTTCATTTAAGCTAGATCCAAACGCCCCTCAAACCACAATAACAAAGAAATGGTTCTTAAAACCCACAAAAGTACCTGAAAAACATCCCCAAAATGGCCTCTGAAATTGTTGGAATCTTACAATATCCCCTCTATATAATATCTCGTCCTTGAGAAACACTTTTGAGCATCATTCATATTTTGACCCAAAAATATTGGGCCATTGATACCTCATATCTGCTTCCCATTCCAATGATTCCTCTTGAGCACTTCCATAGTTCAATAACACATGAACTATCAGTAGTGTCTCTCCATATATAATTTTCTCACTGCAATCCATAAAAGGTATTGGACGCTCCTTAAATTAATGATCTATCTCAAGGTACACCTTATCCACATAGATAACATGAGAAGGGTCAGTGTGTTATGACCTTAGTTGTGACACATAGAAGACATCATGCATAATGCTAAATGTCTGTGGAAGAGCCCATCGGTACAACACCCGCCCGATTCCCTCCATTACCTAATATAGTCATTCAATCCTGGGAATTAACATTCCCTACCACCAAATAATGAGGTGACCCAACCTAGGTGACACCCAAAGGAATTCATGATCAACCTCTTTAAACTCTAGGGGTCATCTCCATCTATCAAGATATGATTTATGACTACACTAAGATGTAGCCATATGTTTTCAAATAAATTGCTTCAACTCCATTGTCTCATGCACGAGACTCAGTCCCAAAAGTTCTAACTCTCCTTCATCTTACCAGCATAGTGGTGATCTGAAAACACTACCATAAATGACATCATATGGTTCCATCTATATAGTGGTATAATAACTATTTTTAGAGGCGAACTACACTAAAACCATGTTCTTCTCAAAATAACCACCATATTTAATCACACATGCTCATAGAAGCGTGGTGTAATGCATGAATCACAATATGAAACTATATTATATGGACCCCATGAAAAAAATATATCTTCTGAACATACAATTATCCTAAATGTTCTACTATGAAGGATTCGATGATAAGAAATAAGTGTTCTGCATTTGTTAGTGTATCTACAATTAATCAAATAACATCATTTTCCCTACATGTCCTATAATGAAATACCAAAAAATCCGTAGTCACGTCATCCCACTTTCTTTCCAGAATAGGAAACAGCTGCAATAGACCTCCCAGTCATTGAGGCACTACCTTCACTTGGTGGCATGTGAAGCATCTTTTCATGAAACATTCTATCACCATTTTCATTCCATACCCCTAAAACTATCACCAAAAGTCCCAGTACATTTTTTTCAACCCAAGATGTACTGCCCACTTAGAGGCATGAAATTCTCGCATGAGTTCCTCTGCCATAGTCATAGTCACAACAACCCTATTTTTCACAGAGATGATCTCATCCTCATATATTAACCAGCCTGAAGGTGTATCCCCACTTTTAATGCTTCCACTTAATGGTAAACACCCTAGATCCTCATACTACCAATCTCTAATCCATCTCATGATTGTAGACTCTACTACTATTGAAAACAGAGTCATCTTCTCTAGACTCCCCTAAACCACCACAAGCATTTCATCCTGCAAAGTCATCCTATTCCACTACCAACTTGACTCATTTACAAACTGAGTTTGGGTTTTCCTTTCCAAGGCATCAGCCACACTATTTCCCCTTTCTAGGTGTATATGATAGTTCAGAATCAAGGGATTGCATATACTATTCCCATCTTCACTGCTGAAGATTCAAGTTTCATTGTGTATAGATGCAGTTAAATATTTTGTGATCTTTAAAAACTATAAACTATTCACCAAAAAGATAGTGTCTCTAACACATTACTCCATAAATTGACGCTTCTAACTCGAGTTCATCTGTATGGTAATTATGTTCGTGTTTCCTCAACTGCTGATACTTATAAGTAATGATTCGATCCCCTTGCATAAACATAACTCCAAGTACAATCCTAGAAGCAACACAATACACCATTTACTGTTCACTTAAGTCACGTATGATCAAAATTTGTGTAGATGTCATGTGATTCTTCAACTCTAGGAATGAATTCTCCCATGATTTTGTTCATTCAAAATTTACACCTTTTTTCAAACCTAAAAGTTGAACCGCCAGTCAAGAATATCCTTGATGAACCGCTTATAATATCTATATAATCCCAAAATTCTTCAAATATCAAATACATTCTTGGACTTCTCTTATGAAATAACTACTTTCACCTTTCATGGTTCCACTACTACACCTTGTTCATAGATGATGTTACCCAAAAATTATACCATTTCAACACAAAACTAACACTTAGTTAACATATATTATATTTGATTCTCTTTCAGAGTACTCAGGATGATGTCATGTTTTTGGTCATGATCGTCATGTGACATTAAGTAAACCAAGATGTCATCCATAAACACCACCACAAACTAATCCAGGTATTGTGGAAGGATCCTATTCATCAAGGCCCTAAAAATCTCTAGAGATTTTGTAGACTCAAATGGAATTATGAAAAACACTTAAAAGAAATACCTATTTATGAAAGCAGTTTAAGGTATATCAGAAGTCTGAACTCTCATCTAATGGTACCCAGATCTCAAATTGAACATTGATAACACGCAATCCCTATTCGACTGGTCAGAAATAGCATCGATATGTGGAAGTGGATATCTGTTCTTTACAGTAGTTTTTTTCAACTAGTGATAATATACACAAAAGCATAAACCCCCCGTCATCCTTCTTTGAAAAGAAGACATGCGATCCCCAATATGACATACATGGTGTAACATCCCAAGTATGTAATGAATAATAGATACTCTTATCTATGTCTATTAATGAATTAGATAGTGTTTTAGAGGCTTAAAATGAGAATAAATCCAAACTTAAGCATGGAATACACTAATATTTTAAAAAGATTGTTTTACTGCCTTTTGATGGAAAACCATTTTTAAATCAATATTTTGACAATTTTATAAGCTATATTTGTCAAAATAAACTTAATATTTATTATTGGGACATTGTTATTTACATTGGGTAAATTTTTAGTATTTTTCTGATAAAGTTCAATTTTTTAATGAATAGTGAAAAATGTTGTATTTTAATTCAAAACCTCTTTTTAATCTAATTTGTTTATATGATTATATTATCATTTTAATTGGTTTTAAAGTAAAATTATAATATATTTTTATCATTTAATACAATGGTGGTCATTTGAATTAATTTCACTTTGAAATTGGACTTAAACTATTGTCAATCTTTTGATACTTATTGTTTCATAAAAACACGCTATTTTCTCTCACAACGGGAATTAATTATTGAATTAATTAATGTAACTTATATGTTTTGAATTTTGTAAAATTTACATCATTTTTTAATTCGGAATATCAAATATAGCTTATGGTGAAGTTTTGGTATTTTTCTGAAAAACTTCAATTTTTGATGAATAGTGAAACCACTAAGTGGTACTTATAAAAAAATGATTTTCCGTTTAAATGAAATTTTAGCACCTATATGTTTTGAATTTAAAAAATCCGACATACATGGTTGTCATTAAGAAGTAAAATGTGGTTCACTGGGATTAAAATAATTTTTTTGGTGAATAGTAGCTTTTAAGTTTTTAATCGCGATTAGAGGTAATTAGTGTAGTTTAAGGTAAAAATAATGTTTTAATAATATGAAATGACTTAGAAACATGTCCTAACCTTATTTTATGTGTCATGGACGACCAAGAAAACCCATGGGTCTATTTTTGGGACCCCATGGAGCCACTTGGGTAAGATAAAGACATTAATGCCTTTTATATAATGTTAATGTAAAAATGTCACAAACATGAGTTGTTTTACCAAAATAATTTTTAAATGGGGTTATACAAGTCATACTTCTGACTATAAATATTCATTAGAAATATAAAAATATTTCTTACATCATGTTATTTTTGTATAATTTTTAGACACTAAATAAATTAAATTATTTATGACACCATGATGATACAGTGATTACCTCATTATTTAATGATTTAAATAAAATGAAAATATAATGTAAAATATAAGACCTAAACTTGTCAAAAACCTATTTCATGGGTGGATTTCGAACCCTTATCACCTTATCCTATAAATATATAATTTTGGGACCTTTTTTATCCGTAAATCATTTTATAACAAAGTATCTTTTCTTAACTTTCCAAGAGTGCCCCTCCTCTCCTCTTATAAAATGCTCCCACCTCTACCACCTTACCCACACATACAAAGCCTTTGGCTCGGCCAACGCCTGCACATTTTGTCTCTACACATCCCTATATTACTCATTGAAGCCTCACATTGGGCAGAAGTCTTCCCAAGTAAGCCTTTGATCTCAAATCAAAAAGAGTTACCCGTTTTAAAGGTAGTGTTTTCTCTTGTGTTATTATGTTTTATTTTGCTTCTCAAACCACCTAAACTATTTTTATTCATTTATTTTGTAACAAAACCAATATCTTACATATACCAGGATGTCATTATAATAATGATTCGAGCTACACTTACACACACCTACATCTAATGGTTAAAGAACATACTGTTTCTATGGATGGCGAATTTCAGCCTCACGAAATGATGATTGTTCAACACTCATATAATACCTTTAAAGGTGACCATTAATATGTCACTATATTTATATATGATATATAATATGTTTATTATTTACTTAAGCTTATGTATTTTTCATTTATGGAATACCTTTATGGTTTCCATTATGGGTAAACGTGGTATCTTCATTTTAGGAAGTGTGGACTACCGCCCCCTCAAAGTGATTTTATTCGTTAATACCATATGTGGTACGTATAAAGGATAGATTGAAGGATATTATATATGATACAATACTGGAATTATAATACAATTATGTATCATTATGTTTTAATTCCATTAAATATGAAATAGAAATGGAAGTAGTGTTCATGCGTACGTACGGCTTACCGTCTCCATGAACGGTGCATTTCATTTCTTACCTCTAAATGTTATGTAATATTATAAATTCATGTATATACTAGATATTTCTGATATATATGATATATACATCATGAGTATAACTCTGGATATAATGGATACATGAACAAATTGTAATTATAAAGAGAATATTTTTGACTCAAGTACCAATGATCGTTAAAATGACCGTTATTAACTTAAATAATTACATAGTGTTAATGACATGGTAATAAGTGATATAGAAAGAATAATGAACTTGAAAAAGGTTCTTAAGCAAGTAGAAATTAACTCAAGTTTTTTATTCAGGACATTAATGAATGATCGAGTCATGTCGGACCCGAGGTATGGGACTTCGTCTCAATCTCCTTTCATTGAGGCATATTGTGTTTTATACAAAACTTTCTCTTATACGGTGTATAGACCCCTTTAACTTTTAAATTTATCCAAATGGAATATTTTTTATACGAAGCGTTTTACTAAATGACAAAAGGGAATGTTTTTTTTGTACGTATGCGGCGACAACGAATTCTCCGCCGCCGTGACCGTTAATTGAGTTTAGGCTTCCTCTAAAAGACATGCCTTTTTTTCAATGAAAAATAAACACCATGTTTTAATTTTCTATTATTTTGGTATTGAAAATGGTTTTTATCATGTTTTTATTATACCAATGTGTTGTATTGATATCTTGTGATTGAAATGTGGAAATGTTATCTTTCCTTTATGCATGTTTTATGTGATACGATTATGTTATGGTTCTTGGGCATTGTTTATGATGATGGGTGGTTACATGATAAACTAAGGGCGGGTGAGCCCGATATAGCTCTCCAATGCATTGGGTAACGCGAAGGGGTTAAAAGTTGAGGTTTCTCCAAATAGATATAGGGAATATCCTGTGATGGCTATTCCAAACGTAACCATGACGGTTAGTCCCTACGTAAGAATGTTATGAATGCCTCAATTTAACTTTATGTCTAATGATTTCTATGATTTATTCATGATTTGATGAGTATGTTAAAGTTCTTATGTTTTATGGGTAAAGTATGATTTCATTATTATGTATATATGTACTCATTTTCCTTTCTATATTTTTATATCCCTTACTGAGCTTTTTATGCTCATCCCAAGTTTTTGAAATGTTTTTCACATTTCAAGGGAAAGGTACATGATATGATGATAGTGTCAATGAAGTTTCAAGAAAGAATCCCTGTTTTATTTTAAATAGTTTTTCGTTGATGGGAAAAATGAATACTGTATTTTATGTGACCACTTTGTTTAAATGTGGAATGTAATGTATGTTTTATGATCTAATTACCTAAAACTATAAACCTGAAAAGATCCTCAACGTGTAATCTTGAAGTAACTGAAGATTAAGTAATGTTTAAGGCTGGGGCCTTATAGATGGTATCAGAGGTCGGTTTAGACAACTTTAGGAGTTAGAAAATTGTTAAATTATAAGTTAATTTATGGTTTGAATGAAATGATATAGCATTTGAAGATTACCATGTTGCTTAGCCTAAGATATTTCTATGTTAAGAATGGTTTTCCGCAGAGGAAACAAGGCAGCTATGTTGGGATGACATCAGGAGGAAGGAAACCTTCCAAATCAGCAACCTGAGATGGGCAGTATTGGAACTGAATAGTTTGTTGTAGTGATGGCACAGTTGACTCAAGCTATAAATGGTGGTGGTATCCATGCAAGAGATCATCCATATCAACCACAGAGGAACATGTTTGTGGTGGAACATTTCATGAGGGAACATCCCCCATCATTCAGAGGATCATCTGACCCGGTGCTAGCTGATGGGTGGATTAAATCACTGGAGAATATTTTTGATGTCATGGGGTGTTCAGAATATCAAACGGTTAGTCTTTCTGTTTACCGTTTTGAAGGTGAAGCTGATCAGTGATGGTCGATGGTGAAAACTGTCAGGGATAGTGATGAGATTGATGATATTTTGGTGTTTTCTAAAAGTAAAGAGGAGCATGAAAGTCATTTAAGGGTTATATTGCAAATGTTAAAAGAAAAGAAACTATATGGAAAATTCAGAAAGTGTGAGTTTTGGTTACAACCAATTTCTTTCCTCGGTCACATTGTTTCTAATGATGGGATAACTTTTGATCCTGCAAAAACAAAGTTTGTTGAAGAATGGACAAGACCCACAAATGTAACCGAGATTCGTAGTATCCTTGGTTTGGTAGGCTATCACCGAAGGTTTGTTAGAAATTTTTCAAGGTTATCTAGTCCAATGACTAAGATAACTCGGAAGGGTGTTAAGTTTATCTAGACAAAAAATGTGATGATTGTTTTCAGGAACTGAAAAGAAGATTGGTGAATGCTCCAGTTTTGGCACTACCTTCTAGGAATGGTGAGTTTGTTAACTACAGTGATGCCTCATTGAAAGGACATGGTTGCTTCTTAATGCAGAATGATCAGTTAATTTCTTATACTTCACGATAGTTGAAAACTCATGAGGTAAATTACCCTACACATGATATAGAATTATCTTCTCTTGTTTTCGTTTTAAAAATTTGGAGGCATCATTTGTATGGATTAATGTGTCAACTATATACCGATAAAAAATGTTTAAAGTATATATTCACTCAGAAATAATTGATCATGAGATAGAGGAGATGGCTAGAATTAATCAAGGATTATGATTGCACAATTCATTACCATCCGGGAAAAGAAAATAAACTGGCTGATGCTTTGAGTCGAAAAAGTAATGCTTCATTAACAATGTTGTGTTTGGAACGTGATCCTTTGGTTAAGGATTTGATGAACATTGGCATAGAAGTTTTTGGTGTAGGATGTACTTCTATTTTGTTTCAGGTATCAGTGAAATCTTCTCTATCAGACAGAATCAAGCAAGCACAGAAGCAAGACAGTGAGTTTCAGAAAAAGGTTGAGCTGGTTTAGAAGGGTAAGTTGCCTGAATTCAACAATGATAGTGATTGTGTTTTAAGATTTGGGAAGAGATTGTGTGTGCCTTGTGATTCACAGTTGAAGAGAGAGTTTTTATGTGAAGCTCATAGTTCTCCATTTTCAGTTCATCCTGGAAGTACTAAGATGTACAGAGATCTGCGGGAGTATTACTGGTGGGATGGAATGAAAAGAGATATTACTGATTTTACAGTGAAGTGTTTGACTTGTCAACAGCTTAAAGCAGAGCGGCAGTTACCGAAAGGGATGCTTCAGACTTTACCAGTTCCATAGTGGAAATGGGAAAATATATCCATGGACTTCGTTGTGGGATTGCCGAAGACGCCTTGAGATAATAATTCAATCTGGGTTATTATTTATTGCTTGACTAAATCTGCTCATTTCCTTCCTATACGGGATACTTTTTCCCTAGATCAACGTTACCGTTTCTATCAAAAAGAGATAGTCACGTTACATGGAGTTCCTCTCTCCATTGTATCTGATTGTGATCTAAGGTTTACTTCTAACTTTTGGAAAGGCCTTCAGAAGTCATTGGGTACTGAATTAAATTCTAGTACATCTTTTCATCCTCAATCCGATGGGCAGTCAAAATGAACAATTCAAACATTGGAGGATATGCTACGTGCTTGTTCGATGGATTATCAGGGAAGTTGGGACTAACATCTTTCTTTGGTTGAGTTTTCATATAATAATAGTTTTCATTCCAGTATACAGATGGCACCATTTGAGGCGTTATATAGAAGCGGTGTCGAACTCCAGCTTTCTAGGATGAAGTGGGTGAAAGGAAGCTGTTGGTACCAGAATTGGTAGAAGTGTTGGCATAAAAGGTTCAGCTGATACAGAAATGCATGATAACATCTCAGAGCACGCAGAAGAGTTATACGGATACCCGGAGGAAGTATCTATCTTTTGAGGTAGGTGATCATGTTTTTCTCAAAGTCTCACCATGGAAAAGTGTGATGTGATTTGGTAAGAAAGGAAAGTTGAGTCCAAGGTTCATTGGACCATATAAAATTTTGGAGAAAGTTGGATCAGTTTCATACCGAGTGGCTTTACCTTTGAGTTTATCTCAGGTACACAATGTTTTTCATGTTTCGATGTTGAGAAAGTATATGCCAGATCCATCTCATGTTTTGAGCCCAGAGGCAGATTAGTTGGAAGAGAACATATTTTATGAGGAACAACCAATCCAGATTCTTGACCATAGGGAGAAAGTGTTGCGAAATAAGTTGATTCATCAGGTAAAGGTTTCGTGGAAAAACCACATGATTGAAGAGGCACCATGGGAATCTGAAAATGCAATGAGGGCTAAATACCCCCACTTATTCGAAAAGTAAATAAATTGCGGGGATGTAATTTTCAAAAGGGGGGAAAGATGTAACATCCCAAGTAAGTAATGAATAATAGATACTCTTATCTATCTCTATTAATGAATTAAATAGTGTTTTAGAGGCTTAAAATGAGAATAAATCCAATCTTAAGCATGGAATACACAAATATTTCTAAAAGATTGTTTTAATGCCTTTTGATGGAAAACCATTTTTAAAAATATATTTTGACAATTTTATAATCTATATTTGTCAAAATAAACTTATTCTTTATGATTGGGACATTTAAATTTACTTTGGGTAAATTTTTGGTATTTTTCCGATAAAATTCAAATTTTTAATGAATAGTGAAAAATGTTGTATTTTAATTCAAAACCTTTTTGTAATCTAATTTGTTTATATGATTATATTATCATTTTTTTTGGTTTTAAAGTGAAATTAGAATATATTTTTACCATTTAATCCAATTGTGGTCATTGAATTAATTTCACTTTGAAATTGGACTTAAACTAGTGTCAATCTTTTGATACTTATTGTTTCATAATAACATGGTATTTGCTCTGACAGCGGGAATTAATTGTTAAATTAATTAATGTTACATTTATGTTTTTAATTTTTTAAAATTGATCTCATTTTTGAATTTGGAATATAAAACTGGATTAGGGTGAAGTTTTGGTATTTTTCTGAAAAACTTCAATTTTTTATGAATAGTGAAACCACTAAGTGGTACTTATAAAAAAACTGATTTTCTGTTTAAATGAAATTTTACCACCTCTGTGTTTTGAATTTCAAAAATCTGACATACATGGTTGTCATTAATAATTAAAATGTGGTTCAATGGGATTAAAATAATTTTTTTGGTGAATAGTAATTTTTATATTTTTAATCGCGATTAGAGGTAATTAGTGTAGTTTAAGGTAAAAATAATGTTTTAATAATATGAAATGACCTACACACATGTACTAACATTATTGGATGTGTCATGGCCGACCAATACAACCCATGGGTCGATTTTTTGGACCCCATGGAGCCACTTGGATAAGATAAAGACATTAATGCCTTTTATTTAATGTTAATGTAAAAATGTCACAAACAAGAGTTGTTTTACTAAAACAATTTTTAAATGGGGTTATACAAGTCATGTTTTTTAATATAAATATTAATTAGAACGAAAAAACGATTTCCTACATCATGATATTTTTTTTATAATTTTTAGACACCAAATAAATTAAATTATTTATGACACCATGATGATGCAGCGATTACCTCATTATTTAACGATTTAAATAAAATGAAAATAAAATGTAAAATATTAGACCTACACTTGTAAAAACCCTATTCGATGGGTGGATTTTGAACCCTTATCACCTTATCCTCTAAATTTATAATTTTGGGACCTTTTTTATCTGATAATCATTTTATAACAAAGTATCTTTTCTTAACATTCCAAGAGTGCCCCTCCTCTCCTCTTATAAAAGGCCCCCACCTCTACCACCTTACCCACACTTCCAAAGCCTTTGGCTCGGCCAACCCCTTCCCATTTGGTCTCTCCACATTCCTCTATTACTCATTAAAGTCTCACTTTGGGCAGAAGTCTTCCCAAGGAAGCCTTTGAGCTCAAATTAAAAAGAGTTACCCGTTTTAAAGGTAGTGTTTTCTCTCGTGTTTTTATGTTTTATTTTGCTCCTCCAACCCCATAAACTCTTTTTATTCATTTATTTTGTAACAACACCAATATCTTCCATATACTAGGATTTTGTTATAATAAGTATTCGATCTAAACTTACACACACCTACATCTAATGGTTAAATAACATACTGTTTCTGTGGTGGTGAATTTCTTCCTCACAAAACGATGATTGTTCAACACTCATATAACACCTTTAAAGGTGGAAATTATGATGTCACTATATTTATATATGATATATAATATGTTTATGTTTTACTAATCTTATTTATTTTTCATTTATGTCATACCTTTATGGTTTCCATTAGGGGTAAACGCGATATCTTCATTTTAGGAAGTGTGGACTACTGCCCCCTCAAAGTAATTTGATTTGTTAATACCATATGTGGTACGTATAAAGGATAGATTTAATGATATTATATATGATAAAATACTGTAATTATAATACTATTATGTATCATTATGTTTTAATTCCATTAAATATGAAATAGAAATGGAAGTAGCGTTCATGCGTACGAACGGCTTTCCGTCTCCATGAACGGTGCATTCCATTTCTTACCTCTAAATGTTATGTAATATTATAAATGCATGTATATAATGGATATATATGATATATATGATATATACATCATGAGTATAACTCTGGATATAATGGATATATGAACAACTTGTAATTATAAAGAGCATATTTTTGACTGAAGTACCAATGATCGTTAAAACGACCGTTATTAACATAAATAATTACATAGTGTTCATGAAATGGTAATAAGTGATATAAAAGGAATAATGAACTTGAAAAAGGTTCTTAATCAAGTAGAAATTAACTCAAGTTTAATTTTCAGGACATTAAATAACGATCGACTCAAGTCGGACCCGAGGTATGAGACTTCATCTCAATCTCCTTTCATTGAGGCATATTATGTTTTATACACAACGTTCTCTTATACGGTGTATAAACCCCTTTGACTTTTACATTTATCCAAAAGGAATTTTTTTTATATGAAGCATTTTACTAAACAACAAAAGGGAATGTTTTTTTCATACGTATGTGGCGACAACGACTTCTCCACCGCCGTGACCATTAATTGAGTTTCGGCTTCCTCTACAAGACATACATTTTTTTTAAATGAAAAATAAATAACATGTTTTACATTTCTTTTCTTTTGGTATTGAAAATGGTTTTCATCATGTTTTTATTATACCCATGTGTTGTATTAATATCTTGTGATTGAAATGTGGAAATGTTATGTTTTCTTTATGCATGTTTTATGTGATACAATTATGTTATGGTTCTTGGGAATTTTTTATGAAGACGGATGGTTCCATGATAAACTAAGGGTGGGTGAGCCCGATATAGCTCTTCAATGCATTGGGTAACGCGAAGGGGTTAAATGTTGAGGTTTCTCCAAATAGATTTAGGGAATATACTGTGATGGGTATTCCAAACAAAACCATGAGGGTTACTCCCTACGTAAGAATGTTATGAATGCCTCAAGTTAACTTTATGTCTTATGATTTCTATGATTTATTCATGATTTGATGAGGTATGTTAAAGTTCTTATGTTTTATGGGTAAAGTATGATTTCATTCTTATGTATATATGTACTCATGGTGGTGGTATCCATGCACGAGATCATCCAGATCAACCACAGAGGAACATGTCAGTGGTGGAACATTTCATGAGGGAACATACCCCATCATTCAGAGGATCATCTGACCATGTTCTAGCTGATGGGTGGATTAAAGCACTGGATAAGATTTTTGATGTCATGGGGTGTTCAGAATATCAAAAGGTTAGTCTTGATGTTTACAATTTTGAAGGTGAAGCTGATCAGTGGTGGTCGATGGTGAAAAATATCAGTGATGGTGATGCGATTGATGATATTTTGGTGTTTTCTAAATGTAAAGTGGAGCATGAAAGTCATTTAAGGGTTATCTTGCAAACCTTAAATAAAAATAAACTGTATGGAAAATTCAGAAAGTGTGAGTTTTGGTTACAACAAATTTCTTTCCATGGTCACATTATTTCTAAATATGGGATAACTATTGATCCTGCAAAAACAAAGTTAGTTGAAGAATGGCCAAGAAAAACAATTGTAACCGAGATTCGTAGCTTCCTTGGTTTGGAAGGATATTACAGAAGGTTTGTTAGAAATTTTTCACAGTTATCTAGTCCAATGACTAAGCTAACTCGGAAGGGTGTTAAGTTTATCAGGACAAAAAAATGTGATGATTGTTTTTAGGAACGGAAAAGAAGATTGGTGAATGCTCCAGTTTTGGAACTACCTTCTAGGAATGGTGAGTTTGTTATCTACAGTGATGCTTCATTGAAAGGACTTGGTTACATCATAATTCAGAATGATCGGGTAATTGCTTATGCTTCACGACAGTTGAAAAATCATGAGGTAAATTACCCTACACATGATTTGGAATTAGATGTTGTTGTTTTCGATTTAAAATTTTGGAGGCATCATTTGTATGGAGTAAAGTGTGAAATATATACCGATCACAAAAGTTTAAAGTATATATTCACTCAGAAAGAATGGAACATGAGATAGAGAAGATTGCTAGAATTAATCACGGATTATCATTGTACAATTCATTACCATCTAGGAAAATAAAATAAAGTGGCTGATGCTTTGAGTCGAAAAAGTTATGCTTTATTAACAATGTTGCATTTGGAATGTGATCCTTTGGTTAAGGATTTGATGAACTTTGTCATAGAAGATTTTGGTGTAGGATGTACTTTTGTTTTGTTTCATGTATTAGTGAAATCTTCTCTATCAGATAGAATCAAGCATGAACAGAAGCAAGATAGTGAGTTTCAGAAAAAGCTAGAGCTGGTTCAGAAGGATAAGTTGCCTAAATTCAACATTGATAATGATTCTGTATTGAGATTTGGGAAGAGATTTTGTGTGCCCTGTGATTTACAGTTGAAGATAGAATTGTTATGTGAATCTCATAGTTATCCATTTTCAGTTCATCCTGGCAGTACTAAGATGTATAGAGATCTGTGGGAGTATTACTGGTTGGATGGAATGAAAAGAGATATTGCTGATTTTACAGTGAAGTGTTTGAATTGTCAACAGGTTAAAGCAGAGCTGCAGTTACCAAAAGGGATGCTTCAGCCTTTTCCAGTGCCAGAGTGGAAATGGGAAAATATATCCATGGACTTCATTGTGGGATTTCCAAAGACACCTTGAGGTAATAATGCAATCTGGGTTATTGTTGATCACTTGACTAAATCTACTCATTTCCTTCATATACGGGATACTTTTTCCCTAGATCAACTTTCTCGTTTGTATCTTAAAGAGATAGTCAGGTTACATAAAGTTCCTCTCTCCATTGTATCCGATCGTGATCTCAGGTTTACTTCTAACTTATGAAAAGGCCTTCAGAAGTCCTTGGGTACTGAATTAAATTTTAGTATAGTTTTTCATCCTCAATCAAATGTGCAGTCAGAATGAACAATTCAGACATTGGAGGATATGCTACGTGATTTTTCGATGGATTATTAGGGAAGTTGGGACCAACATCTTTCTTTGGTTGAGTTTTGATATAATAACAGTTTTCATTCCAGTATACATGTGGCACCATTGGAGGCGTTATATAGAAGCGGTGTCGAACTCCAGCTTTCTGGGATGAAGTGGGTGAGTAGAAGCTGATGGGACCAAAATTGGTAGATGAGTTGGCAGAAAATGTTCAGCTGATACCGAAATGCATGAGAACAGCTCAGAGTAGGCAGAAGAGTTAGGCGGATAACCGCAGGAAGGATCTATCTTTTGAGGTAGGTGATCATGTTTTTATCAAAGTATCACCATGGAAAAGTGTGATGCAATTTGGTAATAATGGAATGTTGAGTCCAAGGTTCATTGGACCATAGGAAATTCTGGAGAAAGTTGGATCAGTTTCATACCGAGTGGATTTACCTGCGAGTTTATCTCAGGTACACAATGTTTTTCATGTTTTGATGTTGAGAAAGTATATGCCATATCCATCTCTTGTTTTGAGTCTAGAGGCAGTTTAGTTGGAAGAGAACCTATCTTATGAGGAACAACCAGTCCAGATTCTTGACCACAGGGAGCAAGTGTTTCAAAATAAGGTGATTCATCAGGTAAAGGTTTTGTGGAAGGTTGTCTTTCCAACCACACCCATCATCCAGAAAAAGACTAGAAACATGGGAAATGAGCTCTCCTAGTTGATAAGTAACAGCACATACTATACTTTCATGGATATCCCATTATCCATGGTGAACATACTAGTAACCCTTAGGAGATACACCTATCACAATCCTATGGTTATAATCTATATGGGCTCGGAAAGTGACTAACTATTCCCTACCCATAATCAGTTCGAAGCCTTTCATATCAATTACATAGAGTTACAAAATAAAATGATACTATCTGATTTCTAGTGAACATACCTTTAATAAAAAGATATCTCTATAAGATGATCCCAATAGTTTATCAATATTCTTCACTCCGATTATGGACTCATCTTCCAAGTTCATACAATTAACATTATTTGAAGATATAATATTTTTATGGGAAACACTATGAAATAATAAACTAACTAAAGTAGAACATAATAGAATAATAAATCTCACTACTGGTGGCCCATCCTCTCTTTCCCCAAGTGTAGGTTACACTGCATATAACTATCGGGTCCCTCTTCCCTAAGGGATCATCTAAAAACCCTGAGTATCACCATTTTAATGATACAGGTGATCATACCCTATTGTAGCACTTATACTACATCTACCATATATCCAAACTGAACTACATCTTCTGGATCTTTAAGGTTTAAAAAACCCCTTCCCACACTCTAACCCTCTATAACTTCTCCCTCAAGACCATCCAGTTGTTGCTTCCTATAGAACATCTGTAGGTTCCCCATCATACTGAAAAAATGGAACTCCACTGGTGGTCAATGAAAAAGTGTGTGATAGTGTCCTGAGCTACCACATTGGTTGAAAAATAACATCTTTAATATCTAGTGCAACTTTTCCTCTAGACTATCCACTTTTCTTTCCTCTACCCTGAATATGGTTCTCATAATTACACTTCCTACGCTTAGAAGGAACACTCTAAGATCATCTCGTGATAGCTACCTGCCTTGTACTGGATACATCCTTTAGGATCCCCAATGACAAGAGATCATGATTCAACACTTTTGAGAATTTTTTTCCCTAAAGATATTCACATGGTACATAGTCTCACATTTATGTCTATCTAGAAATCTTTTTCCTAAGAACCTTTTTCTTCCACCAAAGCTAGAGAAAAATGTTATAAATATGAGTAATGATCAATGTAATCCAATATGGAAATGCTTCTTGAGGTCATATGCATAAATTCTGAATCCTTTTATTGTCTCAATGTCTTAGGATAGAGGTGTTCCATGATCCTCTCCATAATGTCCTCCCATAATATATCATCAGTTTGTTCAGATCATACATGAATGTCCCACCATAACTTCACTCACTTAGGTAGCATCAAATAATCAAACATAACATCCTCTAAGTTGGATTCCCAAATGTTCAATTATCATGTCTACATATTCAATCCAGAATTCAGCTCCCTCTGTTCCACCCTCTCCACTAAAAGATAGAGGCTACTGTAGTTGAAACTCCCTTGTCATGTTAGAAATGCTTTTCAAAACCAGGTCTGGGTCTCTCTCCAAGAATTTCATTTAATGAGCATTGTTCTCTCGGAACTTCTCCCCTTCCTCCTCAACTAGGAATATGAGTTCCCCATCATCCTTATCTGTAAGTTCATTTCAGGCCATACCCCTCGAACTCCCACTCAATTAGATATGAGGAGAAGTTTCTCTACAATTCCAAGCATTGTTCTCAGGTCTAATAACAAAACCTTATGACATTTATGTAAGAGAATAAAGAAACATTGCATGTTTCAACATTTATTTTCCCCCTTTTATCCATTTTTTAAACATTGAGGACTTATCACTACACTTAACCATCATATCCCTATTTCTTAGTTGACAAGGGTATGCATATTTCATTAATTAATTCAACCATTAATTAATCACATTATCCCAAATTAATTAATATAAAACAAAATTAATTAATCATACTATTTTCATTAAATATAATTCTCATTAGAAAACCATTTATTCTTAATTTTAATCATTATTTCAATCTCAAAACAATGAAAATAGTTCAATTTAAACAACCTTACCAATGATTGTCTTCCTTTAAGTGCCCAAAATAATGCATGTCACAATATCCATGAGTGCCAATATTGATGCATGAAGACTCACAAATTAGTCGTCTTTAGGCCACGAATTATATTTAAAAAATTTCCAAAACATATATCAGATCACACAACATGCTTTTCACCCAAGGAGAAATAATATCTAACTGTATACATAATCACAACAATACCACTATGACTAACTGAATATCCACCCCAACATGGGTTTGTAACTCCCATGAATGTGGTCATTACCAAGCCCTGACTCTACCTACTCTCATATCAACCTTTTCCAAAACATTAAGTCAAATGAAGAAGAATGAAAATAAAACCTCCAATGATACCACTTTGTATCGTCTCGAAACTGAGTTCCACTAAAAGGTGCCCCAAGTTGGCTAGTCACATTCCATCAACCGCACCTCCATCTAGGCTAGAGGATTCCAGCTAGAAACGAGTGTCTGGTAAGTTAGTCATGGGGTGTCTATACCTAATTTTTTTAGAATAAAACACCAAAAAAGAAAATATCAACAAAGAAGTGAGAATTCATATGAATAACCATAACAATAGTAAGTCACAATGATAGTCAAAATAGGAAGAATAATACCTATCATATATAGAAAACATGATAAGGCAATGAATGTTTCAAGTGATTACAATGAAACTAAATGTAAATACAAAAAAACACCAAGAGGGTCCTGAACTACATTTGGTTCCCTCACCTATGCTCCATTCCAAAATAGTAATGTATCCCAAGGCCTTTCCATTATCATGTCCTGTAACAAAAAATTCTTCTATGGTGCTGATTAGGTAGCCCGAAAAGGGTGTGAGTACAAATCAATGGGTCATAATCTACGGTGTCTAAAATAAGTCCACACAGAATATAATGTATGAAATTAATTGAAGTAATAAATAAAATAAATAATCCATTGGCTATCACCCTGTTAATTATTCATTAATCATCACATTATTCTCGATTTCAATTCATGTATCAAATTTAAATCATAATTCATTTTTTTCATATATTTGGTGTTGAACACCATGTCAAGAACCCCAAATCTTATTCGGTGTTGAACTCCATGTCAAGAACCCAAATATTATTCGTTGTAGATCTCCATTTATAACACCCCACACCACAAGCTCTTGGATAACTATTTTAAAGGAACTCCATGGACATGTTCTGACTCTAAAATCGGTCTAGAATGCCTGGTCTAGCACCACATTCTCAATCATTTAATTATTCATTATTTCAGAATAATTAAATGCATCATTACTTTACTAATCCAATGATTCCTTGAAAATATCAAATTCTATTAATTAACCCACCAATTAAATATTAACATAACCAACTAATAAATAAATAAATAAATTATTCAATCAACACAAGTCTTATTCATTAATTAATTCATCACAATTAATTATCCAAATCAAATCTAAACTTTTCATAATTAATCTCACAGTTAATTATCTTAATCAGCATCATGGGATATAATTAATGCACCATTTATTATCTCACATAACCAAACAACATCTCATACTTAATTACCCCTGGTTTATTATCTCAAACACAACCAATTCAACTTCTCATTTAAAATATCTCAACCCAAAACCAAAATGTCCTAATAAAATATATATTTGGAAATCACCCATTATTTAATGATTAATTCATTAATTAATTCACCAAGGTAACCAAATGTCAATTACATATTTTTAAATACCAAGACATAAGAAAATGATAATCAATGGAAGCTACAAAATCAATAATCTCACATACACATATCAAATTAATGACTATAGGAGTTCAGTTTAGACCATATAAATCAATTCATTGATGATTGTTAGGCCTAGGAAAATCCCCAATATTTGAGCAGCACAACGATGCTTATCATGCTGCAGATCTAAGTCCCTAGAAATAATAACTTGCAACATTAGATCTAGATCCACAATACTATATCTAGATATCAAACCAGAAGTTTATATCCATGTAAAAGTTTGATATCTTCCACAAAAATATCAATGAAAGACAGAGGAATTAATGGGAGTATCATTGAGATGAAATCCACTTTTCTGGGAGATAGTATATCTTTAATACATGATATCCTTCTCGATGAACGGTGTATTAATTGCCTTAGAATCCCAGCAGAAAACAGTGGGATCACAAAGAATTAATAAATCCCAATCTTAGGATTAAATAAAGCTATTTTTACGGGTTCATGAGATTTTAAAAATATTTTTTGTTTAATAAAAATATTCACTCACTGTTTCTTGGGTAGGGGCATAGGGATAGGGAAACCATGCACCATCCATGGGGACTACTCTATCCAGGTTTGCACAGTTCACACAGATACCGTGGTTTTAGTGCATGATTTTTCAAATCATGGACAACCCTCTTTCCATTAATGTTTCATTAAACATCACCCAAACACACCTCAAACCACAACTCCAATAAAAAGGTACCTAAAACCCTCAAAGATACCTACAAAACATGCCCGAGATGACTTCAAAAAATGACGGAATAATACAGTGAAATTATCACATATCCCATGAAATTGAATGTATGATGGTATATGTGATATGATAAATGCATATGTATAATAATTTATTATATATAATAATAATTTTTAAATCCTTTTTATATATATCCATGATATGCGGTGATGGAAAATAAATTACATCGGTTCACAAGTTGGTAGTCGATCGTACAAATGTTCAACTGTTTGATTTCCATTTGATGGAAGTGGATATGTATATGGGGTATTACATTAAAATAATAAACTATAATTTCACAAAATATACTTTATTAATACATTTTCATATTTTAATATGGTTTTAAGGAGGTGGAATAAGAAATAAAAAACCATGTTTCATAATTTTACATATTATCCAGAGAGTCTATTTCGTTTTATACCTAAAGACGTCATAGACCAGTATAAAAATCAAAATATGGGCACACTGATGTGGGTAGAGAAGTTATTATATTATTTATTCCAAAATTTTCCAAATTTATTATGGTAGAAAGTATAAATAAGGGTGTCTAGTTGGTGTCCTTTTATAAGTGGGAAAGAGGACATTCATTGAATTTTCAAAAAGATATAGTGATAGCAACATTTTAATCATGATACAAGCCTCTAAAAATTTAAATTATTAAAAATAATATATTATAGATTCTATATATAAAAATAAGATAGTTTTTGGAGAAGTTTTTTGTTCAATTTTACACATATCTTTTTACTTCCCCCCTCGGTAAACTAATATTTACCTTAACCCTGATAATTAATTTTTTCTACAATTTCAATTCATAATAGTAAAAAAATTATGTTGAAATAATAATATAATATAAAATTTTGAAATTAAAATTATGGATTCCATTCTTAAAAATTAAATTTATAGAAGTTTCAAATTTCAATATAAAATTATACTAGCATAAACAACAAAAAAGAGGGTTTCCAAAGTGAAAATTATGATAACAATATAATGTTTAAATATAAATATTTCAATATGAAATTTATTAAAATTATTTATATTATTTATATTTTAACATATTTGAAATAATTTTTCTTTTTAACATTTTTAAAATAATACATAAAAATATAAATAATTTAAATTAAGAGGTTATATTCAAAAAATATATTTCTTTTCCCTTATTCATCAAAAAAATAATCTTTTCATAATGTTTATGGAAATACAACAACAGATATGTTTCACATGTCATTTTAATAAAAAAATTATATTTTGAAATAGTTTTTCTTAAAGTGGTAATAATTAATATAATTTATATGAGAAAATAATAAAAAATATTCCATTCACAAAAATAAAATTTCCATAAAATAGTTCACTCTATCTCAAGGATTCGTATTTTATTTCTAGTAAGTATATAAATAATGAATTTATAATTTATAATTTTTTACCTAATAATTTTCATAATATAGTTATTAATATTTTTACATATTATCTAAAATTATTAGTTATAATTGTTATGTTTAAATAATAATATTTTAATTTTGTATCATATTTTGTTTAATACAAGTATTTCTTGAATTTTATGTTATTAGAGAGGTTGAATTTATTTAAATTGATAAATATAATAAATTATTACGGTGTAAAATTATCTTCCAATATTTGTGTTTTA
This sequence comes from Viscum album, assembly GCA_963277665.1. NCBI lineage: Eukaryota > Viridiplantae > Streptophyta > Magnoliopsida > Santalales > Viscaceae > Viscum > Viscum album. The sequence goes on from OY728127.1 coordinate 2,412,817, forward strand.
TATCATTTTCTTTGTTTAATATAATTTTTCTCTTTTAAAATATAATGGTGTTACATCACCCATCAAATCATAAGTAATAATATGGATCAACCCATCATATCAAGAGACATAAATGTTATAAACAAATAAATTAATGATAAATACTGGGGTTCAACACATCATATAATATTTATCTAGCTCAAAAATTATCATAAATAATTCCTAATTTCTATACCATGAATATTTTTTTTATGAAACCTAATTCTTCAAAAAGGACATAAAATACCCATTTAAACTCTTATGAAAAACTCTTTCAAATTAAAAAAAATATCATTTTATTCTAAAATAAATTATTTACAAACAAATTCCCTAAATGATAAATATGTAATTTTATTTAAAAAAATATTTAAACAATGTAATTGAATACCAAAATTAAATATTGATTATGGCCAAGGGAAAAGACATTGTCATCATATATATTGAAAAAGAAAATTCCATTTCCCTTTTTATATGAAATTTAAACATACTATAAAAAGATTCCATTTACAAAACACATTAAAATATGTAAATTGTAGGGTAAAAATAACAATAATTGTTTTTTATTTCTATAAAAATTAATTCATAAAATAATTTTAAAATAATTTACAATGATGATAGATATTTGGATAATAAATATTCAAAACATTTAAAATTATGTTTTATGTTAAACTATTCCTTACCTTGAGTTCGACATGTCCTGTTTTTTCATTATCATATTTATTATTAAATTTATGCCATTTTTTTACATTATTAATAACTATTTTTCATTATTATTGTTTCTCCTATTCATTATCTTACCATCATATGCAGAATTACTAAATCATTTAAATCAATATTGGATGTTTTGATGGTGTTATTATTATATGTCATAAAATGACATTGGCATGTGGAAAATTGTAAAAGGAGTAATTACAAAATATTCTACAAACTAATAGTCATTAATATTTTATCATATTCAAAAATCAGTTATACTTTTACTATTAATCAGGAAATATGGTCATGAAAAATAAGATATGTTACAATAATTGTTATTGTTAGCCTTACGTACGCATTGTAATGTTTCATTTTTGCAATGATCATTATGGATTTAAGGCATATAATATTTTAAATCTAAATAATGTTAAATATATTATATATACAATATTATTTGTTTATTTATATTTATATTTATTTCATGTGATGTTGTGATAAAACAAATCACATTGATTCATGGATGCAGTAGAGTCATCAATTACGTTTGAACGACATTATTATTTTTAGGGAGTGGAACATTATGAAATAAAATGATATATTTTAACTTAATAATGATAAATATGTCATTATTATAAAATATAAACACTATATTCATCATTATGAACAATCATGATGGTAAATGATGACAAACTAATTGCATCAATTTGCAAGGAAGCAGCCCTCCATACCCAAAATTGATTATATTGTATCCCATATGGTGGAAGAGGAGATTGTTGTAGGTTATAAACTTACTTTAATATTTATGAATAATTTATAAAAAATTATGCTATCATATCATAATTTTTTAAGAACTGTTGGTAGAGGTCGAATATTAAATTAAAATATGATAAGTTAAAATCCTTACCTCTACTTCAGACAACATCGTTTTGAATATATATACGGACTTACAAAATTCCCTTCGTAATCAAAAAATGGAGTTTTTTTTGTGGGGGGGGAATGTATTGAAGGATTTTTGGTAAGTCTTGTTTGGAACTAAAGGATGTGATCATTTTAAGATGAGGAGACAGGGTGAGTACTTTTTTAAATAGTAGAGAGGACAAACATGCTATTTTTGAAAAATGTAATGCCATCATTTTACAGAATATACTAGGATAAAATGTATCTCTATAGATTCATAGATGTTACAAGGTATAATTATAGAAATAATATGTTATTTTACCTTTTATTTTTACTTTTTAACTATTTTTTTGTTAATTCCATTTATACACGTTTTATCCTAAACAGGGTTAAAATATTTTATGTGTTTTTACTATTTTTATTGATAAAAAGGTAAATTAACCGTATAGTATTTTATAAATTATTTTGATACAAAATATGAAATCCATTTTATTATATTAAACTCATATAATTTGGAGAAATTAATTTTAAATAATATCCTCAAACAATGTGAAAAAGATGTTTTCAATAAATGCCTTTTTCAAGAATAACGTGCACGTATTTTAAAATTTTCACAAATAATAGTCATTAAATGTATTTAAGAAAATAATTTTACATATATTATTTAAATATTTTATATAAATAAATCCCCATAAGGTTTTATTTAAATTATTTAAAAGTAGAGAAAGATTATTTACTTCCAATTTATTTTCCAAAAAATGTGATTTGAGAAAAAAAAAATTATAATAAATAAATTATAAAGATTATTAAATTTTAATTAATTAAATTACATATTACTATATAAAAACTATATAACATGAAATAAAATTCATATATTTGAGGCCATTTTATATCAGTTTATTTATTGCAAATAAATAATAGTTTTATAGTAATTGTTATTTCTCAATATTGATTGAAAAATAAATATTCTTTTACAAATCAAAATATTTTTCCATGTGATTTGTTTTATAGTTTTTTTATAAAATGATGTTCATTTTTTCAAAAATATATAAAAATATAGAAATTAATTAAAATATTTTTCCATAAAATGCTCTAAAAATTAAATTTGATAGAAACATATTTTTTTTAGAATAAATTAAATAATTTAAAATTTTTGTTCTTATTTCATATGAGTTTATCAATAAATATAAATTGATTAGGTAATTTTTATACACCTCTAAAATTATATACTATTATACATAAAATCGAATTAAATAGATAGTTTATAATTTTCAAGTATTTCAATGGTCAATTAAGATCGGTGTTGTCTGTCGTATATGATATCAAACATATTGCTTTTCTATTAAAATCCTAATGTATTACAGTATCTAGTTATATAGTCAATTTCATCCATGAAACTTGAACGTGATCTCTATAATCAAATATTTGACATTTTAAAATACAATTCTCAAAATCCTACATAATTAAAAGGGATATATAAACATACTAATGATAAGGGAGAAAAGGGATGTATGATAGTCTTGATGAATAGAAAGTAACTATATCTCTATGTTGGAAAATCATACAAGGAATTGAAAATACATATATAATTAAAATAATAATGCCAAAATAAGGATTAAGAGTGACAAATATCATGGTTCACCAAAAATTAAATAACCATGAGAATGTCAATAACCCAAAAACCATAATCCAAATAGGTTTGAAAATTTTTATTGATTTCATTAGATATGATTCTCATAAAATTAATTTATTTTTTTATGAGATCATTCCTAGAGTAGAATAATTATATTTCCATTTATTTTATGTTAATAATGAAATATAATTACTTTCTAAGTATAATTTCATCAATTATTCAAAATCCAAAAAATTCATATTTTTCTCTAAACATTGAGTATGAAAGTTTAATTTTCGAGTTCTAAATAAGCAATTTCTTCTTATAATGGATCGCATAATCCACAAAATTATATCATGATATTCCGCCAATAATTAGGCATGATTGATAATTAAAATTATTAGAAAATTTTAATATATTTCACATGATTAATAAAACTTCTCATCATTAATCTTAAGAAATTAACAACAACACTAAAAGTTAACATGAAATCATTCCATAAATAACAATCCTTATATTTCATCAATTTATTACTGAAAATGAATGAAACCCAATGATTTAGATGATTTGGTCAAATATTCTTCAAACATAATTTTATCATTTATACCTGAAAATAATTATTTACTCTTTATATCTCATACAAAAATTGATTATTCTATAATTATATATTCCACATGATATGAAGATCATTTCAATAAATATCCCGAATCACCATAATACTCTTTAAAATCATATATTTTTTCAAATGATATATCATCCTTTATTCAAAAACTAAAATCCCAATATACTAATTTTACATTAATTGTAAAATTTAATAATAACGTTTCCTTATTTAACAATAACATTAATCAATTATTCACCAAATTATTTCTCAATACCATTGTTATCTATATCCTAAAACATATGTTCCCAATATAAAAAGATCCATTATTGTTCAAAAATAATTAGTACAAAATGGTGTTATATTAATAAGTACGTAAAATATTCTAGTAGTGTATGTTTTACCATTTTCACTATTCGTTCTGGATTCAATCCCCATAGCATTGATGAATGGGTTAAGTTTTAGTTTTTATAAATCTATACTAATATAATTATTATAATATTTCCAAAAATATTATTGTTACCCTAATTAAGGAACTTAATAATCAAGGATAATATAATCCTTATTTGATTTCATTCCATTAATAAAATTACAAGAAAAAAGATATTCTATCCAAAATATCAATTTCATATATTAATCATAAGGTCACATATACCATAAGAATTCCATCAAAACTCCACTATTATCTCCAACAACACACCCATCCCAAAAAAATAAAATTGTTATTCATGAATTTAAACATATTATAATTCATAAATCTGTGACTACATCAAAACTCATGAATTCCTATATGTAGATACCATAATCACACAAAATTTCTCATAACCATTTAAACATTATTTTTAATATTATTCCTTAATATACTTCTCAAAAAATAGTTTGATTCAAGTTCAAATATTAAATATTTAAGAATATGATCATTCATAAAATACATACAATTCATATGTCATTTATTACATCCTCAACTTCAACTATAATATAAAATATATGGGTTATAAATTTATATGTAAAAAAATATTATTCTCATTTTTCACCATTCCCCCTTAAGAGATTGTTTTTTATAAATCCCAAAATCACTTCATTTAAAAATTAAATTTATTAATTCTGAATAAATTTTTTTACCTTCATCGTAAGATCTATGATCTAACTAGATCAACCCTTATAATATTTCAAAATATCATGGTGATCACAGATGTCACGACCCGTCCTCGGGGCCGGTGTCGTGACTACCCCAAGCCTGCCTTCCAAAGGCCAGGGGCTGGCGACTAGCACCAAAGGCGTAAATCCCGATAAAAAGGAAATTCATTGCCTTTAAAAAAGTAAACAAACACAACAGAGTATGCAACAGAAGATAGAACTAAGTAATACTGAATACAAATATAAGTGTTGAAAGGAAAGGGGATGGAAATACAAGCCCAACTGTAAGTACAATACAACAGAAAATCCAGTACAACTGTAGTAAAGTAAAACAGCAACCACTGAGTCATCCTCCGGAAATCCCACCTGAATAGTGGGTACGGATGGCCTCCTTAGCACCTCAGGTCCGGCCGTCCGCTCCATGTACTTCTCGCCAAGTGGTCCACCTCCGGGTACCATCCAGCTTCACAAGCCTCCACCTCGATCAGTGGTGTATGTCGTCTGCATCCAACACAATGTAGTGTGGGCATAGCCCATCCAAGGGTGAGTATACGATACTCAGTAGGGAACCCAAGACCCCTTAAGGTCTCCCAAAATCCATGAAGTATAAACCACAGAAGAAAGGTTCAATCATGAAGTATCAACCAACTCTACTTAGGTATATGCCCATACATATATCTAAGTTATCAATCACAATATGGCTCTAACACTCGAGCCCAAGCACAACACATTCCACACAGGAAAGCAAGTCAATCGTATTGATGATAATGATTTAATGTCATGACTCAGCTCACACAGGTATAAACAACTTAAAGAGAGTAAGAGATGAATAGTTGTAGCCGCTTAATCATCTTTCACTTTCGAACGGAAGATACCCACAGAAACCTAATACAGATGTATGTCATTGTTATAGAACCCATGGAGGATTCAGTCTAGTCGCGTTGTTGTCGAACCCAAGGAGGATTTAGTCAAGTCTCGTTGTGGTCAAACCCACGAAGGATTCAAGTACAGTCTCATTTCTGTCGAACCCACAGAGGATTCAAGTACAGTCACATTGCTGTCGAACCCACGGAGGATTCAAGTACATTCTTGTTGTTGTCGAACCCACAGAGGGGTCATGTATTGTCTCATCTCTATGGAACCCATAGAGGATTCAAGTACAGTCTCGTTGTTGTCGAACCCACTAAGGATTCAAGTACAATCTCGTCGCTGTTGAACCCACGTAGGATTCAATTACAGTCTCTTCTTTGTCAAACCCACGGAGGATTCAAGTATAGTCTCATTAGTTTCGAACCTGCAGAGGATTCATGTACAGTCTCATCGCTGTCGAACCCATGAAGGATTCAAGTACAGCCTCGTTTTTGTCGAACCCATGGAGGATTCCAGTACAATCTCATCGTAGTCGAACCCAAGGAGGATTCTAGAACAGTCTCATCGTTGTCGAAGCCAGCTCTAGGGTTTCCGCACACAGCACGCTTGATTCCGGGAGGGTCCGCTCCTCGAGTCAAAGGTCAATACATAAAATATCACAAATCCCTGAGTTGAAGTATCCCGAAGTTCCATCTCATCAAAATAAACCCAAGGTGATAGACGACACATCAATTAGATGCCCGGTCTGAGAGTTATTGGCTTTTCCTTTCCAGGGGCCGGGTTGGAATTACGCTCATTCCAAACCCGGACATATTCCAAAGCTGTCCAAAACTCACATAGAGTATCGCAAAAGGTCTGTCTCGTCACGAGAATCCTTTTTCCGCATACGATGTGTCGATTGGACGCGTGGTCTTATAGTTACTCACGTTTAAGTGAAAACGGGCCCAGCCCGTTAAGCCCAGTGGGCAGGCGGGTCGGCCCGGCCCGGTTCGGTAGGTTCGTCTTGGAAGTAGGTCGGACTGGCCTGGTGTAGTGTGACCCAGCCCAGTGGGGCGTGGCCCTACCCGAGAGGGCGCGGCCCAGCCCAAGTGGGTGCAGCTCGTCCCAAGGTGGTGTGGGGCGGCGTGGCCCGGTGCGGCGCTGCGCGGCATGGCCCGGCTGCCCGCGGCTCGGCCCGGATGGCCGAGCAAAGTGCCCCCCCACCTCGTGGCGCCAAGGGGCACTTCCCTCCTGCCCGGTTGTCTGAAGCCGTCCGGTCTTCCCAGCGTGAGCGGCCAATGGTTGAGGGCCGTGATCCCTCTGTCGCGGCGTCTATGAGCGTCGCAGCTCCGTCCACCTAGTTGGCTGATGAGACAGCTGGTTCTTCCGCCGAAGCGGCCCGCCCTGTGCTGGCCACAGTTCTCCGCAGTGTGGCGTCGAGAGGCACCGCTCTTCCACCAGCCCAGCTAGCTACGACCGGCCGGTTCTTCTTCAGCTGAGCAGCCCGCAGTTGCATGCCGCAATTTTTCCGCACGTTGCTGGTGTGCATCCGCCGACTTCGCTCGCCGCCGCCTCCGTTCACCACTTCCTCCCTTTTCGAAATAAAGCTCAAGAAACAATGGAGGGTCGTCAGTCCGTGTCTGTTTGGCCCACGCCCTTCGCGTTTGGCAGAAACAATTGGCCATAGACAATCATTCGCATTCAACAATAATGGAGGTATAACTTATTCGAATTAAATTATACAAACACCCTACCTCGAATTCAGGAGCGTAGCACATCAACGAGTCGCGGAAGACAAGCGTCGCAGAGGTCGGGCATCGCGGAACGCTGTCGTAGATGGTGTTCATCATGAGCGGTGTCTTCTCCCTTAACGCGAAGAAGAAGAAAGGATAAAGGTGTTCCTCATAATCATATTCCTGTCGACAAGAGGATAGCATTCCTCATGTTCTTCGTTGGTGAGGGATGAAGCTCTCCTCCAAATTCTCTAGAGTTTTTCCCCACCCAAACTATTTTCCAAGGCCAATATTTTAATAAAGCTTCCTTATTTTAATATTTTTCAATGCAATTCAAATTATTTCCAAATGAGATGTGCCAATTAATTAATGAAGTCATTAATGTAATTGTATTGGCAAACATAATGAGAGGTAGGTGGATAGATAACAAATTAATTAACGGGAGAGTTTTCAAATTAATTAATGGGGAATATAATGCAGTGTTTGTGGGAGTTGAAAGGTTAGGGGTTCGTGTGGGCCCCACCTCACATTATCCTCTCATGGAAGGTTATGTGGGTGCGGTCCCCACCTATAACTTCCCCTTGTAGGATATAACTAACAACTTTAAATAAAATTTTGTACTACAATTTTATTTATTTTATTCTTAATCCCCAAAATTTACTCCCAATCCACTTAAAATGAAACTATGGTAAAGTTCCCCTTAAGCGATTACAGGCGCTGCGAGTTTATCGGTGTCCTCAGATTTCAATTATGAGCATTGGTTCAAATTATAGAAAAATATCGCATGTACGTTTACTAAATGTACCCGAAAAAAACTTCAGAAATTGATTCTGCGCACTCCGGACCTCAGAATCAGGTTCCGTCAGAAACCGCAGACTCGTAAAATTCCAAAGAATTGAGAAAAAAAAATTCATTGAAATTTCTGGGTTGTTACAAGAGAATACCTAGAGTGATCTCGGATTTGGTTAGATTCGAAAATATTGTTTTTGGATGATATAAAACATATAAGGGGTTTCACATCATGAATTTTAGTTCCATGTCTTAAGTGATAACTTGACTAATATTTATTTGAATCTGCTATGCGGGATTGGCTACTGGTTGGATTAGCTATGTAGATACATCTGACATTCCCTAATATTAGCTATATTGATCCTTCGCCCACATGAGATCATATACATGTCTAGATTTCTATGTGAATTAGATACATGAATTGGCTAAGTGAAATAGCTACTTATATGGATTAGATATATGAAACAGATTCAGTTATTGATCAATAATGTGAATTGGATACTAGGCTAGATTGTCTACATGGATCAGTAATGTGAACAATCAGGGATCTGAGTGGTACGTTATGTGACTCATCTCTATGAGAGGTCAACAATGTGTATTAGCTACATATATCCATAAACAATGTGAAATAAATTTTATATATTAGATAAGATACATGGATATATTGGATATGTGAATTTTCTATGTGAATCAACTATGTGGATAGATTGGCAACGTGGATAGATCAACATTTTGAATCAACTACCAGGCTGAAATAGCATGGTGGATAAGATGTATAAGTGATTAGGGAAATTATATATTTGAAATGTGAATGTGATATGTGATTGATTATCTTTATTATCCATGTGATATGTATATCAACTACATGAAAACAACAACTTGTGGTTTTGGCTATTTTGGTCTTTCAACTACATGGAATCAGTATCCAATATATTTCCACTGGTTTCATTAAATGAACTATGTGGATATTTCATCATCCAAAATAAAGGGAATTCAATTTCCATTTCATAATGTATAATTATATCATTGAATTTATAAGATTATTGATATTTTAAATAGTTCCAAACACAAGGAGGTCAATGAAAATTACAATAGTTGGAATTAAATCATTCAGATTTAAAATTCATGTTTATCCTATTGGTCGTCTAAAAAATTAAGTTCCTTCCCTTAATATATTCTGAGATTTATTTCTCAATATATTGGTTATTATAAGTAATTCCATTAGATTAATGTATTCCTACTTCCATGATATAGTGTTTCCACTGCTAGTGCTTTTATCATGCACACGCCCCCTATTTTATAAGCATCGAGTTATGTGATGAGTTTTTTATTGAGTAATGGATTCATTGTTTCAATTAATTATTTATTTTTTATCATAATTTTAGCATGGTTTATCTCTTTGTGTGGAAAAAAATTAACCTAATTAATATTCAATTAGAATAATAATGAATTAGATTTTGATCATATGGTGTTTCTTTCTACCATGAAAAATGATTTCATTTAGATGTTTAGAAATGTGTGATATACATACTATGATTATTTAGAAAGATATAATACTCATTAGATCATGTTTTTTAGGGAAAATGTTAATGAACATAAATGTGGAATTAATTTATAATTAATTGGATAGAGATTATAGAGTCAAATATATCTAACATGGTGGTTTTTATAATATGATAATAAATAAATTGATGGGAGTATGAATCCTTAATTTTAAAATTAATTCCATGTGTTGATGGATTGTGAAAAATTATGTGAATATTGTTAATGATTATTGGATTTATGAATTAAAGGAATGATAATATATTATAATTCCATATTTTTAGTGACATTGGAATGTATGTTGGGAAGTATATTTTATTAAATAGGTTAATTCAGTTTGTAGATTGTTAAATATTGATTCCTAAAACATCACATCGTTGGATCCTATGAATAATTTATTGGTTAATCAATATGGAATAAAAACCATTTTCTAACAGATATAATTGCAAGGGAATCATTTTCTAATATTCTTAAGAGGGTTGAGTGCCTTGTGACGGGAGACATGATTTCTTATTTTTGTGTGAAGCAAAGACACATTGTTTTGGACATCAATATAACTATTAACTATGATTTTTTATATAAATTTTTATATTATAGGGATTTGAGTTTGTTATGTGATATTACATAGGGATTAGTTATCATAGAATGGATAATGTGATGTGGGGTGGGGAGGCCTGGATGATATTGGAGCAGATGATGCCAATGATGGCATGATTCATTGGGCAATGTTGGTGGGTTTTGAGGATAAAAACAAATAGGATTGAATGGGTTGTATCTATACTTACACAATGATATGATAAATGTTGATGCTAAATTGAAAAGAATTTGTTTTAATGGAAAATGTCTGAGATTGTTTTTTAATCTATATTCCACTTACCATTTATTAAGGCATTGGTAAGGTCGTGGTTTCAAAATTACACTTCGTGGTATCTTATGATATTCATCCTATTGTACATGGAATTATGAAATGATTCTAATAATAATTACAAAATTAATAACCATTTGGGTTGGTAATGATAGAATGAATATGCTGGAAAGAAGTTAATATTGATAAACCATGTACTTTATTTATATCATAACTGAAGGTAATGACATCGATTCATCGTTATTAATGTACCTATCTTAATGTTTTTAAATAATTTTTTAATAAATAATTAACATAATGTTAATTTTATCATTTATATCGGTAATTTAATATATCTCTTTAAATGATTATGTTATTATAGGATATTTTGTCCCTCTGTAGTGGAACATGGATGTTTGGTTGATGATAATAATACTTTAACATGGAGATATGTTATACCCATATTTTTTTTTGTTAGATATATTATATCCTATATATGTTTTGATTTCATAGAGTACCCCCTTCATGTCGATTAGGGTGACATACATATAGATGACTATGGGAGGGTGTTTTCCCCCTACATCCTAGTGGAAAGATATATGGTTGACTACCCACTCGGACTCTAATATATTCTCCTAGTAGTTACATGTACTGGTATGATTGGGTGTTTGTTTTAAAATATATTTTTGTATAGTGAAATGATGGATTATTTAATTTCACCGTCATTTATCTTAGGATATTATATCTAAAGTATTTTTATATGTTTGAAGTGTAGAGGGTATGATTCCTCTAGGTACCGTACATGGTATGTGGGTTGTGATAACTTGAGGTATTTTACCTAATATCTAATATAAAACATATAGGACATGTTGGCTCCCTTAATATGAAAGTTTACTATATATACATTTGTTATTTGGGATAATTTGATGATTTATTTCACTATGTTCATTTTTTGATGCCTTACCTTGGTGTCATCATGGTGACTTGTTTTTTAGGTTAATGGGTCATGACTTGTTGAATTGGGATAGAGAGGTATACCAATAGATATATGGGAGAATATTCCCCTTTATGTTAATTTTTTTTATATTCCCTATTTTATGTGATAATTTATGAGAGTATAAAAGGAGGATCATACTAGTAATAATATTATGATCATAACAGTATTATGATCATTGTGATTATATATACTAGTAATATCTGTCCTGATATTAACATATTTTTTATCATTGTGATTTTTCATTCCTTCATTATCTTTTATAAGTATGTAATCTATCTCTTTCATGCGTTCTTTTATAGGTTAGTTACTCGCTGATGTATGTTTATTATACCCTATGTGGCTGTCTCTATCCATGGGACAACTGGATACGGGAAAATTCTAGTAACTATTTCTTATAAATCCTTATTTTCCTAGTATGGATTATATTTATGGAATGGGGTCTACACATTTTGGTATCAAAGGTTCAGGTTGAGGGATATGATAGAAATTGATGATACGAAAAAGATAGGTGGCATGTGTTGGTAGTAAAATGGTGTTAGATTAGTGTATTGAGGGATAAAAAAATAAGAGATAAGTCAATACATGACTATTTAAAGACCCATATTTTCCTATTCATGGTCCATTACATTATCTCATCCTACATAACAAAGTGAAATTATATTTGAGGTAGAGAATGAGGAAAAAATCACACACCATTCATCTTTCTGCATGTGTTTGAAATGGATAGGCCTTGGGATGCATTAAAATATAAACAGGATCCTAAAATAATTATTTAATTAATGTTAACAATTCGATATTATTCGTTTAACAATATAATTTATTATTTTAATATAGGAATGAATCCATTTCTACATCCTCATTAGGTTCACACTAAAGAAGATATGCATGACTTCCTAGCAGATCGTCGTAGAGTAGAGGTTGACAAAAATGACACTTGCAGGAGGGAACTCTAAATCATTCACCTCATAAATATATATTAGTATGAGGTATCTATTCCTGACACATTCATAGAAAACTGTTTTAAGGAGTTTGAGATAGATTTATGATTAATCATTGTTATTAACGAAAACAGTGAACCATTATCATTAATGATGTTGTTTGGATAATAGATTTAAATGAGGATAATTTTACATAGTGGTGGAAAGGAATTAGTAGTCCTATGGTAGATATTTGAATACCATTTCTTATAAGAGCATCTTTCTATTACCGTAAAAGAAGACAGTCTCTTGGAATTGATTACCTTACGATTGGAATGTTATAACATTTTTGTTCTTAGGAACCATTTTACAACCCTTATATGTAATCTTTAGACCTGTTTACTCAGTATGATTCTAGGTTGAGGAATTTAAATTTGGATTGTTTTTTCAGATATCAAGCACTGTGGTACCCCATTTATGAAGAAGACGTATCATGAGGTACGAGTGATAAAATAGTTCATTTAGATGGTGATAGATTTGAATAAATTGTCATGATAAGGGATTCATCAAGATTCCTCAAGAAGTAATGTAGTTATATAACATTCCAATTATACTGGAAGGAAGATTTCATGGCCATCCATGATTTATTCATATCCATCCTCATATCATTTCAATTGAGGCAGCAGGTCTCATAACTATTACAATACTTTATATTCAAATTTTTCATATGAAGTATAAGGTTATCTTTGGTGACACGACCAGATATTTCTAAACATGTGGTGTGCGCTAGGTGTTTTACTTCAGGCTTCTCCACTAAGGTAGTCTCATCTGAAGGATAAATAATAGGGTATTCCATTATTAGATAAACTGAGTAGATATAAGTTATGTAGAGGACATCCCAGAGATGCTACTCGCCCATAGAGAGAAAATTATTACATTAGAGGTGGATGTCAGTATGGTCCTATAGAATATGTGGTAGTTCATGGTTCGCATCATGATATAGTGTTTTCAATTCAAGAAATTCATTCAATTAATTAATGTATTCTTTATACAGAATCCGGAATTTTTATTAAATAACATTTCATTACATGGGACAAGACATATGATTATTATATTTAGTTTCATGAAAATAATGTATAATATACATGAATATTTTAAAATTCTAATAAATACACGTGAATGAAATCATGTTTTTTTGGACCTAAATTACAATTACAACATCTCATTTTCTATAGACATACATCAAATGAATGGGGTGATCATAAAGTCTATTAATGGAATAATTATGGGAAATAAAAATTATGTGATCATGGTAGATATCAGTAAGAACATGAGTAATGACAATAATTCTCAAAAAAGAGGAATTTCACAATAATAAAAACAACAATATTAACATTTAAATGTTTTTAAAACTTTTAATATATTCATTTCTATAAATATCACTACATTTTATCAACAAGGTCTCATAAATTAAAATTACCCCGGACATTCTTCAAGGTATCATATAAAAATGCATTTATAGTGACTACATTTTTAACCAAATACATTGATATAAAATCAAGGATAACCCTTGATATGTTTTAATTTAACATTATACTCATTTAACATTAATTAGATATCATTAATAACCCTTGGGAAATAATTAATAGTTTTATTTTCAATATCTTGTCATAACAAAATTCTTGAAGACATTTTCACTAAATTATTTTTCCACAAAATAAAATGCGAGATTCATAAATATAAATCCATAAATAAATAATTATGTTTAACAAAATTTTGAATAACTTTTGAAATGAAAATATGTTTTGGTATTCAAATACACTGGAAAATATAATTTCTGGGGTAATAGAGAAAAAATTGGGATGTAAATTCAACAGCATGATGATTATAATACCTGAATTTAGAAAAGAGTAAAAAGAGGGATAAAGATGGGTTCCCATTGATAAATGAGTATTATTATATTAATAGAATAATATTAATTTTTAAAATTAACATGGTTTTGAATTTCAATTAATTAACACAAAAAAAATAAAGGAAACATTAATGAAAATGAGAAGTGGATAATTCAATTAACTTTTAGTGTTTTATATATAACAAGAGTAGGGAAAATTGGGGTTTGATGAAATTTTTATGGGGTAACATGGGATTAAAAGTCACAATAACATCATGGATGATATATATGAAGTGATGGGTTATGTTTGGGTATTTGTAGAGAAATTAGAGGAATTGTTTAATAATTTCAAAATATAGTTCTTCTAAATCTATGTTTTGAAAAATTCAAAACCACTAACATACCCATGGGGTTCTCTATTGGTTTTTGATATGTCATTAACATATTATGACATTTTATTCCACAAAAATCGAAAACCACTTTTTAATACTTCAATTAGCATGGATAATTAAAGATCCCACAGAGTAATGCTTTTGAAAATCAAAAATTTTATTTTGGAAATTTTAAAGTAACCTGTATTTTTGGATTTATTTAAAAATATATTTAATTACATAATATTAATAAAATAACATAGTTTTGGTGATGGATTTTTTAATTTAATTATTACATAATTGTGAAATAATTTTTATTTAAAAATTTACTAATAGAGAAAAACTATATTTTTACTATTTAGAAAATAAATTATTTTTGAAATTTATCCTAAAAGTTTCCTAACCTAATTTCAATATGATTATTCAAAATATAATTGTTATTTTATCAGAAAAATTATATGAATATAATAATTATAACATTTAAAAATTAAAATCCTTATTTATTGAAATATAATTTAATTTTTGATATTTTCATGTTTTAAATAATAATAAAAATTCCTAGGAAATAATTAAATCATTTTATAATTTTTATTTAAATAATTTTCTATAAATAGACTACTTCTTTAAAAATTAATAAAAACCATGGTTTTTTAAAATATTATTTTAAAAAAATTACATGCTATTTGTGTGAAGAAATCAATTTATAAAATTCATCTCAATTATAGAGATATTTTATTAAGAGAAACTATGCACAAAAAGAATTTATAAAATAATAATTTTATTTTTACATTGTAAGTTACACATTAAGTAACTAATTACTAGACACATAACACTATAACTTACCCACATAAACCCCTCATGGTAAGGTGTGCAATGGAATTAGTTTCCTTGGGAGTCTCATGTAACATTGACAGATTGGTAATCCTCCCAAACATGAACTTATCTCGTGGGTAATTTCATTCCTATTTCACTTGTCAATGCAAGGATTGGGGTTCATTAAGGTTGAACCCAAAATAAGATATCTCCCTCCCAATTTTTGTAAAAAAGGGTTTCAAATGGAATATTTTTACTAATTGATTTTATCCATTCTCCTTTATATATCAATTTTACATTGTCATTACTACTTATACACACGAATTATAATATAAAAACAGTAATGAGCAAATAATTTATTAATTAAAATTCCTCTTCATCTATTTAAATGTCTTCTTATGTAAAATGGATATATAACATATGAAATTCTTTGGTTATATTATTTTCGTATTTCAAAACACCATTAAAAATTGTTATCATTTCTAATAAAGTTGTTGAACAGTGAACATATGATTAGTATAAATATAGGGAATTAACAAATCTAGTTTACTCAGTCAAAGGAAGCAACAACCACATCAAGTATAACTTCTCCTTATGAAGCTCATTTTTCAGAGTTCGAAAAGGAGGTGGCGTCACTGGACATCGCTCTTGACCTATCCCAAGACATGCTTCAACACATTAACCTCAAACCAAACCTCATATGAGAGAAGTGAATGTTGATGGATATTACGAACTGAACGATGTTATATGAGCAACTCCAAGAGTTTGACCCCATCTCACACCTTACACTTAGGTCATATGTGGGTGTTATAATCATTTTTGTAACAAAACCACACCACTATTATTATGTGCGTTATTTTTTTAATGAATAATGAATATTCATTCATTTTATTATTGTTAGATTGTAAATTAGTTTAATTCACAAATAATATTTTTATTTAATATTCAATTAAGAAATATAGTTTGAATAATTAATGGATTTATGATTTAAATAATATTTTAATAAAATATTATTAATAAATTAATTTTTATAAAATATAAATTATATTATATTTTTTTATGAAAATAACTGTAATTTTTATTAAGGTTTGAAAGACGATTTTTTCAAACCCCTTGAATTATAAATAAATTTAGGTTTATAAATTTGAAAGTAAAAATTCACATATTTAGAAAATTATTTAGTTAAAATAATATTATTTTTGGAATTTTGATGTCAAAATTATCCAATGGTGAATTTTTCATAATTTTCTAAGATAGTCTAATTTTTGGGTAAATGATAAATACGTTTAAATATATAATGTGTTTTATGATATCATGATGAAAAAATAGTGATGTAATAAAATACTATAAATGAGTTTTTCGGAAAATATATTATTTTTATTTAAAATAATGTGATTCTAGATAGGTTAGATTAATTTTATGGTGCCTTAGTGGACCCTCCAAGACTTATAAGACATTTTAACTTTTGAAATAGATTTCCTTGAGAGTGTGACTAACCTTTACATATGGAAGAAAAATGGTTTAAGAAGTTCATACATTGGGATTATAAAATAATGACTTCCACTTTCCATTAGAAAATACCAATAGACAAACTCATGGAATGGTTTTTGATTTTAATTAATTTAATGTGTAGTGTCTAAAAACTAAATATTAAATAATTCTCTCCCATTTCATACATAAATCCACCCAAGCTCCTACTTCTCTTCACTCAAATCCTTTGGATCTTGACCAAACCCTATCCTCCACTTTCTATAATCATCACAAGGTGACCCAATCTCCATAGAAGCATCTCTAAAGCCACTCCCAAGCCTTCGGAATCACACTTCCAAGTAAGATATTTCTTCCTTTCTCATTTTGGTCCTAATTTCATTATGTTGTTATACACATTTAATTTTAATTAAAAATGTTGGGGTATGATTTTTCACCTCCCCCATACTTCCCTCCATATGTTTTAATGATGAGAGGCCCATTTATCTCTTATTAATGACTCCCATGTACACTTGTTACCACGCTAAAATTTTGTAAGGGATTTGTCTCTCCTCATTTATAAATAAGCAATCATTTTATAATATCAATCTAAATTCCATTACATATTTTTTGAACTATATATATATGAACCCCTTACAGTCTATTTCATATAAATAATATGAGATACCACTTTCTCACTCATCAATCATTTTAATTAATTCTTATGTCACACTATTCTGCTACCAATTTTCACCACAATTTTCCATGGAAAATTCATTGTGTAGTGAATAACAAGACTATTTCTCTATCAATTATATTCACCTATATGCAGATTTTATTATTTATTATAGACTTTTATGTATGAATTCCACATTCATTTATCGTGTTATAAATTATTATGTTTAGTGAGTCCATTTTGTATGATCTATGTTGCTCACTTATGCATGAAATGAAATTTTTAAGAAGGGTGTTCCCTAATAGTGCTCCAATGAATTGTGTAAAGATTAGTGTCATGATACATCAAAAGGAATTAGGGATTACTCTTGATAATTCAAATTCAATTTTGGTTTACTCATGATCCATGTTTAATGAGTCATCGCTCATTTTAATATCAAGTTAAATGTTGTTTCCACATTTCCATGTTATGATAAACATTCTATTTTATTTATTTATGTTCATGTTTCTCTTATGCTTCATTGATATGCCAATATCCTAACATGTACAATATTATTCATGTGATAACTTCTTTATACCCTTACTTTTATTTGTTTCTAACCCTTTTCTTATTAATGTCCTCAAGTTATCCCAATCAATGTTAAGTATGATGGAATGATGTGTTCATGTAATTGATGTTTTCAATAAATATGTTGTGATTCAAGTTCTAAGTTATTGTGTAATGTTCTTAATTTCCCAAGACATTGGATCTATCAATACATAAAGTTTTATTATCTGTGTTTGTATGTCATAAATCATGTTTATGTGTGGAATAAAGAGAAAGGTTGTTATAGTTAGTATGAGAGGATCAATTTAGTTATTTTTGGGATTAGGATAAGAAAACCCATAAAAGCCTTATAGAAAAGACTAATTATAATAAAAACATCCCTAAATTTTGTTGAGTGTTGTGCAAGTGGTTTATCTAGAAAATAAATCCCTGTCTGGATAGGAGTAGGATGAGGTGGCCCTGGCACATAGGTATCCTTGTGTAAAACCTGGAAACACCTCTTTTTCATAGACTCGAACAGGAACTGGTGTGCGAGAATGAGCCTTGCTACAATGTTGGTTATGACACTCTTAGAGGTTATACTTTGGTAAATTCATAACATTAGTACGAAATATTATTAAGGGAAGAAAAAAATTCCCCTAAGAATATATATTGGGATGTAGATCATGGATAACATATATTGATGCCTATAATTTCATATATTATGGAAATAAATGTAATTTACATGTCATCTAATTTTGTTTTTGGATTACCCATTATGTGTTACCCCTATCCTTTTTTTTATTGCAGCCAATGGCTAGTAATAGGGGGATTTCGACTAAAAATGGATGTGAAGATCAATGTGATTACTCTTCTAATAAGATTCCCAATCTGATGGGAGTATGAATCGTGAACTTTTTCTGGATAATCTCTTAGTAAGCTAATGTTTTGAATAGAAACATGGGTCAAGGGGAATGTTCAACAACCCCTATGAAAGAATATGTCACTATAGAGATCTTGATGAGACAATGGCCACCTAATTTTAATGGATCATCTGATCCCTCAATTTCCAAACAATGGCTCAACTCCATTGAGAATATCTTATCCATCTTTCATTGTTCCTAACAAGAAAAGAAACTTTTGGTTGATTATCGTATGGATGGTGAACCTGATCAATGGCGGACATTGATAAAAAATACGAAGCCTGAGGAGAGTATAGAGGTGTTGTAATGGAATGATTTCCAAATATTTTTATTCAATAAATATTTTCCTCACACCCTCTGACTTAAGATGGAAGGGTATTTCCTTTCCCTCAAGAAAATATATGACAAAAAAATCATAGCGTATGAGGAAAACATCAGAAGTCATACATGATATGTCTATGTATTTTTTGTTACCCCTAAAGGAAAAGACGATCGCTTCTTTAGTGGGATAAAACATAGCCTACGGAAATCCCCAGTGATTTGTTACATCGAGAGCTGTGAGGAAATTGTCTGATGTTGCATTAAATTCAAAATGGTGATCACTGAATCTTAGCGGTATCATGGGTATAAGAACCTCAATGTGGAATTTAATTCCTATGGTCCGATGGATAAATCCAATGGTGATAACATAATCTAGCACCTCACATGACAAAGGTGTAGAAAGAAGCCCCCTGGAAATTCTCTTAAGGGGACGAGGATATGATTTAGGTGTGGAAGAGAAGGGAACCTGGCCATTAACTGACGACAATAAAAACATACAGCTACGAAAGAGGAGAGAAACACTCCATTCAACCCTCAACACTTTGTTCATTTCGTCAACTACAATGAAACCACGAACATTGAAAACCATTGACCTAGGAGAAGGGTTTTCAGAGGAAACCAACAACCTCCATGGTAGAAAGGGTGATATTTTTATATCACTACAACTGAAGTGAACCATGACAACAAAATGGTAACAGTTAAGCTGTTTATTCATTAATTAATAGGGAACAAACTTTTTTATTATAGTTTTATATATTCTTTTATATCCAAAAATTTTAGTCGAATAATACCAACACCACCACAAATCATGGATGTAAAGATGCTGATGTGAATGAAAAATGAGGCAATCATTTCAACCAATGAATATAACTCCTCCCCTATAACAATTTGTAGATTGAACTTCCTGGAAAAACTTTTCATACTCCCTCTGGTGGAATTTTATCCATTTCTTATCATGGATTGGCTTTCCCTCTATGGAGAAGACATAAAATTCCATGAAAGTGAAATCACTATATATATGATGAATCAAACCCTGATTCTATACTGGTGCAAGGAGGAGGATGAATATTTTTTTAGAAACATCATCTCATGTGTGGATATTAATACCATATGATAATGTTTATCGTGATCATATAAATGTGTCTAATGAAGAAACCATCCTTGAGGACATGCCTATTGTGAAATAATACGCTGAAGTGTTTCCCGAGGAATTTCCTAGTCTTCCTCCTAAAAGATTTGTTGAATTCCCATTTGATCTTCAACCTAGGGAATTTACAATATCCAAGAATTAGTATAGAATGGTTGTTTTGGCACTTTAGGACCTAAAGAAAAAACTACAGGATAATCTAGAAAAAGGGTGGATACACCCAAGTGCTCACTATGGGGTGCACCAGTCCTCTTTGTTAAGAAGAAGGATGGGTAAATTCACCTTTTTCATTGATAATCATGACCTCAGAATAATTACCATAAAGATCAAGTATCATTTACCTTGAGTTGATGACTTGTTTGATCAACTATGTTTAGAACAATACTTCTCCAAGGTGGTTTTTTGGCCAAGATATTACCAAGTAAGGGTGAAGAAGGATGATACCCATAAGAGTGCTTTCCATACATGTTACAGGCACTATGAATTCATAGTGATTTCTTTTAGACTCACTAATTCTCTAGAAATATTAATGGACATGATGGATAGTGTCTTTAGACATTACCCCATCAAATTTGTGGTGTTATTTATATATGATATTCTAATATACTCTAAAACCAAGGAGGATCATTGGGAGAATTTAGGCATTGTACAATATACCTTGTAAAAGGAGAGGCTCCATGAAAAGTACAACAAGTGTGAGTTTTTTTCAAAGAAACTATCATTTGTGGGTCATATCATCATAAGTAATGGAATATCAGTGGATCCCTCCATGATAGAAACAATTGTGGGATGGTCGAGGCCAACATTGGTGATGGATATCCCTAGCTTCTTGGAGTTAGGTGGATTTTATCAACGATTTGTGAGAAATTTCTCACGATTTTAAAACCCTCTTACCAAGAAAACTCAAAAGGGAGTAAAGATTTCTTGTAGTGATAAATGAGAAGAGAGATTCAAGGAGTTGAAAAAGATGATTATCACTGCACCCCTACTCACTTTACCTATGTGTGGATAACTTTTGTGGTATTAAGTGATGTTGTGAAGAAGGGAATGGGTTGTGTGTTGATGCAAAATGATAATGACATTTCCTATGCTTCTAGTAAATTGAATTTTCATGAGAAATACTATCCAACACATGATCTGGAGTTGGTTCTAGTGATAATCTCTTTAAAAATTTGGTGAAATTACCTCTTTGGGGAGAAGTGTGAAATATACATGGATCACAAAAGACACAAGTATTTCTTCACTGCGAAAGAGTTGAACATGAACCAATGAAGATGGTTAGAGCTGTTCAAAGACTATGATATCTCAAACCATTACCACCCTGGTAATGAGAACACGGTGGAGGATTCTCTAAGTACAAAGGACCACATGATTCTATCATTGATGTGGATTGAAAGGGATCTAATCATTATAGATTTGATAAAGATGGACATGAGAATCATAAAAAAGGGAATATCATCAATACATTCACAAATTATTGCTTAAATATATCATTTAGAAATGTTAAATTATTCTCAAAATAACAATGTAGGAATTCAGAAGAACGTGGAAACTGTCAGAAAATAGAAATCCTCATAGTTCAAGGTTAATGAAGAAGGAATTATGATATTTGGGTCAAGACTATGAGTTCCATAAAATCCTGATTTACAGAATCAAATTTTGGATGATTAAATAGTTCAAATTTCTCCATTCACCTAGGAAACACAAAGATGTATTGAAATATCCGAGAGCATTATTGGTGGGATAACCAGAAGAAGGAGATCATTGTGTATATCTCAAAGTGCCTGGTATGTCAATAAGTGAAGGCTGATAGGAAGAAGTCTAAGGGTATATATAACCATCACCCAGTCTATCATAGAAATGGGAGAACATCAACATAGACTTTTTCATTGGACATCCAAAGACATCAAAAATAAACAATGCTATCTGGGTTGTTGTGGATCGTCATACAAAGTCTACAAACTTCATTGATGTTCGAGAGGATTTATCATTTGATCAACTGGAATAGTTATATATTATAGAAGTGGTAAGGTTTAATGGAGTACCACTATCTATTGTATAGATCAAGATCCTCTATTAACCTATAGGTTCATAAAGAGTAATCAATATGCTCTGAATACTAAGCTGAACAACACTATAGCTTATCAACCTCAAACTGATGGCTAATCTGAAAGGACTATCTTAACACTTGAAAAAATGTTGAGAGCATGGTAAATGGACATCAAAGGAGGACGGTATCAATATATTATTCTAGTTGAGTTCTCTTACATAAAAAGTTTCCTCTCAAGAATCTAAATTGATTCTTATGAAGCCTTATATTGGAAGATGTGTAGAACACTGGCATGTTGGGATGTTGTTGGGGAGAAAAAAATCATATGTATACAAATGGTTGAAGAAATGGAAGATAAGTTTAAGACCATCCAGTAAAACGTTAAAGATTCCCAGAGTAGAAAAAATATAAATTTTAAAAATCCAGGATGAGACCTAGATTTTGATGTTAGAGACATGGAATTCCTTCACATATCACCATTGAAGAGGGTTATGGGATTTTGGTAAGAAGGTTTGGGTTGGTACAAGTTACATTGACCCTTTTGAGATCATTGATCACATTGGAGGAGTTATATATTGACTACCACTCCCACCAAACCTATCTCAAGTACATGAAGTATTCCATCTATCACTCTCAAGAAAGTAAATGCCTAACCCCAACACATGTACTAAATCCAGATGAGTTACCATTGGATAATGACCTCTCCAATGAATAGATTATGGTGAAGATCATAGATCATTTGGAAAATGTTCTAAGAAATATTACAATGCCTCTCATCAAGGTGTTGTGGACAAATCACAAGTTTGAAGAGGCAACGTGGGAATCAGAGGAAGTGATGAAGAAAACTTACCCACATCTCATTTAGTGTGGGAAAAGAAAATTTCAGGTGAAAATTTTCTTAAGGGGGGAATATTGTAACAACGAAAATTGTATTAATTAAAATTCCTCTTGATCTAATTAAATGTCATATTATTTAATATGGTTACATAACATATGAAATTCATTGGTATTATTTTTTTATATCAAAGTACTATTAATAATTGTTACCATTTCTAATATAGCTATTGAATAGTGATTACATGATTAGTATAAATATAGATATTTAACAAATCCAATTTACATAGAAAAAGTATGTGATGGCATCATCCATTATAATTGGCCCATATGAAGACCATTATTCAAAGCCTAGAAAAGAGGTTGCATCACTGGGGTTCACTCTTGACCATACCTAAGCTAAGATTCAACATGTTAAGCTCGAATAGAACTGCCAACGGGAGAAGTGGTAGTTGATAGAGACTACCACCCGAGCGATGTTATCTGAGCCACTCCAAAAGTCTATCACCATATAAAATCTTACCATTATGTAATATGCATGTGTAATAAGGTCTTATGTAACATGACCCTATCACTATAATAATGTGGATTATTTTTGTATTGTATAAATAATGTATTTTCATTTTATTATTGTTAGTTTATAAATATTTTATAATACAAAAATAGTATTTTAAGTTAACATTCAATTAAGAAATATTTTTTGATGATTTAATGGATTTTTTAGTTAAATAATAATTAAATAAAATATTTTTACTAAATTACTTTTTATTAAATAAAAATGATTATATAATTATTATGCATACAATTGTAATTTTTATTAAGGTTTGAATTCCATTTTTTTTAAAACCCATGAATTTTAGATAAATGTTGTTTTTAATTTTAAAAGTAAAAAATCACTTATTTTGAAAATTATTTAGTTAAAATAAATTTATTTTTTGGAATCAAGATGTAAAAATTATCCAATGGTGAGTTTTTCATAATTTTCTAAGACAATCGAATTTTTTGGTAAAACTTAAATAACGTTTAGATATATAATTTGTTCTATGACGTCGTGATGAAAAAATAGTGGTGTAATAAAATAAAATAAATGAGTTTTTTAGTAAATATATGTTTTGAATTTAAAATAATGTGATTTTAGATATGTTTGATTAGTGTTATGGTGCCTTAGTGGACCCTCCAAGATATATAAAACATTTTATACTTTTAAATTGATTTCCAAGAGAGTGTAACATACATCCACATAATAAAGATACATATATTAAAATTTTAGGCTATTGGGAATATAAAATAATGTTTTCCACAACCCCTTGGAAAAAAACAAGAGCAAAAAACAAGGTAGGGATTGTGGTTTTTATTAGTTTAATGTGTGGTGTCCAAAACCTTAATAACAAAGAATTCTCTCCCTTTTCTTATGTAAACCCACCCATGATCGGACTTTTCGTCACTAAAATATTTTGTATCTTGACCAACCCCTTTCATCCTCTCTCTAGAATCCTCCCAAGGATCCTCATGACCTCAAGAATCCTCTCTCAAGCCTCTCCGAAGCCATTGGGATAACACCTCCAATTAAGGGATTTCTTCATTTCTAATTTTTGACTCAATTTAATTTTGTTTTTATACTCTTTTACATTCAATTAAAAATGTTCAGGAATGATTTTTAACCCCCCATACTTCCCTCATTATTTTTAATTATGAGAGACCCCTTTATCTCTCATTAATTCCTCCCATGTGCACATGTTACCATGCTGAAAATTCGTAAGGGTTTTCTCTCTCCTCATTTACATTTAATCAATTCTTTTATATTTTGAGTCTAAATTTCATTACATATATTAATACATGTATTTATGTGACCAATGTACTGTAAATTTCATGTAAATATTATGATATACCCATTTCTCTCTCATCAACCATTTTTAAGAATTCTTACGTCACGTCGTTATGCTTTCAAAATTGCACTACAACATTTCAAGAAAAATTCATTGTGTAGTGAATACCAAGAACATTTCTCAATAAAGGTTACTCACCTTAATCACATTTACATATTTATTATATAGTTTCATGTATGAGTTTTTCGTTCCTTTATCGTGAAATAAAAGATGATGTTTAGTGAATCCATGTTGTATGATCTATGTGGCACACTTATGCATGAAATGAAATGTTTAAGAAGGGTGCACCATGATATCGCTCCAATGCATTGGGTAAAGATTATTACCATGATACTTCAAGTTAAATTATGATTTAATCATTATAATTCATGTTAAATTAGGGTTTAATCATGCTCTATGTTCAATAAACCATGGATCTTTCTGATATCAT
Organism: Viscum album; assembly: GCA_963277665.1. Lineage (NCBI taxonomy): Eukaryota > Viridiplantae > Streptophyta > Magnoliopsida > Santalales > Viscaceae > Viscum > Viscum album. The sequence goes on from OY728127.1 coordinate 2,438,780, forward strand.
GTTAAATATTGTTGTCACATTTACATATAATGATAATCTTGATATATCATGCCTTTATATTTATATTTCTCTTATGATCCATTGATATGCCTATTTCCTAACATGTAATATATTTCACATGTTATACCTTGTTTACTCCCTTGTTGGGATTTATATCTCACCTTTTTCTTATGCATGTCCTCAGGTTATTCCATGGAATGTTAATTAAGATGAAATATTGTGGTCATATAATGGATGTTTTCAATAAAGATATAGTGTTTTATGTTCTAAGTTTTTATTTAATGTTATTAATATCCCAAGATGGTAGACCTATCGATCCTCCATGTTTTATTATGTGAGATAATATGTAATAAATCATATTTATGTGTGTAATAATGATCATGGTTGTTATAAAAACTGTTACACATGAATATAGTTTCCAATGGCCAAATTAGCCAATAGTTTTGTTGAACAACAGTTATATTTGACCACCTATCTTATAATAGTCAAATCAAAATAATCCAATTTACCAATATACCATATAAATATCACTTCATTCATTCATAAAACATTTAGTAAAATTACACATAATATTACATTTTCATTTTCCTAAGATTTTAATTGGTTTACTAATAATATTTTTTTTTCAATAGTGATTATTATGTGGATATGATTCTAGAAAACTTTGGCAATCAATATTTTCTCATTATAACTATTATATTTTATATTTTTTAATCATTTTTAATTTTAACCATTTTAATTGGTTCCATATAAGGGTGTTGTAATGATCATTTTTAATAAGATAAATGTTTTGGGATTCCCATTATTTTTTATATGTAGAATATTATATAATTTAAAAAATAAATTTATTCTAGAAAAAATTATCATTTAAATAGTCTTGATCACATATCATTCCCCCTTATGAAATTTTATCCAAGAAATGTTAACTCATTTTATCAATTGAGAATATGTGAGTGTACATTTTTCTCATTGCCTCATGTGGTTCCCAAGTCTCTTCTTCATATATATGGTTCCACCAAAGTAGTTTTATATGTTGGGTAGTCATTTTGCATAGAAAATTTTCACTATGTTCCATGATCTCAATATATTCTCTTCATAAGGGTGGTCATGATCATGTTATACCACCTCAATTGTCAGTACATGTGAGGGATCATGGATATATTTACTCATTATAGATACAAGGAATACATCATGAACCTGAGAATTATTTGTTGGATGTTCTAGCCACTATGAAAAGTATTTTATCAAATCATGTATTTAGAAGCAGATAACGTACATTGGAATATGAATACCATACCTTCAAAATATAAGGACTCTCTTCTATATTGATATATGATTAAAAATAATTATCTAACATGAAACTCCAGGTCCCTTTATTTATTTTTAGTATATATATTATTCTAACTCCAATATTCTTTCATATGTTTTTTGATGGAATAGTCATTTTCCTTCACCTATTGCACAAGACCAGGTCCAAATTATCTCTCACCAATATCATACAAACAAGGGGGAGGACTACATCACTTCCCATAGAGAGATTTATATTTTACAATTTGAATACTTGAGTGGAAGCTATTGTTATATAAGAACTAAACTAATGGGATGTTTTCATCCAATACACCTTTAAATTCTAGTGAACATATTTCTAGTGTTTCCATAAGTGTCTTAATAGTCTTATCATATTGTCCATCAGTTTGGGATTAATTGGTTGTACTAAAATCCAATTCAGAATTCTGATGATGTTGAATATTTATCAAGAAGTTAGAGGTTATCCATGGATCATGATAAAAGGTGATCGAATTATGTACCCCATAGAGCCTCATGGAATCCATTACATACATCAAGGAATTTTTTCACGAGTATAGTCTTCCCAAGTAGGGATGAAATGTATTTTCTTGGTGAGGTGATCCACTATAACCCATATTTCAATGTTTACTTTGGATGTCCATGTCTGACCAAAAATGAAGTCCATTGTGAAAATTTCCAACATCCTTTTTAGTATGGGTTGTGTTTGAAAAACCCTTTTAATAATTGGTCACTCCACCTTCACTTTTTGACACGGCAATAACCAATCAAAATAGTCATCATTATTCCATTCCATATTATCCCTTAAATAATGATCACAATGGGCTATATAATTTTTAGTTATTTAAATATGTATATAGATTGTACATCTATTATATTTATCAATAATATCTTTATTTTCTCAAGTCAATATGGGAAACATATCCTTGTATGAAGTTTTAGTAAACCTTATTGATTAATATTCAGCTCAAGAAACATCCCATTATTAAAATCTTCTATCTTTTTTTATCAAAGTATCATCCCTTTGTAGTCTCCTGATATTCTAAAATATGATGTTTGAAAATCATTTCAAATAGGGTTGATGATGTCCTTCCATTAAGATTCCAATTTGAACCCTTACTAGGTCTTTGATCAATGGATCTACTTGAATCCTCATCACTACTAGAACAATAGGGTCATTTCTACATAATTCATCTGGGAAATTGATTTCAATTTTGAGTAATTAATGAATTAAACAATCATAGTATTTAAAAATAGACAACCATATCCTTTTTCATGTCAAAATTTATTTTTCATGAAAATATACTTAAATCATTTTCGGTAACATAATAGACAATATTTCTCCCCCTTAATGAAAATGAATCCATATTTTTAGAGATATAATAACTATATCTAACTCATTCTCATGCGTAGTATAATTATTCTTCTGATGCATTAACTGTTGAGATACATAATCAATCACCTTTTCATTTTTCAAGTGGATTCACCCAATCCCATTCAATGATGCCACACCAAAAATGAGAAAATATTCTTCTTAATAGGGTAGAGTTAAAAAAAGTGCAATAAATACTCTCTTATACACTTAATGGACACATTCTTCACATAACGTTTCTCAAAAGAACATATACCTATATCTAGTAAACAATTTTAGTAGATTATATATTCATGGAAATTATTTCCAAAACCTCTATTTATATCGTACTAAACCAAGGAAACTATAAATATCAATTATTTTTTAGGAGGATTCCACTTCTCTATATTATTTCTCATGGAAGTGTCAATAGAGATTCTTTCATTGGTCACCATGTTCTCCATGAATGCGATATTTTGTAACAAGAAATCATATTTTATGAATTTTCCAAACAAAATATCATTCCTTAATGTTTTCAAAATGACCTTTATATTATGCATATTTTCCATACAAACATTAGTGTATATAAAAATATAATCAATGAAAACATCTATGAATTTATCATGGTAATAATTAGAGTCTCTATTAATGAAATCCATAAATAAATTAGGAGCATTTGACAAGCTGAAGGACATAACAACATACTCATAATGCCCATATCTAGTTTGGAATAAATTTTTTTGAATAACTTCATTATTTACCCTCAATTGATGATACCTAATTTGAGTTCAATCTTAGAGAATACTCGAGCCTAAATAATACGATAAACTAAATAATAAATTCTTGGATGACGGTACTTATTCTATATTTTTTGATCCAATTATTTTCTCTGTAATCTGTTCATAGACTCACCAATCCATCCATCTTCTCTAAAAAGAGAACATGTTATTCCCAAGGAAACACAATTTGTCAGATAAATCCCTTCTCTTGGATATCATGATGTTATTTACATAATTCCTCTAAATCCATATATTCCATTATATATGTGGTCCCTGATATCAACTTTGACCCATGTATGAGTTCCATTCTTAACTTGACCTCTATCTCAGGGGTGGTTGAGGTTACCCTTTTGGATATACATTAGTGTATTACTTAATGATGGGGTCCTAATTATCATTATATTTTCATTCCCTCATCATATATCATTGATCATATCTATAATGAAGTCAATGGGAGGTGTATTATGAAAATTCTTAGACTGTTGTATCTCTCTACTAAAAATGTCTATAGATTTTATATTCAGGACTGTATAAATTTCCTTTCTTATACAATTGATCATATCATTATAATTTTAGATGAAATACATCCCGAAAATAGTGTTGAATTCTACCATGGTAATTTCAATTATATTTTTGATGAGATTTTACACTCCAAAGTTAATAATGTAGTTTATATACAATATTTATGTTAGGAAATTGAGTTAAAAATCCATTAATAATTACAATACATGTATAATTTCATAGACTTATCCTATATTCATTAAATTATTACTTGAAAAAATTGAATATGTAGAAAAAGTATCAATAAATGTAAAAATTATATTTTAGATACCAATGAGTATAGAAACCAACACATATTTTGGGCCTCTTCTTCATCCATCATTATAGAAAACGCAAATCATTTCTTCCTCATCCAAGGATAATGTAGATGGTGGTTTTCTTCAATTATCTTTTGATACTTAAATTTGTTTGAAATGTGATCAAGATATCCAAACATGAATCACTGAAATTACATATGGTTCTGTACTATTATCCATTTCTCATTAGTGTTGATAAGATGGGGCTTTAGCACAAAATGATAGTACTCACATATATGTCGATATAATCCATAGTTTTCGCACTTATCACTCCCAAGAATTATTTTCCCTATAATTATTCATCCTTTATTCATTGTATAATAGAAGTTGTACTTTCATTCCACCTCATCCATTATTGATATTATTCAATGACTTTGCCTCTATTCATCTTTTTTTCATTCGATCATTATGATCACTCTGTCTCTACAAACTCCAATTCAACCTATACAGCACTCCACCAAATATCTTTATATATTTTATTTCCATGATTTTACAAATTACTTCACATGTGAGGTCTCCATATACTAAATAATATATTAACATATCACTTAGGATCTGTAACAATGTTGGAGGTGTATCATGCATGTGTTGTAAATCTCATTTCATAGTATCCCACTAATTCATTTTCCTTATTCTTTAACTTGAGGATTTTAATCACAATTTTTCATATTCAATGTAAAAAAATATATTTTTTTAGAAATGATTCTCCTAATATCTTCCCACTCCATAGAATCTACCTCCCATCCTAGATTTATATTTTTAATCATTTTACACCATTGATCAACTTCTACTTATTTGTCGTATAGTGTGAGGGTGACATTCCCTTGATCCAAAAACCTTGATTATAAAAATTTACTTTCCCTATTGTATTATCCATTTATCATCAATTATTGGTTCAATAGATCCAATTATAGAAGGTGTTCGTTGATGAAAAATAACCCAACATAAAGTATTTCCCTTTGAAGTGAATCTGATATCATGACGTGAATCATGAAATTGTTCACAACTCGAGTTAGTTGATTCATCACCCTAATGAAGTGTTCAATTCTAGTTTCCATTAAACCTCCACCATTGCATAATATAATTCACTCAACATTTACATGGTTCCCCATATGTACCTCCATTTTTATAAAATAATAATTCCTTAATGAGAAACTTGTAATGATTATAAATCTTATGATTCTAATTGGATTTTATTCCTTAAGAAATTTTTCTTAAAAATATATATTAATCTACACTAATAAAAATTAAATTTCATATATATTCTTCAAAATATTTCATGAAAAGAATATGATAATCTAAAAAATATTCCCCAAGGGTTTCATTTAAGGTTTTCATTAACTCCCATTATCATTCAAAGTTATCAATAGAGTGTTTCTCAATGCGTTGTTTTTAGGAGTTATAAATATGTACATTTGTGTAAGAACGAAATCCAGTTGTTGTATCCAGAATGGGATTTATTTTATTGGAAACTGTGTAGTTAATACCCTCCAAAATACCAATATGATTTCAAATATTTATTTTTTTCTCTAAGGTACTTCCTAAATTTAAAATTTCCTAATTTACAGAAATAACTAAAGTATCCTTTGATTCCAACTATGACATCCCACCTTTTTTTTATATATCTTTTTATTACATGGGAAAAACATGTTCTCTATTAAGATTAATTTACAAGAAATAAGTCATATAAAAGATGAAAAAACAATACATTATTCTAAATAAAATTTATCAATGTATTAATCTATTCACCCAACATTACTTTTACTATAGGTCATATCATGGTAATATACATAATAGAAATGGGGAGAGCATAGAGCATAGTAAGGCAACAAATAAAGGGGGGGAAATAATTTGATCATGATAAATATCTGTAAGAATATTATGTTTAATGAAGCAAAACAGGGGAATATTATAATAATTACATGAATAATAACATGGTAATTTGGATAAAACATATAAATGGAAAATTAAAAAGTGTATCACCAAGTATTATCAATAAAGGTTCATAAATAAAAATTTTCAAGGTTATTTACCATGGTATCATAACTACTAGAATCTAAAAAGATAAAATTGTTTACTTATTTAATTTTATAAATAATACAGAGAAACCCTATTATGTATTAATGCAACATACTGAGTTTTCTAAATGGAAACAATATATTCAATAGAAAAAATGATATTCCAAATTTTTCTTAAATGAAAAACATAATATTTTTATTTAATATGATTGTTATCACATAAAAATAAGAATGGTGGTATTGAAAATGATTAATTGAATAATGAAAATACGGTTTAGACATGTTTATATAATAATTCATGTGTAACCAAATTAATTAGGAAATTAAATAAAAACCAATTTAATATAATGGATGTGTTATTATGAAAAAATAAAATTTATGCGAATAAATTGTTACATAAAATAATCAAATAACCCTTGTTGGATTACATTAATGACATATATATTGAAAATAATGTTTAAAATATAACATATGTATTTTAATGAATTAATATAAGAACAAATTCAATTTAATGCATAAAAGGAAATTTTTTCTAGAAGGAATTTTTACCAAACATTTTATGGAAAAAAATATTAAATATAGTTTATTAAATTTTGAAAATTATATTTGAAAAAAATTATCTTATTTTGAAGTGGAAATTAAAATTTTACTTTGTATAATGTGTTTTTATTTTTATGATAATATTTTTTCAATGAATAGTGATATAATACTACAATTTAATTTAATGATTCTATTACGTATAATTTTTTATATAGTTTGATTATCATTTTATTTGTTTTTAATTTATAATTAGATTAATTCTTTTTATTTAATCCAATATTGTACATTGGAAGTAATTTCACATTGAAATTTTATATAAACACATGGTAATCTTTTGATGGTTTTTAATTTTAAAAACCTAGTTTTCTCATTTGGACAATGGGGGTTAATTTTAAATTAATTACTACAAATTTGTTGTTTTAATGGTTAAAAAATCTGTATTTTTAATAATTCAGTCTATATTATGTAAATATGTTATTTTTATTATATATATATTTTTAACGGTACAATTTTTAATTTTTATTTACAATAGTTAAACGTAAAATTTGGTCAATTAGGGTAATAAAAAATATGATTAGGATAATAAAATTTACCTATAAACTTCCAAAATACTATTGTATAAATATAATTTTACCCTTAAATCAAAATTATTAGGATTGACTCTTTTAATGGAGCTTTCTCCATGAATGTGATATAATTATTATAAAAAAAATGAATGTGACAACAAGTCACACTTTTATTTCTTATAAGTATAATAATTTTCATATATTGATAACTATGATATAACATAGATAATGAATAAAATATATAAATATAATTAAATTATATAGCACATGGAAACTTATTTATTATTTTTGGAGATCAAATAATTACCATAAGTATGGACACAACAGTAGTATAGTAATTATTTTATTCATATAAATATCTAAAAAATTATATGAATGTTATGAAATAAAAAATAAAATAAATTAATATGTGTGAAACATGAATTTTATAATTGAATATGATAAAATAGAAGTTAATTGAATGTGGTTTTTCAATTATATCTCTCTATTTGGATTTTATTTTCATTCGATGAAATGAATGGTGTCAAAATTTACACCATTGGAATGTTTTAAAAATAAAATTTTATTAAATTATTTTAAAATAATATTTTGAAACAATTGACATTGATACAGTATACATGTTAATAATGTGTAAATTTATTAGAAATAGACCCAATATAATTAATATATAGAGCATATTAATATTGAAAATATTGTTACTCCAACTAAATATAAAATAGATTAATTAAAGGTAAAATGAAAAAATAATGTTTAAAATAAAATAAATACATGTTTAATATTATTATATGAGATAATTTAGAACCATACTCATCTTATATTTGACATAGCTCTTGTTTTACTCATTTTCATTTAAAAACTAACTTATATTAATTTAATATTTTATGATTTTCCTAGGGTGCCCTTCCCCTCTCTTGTAAAAAGTTACCCACTCTTCTCTATTACTCACATATTAAAAAACATTTTTTTTCAGAAAATATATTCTCAATACAATTTCTAAAATCCCTCCCAATATTATTGAGGCTTTATTTTATATATAATTCCCTCATTATATGTGTTACGTTTTTATTCATAAGTGATCCACCGAAGAAGAGGTATCATTTTATTTAAGTATTTCTATTTTATTTCTTCTTCCACATCCTTCAAATATCCTCCAACCATGATGAAATTATAACTATAGTATCCTAAAAATATTTTTGTTTTATTATTTTAATATAATCACTTAAATACACCTTCAATTTCATCAAATGGATAATAAACATTTTGTTTGTGTGTATGGCGGACTACCACCATGCGAACCCATTTTGAACATTTCTCATTACTGTCTCTCAATATTGGTCATAATGATATAATTAGTGTTTTTATATGATTTTCATGACATATTTATCATTATAATAGGACTATAAATCAATTATGTTCTTACTTTTCATGCATGTAAAAATGATAATGTCGTCTGTCCATATGCTTGAACTATCACCTCCAAAAGCGATATGGGTTTTTTATTTCCACATCACTTATATGATATATATATATATTTATGTATATTTAAATTATTATTAGGATGTTAATAATATTATTAAAATTTTGGATATATTAACAATTAATTAAATTATTTTCATATTTATCAATGAAAAATAGAAACGTTACTCATGCATATGTGTGACCTACTTTACCCGTGATTATAACATTGTTCATTTTTCAAATAAATAAATAATATTTAAAATTTTAAATTATAATTAATGAATAAATGTTTTAATAATTTCATGAATATTATTATGTAGATGATAAAATTATCACCAAATGGACTATTTTCATCCTACCTTGTTCACTTTTGTCTCATGTATCAAATATCGAAACAATGTCTGAAATTAAAATAATTAATTATGTAATTGTTATAACATAGTAATAAGTGATAAAAAATAAATAATGAAGAAGAAAATGATTCTGATGAAATTATAAATTAACATAATGTTATTATTTAGGAAGATAAATAACGTATGAGATAAGTCAGACTCAAGGTGAGGGACTTCATTTAAATCCCTTTTGAGGCATATTTTGTTGTTATACACCACACTCTATTATAAGGTCTATAATAACCCCATTTGAAATTTAATTTCATTTATATGTTTTGAAAGAGAATTTTTTTATATTACGAGTTTTACTAAAAATAAAATTCAATGTTTTTAACATATATGTTGACTACAACTATTATTTCATCATGACCATTTTTTGATATTTAGATTCCTCTACAAGAAATAAAGTTTAAAAAATAAAAAATAAATCACATATTCCCTTTTTAGGTTTTTTGGTTTTGAATATGGTTTTGAGAATGGGTTTATTTTATAAATATATTGTAAATATATATTCTAATTTCAATTTATAAAGGTTGTTTTTACTTTATACAATTTTTAAGTGTTATTTATATATTATGGTTCTTGTGAAATTCATATTTATACTAGTGGTTCTATGATAAAATGAGTGTGGGAGAGCCCATGATAGATCTTAAATTCATTTTTACTGAGATGGAGTTAAATAATAATGTTTCCCATAATATATTTTTGAAATATACTATGATTGGTATTCAAAATGTAACCCTAAATATTACTACCCAAGTAGTTTTTAAAGTTACAATGTTAAAATGTTAGGGATTCCACAAGATACCTTTATGAATTATGATTTCAAACTAGTTTTTGAAGAATATTATGATTTAATTATGTATTTTAATTTTTGATGTTTTTTGGTTTAAATGTCTGATTTATTTAGAATGTTTTTATGAGTTTAAAATATTATTTGACTTAATGTTTTATTCCTTATTTTATATACATTACTGTGATTTTTGCGCTCATCCCATGTTTTAGAAATATTTTCCACAGGGTATAAGGATGGATAATAGAAAATAATAAGTCAATATTAATGTTATGAATATTCTTACCAAGAAAAAACTAATCTTGTTTTAAATAGTTTTATCTTGTTAAAAAAGGGATAGTGTGTAGAAGTGTCTACTTTGTGATATTAGAGTTGTTAAATAATAGTAATGGCCTAATTCCCTAAATCTCTAAAACTGAAAATATCATTAATTTCAATTGTTAACATAACATTAGATTATGTAATGTTTAATTATGGGGCCTTATAGTTTGTATCAAAAGAATGTTTTAGATGCAATTAAGCAGAGAATGTTTTTTCCAATCAAATGGTATATTTTTATGTCTATTATTTTTGTTAAATCCTAGTTTTATATATTTTATTAGATTGAGTATGGTCGGTTATAAATGAAGGAGGGGGATCACAAACAATATTTTTATCCCTTCTTGATGACTTTCTTGCAATAATTTTTACCAAGTCATTTTCGGATGATTCTAAAAAAATTTATGGCATTCAACTATCTTGAAAACAATAGTATGATATATCAAACACCTCCTATTTATCTCAATAGCATTACTGATCATTGGATGTTTTTGATCGAATCATATTTTGTCAATACTATCATGCTTTTAAAAAGGTAAATATTATCAAATAATATTCGGATATTTTACCATATCATAATTTTTTAAAGCTTATTATGATTTGGAAAAAGATTTTTATGAAGGAGGACCATTAGTGCACTATTTATGAATGCTTTTAAAATATAGTCTATCATATCAATCTTAAGGTATTTTAATAAGAAACATGATTGAATATTTAAAAACAAACTACTTCAAAATGTTTTATAAAAAATATTATTTGATGTTTTGAAATTATATATCATTTATGATTATTTTCCAACACTATTTATCTAAAAACCACATATGACCAAATTTGATAAATGTGTGTTTGAAAATATAGTAGTGTGATTTTGAATAATCAATATATATTTGTTTCAATGCATGTTCCATCTATTTACTTGAAAAAAAAATTATGAATCCATGTGTATACCATGATCAAGGTACACCATTTTTCGTTATTGAATAGTTTTTTAAAATCATATGAAGTTGAAAAAAAGAAATACAAATATATAATACATCATGAATTTTTATGTTGATGTTATTATGAGTTTGGATGAAAAATCGAGGTATAATGAAACCTTTTATGTTGAATCATTTTAGGATCTTTTTTGATTTTTATATAATGGGACCAACCACAATATGGGTGACAACCCGTTGAATCTGTAAATACCATCTGGTTTGAACCCACTACCTAAGGGAGATAAGGGTGCATCAGTTAACACTAGCCTATATTAAGTACAAGGTTAGTATGACTTCTTTTTAGTTAAACTAGTTTATGGAATAATAATTAGTTGGTTTTGTAAAATAATGTTTTATCAAATGGATATTGTTGGTATGGGAAATTTATTTTGGGAATTTGGGAAAAATGTAATTTTCAAACACATTTACTATTTTGAGAACCCTATATGCCTAAGGAATATATAATACTATGGGATTTCAATCGAGTAGAAATGTTTAAATTTTATTTTGGAGAAATCTATCTTTTTATTGTGGACTTATGTCGATTCAGGTTATTTGTGAAAAAATTAACCTATCTTAATGAATATGAGATCTTGAAAGTTAAATTTTTTGTATGGGAAATTAAGATTTTTTGATTTCATTTGGTGATAGGTGTTAAATGTTATATTGGAAGACTATGTGATCCAATAATTTTGAATTTGGTATTTGAATCTTATTTTTGATTATGTTGAGGAATTTAAGGACATTTATTTATCTAAAGGTCTATGTTGTACTTTGGGTATTGCTTTTGAATTTTTGAGATTAAATTTATCCACTATTCATTTAATGTGTATTATATTGGGGGAATTATATTATTTTATTATCACTTTATTGGGTTTGGATAATGTTTCATGAAAAGATGAATTCAGAGTTAAGGTTTTATGGATTATGTGCTTCTCTAGAAGTTTATTCTAGTGTTTCATGAGTGAAAAAATTTCATCTTAAATACTCATTATTTGAATAAAAAGATGAGATTATGGTGGAATTTTATTAAATGATGACACTATAATTTTCAATTAAGTATATTTAATTAGGATTTTATTATTGTTAGTAAATGGATTGACAAGTCTATAAAAAAGATTTAAATTAAAAATGTTTTTTGGTTACTTTTTCTATTATGAAATAAAATACTGTTTAACCCATAAAAAATTTATGTTTTTTTTATTTTTAATTGTCTGCTAACAATTTTTTCTATTATTATTTATCCAAACTTGATCGCTAGTTTTGTCTCCCATATCCATGTTTTCTAACATGGAAACCTACTATGTGTTATCTCATTTGACCATCATACTTTCCTTTCTTTCTTTTAATGTGGAATTTTTTTTAATCATTTTTTAGATGTGGGATTGAAGTAATGGTATTTAGAAAAGTCATACCTTACTTATGATCTCAAATTCAGTTTTTGAGGATGCCATTTCAATGGGGGGATAATGTAACATCCCATGTTTTTTAAGGAAACAATATATTCGAAAGCATACATGATACACCACATTTAAGATAAATGAACAACATAATATTGTTATTTTATATGATATATATCACATACCCATTAGAATCATGGGAATGATAAGGACTAAAAAATTTATGAAATTATTGTTTACACAGGTTTATATATAAATTCATTGGTTACCAAATTAGTTAGGAAATTATATAAAAACCAATTGAAAATAAAGGATGTATTTATATAAAATTTTATTTGAATGAGAACAATTGTTTATATAAAATATTAAAATCACTATTTTTAGATTATATTAATGAAATATAAATTTAATATAATATTAAAATTCATATTATATATTTTCAAGAACTAATATTTGATCATATTCAATTTTAAGATTAAAATGTGTACTGTTCAAAAAAAGTATTTTTACTAGATTTCGACGGTGAACCCATTTGAAATCTACTTTTTTAAAAATAAATTATAAATCATATTTGAAGAGAAACTCTTGGTTTTAATTGGGAATTAAAATTTTAATTTCGATAATTTTTCTATTTTGATGATAATTTTCATTTTTAATGAATAGGGAAAAATACTGCATTTTAATACAATACTGCATTTTCATCTATGTTATTTATATAGTTAGATTATTCAATTTCTTTTTTTTAATGTATTATTAGATTAATTTTTTATCATTTAATCTGATCATAGAAATTGGAGGTAATTTCACATTGAAATTATATATGAACAAATTTTAATATTTTGATGGGTTTTACATGTAATAAAAACGTTTTCTCATTTTGACAAAGGGGAAAAATATATAAATTAATTAATGAAAATTATATGGTTTATATTTTAAAAAATGGATTAAATATTGTCATTAATCAGGTCAGAAATAGGTAAATACTTTTCATTTATTTTATTTTATTTTATTAATAGTATGTTAGGTAATTATTATTTATCATGGTTAAAGGTAAATCAGGTAAATTAAGGATATAAATAATATGATAAGGATAATAAAATTATACGAACATGTTCCAAAATACTATTGGAAGAATATAAGTTTATCCTTATCACCTAAGGATTGGAATTGTCTCATTTCATAGAATTTTTCCCATGAAGGTGATATAAATATTATTAAAACAAATTATAGTGACAACATGTCACCCACTTATTTCTTAAAAGTATATTAATTTTAATAGACAAATAAATATGATATTACTTTATAATATATAGTCTCTAGATATATAAGTAAATTAAATAAATAATTTATATTTATTTAAAAAATTTAGAGATCATATATTTCTGATAAATACTGACACAATAATATTATATTAATTATTTATTTGTTATACATATCAAATAAATGATATGAATGGTTTTAAAATAAATATAATTATAATTAATTTGGATACTACATGAATTTTATAGATGAATATGAAATATTATAAGTATAATAAATGGTTTTTTATAAGTTAATATTTTTGGATTTCATTTAAATTTATTGAAATGAATTGTGTCAAAATTGGCACTTGTTATATTTGACATAAATGATATATTATTAAAATATTTAAAAATCATCAAAATAGTTCAAAATTAGAAAGATAAAAGGAAACTTTATAAAATTTCACGATGTTTATATATAATGGAAATTGACCCCATGTACGCAAAATTTATATCCTCTTAATGTTGAAAATGTTACCATAATTAAAAATAAAATATATTAATTTTGGGAAAACAAAAAAGATATGGTGTAAATTAAAATCAACATATGTCTAAAAATTAATGGATGGTTGTATTTTGAACCATCCTCATCAAATATTTTACATATCTCATGTAAAATTCACTTGGATTTAAAAAGTAATTTATGTTAATTTAATATTTTAAGAGTTTCCAAGGGTTCCCCTCCCCAATCCTATAACAAGGTACCCACTCTTCCCTATTACTAACACATAAATAATGATTTGGTTCTAACAATATCAAAACATAAAAATTTCAAAAATACCTCCCTACATTCGTGAGGGTTTATTTTCGGCATAACACCGTCCTTAGGGGTGTTAAGGTGTTTCTCAAAGGTGATTAAACGAAGAAGATGTATCATTTTTTGTAAGTATTCTGATTTTATTTCTTCTTCCAGGTCCATAAAATATACACCATCCATGATGAAATAATAACTCAAATATCATAAATATACTGAGATTTTGTTATGTTATTATAATCACCTAAATCTATCTCCAATTTCTTCAAATGAGAAATGAGCATTTCCTTTGTGTGTACGACAGACTACCACATCACAAACAGATATAGTTCTTTTGTTGTTACCATCTCTAAATACTGGTCATAATTATGGATTTAGTGTTTTATATGAATATAATGAAATATTTATCATTATAATAGTATTGTGTGACAATTAGGTTCTAACTTCCATGCACAAATAACGATATCATCGTTCCTACATACGTGTGAACTATAATATCCACGAAGCGATGTGAATTGTTGTTATTCACCACATCACATGTATGATATGTAAGAAATTATAAATTATTTTAATGATTTTAATTATAAAATAGTTATTAATATGTAAATATAAAATAGTAATTACCTTATTTCTATAATTATCAATGAAAAATGGAAATGTGACTCATGCGTACATACGACATACCATCTACATTATTATAATGTTGTTCATTTTTCCGAAAATTACATAATGGTTCAATTTAAAAGTATAATTTTTTTATAAAAATGATAAAAATGTCAAGAATATTATTATGGAGATTATGGACTTATGACCACATTAACTGTTGTCATCATACTATGTTCATACTTGTCTCAAGTAGTAAATATCAATGAAACATCCTATATGAACTTAGATAATTATGTAATTTTTATAATATTGTAATAAGAGATATAAAATTATTCATAAATATGAATAAGTATATGAATAAATTATATATTAAACTCTGTTTATTATTCAGGAAGATAAAAATGCACGAGACAAGTCGGACTCAATGTAAGGGACTTCGTCTCCATTTTCATTCATTGTGGCATATATTAATGATATACACCACCTTATTTAATATTTTTTATAATAAACCCATTTGATTTTTAATTTCATTATATTGTTTTTGAATGTAAAATACATATCAGATTCATTTTAGTAAACAAAAAAATGAATTTTTTTAACATACGTGGTGATAACGACTATTCTGGCGTTCTGACCAACATTTCATTTTTTCGTCTAGAAGCAATAATGTTTATAAATGAAAAAAATAAATACCATCTTTTTGTTTTATATTTTTTTGTATTGAAAATGGTTTTGATAATGGTTTTATTTTAACATTTCTTTAAATGTAATATTGTGACCAGGAAGGGAAAATTATATTTTTTTCATTTATGCTAGTTTTATGTGTTAGGATTACGTTATGGTTCTAGGTATTTTCTTCTGTATATGTGTGGTTATATAATAAACTGATGGTGGGTGATCGTCTGATTTCTCTCCTCTGAATTGGGTAATGAGGCGGACTAAAATAATTAGGTTTCTCTCAGGAGATTTAGGGTGTACATTGTGATGGATATTGCAAACATAAGCATGATGTTCAAATCCTATGTAGTTCTAAAAGCTAAAAAGTAAAAAATGTTATCAATTCACCAAGTTACATTTATCATTTTTGATTTCTAAGAAGTTTCTCATGAATCATATGATTTCAAGAGGTATGTTAATATCTTGTGATTTATGGGTGAATGTTATGGTTTTTTTAAAAACAAATCATGAATTTAAAATATTCTTTGATTAACGATTTCATTCCATATATTTTATCTCTCCCTAAGATTTATGCGCAAATCCCATATTTTTTAAATGTTTTCCATAAGGTATAAGTATGTGTAAGTGAAAAGAAAATTTCAAGATAAATGTTACAAAAATTTCTATCATGGAAAAATGAAATCATTTCCAAAAGAGTTTTATCATGTTAAAATAACATATTGCGAGTAGAAGTTTCTAGTTTATAATATTTGAGTTGTTATGTAATTCATATGTCTTAATTATCAATAACACTAATCCAAAAAAAGATATTCAATGTGAATTCATGGCATTAAATTGTTTTATACAATATTTAAGGCAAGGGATTATACTTAATTTCATGCCTGACAAATATATCATAACAAATCAATTAACAAATAAAAAATAGAGAATAATAAAATGGTTTCTAATCAAATTCATGGCATAAAATTCTATTTTAAATCCATTATCATTGATTTATTTTTTACCAATAAATGGAAATTTGAGCTCCATAAATGTAAATCCTGAAATCAAAAACTATTGGTTACATATTTTTTATTACCCATTGAAATTAAATGATGTTGGGCTATTAATTATTTGGTAAAATGGAATTTATCATGATAGAAATAGAAATTTGAGAACTTAATTCGGCCTCTTGATGATTATAAAACATGGTTTTAAAAATGGTAAAATAATGGAGAAAAAATGCCACTCATTGGATTTGAATTTTTTTAGAAATTGATTTATTCCTATTAAAATAAATAATATTAAAAAAATAATTTATTATTATGGATTGTGGTTATTTAAATAATACATAATTATAAAATTAAAATGATGTCATAAAATATTCCAAAAACAAAAAACTATATTTTTAATATTCACGAAAAAATAATGTATCTTGGAAAATTTTCATCAATTAACCAAAATATGAATTTGGAATAATAATTTCAATTATTCTATTTTTTTATCATAATATTTATCTAAATATGATATAATTAACAAATTAAAAATAAAAATATTTATTAAAAAATAATAGTTTTTAAGGAATTTTTTTTGCACATATAAAAAATTCCCAAGATACTATTTAATTATTAAACATTAATATTTAAATAATAGTGTATTTAAATTTGATTTAATTGAAAAATATATTATTCAGAAAACTAATTTTTATTGTAATTTTCTTTTGTTTTATAAAAAAATTATTTTTATTTGTGAACTTAAATAAATTTAACAAATTTTTCTCAATTAATGATATATTTTATTTAGGAATATTTGTTTAAAAAAATAATTTAATAATTATTTTATTTATCCAAAGGGTGTTATAAAAATTTTAATTATGGACTAGACTTATAATCCCTTATTACTTCTGCATACACCCTAAGGGTAAGGTGTGTGATGCTTGTAGTCTAATGGGGTGGATTGGGTATCATTTATGAAGTGGTATTATCAACTAACATAAACTTCCCCATAGGTTTTTTCATTAAATATTAAATTTGTAAAACTCATTTTATGAATTCTCTTGGGATAACCCTAGTGACTCCACATCCCTCCCATTTTCGGAAAAATTAGCTTCAAACAACATGAATCGACTTTTTGAGGTTGTTGATTCTCATTTAGTTATCAATTGTCCTTTTCCATGACTAATAATTTATAATATTCATAATTCAAGTGTAATGAATCTTTTTTCCATAATTTCATCTTTTAGGAACTACTTGGGATGATTCTGATATGAGTTAGTAAGACTTCTTGTGATTCTGAGGCCCGATGTGCGCAAAATAATTTCTGAAAAAATGTTAACCATTTTTTGTGTGCGTTTGAGGTCTTCTACCAAAAAATTATTACTAACATCTTAATGGTTTCCAAGGTTGTAAATTTGAGGGAACCGTTATTTTTAGAATAGATATATTTCTATAGGACAAACTTAACTTTGGCCGACATGGGTCAATTTTAGAAATTATAGTTTTGGATGTTACCAAAAATTAAATAAATTAATAAAAAATATATTATTTTCAAATCCCAATATCTCTTAAATGTTAACTCAAATTGGAAATATGAGACCACCATTTAATTCATGAGTGTATAATTTATTTACATGGGGCCTAACCTCTACCAAATTAGGTCGAGAGAGAAAGTTAGTTTTTGGAAATGAATTTCATTAAAATATTTAAAAACATAACATATTTTTACCTAATTTCGCGATGTAATGAAGAAGAAATGCCACAAATAAGCAACAGTTACCCTACAAAAATGAACACATCAAAATGATGCAGTGTCTGAGTATAACTGCATTACTGAATCATGTTTATCCAGTTAATTTTATAACAAAGATACAATACCATGGGACGATCCTTGATATGCCTCTATGGCTATGGAGTAATAGTGTTAGTGAATGAAAAATCAACAACAACAGCAAAAAACCCCTCCTATTCGAATTATCTCACCAATAAAGATGGAGCAGAAAATCAGGATTTCTCTTCAGTAGATCATAAATACCAATAAATCCACAAAAGTAGATGATCCAATCTTAGGTAGGGGTTTAAATCATTTTGTCTAATTTTCCCTATCCCAATATTCGTTATTTCAAAATGAAAAATTCGGATCAACCCATTGATTGGATGACCAATGGATCGATTGTTTTTGTTGGATTGGGATTACCTTATAAGGATTTAAAGAGGGGTTAAATCTCTATGTTTCACCATTAGTTCCTTGTTATTAAATGGGAATTGAGTCATAGTGATTTTAAATTGGTTCTTCCTGATCCGAATAATGAGAAAGCATTTGGTCCGATGGAAACAATGTCTTGGAGGGTTCTTTGGGTGTTCTTGGTGATCTTTCTCTCTCTCTCTTTTTTTATTCACTGATGGACCCCTAAGGTTTCATCAGATTATTTGCAGAATGTTTCGAAGGTGGTTGAATCCCTGGATTGATGTTGAATCGTCTTGGATCACATGGAAGTGGCTTCAGAGATCCCTGGCTTGCAAATGTACTTCTTGAACAGAAAATTGACCACCGTAGCGAGTCCAGTGGCCTGTAGAAAAGTCTACCAGCATGCCAGCAGCGGCGTTACATGGTGGGTATCATCCCCGCAGTAACAGTCACAGGGTGGTTAAAATGGAAAATAATTGTGGGAGGAGAACAGGGATGGCAGTAAGTTTCCAATAGTGGGCTATGACAGACATGGTATGTGACCATGTAATGAGGTTGGGGTCCCCGGTTCTACTGGACCGTGGAGGGGGACCCGCAGCTACAGCTGCTAGTGGGAGGTTGGACGTGGAACCAACCGTGTCTGGGGGACAAAACCAGTCCACACCATATGAACCGAGATGGTTGGGCCACTCTAGGGGTCCGGTCTAGTGTATCATGTTGGGCCCAACATGTTCGGGTCGGGTCGGTCTGACCTGGTTGGACTAGGCCAAGCCCCAACCAACCACTTTTTACATAAATGCTCATATTTTCCAAAAACATGTGTCTGATTAACGAGTTGTTTCAGTCATTAGGAACCTTGCGAAGAAGAATACATTTGAGATAATATAAGTGCGATTTTATGGTGATCGACATATGACATTTTTCTTGAAGAGAATGTTCTCCTGGAATGAGCACTATACAAATAGGAATCTTGTGGTTGGTTGTGTTGAAAATACAATGACTATGGGTCTATAAGAGATAGCGGAACAAAGTGAATCAGTGGATTTATGTGACTCAGTGGGTATAAGTGGCTTTGTGGCTCTATGTGACCCAACAGGTCTGAGTGACACAGCTGGTCTAAGTGACTCAGTGGGTCTAAGTTACTCTGCTAGTCTACGTGACTCAGTGGGTCTGTGTGACTCAGTGGGTCTAAGAGAGTTAAGAGTACTATGTGTTCTTTTATTATGTATTATAGTGTTAAAATTATTAATTTTGACTTATAATTATGTGAGATGACTATATTGTGAGTGGAATTACCTTAGTGGTGTACATAGTGATCCTACTTGGTGTACTACCTTATTGGTGTAATTATCATACCCTTGTGTACCTTAAAAAGTTATTATACTTGGTGTACTACCTTAGTGTTCTACTTAGAGTTCTTGTGTGTGCCTTCTACAGTGACCAAACACCGTGTACTTACCTTAGTGGTGTACTTAGTGAGCATACATGGTGTACTTACCTTATTAGTGTACATAGTGGTCGTACATGGTGTACTACCTTAGTGGTGTACATAACGTACTTTTTTGAACCTTACTTCATGATGGTACTTTCTGTACATACCATAGTCATGTACAAAATGATTGTACATGGTGTACTCAACATAGTGGAGTACATAGTGACTATACATGGTGTAATGCCTTAGTGATGTACTTATCATACTTTTTTTTTACTTTTTGTAGTGGTCTTACTTTTTGTAATTACCTTTGTGGCATCCTTAGTGACTGTATATGTTGTACATACCTTATAGGTGTACATAGAGTACTTTTGTGTAACATTGATAGTGATTGTACATGGTGTACATACACTAGTGGTGTACATAGCATACATGGTGTACTTACCTTAGTGGTATACTTATCATAAATGGTTTAACTACCTCAGTGGTGAACTAAGCATACTTTGTGTGTACCTTAGTGATTTTACAATGTGTACATATCATAGAGGTGTACTTATCATACTTTTTGTGTACCAACCTTGGTGTCTATACATAGTGTACCATTATTAGTGATCGCACATTGTGTCTACCTACCTTAGTGGCTATAATTTGTGTGTAAAATCAATTGTGGTCTTACCTTTGTGTTTTGATATCCTTACTGAGTATTGTTTTACTTACCTATGCATAGGCTTCCCCTATACATGTCATGTCCTATGTAAAAAATAAACATTTTTGACTGAGTCCATGGTGGGTCTGAGCTTAGTTGTTCATGGATGGAGACTCGAAAGACGATGATCACTTCTGCGACTTCGGACAGCTTATGCACCTACACTTTTGGAAGGTTCTTCTGTAGTTGGATTGCAGGAGCTTATACATTTCTTTTGTAGAGATTTTATATAGGACCCCATTACTTTCAGTTTTTACTATATGCTCATTGTTTTTTGTTACAAAAATTTTTCTTTGGGGAAGATGCATGTGTACAGGAACTTGGAAAAATTCCTCCCACTTCTGGGATATGGTTACTCGGTGCTAGTCTCCATCCCATTTAATATGAAATAGGGGCGTGGGGTAGTCATGGTACGGCCCCTGAGAATGGTTCATGACATTTAAAATTATCACACATGTGTATAGTTTCAGAAGGTAATTTTTTTTTATATTTATATTTACCAACATTTATATAATGGTATAATCCCAATGGTTACAATACCCTTTATACCCTAGAAAAACCACTTCATTCACTCGATCAGAATTTTATATATCCCTACATAATGTTATATTTACATTTTAATTAGATGTTAATCAGATAAATTAAACTTTTCTTTATTTATATTGAATTTTTTTGGGGGTGGTGATTATAGAATTTTGGGGTGACCAATATTTTTCCATTTTATATATTCTATTTTATACGTTTTTCATTGTTATAAGGTTTTTCATTTTAATTAGTCTTATATCTAATTGGTAAAATGATCATTTCTAATGAGATAAATTTTCCCCAGTTTCTATTTATTATTTATTTGTAGAATATTATATATGAAATAACATTCATTTATTCGGGTATGATATATCATCTAAAAGGTATGGATCAACACACATAACTTATTTCAACATGAGAAAATGATTTGTTTGATTTGGGGGTGATGCAGTCTTTTGTTTCACCCATCTTTATCCATGATTTTGGACATTAGAAGAAGTTGATTTTAGTTCCCATTAAATTTACTAGTCTTAATAGAGCTCATGGTGACTTGTAAGAAGTATGTAGTCACATTGATCTAGTGCTGGGGTAGTAGAAAACCTAAGGAGATATCTGATGTTTAAAGATAAAATCACTTGACATTATCCTCAAAATGGATTGTTAGTACTCATTATAGGCTATCGTGGTTTTCATCAGGAAGTGGATTTTATTAGATAATTATAATAGAGGATTAGTTATGTTCATTGGATAAATATTCGATTATATAGATTAGAGACAAGTTACATAATTGTAAATTTTGATGGATGATTTGATGTGAGATCATCAGAGGTTCAACAGTGGGTGTTTCCTATTGTTTTAGAAGAGTACCCTAATGACATTATACAATTGGTTAAATCATGTCTCCCTCAATGGGAGATCATGAATGGGATAAATATATATCCAGTTCAATATTCCATATTAATTTTTTCATATATAATTGCACCTTCTCTAATGAAAGCATGTGAGTATAGCTCAATGATCTACGGTAGGGCGGTTTTTTCAGCTGAGTGTGTAAAATTGGAGTCCACCAGTTTTTCTTGTGAATATGTATGGTGGAATTTATTAACTATTAATTTCTTATCAACACATAAAAAAATTTAAATTGATGAATTCTAATCCTCTTTCATATATTAATGGTTCCTTAGATCAAGTGAAGGTTGAATTTTTTTAAAAAGTATATTTTCTATCAAGGTATCATTACATGTGTGAAAAGGATGATGATATTTCAATGAATTGTTTCTATTATAATCCTTGGAATTTAAATTTCTATTTAATATCATTATGGGTGAAAATTTCTTCATCCTTCTTCATGGGTTTGATCAATACAATTTTCAAATTGTTGGTGGATAATTTCATGGTGTTTTTCATTAGTGAAATCCTTGTTTACTCTATGAATGGGTAGGGGCATGCAAAGAATCATCGTGATGTTTTGGGAGTTCCTTTCCATCAGAATATATTCATGAATTTGATAAATAATATGTTCTAGGATCATGATTTTTGTTTCTTGGTAACATTCGTATCCCATATGGGAGTTTTTATTGACCCTTAAATGATAGAGGCAATTATGTATTTGGCATACCCCATGAAAATAGAAAAGGGGTGGGGTTTATAAGGTCTTGTGGGATATTAAAGGGGTATCATATCTTATTTCTCTCATTTTGTGACTCCTTTAACAACCTTGACCTAAATAGATCAGGCATTCTCATAGATTTAGTAGTGTGCGAATGATTTTTATTACCTAAAGGATATGTTGTTCACCACTCCCTGATATTTTTTTCTTATAGAGGGAGTTCAATATGATTTTTTCTGTGAGGATTCCCATGTTGTATTTGGCTAGGTATGGAGGAATCAAAAATTTGTTTTTTTACAATTATGTAATTTAATTTCCCAATGACATTATAATTACACCCCTAATATTAAGTAGGGATCAGTTGTTTTTACTATGATTTTTATGAGACATTACCTCATCAGTGAGAAGTTTTGGTTTTTATAAACGATAAGAACATGTTTTATATCATCTAACATTGTGACATGAACATGTGAAAGAAGTGGTGGATTGAATACTTGAAATATTAAAAATTTGTATTTCATATAGAGAAGGGATAGGAAATGTAATTGTGGATGTGATGATCAAGAATTCGTGTAGTAATTCCATATGAAAATATGTTTGTACCTAGAAAGTGGTGGAAGATCTCATAGTGATGCATCTAGATATGAGAGATAATGTGGGTATAGGTTTTCATTTATGGATATTAGTGATTTTGAATTTGGTTTCTTAGGTGGAGGATTCCCATTTGGATGATACATAGGTTATGGTCTAGAGAGAATGAGTTTTTCTTCTATAGACCTGATGGTTTGTCTAAGGAAAGTATGAATCATATTTTCTTTATGGAATGGATTTTAATTACTCAGTGAGGTGTAATATGGTTCTCTGAGTGTTCAATATCTCAACATCGGTAGTATATATATGGTGTAAATATTTGTATCAAACACTGAAAGGTTGGTTTTGGTGGCCTAAGATAAAGCTGGTAGTTTTACGGTTTTATTATCAATGATTGTTCTATGAAAAGGAGCAGGATGACACAATGTTCTCAGTGATTTTATCCATACATTTTATATTCCTTAGTGAATGTGGTAGGAAATTTATTTGGATATTTATACTAGTTTACCTGAAGATTTTGGATTGTGTGATACTATATGGGTGAATTTAGATCATTTGAAAAAATAATCCGAATTAATAGTTAGTGAGAGTCATGATCATTGGATTATTTTTTGAGGATGTATCAAGGGGACGTGGTACTACTCTTCAGAGTCTTGTAGACAGTTATCAAGGATCTAGATCCTCCTATTACGACTAGGTCATGGAGAGGTCTCTATGTTAACATCAACTATCAATTATTAAATTTAACATAATTTTACCTCTAAATGGATGGTCAAATACCATTCAATATATAGAATCTTGGAAACACTTTATTATCTTGTGTTCTAGATTCTTAATTTTTTTGGATTAGTAACATTCCCTTTGTCAAGATTTCATAAAAAAATTATTCACTCCACCATTTTTATAGAGTTCTTTAAAGATCTTTGTTGAAAACCATGATGTTATCCATTCTACATGACTAATTTCAGACATACAACTTTTCTTGATCCATAACTTGTAAAAAAATATTACATAAATGGTTCATATAATTCGTGAAATCGGGAAATAAGTTAAACATCATCATAAATCCTATATTTACCCAACAAGTAGACCTTTTTAGTTTGATATTTGAGATCATGTGTTCTGGAAGGTGAATACTGATCATGGTAACTAAAGGATTTGGTGTGGGATTAAGAATTATCCCCACATTATTGGGAAATTTAGTGTGTTCTCTCAAGTTGGTGTTGGTCATTTAAAATATCACTTCACTCATATATAAAAAGACTACATAATTTTTTCTCATGTGTCGTGGATATATTTTGATGACTATATGACCTTTGAGGACCACCCCATAGAGATAGAGTATGAACATGAGAAGGATTTGTGTTGTTGTAATGTTTCCATGGTTTATTACAAATTTTGTTAATTTAGGAAGGAGGAGAGTACCTGGGAATATGATCCCTAGAACTTCTCCTTTTACCCGTGTACTTTTATGTTTATCTCTTCTATTCTATCATAGTTTTGTTGAGAATGATGACATTTTTAGTTTATGTGTTGTTTTCCAATTAATTTTTATTTTTATGCCTACTATAATATGTTATGTAGATTCCCTAGGATAGTGTTTAAGAGCTGGTTGTTTCTTTTTCATTATTTTACATTAATTTCATCTCAGAATTTTGTTGAGGACATGTGATAAAGTGATCCTTATAGGTATCTCATGGGGTTTTTATTTATAAATCCCCATTTTTTCCCTAGTAATTTTTTCGCTTGGATTTTCATGATGGAGAAATTTTTTAGAGGTATCCATTTTAAGTTATTGGATACATCTAGTATAACCCTTTGAATGTTTATAATGAAATTTGTGCTCAAAAGATGCCTAAAGTAATTATATGTATTTTTTCTTCTATAATATTATAGTAGGGAGTATTCACGATGTATAGGGTGTTTCATGTTGTTAACGTATACTTCATATATTTTGTGGGAGAAAAATTTATAGCCAGTAGAATTGGATATGTGAGATTATATACATTGATAGAAATGTAATATTGGGCCTAAAAAATGCCAATCCATCTTGTAATTTATATTATATACATGGTAATATCAGATACAAAACTCAACTATGTGAATATAATATTTGATTAAACATGTTGAATGATCTGTTGTTTGTGTATTCTTAGTGGAAAGATCAGTTTTAAGAATACCCTATTTGATTCAACATGTTGCCTGAATAGTTTTTTTTGTTTAATTAGTGGAAGGATCAGCTATGTGAATCTGCTATTTAGTGACTTCAGAAATATGGATACCAACAATTAATGATCAGCTATGTGAGTTATAATCTATGTGAATCATCTATTCGAGGGATAGGCTTCTTGAGTGAATGAATGCATGGATATTATATATGAAAATGGAAACATTGTTAATTAAAATTATAGGGATTTTATTTATTTGAAATCAAACACCTATATATTTCCATCATTTCTCTGAATATGGTCATGCAGTTCTATGGTAGTGAGAACCAAGGTCCATCAAAGTCTATTTTCTCAAGGGAAATTACATACTTGATTTTATATTATGGAATATTATTTAAATGAGTCTTTTAGGGATTATTTTAATGAGATCCCTAATAGTTAAAATTACATATTTTGGATCTAATAAACTATATCATCTCATTTATGAACTAGAAAATGGAGGTTATTTTCATTTTTTCTAAACATAATGAGTTCTCTCAATATTGGTTGTTCTAATTTCATCACTTATACTCTTGGAATCCTACTGTCATTGGCTCTTATTTCTTCCAGTATCACTACCATCTGGTACATTCTTCTTTTTCTGCGTTGAGTTGCATGATTCTCTTTCCTTAATATAAGTGATTATTTTTTTCTCCTATTTATTTATGACCAATTTTATAGTTATAATATATTATCCCCTTTGTTTCAATAGGAATAACCAAATGAATATTAAACTAGATTAATAAATAATTTATTTTGATCATATTTTATTCTATCTATCATGAAATTTTTTTACCCCTGATTTGAATGAAATAGTGGGGTCAATGATTTTATTTTAAATAATTATATATTGATCATTTTAAAAAAAATCTATATATAAAATGTTAATGAACATGAACCCAATATTAATTGATAAATAATTAGATGTATAATTAATTGTAATGATTAATTATTTTTTTGTTTGTTTTAATTTGATACTGATAAAATTGATTCTTGTATTCTTGTATAATTAAATATTTATTTCAATGTGTTGATGGAATTTGATAAAGAAGTCTTAGTATATTAATAATTTTCTGTGATAATAATTAATATCATGTTATTAAATTGTAATTCCATAGGTCTTTTAGAATAGAATGTATTCTGGGAAGCATATTGAATGAATTTTTTAATTAATTTAGCATAATCTTATTGAATGATTGTATATAATTCTTATTATTGTAAACATTCAATAATAAATTGGTTAATTCATGAAGTAATAAATACTTGTTTATTATAATGGTAATTTATTTTCAATAAGTCACCCATATACATGATATTTCATAGTTTAATGAGATCGGTGCCATGAGATTACATTTATTTGTTAAGGATGGATTCATTGTTTGAAAGACTAGAAATACCTTCTATATGTTCATTATTATGGATTACTTGTGATGTTCTCTAGAGGTGATATTATAACGTGACAATAGAATGGGATGGTAGATACAAAAAGGTATTACATTATATGGTGCATGGAGGACTTCATGATGTGTTAGCAGTTAATTCCAATGATTTAATAGTGCATTGGGAAATTCTTTTGGTTTTCAAAGATAATAATATAGACAACAGAATGTGTTGAATCTAGGCTTACCTCATTTATTTGATAAATATGGATCCTTTATTGATAATAATATTTTTAATGGTCAATTCTCAGATGGCTTTTATTATCTACATTACTTCCCCTATTACTGGAGGCAAATAGAAGTACATGGTTGAATGTTTCATATTTGTGGTATCTTAGGATGATTTTCATAAAGTACATATAATTATGTAAGGATTATAGTAATAATAAAATAATTATTGACCTTGTGGTTTGTAAATTATGGAATTAAAATTATCTAATGATGTTGATCATGTTAAATTGAGGAATCGATTTCAATTATTCATGGATGGAATGGACATGGATTGACGGTTATTATTTTAAGTGGATTATTTTTATAAATATGTGATTAAAAATAAATTAACATAAATCAAATGGTATAATTATAAGAATAAAATTGAATAACCACTTTAAATGATTTTTCACTCATAGGATATCTAATCCCTTACTGTAGAACAATGGTTCCTGAGTGATTATAGATGCAGTTATCCTTTGGTCATGGTAAGACCCACAGTGTGGTTGTGTGTTATATTATATCATGTGTCATCAGTGATTGATAATGGAACCACAAATATTTAGGTTAGGGAAACTAAAACCCAGTATAATGAAGGAGGGTATTTTCCCCACCTTTCTAGTGGTTTTATGGACTGGTGACTACCCCATATATTCCCACTATATTTTCCTAGTAGATATATGTGTTGGTATGATTGTTGGTTAGTTTTAAAATATATATTGTTCGATGTTCTTAATGGACTATCTTTACTTTCTACACATGTATCACTAGTTGTACTATAAATTTGTTTAACATTTGTATTATGTAATTAGGTTGTGATGGATTTATCTTTCATACTCAGTGTATGGACTTGATGACTTGAGGTACAATACCTGATGTATGATACACATCATACAGGCTTTGGTGGCCCCCAGAAACCACATGGTTATTATATGTGGAGATTTGATATGGTATTATGTGATGATGTGATGAATGAGGTGATTGTTGTTATTTTTATTGAAGTGTCTTCATGTTATCATATTTTAGAGTTAAATAGACACAAATATGTGACGTCCAGGAGGAAAAGAAAAATAATGGGGAATTGGGATTGGTGTATTTTTATGGTTCATAATTTTAATATATCATCTCTTGTATGTGATCATAGTATGATTTTTCCTATAGGGAGGATGGGATTTTTGTATACATATTTTGGAGATGAGATCATTTCAATGTTATTCACTGTGATTCAACACAATTAATTTATCATTTCCATGAGAGGATCTCATGAGTATCCTACTGAATATTATATTTTATCATCCTAAATTTAAATAAATTCATTTCATGATAACCCTAATATTATAGAATGAAATTATGATATTACCAGCTCTTGTTTTTTTTTGGAGTTGTATGGGATTGTTGGTCGCAGTCATCTTTAAATGTTTGGTACATTGAGACTTCGATTCAATTGTTACTATAATATAAGAAATTTCTTGTAGGCATATGGAATTTAATTATATATATATGACATTATTTTATAGTTTATATATATTATCTCTCAATTCCAAATTATCCCAAATAAGTTAATGAATCAAATTTATATGATTGTTATACCATCGATGCTAGTCAACAGACTGTGGTTTCAAGAACCTACTAGGGTATCATCGTAACCTAATACTAGAGCCAAAACTTACATTGTTTGAAGGATGTTCTCAACCCGTGTAGTTTAGTGACTAGAAACTCTCTTCATACAAAATAAAATTGGGAATGATTTTTCCATAAAACTGCAGAAGAAATAGAAACAAGTCAATTTGATCAAAAGAAAACTACCTATGGAGAAACATACTGGAAGAAAAAAGGGAATAAAAAAACCATAAGAATACCATAACCATGTACTAGAAATTTAACATAAAAACAGTAGTCCCAAGGATCAAGACACACATTGATTATGAGATAAAAAAACCTCCACATCTTATTGAATCTTCCTCTTACTTGAATATGGAAGAAGGAAATCTACAAACACTTAAAATAAATGTTAGTGTGTGGGATACAATCCAACTAGGGTCTCACAAAGTGTTCTATATTAAGATTCCTTTATAAATAAACAAACAAATGTGTTAAATTTTAAAAAAAATGTAATTACATTTTTATACTTATTTAAAAAATTATAATAATTTAAAATAATGGAAACCATTTAAAATTTAGATAAAATAAAAACATTATATAAAATTGTTTATTTAAATTATTAATCTGGAGAATAATTAGTTTTAAAAAATGGAATATAGATCTATGCTCGAAGGATTCCAAAAGTTATTATAGGTATATTTTCTTCTATAATATTATAGTAGGGAGTATTCATGATGCATAGAGTGTTTCATGTCATTAATGTATAGTTCATATATTTGGTGGGAGAATAATTCACAGCCAGTAGAATTGGATATGTGAGATTAGATACATTGATAGATCTGTAATATTGGGGCATAAACAATGCCAATCCATCTAGTAATTTATATTATATACATGGTAAGATTAGATACAAGACTCAACTATGTGAATATATTATTTGATTCAACATGTTGACTGATCTACTGTTTGTGTTTCCTAAGTGGAAAGATCATCTTTGTGAATACACCATTTGATTCAACATGTTGACTGAATAGCAATTTTTGTTTACTTAGTGGAAGGACCAACTTTGTGAATCATCTATTTAGTGACTTCATAAATATGGATACAAAACATTAGTGATAGGCTACGTGAGTGATCATCTGTGTGAATCATCTATTAAAGGGATAGTTATCTTGAGTGAATGGATGCATGGATATTCTATATGAAAATGGAAACCTTGGTAGTTAACATTATAAGGATATTATTTTATTGGAAATCAAACACCTAGATATTTCCAAAAATTCTTTGAATATGGTCATGCAGTTCTATGGTAGTGATAACCAAGGTCCATCAAAGTCTATTAACTCAAGGATAATTACATACTTCACTATCTAGTACGGAATATTTTGTAAATGATACTTTTGGGGTGGATTTTAATGAAATCCTTAATAGTTAAAATTATATATTTTGGATCTAATAAACAATATCATCTCATTAATGAACTAGGAAATGGAGGTCCTTCTAATTTATTATAAACATAATGAGTTCTCTCAATGTTGGAGGTTCCGATTTCTTCACTTACACTCCTGGAATCCTACATTCATTGGCTCCTATTTCATCTAGTAACACTACCATCTTGTACATGTCTCTTTTTGTGCATTAAGTCGCATGATTCTCTTTCCTCTATATAAGGGATTATTTTTTTCTCCTACTTATTTATGACCAATTTTATAGTTATAATAGATTATTCCATTTTTTTCAATAGAAATAATATAACGAATATTAAACTAGATTAATAGAAAATTGATTTTGATCATCTTTCTTTCTTTCTTTCATGAAAAATTATTTAGCCTTGATTTGAATGATATAGTGGGATCAATGATTTTCTTACAAATCATACTATAATTATCATTTTAAAAAAAAATTCAACATGTAAAATGTTAATTAACATGAATCCGATGTTAATTGATAAATAATTGGATGTATAATAAATTTTAATGATTAATTATTTGTGTGGTTGTTTTAATTTGATACTGATAAAATTGATTCTAGTATTCTTGTATAGTTAAATATTTATTTCAAAGTTTTGATGGAATTTGATACTGAATTTTTAGTATATAAGTACTTTTCTATAAAAATAATTAATTTCATGTTCTTAAATTGTAATTCCACAGGTCTTTTAGAGTGGAATGTATTCTGGGAATCATGTTGAATGAATTTTTTAATTAATTTATCATAATTTTGAGGAATGATTCCTTATGACTCCCATTGTTGTAAAAGTTAAATAATAAATTGGTTAATACATGAAGGAATAAATACTAGTTTATTATAATGATAATTTATTTTGATTAAGTCACCCATATACATGAGATTTTGCAGTTTATTCGTATCGGTGCCATGAGATCACGTTTTTTTTGAATGATGGATTCATTGTTTGAGGGACTAGAAATCCCTTTTATATGATCCTTATTACGGATTCTTTGTGATTTTATCTAGAGTTGAGATTCTAACATGACAATAGAATGGGATGGTTGAGAAAAAAAGGTATTACATTATATGGTGAATGGAGGCTGTGATGATGTGTTAGTAGTTAATTCCTATGATTTAATAGTGCATCGGGAAATGATTGTGGTTTTTAAGGACAACAATACAGATGATAGAATGTGTTGAATCTAGGATTACATAATTTATTTGATAAATATGGATTCATTATTGATAATAATATGTTTACTGGTCAAGGGTTAGATGGATTTTATTATCAGCATTACATACCCCATTACTGGAGGAAACTGGAAGTACATGGTTGAATGATTCATCTTGGTGGTATCTTATGATAATTTTCAAAAAGTACATATAATTATATAAGGATTATATTAATGATAAAATAATTCTTAACCTTATATTTTGGAAATGATGGAATTAAAATTATCTAATGATGTTGATCATGTAAAATTGAGGACTCAATTTCAATTATTCATGGATGGAATGGACCGAAATTGATGGTTATTAATTTATGTGGATTATTTTTATAAATAATGGATTAAAAATAAATTAACATAATTTAAATTTTATAATTATAAGAATAAAATTAAATAACCACTTAAAATGATTTCTCACTCATAGGATATCGAATCCCTTACTATAGAACATAGGTTCCTGATTGATTATAGATGCAGTTATCCGTTGGTCATGGTTAGAACCAAAGTGTGGTTGTGAACTATACTATATCATGTGTCATTAGTGATTGATAATGAAACCACAAATATTTTGTTTAGGGAAACTAAAACCAATTGTAGTATAAGAGGGTATTTTCCCCACCTTTCTTGTGGTTGTATAGACGGGTGACTACCCCATATATTCCCATTATATTCTCTTAGTAGATACATGTGCTGGTATGATTATTGGTTAGTTTTCAAATATATATTGGAAGAATTTTCTAATGTACTATCTCTACTTACAACACATGTATCACTAGTCGTACTATAAAAGTGTTTATCTTTTTTATTACATGATTAGGTTTTGAGGGATTGATCTTTTATACTCAGTGTATGGACTGTGATGACTTGAGGTACAATACCTGATGTATGATACACATCATACAGGCTTTGGTGGACCCCGAAAACCACATGGTTACTATATGTGGAGATTTGATATGGTATTATGTAATGATGTGATGCATGAGGTGATTGTTGTTATTCTTATTGAAGTGTATTCAGGTTATAATATTTTGGAGATTGATGGACACATATATGTTATGTCTAGGAGGAGGAGAATACTAATGGGGAAGAGTGATTGGGGTGCTTTTATGGTTCATAATTTTAATATATTATATCTTTTATGTGATAATATGAGAGTTTTCCTAGAGGTAGGAAGGGATTTTAGTATACCTATTTTGTAGATGAGATAGTTTCAATGTTATTCACTATGACTCAACACACATTATTTATCATTTTCATGAGAGGATCTCAGAATTATCCTACTAAATATTATATTTTATCACCCTAAATTTAAATAAACTCTTTTCATGATAACCCTAATAGGTTAGAATGAAATTATGATATTAATATCTTGTGTTTTCTTTGGATTTGTTTGGGATTTTTGGTCGCATTCATCTTCACATGTTTGCTATATTGAGACTTCATTTCAATTATTACTGTAATATAAGAAATTTATTATAGGCACATGAAATTTAATTATATATATATGACCTTATTTTTTTAGTTTATCAATATTATCTCTCAATTCCAAATGATCCCAAATAAGATAATGTATCAAATATTAATTTTTATTATACCCTCGATGCTAGTCAACATAATGGGGTTTCAAGAACCTACTAGGATATCATTGTAACCTAATACTAGAGCCAACACATTCATAGTTCAAAGGGTGTTCTCAACCCGGGTAGTTTAGTGAATTGAAACTCTCATCATAAAAAATAAAAATGGGAATTATTTTTCCAAAAAACTGAAGAAGAAATAGAAACAAGTCAGTATGATCAAAAGAAAACTACTTCGAGAGAAATTTACTAGAAGAAAAAAGGGAATAAAAAACCATAACAAAACCATAACCATGCACTAGAAATTTAACATAAAAACAGTTTTCCAAATGAAGACAACACTCACTGATTTTGAGATAAACAACCACCACATATTATTGAATCTTTCCCCTTACATGAAGATGGAATAAATAAATCTACAAACGCCTTAAGTAAAAGGTAGTGTGTGAGTTAAAATCTGACTAGAATCTCACAAAGTGTTCCATATTAAGATTCCTTTATAAATAAATGAAAAATTGTTAAATTTTAGAAAAAAAATGTAATTACATATATATAATTATGTAAATCATTATTTTAATTTAAAATAATGGAAACCATTTCAAATATATATAATATAAAAACATTACATAAAATTGTTTATTTAAATTATTGGGCGGGGTAATAATTATTTTTACAAAAAATGGATTATAGATCTTTGTTCTAAGGATGCCTAAAGTGATTATAGGTATTTTTTTCTCCTATAATATTATAGTAGGGAGTATTCACGATGCATAGGGTGTTTCATGTCATTAATGTATAGTTTATATATTTGGTGGGAGAAAAATTCACAACCAGTAGAATTGGATATGTGAGATTAGATACATTGATAGATCTGTAATATTGGGGCATAAACAATGCCAATTCATCTAGTAATTTATATTATATACATGGTAAGATCATGTACAAGACTCAACTATGTGAATATCCTATTTAATTCAACATGTTGAATGATATGCTATTTGTGTTTACATAGTAGAAAGATCAGCTTTGTGAATACCCTATTTTATTAAACATGTTGACTAAACATCTATGTGTGTTTACTTAGTGGAATTATCAGCTATGTGAATCATCTATTTAGGGACTTTAGATGTGTGGAAACAAAACATTAAGGATCTACTTTGTGAGTGATCATCTATGTAAAACATCTATTCGAGTTATAGTCTTCTTGAGTGAATGGATGCATTTATATTCTATATGAAAATGGAAACATTGGTAGTTAATATTGTAGCGATTTTATTTATTTGAAATCAAACACCTAGATATATCCATCATTTCTGTGAATATGGTCATGCAGTTCTATGGTAGTGAGAACCATGGTCCATAAAAATCTATTTTCCCAAGGATAATTACATACATTATTTTATAGTATGGAATATTATGTAAATGATACTATTTTCGTGGATTTTAATGAGATCCTTAATAGTTAAAATTATATATTTTGGATCTAATAAACCATATCATCCTATCAATGAACTTGTAAATGGAGGTCCTTATCATTTTTTCTAAACATAATTCTTTCTCTCAATATTAGAGGTTCTAATTTCTTCACTTATACTCCTAGAATCCTACTATAATTGGATCCTATTTAATCTAGTAGCATTATTATCTTGTACATGCCTCTTTTTGTGCGTTGAGTCACATGATTCTCTTTCCTCTATATAAGGGACAATTTTTTATCCTACTTATATATGAACAATTTTATTGTTATAATATATTATCCCCTTTGTTTCAATAGAAATAACCTAATGAATATTAAACTAGATTAATAAACAATGGATTTTGATCATCTTTCTTCCTTTCTATCATGAAAATTATTTACCCTTGATTTGATTGATATAGTGGGATCAATGATATTCTTATGTATCAAACTATAATGATCATTTTAAAATGATTTTCTATATGTAAAATGTTAATGAACATGAATCCAATGTTAATTGATAAATAATTGGATGTATAATAAAATGTAATAATTAATTATTTGTGTGGTTGTTTTAATTTGATAATGATAAAATTGATTCTAGTATTCCTATATAATTAAATATTTATTTCAATGTGTTGTTGGAATTTGATAAAGAATTTTTAGTATCTTAATAATTTTCTGTAAAAATAATTAATTCCATGTTATTAAATTGTAATTCCACAGGTCTTTTAGAATTGTATTTATTCTGGGAAGCATGTTGAATGAATTTTTTAATTAATTTTTCATAATTTTATTGAATGATTCCTTATGATTCCCATTGTTGTAAACGTTCAATATTAAATTGGTTAATTCATGAAGTAATATATACTTGTTTATTATAATGATAAATTATTTTCATTAAGTCACCCATATACATGAGATTTTGTAGTTTATTGAGATCAGTGCTATGAGATCATGTTTATTTTTGAAGGATGGATTCATTGTTTGAGGTACTAGAAATCCCTTCTATATGTTCCTTATTATGGATTACTTGTGATGTTATATAGAGGTGAGCTTCTAATGTGGCAATGGAATGGGATGGTTGAGCCAAAAAGAGATTACATTATATGGTGCATGGAGGCCGTGATGATGTGTTAGTAGTTAATTCCTATGATTTAATAGTGCGTCAGGAAATTCTTAGTGTTTTCATGGATAAAAATGCAGATGATATAATGTGTTGAATACAGGATTACCTCATTTATTTGATAAATTTGGATTCATTATTGATAATAATATGTTTAATGTCCAAGGGTCATATGGCTTTTATTATATGCATTACTTCCTCCATTATTAGAGGCAACTTGAAGTACAAGGTTGAATGCTTCATCTTGGTGGTATCTTTGGAGTATTTTCATAAAGTACATGTAATAATGTAAGGATTATAGTAATGATAAAATAATTCATAACCTTGTAGTTTGGAGATGATGGAATTAAAATTATCTATTGATGTTGATCATGTTAAATTGAGGACTCGATTTCAATTATTCGTGGACGGAATGTACATGAATTGATGTTTATTAATTTAAGTGGATTATTTTTATTAATAATGGATTAAAAATAAATTAACATAAATTAAATTTTATAATTATAAGAATAAAATTAAATAGCCACTTTATATAATTTTTCACTCATAGGATATCTAATCCCTTACTATAGAACATAGGTGCCTGAGTGATTATAGATGTAGATATCCTTTGGTCATGGTTAGACCCATAGTGTGGTTGTGAATGATGTTATATCATGTGTCACCAGGGATTGATAATGAAACCACAAATATTTCGGTTATGGAAATTAAAACCCAGTATAATCTATGAGGGTATTTTCCCCACCTTTCTAGTGGTTGTATGGATGGGTGACTACCCCATATATTCCCCCCAAATTCTCTTAGTAGATATATGTGATGGTATAATTATTAGATAGTTTTCAAATATATATTGGTAGAAGTTCTTAATGTAATATATTTACTTCCTACACATGTATCACTAGTTGTACTATAAAGTGGATAACATTTGTATTATGTGATTAGGTTGTGATGGATTGATCTTTTATACTCAGTGTATACACTGTGATGACTTGAAGTACAATACCTGATGTATAATACACATAATTCCGGCTTTGGTGGCCCCTAGAAACCACATGGTTACTATATGTGGATATTTGATATGTTTTTATGTGATGATATAATGAATTAGGTGATTGTTTTTATTCTTATTGAAGTGTCTTTAGGTTATCATATTATGGAGATAGATTGACATAGATATATGACATCAATGAGGAGAAGAAAACTAATGGGGAAGTGTGATTGGGGTATTTTTATGGTTCATAATTTTAATATATTATCTCTTGTATGTGATATTAGTGAGAGTTTTCATAGAGGGAAGAAGGTATTTTAGTATACATATTTTGGAGATGAGATATTTCAATGTAATTCACTATGATTCAGCACACTTTATTTATCATTTTCATGAGAGGATATTGGGAGTATCTTACTGAATATTATATTTTATCACCCTACATTTAAATAAACTATTTTCATGATAACCCTAATATGATATAATGAAATTATGATATTACTAGCTCGTGTTTTTTTTTTGGAGTTGTTTGGGATTTTTGGTCGTAGTCATCTTCACATGATTGCTACATTGAGACTTCGATTCAATTGTTACTATAATATAAGAAATTTATTATAGGCACGTAGAATTTTATTATTTATATGACCTTATTTTTTAGTTTATCTATATTATCTCTCAATTAAAAATGATCGAAAATAAGTTAATGTATCAAATATGCATATTTATTATACCCTCAATGCTAGTCAATAGAATGTGGTTTCAAGACCCTGCTAGGATATCATGATAACATAATACTAGAGAAAACACATACATAGCTCGAAGGGTGTTCTCAACCCGTGTAGTTTAGTGACTAGAAATTATCATCATAAAAAATAATATTGGTAATGATTTATCCACAAAACTACAGAACAAATAGAAACAAGTCAGTATGATCAAAAGAAAACTACCTAGGGAGAAATGTACTGGAAGAAAAAAGGGAATAACAAAACCATAACAATATCATAACCATGTACTAGAAATTTAACTTAAAAATTGTAGTCTAAATGAACACAACACTCATTGATTATGAGATAAACAACCACCACATCTTATTGAATCTTTCCCCTTACAAGAATTTGGAAGAAGGAAATCTACAAACACCTAAAGGAAAAGGTAGTGTGTGAGATAATGTAATGGCCTGGGTTTTTGGGGGTCCATAACTTTGTGAAAATCTGTTGTTGGGTGATCTAGGTAGTCTGGTAATCTTGGTGATGTTTTACCTCTAACGGTATCCCTACTGGTAGCCTTAGCCTACTAGTAGCAGGCCTACCGGTAGCTCTGTCTACCGGTAGCTTGGTCTACCTGTAGCTCAGTCTACCAGTAGTCGTAGCCTATCGGTAGCTCGGTCTACCGGTAGCTCGGTCTACCGGTAGTTGCAGCCTACTGGTAGCTTTGTCTATGGGTAGCTTGGTCTACTGGTAGCTGCAGCCTACCGGTAGCTCTGTCTACCGGTAGCTCGGTCTACCGGTGGGTTTTCCAGTACCGACTCCTGTTTGCGCAAATTGATTTGTAAACCTTATTTTGACCTCTTTAAACTTGTTTTGAAGCCCAGTAACGCCTATAAATGGTGTTTAATTAAGTTATTAATGAATTAACCTTGTGTTTGCATCAGTTTAAACTGAGGGACCCATTAATGATGTGTGGGGTCGCGTGGTCAACCCACGACCCCGCTCCTTACACGGTTTAGCGTTCTTATCTCAACCATCCCCAGAATTTATAAAACTACTGGGATATCCCTAGGTTTATTTTTCTCGATCAACCTCCGATAAAATTTTCTGCTTGTCCTGGAGTTCCCGAGGCCCCGCCCCATCTGTTTTCACATCTGGTGTTCCTAGCGCGTGAGGATAAACTTCGATCGTTGATTAATCAAGTAGGGTTTCACCTCTGTCTATCCTTTCTATGTATCATGCGGGGTGAGTATTCTTTTGTTTCTATAGAATTGGATGAACCAAACATTAATAAAGATAATAAACGAATTCTAAATAATCAAGGGGAGGGGTGTGTGGCATCCCCCTTTTTTATAACATAAACTTTCATTACATTACAAAAAACTGAGGATCTTTAAGGTTTAGTGTCTTGGAAACCATGAACAATATACATGAAAACAACATTAAACATTCTTCTTAAACATTTGAAAGGATTCTCCTTATGTTCATCCTAGGTTCATTACTGCATCTCATAACCTGGGGACATACATCAAAAGAAAGGGTGAGCAGAAGGCCCAATAAGGGAAACAAGAGAAACATTTTACATGTGAACTTGAGATATTTCAATAAGGTCGTGAAAAGAACTTTAAGGCATGAGAAAGAAATCATGAGGAATATCATAATAAAAATAGCATTTTTCATAACTTGAATATGTGGATACAACATTTTACAAAGACAATCATTTTCTTTTCACCAAGGTCCATCCCCAAGGTGTAAATAAAAATTACCAAGGTTATTCACCAAGGTATTAGTCTAAATTGTCATCTCTAGAGATTAAGTCTTTACCCAATGCATTGGAGCTCTATCAGGGCTCACACTTTAAATTTTACTTTTTTATCATGTGAGCCACATATATCATCATCAATAATTTTATAAACAACCCATATAGTATAAAATAAATGGGATTCATTTCATTATCATAACGTTTTAAAACTGCTTTAAAGACTTGATTTTTATGTCATTTTAAAACCCACAGAAAAGGAAGGTGGGTCTCATATATGTAAATCCCAGAATTTAAAATAGAACATTTCAGTATATATGTGAATACCCCTTTATAATAAAGATATTTGAGTATTCACTTAACAAAATAAAAGAACTTTAGAAAAAGAGAGAGACATTTTGAGACGGAAATTCTACAGCATAACGGCTATGTTACGAGGTTTTAGAAAACATTGAAAAGAGAGGGTACATGGGTCAAAAAATCATAAATGACCCATAAAATAGTTGAGGGACCAAATATTAAGAATATATGAACATGTTAATGAAATTTTAAGGACATAACATTTGAAATGAAAAACATGGAAGGAAGACAAAAATTATATATTTTTTATGAAAATTCGGCAGCCTAACAGCGTCACTTAAAATTCAACAAAAATGAATTGAAAAGATAAAATAGGGTCCCTAATCATATGAAAATAAGTGTTCATTATGATAGATATAGATATCATACTCCAACATAATTAAAAAGGAACTTGAAAGATTTGACATGGAAGTATAACTTTGAAAAATGAGGAGGGTGAAAGAATCCCTTAAAAATCTGGCAGCCTAACGATGCCACTTAAACATTCATAAAATGAATTGGTGAGAGAAAGAGGGGGTCTCTAATCATATGAACATGAAAAGGGAAGTATTATGAATATATAAGATAATCCTTCATCATAATAACATGGATCATAAAAGAAATGACATAAAAGAGATTACTTGAAAAGAAAGAGAGAGGGCAGATCCCTTACCATAAAACGTAACTCTTAAAACTCAAAGTTTTGGACCTTGAGGGATTGGGGTCACCTTGGGAGGACTCTTTGGGAGTTAAGGAGACCATAACATCGTTGAGGATGGTTTTGGAGTCGAAAGGATGAGAGTAGGGCTAGGTATTTATAGGGAAAGTTAGGGGACAAGGCATTAATGGCAAAGGGACACCTCATTGGCGGTTTTGGCAAAACCATGGGCTTGCCCATGGTATTGGCCACTTGGGACACCTCACACAATAATTCATCCCCTTCAATCGACCATCCCTTAAAATATATCATGAAATCATCATGACACAGTTATGATGTCATTTAACATACTGAAACCCTAAAACTGCATTTTTACTATTCACTAAAAATTCACCTTTCTCGGAAAAATCCCAAACAATTACTGTAACATAATATCGATGATCTGAGTTCAAAAATAAATTCAATTTTATAAAAATAATTTTCTAAATATTTTTAATTAAATTTTTAAATAAAAAACAATATTCACTTGAAAAAACTAATACCTGATTTATAATTTATGAAACCTTTATTTAACCGTTTTATTGAATCACATTACGTAATCAAGGTGTCTAAATTATATGAAAACTTTCTTTAAGTGAGATTACTAATCCATTTGGTCACATTACTAATCCTAAGCATAAAATCACTATTCATAACTTACTATTCATCAAAAAATAAGTTGATCTTTTTAGACTCGAAATTCCTTACTGAACACTTTTACAGAAGACCATTTTTTGAAAATCATTACACATCATTAATTATTTAAGTTTTACCTAAATATTTTAAAATATCCTTTTTTCCAAAATTCATCAATAAAATACATCCTAAAATTATCCTGACATTTAAAATTTCACAAGAATCACTAAAGGAAGAAATCTCAATTTATTCATCCCAAAGGATTACACAAAGAAGCTACGGTCTCGTCACATATCCCCTTATAACACCAGCATATGACCTAAGTGTAAGGTGTGCTATGGTGAGAGAATCTGAGGGAGGCTCAGATAACATTGACCTAGTAGTAATCTCTACTAAATTGAACTTCTCCTGCAGGAATTTCCGTTCAAGTTTGACACGCTAGAGTTTGTCTTGGGCTTGGTCCAAAGCGAAGCCCAAAGATTCCACCTCCTTCCCAAGCTCTGATAAGTGGGCTTCATAAGGTTCGAGTCTACTGGATGAAGCCATCGACTCCTCTTTCTACATTAACCATTAACATCTTTATTAAATCGTAAAGAGTAAGTTAATGTACTATTTAAAAATTTTGGGTCGTTACATTCTTCCCCCCTTAAGAAATTTCATCCCTGAAATTTTATACTTGAGGCCTAGTCGAAAAGGTGAGGGTACTTTTTCTTCATTGTTTCCTCAGGCTCCCAAGTCACTTCTTCATATTTATGATTCCTCCGCAACACTTTCACAATGTGGGCAGTATTGTTTCATAGAACCTTGTCTCTATGGTCTTAGATCTCCACTTGCTTCTCCTCATAAGAGAGGTCATGTTCCAGTTGTACCAACTATGGGTTCAGTACAAGTGAAGAGTCGGGTATGTGCTTCCTCAAGAGAGATACATGGAAGAAATCGTGAACTTGAGCTAGGTTCAGTGGAAGTGCTAGACGATAGGCCACTGCTCCTATGCGATCAAAGATTTCATAGGGGCCAATGTACCTAGGGATGAGCTTCCCTTTCTTCCCAAACCGCATGACTCTCTTCCATGGAGAAATTTAAAGGAAGACTTTGTCGCCAACACCAAACTCCAAGTCCCTTCGACAGTTGTCAGCATAGCTCTTCTCCCGACTCTGAGCAGCCTTTATGTGTTGTTGGATGGCATGAACCTATTCTGTCATCTCTTGAATAAGATCAGGCCCAAGAATCATTCTCTCACTAGTTTCATCCCAACAAGTAGGAGTTCTACATCGCCTTCCATACAGTGCTTCATAGGGTGCCTTCTGAATACTTGAATGGAAGCTGTTGTTATAGGAGAACTCAACTAATGGGAGGTGTTGATCCCATCCACCTTGAAATTCCATTGAGCATAATCTCATAATGTATTCGAGTGTCTGAATAGTCCTTTCCGATTGGCCATCAGTTTGAGGATGATAGGCCGTACTAAAATTCAATTCATTATTCAGAGCATGTTGAAGACTTCTTCATAATTTTGATGTAAATCTTGGATCACGATGAGACACGATGGATAGTGGTACCCCATGTAGCCTTACCACTTCCTTTACATATATCTTGGAAAGTTGATCTAGAGAGAAATCTTCCCGAATAGAGATAAAATGGGCAGTCTTGGTGAGACGGTCCACAATCACCCATATCGCATTGTTTCCTTTGGATGTTTTCGGGAGACTAGTTACAAAGTCCCTAGTTATATTATCCCAGTTCCATACTAGTATGGGTAGCGGTTGTAATACCCCCTTAGGAAGTTGTCGTTTTGACTTTACTTGCTGACACACCAGGCACCTTGTAGTGTAATCAGCAATCTCTCTCTTCATTTTATCCCACCAATAATGATCACTAAGGTCTCTATACATTTTAGTGCTTCCCGGATGTATAGAGAAAGTAGAGCTAGGATCTTCATCCATCAGTTCATTCTTTATCTCCGGAATATATGGAACACATAGTCTTGTATCAAATTTAAATACACCTTCTTGATCAATATTGAAATCAAGGAACTTCCCATCCTTTATAGCCTCAAACTTCTCCTGTAGAAAAGGATCTTCTTTTTTAGCCTTCTTGATCTTCTCTAGTAATGAAGGTTGAGAAATCATTTGGGATAAGGTTGATGATGTCCCTTCCCTTACAATTCCCATGTCCAGTTTTACTAGATCTTTAATCAAGGGATATCCTAGGATCCTCATTGTTTCCAGAACAACAGGATCTTTCCTGCTAAACACATCTGCGACTTTGTTTTCTCTTCCAGGGTGATAATGAATTGAACAATCATAGTCCTTAATAAGCTCCAGCCATCTC
The DNA here is from genome assembly GCA_963277665.1 of Viscum album. Taxonomy (NCBI): domain Eukaryota; kingdom Viridiplantae; phylum Streptophyta; class Magnoliopsida; order Santalales; family Viscaceae; genus Viscum; species Viscum album. The sequence goes on from OY728127.1 coordinate 2,482,650, forward strand.
CTTTGTCTCATGTTCAATTATTTCTGCTTGAAAATATACTTTAAACTTTGGTGGTCGGTGTATATATCACATTTCTCCCCATAAAGATAGTGCCTCCATATCATTGGAGCAAAAACAACTGCCGCTAGCTCTAGATCATGCGTAGGATAATTCTGCTCATGAATCTTCAACTGTCAAGATGCATAAGCAATTACCGTGTAATTTTGCATGAGGATGCACCCAATCCCTTTCAGAGATGCATCGCTAAAAATAGCGGATCCTTCTTCGATAGAGGGTAGTGTTAACACAGGTGCAGTAACCAATCTCTTCTTCAGCTCTTGGAAACTTTCCTCGCATTCCTTTATCCAGATGAACTTAACCCCTTTTCGAGTCAACTTGGTTAGCGGATTAGAAAGCTATGAATTTTTTTTCAAAATCCTCCTATAATATCCTGCTAAACCAAGGAAACTATGAATCTGAGTTACTGTTGTGGGTTGAGGCCACTCCTCCACAACCATTGTCTTTGCAGGGTCAACCAATATTCCTTCATTGGTTATGATGTGCCCCAAAAAATCCACTTGTTGTAACCAAAACTGACACTTGCTGAACTTTCCAAAGAGCATCTCCTTCTACAGAGTTTTTAAAATAACCCTCATATGATCTTCATGCTCCCCACGAATTTTTGAATATATCAAAATATCATCAATAAAAACTACCACAAACTTATCAAGGTAGTCCTTAAAGACTATATTCATCAAATCCATGAAAATAGGAGGATCATTAGTCAAGTTGAAGGGCATAACAGTAAACTCATAATGCTTATATCATGATCAGAAGGAAGTCTTTGGAATATCTTCCTTCTTCACCCTCAGTTGATGACAACCAGATCAAGGGTCAATCTTGGAGAAGAATTGAGCCCCATGATGTTGGTCAAATAAATCATCAATTCTTGGAAGAGGGTATCTGTTCTTCACTGTGATCCCATTCAGTTCTCTATAATCAATGCATAGTTGCATTGATCCATCCTTATTCTTCACAAATAGAACTGGTTCTCCCCAATGAGACACACTCGGTCAGATAAACCCTTTCTCTAATAAGTCTTGGAGTTGTTTCTTTAACTCTTCTAGCTCCACATTTTCCATTCTATACGGGGTATTTGATATCAGTTGAGATCCAGGTACGAGTTCAGTGGAGAACTCTACCTCTCTTTCAGGGGGAGGTCAAGGTAACTCCTCAGGAAATACATCCATGTATTCCTGAAAAATCAGAACATCTTCTATTTTTATACTCCCTTTTCCTTCTTCATCATCACCGATTAACTCCATAAAGAAAGATATAGGAGGTGCTTCTAGATAGGGATCAGTTCGAGATATCTCTCCTTGGAAGATAATTGTAGGTCGTTCATTCAAGACTATTGAGATTTCATTACTTCTACATTTGATCTTAGAATTATAATTTGAGAGCCAATCCATCCCTATCATAACGCCAAATTCCAACATGGGAATGACTACTAGATTTACAATAAGATTGTGCTCACTGAAGTAAACACTAGAGTCTCTAAACACTGTTGATGCATGGATAATCCCACTTGGAGTCTTGGCTGAAAATTATAATTCAAGAAGTTCAGGGATTGATTCTATATTCTTTGAAAACATGGAGGAAATAAAGGAATGCATAGAACCAGAATCCAACAATGTACTTGCTAGTTTTGAGAGGACAACAAGAGTACCTGCTGCCATGTCGTTCGGAACATCAACATCAGTTGTTGTGATAGAAAAAGCACAACCTTTCTTCCTTGGACTTTGTTGAAGTTGATGGTGATTCCCCTCCACTACCCTCCAATTTGTACAATGATTATCAAAGTGCCCAAGCTGTCCACACTTGAAGAATTTGACTTCGGGTAGGGCCTAAACCATCTTTCCTCTGTCGTTAGTGTTGGGAAGTTGAGGATTCACCTCACTATGACAATTCCGAGCAATATGGCCTTCTCTTCCAAACCTGTAGCACTTTCCACTTCCGACCAAGTAGTTCCCCGGATGCTTCTTCCCATATTTATTGCATGTGGTAAGTTGAATTTTCTTTCCACCTCTTCCTTGATCAAAATTCTTCCCTAGACTGGGCTCTAATGATATCTTCTTGTCATTTGATTTATGAGACCACTGTGTCTCACCAAACTCTATCTCGACTTTCATTTCACTCCGCACGATCTCCTCATAGCTATCGTAGTCCCGTTTGGCTAGATTATTCCGCAGATGAGGTCTTTGTCCACCAAAAAATCTATCAACCATCCCACTTAGATCCATGACAAAGCTAGAGGTATATCATGAAAGTCGGGTGAAATTCATCTCATAGCATCTGATAGATTCGTTCTCCTTCTGCTTCATCTCAAGAAACTCTTTCTCCATTCTCGTTATCATGGAACGAGGGAAATACTTATTAAAGAATATTCCCTAGGACTCTTCCCACTCCATAGCTTCCACCTCTCCTCATGGATTCGTTTTTTTGATCAGTGACCACCACTGATCAGCTTCTCCGTCTAGGCGGTAAACAAAAGGGGTGACTTTTTCTTGTTCCGAACAATGAAGTACAGAAAATATCTTTGCAATGGAGCTTATCCATTGTTCTGCAACCAATGGGTCAGTAGATCCACTGAATGTTGGTGGTCATTAACGTATGAAGGACTCAACAGAATTTTGTTCCCTTCGTGGTGAGATCGGCCTCTCAGCATGATTCAAGTTATTACTCATAACTTGAGTCAGTTGTTTCATCATTCGCATGAATGTTTCCATTCCGGGTTCCATTGGAGGGTCGTCATCACATGGTCCATTGCGGTCACCATCTGCACAGTTCTTCCTATTGCACGCCATTTTCTAAAAGAATAAAACCTTAGTGAGAAACTTATTTCATTTAGGAATCTTTTAACTAAAACTTCTTTCTTAGACAATTACACTTCTCTATAATTCCTTCATAATGATTCATAAAAATCTTGTGATTAACCAAACATATCCCCCAGGAGTGTCGTAACCAAGAGTGCATCAAGGCCCGTTATCGTGCACCAGTTCCCGTTCGAGCCTACCTCAAAGAGGTGTTTTCAGGTTTTACCCCTATGTACATTTGTGCCAGAGCTGCATCTACCTGCTCGTATCCAAACAGGGATGTATTTGTTTGATAAACCACTTACTCAATACTTACCAAAATACTAGGAATTTTTCCTATATTTAAACATTTTTAAAGGGTTCTTCCTAAAGTTTTTATATCCTAATTTCCACAAATAACTAAACCATCCTTTGATACCAACTGTGGAATCCCACCTTTTTATAACATAAACATTCATTACATTACACAAAACTGAGGATCTTTAAGGTTTAGTGTCTTGGAAACCAGGAACAATATACATGAAAACAACATTAAACATTCATCTTAAATGTCACGACCCGTCCTCGGGGCCCGTGCCGTGACTACCCCAAGCCCGCCTTCCATAGGCCAGGGGCTGGCGACTAGCACCAAGGCGTGAAATCCCAGTAAACAGGGAAGGCATTGCCTTTATAAGTAACAACCACACAGAGTCAGCAAGCGGAAAGTAAAGTGCAGAAAGTAAAGGGGGCCGGAAATACAAGCCCAACTGTAAAGTACAACTGAAAAGTAAAGTACAGCAACTGAAGAAAAGACGGTGGCCTCGTGTCGTCCACTGGCAATCCCACCTGAAGGGTGGGTACAGATAGCCTCCAGGCTCCTCGGGTCCCACGTCCGCTCCGAGCACGTCCCGCCCAGTGGTCCACCTCCAGGTACCGTCCTGCTCCACGCCCCAACCGTGATCAGCGCTGTCCGTCGTCTGCAACCAACACAACAAGGTGCGGGCATAGCCCGTGCAGGGGTGAGTACAAGCTACTCAGTAAGGACCCCGAGACCCCCGAAGGTCTCCCGAAATCCACAAAGGATATAGCACAAAAGAAAGATGCAATCATGAAGTAACATCTGACTCGACTTAGGTATATGCCCATACATATACCTAAGTCCCCAATTCTAGCTCTGCTCACGAGCTCAAGAACAACTCAATCCACAAAGGAAAGCAAGACTCAAATCCACAAGGAGAGTAAACAGTAAATCCACAAAGGATGGTTCAACACAATCCACAAAGGAGAGTAACATAAGATTCAGCTCAACCAGGTATACTTTTTCAGATGACGTCAAAGACGATCACTGATCCGTCTAAGTCGTCGGACCCACGAAGGATCGATAGGTACTAACCCCCGCAGAAGACCCACACAGGATCGGGCTCACACAGAACCTGTAGGCAGTGGCTCACACAGAACCGGTAGGCAGTGGCTCACACAGAACCGGTAGTAGGACCCACACAGGATCGGGCACTGATCCGCGTAGGATCGCTGAGTGCAGTAGTCGACGCAGTCCACTGAGGATCTCTGCACAGTCGTCGCCGCAGTCCACAAAGGATCTCTGCTCTGCCGTCGTCGCAGTCCACGGAGGATCTCTGCTCTGCCGTCGTCGCAGTCCACGGAGGATCTCTGCTCTGCCGTCGTCGCAGTCCACGGAGGATCTCTGCTCTGTCGTCGAGGTCACAGCCAGCGCTAGGGTTCCCGCACGTAGCGAGCTCGTTTAGGAGGGTCCGCTCCACGAGCCGAGGGGCTGATACATCAACTGACACGTAGTCCGAAGTTGATGTATCCAAAAGTTCCGTATCGACAACAGGATCTCAACGCGACAGACGGCGCGTCAATCGGACGCCCGGTCTGAGAGTTATTGGCATTTTCGTCCCAGGGGCCCGGTTGGTTTTTTTAGGGCAAAACCAACCCGACCGTACTCCGCCTGTATCCGATCCTCGGGCGGAGTATGCCAAAAGTTCCGTCTCACTTAGAGGAAACTACCACAGCTGACGGTACGTCGATCGGACGTCCGTAGCTCAAGTTATGAGCGTTTCCGCTCCGAGGGCCCGGTTGGCTTCGTGTACGAACCAACCCGGCCGAACCCAAAGTCTTCCGAAACCTTGAGTATAATATACCGAAACGACCGCCTCGATCCAAGGATCGCGTAGCCGCTGACGGTTCGTCAATCGGAGGTCCCAGGCCCAAGATATGGGCGAAAGACCGTAGAGGGCCCGAAACGGGGGTACTGGGCCCGGGGCGACCCGGCCCGAACCCCCCCTGGGGTCGGCCGAACCGGGTCGGCCCGAGCCGGGTCGGCCCGACCCGGCCCGAACCGGCTCGGCCGGGTCCGGTCCGGCCTGGGCGCGGCCCGGCCGACCGGACCGGCCGGCTCGGCCTCGGCCGAGCGGCCGAATGAGAGCCGCCGCGGGTTTGACCCGCGGCTTTGAGGAAACGCGGCCCCCGCGGGGGGCCGCCTGTCACGCGGACGCGGCCCCCGCGGGGGGCCGCCTGTCACGCGGACGTGGCCGGGCCGCCGCGTCCGTCCCGGTTCCGTGCGGCCGCGGAACCGGCCGCCGTTGCCGCCGCGGCTTCAGCCGCGGCGGGCTTCCTCCACGGCGGCGCGCCGGGCGCCGCCGCCGCCTTCCGCAGGCCGCCGGAGATGCTCCGGTGGCCCGATTTCTTTCCCGTCTGCGCCGATGCTCCTCCCGGGGGACGATCTTCACTGCGGAACCAACAAATTGCCCTTGCCGCACGGTTCGTCGTCGTCCGCCATATCCGCACAACAAAAGAGAAGATCAGCGGAGGGTTGCCGGGTCTTGTTCGTTAGACCCGCACCCTCCGCGTTAGCCATAAACGTCACCGGGAGGGAAAATCAACAACAATTTTAATTAAATTAAAATTGTCGGAGATTATGTTCTTTACTTTAAAAGAATAAACACCGGGGAAATAAAATAAAATAATCCAACATCCCTTACCTTGTCGTCGTCGTCGGACGAGAGGTCGTCGCGGAATCGCTCGTCGCGGAAGAAAGAGATCGTCGCGTCGTCGCGGTATCCGGCGTCGCGTCGCCAATCTCCGGATCAAGATCAAACGGATTTAATTAGTTTAAATCCGTTGATATTGAAATTAAAAAGGGAGAAGAAAAGATCCGATTCTCACCTTAGTTGCCGAACGAGGATCGGCCGCGGAAGAAGAGGCGTCGCCGAAGAACGTCGCGGGTAGATCTCGTCGACGTCACAGATCTTGGTGTGCGTCGTCGAATTCCGGTCGCCGGCGTTCTTCGCGTTCTTCGCGTTCTTCGCGTTCTTCGCGTTCTTCGCGGAGAGGGTGGAGGAACGAAGATTCTTTCAAATCCTTTCCAAGGATTTTTGGGTTGGTCTTATTTTATAAACATGCCAACACACGAAACCGGTTAAGAAACGATCCATCAATTCGTTGAATTAATTCAACGAAAGAAACGACCCATTTAATTCACGAAGAAACAGTCCATTTAATTCACGAAATAAACCGCCCAATTAAATGGTCTGTTAAGAATTAAAGAAAACGCGTCGGTTGACTTTTCAGTTACTTTGACGGGTTTTCGCGGGTGCGTTACTTAGCGAAAGAAACGGCGGGGCTCGTGCGGGTCCCACTGCACAAATATCCTACCAAGGGGGTAGGATATTTCTGGATAGTATCCTATCCAGTTCAACTTAGTTCAAGCCGCCTTTAAGTGACTTTAAGTGGCTTCCAAGCAGTTTAAGTGAAATAAAATAAAGTTGTCGCACAAACTTTATTTTATTTTCTGACTTAAAGCCGCAAAATTTAAAAACCACGTCTGAGCAAACGCAACTCCGGAAGAGGCGTTTCTAAGCAAATACCGGCGCTGCGATTTCATCGGTGCCCTCAGAATTCGATTCCGGGCACCGGTTCAAAAGATAGAAAAACCCGCTCGTCCGTTCACTGAACGTACCCGAGCCAAACTTCGGAAATTGATTCCGGGCACACCGGGCCTCGGAATCAGGTGTCGTCTGAAGCTGCGCTCTTGTAAAATTCCAAAGAAAATTTAGAAAAAAAAATTTCCTTGAAATTTGCGGGTCGTTACATTACTCCCACCTCAGGGCTTTACGTCCCCGTAAAGATACATCAAAAACTAGGGGAACAAAAGGGGGTACTGAGCACGCATCTGAGCCTCCCGCTCCCAAGTGCTCTCCTGGAGGTTCCCGTGCTGCCATCTGACGCGCACAAGAGGAATCGAACGCCCACGTAGGACCCGCTCCTGTCGATCCTCGATCTCTACTGGAACCTCCGCAAAAGTCGCCCCATCGTCCACGTCCAGCTCCCCAAAGTCGATGATGTGCGTCGGGTCGTGCACGTATCTCCTCAGCTGAGACACGTGGAAGACGTCGTGCACCCGGTGCAACTGATGTGGTAGAGCCAGGCGATAAGCCACCTCTCCTATCCTGCTGAGGACCTGGAAAGGCCCGATGAAGCGTGGAGACAACTTGCCGCCTCGGCCAAATCTCCGTAAACCACGTCGAGGTGAGACACGCAAAAAGACGTGGTCGCCATCCTCGAACTCTAGTGGCCTCCGCCTCCTGTCAGCATATGACTTCTGCCGGCTCTGAGCTGTCCTCATCCTCTCCTGGATGATCTGGACCTTCTCTGTCGTGGCTCGGACCATCTCTGGTCCCACGAGTGCTGACTCCCCAGGGTCTGTCCAGCACAACGGTGATCTGCAGGGTCTGCCGTACAACGCGTCGTATGGTGCCATCCCGATGGTGGAGTGGTAGCTGTTGTTGTACGCGAACTCCACCAAGGGTAGGTGGTCCTCCCAGCTGCGACCAAAGTCGAGAACACATACACGGAGCATGTCCTCGAGTGTCTGTATGGTCCTCTCCGTCTGACCATCCGTCTGAGGGTGGAAGGCTGTGCTCAGATGGAGCCGCGTCCCGAACGCCTCCTGCAACCCCTTCCAAAGCCCGGAATTGAAACGAGCATCTCGATCGGAGACGATAGACGATGGCACACCGTGAAGCCGTACGATCTCCTGGACGTAAAGACGTCCCAAGCTCTCCACTGAGCCCTGCTCTCTGATGGGTAAGAAGTGTGCCGACTTGGTGAGTCGGTCGACAATCACCCAAATGGAGTCGTGACCTCTGGAAGTGCGTGGAAGTCCAGTCACGAAGTCCATAGATATGCTATCCCACTTCCACTCCGGGACCTCCAAGGGCTGTACCAAGCCTGCTGGTACCTGGTGCTCTGCCTTCACCTGCTGGCAGGTGAGGCATCGCGAAACGAACTCTGCCACAGCTTTCTTCATGCCCGGCCACCAGTGCTGTCGTCTGAGATCCTGGTACATCTTTGCCACTCCGGGATGCACCGCCAAGGGAGAAGTGTGAAACTCTCTCAGCACCTCCTCTCGTAAAGCAACTGGTACGAAGGTACGCCCTCTGAAAAGGATGTCGTGCTCTGCTCCAAGGGAGAAACCATCAGGCGCCTGACCTGAGGATATCAGTGCACGCCGGGTCTCACAGTCAACGTCCTCACGCTGAGCCTCTCTGACCCGCTGTAGAAGTGGAGGAGAGACTGTGAGAGACTGAAGAAAGGATGCTCCGTCTCTATCCACGAAGGATATCTGCAAGGAGGCTAGCTGCTCCGTCGCCTCCTCAAGCAGCTGAATGCCCGTCCTCCTGCTGAGGGCATCGGCTACCACGTTTCCCTTCCCAGGAGTATAGACTATCTCAAAGTCATAGTCCTGGAGGAACTCAAGCCATCTCCGCTGTCTCAGGTTCAGGTCCTTCTGAGAGAAGATATACCTGAGACTCTGGTGGTCAGAAAAGACAGTGAAGCGCTCGCCCATCAGATAGTGCCGCCAAGTCTTCAGAGCGAAGACCACTACTGCTAACTCCAGGTCATGAGTGGCGTAGTTCTGCTCATGCGGCCTCAACTGACGTGATCCGTAGGCGATCACGGCCCGCTCCTGCATCAGGACGCACCCGAGTCCAGTCCCTGACGCATCGCAGTAAACTACGTATCCAACTCCCTCCTCAGGCAACCTCAAGATAGGTGCGCTGGTCAATCTCTGTCTCAGCTCCTGAAAGCTCTGCTGACATCTGTCTGACCACACAAAGGGTTTCCCCTTCTTCGTCAAGGCTGAGAGTGGTGCTGCAACTCTGGAGAAGTCTGGCACGAATCTCCGATAATATCCCGCTAGGCCCAAGAAGCTCCGCACCTCTGTCACGCTCCTGGGTGGCTCCCAAGCTAGCACTGCCTCGATCTTCGCGGGATCCACTGCAACTCCCGCCTCAGAAATGACGTGCCCCAAGAAATGGACCTCACGTAACCAGAACTGGCATTTTGAGAGCTTGCCATAAAGCTGGTGCTCTCGGAGTGTGTCTAGCACAACTCGCAGGTGGTATGCATGCTCCTCCTCAGTCGTCGAGTATACCAAAATGTCGTCAATGAAGACAACGACAAATCGGTCGAGGTATGGCTGGAAGATCCTGTTCATGAGGCTCATGAACACTGCTGGAGCATTGGTTACGCCGAATGGCATAACCAAGAACTCATAATGGCCATACCGACACCTGAAGGCCGTCTTCTGCACGTCCTCGTCTCGAACTCTGGGCTGATGATAGCCTGACCGGAGGTCTATCTTCGAGAACCACCGCGCTCCCTTGAGCTGATCGAAGAGGTCATCAATCTGTGGCAGCGGATACTTGTTCCTCACTGTCACCTGGTTCAGGCGACGATAGTCGACACATAGTCGCAAGCTCCCGTCCGCCTTCTTGGCGAACAAAATCGGGGAAGCCCAGGGTGAAACACTGGGTCGGATAAACCCCTTGCTCTGCAAGTCCTCCAACTGTACCCGCAGCTCTCGAAGCTCGGCGGGGGCCATCCGATATGCTGGAGTAGATATCGGGGCTGTCCCGGGGTACAAGTCGATGTAAAAGTCTACCTCTCTACGAGGAGGTAGCCCTGGAACGTCGTCGGGAAAGACGTCCACGTACTGGTCCACCACTGCAGGAAAAGCCGGACTCCGCACATCCACTGCTCCTAGGATGAGGCTAGCCAACTGATGAGAGATGGGCTGCACTCTCCTCCGCGGAAGTCCATCCTGTGCTGCAAAGGTTCCCTTCTCGCCGGTGAAGGTAAACCTGCTCCCGTCGGTACGAACACATCGCACCTTGCGCCTAAAACAGTCGATCTGGGCATTAACCGTGGATAGCCAATCCATGCCCAAGATGACGTCGTAAGGCCTCGACGCCGCTACAAGGAGATCCCAGCCGAAGCTCTCGCCTCCTAGAGTAAGCTCACACTGCCGGCACCAGTGCGTAATCGTCGAGTCTGCTCCCGTAGGAGTCTCTAGCCGTAAGGATCGAGCCAACGGCTCAGTCGGAATCTCCGAGCTCCGAACAAGGGCAGAGGCTATGAAAGAGTGACTCGCTCCTGTGTCTATAAGTACTGCAGCAAGGGTGGAATAGACACAGATCGTACCTCGAATCATCTCTGGAATGTCGGGGTCGTAGGCCTCCACTGCCTGGAGCTGGGCCTGTCTCTGCCCTCCAGCTCCCTGTGGTCGAGGTGGCCCTCCTGGTGGTGGTGGGGGTAGAGCCTGGAAGCGTCGCCCACCACCCGCTGCTCGGCCAGCTCCTCTGCCTCGTCCGCCTCCTCCCTGCGGACCGCCACGGTCGACCCTCTGCCTCTGCCTGGGTGGCCCCTCCACCGTCTGCTGATCCTCTGATCGGCGAGTCGGGCAGTCACGAGCCATGTGACCCTGCCCGCCGCAAGAGTAGCACAGCCTGCCTCTCGAAAGGCTGGCACTCCGCTGTGTGCCTCGCACCGCTGAGCCGGTGTCCTGAGGCCGTCTGCGAGGGGGTCTGGTCTGCCTGGACCCGTGAGTCATCCGTCGGCTACCAGCTGCCGATGACTCAGCTACCTGCCGCCCTGCGCTAGGTCTCGCTGCTGAAGAAGGCTCTGCCAGGAAGCTCTCGATCAGGAGGGCTCGCTCCAGCACTCCCGCCTGGGTCGGAATGCTGAGGGAGATCAGCGACGCCCGAATCTCCTGTCGCAAGCCCTGCTCGAAGGTCCGGGCCCGGAAGAAGGGGTCCCGTACCATGTCGGTCGAGTAGCGAGATAGGTCCGTGAACCTCGCCGCGTACTGAGCGACCGTCATGCTGCCCTGGCGCAGCTGGAGAAGCTCCTGGATGCGCACCGCTCGGAGGGTGGCCGGGACGAACTCAGAGCGGAAGAGGCTCTCGAAGTCCGCCCAGAGCAGGGATGCCTCATCGTGAACCTGGAGCATCAGGCTCCACCATCGTCCTGCCGCCGCCTGCAGGAGGCTCGCTGCGAGAATCACCATGAGATCCGCTGGTGTCCTCACTAGCCTAAAGATCCGTACCACCGCCTCTAGCCAGTCCTCGGCGGCCTGGGGGTCCGCCTCACCGTGAAACCTGGGCGGTCGCTGGCTCTGAAACTCATGCAGTGCCCTGAGGCGACGTGCATCGTCAGCGTCTGGTACTGGCAGCATCGGTGGCTCGGCGGGTAAAGCTACCGCCGGTGCCACTGCTGGCAAAGGGCCCTGCACCGAGGCCTCGTCGCTCGGTGGGCTGTCGTCGCGCCCTACACTCGGAACCCTAGCTGGCTGTCGTCGCGGGGCCATCCTGAAAAGGAGAACAAGAGCACCATAGTCAGAACAGTATACCTGGTGAGCTGGCACAAGTAATCACAAGGAAAACTTGAGACTTTCATAAAGCAGATCAGTATACCCGGTGAGCTGACACAAGCAATCACAAAGAAAAACTTGAAACACACACGCAATCAATGTTTTCATGCATTAAGTCGGAAATCAGGAGTCAGGGTCCTGGTGTACGGATACGTCGGCCGCCGCACCAACACTGGGCTCCCTGAACTGATAACCACACTCAATACACTAAACACTATTGCTTCACATAGAAAGAAAGGACGATCAGAGTCCGCGGTAGAACCGACCACCTCTGATACCAATTTGTCACGACCCGTCCTCGGGGCCCGTGCCGTGACTACCCCAAGCCCGCCTTCCATAGGCCAGGGGCTGGCGACTAGCACCAAGGCGTGAAATCCCAGTAAACAGGGAAGGCATTGCCTTTATAAGTAACAACCACACAGAGTCAGAAAGCGGAAAGTAAAGTGCAGAAAGTAAAGGGGGCCGGAAATACAAGCCCAACTGTAAAGTACAACTGAAAAGTAAAGTACAGTAACTGAAGAAAAGACGGTGGCCTCGTGTCGTCCACTGGCAATCCCACCTGAAGGGTGGGTACAGATAGCCTCCAGGCTCCTCGGGTCCCACGTCCGCTCCGAGCACGTCCCGCCCAGTGGTCCACCTCCAGGTACCGTCCTGCTCCACGCCCCAACCGTGATCAGCGCTGTCCGTCGTCTGCAACCAACACAACAAGGTGCGGGCATAGCCCGTGCAGGGGTGAGTACAAGCTACTCAGTAAGGACCCCGAGACCCCCGAAGGTCTCCCGAAATCCACAAAGGATATAGCACAAAAGAAAGATGCAATCATGAAGTAACATCTGACTCGACTTAGGTATATGCCCATACATATACCTAAGTCCCCAATTCTAGCTCTGCTCACGAGCTCAAGAACAACTCAATCCACAAAGGAAAGCAAGACTCAAATCCACAAGGAGAGTAAACAGTAAATCCACAAAGGATGGTTCAACACAATCCACAAAGGAGAGTAACATAAGATTCAGCTCAACCAGGTATACTTTTTCAGATGACGTCAAAGACGATCACTGATCCGTCTAAGTCGTCGGACCCACGAAGGATCGATAGGTACTAACCCCCGCAGAAGACCCACACAGGATCGGGCTCACACAGAACCTGTAGGCAGTGGCTCACACAGAACCGGTAGGCAGTGGCTCACACAGAACCGGTAGTAGGACCCACACAGGATCGGGCACTGATCCGCGTAGGATCGCTGAGTGCAGTAGTCGACGCAGTCCACTGAGGATCTCTGCACAGTCGTCGCCGCAGTCCACAAAGGATCTCTGCTCTGCCGTCGTCGCAGTCCACGGAGGATCTCTGCTCTGCCGTCGTCGCAGTCCACGGAGGATCTCTGCTCTGCCGTCGTCGCAGTCCACGGAGGATCTCTGCTCTGTCGTCGAGGTCACAGCCAGCGCTAGGGTTCCCGCACGTAGCGAGCTCGTTTAGGAGGGTCCGCTCCACGAGCCGAGGGGCTGATACATCAACTGACACGTAGTCCGAAGTTGATGTATCCAAAAGTTCCGTATCGACAACAGGATCTCAACGCGACAGACGGCGCGTCAATCGGACGCCCGGTCTGAGAGTTATTGGCATTTTCGTCCCAGGGGCCCGGTTGGTTTTTTTAGGGCAAAACCAACCCGACCGTACTCCGCCTGTATCCGATCCTCGGGCGGAGTATGCCAAAAGTTCCGTCTCACTTAGAGGAAACTACCACAGCTGACGGTACGTCGATCGGACGTCCGTAGCTCAAGTTATGAGCGTTTCCGCTCCGAGGGCCCGGTTGGCTTCGTGTACGAACCAACCCGGCCGAACCCAAAGTCTTCCGAAACCTTGAGTATAATATACCGAAACGACCGCCTCGATCCAAGGATCGCGTAGCCGCTGACGGTTCGTCAATCGGAGGTCCCAGGCCCAAGATATGGGCGAAAGACCGTAGAGGGCCCGAAACGGGGGTACTGGGCCCGGGGCGACCCGGCCCGAACCCCCCCTGGGGTCGGCCGAACCGGGTCGGCCCGAGCCGGGTCGGCCCGACCCGGCCCGAACCGGCTCGGCCGGGTCCGGTCCGGCCTGGGCGCGGCCCGGCCGACCGGACCGGCCGGCTCGGCCTCGGCCGAGCGGCCGAATGAGAGCCGCCGCGGGTTTGACCCGCGGCTTTGAGGAAACGCGGCCCCCGCGGGGGGCCGCCTGTCACGCGGACGCGGCCCCCGCGGGGGGCCGCCTGTCACGCGGACGCGGCCGGGCCGCCGCGTCCGTCCCGGTTCCGCGCGGCCGCGGAACCGGCCGCCGTTGCCGCCGCGGCTTCAGCCGCGGCGGGCTTCCTCCACGGCGGCGCGCCGGGCGCCGCCGCCGCCTTCCGCAGGCCGCCGGAGATGCTCTGGTGGCCCGATTTCTTTCCCGTCTGCGCCGATGCTCCTCCCGGGGGACGATCTTCACTGCGGAACCAACAAATTGCCCTTGCCGCACGGTTCGTCGTCGTCCGCCATATCCGCACAACAAAAGAGAAGATCAGCGGAGGGTTGCCGGGTCTTGTTCGTTAGACCCGCACCCTCCGCGTTAGCCATAAACGTCACCGGGAGGGAAAATCAACAACAATTTTAATTAAATTAAAATTGTCGGAGATTATGTTCTTTACTTTAAAAGAATAAACACCGGGGAAATAAAATAAAATAATCCAACATCCCTTACCTTGTCGTCGTCGTCGGACGAGAGGTCGTCGCGGAATCGCTCGTCGCGGAAGAAAGAGATCGTCGCGTCGTCGCGGTATCCGGCGTCGCGTCGCCAATCTCCGGATCAAGATCAAACGGATTTAATTAGTTTAAATCCGTTGATATTGAAATTAAAAAGGGAGAAGAAAAGATCCGATTCTCACCTTAGTTGCCGAACGAGGATCGGCCTCGGAAGAAGAGGCGTCGCCGAAGAACGTCGCGGGTAGATCTCGTCGACGTCGCAGATCTTGGTGTGCGTCGTCGAATTCCGGTCGCCGGCGTTCTTCGCGTTCTTCGCGTTCTTCGCGTTCTTCACGGAGAGGGTGGAGGAACGAAGATTCTTTCAAATCCTTTCCAAGGATTTTTGGGTTGGTCTTATTTTATAAACATGCCAACACACGAAACCGGTTAAGAAACGATCCATCAATTCGTTGAATTAATTCAACGAAAGAAACGACCCATTTAATTCATGAAGAAACAGTCCATTTAATTCACGAAATAAACCGCCCAATTAAATGGTCTGTTAAGAATTAAAGAAAACGCGTCGGTTGACTTTTCAGTTACTTTGACGGGTTTTCGCGGGTGCGTTACTTAGCGAAAGAAACGGCGGGGCTCGTGCGGGTCCCACTGCACAAATATCCTACCAAGGGGGTAGGATATTTCTGGATAGTATCCTATCCAGTTCAACTTAGTTCAATCCGCCTTTAAGTGACTTTAAGTGGCTTCCAAGCAGTTTAAGTGAAATAAAATAAAGTTGTCGCACAAACTTTATTTTATTTTCTGACTTAAAGCCGCAAAATTTAAAAACCACGTCTGAGCAAACGCAACTCCGGAAGAGGCGTTTCTAAGCAAATACCGGCGCTGCGATTTCATCGGTGCCCTCAGAATTCGATTCCGGGCACCGGTTCAAAAGATAGAAAAACCCGCTCGTCCGTTCACTGAACGTACCCGAGCCAAACTTCGGAAATTGATTCCGGGCACACCGGGCCTCGGAATCAGGTGTCGTCTGAAGCTGCGCTCTTGTAAAATTCCAAAGAAAATTTAGAAAAAAAAAATTCCTTGAAATTTGCGGGTCTTTACATTAAACACTTTAAAGTCTTCTACTTAAGTTGATACTAGGTTCATTAATGCATCTCATAACTTGGGGACATATTTCAAAAGAAAGGGTGAGAAAAAGGTCCAGTAAGGGAAATAAGAGAAACATTTTACATGTGAACTTGAGATACTTCAATAAGGTCATGAAAATAACTTTAAGGCACGAGAAAGAAATCATGAGGCATATCATAATAAAAATAACATTTTTCATAACATGAATATGTGGATACAACATTTTACAAATAAAATCATTTCCGTTTCACCGAGGTCCATCCTCAAGGTGTCAACAAAAATAACCAAGGTTATTCACCAAGGTATCAGTCTAAATGGTCATCTCTAGATATTAAGACTTTACCCAATGCATTGGAGCGCTATCTGGGTGCACCCTTAAATTTTCCTTTTTTATCATGTGAGAAACATATATCATCATCAATAATTTCATAAACAACCCATATAGAATAAAAGAAATGGGTTTCATTTCATAATCATAACATTTTAAAACTGCTTTAAAGACATGATCTTTATGTCACTTTAAAACCCAAAGAAAAAGAAGGTGGGTCTCATGTATGTAAATCACAGAATTTAAAATAGAAAATTTTCGTATATATGTGAATACCCCTTTAGAATAATGATATTTGAGTATACACTTAATAAAATAAAAGAACTTTAGAAAAAGAGAGAGACATTTTGAGACGGAAATTCTACAGCATAACGGCTATGTTACAAGGTTTTAGAAAACATTGAAAAGAGAGGGGAAATGGGTCAAACAATCATAAATGACACATAAAACAGTAGAGGGACCTAATATGAAGAATATATGAACATGGTAATGAAATTTTAAGGACATAACATTTGAAATCAAAAACATGGAAGGAAGACAAAAATTAGATTTCTCTTATGAAAATTCGGCAGCCTATCGGCGTCACTTAAACTACAAAAAAAATGAATTCAAAAGATAAAATAGGGTCCCTAATAATATGAACATAAGATTTCAGTATGATAGATATAGATATAAAATCCCAACATAATTAAAAAGGAACTTGAAAGACTTGACATGAAAGTAGAACATTGAAAAATGAGGTGGGTTAAAGAATCCCTTAAAAATTTGGCAGCCTAATGGCGCCACTTAAACATTATTAAAACGAATTGATGAGAGAAAGAGGGGGTCTCTCATCAAATGAACATGAGAAGGGAAGTACGATGAATATAGAAGAACATCCTCCAACATAAGAACATGGAGAATAAAATAAATGACCTAAAAGAGATTACTTGAAAAGAAAGAGAGTGGTCGGATCCCTTACCTTAAAACATAACTCTTAAAACTCAAAGGTTTGGACTTTGAGAGCTTGGGGGCACCTTGGGAGGACTCCTTGGGGGGTAAGGAGACCATAACTTTGTTGAGGATGGTGTTGGAGTCTAACTGATGAAAGGAGGGCTCGGTATTTATTGGGAACGTGAGGGGACAAGGCATTAATGGCCAAGGGACACCTCATTGGTGGTTTTGGAAAAACCATGGGCTTGCCCATGGTATTTTCCCATGGTATTGGCCACTTGGGACACCTCACACAATAATTCATCCCCTTTAGTCGAAAATCCCTTAAAATATCTCATGACATCATCATGACACAGTTATGATGTCATTTAACATACCAAAACCCTAAAACTGCATTTTTACTATTCACTAAAAATTCATCTTTCTCAGAAAAATCCCAAAAAATTACCATAACATAATATCGATCCTCTGAGTTAAAAAATAAATTCCATTTTATAAAAATAATTTTCTAAATATTTTTAATTAAATTTTGAAATAAAAAACACTATTCACCCGAAAAAACAAATACTTGATTAATAATTTATGAAGCCGTTATTTAACAATTTTATTGAATCACATTACGTAATCAAGGTGTCTAAATTATATTAAAACTTTCTTTAAGTGAGATTACTAATCCATTT